>CM020223.1:16341381-17681991 GCA_009819775.1 Phoenicopterus ruber ruber
TCCAGCATTACAAGCCAACTGAGGGAAAGAACTGTTACTCTCCATAAAATGTTATGAATAGACTATGATTCTACAAAATAGAGTTCTGTGCATAAAGCAATATAAAGATGTAATATCTCAGGTTCTTTCAGGGGTAGAAGCATTGCTACTGTCATTTCTTTGTATTACCATCGCAGCTAAGACCCCTACTCGTGCTCCAGGGTTTTTCTGTGCTAGACGCTGGGTTTAACTGGTGTAAACACACCCTGCAAAGTGTGGACTACGGTGTGTCCCTTCTGCAGAATTTCTAAACACTTGTAACCAGCTCCTACTGCGGGGAATAGTGCTGGACTTAAACATAGCTCTGGAAGGGGAGATAGATTTCTATGTTTATAAGTTGTAGAAAGAGATTTTTTTCTGGAAGCTTTGAGGGCTGCACTAAATAGCTGTGGAGTAAGTGCAGATGAAGTGGGACGTGAACTTACAACTTGTTTCTGAATTGCACAGGTGTGTGTCTCTAAGCCAGGTACGTGTGTACGTCTCTTTCTTTCTATATATTGCCAGAGTTAGAGGTTTTCTGTTTTCTTTCAGCCAGTAATGGAGATATTTCTATATGTGAACATTAAATATTTCTGAGCTGTATCAGGTATTAAACCATTGGTATCTTACCTACTGGCTATAAAGTATTTTATTATTCTGACAACTGTGTTCTTATGTGAACAGTATATTAGTGTTTAATGAAAGGAAATTCTATGATTCTAATTTTTGTCAATTGGCCTCAAAGGCTTTGTATGCACTGGGAACAGGATTGGGCCCGTAATCTTTATTTGAAGCTGCGTACACCTGGGAAGCACGCAGGATGTCAGCTTCCCATGGCCTAATTAAAGTGTGTCGTGGTGCAAGATTTGGCAAGGAACAAACATTTGCAGGAGGGTTGTACTGTGAGAATACTTCATACGCTGCCTGAAGAAGCAAAAGTTGGCCTGCATCACTCTGATTTGCTGTGCTGAACAGTTGATTATTAAGATGCAAATAAATGAGAAGGAATTGTAGTCTATCAGTCAGAGACAGTACTTTTAATTTCATAAATATGAGCAAGTTTAAAGGCTGATGGATTTTGTTCCAGTGAAAGAAAAGATCAGCTTGCAAGAGATGGATAATAAACATTTTGTATCACTCTATTTAGTTCTATGTATCCAGATTCCCTCTGTGCAATAAAAGATACTTTCTGTACATTTAAGCAAAGAATTAACTGATGAACGTGGGTATTAACACTGGAGCTGAAGGCAAGCCCTTCTAGTTACTTCAGTCCTGCTGTGAAAACAACCAAAGTCTTTTCTGAAATACAGACTGTCTATTGTCCTGCATTGAGGGCATGGGAGCAAATTTTGGTTCCCGCTTTTGTCTACAAGACAGGAAGCTAATTCTTATTGCTACATTTATTTGGCTTTTCATCCTCTGTGTTAAGGCGTCAGCTATATAAACAGTGACCGCAAATGCAGAGAGTGTTGAGGCTTCTTGCTCCTTAGGCAGAAGAAGTACCACTCATTTGGTTAGTGCTTCTCTCCCCCCAGAGCAGAGGTTTGTCTCACTGCGGTGACTTTCCGTGGTGTACAGCCCTGAGGAGGACCTGTGCTCCTCCTGCCCCCGCGCAGGACAGCGAGCAGCCCTTCGTCACTTGGGATGTGACGTTTTGGAAAGGTCATTCTTGTTTGCATTGGGCAGAGAAGGTTCAGCTTTTCTTTGCTGGCAGAGGATCACGCGTTACAGGATCTGCCCGAGTTCCTGCTGTTGCTTTCCTTTACTTCCATTCTACAGGGGCAGCTAAATTGTGGCTTATGCTATTCCTGTCACCTAAAAACCCCTGTGGATTACTCACAGACAAAAAATTAATTCATGGCTGTTTATAATGCTGTATCTCCTGCATATTTTGCTCTGAGTGGTGTTGGTCACTCACGTGTGGCTCTGTCTGGCTACTGCTAGCCTGAGTTTTGTTTCACCAGTGACTCGTTCCAGCTGCCTACTTTACAGAAGGATCACTCAATTAACAGGATCCAAAGCGAGCACTTGTCTGGGGATGCAAAACAAAGGGAAGGCAACTCAGCTGGTCTCAGCTGCCTGGATAAGCAAGGGAGAAACTCGGACAGAGTGAAGGCACAAGCAATCTTAAAGGTTTACGGAGAAGGAGGCTGCTTTGCTTACGCTGTGCAGCGGTGTGAGCTGTTGCGTTGGTTAGACAGAGGTGGCTAATGTCCCCGTGATCCAGGACAGTCGTTCCTCGCCAGCGGGCTGCACCGCCGGGTGCGTGTCCGTAAGCCCCCAGGCACTCACCTCCGGGGAGCGTTTCTCTCTCCTCGCCGTGGCACAGCACTTAGCTAGCGTTCTTCCTCATGCGTCGCCTCTCACTTTTATTGGTAATTAAACATTTAATTAAAACCCTTATTTTTGAGACTCCTGCTGTCAGTGGCCAGACTCTTTGTAGTGACATCTCCTGTGACATGAAACTATGTTAAGGCTTATATGTGTTTCAATGCTGCTCCAATACTGTTTTAACAATCAAAATAACATAGTTATTAAACAGAAAACACTTGATCTTAGTCATTTCTAAAAAATATCTAGTGATGTTTAGTGACCCACTTTGCATCATTGTCATTAAGCACTAGAAATTAAAACAGGTCTCATTTTCCATTGTAAAGGATGATTAGAATTTTTCCTTGCTTTGAGAAAAGTGAAACAGTGCCTGTGTGCAAATGATTAAAGAAGCAGTGATATATTTCAAATGTTTTTAAAATCACTGTTGAGGAGAGAAAGAGATAATCTTGTGGTCACTTCTAGGTCTTGATCTTCTGTTCACTGGAGTTAAAAGTAACATTTCCACTGATTATACTAGTGCCGCAGTGGGCAAATATATAGCTGGTAATGGAAGAAGATGTGAATTTCAGACAGGGAAGTTTCAACTGACAGCATTTCAGAAATGTCCCTTCTAATCAACACTCTTTTTTTCCAGCTATCTTTTCACAGCTTATGCATGATGAGAAACACTTTTCGCTGAATAAGCGTAGGAAACAGAGCAGCTTTGAATGGGTTCAAGTCTTACATACGAAAACCAACACCCCTTTACAATGTGGACTATTTTAGACTTGAGACGCTGGTGTGTTGTTTCTACATTTAAGTGTAGGTGATGATGCCAGGTCTATCTCCCTGCTCATCTTCAGTTTGTCACACATACAGTGATCCTAAGAGACGCAAAAAATCTTTTTATATAAAAAAGTTCACTGCATGATTGGTGTCTAAAGAGTTGATTTTTGTCACCCTTACTGCTATATGCTTCAGAGCAATAGATTGTTCCCTGTTCTGTAAAGGACCTAAACACATACTTATGCACATAATTGAATCGGGTCTGCTCAAAAGACCCTTGGCTTTTGAAGAAGTGCCGGAGTTTTCCATGGGTTCGTGTGGAAGGCCAGGCGTTACGTGAACACCCCGGGAAATTATTAATGTACTTAAGTGGACCAAATGAGTAATTTCACGTTTTCAAATAGCCCTGAGCACACTTTCTCACTTCATCTAGCAGGTTATTAAAATAATATTTAGCAATTTTGTCTTTAGCTTTTAAAAAATATGAAATACTTCAGATCAGTGTTTGTTAATATGTTAATACCACGTAGCTCTTGCAATCCCGTGCTGTAGGTGGGCAGGATTTTCCTTCTGTGCTCTGCAGAGTTGCCTGTACTGAACCTGCAAACATTTAGACACTTGGTTTTAATGTAGGTCTTTACTGGAACTGCTCATTCACATAAAGCATGTAAATAATGTCAGGGTCTTATCTACAAGCTCAGGGTCTTAGTTGTTAGTATTGCTCTATTTAGCAGAGTAACACTGTCTTTAAGAATACCTGAGATATAATTTTACTAGAATTTATTGCGTTGTTATATTAACTCCTGGATGAGATTTAGGTTGTGACCTCCCAGCAGGCTTAGGCGTGTTACCTGGAATCTTTCATGTGCGTACAGTTTATCATAGGCAAAACTCCCGCTTTCAGATCAGTCATATTTTAGGACTCACGATTGATATATCAGTCACAGCATAAAATGCTATCATTCCTGTAGACCAACTGTTTACCAGAGTATAACACAAACTCTCCTCCTGTGTCTCATTTCATCACACTGTTCCACATAGTGATGTTTCAATGTGAAATGAAGTTTTTTCATGCTGTGCTTCTGAGTAGAAAAAAGACAGAAGTACATGTATGATAAATGGCAAAGGTTCCAAGAGAAACCTTGCAAAACAATACAATTTGGAAGCGTTACATTTGCTTAAATAATTTAGTACATAAATGGATCTGTTAAAGTTTTATAACCAAATAATGTTTATGTGGCTTTGGGTAGAAAATCGGTTATATTTCCACTGAATCACTTAATCTTATATCTTATTTAGAAATTAGGAAATTTAACTAACTTGAGAGTTGTCATTGTAAAGTACTTTTGGAATCAGTAGCTTTACAAAAGTATACTGTTCTTTTAAATATCTTCATACACTTAAGTTTCCCATTAAAAAATAAGTATTTTAAATTTCTCCGAGGTTTGAGTTCATTTTCTGCTGGGTTTATGGCAGGTTAAACTGCACGGTTTAAGCAGATAAGGTGTTTGATCTCATACACTAGTAGTGATACTTAGATCCATTCTTCTCTCGGATACTGAAATGTGCACTGAGATTTGTGGGGTTTTCTTGTTTGGCCTTTATTAATAATACAGTTTTTAAAACTGTCAGCAACATTATTGTGGCTGCCATTAAGGCTGATGCATTCTGAAAATCAGGACTGATACTGCTTCATCTCAGAACAGAGTTCATTTTCTGGGATACTCAAAATTAGGGACCATTTGAAAATAGAGGTATGTCTGTCGTTATTTTCGCACGGAATGGTGAAATAATGGAGAGTTCAACATTTGCTAAGAAACCAAGCAAAGCCAAACCTCTCTTAAGACTCTTTAATGAAAAATTATATCCAGGGACCAAATGTGAGCGGGGAAGCTAACTCCAGTTTCAAGGAATGTGTAAGTGCGTGTTGTGTCTTCAGAAATGTCCCCGTGCCTAGAGTTTATAAGCATTAAGTGCAGGTATATAAATCCTTAAAACCAAGCACATGCCCAGGCATTTTCAAGGTGTAGAACAGATAGAAAAAACAGCTGATAGTGAATCTCTACAGGGATATTATTTTTACCAGGCTTGCTTGTTCTATGAGATATTCTTTAGCCTATTGACACATTCATATTAATAAATGAATGTTACTTGTTATATACTAATATACTGTTATATACTAATCCTCTAACAGAACCCTCTTCCTAGAAAAGGATCCTGCCCCTCTCCATTCACTCAGAATTTGGGATTTCTGACAATATGTACCTTTAGGTACTGTCAACAGCTGACCACCAGGCAAACCCTTTTTCTTCAGGCACACAAGCTCTCTAGCTGCTAGTTCTTGGGTGAGGTGTCTTTTTTGTGTCTCTGAGCTTTCTATTTTATGGTGGGAAATCTTTTGCTAGGAATGTATTTTAATGTTCTCATGTAACAACTGAGGAGTTTTAAATTCTTAACTGGGAATTTTTTATAGCTCTCAGTTAAGCTTTTATAATAAAAAGTAAAGGATGTTGCACTAAGTGCTGGAGGAACTCAATGCTGTCATGAATTTTCTTAATTAAAAATCTTTTAATGTTTTCCTTGTTTTTTCTTTGAAGCAGTAATTCATGGTAGCTAAGTAACAGCTGTGAAATACAATCTTTTGGTGACATCAAAAGTCAATACTGTAAAATATAAAAAATCCTTAGTACAAAATATCTACTTTTATTGGGGATGATCTATAGCTTTTCCAGGCAAATAGTTCAGGTTAGTCTTATGGAAAGATCCAACAAGTACATAACTGTTTTCAAAAAGTATTTAACAATACATACTTATAAAAAAAAATTAAGTGCTGAAATTTCAGTAAGGAAGAGAAAGGATTTTTCACACTGAGGACCTTTTTTCTTGGATAATTTTGGTTTAATTGCATGGAAAGAAAACCAGCAGAAAATATCCTGAAGTCTGCAAAAGCTGCATGCACACCCCCCCATTTTGATGACGTAAAGTCATAGGAAATTGTCTAATGTCTAATTTCTTGTTATGAGGCATTTATGCAGAACTGTGACTACAGACCTAAGAATCCCACTGGTTTGGAATGACGTTTACCTTTAAATGTTTCTAGTGTAAAGACTGATTTACTAGGTGACCGCTTTCTCTGACACCAGGTAATAAACACTGATGTATTAATCATGTGATTTAATATTTATGGTATTTGTTAAAGATAACTATGATTAGAATTGTTGGCTTTTTATTACCTATGCCTTAGTAGTAAGTAAATGACTTGTGGACCCCATGTGAGAGCATTTGGTGGAGTGCATGATCTGCCACGTATAGTAGATAAAATGAAACCACTAAGCACGTCTATTTTGCTCACTAGAAAGCCTGAGGAGCATGAATCGCCATTTGTACTCTGAATTCAGTATTTCAAAAATTCTTCCTATGTAAGAACAAGACAACCATGCCAAAACAGGAGTGGAACTGAAATGGAATTAGAATATTACATTAATAAACATACCGTTCAGAGTCCAGGCAGGTACTATTAGCATCTTTAAACTTGCAGTTGATTTTTAAAAACTGTGCCTACAACTTGATATAACACATACACAATCCAATACGTATACATTGATTTGCACTCCTGTCTTTTTCCTACAGTTTTTAGAGAACTATCGGACCCAGGAAAGAAACATAATTAGACTTTCAGATATTGCACTGTTTGCCTGATATCTTTTTAATTACAGATGTTTTTCCATCTGGATGAGGTTTGAAACCCAAAGATGTGCCCGCTAGTACATATGTGACTACAAATGAATAATATTTACTTGGCATGCTACTTTTATTTATTCATCATCAGCAACTCCCTACATGCCCTTCATAAAATGAAAATAAGACTGGATTAGCGCACAAATCTGTTTTCATTTCTCTCATTCCGTCAAAGAAAATCCAGATCTAGGCAGAAAACGTACTGTGACAACGTCAACTAAAGCTCAAAGATTTTGTTATTTGAATTAGCTTTATGCTTTGAGCCATCAGAAATTTGTGCATGAAAGGTATCCAGAAGTTGTCAAGTGTGCTGAATGATGCAGAATCTTGTAGCTGAAACACCAGATCACTAATGTTAGTTGGTTTAGGTTAGAGCCAGAGATGAAGTGCCTGAAGAACAGAGGAAGCACTGAGTTGAAAGAGCAGAAATTGTATCATTCTCCTCAATTTACTGGGGTGTGCCTTCTGATTGTTAGTTAGATTTACAGTCTGGTCTTCTTGGATCCTCATCTGTTTCTGTTTACTCTGATAACAGCAAACCCCAAGAATGCTGTATTAATCTGCTCCTGGTAAAAAGCTTCTCTCAGCTGCCACTCTTGCCATGTGTATTTGTGATTTTTGTCACCGCGAGCAAAGGTTATTGCGGGCTGTGTGTTTGAAGCTTGTATTTTAAAGACTTCATAGGAAAGTGCAGAATGCACCCATCTGCTGCGGTCGGTCTGTCCTGCAGAGCACAAATTTCACTTATGCTTTCTGTCCCCCTTCGTTCAACTCAGCTTGAACGAAGCTTTCCCTCCTCTCCACTCTCCCTAGATTCAACTGATTTGGAATTAGACACTCGCATAGATCAGATCTTACCTCTTCACATATTAATCCATTACAATTAGCCATCATGTCCAAACAGGTCCCTTTAGTTTTAACAGGGTGGACCTAGACTAGCTGTTTTCAGTGGAGTCTCTGTCCGAGAAACAGCAGTTTCCAAGGAAGTGTAAATCCGTGAGATGATCCCAGTGTAAGCTGTGGCTAGGAGCTGGCGAAAACCACCGTTGGCACAAAATATCTATCGGAGCCTTTAGCACTCAGTTGAGCTGGCCTGGGTTTCTTGTATACTGGTAAGGAGATAAAGTGGGTTCAGACATGACTGTCAGTGAGAGGGGAATTTTTTCCGTGGGCAGGAAAAGTGGCGTGTCTAAACATCCTGCACCAAAGGCTGCTTTGGGCAAGTCCTCCTGGTACTTGAGTGCTTCAGGGAAACTGATTCTGTTAAGGTTGATGGGAGCTTGCTATTGCCTTCAGCAGAATCCAGATTTATCCCTAGGCATTAAATGATCCACAGCGTCTTAGGCAGTTTAAAAGCAACAGATATATTCTTCTGGTTCAGATATGAAGTAATTTACACTGAATTAAACCACAGGCTCAAAATATCCACTAAATGTAAGTAGACAAAAAAAGGCAATGTATTTCGTTGCAAGATTGTATGTGCGCAGAAGAAAAATTATAGCCCAGACAGAGTTACAGAGGATCACCAGAAAGAAGTTCTTATCAACAAAATAAGGAACATTATAAATTATTCCCTTTAGCTTGAAATTTCACTAGAAATCTGTCACCAGTAACAGCAAAAATATAATACAGAGATTGCAGTCTCTAACAACTTCATAAAACATCATATTAAATTAGAGAAGAGGACACAATAAAAACATTAAGCAATTAGTTCTAAAATTCTTTAAAGAGTCAACACCAGGCTTAAAATCCCCAGGTCTGTACAAGATCAAAGAAAATGGCAAGGGTCTTACTGAGGGTTGATCTTTTTCTGAGAAGGTAGTGATAGAATGAAACTTTGATGTTTTATATGGTTAAAGACATAGATTAAAATATTTTAATGAAGGTAAAAATGAACTCTGAAGTGGCCAGTCTTAATAAAAATGATACCGTGTACAGTTCTGTGCTTGACTTGCTTACTAACGTGTGCTTATTTTAAATTGGAACCGCAGTGTCCAGAGATCTGAAGTGAATGAACACACAATTATGTTCTCTTCTTTTAATTTGGTCTTGTTGATCCTTTAGGCTCTTTTAAAATCACAATGGCATAGATTAAAAAAAAAAATCTAAGGTCTTGACCTTTTATGGCTCTATGAAATAAATGTGGAGTTCATAGCTGGGAACATGATCATTTTGGTTGAGATAAATTGAAGCTGACAAGGGGACAGGCTCTGAGGGAGCAAAACCCACTCTTCTGTGAAAACCAAGAGCAATAAAAATATTTCTGTATTAAAAAATACTTATTTTTGAAAATATCAATATCGATTGACTGTGGCCCTCAAACAGTACAAGATTCAGCAAACCTAAGTAAATGGTGTAAAAACTGTAACACTAACTAGTTCATTATCTTTGTAAATTAGTGAAAATACAAGAATTCTTACGTATAAGGTTAGGCACCTCATTTTAGAACCTCAGAATGGAAGCACTGACATGTTGACCAGTAACACTCGTTGTTTACATTGAGTAGTACGTGGTCATTAAAAACCACAGCTTGAATTTACAAAAAAGAAAAACATTAAAAATGACTAAAAGCCAACCAGAGCTGCCAAAAAAACACACAATGTGACAGAGAAAAGCCACTTTTGCTTTTTAAAGAATCAAGCTTCCTTCTCTTAAAGTCTTTCCTCCAACAAATTGAACAGAGCAGCTAATTGCCAGTCAGGAGAGGTGACCTGGTGCAGCGTTGCCAGTGCAGCACGCGAGACCTGCGCTTGCAACTCATTCGAAGGGTTCCTTTTCCCTCCGAGGCTGAGGTCAAACTCATTGAATACAGAGCTCGCCTTGCTCCAGGCCTGCAAGTTACTCCTTTCTGGGTCCTCCTGGCCAGCCCCAACGTGGAGCCAGGCACGCTCCCCAAGGGTGCCCTCTCCGAGGAATGAACACGTGAATCTGTAAACTCTTTGGGGCAGGAGCTCAAGGAGGTTTGACTTGTATAGTGGTTTCCCTACCCAGCAGTAACAGCTACAGCCTCATAAAATGCAGCACTTAAGATGGTCAAGGAAATAGTCGCAGCATGACAGAGAGAGATTACAACTTCATTTTCGGTCCCATCCAAAATTAACATGAAATGATATTGCCAAGCAAAACAGCCTCAGCACTTAATTTGGGGCATTAGTGATGCCATTATGAAATATGAGCTGCTGATTCTCATCCTGCCTCGGAAGCTTTTTATGCTTCCCAGATCAGCTTGCTTGGTGAATTAATCAGATGAAAAAGGCTCAGTTCGCCTGCACGAGAAACTGAAAGGATTGTCTGATGGCTTATGAAGCTATGTGATTTGTTTCATGGTGTGGAGACACTGAAAGAGAATTTTTATTAAAAAAAGAGGTCTTGGAACACAGTCCTGCATGTGGTCAGCTCAGTGGGGTATCATTTAAAGCAGAATGTGAACAAGTAGAATTGAAATGGAGGGATCTTTGAAGAGTAATGAAAAAGGGGCTTCGGTTGCCAATAAAACAACTGTTTGGGATACTGAAGGGAGATTCCTCAATCATTTAAAATAATTCTGCTCAAGAAATTTATTGTATTTTTTTTTTTCTTAGAGAACAGGGGGAATAAAAGGTAGCTGACCTCTTCAACAACCTGAAGCACATTTCACAACTTCCTGGAGAATTTGCATGTGGTCATAATTTTCTCATAGCAACTGCTCTTCAGGAGCAATTTCTTCCTTCTTCTCTGCCTGTTTACACTTTAGCAACTCTAGTTTCCACTCTGCTGCAGGCATTTACTGTCTTCTCTGGTTTCCACAAAGGGGATAAGGGGTATCATGGCGCAAGGCCTAAAATACTGAATGCTGCTCAAAGAATATGCCTTAAAACATGCACAACCCAAAAGATAAACCTTGACACCCCCCCTTCCATCCTCCACTCCTCCTCCACCCCCCCTCCACCCCCCACGACTGGTCAGGACTTGGAGTTTCACTCTTGGTTTACCTTGTCGTCTTTAGCACAAGCCCAATCTCGGAGCTCTAGAGTAGGAGAGAAGGCCCTGTAGAGTATTAATCTAGACGGTATATAACGTTTTCACTCAAAATCTCTGTAGTTTTAAGATTAAGGATCTCAGCAGCTTGAGGGACCTTCTATTCCCTCCCGTGGGGGCTGCCTGCTGCTTATTATTCCCTCTTCATATGTCTTTTGGGAGAGGGAGTTGAACTCCCTCCCATCACAAGTATAAATTATCTGGGTTGGGTACTCAAACTAAACTGTCACACTGGTTAACAGCAATATTTACTACATAGAAAAAAAAGTCTTGTTGCTTGTACAAATATACATATAAAGTATTTAAATTTCAACATGTGTTTTTTGTTTAGATTTACAAATAAGTGATATCACTTAGCTTGAACTCTGAACATTAGCTTGAAATAAATATGGTCATATAGAAATCAACTGATGTTATTTTTGTAGTTAGGAAAGATATAGCTTTCCTGATTTCTCAGAATTTTTCATATTTGTGATCATTTTTCCATATACTGGGTTGGTTAAAAAAGCTGAAATGACAATCTTCTGTGTTGAGTAATCAAGCCAATAAATTTGCTTAGATCACACAAGTTTTTGTAGATGTTTTGAAAATGCTTTATTTTGATTTCTGCTTTCTCAGTCTATTTTTTTTTCTATAATTTTAAAATACAAAATTGTTTGGACTTTGTTTCTTTTCTCCTCCTCTTTGCCTAATTTCCTAATTTGAAATACTGAAAAAAGGACATTTTTGGCATCTATCCTAAAATGGTTTGGGATGAAAGATTTATGCTCCTGTTTCACAAACAGTTTTGGTTAGAACAAATTAACATTTCTCTGGAAAAACAAACCCAAACAGATCCCCCTCCAACCCCAGCAATGTATTCTGAGGCGTCCCCAATTAGCCCTCTGGAAATCTTCACAGAGATGCCTCCAAATCACCACAACATCAGCAGACCACTGAGAAGCTGGGGAATCGTACCCCGGTCTGTTCTTTCCTCACTTAGAACATACACAAGAAATGGAAGGGCTCTGTTGTCAGTCTACGCTGACAATTCTTTTAAATGCATGAGGAAAGAGGAGAAGCGAAGCTTGGATGACAGGGCACTACACCAGTCCTGCCCTGCCAACGTCTTTCTTCGAGACGTACTTGAGGGATTTAGCTTTAGTTCTTCTCTGGATTACACTGTGGCAATACGGAACCTCTGCAAGTTAGCCTCCTCTGGGGATACGTGGTCAGTAATTAACAACGCACAACAATGCACAGTAATTTAGGAGAGAAAGTTAAGAAGAACACCTCATTCAATTAAAACTTGGCAAGGCAATGCAATTATCCATCCTGGAGTTTTGCCAGGATGCAGGAGCCTGTACCTTATCACCTGAAAAAAAGCGATGTGGGATGTATAATCAGTATAAACCTCTATAAGCTGTTGGGTTTTAATTAATTTTTTTTGAAACAGTATTTGGAAAGTAGAGAAGCAACACAGCTCATAGGGCTCTAACGAAAACCAATCCATTTCTTTTTCCTCACCTCACCAATAATTTCAGAGAATGTTGTCCTTAGATAAAATTAATTTAAGCCCACTGTCCAAAAGTTAATCCAAATCTGCTGCCAGCCTGTGTAATCGTACACCTATTGATTTAGGTATGACGCCTCAATACCTCCCTGCTCGCCCGTGCAAGTGCGTAGGGTACTGACAGAGCTGCATGTGTGCTCCTCTGTCTGATCAGGCGAAATCCCATCGCGATGAGCAGGAAGTCACCTGAGTAAGGATTCCAGTCTTTCTGGAATCCCTGATAAAAACCGATCACCCAAATGATACCCCGAGTCCATATTTAAGAATGATTCCTGTCTCCCCCCGCCCTTTTCATTGCCAAGAAGAATTTTCACTTTTCGACCTGCTGCTGTTGCTTGTGAATTACTCTTGAACTTCGTTTAGTGTTGAGGGAGTAACGCCTTTGTCTCTTTCTGAGATGCAGCTTCCCTAGGGATTGAAGTCCACTTATATTCTACCTGAAGCAACAGTTGTGTTGCATGTTTCTACTTTTTCCTTTCCAATGACTTTTAGAAACTGAAGGGTAAAATTTCAAAGCTGGGATCAGCCTGTACGTAACTGTTTTGATTTCCTGATGAAATATATGTTCAGCTCTCTGGTTCACTACTTTGAAACACGTGATCACAAAAAAGAGAAAACCTTATATTAAATAAATACTTACTAGCATGAAGGCAGCCTGGTGAAACACAAATTTACACAGGGAAGTGGATCATGCATCTAATTATTGTGACTGGTTTCTGCAGGTTGAAAGCTAGAATTCATGGTACCTAGCTGTCGCCCAGACTAAAAACTCCTTGGCAAAAGAGTGCAAAACTAATTAGCTGTGAAGTATAAATTTTAAGATAACCAATGGAAGTTCCAGTGTAAGACCAGAAGTGGTGTGCTTAGGTTGGCCTGCCTGATATCTCGCAAGAGGATGTGGTTGGAGAAGGGGGTTAGAGGGTGATGGAAGCAATGAAGGGAGCAGGGACAGAAGAGGAGGCTGAAACATCTTCCAGAGAGATTTTAGTGTAAGTGCACCCATGAGAAAGCTGAAGTCAGTAGGACAGTCAGAGAATTGCTGAGTTTACACAGGTCTAACATAAAATTTGCTTTCCTCCATCCGAATGATGGGCTTGAATCCTTCCCTCTGTAGGATCCAAACTGGGTATTTAGGAGATTTTTGAGGCCAGCCTGTGATCCCTGATATTTCTTACTGGCAGCAACGAGAGCCAGAACCTGTCTAGAACATCCTGAAAAAAAGTGTTATTTTAAAGGAGACAAAGCTGTTACAGCCTTTTGCTAGTAGCCAAGAGAAAAGTGAGTGTCACTTCCAGAAGTTATTAACGTCCTCTTGTGTAGGTCTTTGAATGGTCAGTCAATACTCTCTAGGTCTAGAAGGACCAGCAATAAGTTGCTGGACCAGCAACAAGGCCTACAAGCGAAGTAATTCTACACAGAAGACCTTTATAGCCTTCTCTGTTTCAGTATAGACAGAAAAAAGGAGAATCTAGGATATAGATGGCAAAATTGTGTGGAAATCAATGGAACTACACTAGCTATGGCGAATTGTATACTACAATATTATACTTCTTGCAGAACTTATATTGTCATAGGAGTGGAAATGCCGGGTAGTAATAATGTTGTTAGTATTATGCAAGGGAATTACAGCCCCAAATTCTTAGAAAGTATAAGTGTATATAGCTATTGGAAGTTAGTTAGATTTGTATTGCTTTATACCAGCTAAATATATAGCCCTCTGTATAACAAGAATGGGTGAGTGAGGGATCTGCATTTTTTTAACTGACTCAAACCAAAAAAAAAAGATCAGAACTTCCCTCTGAGAAACTACAAAGAAAAAATTATCTATGACCTTCCAGAGGATGTTGGGTAGCTCGATCAATGAGAGAATAAGAAGAAATAGGTTCTGACCCCGACAAAGGAAATGAGCCCTGGTGAAAGCTTTCACTAATGCTCACTAATACTCAGGGAGTACGAGAAACCTGATGTCAAAACTGATGAAAGTTTTGATGCTATAGAAAGATATAGGGAACATTTTATGCCACAGAAGAAGCTGAGAACTGATTTTAGCAGGCAGAGTTGATGATTTCACACCGTTCTACTTTGCATTTATGATCAGATTTGTCTTTGAGGCAGATCTCAGCTTATCATATCACCCTAAATCCCCAGGGAAAATGCATCTGTATTTTCCATATTTCTTGGACACCTTCCAGTCTGTGAAGATAGTTGTTTGACCATAGCCAAACAGGGTGCTGTAAAAAATAGGAGCTCAGTAATGGAGAATTGTATCAAATAAGCATATTACACACATGGTTTCTACCAAAATTTTCTCAAATCTTGAAAAAATCCTGCACATAATTCATAACAGCTTTGGCTTGTAAACCGGCACTTCCTCTGCAGATGACAGTAGATTTCATTAATCTTGGCAGTATTAAAGGGTAATATTTTAAAACAAATTAATGTTCTGGAACACTTTCTTCCATGAGCTCTGCATAAACAGACTTTCTTTCAGTAGGATTCCTCTTTCCACTCTTTAGTTTCAATAAACTATTTTAAAGAAGGGAGAGGGGGAGTAGCCCAACCTTAATTGTGCCATGGCTTCTCAGAGTTAAGAAATACCCCTTCTCTACTGCCTTTTTTTCAAGTGAAGAGATACGAAAGGCAAGTCACTAAAAGCTTTTCCCTTGTTTTCCTCCGAACTAAGTTAATTGGGAGAGAAACAGTAAGAAGTTGGAACAATTGCCTTAAAGATTTGAAATGTCACTTGTTTCCTTTCCCAAGAACTTATACGCTTACATTCCAATACAATGCCCAGACTGTGCCCTGCTTTACAGTTTCTAGTAATGCATGAAACTGTTTGTCTGACATCTTGATCACAAACACTGGCTACCAATGCAGAAGGTAGCAATCAGTTAGCAAACCAGTGGCAAAGCACTGCCGTCACATTTTGTGGTCAGTGGCATTAAAAAGTTAGGGTTTCATTTGTTTTCTTCCTATGCAGCTTTTGTTAGATAAAATTACTGATTCCACTAGAGCCCGGGTAGGTCAGAGCCAAACAGCGGAGCTAACTCGCAGGTGGTGTAGGTGGTGCTGAGGGTGAACAGACAAATAGGATCTAATCTGAGTTTTAGGAACAGTAAATTATTGACTTTTCACACTACCTGTGGAGATCCAGGACAGGTCTAGCAATAGATGATGTAGGTTTCTTCCAAAAGGAAATTTTTCCGTATGGCTAGTGAAGTTGAGAGCCCCGTGGCCACGCTTTAGGCTTGTGAAATGAAATGGAGGAGCTTGTCCGTGGAGGGGGGGGGGGGCTGCACAGATTTGCTTCTCTCACCCTTCACCCAGCTCAAAGTGGAACCACATTAGCTCTGCTGTCTGGGCCTTCGACTCCTATAAAGGCTGGTGTGTCAGGATTTGTTGCACAGTGTGAAAACCAACCATTAAACCAGCATACTTGTTTGTCAGTGAGCTGATATTAATTAAACTTGCTCAATTTACAGTAATAAAATAAAATAAATTTTTCCAAGTGTCAGAGTTTTAAACACAGTCTAGCATCTGAAAAACATCTTGTTTGTTTTGGACTCGCACATCCCCACCATGGAGCTGGAATTTTGCTAACAGCTCCTGATACGTGAGCCAGAAGGGAGTGAAACTCACTCTGCCCTCGCTGCGTTGCCTTTTTCTGCCGCTAACAAATGATTAAGGACATAAAGGTACGTGTGGCAGTAAGTCAAGCAGGCTTTAAACCCTCACCTGGGGCCGATGAACACGAAGACGCCGTATTTCATAGTCTTCTTCCTGATCAGAAGTATGGTTTCAGGCGAAGTTTGTATTTTATGTAACATTTAATATCTTGGTAGTTGCCAACTGCAACGGGGTGAAACATTGTATACCAACTGTCAGCCTCATGCAAACATTTAAAAAACAGATGCTAAATCTTTGAAGTCATTGTTAAGTTTAATAGCTTCAGAAAATCATTACTCAAATCCATTCCCTAAGGTCTTTTTGTCAAGTTCCAGAGGACTTAAACCTAAAACAAAACAAAACAACCCTCCAAGAATTTATCTGGCAATTAAGAGGATCTTTGCTAAAGTTTTTCTGTGGAATTAGACTCTGATGATTCCTAGAAGCTGTATAGCTAAACCCTATCAGGGTATTCTGAATGCTCATCGAATAGTCTCCGAACTGCCTGCCGGTCATACAGACTGCATAAAAATGCCAACTGCCGTATTTTGCATTTTGTGCACATTCTCCCTAGACTATAGCAAAAGCACAATGTGGTACCGTGTCGCTAAAAACTACGCAGTGGCCTTGGTCTGATAATACCGATGCCAATTGCTGACCTTGCTGAAGCTGCAAACCCAGCAGAAAAAAAAAAAAGAAAGTAGCCCGAGATGATTGATCAGTGGCTCCTAATGGCGTTTTTGTCAATATCCAGCTGATTTTCCTGTTGCTCTTTCTTACATATTTATACTATTCACAGTCTGGCAAAAATTTACAAAAAAGTATCCAAGTGATGGTTTCACAGCAGGTGCTGGATCAAACAGGTCTTGTTCTTTGCCCCCTTGGGAGGCCTACATGGATCACAGGAATCCTGATACTGCCCTTCAGATGACCTGTGGTAAAACTGCGGAAGATATGCTCAGTTTCTTCCAATGAATAAACAAAGTGTACATGAAATATTTGTATAAGTATGAATAGGGGATTTATTTTTCTATATATACTGCTTGCCTCTGTAGTTGATTGAAAATGGCATGAAGTAAATCTTGCCTAATAGATACTTATATAAGAATTTTATTTAAATGTCCAGCAGTGTAAATGTCAACATTTGCACTTTGATCGTACTATGAATATACTGGTTTCAACTGGATAGGGAGGGAAAAAAATTACAAGAAAATACGTGGACTTTACAAGGAAAAATATATAGTGGGCTTATAAAATGCAGTTTGAGAAAGTCTTAGTAAGCTTCAAAGACCAAGACCAAAAAGTACTCTGTGGACTTTGGATCTCATCCACTGCTCTTAGCTTCAAACTGCAAGTTAGAAACTAAGACAGACTTTTCGTAACATATTCATGTCATGTTTAGGCAATGCCAAATTATGTCTCATCAGAGCTGAGATTTACTGCAGCTGGATTATGATCTTTTGATTGTGCAAACAGTGAGATCGAGGTGGTTGTCCTTTCCAGTGTCATTAACGTCTTTGTCATGAATCACAAGAATCAGAAATCTGGAGGTGGACCGAAGAAAAACACAGATAAATATTCAACATGCAGCAGACTGAAAAGAGCAAACTGGAGCACACTCATAAAGCTCACAGAAGAGAAGTTAACCGTCTGAGCAGAATGCCTGAGCCTTGCAACAAACAGTGTTGGAAAATCATAAAATGGACCATTAATCCATTTTCATGATAAAAAAAAACGTAAAAAAGAATTATAAATAGTACTGCAGTGAGCCATTATTATTAAAATGCTAAGTATGCTGCCATGCATGCACTTTTGCAATAAGCAGTTCTTAGGTTTGCTCCGAGCCAAAGTGTAGCCGGCCCAGTTTCAGGTAGCAGTGGTGCGCGGTGTCCTGTGAAACCCTGATTTTCCTCCCCCAAACACGGCACCATTTCTGGCACAGTCTGAGGGACCCGCAGGTACTGTAAAACAATTTCACCGTATTACAAACAGCATAGAACTCTTCATCCCAGCGAAATGCAACAAAATTAATCAGACCCCCTTAATTTATCCTGATTAAGCTCAGACACCTCAGCTAGGTGATTAAGTCAGGCTCCTTTGCTCTGCAGTTAGACTTGCCCTTTGGAGCTGTTTATCTCCTTACGCCAGCGATGAAGCGAGTCACCGCAGGTGTGCTCCTAACTGAGGTGGGATGAGCCTGCGCCAGGCCAGCGGAAATGTACGGACGGGACTGATTTACCACTAACAGCAACTGATGCGTTGCAGTCAAACGCAAAAGTGCTGGTGCTCTTGCTCCTACCCCAAATCACATTTGCGATGCAGCGCTCCTGCGTTGCCTGGAAAAGGGCAGACAGATGCCTGTTAGGCCCAAATTACCTTTATCTGATATGAAGGCACATTTCTATTTGTTTGCATTTTTCAAATGACAATTTAACTAAACTTTACAAAAAACCCTCCAAAAACTTTAGTGTCTCCTTTTCCAGGCAAAGGCATGGTAAAGCCAACACTTCAGGCTGGCGCCGACGCTGGCCTTCCGATCCCTTGGGTTACGTGAGTAGCTCATACACAACAGATGATGCTGATCTGAAATCAGGCTCGGCGTGCTGGCTGTAGCTGTATTATTTCCACATGGAAAACTATAATAATTTTTTTTCTGTTGTATCCAGCAAATTTCTCTTTCCTTTGAGGCATAATGTATTTTCTTCTCCCCTCCCTCCTCAGGTTTTATTTCTCAAGCATATTTTTAATAAACAGGGGAAATAAGAAGGGAAAAGCCAGTCTTTCTCATTGTCCAGTTTTCCGTGCATGTGTCTAAAACAGATACATACAGTTAAAACGATCAGAAATAAATAGCTAATTTTTATTTAATGAGTTCTATTTTTTTGCCTGACAGCCGATTGTGATTGTGACCAGTACATTAATTATTCAGATTTATTAGTTTTACTGAGATTTGGCACTGGATTTTCTTGGCTGTTCGCCACAGAACATATCTGACTTAATGTCTACATTTGCAATTTTGAGAGCCCAGTGTTGCTGTTACAAGGTAAATTGAGACCTTTTAAGGATGCTCAAACTTAAATCGACTCCTAGTATTAAGCAGAGATTAGAAACGTAGCCCAATTGGACCTGATTTTTTGTTTTTAAATGAAATAAGGCAATTCCCGAGATGAACACCTTCACTCTTTCAAAGCTTTCTTGACAGTAAACAACAACAAGTTAAGAAACTATTCCCCTTCTTGTCATGGAGAAAAATAATATTTCTTTCGAACCTACCATTTTCTGATCATCTCGTCTGTAGAAAATGTCCGTATCCATAGTGCTCGTTTTCTAGCATAAGCGCTCTTAACTTAGCTGTTCTCCCCCTGACGATCACTGGTTAAGTGGCGCTGCTCTCCCTGGGCTAGCTGGATTGATGAAGAGCCAGAATTTGATGGTGATACACACCAGGACAAAGCATTGTTCTGCAGAATCTGGCTAATAAATCTGGCCGATGCCAAGCCCGAAACGAAAAGTAGCAGGATTGGGCTTCGTAAAGAGTCATTCTTCTGAAACTCCCCTCTAAATTCTCTAACACTTTACATATGGAGAAAAGTTAATAAATGGTAATAAAAGAATAAAATGACTTACTTTAATTTCCTCACGTAACTGAATAATGTTTCCTTTAGGCAGTAATTATTGTATTGAATTCACAAAGTTATTTTCGGAGCACTGGACGCAAATGTCAACAATGAAATAATAAAACTGAACACTGTGAACACCTTGCTAACCATCTGTAAACCAATTTTCAAAGAGAAAATCACATCAGTAGAATATTTGACCCATACAGGATCTTGCAGATGTTTTGCTATAGCCTTTGGGATCTACCTCATTTCAAGGTCTATATAGTAGAAACAAATTGTGCATTTACACAGCGAAAGTCTAACTGAATTCCCATAAGAATCTTCAAAGGCTTTTATGTTTGACCAGGCGCTGTGTTCTGCTACTTTGGCAAAGAGGTATTAACAACGACGTGTTAATAGTAATGGAGCCATACCTTCTCCATATGGGTTCCAACACTTAGGGCTGTATCATCTGTCCATATTTAAAAGCTCCACCTTAAAAAGATGATAAATGAGACCAACTTGACCTGGCCTTAGACCAAGTCATGGATTAAACAATTTCTTTCAGCTTGATTGGTGCTTTATTGAGGAAACCTGCTAAGTAAAAGCTATTCAGTCACAGTGCTTAAGTATCAAAAGAGTGTACGGAATTTGAAAAACACTGCCAATGTGCCAGCCAGACCCTGAGTTGCCCAGAGGACAGAGACTGTCCGCACAGGGCTCAAACAACGGCGAATCTTTTCTGGATTCCCCGATTCCTGCAGTATGTGCATCTCTGATACATCCAACCTCTTAAAACGTGTTCTTTTTCCAGAGCAAAAATGTCAAGAGTCTCTGTGTGTGTGTATGTGTGTGTATTTATGTATATCACGCATCCAGGGGATTTTATCATTAATTTGTGTCCCTACCATACATTAACGCTAAACATAAGCAGCCTTAAAGGAAGAGGAGTAGCTAAGTGAAAGACACCCAATGTAGTTTTTAAGGTGAAAAATTCAGCACACAATGAAGCTTCTATGTTTCATTTATTAATTACTGTTCTGCAATTCTCTCTTTCAGGGTGCTTTAAGTTACTTGGGAGGTTTCCATTGTAGGCTTATGTTAACCTTCTTTTGGAAGGTTATCCAGCACTTCAGGTCAGCGCTGCAAATAGGACGTGCCTGCTTCCGACAACGGGTTCAAAGGGAAGTTTAAAAACCCTAAACACCAGTGGTGAATATTAATGTGCTCATGTAACCGCAGAGAGGCTTCATTCAATTTTTGGCTCTGTCTTGGCACGTGAGGGTTTATCACACGTACAAAATGCCTTTTTTTTTTTTTTTTTAATTGCCATTAGGTTTTTGTCTTGACGGTAGCTTCTGCTGTCTGATGAGTTCATTCTGCCACAAGTTATTGTTATACATGTTCCGTGCAAACAATCTGTATTGCTATTTTAATATAAAAAACAACAAAAGAAAGAGCAAAGTGGGGACTCGGGGAGCACACAGCATGTCTCTCTTTACAGCTGGTCTAATCTGATGCTCAGCATTGCCATAGCAACAACTCTGGAGGAGAGCGGGGGTCGGCTGGAGCCGCCTCCTCCTCCTGTTGATCACGGCCAATGGGTTCCTAATGCAGAACCAGCACTTCCAGGATGTGATTTCCATCACTTTTTTAGAAAAAATAAAACCCCAGGCTTTATCTTGTTTTAATGTTATGAAGTGCTGTGTAAATGGAGTCAGCACAAAATTGTTCATCAGAACAGAACTTTTTTTTAAAAAAAGTTTGTTCATTGTTCAGATTTGTGCCTTTTAATGATCTATTAGAGAAACTGTAATTTTACTGTTTTTTTTTTTTTTAATGACTAGCAAACGATTTATTCTGTTAAACACAAAACCAAACCAAGGCAAAAAAACTTTTGGAAGATTGTGGGAAAGGTTTTGTGGTGAAGAGACTATGATCGTTCTCCATCTTGCAAAATGGAAATTACTTCAATGTTTAAAAAATGTTTTTCTGATAAGCTGTAATTAGGATCTACACTTCCTTTTATAATTTCTCCCAGAATTTGCATTTCCATTATAAGTCTGTTAATTAAGAGAATTATAATTTATCCTAGCCTAGATTTCTGCTCTACCTTTGAAGTTCTGAACCAGGAATATTTCACAACTTGTCCTTACTATTTGTTGTTCTCAGTGATGTACCAGTACTAATATCACATTTTTTTTAATCCATAAAAAATGTTGAGGTGAATATGAGATGCCTCATCAATATTATCAAGAAAAAAAAAAAAACCTCGCTGCTGTGAATGGAAACCATTTCCAAAGATATTAAGGAGAAGAAGGTGATTGGGAGTAATTTGCATTCATTTATATAGGGGAAATCATGTTTCAACAACCTGACAGCCTTCTAGAGTAAGATGACCGGTTTGGTGGATGAGGTGAGAGCAGTTGATAGTTTATCTTGAATTTATCAAGGCTTTTGCCACTGCCTCTGTCCTGGTTTCGGCCAGGATGGAGCTAATTTTCTTTCCAGTAGCTACTGTGTTTTGGATGTAGGATGGGATTTGGTATGTGAAGAATGTTGGTAATACACTGGTGTTACTAGTTGCTGCTATGAGATCAAGGACATCTTCCAGCTTCCCAGGTTTTGTTAATGTGCAGGTGCAAAAACCTGGGAGGGGTATAGCCAGTACAGTTGACCTAAACTGGGCAAAGAGAGTATTCCATACCATAGACGTCATGCCCAGTATATAGTGGGGGTCGGCCGGTGAGCCATGTCCCTTTTTTGCCCTTCATCCCTTTTTGCCCTTTTGTTCGTTTGTTTGGCTGTTTGTTCCCTCGCTCGCTCTCTCTGGAACTTGCTGTTCTGAGATCGCTGCTGGGGTATATTCCCATTCCCTGACTGCTGCTCGGGACGGGCTGTATCGGTCATTGGGTGGTGAGACATTGTGCATTGTTCATTTTATGTATTCTATTATCATATTATTATAATTTTTAATATATAATATATTTTAATCTTTTTCTTTGCTGTCCTGGTGAGCTGTTTTTATCTCAACCCACAAGTTTTCCTTTCTCTCTGATTCTCCTCCCCACCCCACTGGGGAGGGGGGTGTGAGTGGGCGGCCGAGTGGTATTGGCTTACTGGTTGGGGTTAAACCACGACACCTCCCACATCGTTCTCATAGCCAAACCGATGAAGTATGGGCTAGGTAAGTGAAGTGAACTGAAATCTAGCTCAACTGCAGCATGATGTCCAGCTGGAGGCCAGTGGTGTGCCCCACTGGTCAATACTGAGGCCAATAGTGTTTAACATTAATGATCTGGATGATGGGACAGAGTGCACCTTCAGCAAGTTTGCGGATGATACAAAACTTGTTGGAGTGGTTGATACACCAGATGGCTGTGCTGCTATTCACAAGGGCGTCAACAGACTGGAGAGACAGGCTGACAGGAATCTCATGGAGTTCAACAAAGGGAAATGCAAAGTCCTGCTCCTGGGCAGGAATAACTGCAGGCACTTGCAACAGGCTGAGGTCCAACCAGCTGGAAAGCAGCTTGGTAGAGAAGGCCCTAGAGGTCCTGGTGGACATCAAATTGAACATCAGCCAGCAATGCATTAGGAAGGGTGTTGCCAGGGGATGGAGGGAGATGATTCTTCCTCTCTACTTAGTGCTGGTGAGGCCACATCTGGGGTGCCATCTCCAGTTGTGGGCTCCCCTATTCAGAGGGTAGTATCAGAAAGTGAAAAGCTACCTAGTCTTTAAAAAGATGTTATGAGTGTCAAGATGACCCAAATTGTTTAATTTTGGGCCATACAAATAAGGTTAGTAAAAAAGGAAGGTGGCTAATGGATTCTCATTTGTGCCATTGAAAATGTCTTCCCACACGTTGTGGTTTAACCCCAGTTGGCAACCAAGCACCACACAGCTGCTTGCTCACCACCCTCCTCCCAGTGGGATGGGGGAGAGAATCGGAAAAAAACCTCGTGGGTTGAGATAAAGACAGTTTAATAGGATAGCAAAGGAAGAGAGAATAATAATAATGATAAGACAATATACAAAACAAGTGATGCACAATGCAATTGCTCACCACCCGCTGACCAATGCCCAGCCCATCCCCGAGCAGCGATCCCTCCCTGGCCAACTCACTCCAGTTTATATACTGAGCATGACATTACATGGTATGGAATATCCCTTTGGCCAGGCTGGGTCAGCTCTCCTGGCTGTGCCCCCTCCCAGCTCCTTGTGCCCCTCCTCGCTGGCAGAGCACGGGAAGCTGAAAAGCCCTTGACGTAGTATAAGCACTGCTTAGCAACAACTAAAACATCAGTGCATTATCAACGTTATTCTCACACTAAATCCAAAACACAGCACTATACCAGCTACTAGGAAGAAAATTAACTCTATCCCAGTTGAAACCAGGACACCACAACAGTTTTCATTCCAAAATCCAAAGATTTAGATGTCCACTTCATACCACTTAAATGTCATCACTTAAAGTAATCACTGCAAAGATTCCATCAAATGCCCTCAAACTGTGGAGCATCATTTAGCCCTGCTGTGCTATGAATATTACCTGGCAATGAAAAGATACAACTTGCGACCTAAAGATTGACCCATCTGCTATTTATTTAGCCTTAGAAAAAGTAATTCTATATCAGACAAACAAAACAATAAAAGAAAAGAAAATAGGAATTTAAAACTGTAGCACTGATAGGGTGATTTCAAGTTATATTTAGTTTACTTAGTGATTAGAGACTTAAATTCATGTTTGTAAACTAATATTGTAGTATAATGGAAGGCATAAGTATATTTAGCTTCTGTACTCTTCAGTGAATCCCATCTGTACCTTCGTAAGCTGAAAATGTAAAAGGCTGACCATGAACAACAGAAAAAAATATCTGTAAGATATTAAATTTATGGTGATCACCTTCTGTCTGCATAATGGGAATGCTCTGAAGGTGCTTGGCAAGTGAAGGAAATCATAGCTGTTAAATTACGTATGTATCAGCTGCAGTCTATGGTTGACAAGCCATGTTCCAGTCCATAAGTAACAGCGTCCAGAAATATCCCATGCTGATCTGTATTCTGTTAGGGAAGGTCAATCAAGGCAAAGCCAGTTCCCAGATTCCTGGACAGGAAAAACTGAAGGAAGGTATTTTTTTCCTCTCTGTAACTAAGCCTTCAGAATTTCTCTTGTGTTTGGTGTCCCTGTCCAAATCGCTTTTGGTTTAACAAACTTGATCTGCTGCTTCTTTCTATTTTGGAAAACACCTTAGAATCTCTTAAAAAAAGTGGAGTATTATTTGTAAAGTTGTTGGAATATGTGTGTGTGTATGAGTAAGGATTTTCAAGGCTTTAATATCTTTCTTCCCTCTCTTGTTAATGGGACTCATACTCCTTGATATGAAGAAATCCCTAGGAAACCTAGCTTTTCATGATGTCTGGCAAGCCTCCAAAATATTTCAGCTTCTTTACAACAAGAAATAAGCTTTCTGATGAAACCCATCTTTTTGGATGTAGAAAGGAGTTTCTGTGGCAAAAATCTGCTCTTCCCTCCAAGACAGGAAATACAGGAATATACTGTTCCCTCCAAGATAGATTAGTTCCATAGTTATTACTTCCAGTTTTATTATTAATAAGGCATGATGTTGATCATCTTCTTGTCTCTTATTTAAACAAGATGGTCATACGGTTCTTTCTAGTACAGGGTTGTGCTCTTTTTAGTGCGTAGAATCTGTTTCCTGAATTCTTATTTATTTAAATACCCAAGCACTGCATTCGATTTTAAGCTGTCATCTAATACCTTCCTTGGGAGAATTCTTTCAAGGGTTCTATCCCATTCTATCACCTGAAAGAAGTAACAGAAAGAGCTAGGACTGAAAAGAGATCCTTCCAAATGACCACATATCTTTAAAAGGTGTCTGGAAATTGAATTAGTTCAATTCTTCTCTAGAATTATAAGGGGTCCGTCTTGCCTGTAAGGCACAACCCAGTGAAACATGAAGTTCAAAATGCAATGCCACAGCAGGAGCAAATGACAGTGCATCTGGATTTGGAGGAGTGCAGATGAAAGCTATCGTTTCTACCATTTGAGCAATGATGTGGGGCCTGTAGAATTTTGGACACTAATGATCCAGATGATAGGCTGGATTCTGTGTTTCAAGACAGTCTGGATATGCAGAAAAGGAGGTCTGAAACTGCAAATTCCAGGTGTTGGATATTACTGCAGAACTGTTACTTCCCTAGATTTGTGAAGCGCGTGAGATGCCAGTGAAGAATATAGACATATATTCTTCCTTGTCATCTATACTGATCTATGTTAAATCAATCTCATTGTGCTCCCATTCTACCTCAGTAGTTATAATGTTGTAAGTAGTTATAAATTTTATTAAGCGACTTCTAGTAGTGTAAGGTTTTATATTCAGATTTGATCTGCTAGTACGATTCTAATTATTTCTTTTCCAATGTAATCAAAGGGTTCTTCCTCTCCTAGTAAATTCTGACATGCTACATCTAGCAATACTCTGAGCCTTAGGCGACGCGTATTTGGATAAATAACATGGGTTGGTTACTCTCGCACTTGACATAGTGCACAGGGCAGTTTTCAGAGGATTAGAGTCTACTCTTGAGTTGCCACTTACACGGGATTACCATTCAGTTTGGACTCACAGTATCCTAAGCCTCTTTCTGAAGGTCAAATCTTTTTTTTTTTTTGGATACATCAGAAAGATTTAATAGCAACTGTATCCAAATGGCATTTTCTTGCAAAAACAGGCCTGAACTTACTTGTAAGTGTTTCTGACTGTCTGAAATTCAAATAATTTCTCAAGTTCTTTTAGGAAGCATACGGGTCCACTGTGAGGTAATTGTTTTCCATCTGGACACTGTCTGGTGATGGTATTTGCTGTAGTCATAAGTAAATAAATGAAAGAGTCAAATGAACACATCTGTAAATAATTTATTTCCCGATTGATGGATGGTAAATAAACTCTAGCTTCTTTCTTTGTCTAGATTCACAATCAAAATCGTGGAATGCGATATACACTAGCATGCTAAAAGTCTGAAGTTCAAAGGTAGGATATGAGAAAGCCTCTAGGGATACCCAGAAACTCCAAAGAAGTGGCAGACAAATTCCAGTTAATGCTGTCTCTGACCTCAGCAAGCCCCTAGCTGAAACACTTTAAAGCATGCTAAAGCCTTTCTTGAAATCCTGCTCTGGTTGTCTACCTGCCCTCTGTTTTGATCAGCTCTCTGTAGCCGGTCTTTCAAGGAGAAGAGTGATATGGAGACCCAGAAGAAGTTCACTTTTAAAACTGATGATTCTGTCAAGGACAGACAGGAGTAAGTAAAGCAGAGAAGGAAGAAAGCTCGAAAAATGACTGTGGTTCTGGCTCTGCGGAGACTTGGCAGACTCAACTCAGTGTTTTCACTTGTTCAAGGCGATATTTTTCCTTTCGCTTCTTTGTCCGTGTGAGCTTTCAGTAAGGCAAAAATTATCACGTAAGCTTTCTTATTAGTCTTATTAATATGCGCTTTCACACTAAGTTGAATGTTTCTGCTCCTGAATAAGTTCATCTGTTTATTGCTAAGGTTCATTAGAAGAAAAGAGGACTATCAGAACTGTGTGAATGGGCAGCCTTGTATCCTCCAAATACTTCAAACCCATCTTTGGGGCACTTGCACTGAAGTAGGGAAAATGCGAAAAATGACTTTTTAGCTCGAGCATTTGTACACTTACTGAACTGAATATCAAACAGGACTCATTCAGATGTCAGACTCTTGCAATTAAAAACTGTGCTTGGCTAGCTAGTTAGTTCGTTATTACACACTTTATGGTGTGAGCTGCAAATTAGCTACTCAAAGTCCGCAGTTCAAAGGATTTGCAGGCCTAGAATTATTCACTGAACACGATTGTGAATAATTTCAAATAATGAATAAATTCAATATACTTTTTGTTCTGTCCGTGCATAGCCTCTGAAGAGGGAGAGAATAAAAAGAGGAAATCAATCAGATAAATTATTCATTGAGAATTATTTGTTCAGCTCTAATGCTTATGTACTTAGACAATATTTTCATTGGAACAGACTCTGAAGAGCTCTTCAGCCTGCATATATCTCAGCCACAATTCATCTCTGAAAGGTTTTGAGGTTCTTGTTAAATGCAGATGCCTAGACCTAGTTGTAGGCAGTAGGATTTATCCGATTTTGTCTCCAAGTTCTTGACTAAGTTGAGCTACTCCAAGAATTATTTAACAGGAATAGTTTTGTGGAAGAATTTCTTTGTCCTTGCTGTGTCTGCATTTGGAAATAGTCTTAAGCGATCATCCCAGCTCTCCTTGCTGCTGTTTGTGTCTGACTTGGCTATTTCCAGTCCAGTGTGGCAACCTAGATGTTTCCTTTCAGGAATTAAGCCTTTTCATCACGTAGTTAAGGAAGACCATCAACAGTAAATCTACTCCTGTTGTGAAGAGCTACCTTTCTGTACTAATTGTAATTTTAAAACAAACTAAGATCAAAGAATTCAGTGACACATACCGCTCAGATTAACATACTAAGCACCAAATTCAGTTCCCCCTAAAATATATATTCATTGTTAAAATAGCTTGTCACAATAGTAACAGATTCTACTATTTGTCTGCCACTCAGTCAATGCTGTCTCTTAAAAACCAGAGGTTGCATCTGGAAGGGAGATATATTTTTCCTGCTTAGGGTAACGACACCTCTTTTAATGTGAATATCTTTGTTGCTCCACTGTGTCAGTGAGACCAAGGAGCCTCTGTTCCATCTTATCTAAAATACAGTGAGACAATAGAGAAGAAAACAGTGGATCTTGGGCACTGAAAAGGGAAGAACATTAGATACTGTAGAACAGATATTTGCTCTCATAGTAATGACTTTTTAACTAACATAAAGAAGTTTTGGTTTTCTTCCTCCTGTCAATAAGCATTCTGTTACATTCTACTTTATTTCTGCAAGCCAAAGAGATGTCTGTCCAAAGGGACAATTCAGGTAGCTGTTAAAAAATAATGAAATAAAGCTGTGAAACTCTTTTCCTTCTTCTTTCAAAAAGAAGTTCTTTCATACGTTTTTACCGCCATTCTTGTTACATCCTCGCTGATTGGGAGCAGGGGGCTGGAGCTGGGAAGTTATGTTGGTCTTGGCTCTGCCACTGACTTCCCAATGGCCATTGATCAAGTCACTTAAGTTCTTTTTATGCTGTCATGAGATGTTATGCTAACATCTTTCACTTATGCGGATGTAAGAATTTGGGAGAAGGATTATCTTTTGTTTTATAATGTACAGAGTTTAACACAGTAGGGGCATAATCTTGATTAGGGTCTCCATGTGGTACTATAATAGAGTTAATAAATAATACTTGACAGCAGTCTGAAGATGGAGGTATGGAAGGAAATGAGGCATAACTTTTGAATAACCCTTAATTCAAATATCATAGATGCAAAGGAAATCACAAGGTAGTCAAACTTTGTTTCACAGGCCAATTCCATAATCTGTGTGACAACAACAAACGCAGTAAAGCATGTCTCCATGGTTCTGCAGACCAACATGTCTGATGTAAAGATCTTTTTCCATGAAGTCAACAGTCTAATTTAAGTATAAGGCTCTCTTATTGTCACTTTTGAGGGTCCTTTATTTGATGAATAACGGGTCAGGGCAATCTCAAGCACAAATACAGGCTGGGCAGAGAATGGATTGAGAGCAGCCCTGAGGAGAAGGACTTGGGGGTGTTGGTTGATGAGAAGCTCAACATGACCCGGCAATGTGCACTTGCAGCCCAGAAGGCCACCCGTATCCTGGGCTGCATCAAAAGAAGAGTGACCAGCAGGTCCAGGGAGGTGATTCTCCCCCTCTACTCCGCTCTCGTGAGACCCCACCTGGAGTACTGCGTCCAGCTCTGGGGCCCCCAACACAAGAAGGACATGGACCTGTGGGAGCGAGTCCAGAGGAGGCCACAAAAATGATCAGAGGGCTGGAGCACCTCTCCTGTGAAGACAGGCTGAGAGAGTTGGACTAGTTCAGCCTGGAGAAGAGAAGGCTCTGGGGAGACTTTCTAGCAGCCTTCCAGTACCTAAAGGGGGCCTGCAAGAAAGCTGGAGAGGGACTTTTGACAAGGGCATGTAGTGATAGGACAAGAGGTAATGGCTTTAAACCGAAAGAGGGGAGATTTAGATTAGATATAGGGAAGAAATTCTTCCCTATGAGGGTGGTGAGGCACTGGCACAGGTTGCCCAGAGAAGTTGTGGATGCCCCATCCCTGGAAGTGTTCCAGGCCAGGCTGGATGGGACTTTGAGCAAACTGGTCTAGTGGAAGGTGTCCCTGCCCATGGCAGGGGGGTTGGAACTAGATGATCTTTAAGGTCCCTTCCAACCCAAACCATTCTATGATTCTATGACTGTTTATATTGCTTAGTTTACCTATTGGCTCCTTATGAATCTTCATGTCATGAAAGACATGCTGGCAATCCAGACAGATTGTCTGGATAATATATTATGAACTCAATTCTTCCCTGATTTTCCTGACAATATTTAGAAAAAAATATATTTTTGAATACTTCCTTTTCCTATTGTTTCTTCCTATTTGTGCAATTTAGTGTATCATGTTGGTTTCTTGTATTCCATTTAAAAATGTCCCTAGATTTGCAAAAGTTAAAATTGAAAAAATAGAGAAAAAACCTTTTTAATTGTATGATTTCCTGCAAACTGGAAAGTGGGTGAGTTTCCTATTAAATATATAGTAAAATGTATTTTTTTTGCATAAAACGGTGCACCTGATAGTACTCTGGTCGTGCTAACATTACTGTGAGGTTACTGTGGGAACCTGTTTCTGTTTCAATGCAGTTGGCAAAACTGCATTTATGTCCATTCAACAAGCACTAGGTCATGTTAATAAGTAATAAACTGCACTCAGCTATACAAGGATTTTGAACGAAATCAGATCTAAAGCTGTCCAGCTGTCCATCAGGCATTTAACAAACACTTTCTCCTGCCTTGTTCTTGCCAGAATGTTTTCCTCTTTTTTCATTACTAGCATTTTCCAAACGATGGATTGGAAGTGTAGCCAGCTCCACGTGTAGACTGACGTGTGGGAATCCTCTGGATCTGTCTGCACACGTTGTGCATGACTGTTTCTCTCTGTCTTTGCTTCACTGAGGCAATTTCACAGCATGGCATCTAGAAAAAATAAACAAGCAAAAGATAACACAAGACATTTAAAACTAGAACAGGTCAATTAAAAAACTTATTAAGAAGCAGTTAAGGATCTGTAGTTGTTGCATGCAGTATTCAGCAGAGAGTTGGTGTGCTGGAATGGGTCTGTCTTCTTTTTCCCTAGGTATCAGTTACTGTAAGTGCCTGAGGAACACCATGAGCAGCAGAGACAGCTTCAAAAATACTTGAACAAATTTCAGTAATTTTGCCAAGTGTTGCAAATGCCCGAATGTGCCAATTAGCTCCCTGTAACTGTGTTATCTGCCAGCAGATAGGCTGAGTGAGCAGGTTGATTTTAGCTTGGTACTGGTCTGCAGGGTGAGAGAACAGGCCATGTGTAGGGGAACCATGCTGGAAGATGAGGTGAGCTCTGAGCTGGTGGATGGGTCAGTCCCCAGGCCATGCAGGGCCACCTGGGTACATCCCATGGGACACGGCTCATGGGCAGTTTGTATTGAAGTAAACAGACACTGAGGAACTTGAAACTGGGTTGTCCTCCAAAGGCGTCATTCTGATCCTGCTGCAGTACCTAGGAAACAAGTCACCGACTTTAAGAAGAGCAGGATCAGATGCTAAAATCAGACTTCACAGTCTCACAGGGGGGCTCACACCAAGGGCCAACAGCACAACACTTGCACACAGATGGCCACCACCACATTTCCGTGTAATTCACCTTGGAAAAGCAAGTGTGTAGCATTTGCACTGTTGCCAGCCTTGCAGCTACCCTTGACCTGGCTGTCTTGCCCAACAGACTGTTCCTGCTTCTGCTGTCAAGGGGTGTCTGTGGCTGCAGAAGAGATTCCAGGGTTTGTCTGTGAGAGAGTGACTGCACATGACCTAGTTCCACAGCATACGCTTGGCCAAGATCAAACATGACTTTTGTTGGAACTGGGCCCTCAAATGCAAGTTGTTTGTGTCTTCAGTTGTTGTTGTTGGTATCTGGGGTGGAATCAATGTTTTGCCTGAATCAGACACATTGGTTGATGACACAAAACGAAAATCTCTAGGGCCATTCCAATCCTAATCACTCATTCAAAGTGTTGTTAAGAAAGTTTAAAATATAGCTTACCATTGCTGTACTTAATTCTTCTGTTTTTAAGTTATATTCCAGCTGCTATGATATCACTGAAACTTTGAAAAATGTTCTTTGTGTGTGGCCCTGATGTATAGGTCCCGCAATAGTACTTTCATACTAGAATTACATATTTGCTGTGAAAAGATTATGGAGGTGTTTGGGAGCTGAATGAAAAAGGCGGCTATTTATATTTTAATATTTTGGCAGCTTGGTGAGTGTAGGCGAAGCATGGTTGTCACCAACAGAAAAAAACACCCAATATTACACAGTTCAAATCATTCAGGAACCAATTCAAGAAATAAAAAACCCCCTTACTTTAAATCAAAATGCAAAAAAGGTCAAAAGTTGTTTGTCAGAGACTCAGGAAAAAGACAACAAAAATATATTTTTAAATCTACCTTGGGAAATTAATACTGAGGTAATTTTCAGGCTAGGGCTGGAAACGTAGCACTTTGTCATTTTAGAATAAACACCAAAAACAGATGCCACAATTTCATAAAATAAACATGCAGTGAAAGGGTAACACAGACATTAGCAGCAAACTGAGACAGTAGCCAATACAGTATGATGAGAAGGAATACTCAGTATGGTGTGATGTGCGATAGAAGCCATTAGCCATATGGTACAGTGTGAAGAGGGCCTCTGTGACTAAGTAACAGTTGTATGTTATGTGGTTTATAAAATAATTATGCAATGGCAAGCAACTCTTTTATAATTATTGGCTGTTTCAAAATATTTCTGCTAATCTGGAGGCATTTACTAAGTTGATGGATGCAGGCAGTCTGCTTCCTGTGTCTCCGTGTTTGTAGATTGTGCGGTGCGTCATCCTACTAGAGGCAGTGACCGTTTTAGTCTTGGCCACTAGAGACTGTATTTGTTTTTCTTTTTCTGAAAAGCCAGGGAATAGCCACATAAATACATCAAGGCGTGCTTGGACACCTGCCAAGGAAGGACCCAGTCGCTACCCTTCCGTTATTCATAGGCATCCGGTTGCTACCCTTCCTTTATTCATTGGCATCTCTAAAAACTGAAAGCGTATCACCGGAAAACCCTGGTCCTCTGTCACTGTGGATGGCAGAAGCTGCTGACAATTTCAGCAGATTCTGAGCTTTTAGGTTTTTTATGCTGTTTCAGGCTTATATTAGAGTCTGCAAAACTATCAGCAACTGAAGAACATCAAACAAATTTCTTTGGTTTAACCAACAAGAAGACGGCACTAATTTCCTTTTCCTTTTCTACTGCTCCTCAAGCAAGCATGTGGAAGACAAGTGCCTGTTAGACATTTGTAAAGTGCAGTGCTTTTGCTTTGAAATAGGAATAAATTAATGAAGAAATAAGGTTTTAGGGAATCTATTCAACTGCAAAATCTGCTAGCAAGTGAGACTTGGCGTCCCGAGCAGCTAGAGGCACCCAGCTCCTGGCTGTCCAGCTCTAATAGGGGAAGGAGGTTACGTAAATCTTCCCTGTCCTGTGACCCTGCAGTACATGGAGCAGCTGAATGGGAGCAAGGTAGGGACGTGGGACTGAACGGCACCAGCTGGGACTTCAAATCTAATCCCCAGAAGCCAAGCATAGATGCACAGCTTGGAGAGGTCCACGAAACATCTCTTCCCTTTCTATCCCTTTGACACATGCTGCAGGCCACAAAACGCTTCCCAGCTTCCCCCAGTGAACTTTAGATCTACCGTAAAAGACCAAAAGCCCCAATTGTAAAATATGACAGGAAGAGCACAGGAGAGATCAAGGGCATTGCCAGTATAATGGTCTTTGAACATCCTCTGTCTGTCACACCCACATGGGTCAGCTCTAGCTCAGTCCTGGAGACAGTACAGATCAAACGTGAATTTTATTATATGCATCTGGTGCATTGCTGTTAGTGCTCTAGAATAGCACATGTATAATTTCACTGTAGTAGGTAAGTCTGCCATCTAGGTTTTCAGCTTTGGAGTGGTTACTCAATTGATGTTTTCATAGTGCAGGTAACTGATAGGAGCTGTAACTATTGAAGTAGCCTTATAATAAGGGCACGTGTCATTAGAAATCATAGAAACTAAATCTGCTACCTGTGAGGCTTCTGACAAGACTATAGTGCACTAAAATAAACTTCTGGTCTATATGCAAGCAATGCAGGTGTAATGAAATTTTTTGCTGTGACTGAAAACATTTTGCAAGGCTGCAATCCAATGACATGCTTTCTACCACATTTTAAATACTGAGAAGGGATGTATTGTTAAGTATAATGCAAGGATATACGTTAGGAAATTGCAGTACACCGAATAACACACGCACACACGTACAAATATATGTGTATATACATAATTTTTCTTACAAGAAAAAAGTGATTGTTCATCGATGAAAGCAGCTGGCATGACTGCTGAACCAGTTATTTTATTTTATCTGGTATTACTAGTGAAGACACCACTTTCATTTTTGCCAGCATTTGTAGTGTAAATGAGGAGCAACCTATCGTAAAATGATGCTACTGAGATCAAAGGAAGCAATCCTTACTACCAAGCTAAAATCATTCTGGGTAAATGTTTTTGATTATGGTTAATGATGTAATCAAGCCAGTAAACTGCCTAGAAGTTGGAGTTGCAGCAGGCGTACAGCCTGCCCATTACAAAGCACCTAATCGACAATAATACAGAGGGGAAAAAAGGTGTGATGTAGCAAACAAGATGCCAGTTAAATGTTTACTCTAATGGCACACAAAACTGGACAGATTTGATTAGAATACTTACGCCTATCTTCTTAAGAGGAGAATACTGAACGGCTGAGGGTTTAACACAGAAAAAACCCAAAAAGCCAAAGGTGGAGAGGAAAGGACCAAAAAAGGTCATTTCTTAACATCTTTGATTTCATTCTTTAAAGACCAATTACTTTCCTGTCCCCTGTGGGAGAAAAACATTCTTCTTCTTAATAGCAGAATCATTCTAAGACTTCTCTGATTCATTTTATATTTAGCAGATTACAGTTTTGGAGTCATCAGTAGGAGAGAACCCAGCAAACTGACAGACCTGAAATCATGTCCTTTGATTGTAATTGACAGGGAAAGCGTTTAAGGTAAAGAAAAAAAATATTTTATTCATCTTTGATTACACTGTGATGTGATTTGGTGACATAATACAGCTGTGAACTGAGGCAAGAAAGGCAATAATTCCTACTTGAGGCTTTGACATGATGTAGCCCTTTAGTCTTCTTCAAACCAATGCCTCCAGCTACAATAGTCCCCTTGATGGAGTCTAGACAAATAGATATACAGACTGTTACAATTTAAAAGGCAAACAGCTTTAAAATAACATTTCTCTAGGCCATGTATTTTCGTATTAAATGGCTAAGCTGATACACATATTTCTTTATCAAAATTAAATCTAGATCTATTAAAAAAATCACACATTGGATAAAAATAATTCACTTCAGAAGGGTCTTAAAAGTAATATGAGAAGAAACTATTTTTCACACCTACGAAACAATTGAATCAGAAGCACCTACTAGAAGTGAAAGGTGTATTTAGCTAATTCACACACACAGGCTTTATTTTAAGTACCATATATGTCTTGTGGCTATCTTATTTATTTTTTTCTTTGTATTTCATTCTCAAAATATCACTTTAATATTCCTGACAATTTATTGTGTCAGGCTCTTCAAAAGCACCTGGTTTACAAAACCCTTGGGCATCTCTGAGAGTTCAAACTTTCTGTAAGGAATAATATCAAGAAAAAGATGCAAAAAGAAAGTCAGTACAATAAAAATTGTATCACTAAATTTTAGCTACCACAGGTGTGTAACTTCAGATAGCCTCTCTCTGTGCTCCTGGAGGGTGAGTCTGGCTTACATCAGTCACCTAATTGGATTGACCTAGACAGGAACCTACCTTGGTGGGCTTAGACTGGGTATCCAAAGCGAAGTATGAGAAGTCCCATGCACCCAGTTATGCTGAAGTTTTTCACAATGCAATTCCAGGAGGTTTAAAATGTCTTGCTCATTACTGAAATGTTTCCTTACACCTACAAGATGTGGGGAATAATTAAGAAATCATCCACTTCATCATTACAAAATGTGTTGCTCAATTCCAAAAGGACAATGCACTTTCATGATCATGATCAATTCTTGCTAATGACTGGGTTCCCGCTAGCATGTTGCATTTTTAGACATCAGCAGTTCACCTAAGGCAATAAAGAAAATGTTAGAAAATTCTGTCACATCTTCAGGATGTGTGTTACAGACATTTGAAAAACAAGTGATTTGGTTGTCTTCACAAATACTTTCTGATGAAACTGCAAATTCAGTAGCTCCCACAGAATCCAAAATTTTTTATTCATGCCACTTCACAATTGTTTTTTAAAAGCTGTCTTTCTAAAATACTTTGCAAAAGCCTTTCTGTTGTCTAATTTGAGCTACTATATGTAGTTATGAAAATAAGGTAGCGTAAAGCATATATTCAACAGAATAGTGTTATTTCATAAGAAGAAAAAACAAAGTTCATCATCAAACTAAGTTAATCATCATCTTAATTTATTTTGAATGTGTAAAGGACTGTTCTGTATCATTGTTCTTTTCCTTTTTGTAGTTATTATAAGCAGAAAAAGACAGCAATGGCAGTCGCATAGACTGAGGTTCCCATTGCACGGAAGAGCTTCATCACACAACAGCACCAGCTGAGCTGTCTTCCCTAATCTCTTCCTTTTATAATCGTCACTGTGTCTAAAGCACAGCGACCAGTTCTATGAATAAAATAATTCAGACTCCTTGCCCTATCTACAGAGATTGACAACAATTTTTAAGTTAGTTCAAACAGTGATGACGAAACTAAGCAAGCACCACTAGTTGCTCATTCAAAAAGCAACTGGACACTGTTAGGAGTTGTACCTAGACATTAATGGTTCCATGTCTGATGACCCAGTTAGACAAAATACTGACATCTTTCCAGGTGTATTCTTCTATGACATGGGGAGTTCAGAACTTCAGATATATGATGCTGTTAAGGCATCTAAAAAATAAAAAAAGAAAAAAGCAACAAACCCAATTAGAAAGCCTCAGGTGAGCTGAAAACAGTCATCGTAACTACAAAGATGTAATGATCCACCCAATTTAATCACAGTATTTAAGAATTATTAAAAGCAGGGTAATATCTGCAGTGTGAAATTAACCCTTCCATGATCCCAGGCAAAACATTATAGAGGCTTGAATCTCTACTTAGCTCTTCTACATCGCAAGTTAGAATTACGCATCCACTAGGACGATTGTCTGTGGGGGTACACTCCTTTAGTTTGTCCTAGTCTTGAATAATTCCCAGTGCACCACAGGAATGATATTCATGGCCTGCAAAACATTAGGAGGACAGGAAACTCTTCATCTATCTACTTGTACAAATCAAGTAAGAGTTTTTTGGTGGTGTGTTTTGTTTTTTGTATTTTTTTTTTCTTCTGTTTGATCATTGATATTACAGTTTCAAAATTCTGAACCAAATCCCTGTGAGAGTGGACTTCAGGCTGACCACAAATATTAGGACAAAACCAAAAAAAGATATCTAATAATAACATTTAATGACCCCTACAGGTTTTATATTCACACAGAGCTGGATGCTAATATTTTTTGCAATGCTACACTCTACCTATTGCTATGAATAAGCTTGGAGATTCCAGTTAGCACTCGTGAAGGAAATTCCACTGAAAATGAGGCATCTTACTTTACTAGTACTGTTGCAACATTTGGCAATTTTATATAAAAGTAAGAAATACTGATTAAACTACATTAGCATATTCATAATCTGTTGCATTTTTCACAGTCCATTTTCTGTTTTCTTTGCAGTACCAAGTAAAGAAAAAATCCCCTAAAAATAAATTTCAGATGAAATTTATAAAGTTATAGTTAAAGAAACATTATCCCTAAAATTACCATTTGAATGATAAGCAATTTTGGGAGTAATTATAGTGCACACTCTACATTCAATGCATTCTGATATATGGATAATTACTCCTGGTAATATGCGTTAGTTAGATTTTATAACAACAATAACAATTTATTGCAAAATTAATTCCTTGGCACAATTTAACATTTATTGATGTGAAGTCAAAGTGAATTGATTTTATTGCAGACCACTTGTGATACGCTTTCCCTATGCTCCTGCCCTAATTGGTTATTATAGGTCATTTTGGTATTTAGTTTTAAAAATAAATTAATTTGGTACCAAGGTGCACTTAGTAAAATGGCGAGATATTTACAGCTCATGTGGTTTTATTTAAATAAAAAATGGTAAGGTAATGCAATCATCTTTGGTTATAAAGTGATGGATGAATTGAAAACATTTCTGAATCAGGTCAATGGTAGTGATGATTAGTGCATTGTTAATCAAGTTGCTGAGATTGCTATCAAAAGCTTTATCTCTTTCACTCAGACTGGTGAGAGGATCATGAATATTAAAGAGATTCAAATAGATCTGCACTCATGTAATATGGAGCACTACAAATGAAAAGGCTAAATGAACCCAGACTGTGACTTTATGCACTGATATATCTCTTAACTAAAGAGGAATGTCTAATCCATTTCTATACTTGTATTAGGCTACATACATTGCAAGGATACAAAGACAAAGTATTTCATGTACCATGTTCATTTTATGGGCTAAGTACTTATTTACTGCCCTATCAATGTGAAGAAAAAATAGCTGTGGAGAAGGTTTTTTTCAGGATAGAAACAATAGCTACTATAGGCCAGATTTTAATTCTACACCACCAGTAAAAATCCAAAGTAGTGCACTTGAAATCAGCAGCCTCATCTCAATTACATTGCTCTTATTTTATGCTGATTTACCTGAAATTAGGATTTAGTCCAGTGTATAGTTTAATTATATGTCTGGAATGCACAGTCACTTTAAATCTTAGAGGAGATATAACAAATAATGTATGTAATCACAAATGGATGGTGCAAATATGTTGACAGTGGAGGCCTGAAACCTGCAAACATGCAGGTACGTGCTTAACTGTGTGCTCCTGAGAAACTCCATGGATGTTCAGCTGGATTAATCAGGGAGACAAGGCTAAGCAGGTTCAATTTTGCAGGTTCAAGGCCTTCACTAAAACGCGTTCTTCATAATTAGATATAAAAAACAAAAATCCCAGATGAACAAAACAGAATGAACCAAAATCTAGCTTCATGCTTATGTCTATTTGACTAATATGTTAGAAAGGAGTCAAAATGGATCCGGTGTCAGCAGCTGTCTTGCCGGGGCAAGATACTGATTCTAGACTGAGCTCTTTTAAAGCTGATTTATATAAGTGTAGAGACTACTTAATTTTATATGTGTGTAGAGCCTGTAGACATACCTTTGCGCTGCAGCAGTTTGTAGTGTAAACACACTTCGGTTTGTCTCAAATGCGCCGCTTTTTCGTGAGCGACGGAGCAGGAGTTCAAACCTACTCATGACTGCTAACTATGGGAGGTAAATTCTTACAAAATTATCACTTTACAGAAAAGACATGGAGCTAAGGCTCAGTGAGGTAATAGCAGTACAGTCTTAGATAGTCATGTGGGTAGTTATCTCTACTGTTTTGTCAATATACTGTGGCCATTGGTTCTAACACTGTTTCTAGTCGTATATAGTTTAAGTGATTTACACAGAATTTACTAAACTTTTACTAATGCCAGCAGCAGAAATACTGAAACTTTAAAAGCTCTTGCAGATAATCCTTATGTTGCACATGCACCATGAAGACTAAGTTGTTTTGGAGTGGATAAATATATATAGACAAATTATATAGTGAGCGTGTGACTATACTCAAAATCGTATAGTACTAGACTAGTGGGGCCTAATAAACAGCATAATAAAACCATTATTTATGCTTTGTATTTCACATGCAACCATGGTTTCCTCTGCATAGGGCGTAAGAAATAAAATATATGGCACAGGAAATATCAGATCACAGCTTCTGCATCTGAGAATTTACCTTTTATCTGAGAGAGACAAAGAATGAAAAACTTCACTAGCCAAAGCCAGTCCTGCTAATTTATGTAGACCACCCTGAGCACAGTGCAAGATGGAGACCACCAAAGTCACTTGTTACGGTTAAACTACAGTGAGACACAGTCCCTCATCCCTCCGTGCCTCGCTCCTGTTTAGTCTCTTCCCGGTGCAGAAGCATGCCATTAATGACCTCCCTGCCTGCTGAAGCAGTTTGCCACACTCCAACGTTGTGCTGTGTGAACACATTCCAGACTCTAAAAGTAAACACATTAAAAAGCCCCCAAGCTCTCTCATCACCTCCTTGACATTAGGATTTTTTACCTTTTATTCTGAGGGAAGACCACGGTAAGGGGTGGATTTTATACTTTGATCTGAAAATTCTGGGATTCCCAGAAGAGCTCAACTCTTTGAGAAAGCAGACGTGTCACTGTGCGTGAGTGGTCAGGAGAGCTTTGTCTTCCGTAGTCCTAACTCCAGTTTTTATCTTTGACTCTAGAGACCTCAGCGGACTGGAGATCTCTTGGGAGGTCATCCATGGCTAATCTGGTGGATGGCTTTGAAGATGAGGAGTAAGACCCTTAATATAACCAGATACTCAATGAAGAGGCAGGCAGACATCGTGGTAGCTTGTCTTATTAAGTGAGCTTCTGCATTTTAAGTAGCTGGAACTCTTCAGGTAACCTCTTTATTGGCAAAGCTGGTGTAACACCAGAGCCTACAATGAATTTGCCCTTATGTTTACCAGGGCTGGATGCAGCCCAAAGCACATCAATTTTCTCTCTAGACGTTGGAATTCTAGATCTGCTGATGTGCTTATCCCGTCCAGTGGGGCCTCGCTTATCTGCATCGCCTCCCTGTCAACTAGCAGACTCAGCTGTAATTGTGGCAAAGTTATGTCACCATGTACCTGAACGTTGAAAAAAATGAAGACATTTAAAAATGAATCACTAAAAAGATGAAAATAAAATGCAGCAAGTTTTCTACATGTAAGATGCATTTCAGAGAGGGATACAAATGTGTTACACAATGAAAAGCAGACTCAAATGCAGTCTTTAGCACTTTAAACCTCTGGGCTCAAATGCTTTCCATCCTTACTGCTGGCTGTTAGCTAGCTGTCAACTGACGAAAGTCAGTCAATCTCTCTATCTTGTGTCATCTTTGTTTATGGGAAATACCACCACAACAGTCCATGTAATCGGATGTGAGGAGCTAGCACCTAGCACGACTATATATATAATAAAATATGATTGCTATTTTTTTCCTGATTTATCCTGGTGCCTCACTTAGGCTCTTATTCAGCAATTTAAATCAAGGTGAACTCTGCTAAAGTTCGCAGAATTAAAGCAGTGTAAAAATGATGTACATGAATGGCAGGAATTGTGTCCCAAGTCTAGAACGTGCTAAATTAACATTTATGTGCTATTCTGCCTGAAGAACACTTCTGGCTCCTAAGTGCTAAGGTATTTGAAGTCTTATTGCAAATCTGCAGAGCAAGAGATGGCTTACATTTAATTGGAGAGTAGAAATAGTTATTGAATACAGAAGCAGCAGAGTGCAAGGGGAAAAGGGAAGGAGGGAGCCTGTATGATAGTTCCTCAAGGCAGCCATGACCATCTTGGGTGTTTCTGGTTAGAGATGTGTTTTAGTGTATCATTGTTTTAAATCAGCATATTTCATATATTTGACTAGAAAAAAGCTGAAAAAAACCCACTGTGTCCTGCAGAGGGATCCTTAAAACATGAAGACTGAAACCCTCACAAATCTTACCTGAGAAGAAGGATTATTAGCAGATGCAGGAAGTCGATATTGTCAGTCAAATTACAGCCCTGTAGACCTTCCAGGATGGCTTTGAAATCACTACATTCACGGAAAAATGAAAGAGTAGCTAGAAAATGTTGATAGTGCTGGATCAGCTCTGTATCTATTCGTTAGTACATGCAACTGTTTGAAGTTTGTAAAAAATTGTAAGTTCTGTAGTTGTACTTAGTCTATAGACCATTAATCTAAAGATGTCTGCAGGAAAAGTGTTTCCTTTGCCAATGACATTCCCTCCTTCTACCCAAAATATAAAGGGCTTTTTTCAAAAAAAAAAAAAAAAGTAAGTCCACCAGCAAGGTCACAGAATTGCAAACAACTTATTCTACCACTCTCAGAGCAATGCCAATGTTGTTGAACAAAACATTTCACAAGATGTTCATAATTATCATTATATCTTATAATCTATCATTAAGCAACTTTGGACTAAAGGTATTAACTGGCCTAAACCAACAAAACTCCATGGAAGGAATGGAACTTTACTGATTGATACTGAGAGTTGAAGTTATATACCTACTTTCTCAAATTCCATATTGCTTGATTAAATCGGATTCATTCAGCTTCTCAAGGACCAAGTTCTAGTCACGAGAAGGAGAGTCTGTTTATTTTTTCACAAAGAAACAAATGGCATAACTAAGGAAATTAGGTATGTCTTCTAAAGAGTCTTCACTACAAAGATACTGCTCTTGAATTTCAGAGGGAGCACTTTCAGAGGAATCAGCCTCATGAAGGTGAAAGATTGGAGGTGCTAAATGGCACTACCAAACTTTGGAAGTTCACGCTTTTTTATGACATTTTACTATTCAAAAGACAAAAAACATGTGAAAATCCCCAAATTCAGTGGCATACACTAGTGGATCTTACTGAAAAGAGGTGTATGTCCAACAGTGCAGCAAAACAAATGATTTTTAATAGTTCCTTTGGATGGAAATGTCAAAAGATTATTGCAGATAATGTAGTTCTCAAACATTGCTTAAAAATAGGCATTTAATAAGTCTGGGGCTTTATATAACCAACAATTTGGCCAACTCATTGTCCTCTGAAAAAATGAATGACATTTTTGTTCTAGTTCAATATAAATGCTTTTCTAGTTGCATCAAAAGGAAGGAATTTATTTAATTTGAAAGGAATTTTCAAAGAATAATCTTAAGTATGACACAATGTCAAAGGATGTATGGTATTTTATTGTCCAGTGTTCAACGGTTAGCAAGACCATAAAAGTTGTTTTTATCTGGTGTTCAGGCCCACAGTTTGTGAGTCAGCTTCAAGGCTGACAGAGTTGTGGGTCACAGCCATCTTAATGATTAATGCATGCCCCCCCTTGTCCCAAATTTGATCATTTAGCAATAAAGCAGCATTTGCTGAAATTCCATTACTTGACTTGCTTTGAGCACCACCATTTTATTACTATTTTCTCTTTTTGAACATTGTTCATTATTTGTTCATCATTATCTGTATTTATAAACACCACGTTGTGCTCTTGTTCCACTTATCCATGTACAGCTTTTTTTTTTTTCAGTACTTCTAGTATGCTTTTCAGAAGAGTGAGTGTAAGTACATCTTTAATGGAAGTCTTAGTGACGCGGTAGTATCGAAACAACTGCTTGTGCCCTTGACTTTGATCTCACTTCGACCTGTGCAATCTCGCACAGGAAAAGCAGTCATACTATTTTCCCTCTTCAATTCTAAGCTGCTACGACATGCAGGGCCCAAAAGCTGTGTAATGGCTCTTTTTGACAACTGCTTCACTGATTAAATTCTCAGCACTGTGTTTTTAACTGCACTGTGGCTGGTGTTTCTAGTGATGCTGTGGCTGGGTGCTGAGGCCTGTGATGGCCTGTAATGGTGGTCCCGTGAAGCCTCTCCAGGGCCTCCCCCTGCCCTGCCCATGGCCCAGCACACTATTTCAGTCCCCCAGGGCCATCCGTTCCGGCCCCAGAGATGTCGCAGCAGGGCTGGCCTCCAGCTCCCCACAACCAGGCCCCAGGGCTGCCTGACACCAGGGGCTGGGGCTGTCCCTGGTGCCCCCCGGTCTGCCCTGCTCCCTGGCTGGGCCTGTGCGACAGACCCTGGCTGCGAGGCCCTGCCCTGTGTCCCTGGGGGACCCCCTGCTGCTCCCAGCCCCTGTGGACCCCTGGACCTGCAGCACCCTGAGTGATTTGGATTTCAGGTCTTAAGGGAAGACAGGATTTAGTCCCCAAACTCCCCTTCACTCTTTCCAAGGTTTGAGACGCGCTAGGAATGCACAAAGGGCCTACTAGTGCATGTAACTGAACAGCAGAACATGCCACCGGTAGGAGGTGGATTTGCAGGAAAGTACACCAGAATTGAAGGAAATAATGTAACTGCCTGCCATCTCCGAGTCTCAGATCTAGAGTTAGGGCTGTGCCAGTGGACACCTCTGCTCCGGCACGTCCAGGGCAGTGCTTGGAGAAGGCCTTCCAAGGCCTGTCTGCCTGTCGCAGCTTTGTCAAGGAGGTTGGGAGCTCTTCAGGAGCTTTCTCTTCCTTGCCTCTAAACTGATTTTTTCCTGTATGTTTTTAATGCATGTATGTTTTGTATGTAGGTGTCCATTGCCTACACTGTTCTGTTGGCTCCAGGAGAACAATAAAATACAAAAGTAGACAACACTAGATAGATGAAAATGATCCCTACTTCCAAAGGATCCTTTCTGTCCCTTTGTGGATCCCTGAACAGAACAGCTAATGCTGACAAGGTGGCTCGTAGAGCAGCAAACAGCAGCGTTCCCCTCTGGCTCCTGGCTATGCTGCAGCCCTGCTATGGAGCAGTCAGTAGAGAATTTTCATTCCTAAAGACAGACAAATAATCTTTATAGAGCATTTTGTTCCTTGCCAATCTTGTTTTGCACGGAGAAACCAGACAGCCTGTAGATGAGCAAGAACCGGAGGCAGCAGCCAGGAGACAGCAGTGTGACATAAGGGAAAGCATAATCTCCCGGTATGGACAATGCAGGTGTAATGGCATTGCTGACAAATGAAAAAATACCACGATAGCTACCCCCAGCACTAAACCAGCTAGTAATAAATGAGCAAAGAAGAAGAAAATTTGAGCCTATATTGAAATTCTGTGGAACACCACAATGAAATTATTCCTCCAGGATCCAGTTCTGCTTGTGAAAGCAGTCAGGCCCCATAGAAAGAGTGTTCTTACTTGCAAGCAAGGACTATGACATTTCCTTGATCATGAAAATCCATTGCTGTTCTTTGGTTTTTGTTTTGTCTTTTTTTTTTTTTTTTTTTTTTTATTGTCAGAGCACGATTAGCCCATATATTTTACGCAAAACCAGGGTTAAACCTTAGAGCAATTACTTTCTTTAGCAGATGATGTCATCTCGTCAATAGATATTTGTTGAGCATCAACAAAGTGAATGGTTTACAAAAGCTGGACTTCTTAGTTTAAAAGCATGTGTAGAACTGAGGGCTTTTTTTTTTCCCCCTAGCACTGACGATACTTTAAAAAGTCTGTTTAATCCATTCTGTCAGCAGTCTCATGAGTTGATGCCGCTGCTTTAGGCTTGTGTTGATTCTTTGGCCAAGCCTTAAAGCTTCATGGTTTTTGATACAGCACTGAAGCAGAAGCTTTGATGCTTGTGAATGCTGACTATATGAAGTAAATAACGTAAGGGGGGTTTAAACTGCTTCATTTTTTATTAAGCCCTCCAATCACATATAAAACTGAAGGCAAAGAAAAGTCACATGAAAAGGAAATAAAATCCTATAAACTGAGAATATACTTAATGTTTCTAATCCCCGTATCACACATCCAGAGTCTCTTTCCACTCCATGGGAATAGTTATCTCGACATTCATACCTCACTATTTCTAAAAAATAAAATAATTCTGTGGTAATCAGTCTGCTGATCTGGGGATACACATTCGCCTTTTATTGCAAAGAGGTAGACATTGCGAAAGCTGTAAAAACACTGTGCTCATACTTCATGGATAAGCCAAGAGATCCAAATTCACTTTGGAAGGACTTGATATTTTAGGAAGGCTCAGTGCTCCTCTGCATCACAAAAGGTGTATTTTTGCCTTACTGCATGTAGTTTACATGTGGAACTCACTGTCAAAGGGTATAGCTGAAGATGAGATTCAAAGTGGGATGGAGTATTTGGAGAGGAACAAGACTATCATGAAATACAATGAGAAAAATGTTTAAAAAAACCCGCATGAGAAATCTTACGCTTCACAACTTGTTATGTTCTGACTACTGGGGTCTCATAGGAGCAGCCACCATGTCCTCAGACTGTATTCTCTCTCTTTGGCGTGGTACTGGCAACTTCACAATTACTGTACTCAAAAGGATTTTGATGCACACTAGTACACTTCTGCCAATAAACACCCGGCAGAAACTCCACAAAGGATGTCTGATGGCTGTGTCATCAGGCTTCGGCCTTGTCCTTCTGAACCAAGGACATCATCAATAAACAGCAAAAACTATCATCATGAGCAAATCTTGGATAGCTTCCCTGGCAAGTACAAGACTAAAAGAGTAGCCCTAACTTTTCCTGACAGGGAGTAAAAAATAGAAACAATTAGAGACTGGCTGCCTTTGTAAAAAATGGCTCAGACAGAACTTTGAGGGAGGAAAAGTAGGATATACTAAAAAAAGTGGGCACATAGTAGCCCTAATAATAGCAAAGAGTCATCATATCTCAAGGGGTTTGAGATGATGATGGTGGTGACTGTAGTGCCTTCCCAAGTGAAGGGAATAGAAATGATATTTTAAATATTTGTTTGACTTCTCTGCTTTTTTTTTAATTACCTCCTCCATTTTTTTTTTCTGAAAGTTAAGGGATTATTAGGAGTAGTGGAGTGCAGAAAATAATTTCCTCATACGTTGTTCTAGCTCTACTTTGGGGTGCATAGGAGAAAATGATGGTTTTCTTGTGATGGACCATTTCTTTTCCTCCAGGTCTCTCAGAAAGCTGGAATTTTGTTTAACTAACATTCTCTGCAGCTGGTGGTTCTGCTCTGACACATCTTTCTATTTCCACAGGCCTTTTCCAACAGTCCAAGGGGTTAATAGAAATCTATTAAATGCCTTTAAAATACAGTTCACGTGTTGTTGTGGCTGTTTCCTGGTGTGAATCTCTTATTATTTTACTGACCCTTTTAGGCATCAGCTGCTCCCCTTGTACTGAGCGTTTGTAATCCCTCTGATTTGCCTGTGTCACTAGCACAGCAATTAGATTACTGAACCTTTGGGTTTGCGTCTTGTTTTATACATGACTTAAAAATTCCAGAAGAAGTTAAATATTGCTGCTGGACCAAAATGGGTCTGATCTTGCTTTTGCTGGTGTCCAAGGCCCATTCCCTGCAGTGCCTGGAAACTCAAGAAGGAAGAAGAGAGTGTGGGTTTGCAGAGCTGGCATCCAGAGCTGATTGCTCAACAGAGGTGATTCACTAAAAATGTTTTTCTAGTTTTATTTTGATTCCAGTTATTTTCTTTAGTTTATTTGCTTGAGGCTGTGTTCCCTTCTCTACACAACTACTCTTTCATGCCCTCTAATGGCATTCTGCTGAACTTCACAATGAATGTTAAATAACTTTATTAAACAAAAATGACTTTTTCATTACAAAGTAGACATATGCTTTGTATTGTTTGTCATTCACATGGAAAATAACATACACACCAGTGTACTATATTTTTACTTGATACAGATCTTAAAACACATTCTGAGAATCTTTTTCTGGCTAACACTTCATGGCTCAGATACAGCCTGGCTGTTGCCTGTTCTTCTTTACGCATGGGCTGCATATCACAGAAAGCACAGGGATTGTTTCATTTTGGTGGATGCTTAGGAGACAAAGTCATAGACCTGTAGGATGAAAGGATACTTAGGATGTATGGAAGGGACAGGATGTAACCTATTAAGAGTAAGAAAAATGATATTTCTCACATGGAAGGTTCAAAGAGGTTTTCCACTGTTTCCTGGATGTCTCCATTTTGCCTTGTTTCTGAGTTGAAGATATTAGATGCGATTTCACCCAAAGCCCACTTCAAAATATATAGTTTCCATACCTTCAGTATACGTGGAAAAATTAGGTTTGAAAGCATTTAAGTTCTTTGTACTCAAGTCTCAGTTTATATGCCAGGTCAGGAAGAAACCTTTAAGAACAGAATTTATAGTGGTTTTGTTTATTTTTTTTGTTTTAAGTCAGGAAATTACAGTAAAGCAGTGACATTGAGAGGAAAGATAAACAAAAGGGGCAGACTGCTGAGGGACCACATGGCCGATGAAGTAGTAAAGGGCCCCAGCTCTGTCACAGCATGTCCCACCGTGGAAAGCCAGGTGACATGATAGTCTGAGTGGTTGGGATATTCTGCTCCAGATGATCACATATGAGTGCACAAAAGGTTTTACAAGCTACCTGAGTACCTTTGTTTACCATATTTCCATTGCTTTTATTATTTTTTTCTCCAGGTAATCGACACCGCAGCTTGGGGCTTCTGTGTTATCATGGGAGAGAGAAAAGGAATACTCATTTCCACAGATTTTTGGATCAAGCCCTTGTTCTGAATTAATCATTCTGCATCATTGTAGCTCCAGAAAAGCTTCTACTCACTTCTTCGAGGGCAAGACACAGCATAGAGATACACAAATACTGTACACACAGACTGTAAGACTCTACTCACTAAAAATATAGTGTTTCATTTATGCATTGGTCCAGGCATCTCAGTTATGCTCAGGAAGCCATAAAGTTTAGTTCCCTCAATATAGATAGGTACTGTTTTTCTTACGGAGTTAGTGCTGCATAAACAAACAGCTTGCAAGCAGGGCCAAAAATACTCAGCCCATGTATCTTAATACATACGTCTTTAGGTAGCACTGCTAAGCTGTGCAAGTGCAAAAGGGCAATCTTACAAATATGACATCCTGTAAAACAAGTGTCGGCTCTTTCTGTGCCCCCAGAAGTCTTCATTCCTAGACACCTTGTTACAAGTTGATACCACCATGCCCCTGTGAAATGAATACTGTAGCTCATTATCTAGTTCCTGAAACATCTTTAATATATAGAACCCCCACCTATGGTACAAACATATGGGTAATGTTAAATAAGCTTGATCATGGTGTTTTTTCTGCTGTTACCACCTCCATTTGCAGAACATCAAGATCTGGAGGACAAACTCAGTGGGTGTTTTGTCATTGACCTTAGTGAGGAAAAGATCTCACCCAGAGCATTTCACTCTCTTGTAGGCTATCTAAAGGATTCTGTGTGTGAGCTTGAGCTTCTGAGGCTACTATTAAGACTGTGCTTTTCTGCTCCTCATGCTGTCTGTGGCTGCTGCAGAGGGAGTTCATGCGCTCTCTTTCCTGTATTTGGACAAGGTTTTCTTTGCTTGTACTTTGCTCAAGAAAAAGGATGGTTAATTTTCTACTAGGGCAAAGGTCAAGATTGTCTGTCTTCTCCAATATTCCCAGAAGACTGGTGCTTTCGTAAGGTTCCTGATCCTGATTATTCAAAGCATTTTTCTGTTCTTAGTGTACTACTTTTAACAAGTTTTCTAAAGAGTGTATTTTGCTGAGTAAGCAAGTTGCCTATAGGTGTAACTTTTCCTCTATAGATATCACACTGCTTTATCTGATGCTTCCAACTTTCACTGTCACATTTTCTGACTTTTAAAATAAGGAGGTAAGAGTTTAAAGCAGTAATTTTGTATTCCACTTGCAAGGAGCAAAAAACCCCGTTTCACTAGAGCTGTGTTACTTTCAAGTTCTGTCTGTCTGAACCCATTAAATGAACAATGTTTTGCATTGGAGGACGCACAGGAATAACACAGCAGTCCTCTTGTCCTGGCAGCCTCAGAATAAGTGGGGTTTTGTAGTGAGGAAGGGAAATGTGTGTTCCTGGAACTGTCATGTGGTGGGAGAGGATGAAAGATGTCCCTTCAGCAAACTTTTCTGGTTGCCAGGGTATGTCAGATGGCCCAGTGACAATCACACCACCTTCCTGACTAACGGAGCATCTTGGTCTATGTTGACTGTTTGGTTGAAGTACTGTCTTTGTATGCAAGTCTGAACAGGTTGAACAGGAAACCTAAATATCTATATATTTCACATACAACCCCAGCCTTTCTACATGCTTATCTGGTGCTACTGTCTTTCCAAAAACATAAGGACTCTTGATTTCCCGGACAACTCACAATCAAGGAGAAGACAACTTATCAAATGTGGCTTTCCAGATTGAGCTGAAGACACTCCCACTCATTTCCACCATTTGCTTGGGTGCTTGCATCCATGTGCCCAGGGTCACCTCCCAGTAGTTATCCCCTCCTAGTCATGCCTGAGCCATTGCTTGCCGATGTTCACTTAAAAAATCAACAAACAAGAAGCAGTAGTTGAACATGCCAACCTTATTTGGTGCCTCAAGGGAGCACTTACAACCTGTGGTAATTTAGTAGCATAGTGTGGGACGATGGTAGCAGAGATGATGTTGTATATAGCCAATTTTGAGTATGTTTGTGAGAGCAGAAGGTGTATTCTCTCTCTCATTAACTTTTCTGTGACTTTATAAATGAAGACTTGCTAAAAAAATAATATTTTGACATGCAGTAGGTGCTTCAATTAAAGTCTGACAGAATCAATTGCTATTCTGTGCTAGACTAATGAAAACAGGATTTTTATTTGAAATTCCTGATAAGGACGTGAAGGCACTGTTCTGAGTTTTTTCCCTAAAAGCCTTATTTTAGAAAACAATTAATAAAATCAAAGTCTATCTTTTCCTTCAAATCCACTGAGGTTAAAATAGATTAGCATTCACTTAGTTCTCATTGTATACCAGAAAGCTGAACACATTCTCTCTCAAACAGCAGGGGAAAAGTGAAGAAAACACAATTTAATTACAGTGTTAGTGTTAAACCCAAACTAGTTAGGAATGAATAAGTGTTTCTGCTGAAATTCTCTGGGTTCAGAGATTTATAACTTGGTGATAAGATTCTCCTAGGGCAGAATCCTACTGCACAAACATAGCTTGGAAACAAAAGATAGATATTTTTCAGAAATGGAGATGTAATAACTGCTAAAAAAGCAAACAAGAATCATATTAATTTTATTGCAGTTTCATGATTTCAGATCCATTTTACTATCAGAGCAGGAATTTTAATTTCTCTACAGGCTTTCTGCGGCGCTCAGCATTGACTCAGCTGCCGTAAATTGCATTGCTCCACTGAAGTCAGTAGACCAATAGTGTTTATGCTGCAAATTTAATACAGATTTCCAGAGGTATCCCACTCCCAGAACCTCAACCGGCTTCTGAAAATCGCAGATGTTGTAATGACCTACTGATGATGTGGCCTTCCCATTTTGTCAAACAAGAGCTCATTCTTGAGGAATATGCAATGTGGAATTTCTCAAAAAGAATCTTCTTTTCTGTGTGGTTTTTTTTTCCTTTTCCCTGGGGCAGGGAGGACAACCTTACCTAGGATATCTTTGTTGCTGAGGAGACCTGTCTAGTATATGAAGGGTTTGACTACCCTCCAGCACAGGAGGGAGTTGAACACATTTATTATACTACTTCAGGAAGAGCTCTAGCCAACCAAGCAATGTTTTTTTGGGGTAATATCTTTCTTACTTTAGAAGCCAGGTCCTGAAATAGCGTTTAGACAGACAAGCACCTAAACTGCATGGACTCTGAAATAGGCAGGTCACTATTAAGATTTATGTATCCAAATAAGTTTAACATCAGATGCATACATGTGCTATTTTTAGACGGTGGGTCTGTCCATTTCTCAAAACTTGCAAATATTGGCATAGTTTCCAAACTTTCAATTTTGAATTATGTAAGTACCAAAAGACCAGTATAAACCAACACTTTCCAAAGATGGCACGATCCTCTGAGGCATTATGATTCTCCTAAGTAGGAAAGATATTTTTCAGCAGTCCTAATGCACTGTTACTACATGCCACTTTTGCATTCCCTAGCTAAATAAATAAATAAATTACCTGGAATAAATGAAATAGGTTTTGGCTCCCTGGACTCATCTAGTTGAGATGTAGTGCAGAGAAATAAAGATTAGATGATTAGACTCTTATTATTTTGAGAGTTATTAACATCTTAAGTGGTAACATCAGTATGGGTCATCAGGAGCTGATGAGCTAATTTTGGCTCAAAAATTGTTGCCTTCAGCATCACAGTCCCTACTTGATCTAGGGAGGCAGAAGGGGAAAGGGTAACCCATCCAACCAATAAATTACTTCTACAGTCGTCTCCTTATCCAGGTCATTGTTGTGCATATCTCTGCACACTTTAAAAGGGCAGGGTAGGAGAGCAGTGACCTAAACTAGGTTCCCTCCTTTTGGGCTCCTGGAGGAGACTGGAAACCCTCCAAATAACTTTAAAGAGATTTGTTTCCTTCCTTGGAGGGTTGAGTGGGAGGGATGAGGATGATGTATGCATTCCACTGTGAGATCGATGAGACTTGTCATTCCCTAACAAGTCTATTTAGGCTTGTCAGAAGTTGATGAGCTAATTATGGCTCATTAGATGTAGAGGAGTCTATATTTAAGCTCATTTGGGGTTGGGATGGGAAAGTTAATAACATAGTTGGAAGTAGAGGGAAACTGCTAAGGCTGCAGAGAATCTCTTCCTAAATTCTGTGAGATTTCCAGGTGCTCCCTGGAGCAGAGTGGGAATGCAAAATAAGGTGAACTTTCAGCCGAAAACTGGGAAAGAATGGTGTCACTTCCTCAATTCCCTCCTTTCCAGAATTTGTATGATAAATAGTCTAGTAAAGAAGGAGATAAAGAGCATAGAACTAAGGCCATCCTCAGAAAATACAGTGCCAGTTATGTTTGGATACACTTCAGGCTGGGGGAAAACGAGCAGGTCCTCTCAGAAACGCTGTGGTTATTAGAACTCTTCAGAACTACAACAAAAATCCTCCCATTCAAAATACCAATATTTTGGGTCAGAAAAGCTTGAAGCAAATTAGAGGCTTGTATTACTGTATAACTTCACAAACATTTCATCTTATCAGTACATACAGTGAAAACAGTATTTTCATGTTTTACTTATAAATGAGGTTGTGCTGAGTTTGGCCTTTTATGGTCTTTCATCTTCCACAGGAAAAAACCTCTCCTTTCTAATTTCCATACCAGGCAAGTTGTCTATTGAGGCAACCACATAACTATTTGATCTTGTGTTATTCTCAGAGTGTTCAGCATGTCTGCGTTGCAAGTTCTCAACCCTTTCTGAGAGCCACGGTCGTTGAATTTTTAACAAAGATATCCCTCCTCCAAAATGCTCACAAAACATTAGCATTTAATAAGTATTACCAAAGACAAAGTGAAACAAAACAAAGAAGAAAAGGTGATCTGACTAAGCACTAGCAAATCACCCTATTTCCGAGCTGGTTGTAGTGGCTGCAACGCAGGTCAATGCACTCAAATAGTCAGGATGAGAAGGGCTGTGATGATGATCTTGATGCTTTCAGAGTCCTTGTGCACCTCACCTATGGTACCCGCTGCACCACCCCTCCAGGCTCCTCTGCACGATGCCCAGAAACAGCGTGCAGTTCCGTTTTACCTCATTTTACAGAACGACTTCATACGATGCTACATCGACTGCACAAATGACAAAATCTGCAAAATTTAAAATAAGAATCTGGCCTTAATTTACACCATATTCTTTTGTGTCCTTCTAGGGGTGTCTGAGTGTTAGCTTCTGAGTCATTTTCATTTCAAGATGAATCATTTCAACAGATATATTTTATCAATTGATTCTTGAGTGAGATAGCACATCCTATAAGTACAACATATGTATAGACATTTGTGCTTCTGATTTCCCTTGAGTACTGCACATTTAGGGGCTTTTTCTTTTTTTAGCATCTCTGATTGTTTTGATGATAACTGCTATACCACTGTATTTGATGTTGATGTCCTCAAACAGATTCATTTAAACTGGGAGAAGTCTATAAGCATAAAAAGCAATATTACTTCATGAGTAATAATGCCACTGTGTCAGGGTTATTGCATCATTTCTGGTGGAATTGTTTTTCTTAATGCACAAGTTAAGAGAGTGCACTGTAGATGATTGCTGTTGCTTGCAACTTTAACCCTTTACAAAAGCGTATTAATTTAAAGCTATATAAGGAAGATTTAGAGGTTTGTAGAGAATTATATTTCATGTTTTTTCTCTGTTTTTCATTTGTGTTTCTATTACATACTTATTCACAGTTTCTCAAAGACAGGTGAGGAAGGTGTGAGTTTGATTTAGGTCACAAATCCACCATTGCACTGCAATTTCATAGGAATTTTAATAAACATCTCAAGTGATTAACTTAGTTTCCTCTGCCAGCTTGCACGAAACACAAAAAGAAATCAAATCATATCCCTACAACTATGAAAATACACAATTTTTTGTACTAAGCATGCTTGGTGTACATAACAAATAAAGTATCCACACATTCAGGCTTGTTTCCAATTACTTTCTTATAAATCTGTACATCACCAATAACATGGCAAATAGCTTCCCTAAATTTATAGAATAAACGAAAATAAAAATGCATACCAAAACATAGGTACTTTTCCTGAATCAATGATTTTTACTGCTAAAACATTCAGCAATGTATTTCCTTTAATCATGTATTTCTCACTCTTCCCACAAGTATGATTAAATCGGTATGTAAGCAAATGAAGAGTGAAATTGGTGGCTTTCTATTCTATTTCTGAATTTCAGGAAAGGTTTTCTTATTATTCTTAATTATTAGAATTATTATGCTAATAATTAACAAAGGTTTTCTTAATTTATTATGTTGTTGTGGATATACTGTAATCTGGTAGATGTATAAATTATATAATAAGGAGCTCAGTATTTTGAAGGTGTCTTATGATATGAAAAATGGCCATCTTTTGAAATTATGGGATGTATTATCACAATGCCAGACTCTAATCTGCTACCAATTTGTGTCAGCTTTCTGCATTCGAAAAGAACTCAAATCCTCTCTAAAAGTAGGAATCAGCTGAAGGTTTGTCTTGGCTTCATGAGCCCACTGCAATTAGGCAGCATGTGAATGTGTGCCATATGCATTTATTGCTCTTCTAAGCATGTGTTACTTTGATGTGTTAGGTTAGAAATCTAACTCTTTTTCTTGGGCAGCCTTCCTCCTGGGTCTTTATACTGCTTAGCAGTTGAGTCCAGACTTTGAAACACAGCCTAATTTAGAGGCGGATGCTGCAGCTGCTGCTGTCATTTCAGCTGATTTTTTTTCCGCTTTGATGTCAGCTTAGAGTCTCGGTCGCTGCATCGGTCCCGCAGCCGCCGCAATTCGCCTAACGGACACCACATCATTTTAAGCGTGTCTCTTCGCCTTTAAATCTAATTTGGGGAGCTCGACTCATTCACAACGCACCGTTGGTTTAGTGAAATGTTGAGTTCTCACAGAATACACCCTTCCTGATCTGGAGCAGACACTGAAATCGCTTTGACTTGTTACGTTTAATGCCTGATTAAATGCTGATGCCACAAGAAGATGGATGTATTTTTTTTTGACAGAAGGTGGATGGGATGCCTTGCCAGTCCTGCCCCATCCTTTGCATTAGCAGCTGTACACTACAAAATGAGCTTTTTCCTCTGAAATCTGCCTTGTTTCTTTTTAAGACTTAATATTAACTGTATTTTTCCTGCTCTCTATAATTCATTTCCGCAACGATTGTATGTGCAAAGATGTTCCACCTCAATTCCCCTTGTACTTAGGCCATCCTTTGCTTTTCTTTCGGCTCTCTCTTTCTGTGGCTGATGTGAACTCAAGGACTGCAGGAGCCTTGATCCTTTCTGACGCCTTTGCAGAACGATTTGTCTCAGTGAGGTTCCCTGGCTCAGGCCGAACCCTGCCTTCAGATGTGCATGCATTTTCCCATTGATTTCAATGAGACTCGCAGCCTTCTGAGGCCCCTGTTTGGCTTTTAATCTTCTCTATCTTAAAGAATATAGACAGATAGTAGTTGTCTGACCCTTTTTAATAACTGAGGTCCTTGTATCCTCTGCTGTTTCGGCTACTTTTTCTGTAGTACAATGGTGTTCCATATCACACCACAAAAAGAGAAAAAAACCCCATCCAGATATACTCCTTTAGACATCAATTCTATGCGTTTATTTCCTGATTTTACTCCCGTTGTAGACACTTTTGCAGTGCTTTTCTCTGCACTAATTATATTTTCTCAAAGGTGCAATGGTGTGGAGTATATTAGTCTTCCCAGTACTTTCCTTATTATTACCATATTTTGTCAAAACAAGATTTTGGTAGACTATTTTTTGCAAGTAATACTTTTTTTTTTAATTTTTGCAATAATGGGAGGGGGTATTTTTCAAGGTTAGATACTATTAGCAAATATGAGAGACACAATGGGCTAGAATAAAACAATTTTGAAGGAGCAGGAGGTTTAAAGTTTAGTAAATTGAAAGTACTGAATAGTTGAGTTCAGAAATTTCAAGCATGCTTAATGAGAATACCAAGTGATACTAAGCAAAGGCAATAAAATCACAATGATTTTCGATAAAGTATAATTTTTACAGCAGTGAATTCAGTCTTATCAGTATTGGTATTGACACTACTGCAGATTATTTAAAAATATTAGAAAAAAACCCCCAAAATTCCCCTGGTCTGACACCACATAATTACAGCTATGAAAGACTTTATGCATACAAATAGTCTTATTAAACTCCGGGAACTACACCCTTGTTTAGGAGCTTTTCAGGCAGCATCCTTAGGTTGCTGACTCTCTCTTTTTTTAATGTGGGCTTGACAGTAGAGCAGGGGATTGGGAATGTTTTCTTTGTAGTGACAGAAGCTCCTTGCTGCTCAGTCTGTTAAAGAGAGAATCATGTGGAAGTCAAGAAATCCTCAATCAAAACTTTAGCAAACATGTTTCAAAAGTTGAGGAAAGAAACAAGAAGTCTTCACTGCAGGTCAAAAGCCAATTTGGTCCAATTTAATTTTTGAAAGAAATTTATCCTTTTTAACTTCACAATTAGAATGTCTGAGAAAAGAAGGACTATCTGTGACGCTTCTGGAAGAGCAGCTATATTATTAATTCCAATAAACTCTACCACAATGATGAGAAACTGAGCAACCAATATGTACTGTAGCTATAAATGGGTTATTGGAGGTCTGGATGAATTGTGAGCGTGAGGGTAGGTAAAACTTTCACCCTATTGCACAGTCTGTTGCAACAAGACAAATGAAGAGTAAAAACATATGCAGAGATTGCTCAAGTTTCTGTTGTTACACTGTGCTTCAAAACAGCTGGTTGTTTCTGAGATACTTTGTGTTCAGAGAAGACGCCACGGAGAGGGCGGAAGGCTCCAGCACAGGATGAGCACTGTGGGTTTGGAGGTGTGTCAAATGACGCTCTCCTCAACAGCCTGACTTGAGGAGGGGGTAAAGTTATATTACACTGTGGCAATGCCCAAATGACTGCTGTTCGAGCCAGAAAATTCTGAAGAAGCATTCCTGTGCTGCTGCTGAAGCCTTGGCTCCGAGCAGACCCGCAAAACACGCTAGGAAACCGCGGACCTTTTTGCAGAGTGTCAGGCGCTCAGGAACGCGGGCTATGCAGAGATAGTGTGCCACCGGGTCACAGAAAGGCGGAGGGAGTGCCCAGAGCAGAAAAGCATCATTACAATACTGACGTTAGCTCCAGAAAAACTAAGCAAGAAACAACCGCTGATGCATGACGAGTAAAATTTGTTAGGAAAATGACAATGGGATTGTGTTTCTTCAGAATCTGCTGTTTCATTGACAATGAAATGCCTTACAATAAGTCTGGTTTCAACATTTTTAGAGTGTAATTACTTCTGGTTTAAAAATATACATGATGAATAAGATGAAGTAGACAAATAACGAGCAGGAGTCAAGACAAAGTATATTGCTGGGAACAAATCCAAATGTTCATGTTCTGAAATCCTATATGAAATGAAATGTCTATGTTCTAGTCCGCTGCAATCTCAGGGAAAATTGCCTGTATTTCATGAAACTGGAACATAAAAAACGTCAGGAATTGGTCTCAGCAAGGTGTGGAATAATTTCCATTCTTGATGATGTCCCAGGAGTCACCCAGAGCCTTGAGAGATCAGCCCTAACGAGAAAGAATATGACCTTACCATATCAGGGCTTCGCAACAGTCAAAATCTAGCTTGACCTTCAACAGTAAAGCACGTCCCTCAGGCTAAATCCTAACAAGTCTTGCCTTCAAACCAAGGCAAAAGGCCAAAAATGCTTATCCAGGGAGCAGCGATAGAGCGGGAAAATGAGAGAATCTTTCTTGGTTGGCAAACATCATAGTTTGACCTGTGTGTTCTCGCTGTGCCAAGCCATCTAATCTCCAGGAGGCAGTCCTGTTTAATCTGCCAGGCGGCAAGCTGGCTCAGTACCTGTCAAGGCCAGCACGCACCGCCAGGCGTTTGGATTAAGGTTTAGATGTGCGAGATGACATACCTCTCTCCTAAAGCGGGACTGATTTCAGCGAGTCACCACCAGCAGCCTGACGCTCCAGGGCCCTGGGGACGCCCCCTGCCCCGTACCCGCTCCCTGAGCACAGGTGCGGCAGGTTTTCAGTTTCCCGGTCCGTGGGTGTATCGAAGGATGCAGGGAAGGTATGGTCTCTATAATAGACAGCGATGAAAGGAAATACGACTAACACTACATCGGCCAATATTAAGCAAAACATTTAAAAAAATCATAGAGCAATTTCTTGTAATAGTAAGAACTTACAATTTTATTTTTTACATTCTGCTTAGTAGATGTCTGGTTTTGTTAGATTTTTGTGTTTTTTTAGACAAAGTCAGAGTTTGAAAACTGTTTGGTAATAAAAAAACTCATTAAGAAGTGATTTTAGGAAGGTTGCACTAAGAAGGAAAGTTTTTTGTTCAGCCAGAAATTCTTCAATCATATATTCTTAAAAAATAATAAATTCATTGTAATTAATTAAAAACAATCTTTGCTAGCTACTGAGGGCAGAAAAGTTACCTGGAACTTATTGCAGATAGGCACTGCTTCTTTCTGAAGAATCTTTCTTTTCCTCTGGTCTTTTTTTTGTTATATTCAGGTAGTTATTTAAATTTTGTGTTTCACTAGAAAAAGTGGATTTTTCCATGGACTCACCAAAACTACATGAAAAAACCTATTAGCTTGTAGAGGAAGAAAATAAAAAGCAGCGTTTTTTATTGTTAACATAAAGAATTAATTCTTTTGCAAAAAATCCTAGATTTATTAAAATGTGTGTATATTTTGTAGAAAATTAAAGTATATAGTCTTTTTTCCTCAATAATATTCTCTCGAGAGCTGCCATTAACCTGTTGTGTGCTCATCACAAAGAGCACATCTCTTTGTGAAGAATAAAAGGTTTGCTTTGTCTTTACGCTGGTCGGAATGAGCCATCCAGCCTCTATTTCTCATTTGCCTTCATTTACTTTTTACTAAGGTCGCCTTCAGTGTGGTTAATAAGCAGCAAGATCATCAGTCACTTCAAAGTGCTTTCGCATTCCATAGTTTGTTTTTTCTGCAGTGAGCAAATGGAGAGATGATCTGGTAGAAATCAGTTACATTATGACTCATCTTTTATGTGACCTCCTTAAGAGGCCTTTGGGTAGCACATGGGCTTCCCATACCATTACATGTAACAGTTGGCTAGCAAAATATCCTTTCCCGCACCATTCCTCGGCAATGCTGAAAAGTCATTAAAGGCTTTGCGTAAAGAATGTTTCAAACCCAGAGAAGTAAAATTTCTCCTGATCAATGCTTTCTTTTTCATTTGGGTCAAAGACAGGTTATTTTGCATCTAGACTGATGTCTTCATGAGGAATAGCTGAAGTGACTTCAGATATGGTCTTGATATGATGAAGCCTTTGCTTTCTTCTGTCAACCCAAAAAAGTCTGAACCACAAAATTAAGGCCAGGCAACTAAAAGGTATGGGACTTCTTCTTCCTTGATCTTACACATCACGTCTGCTTTCGCTGACCCCAAAACTACGCAGCTACTGTGTTTTACAGGTGGCAATTTGCAATCCCTTAAGCTAATACTGATAAAGACTTTGCACATTTAGGGTTATTAGAAGAAGCAGCAAGCCCATGGAAAAGAACCCAAAGTATCCTGAGCCTGGTAGGCAGAATTGCCAACATATCCCCTGAAAAGTGCAGTTTCTTCTTAAAGATAGTGCTCCTTGATTGACTTTGGTCAACGAGCATAGACTTGTTTGCTTCTTGATAAGCATAAAGAGTACTCCCTTGCTCCCTCACAAGGAGGACAAAATATTTTTCCCCTCAGAGTCACAAGATGCTGGATTTTCTTGAAAGTACCGACAACATTTCCTTGTCGTTCTGACAAGATGCTATGTCCAACACTGCTTGTGTATTCCCTTCTGTTCCCACCTCTTCCCTGAAGCACTAGTGGTGGTCTTGCTGCATGTTTCACAGATGTTTCTTCCACTCAACTCCTTGGTTGTTTTTCAAGTGGCTTCTTACAGCAAATGTTTCCATGTGTGTACGCTCCTTCCTTTCTGCTGACACCTTTTCTTTCTATAAAAACAATCTGCTGCTGTCTTTCAGATCTAGAGAGAGACCATCCCATACCACAGATGCTGGTTTTCTTTTTAGATTCTTTGGCATTGGTACACATGGTCAGCAGGCAATACCTCCCTCCTGTCTGTTCCTCATGACTAACAATGTTGATGTTTTGTTCTTTCAATCTTATTTCCCTCTGTTACCCTTACACACTCTGTTTTTTTTTTTTTCTTTTCCTGTTACTCTCTGCTTTCTTTGTACTAGTGGCCCATATGGGATCTCTTCATCTCTCACTACAGCTTGGAAGAAGAAAACCTCACACATTAACTGTTTTACCCCAGTAACCACAGGCAACTTGTATGCCAACTTTTTCTTGTGCTCAGGAACTGAAAAAAATTTCAGCTTTACATTTTCTTTATACACACACACACACACACAAGCAAGATTAAATTCACTTTCTACAGCTGCTCACAGTACTGGTTACTGACTGACTCCGAAGAGACACGCAGAGATCAGACGCTACCATTGAGTTGATTGCCTTTTCAGTTTGCATGTGATAAAAGTTAAGCTAAGGTTGCCTAGTCATTTCCATTCTGAAAGGTATTCTCATGTGCCTACAATAATCTTTGCAATCAAAATTTTTCATATCCAGTTATGACCGTGGTCACCAAAAGTGACTGTGATGCAGCTTGCTTCAGCAATTTTTTGATACAAAGACAAAAGAAAAAACCACAAAAAGACAAAACATCTCCTTCCCTCCTCGTAGCTGCATTATGTGGGACCAAATTTACTTGAAATTGCCATAATATAACTGAAGAAATCTGTTCAGTGTTTTGCTGGATAAACTCAAGGCCTTGCAAAAAATAATATGAAAAATAGTACATACTACAGAATGCATCGCTATCTTTATATAGATACACATTTGTGCATATATATATGTACATTACACACACACATATGTGTGTATACATATCAATGGTGTTTTATGAGTATGGCAGCATTGACCTAGAAAATTCCTTTTCCAATTTTAAGTTCCTTTTATTTTTTTTTGTATGCAATAATATTTTAATGTTTCCTCCCAAATAGTAGTGTGTTGTATAGACAGAACATTTTCAGGATTAATGCTGGAAACTACCATGCTCTTTCATTCTACAAAAGAATTAAAACAGATTATCCACTTAGCTTTTCTTTATTTTCCTAAAAATCTTAGGTATATTCTGAGAGAAAACTGAGAAGATCTTTACTTTGTCACTTGAAGTAGATTTAAGTTTGGAAGTAGATCAGTGATGGTCCTCGACAGTCTTACCTATAAATGTAGGACAATTTTCATTCTTTTCAGGTATATGTATCTCCACGGAGATGCATGAATACTGCCAACTGCATTAACGAATTTGCATTTCTCACCCCTCTTATTCTCTCTCCAGGAACATTTGGTTGAGCACATTTTCACACAAAAGTGTTCTTTGACAATCTTAAGGCTCTTTTTTTTTTTGATGTGGATAATGGAAACAATATTATATGATTTCGGTAAGTCACAAAAGGCAAAGAGTCACTTATAGGTACAGACTGTATTCAAATTCGTATTCTTCACTTTCAGACATATGGACCAAAAAGGCCTAACAGCAGGACCAAATCACGTGACCTGATAATATTAACATAGGGTGTCTTCACTTTATGCTGTAGTATTATTTAGGATTCATGTATATCTTCTCAGCTTCAGCAGGATGCGTGATTGCTGAGTAGCTATGAACTACAGCTGGCAGCGCTTTAGGAATGGCATAGAAGGTGCAGGAATCGTTCTGTCTTAGCCTAAAGTTTAGGGAAGTCTAAATGTTGCAGAATGTTTAGATATTTATATGGGAAAACCATAATTTTAAATAATTACGAGGAAAAGTGTATTTCTGCTTTTAACAGAGGAGAGAGTGGCACATGGTTGATGGCTGAATCAACACTTTCATTGCTCCCTTCCCTCTTTCAAGTGTAGCATGGATGTTCTTACATTGTGCTGGAAACATGTCCAGATGTGGGGGAAACACTGCCTCAAAGCTTTTCCTTTTCTTTTCTGATTCTGCTTTTGTCGATGCTGGGCCACAGTCTTCAGGGATAGAAGACCAGTGAGTCCTGGGTGCTCTTCCAGTGCCCTTACTAACGTATTCGTTATGATATATACATCACTTCACATTAGGCTTAAATCTTCATTTGTCTAGAATCTCTTGAAAGTATTCAAACCAGCAGCATCCAAATTTGGGATTTGAATAATGGCCATTTCTATTCTAAAACTGCTTAGACTAAAAGCGTGCGATTTTCTCACACCTAGTTTTATTACGTATGCGTAAAAAGATACAGCTCTATGGATTTATCCTCACCTTAACCACTATTATCTCCATGATTATGGTAGCTTTTAGGAGCCTATTAAAGAAACCACTTATGAAAACACTCTGTATAAATGTCATGCAACAAACAGCCTCATCTGGCAAGAGCCCTGTAGTAAAACATTGTCCAGCTTAAAGCTCGCTGTAAAACCTCAACCAGTTTCTCCAGGCGCAGGATTTCCCTCGAGGTGACGAGCACAATGAGCCAGGTGGTTGATGCAAGGGATGTATGTGCTTTCAGAGGAGTGGAATAACAATAGCAATGAAAATAAATACAGTTTCAGCAAAGTAAAAAATAGCAATGAAAAGAAACAGGGGTTCAGCAAAATGAACAGAACTGACAGCACATTACTTGCCTAGCCAAAGATATTTGCATCAATATATAAAATATGTAAATGTGAATCTACGAGTCGTAGGCAAACATTTGCAGCTGTGGAGAACGTTAAGATTTGTGTTTTATTCGATGGGACGAGAGAACAATGTGCAGAGAATAAAAACAACTGAGTTGCAAGAAGTGCCTTGGCAGCATTCAAACACTAGCAGTTGTCATCATCATAATAAGATAGAGGGAAAACAGATTTTTTTTAATTTAGTTTTTTTTACAGTGAGAAGAGCTGTCGTTATATAAATGCATATTTTTCTGCTAGCATCTTTCAAATCAAAAATGATGTTTCGCAACATATGTAGATTTGTATTTTTATGGGTAATATAGTTTTCCTAATAACCTTTCCAAGTGAAAGATTCTGCCTGATTCAGAGAAACAGACTCTTTTTGGTAAATTTGATTAGACACCTAAACTCATCAGTCCGTCTCTGAGCCATGTACCTGATTATGCATAGGTATATGCAATACGTTATATGAAAGCAGTTTAGCTTGGATCATATTGTGGCTGTAACCAAAGCGGATTTAGAGATAATGAGCTTGCATCCCCGAATACTTAGGATCGCAGTCTACTCTCTAAACTGATGATGCAGCAGCTGCATAATGCAACAATGTAATTTATTCATGTAATATGTACAATATTGCTGTAATAAAAAGCCCATTGGCGGTTCCTCTAATTCTCTGTATGAGCACCCTGTTATTAGTAGCTGTGTAAGTCAGTATTTCAGCATCTTCAAATTCTGGCTATTTATAAATTTCAAGCCACAATATTTTAAAAAGAAAAAAACCCAAACCAGCTCCAAACAGTTTTATATAGTGTGGATTGTGAATCTGCTCACACTGAACTGAAGCCTGCAGCTTTTTTGAACAATACAATCTATAAACATATCAGAAAAAACCTAAACATGTCAAAGAGACCCTCGTTACTGAACTTTTTTTTTTTTTTTTGCCACAAATGCATGTCATGATGTAAACTGCATTTCCAAAAGAAGTTAAGATGGAACAATGAAAAAACCAACTATTCTGGGTTTTCATGAGAAAAGCTGGAAGTCCACTGATCTTGCCAGCTTTCGTTCAGTAGTGAGTGTTGTTTATCATATGAGCGTTTATATTAAATGGAGATTTCTCTGAAGTAAATTTTAATGGGAACATATTAACTTTCAACAGGAGCCTACATGTAAAGACAGTGATGAAGAGCATTACAACAGAAAGCTTGGAAATTAATCTGCCAGTTTAACCCAGTAACCGACATGCATACTAAAACACTGATGTGAATTGAAAATAAAATAACCACGCTTGACAGATATAATAGTTTAAGTGATTTCAAATTAACCACATCCCACTGACCGCAAGTGAAGAATGTGTTCATTCTCCCGCAATGAAACATGCTCTAGGGACTCATTATACAGAGTGGAGTAAGTAAAACCAGAGTGGAGTAATTGATGCTGAGGAGGAAGGAAGAGTGACAGCTATTTAATGATTCTCAAACTTATACATAAAGATATCACAAGCACTTAATATATTATTTTTCTCTCTCCAATCTAGAAATATTATAGGCTTAAATCTGTATTGTGCAGTAATTGCAACACTTGATATAGCTGTTAGGAATAATGAATCATGACAAAGATGCATCAGGCAGTACATGAAAAGAGTGAATAACAGCCAACCCTGTGCCAACATGTGTGCATGCATTATGGGTCCTGTGTGTCAGTAGAACAGGTGAGATGAAGTCAGGGCATATCTATTGTCCTCATGCCTCTGCCTATCATTGCTTTTCAAATGGTAAGGGTTCCTTAAGCAGTTTGAACATTATGAAATCCAAATTGACATGATTTGGTCCCTTCTTCTCACATACGTTGAGGCCTTTATTTGCAGCGATCGCTATCCCTTGCTGTTTCACAGGGAAGAGGAGCAGTTGCATATTCTGTGCGTCATCTTTATGCTCTATGGCAATTTTGGTTTAACTCTCTAATCTTCTGTATCTGTGAGCAATGTCTCACAGGCCACGCGATGCCCACAAGGCACGAGCTAAGAACACCTGATTAATGGCCACATGGTTAGCTGGCCGTTAGTGCTCATCAATAGCACTACTGTGGCTGCTGGCACTCCAGGACGTAGTATCTTCTGCTGCAAAGCCAACAGAAACAGGAGCACATAGAAACCTCCATCCAGAAGCCCCTCCCAACCTGAATTATTCTATGATTTTACGTATAGCAGGAAGTGATTTGCATTACACGTAACAAGGCCAGGGAGGTCAGGAGGAGCCACAACACAGGTGTTACAAAATTTTTGGCCTGTCTCACTTTGTTAACTATGGGGTCGTAGACGAACTGTAAACCTTCATTAATATGCCATTGCCACTCTCTATCTCTACTCTTTTCACTTATTTTGGCCACGTGGGCTATGTGCTGTACAAGGCAATCTCTTCAGCAAACACCGTGTTTACAAAGATGGTGATTATATGGTATCTTATATCTGATCACAGGAAGGATGTGAATGGTGTGGGAACCATTAAGAAAAGTTTTATCAGTATGCACAGAAGTTGTCCTAACTGGTCCCTAAAAGAGGAACAAGAAAGCACGTGTACCGCGGGCTCGTGGTGTGCCTGGCTGTGACACCCCCATGCAGCCTGCTGAGGGCTCCTGGCTTTCCAAAGGGTGACAGTTCTGATCGGAGCTGGATCAGTCCGCACGAGGATCCGTCTGTGCGATTGCATTGTCAGGGCTGTACAAAGGCAGTCACTTGTAAGGGCTGGGCTTCTGGGTTTTCATCCAACAAGGCAACTAACTCCTGCGGTCACCTCCAAAGTTGAGTGCAGATTGCCAGGTGAGATCCACTTCTGGTAAGATCCTCCTCTTCCTTTCCTGGCCACAATGAGGATGATAACGGTCAGGAGCAGAGAGGCGGCACAAACCTGCCTTGCACTGACTCCAGTGACCCTTGAGGGTTTTGAGACCTACCCAAGAAGGGCAATAACCAAGAGATGAGTATTTACCAATTGCAGCAGGACACAGATTCCAGCTGATTAAGGCCTTGATTTTTCCATTGTCTGAGTATCGCACAAGGCTTGGTTGTTGTTAGGTTATTTCCTTCTCCAAAGATAGCATCACCATAATGGTATCCCCACTCTACATCGAGTTTAACATTGATTCAATGACTGATTCAGAGGGACTAGTGCCAGTCATTTTAGGCATTGTCTATTCTGGCATATAAGCAAGTGAAATAATCTAGTGGAATGCAATTTATAATGGGAAATTTATACCTTCTCTGACTTCTGTGAGTTGCCTAAATAGATTAAACTAGCATTGTAAAAGGACCAAGTCTCCCACTGGCACTTTGTTTCCCTCCCATGTTCCTAATCAGCAAACTTAAGACAGGAATGCTCCTTTTGAAAGAATCGCTTGTTGCGGTGTCTATCTGCAGCTTGGAGATCTTTCATGGGAGTGCTTATGAGACCTGGGCATATGCGTGCTGCTGTGAACTGACAAAGTAATACCGTGTGGGAGACTGACTCTTCATCAAGAACTTTCATTATTAACAAGGACTCACAGCTCTCTTGGTTAACAGCCCCCCCCCCCCCCAAAAAAAAAAAAAAAGAAAGAAAAAGAAAGAGAAGTGTGGCATGTGTGAATTGTGCTTGTTCCTGAAGTTCCCAGAATAGACCAAACCTACATGGGATGATGGTTTCTTCTGCTGTCTCCTGGCTGTGATGTTCTGCAAGTTTCTTGCCTTAAATCTCTTTCATGACTCGCTTCAACTTATCAAGAGGCAACACAAGCGTGTATTTAAGCATATTCCTGATGGTGATGAACTTATGCTGGTGTATCGATAACCAATTTTGTGCTGAAGTAGCTTTCCCAAATGCCACAAAAAAGGGATGTTTGTATTTTACCATTAGGAATCACAATAATTTTTTTCTAATTAGAGAAATCTGCAGTCATAAACCAGCAAAACAATTTAACAAAATGCAAATACTCTTCCTAAGTATCATTTAATGCAGGTTGAAGAATGTGATGTAGGTTGGTGGAAAGATTAAACTGAAGGTAGACACAGCCATGACTGCTCAGCAAGGAAAGGCTTTCATAAAGATAACTTGAAACTAGTCAAATAGAAGCAACGCGGGAGCAGACTCAGTTGCTACCAGTAAATGTCTCCGCTTCAAACCTCAGTACCAGGGGGCAGGTTTTGGTCTCGCTCAGTCTCCAGCCTTGCTTAGCAGCCTTTTAGCAGAGGAATCAAGAAGGGGAAATGAAGCCAGAATTAATGGATTGTGTAACCCTTACTGGTATCCCTGTCTGTGAAATGCAGCTTTCTCATGCATATTTTCAACCCTTTCATAAAGTCTATTCATTCAGCAATTATTTTATTATCCAGCCGCATGCCTGGCTGGGGAAGGGGGCTGAGAACACAGATGCTGCACCTGCCAGAGGGGCTATGGGCGAATTTCTTCATTATACACCAAGGAGACACTCATCTTCTCTACATTTGACCCGATCCTGAGCGACGCTATAGAAGACCCAATACATTTGGACGTGAATTTGGACATGAACGCAACACTGCAAACAAATCAGTCTATTATAACAGCATATTATAGAAGCACCATCTGTGCCAGTGTCTGCAGGTAAAACAAATGCAATTTTCAATTAAAAAAAAAAAACCCCACACAACAAACCACAACAAAAAACCCCTCCTTAGTTAGGATTAAGGCTTCGCTCCTGTTCCCTCTCATTATTTGCCGGTTCCACCAGCAATGCGCACCTTTAGGCCAAACATGAGTTGTGATAGGCTGTCATGTGGTTCGGATATTATAGATGAAATCCTTCCAGAAGCAGCATCTGGCTCGTTTTGTAAGCTCTGCAGTCATTTGTAGTGATGGGGTTACATGTGCCCTAGGCTTTGTCAGATGGTTTGGCTGCTTTTCTCCAGTTTGTGGTTTTTTTTTTTTAAATTGTTGTTATTAGTTGTTGATTGTGAGGAATTAATTCTCTGCAATATATGCTTAACTCACCAGCAATTTGCACGTTTAAATAAAAAGACACTTTATAATTAAGGCATTTTGAAACCTGACCACTAACAAGTTTTGGTTAGATGTGTTAGTATTAAGTATAAAACTACTTATTTCTCTCCAGCGGTTTGCTTCGGGGAAAGGTGTTGCTTGGTTGTCTAAATGTTAGTGATGGAAATGACCTACTTGGCTGTCTTATTGATCTGTACCTGTAATGCAGGGAAATTTCCAGAAGACTACAGAGATGATCAACATATTCCTAAGAGTTTTGTCTGATCCAGTTTGTACGTTTTTACCATTGCCTTCAGAAATACAATCTAGCATCTCTTACTTTTAAAACAATACCTATGTTTCTCAGTTTTCCTTTCCCCTCTGTCATCTTATCTGGATTATTAATCTTCTTATTTTTGAAAAACCATGTTCAATCCGGAAAGTAAATAAGGTAAATTCCCAAACAGGATTTAATGCATTAGACCAAATGCTTAATTAGTGTAAGTCTGTTCCATTTTTACTTTGGAATCTCAGTGTTATAAATGGACTTGACTACCTTGATGAAAGCCCTAATTAAGATAGTAATGATACCCCATTTCGATATCAGTTAGCACACCACATTGCGTTAATCGTCCAAATAGTTTGCAGTAACTTTTACTAAATATGAAAATAAAAATGCAGGTTACAGTATGAAGTTTGTGAAGCATAATAAAGCACAGTGATTCCTGGGACTTTGTTTTAAATATTATTTTTGAAGTTTACAGGCAATCAGAGCAAAAGAATTCAAGGACTGTGGGACTAATGTAGCTGTGTGGAACAGAGGACAGCAAGATTTAAATATGTACTGGTACCCGGAGAAATAATCCCATACGGCACAACCATGCTTATAGACCGTTCTTCAAATTCCCGATATATCCTTTACTGCATCTTTTCCCCTCATTTGTGCTAATTTTGTGCTCTGAAAAGATGTTATTCACATATGAATTAGGCTATTCTTGGATAAACAAGAATTGCCGCTAATGACATACTTCTTGTTCTTCTTTCTTCTGTCATTATGTCAGGTGACAAGATGACTGTAATGAAATTTAGTTGACATACAGCACAAAATAAAGAGCATCAACATGAAGTGAAACTTTGAGGAATAAATCCCCCACATCACAAGACATTTGTTCACAAAAGCTATTTATTTCTGAACACTAGTGAAAGGAGAACAAATTAAAACAATTCAAACTTGATTGCTGAACCATACCGAGAAAAGGGTTAATGTCCCTGTATTTACAGCTTAGCATTCAGCCATATCCGTTGCTATTGAAAAGTTCCCCTGTGATGACTGTTCCTTATGTACAGTTTTTTGCAGGCAATGACTCCAAGAAGAAGCCCATCCAGAAGGCTGCTTTAAACAGGTTGCAGATCGATTTTGACATGGGTAATAAACTCATTGAATTTTGCTCCTCTTCCTTCAGTGTTTGGAACACTACCCAAAAGTGCTGTTGGAGGCCACCTGAAGAAGGAAGAAAGGATTGGGTTAAGGTTTTCCATGGAGATTTTTATTATCGCACGATCAATCATTCAACTGTAGCAATGCATGGTACAGAGGTGTGAGAAACATGGCTTGGGACGAACAATAGACTGAAATAAATTTCTATAATTAGTTTGTTCAGTATTTACAAATAAACTCAATTTAAAAAAATCATTTGTTTGTGAGTAATCTACAATCAGAAGTCAGAATTTACAATCAGACTGAATCTTTTGAAAAACATTATACGTTACAACCAGCTCATTAAACTGCAATCTTAAGGCATGTCATTTAACTACTGCAACTTCTTTTCTCAGGGTTTCTCTAAGATTTGAATTTTAAACCCATGTATAAGTATGCACATTCAAATTAGGCCCAATTCATCCTTGCATCATTTTATCAATGAAATGTGAAATTTCACTGGATCTGAAATGTGATTAGTTTTGAAATCTGAGGTTTTGATCGCTTTCTCATCATCAGCACTCATCTGAAAGTAAAAATTTTCTTTCAAGTCTACATCTCTGAATCCTTTGGCCTTACATTTTCTTTTGAAATACTTTCATTTAATACATGCAACGTCACTACATCCTGCTCTCTTTTATTCTCTACCTGGTTCAAGGATTTTAGGATTTGCTAGATTTAAAATCAAACTTGCGCTATACCATGCCACTGATTTCTCTCCTTTAGCCTGGCTTGGCATCTCACATCAGTTCTGTAATTTAAGAAAAGAAAGGCGTAACAGGAAGATTTAGTTTGTTTCATTTACTTGTATGACTTGCTGTAGTGATGGCTTTGGACCACTTCTGATTACTCTGTTTTCATTTCAGTACCTTATAAACCAATGGTAAATAGTGTCAGAACTCTTTCCTTTGTTACTTCATCTGCATTTGTGCATCACAAATGGTCTCAAATCGTAAGTCTTCTTGAAGAGACAAACCCAACCCCGCCAATCTAGGAATATCAAACTTTTTTGCCATTTAAGGTTTGATTTTTCTAAAGTTAAAATGGTCTCAAGTTGTGGTCTGGAGTTGCCCAGATATTTACTGCCTATGTGTATCCATGTGGCTTGTTCACATAACCAAAATAGTTATTTGTGCCTACACAAATAGAACTCATAAAAATATCTGTTTGTGAAGTCAGGCCTTTTTATAAGTGAACTAATGAGTTATTCTCATCAAGTAATAATTTACTGGAGTTAGGCAGATATAAAGGGAGATAGCTCTGGAATAGGAAAGGAAATGACAGCAGAAGGTTTAGTTGGGTAGTTTTTAACTTTACAAAAGACTACTGCGATGGATGGACAGGAAGGATGGGGGAGAAAGAAAGAGAGGACCGAAGGCAGAGAAATCTAATGAGAACAAATATCAAAGAAACAGACTTGGTAGTACCCCGGTGTTAGTGAGAGAACACTTTGGTGCTCCGCTGAGGACAGTTGCCTCTTAAACCCCCAGCGGGGATGGACCAAGGGAGATGGCTGATTGGGCTGTTATCACAGAGCGTAAAAATCCCACGGGACATCTCTGCTCTTGCTTATATCCAAGTACCCCCTGGGCTCTTTCCAGCTAAGTGGTGGTATATGATTAACAACAGCGAAAGAAGACAGAAAGAGTCCAATGCTTAAACAGAGCTTTTACCCTTCATTTTGCTGTAAGTAAGTGGATGTCTTTGACTTTTCTGCAACTTTTTCCATGTGGGAAAGAATCATGGCTGAACAGAATTTTATTTTTTTTATGAAGAAAATGATCAGGAAAGTTGAACATAATGATTTCATGCCGTGACTATAATGCAAACACATACTTAACCATCATTGTCTCCTCTTCATATAATAACTGAAAACATCTGTATTGTGCACTGAAACATTACACGCTGCATTACAATTAGAAATGTGCTGAAGTGTTGGATTGGGTGTTTATTTATGGGCCATGAAAAGTAAGATTTTCTGCGCTTCTCATGTACAGCTAAATAGCCATAGGTAGAGTACTGAAAATTTTGGAACCCAGCAGTCACTGTGGGAATGACTTCATTATTCACCGAAGGAGATTTTTCCAGCAGAGCTGAGTTGCTGACAAACAATAATAAACATTACTGAAAGTTGGAAACAAGAACTCAGGCATGTTGATTTTGTCTGTAAAAAATGCTCACGGGGCATGGAGGGCAAGGCGCTCTCGAAATGACAAGGTACTACAATAGAGGGATCCCCATTAGAGCTGTGCACATATATTTTCTCTATTGACACAAAAGTGTTCTGACAGGCTCAGCAAACAAGCAGCTCCTCCTAGCCATAAATGTCTTTACCTGTTGCCACAAGTAGTCTAGAAACAGAAGTGTATTTTTAATAGGCACACGAATGTCTCAATGATGAAATACACTCAGGTGGGGACATAGCAAATGTCTTGTTGCTGTAGCTTCTGAGAGCTTTTGTAGCACAAAAGGTATCACTATGTCTTTTTGCTGAAACACTTGACAGTTCATGACCATAGCACAATGTTATTCGAGATCAGATTATATAATATTTGCTTTGTCTGACTGATATTTTGCTCACACGTGAAACAATATGGTCATTTGAAAGAGTTCACCCTACAGTTAATTAATTTGCAAATAGCTACTAAGTTTTCTTCAAACTGAGCAGATACATAATGCTCAGTAAGGTTTTCTCTGGAGCTTTCTTCTTTCTCTCCCCAACGACTCTGGCTCAAAATTTAAAACCAAGGAAGCGTAAAGTCCTGGCCTGTGCTTGTGATGGTCGTATTCACAAAGAAGGACACAAACAAAGAGTTTGTAGAGCCAGTTTCTCAGTGAGCAGCAGAATGAAGACAACCCATGCCAAGTGGGGATTTAGGCTGTGGTTGTTACATGATCCCCGCTGATTTACTCACAAGAAAGAATGATTTTTACCAATCAATAATTGAACTAAATGTAATTTAGTATTTTCTTTGCCATAGCTTTACAGGAGCTGAAGCAGCTTAAATGGCTCACATTTTCTCTGGCCATTGAGTATGTCACTTATTTACTATCACAGGCTTGAGTGTCTTCAGCTCTGCCAGAAATTGTTGATTGACTTTCAAAGTGGATTCAGATTTCTCCCAGAGAGGTCGACAGATATGCAGGATTTCTGGTAGTGCCCCAATTAAACATGCATCATTTGCACTGATTTTCCACACGATTATCTCAAATAGCCATGGAAAGGCACAGTTATCAATCAGGACACTGAAGGATTCAGGTTTGTACAATAGGGAAAGCTGAGGACAGGAAAAGAAAGCTCATTTTGCTTTGCTTTCCAAGTGTTTACTGGGATATGTAGTTAAGATGGCAAGCCAGGTATAGCCGTGAAGTAAGGCTGATTGTATTTTTCTTTATAGTGAGGACACCAAAAGGGCTTTCAGCCTCTAATGCTAGATTTTTTGAACACAGGGTAGAGGAAAGGAACCTTTAAAACAGAGGAAATCAGATCAGCTGTCTGAAGATAAAATAACAGTCTGAAAACCAACTGTTTGCCCTGTCCACAATGTCTTTGTCGGTTAGATCCTTTAATCTAGCTCTCAGTCCAAAAATTTTCAGTGGCTTCGGGAGATAAAATAAACATGTCACAGCCCCCTCTAGGCCTTGGAGAAAATGCATCTCCTCTGTGGTCTGCCTGTGTTTCAGATCCCTTCCTAAGGCCTCTTGGTGTGGATCTGGATGGGGTCTGGTCCCTCTCTGCCTGCTGGTTCCTCCCAGGCTGCCCCGTCCCCCACTGGGAGCGCTCACTAGCTTTAGTGAGCTCACCTCTCCCTCACTTGCACATGGATCATCCCTTTACCGTAATTAATATTTCCCCTCCTCTTCCCTGAGAGAAAGCTGAAAAGAGGTCACGATCCAGGACCAGTAAACACAGCTGAATCTGGACAGCCAATGTGTGACCATCCTTCAGCATCTGCACTGCTGGTCTCAGTGTTGATGGTTGCTGTGAACCAGAGAGGATGGCTATGAGCAGTTTTATTCCAAAAGATATATTGCTCATATTTGGTTTTGCTTATCTACGTGTAATGAAAAGGGTAAGCCAGAAGCAGAGTCTTAGCAGTAGGTGAAGACCTGGAGTGGGCAGGGGAGTTATGCTTCTTCCTCTATCTTGGATAGCCTGGAAAACCAATTGCAGCCTGAAGTGCAGACCTGCACGATTGTAATATTGATGCTTGGTTAACAGTGCAGCTCGACAGCTACAGGATACTCATTACTGCTAATAAATCAGTTCTAGCTGGCTTATGCCCCTTCCAGATGCACAATGGTATTACAGCTTGGTCTGGAAGCCCACTCTGTAGCAGATATGTTGGTGGTGGAAGCTCCTTGTCCAGCCAACCTTTTCTATAGTGGCTTAAAATATTTGGAGGGGGTTTTGTGGCAAAGTGAGAAGATAGTGCATACACATTTTCTCAAAGACAACGCTGGGTGATGTTTTCATCCGCTGTTCTTCCTGTCAGGGCCTCAGTGAAGATCCAACAGACTGCTGTGAGCAGCAGTTTCTCCGAAGGTACTTCCTTTCCCTACAGATGCCTACCTAGCTTCCTATCTATGAACTATATAGATATCCATCAAGCTCAGGTTCTGTTCTCCAGACTCCTTTTTCATCCCCTTCCATAGCAGGGAAGACATCTAACTTCCTGATTGTGCAACAAGAAAAAATGTATTTGAAATTGCTGAGAACAGACTAGAAAATGACTGTTTTACTTTATATTTAGTTAATTAGTGTTTGAGATATTTAGTAATATCTCAAATACCTCAGCTAGAGCTGGAAAATGGAATTTTCATGCCACTAAAGGATTGCACTGATTTAGCCAAGTCTGAATACCACCTGATTTATAGCATGTGAGACGCACAGATGTTAAAGATGCAGATGTCGTCTTTGGGGGTGTTGTCACCCCTTAAGAAACATCCTCCCCATTACTGCAAAGAATCAAGGTGATATTTGCCTCTCCAGAATATTATAATACAAAATATAAAATTAAACTCTGATCACGTATATTCAACCCATGTATTCACAGGAATCAGATCATGCACAACTCATAGCTTAATTGGTAGTCCTAATTATCTAGTACACATCAGCCTAATTTATGTAACAAAACCAAGCTGCTCCATAATTCCCTGCTAGTGTGGGCTAGAATAGCTCCATTGAACTCAACAGACCTACGTCAGTTTATGCCAGCAGGGAATTTAGCCTTAATATTCCAAAGAGCAATATGGCACATGATTCACTTTGGTTCACATTTTTCCCAAGCTTTTATGTAAAATAATTTTATTTTTAGTTCAGAAGAAGAGAAATGTTTGTACAGACAGAATTGCATGTTTGTACAGACATTCCCAGAATGTAGATATTAGATCCAAAAAGTATCTTTTTGTCTTCATAAAAGTAAAATACAAAACAAACATCCTCAAAAGAGAAAACAGAAGGGCAATTGCTGTGCCTGATCCAGCATTATATTGGATGCTTTTGTGTTGTTGCAGCTGGTCCAGTATCTTCAGCTACTGGTGATGGACCAGAATGAAGTAGAAGTCAGTGGCCAGATTTTGGTTATTCTGTGTTACAATCTCATTTTAGTGTACAGAAGAGAAAGAATTTTGAAGACAACAAATTCAAAGAATTTGGTTAAGACAGATTTTTATATAGAAGACTTATACCCCTCTAAAGTTGCTCAGTTTTGTGTTAAATTGAAGAGCCTCTTGCTCAGGCAGTTTTTAGACAAAGTTTTCATTGATCCAGTGAATTTAGGATTTACAGAAGCAAACAGTTAGCAAATATTAAAGAACTGGATTATTGCTTGTCACAGTTTTTTTGAGTGGGATTTTAGAAATGCTGTCAGAGAATATGAGCTATAGATTATTACACACAAAATGTTCCTGAAATTGAAGTGTTGGAGGTCAAACTGTACAAAAACATTTTTAAAATATGTCCATGGTTTTCTCCCTTTAGCTCAACATGAAGGTTCAATTTTAATTTTATTTGTGCTATACTTTTAAAGTTCATTCTTTAAAAACAAAGCCATTTTCAGCAAAGAAATTTCAAGGGAAGTGAAACTTGTAGATTGAAATGATTGGATACAAGTTTGTAATTAATTGCTATTGTGTTGTGGATAACTAGTTTTATAATTCCTGGAAGCACAGGACAGATTCCAATTTTTTATTTTCATGGAAATATATACATTGTCACTGGTTATGAACTTGTTTAGAACAGTGTTTTTCATTTCTATAAATATATGCAAACTTTTCGATTCTAATTTTTCTTTTTACCCTAACTAATTTTAGAGGAACCGTGTATTACAGTTTGCAAAGAAAAGAAATAAAGAAAAGAAATTTATACTGTTACCTATGGTCAGCATTTCATTATGCTGGTCAGATACCAATGCTGGGTATCATGAAAAACAGCAAGCAATACTTTCTTTGAAGTCTAGCAAATAGCGAACTAGCATTCAAGGCTTAGAATGCAGCAGCTGTAAACATACTGCATACCCACAGGCAATTACTGTACATTCGGTGTGGCAGTATAGCTTTCTGTATTATTAAATAACTTTCTGAAAACCTAATTTGCAGGGCAGTTTTATGATATGAAAGGGAGAGGAAGAAGATTAGGATAAGACTTAGCTTCATTCAACACTGATGGCTGTAGCTTTCAATATCCATAAATATCTAGACAAGTGTCTTTCTCCCCCGCACACGTCCACAGCTAATGTGCACAGCGTCACGATGATCACGATGCTGAACTCCAGCCCATTAGGATACTAATTTGATCTCTAGTATACCCTTATTATAAAACACCATAATAAGTATTCCTCTGACGGGAAGCTGCTACACCTTATTTCCCATGTGATGTGAAGCTCAGTAAGAATACCTTAAAAACATTCATTAATCTATTGCATATAATACAGATTGTAATATAAATATAAGCCCCCAAACTAGTGCTAATTTCATAATGCTTGTTAGTGCTAAGAAAACCATGTTAACTCCAGTGAGGTGTTATGAAATAAAATGAGTAAGTATATCTGTATTGTTATCTATTGAAGATCACTGAAGTATTCTCTTAGTATTATCATAAATGCGCATAGCCCAATTATGGGCATAATAGTAGATCAGGAGAAAGGAAGGAAGACCCAGAAATGTTCATGAAAATGAAATAAGAAAAATTCAAAATAGAGATTGGGTGCAGAGGGAAGAACAGCGCAGAAACCTGCTGTCTCCCCTTCCCGGCAAGACCCAAATCGCTACATTCAAGAAGATTATTTCCCTAAGATAATGGTAAAGGAAGCAACAGAAGACACGTCCCAGGGAAAACTGGATGTAAGATGTGGGGATAAAGACCGCAGGATTCTTTCAGTCACAACTTCTTGTTCTGTCAAAAGTTTCTTTATTCATATTATTAAGTGGTACGATCTGCGAAGCAACAGGAGGTCTGGGAAGCTGCGGAGGGGTGGGAAATCTGCCTCCTACTCCACTGCTTCCTTCTGAAACGGCATCAGACCTATGGAAAGAGCAGCTGTAGGAATATTCTTGGAAAGAACCTAGAAGCAGAGAGAAGAGACATTCTACTCAACACGAGTGTTTGAGAGCTGGGTGGGAAAGAGGTAGTTCGTATGAGAAAAAAAAAGAAAAAAAGACGAAACATCTGAAAAAGAATTGAAGGAAGCAAAACAACAAAACGTGTTATTTATTATGCTTCTCCAAAGATGGCTTGTATGTAGATGACTGCTCCTAAAAAATATATTATATTGCACCTGCTCAGAGTACACACCAGAGATTATTGGAAAAGGGAAATGTGGTGGATGTGGCATCATGTGGCTGAGAAAGCCAGAAAATTATCATCAGGGGAGAGCCAAAAATTCCCAAGAAATGTGTTTGCTAGTATTGCATCTCAGCTTTCCTTATAGTCGTGCAGGTTGACGGCAACGCAAATGAACAGCTCTGGCATAATGCCACGATTCAGAGGAAAGCCTGATAGTTGGAGGCACGCTAAAAACACTCTGGGCTTGATTCCATGTTCTGTCAGAGCGCTGCTCAGCCGGGTGGAGGCATGAGTCTCCCAAGGCTGGTGGTGGATCCCCGATTCAGTGCGCTCTAGTCCTCATGCCTGCAGCTTTAATTTATAGCATTGGCATGAGATCCTGCAATGACCTCATGGCTGTAAAATACTCGTCGTAACAGAGTACCTCTGTCACAGCTTCCCCCTTCCCAAATCGCCCTGGCAACCTCTTGTCCTCACAACACCAGGGACGAGGGACAGGGTGGCACCTGACCGCCTCTACGCAGGAGAAATCCCCAGCTGGTGTCAACCTTTGCTATACAGCGGTCAGAGTCAATCATATAGTGAAAAATGTCCGCAGCAAAGCAGAGGATGTTCTCCTTTGTGCTATATAAAGGACTCTTGTCCAATCACATATTTATTTACATATCTGTTATATATCATTTTGCATGTGTATTCATGCATGAAAAAAAAGGCAAGGTTTGTATTCCACACAAATAAATATTAACTGTTTTAGCATCATGCCCCCCCCGCCCCCTCTCTACCTTTGACTGAGAATAAAGTCATTTTATGCCTTCTCTCCTATCCTGGGCATGAAAAAGTAAATGCTGTATTACCCCAACTTAGGTAACCCTTAGGATAATTTTTTAAGCAGCAGGAAACTAGGCTATCTGGCTGGGTAGATAATGATATCAGCTGCTTCCTTCCAAAACAACAGGTGCTTTGGCATAAGAATGTATATCATCATACTGAGATGATGACATCAGTTCATACTTCAGCTTAATTATAAACTACCTCCATTAATCCTCAAATAATTAAACATTTTGTGTATGGTGCAAGGTGAAATATAAAAGCAAAAGGTGCCTAGCTGTTCATCACAGGGTTAAAATGGCAGTTTCTGAATCGTTTGTACTTGTGTCTGCCTATTTAAATGTAAACTTCAAGCTGATTTTAGGTATTTGTTTAGATTTTATTGTTCCAGCCATGAGGTGGGTAAAAATAAATACTGCTAAAATTCAGTGAAAACTTGATGAAATAACTAAGATACATGGATTGACATCACATGGAGTATATATGTGCACAAATATCATGCAGAAATAACAAAGATGTGCAGGATTGGGCTTTGTATGTACAAGAATAATTGGGGTAGAAGTCATGGTTCATGGCCTAATAGCAGAATAAACACTGCAGTGTTCAGTGTTTGCAGATTTTATGCAAGAAGATCTTAGACTCAGATTCATAAGCAGTACATCTGAATAAAAACTCTGGGCAAGCAAGCACCATTTATTGAGATAGATAGATTGAGCAGAAAAGAAGTATTAACGAAAGGCAATATCAACACAATTGAATTTAATTCCTTTTTTAAATAGTTCAGTTCATACAGTACGCAGTCACTTGAAACCTATACATTCTCTCCTTGTGTTCTTTGATTGTTAGCACAGTGTGTGTACGTTTATCACTGTTTCAAAACTGAACAACAGATTGCTTGATTTTTGATTTGATATACAAATCAGTAGACAGAATTGAGCACGAGCTGAATTTGTAGGCTAAAAGAGCAGAGGAGCACAGCAGATAAAAGATTATGTTCTTCTGCCTTTAACTTTAAAATATAGCACTGACCTTCTTTAAAACAGATGCTATCTTCAGGAGCCAGATGTGTCTCCAAGCAAATTAGTTATAAGAAATACACCCAAGGACACAGCCATTTAAGAATCAATAAATTATGCATTTGTCATTTGTTATTGTGCGAGGCTTACGCTGACATCTTTGACATCAATGAAAGAGTCTCTGTCCACAGTAATAGCATTAACAATTTAACAGAGGTGGTTTTATACCAAAAGGGAAGTGGTTTGAAGAAATTACTGTTTATCACCATGTACATATACACACCTTAATTATTCATTGCATGTCCACTTACCAGCCTACTTCACGTTATGTAAGTTGTGCTAGATTAAAAAGTTAGAGCTCAGGCACGTGTCCTGTACTGCTGCTATTTCTATCCACTTGAACCTGAAACAAAGAGAATGACTCTGACAACGATTTTCTTTTCAGACAACCAAAGCGGGAAAGTTTTGTTTATTGGTGGCACTTTATGAAAAATTCCTACAAAGAAGAGTTTTATTTTTCTAAAAGCAAAAGCCATGGCGGAATTTTTTTTGTGGGTTTAGTCGAAACATTTGGATGACCATATGGAACTCTTAGTGGTGCCATGGGACCATGCAGCTATGAAATCTGATCACTATCTCCCTAGTGACAGCTGGAGCCTTTACACCATCAGAAAATTTTCAGACTTCTAATTTGTCATAACTACCTCCTGTGGAAAGAAAATATGTTATGTAGTTAGATACAAGAATCTGAGGCTACAGAACTACACATATCGGCTTCTTTTCCTCTTAGCTTTCAAGCTTCAAATTAATTCCTTGGCTGCATCTTATGACTCATTGATGCAAGAAATAAAACATACACACAAAAAGAATACAAAAAACATATGGGGTCTTGTGAAATCAGGCTTAGTTCTTCTGTATACTTATTGTGGAGGATGACTTATTTTGAAAAACCTACTTATGTAACAAATGTTGATCCATGCAGTTGAAAGTTTCTTTATATTTAAGCCTTCTCTTCAGTTTTTCTCTCTCCCACTTCTAATGATGATTAAAAAAACCTTTGTTTAGCAAACCAAAGTGTAACTTTGCAATGGTTTCTGTTATTTTAAAATTTTTAACATGTGCATTCTTTCATCACCACATCAGGCCTGAAAGGGCACAAAATTCAGAGTCACTTTTTATTAGAGCAGCCCAAGGGAGAAGGGGATGAGAGCTCCCTGCCCGCTGCAATCACACACCATGACGGTAGAGAAAGAACTCAGCTATTCCCAGAAAACAAGAATCCTTTTGGCACTGAGAAATATAGGTGTCCACCAGGCAGTCACTTTTGAAAATCATGGGGACTGTGCTTCTGTACCTCTGTATACCTCTCTGTGGGGGCAGATAATCCAGCAGAGCTGAGAACCATGTCTCCATGTTTATTCTCTGTGTAGCCTTGGAGAGGTCTCTGGTCTCCCGGGGCATTTTGAGATGTTTGTGAGACACAGCTCAGGGACTGTGAGCAGGACAAAAATGTAAACATATGTTATCATTTGCTTTTATACGGCCACTCCGGTAATTCTAGCTAGCTAGGCATCAAAAAGGTAACCTTATGCTTTGGGCATGGATACTACTGCTGCTGATTCATGTTTGTGACGGGTGTAGACAAGAAGTTGAGTATTGTGGACAAGAAGAAGGTAACTGCTGGGTTAGGATCCTCATCCTAGTGCTCCTTATGACACTTGAGCTTCCAGCTCAAGTCAGTATTTCACATAGCAATCTGGCACCAAAGTATATAAAAGTTAAATCTGTTGTGTATATTGGAAAGTTGTTTATTGTACAGATAAGTTAAAAAAAGTAGTTGAAGGCCACTATCTTGTACAGGACAGTGTACAGGAGGTTGGAGTAGCTTAACACATCAATCTCTTACTGCTTTGCAGTCTAGGACACCAGAACAAAATTACCTTGCTAGTTATTGAGCAAAAATGACACTAAGCTTCTAATAAAGGATCCAGCTGAATCTTTCTTCCGAGTCCTACAAACACCAGTCTCCACTAACATATTTAACCATTTGGGACAGTATGCAAGAAACCTAGGAGTACAGATCAGAGACAATGTAAAGAAATACTGAGATTCTTTACGATTGTTGATTACAGTTAGAAAGCAAAACTGAGGTAGAGCCTAATTAAATCCAGACTTATTTGCTGTAAAGGAGAACTGGAACAAGAGAGATTGTGCAGCCCGTGTGACGAAAAAGGCAATACTGGATAAAAGGCACTTACTGCTCCAGTACGAATAGTACAAGACAGTGTTAGGAAGATATTTGCTTAGATTACCAGAAATGATAAAAGACTTTCCATTAAAAAACGATGAGGAAAAACTGTGCATAACCCTAGGAGAAAGGAAAGAGACGGCAGGGATAGCATCATGCTATGTAACAACCTGCCACCAACTTAGAAATGGACAATAATGACAAATGGACACAAGGGATAAAACCCCAAACAGACTGTGAAGTGTTATCTTGGGCAGATGCACGATGTATTGTATCTATTGCTGACAGTTACCCCAGGTTTCTGCTTTTTTACACATTGACAGCATTTGTACAGCGTGGCGTGCCAATAAAATATTTTGATTTGAAGCTGAGCACTGTCATTGTTTTCTTCTTTCCTTAGGAAACAATCCGTGACATGCAGGTTGGCTTGGAAGCTCATGTTTCATTACATCTTGTCCCTCTGTATCCTGTTGCAAAGCTTCCTTTTAGCACCAGTGCCATTCCCAGCCGCCCTGCAGCCCCGATGCATGTCGTCTGTGTCATCTTTTAAGGCATATGAAGTACCAAGAGAGGAAGGGTTTGTAAAAAGAAGAGACTGTGCAGAACACGGACACTTACAGCTAAATATTTATCATTCCCATAGCTGCAGCTATTGCTAAGCGTTTGGCAGATTTAATCGATATGTTATTAAAGGTCCTAGGTCCAAACTGAGCTTGACTTCGGTCTGAAACACAGCTGTTGTGGGCTCCTGAAGTCCTTCTGTGGTAATCGCTCAGCTGCTGTGCCTTAGCTGGCTGGTTATTTGTGGTGTGCTCTGCTCGTGCGGCTGACCAGGATGCCATGCAGCAGCACGGCCAGGGCTGAGTCCGCGTGAAGATGCTCCAGGCAGAAATCCTGTGGGGTTTGCTTTTGACTACATTCGCCCCAGGTGAATCCCTTACCCCACTTGCCCATATGGCATTCATGGGCAGTACCTTGCGGATACCTGAAGGAATGGACATCTCCATATAAAATCAGTCTGTTGTCTCTCTCTTGGTCTGCACCATCTCCCGTTGTCTCAGCCTTGGTCCTAAGTAGACAGAGTTATAATAATATTTTTTTGCCAAATTATATGCTGATTTTTGGTTGCAAACAAAGATCAAATAAGGACTCATTTTATCATGTTGAGTTCTTTCTTATCTTTAGTATGCTGGGTTTTTTTTCACAATCAAAATTTTTGTTACGTCTTTTGAAATGCTTGAGAGGATTTTTGTCTTAGCCTTATGCATACTTACATCCCCAGAGCCAGATTTTAAGGTGCTGTGATCTGGTGCTGTGTCCCAAGGTGGACTTTGGTCAGTTTATTGAAGCTGAGGATTTGGTCTTTCTCTCTTTTACCCAAACCTGTTTGACAAGAACATGAAAAACTGCTGGACCCCAGTTTACCACTGTTTTTTCCAGCTACAGACGGGCCAAATTTTAAAATAGGACCCTGTTTAAATGTTATAGAGTGGAAAGAGTCACTGAAGAGCAGTATTGGTGCATCTGCTTTTAAGAAAAAGTTTCCTTAATCCCAAACTGACTGTAATCGATGGACCTACACTGATTTATAGCACCTGTATATATTGTCTGTTATGCCACCTTTTCTTTAAGTACCTATGTAATTGCTGAAAAGCACAAAGCTGGACCGAGTTCCTTTTTTCCTAATCATTATTAAAAGGGGGAATCATCCAAATGAGTACGAACGTTCACTGTTCTTCGTCTTATAACAACGAAAGGGGGTTGAATTTTGTAGTTACTGAGGGACTGAGGGAGTTTAATTACATGGAGTAAAAGATTTCTGGAAAAGTAGTTAAAATCTATGATACCCTTTCTGGCTAAATTCCTGGTGCACTCAGTGACCTGAATGAAAACTGTTATAATATTGTTTAATTAATGCTGAATTGCATAATGATTGGCCTTAGCTCTCTAATTACTATTGGTAGTAGCTCTTCAAATTTTGATTAGTGGAGAGGTGAATCACTGTCTTTGATGTGGTGAGGTAGCTTCTGCCGCAAATTAAAGCCGGGTAGTGAGGCTATAGATTAATTGTGGGTATGTGGAGCAATTAGGACAGTCTACCTCACCCTGTCTTCTGTCTGAAGTTTATTGCCTGCGGTAAAGGTCATAGCAATCAAACCTCAATTGTATCGTTTTTGGACGAGACCTGTATATATTTCAATGTACTGTTTTGGGGAAAATCTTTAGTCGTTCTAGTTTAAAACACGTTAGATGTCATTTGCTTTCTTGCCATCAGAAAAAGCAAGTACCAGAAAGCAATCTGCTGCCGGGGAGGGGCCGGGGAGGCTCCTGGGCCACACAGCAAACAGCAGCATCCATCTGGATAGCAGTTGCTGGGGGCTGTCGTGGGGGGACGTTAGTTTTGACTAACTTTTCATTCTTGCAAATGTGTAAAGCAGTTTGATAGGAAGTTACTCAATGACTTCCAGAAACTTCACTCCCCGAAGCAGTTGCTGCAGGACTCGGCGAGAGCTTTGCTGGAGGGGGAGAGCCCAGCCGCCCTCCCGAAGCTGCAAGGTGCCGCTGGCACAGACTGCATCTGGGAGGTGCTTCGCACAGGTTTTGTCTTGTTTCCGTATGAACCTGAACCAACACATGAGAAGAAATACAGTGCTCTACTGTGAGATTTTAGTAACTTTTGTTTATGACAAGTGATTTTACTAATCAAGTCAGTGCCTGGGTTAGAGTGTTGTGGCTTTCTTTTTTGTAGTTTTGTCTCTATGCTGTGTTACCATGTACTGGATGAACAATCTGGAATAATGGAAAAAAAGTTAATTTAAAAAAATATATTATTGCCATTACTTGCTGTTCCTCTAATATGATTATGAATGAAAACAATCTGATTTAAAGAGATTGTAATGCATTAATTTTTTTGAAACTCTACCATCTCGTCGTCTGCTCCGTATGAGCTGCTCAGATCTCATCTGCTGCCTGAATCTAGGGTTTGGGCTTGGGTTTTTTTCCCCTATTTATCTCGTCCTCCCTTATCAATTCTGATTTACTTTTTTCTCTGCGTATTTTGCTCCTATCCTGTGACTTACTGTCATTTCTTGCCCTGATTTGTTAGTGGGAGCATGAGAAAATAGTTTCTACTGAAGCTGCTAAATATGTCTCTCATTTATTCAGCTGGTGGGAGAGAGAGAAGAAGGAATGAGGTTCAGCAAAGTAGCCTTTGTAACCACAAGATTGTTTGCACTTTACTGCCGGAACATGCTGAGACTTGAAGCCTTTGTATGATTTTTATAAGTAGAGAGGCTGTAATTGAACTTTCTTGCTAGACATTAAGAAAAAATAAAAGATTAAAATATTTATTTTCTTCTTTTTTATACACGCAGACAAAAACCAGTTTTTGAAATCATGTGAGTGGGTGCAATTATGGAAACCTCTGTGCAAATAATGAGACCCCTGTGAACAATTTTAAAGAGAAAGCAAAAGCAGCCTTTTGCGTATTCATTTCAGGGAAAAGCAATCTGGCTGAAACTTTTTACCGGAGAGCTGCACTCACCTGCTGTCAGAACTGCTTTCTCAATGTGCATTTCTGATGGGCCTAGAAAGCTGAAACTCAGGTCTAAATAGCACAAGATTTAGGCAAAAATGAGACGCCCTGTTTCCGTGTCTTGAGCTTGTTTCTGCTTTTAGTGAATAAAAAGGATAGATAACCCTTCGGAAAAACAGATATCCTCAAGTGCTTTTTCAAATAAAGCTATCTTCTTTAAATCAGAAGAAAGGAAATGATCTACTTCGTCACTTGTGTTCGAGCACTTGCTTTTGTAAATAAAAGTGAGAACTTCATAAAAGCAACACCACCAACGTAACCAGTGCACAGAGCTTCACCTGGAACAAACTACCAGCACAAAAATAACTGGAAAAGAGCCAAAACTATATGATAGGAGCCGTTGCCACCTCTGTGGTCCTAGAAATGAAAAGGAATGAAAGCAGGTGAAAATGAAAATGACGATATGAAGAAATTCATAGGTTTGTATATTTATATATATAATATATTTATACATAAAAGTATATTTATATAAATATAAGTAGAAAACACCATGTAGCAGTAGGAAATGTGCTATCAAAGAAGTGGAAAGAAATAGAAACTAGGAGCCCTTATTTCTGGATAGCTCTGCAAGGGTCCAATGCCCAGTGCCTGCAGGGCAGCACAGGGAAGGGGAACTCAGGTCTGTACCCAAGAAGACCCTTGTTTTCTATCGAAATAACGTATGACAGAAGAGAGGCCAGTTATAACCATTAATCTGGTTCAATTTTATTACAATTTATAGCCCATGAGAACAAAATAAGTCTATTGAAGTATATGACAGCAGCAGTACATGAGTTCGTGCTTAAAAATATTATTCTCAACGTTGGGACATCTGGGCAGCCAGATCTAATCGTATTTCTTTACTCTGCCAGAACTAGAGCATCTGACATTGGAGTTATTTGTTCAGACATTTCTAAATAGATAGTGCCAGATAACTAACTGTAATCAAAACCTTTCCTTTTTCTGACACTATTTGGATGTGTCTCCAGTCCTAAAAATCCTGTCATTGTTCAAAAAAAAAAAAAAAAAAAAAAAGGAAAGAAAGAAAAACCAAAAGCCACGTTAAGCGTGAACAAGAGCCCCCCAGCCAGATTTCCTGCCCCACTTTTGATCCCTTTGTGTTGCCCGAGAGGTGCAAAGGAGCTGGTGTCTGTTTGCAGCTGCTCGGCGGAGGATCCTCCAGAGGCGGGGAGGTCTCCGCAAGGATAAAGGGCTGAAGGGACGGGGCTGGGTCCTGCTCCCAGCCTGCGCCCAGCTCCGCGCCCGCTGCCGACCAGCAGAGGCCACGGCGCGGGCAAGGCAGGCGCCTGCTGCCCGAAGCCGCGTCTTGCCTTGCGCTCTCGCCGCCCGTGCGCCGCGCAGGGGCTGAGGCCTCCGGGGAGGCGGCGACGTGTGAGCGCGCACCTCTCCCGGCCCCGCGCGCAGCCGGCTGTCCCGTGGACACGCTGCCCGTTTGCTGCGCCGTTTGCTCGTAGGCACTTTCTGGGTTTAGAGCATTTTCTTCAGCCTGTGTTCCTTATCACACTTTATATTTTCCTGAGAGAATTTAATGGAGTGTGGGAGTTGTCATAATAATCTCCCGGTTCCACGTTTATTTTCCTTAGTTTGCAGGAATGTTAAGGCCAACAGAGAGAGAACAGAATTTGATCTATTTAAATAATGCTTAGTATAGATCAAGTTTTGACGCACGTGGAAAGGAAAGAGTAAAAAGACGTGAAAACCAAGCAAAATAGAGCCTCGCAGAGCCCCGCCTGCTCTGCAGCCTCGCCACATGCTCCTGATTAATAGATTTCACTGACACTTTATGGCCAGTTGTCCAACTCTAGTTTTCACTTTTCGAAGGCCCATAAATAAGAGTTAATTCTGTGGCATTCCCCCTACTCTTAGAAGTTTATTGCCTTACCAGAGCGGCATACAGGTTTAGTGTGATTTTCGTCTTTGTTAACAGTATTGGAAATAGTTTCTGATTTATAGTATTCCAGGACGGACTATTCAGAGATATGCGAGTTAGCTCTTTAAAACCATTTTGCAATGTTATCCAAGGTGGATTGGAAAATTTTGGACTTAATTTTTTCAAAGTTTGAATAGTGCGAAACTTTTTTTTAAAGTTTCTTAGTAAGATATGCTCATTTTTCAACCCATTCCAGTATTTATTCACATTCAAAATATCCATCTGTTTTGAAGAAAAATGTAAAGTGAAAATGAAATGTTTTCCTTTTTTGAAAAGCTCCATTACCCTAACTGTTTTTACTACTGGTGAGAATTTTTCACTCAGCTTCCTACACTTTGGGTTGGACCCGTGCCAGAGCCCACTTCTACGTCTGATACATATCGTGAGTATCCAGGATAGCCTGCTAATTAATCAAGAATCAGGGAGATGTTGCAGCTGGACTTCCTTCATGGAAAAGGAGTTGGCAACAGAGACGTCTCCCGAAGCTGGTTCAAAGGAGGCTTCTAGACTGTGGAACTGGAGGGAGAAAGAGGCACCTTCATAGCTTTCATACCGAACAGAAGGTCTCGTGATGTATGGAGCTGTGTGTGATGGTGATGTTCCCTGTGGCTTCTGTTCTGGTTACAGATTAATTTGCTTTATGTTCATCTGTCTGGCATGTGACAGTTAATTCATTTTCTCCTCAAACAGAGGCTAAAATTCTGCCACATGACCTAGGGTGAAACCCTCAACCAACTGAAGTGAAGAAAAGCCTTTCCACTAACTTCAGTGAGATCAGGATTTAATCCTTATTCTTTACCTCTTTGGGGTCAAGCTTCATCATGGCCGACTCACAAATACCACCCTCGATTTAAGTGGGATACATAGTAAAAGTCAACTTAGAATTCAATGTGCGAAGACTGGTAGTCTACACTCACTTAATAATGGCTGTATGAAAATTATAGTCAGTTCCCAGACATTATGCAAAAGTCTATGTTTAGTGCTTTAGTATGTCAATATATTATTCAACGATATTTTTTTCTTTTGGAGGGGGAAAAAAAGCTAAAATTCATTTTAAAAGTAGTATGTTGGGGTACAAAAAACAGTGGAGGGTAGGGAGAAAGATAAAAACTGTGTTAACTCAATTGATACTTTACAAGATATTTTAATTTGGCCCAAGGATTTTAGACTACTTTAATCAGATCACAACTGGGCCTTTTTCTATGAATAGCCTTTTTAGGTTAATTATGATCAAATCTCTCTGGTTTATTATAACTGAGGAGATAGCACATTCTGTACATGAAGGTGGTAGGGTAATATTATACATTTTTTTGGGCATTAAGTAACCATGCCTATCTTAATTACAATAAAAATCTTCTTGCAGCTGCAGGCAGGTTGGCTTAACTAACAAGCAATTAAAACAGGTGAAACTGTCTTAGGGAGGTGACACTTGGCCATCTGACAAATGTAATAAACCTGTGAGATCCTTCCAGCCTTTTTTCAGAAACCTTGAACCACAGAATGGATGTACTCACTACGTAAATGGTATGTGGCTTTGTCTTTATATAACACAATGTTTTTAGGTTTTGGTTTTTTTTCTTGAAGGGGGTGAGAGGGATCAACATTGTGTTTTCATCTTCAGTAATGACTAGGGAGAATGATCATCTAATCTTTTAATGAAATTTGCAGGTAAGCCTACAACAACTTAAAACTTTTCTTAGAAAAACAAAACTTTACCATAAAAAAAAAAGTGATCTGAAACGGGTATGGAGTACTCAGGGAGGATGGGAACCTTAACCCACTTTTTCTGAAAATGGTGGGGAGATTTGGGGGAACACATGAGGCCTAAGTTTGTAGGTGATGTGGCAGTGAAGATCTGGAGACTTACAGGACAGTGGAGCTTCTCTTGCTGTGGTCCTGCACGTGCTGCTGGAGTGGGTCTGGGCTCTTGGAGATGCGCTTTACTGGAAGGGACGGTTCTGGGAGTTAGTGCAGCTGGCTTTAAAGTTGTTCGTAAAGTTCAAATAAAGTGTAAAGCTCAGTGCTTGCAGCGTTTGGTTAATGCTAGGCCATTCCAGCGATTTACAAATAAAGTATGCCTTGTTCAGGATTTCCAACACAAAGCAACGCAGCGTGAACCAGAGCAGGGAATACGTTCCAGATGACTTTAAAAAAATGAAAAATAGCATGGTAAGCAAAGATGAGGCTATGACTAATCAAATTGGCTAGTGGAGACTCTCTTATACTGCATTAAGTACTGAAATATTATGTACTAAAAGAAAGCTGGCAGGGCTGAATTAGTAAGAATGAATCACTTATTAAAACTCTCATGATGAGGAGGTAAGGCAAAGGGATATAGGGTGAATGGAGCATAAAAATCTTTATGAAAATGCAATTAATCTTAAGACTGGAAAAGGACAGCAGAACCTTCTGTTTTTACTTCTACTTTGCTACTGTGGATCAAGCTACTTTATCCTGTGTTTTGCGGGTTTTTTTTTCTAAATCAGTAGGAGAAAAATGAATCAGGTCTCCCAAAATTATAAAAGTGGCTTTAAAATCTTGAAGTATGAATAAGTGCTATATGATTCCCTTGGCAATTTTATGTTTTCTCATTTTGGACTTTACAAATATAATTTTCAAAGTGGGTACTAATCCTGCCATCGTGAACTGGTGAATCAAATAAACTGAAGCCAGGAAGCTGACAATGCTGAAGCAGTGGTGAACAAGCTATCAAGTAATTAACTCCTCTGATCTCCCTCTTAATTGTGATAATAATGGCCTCACAGTGAAAGACTAATAAGTAAGTGATAAAGAAATTTGCAGTAACGTAAATAGGAGAGTGAAACGAAAGGGTGACACCTTATGCAGCGTCCCCGGCAGCCTGCGCAGATGGAAAAGCTGGTTGTGCCGGTGCTCCCCTCCTGCTGGTGCTCCGCTGGAGCCTGCGGGCGCTAGTCCAAAGCAGCCCCCTCTAAAACATGCACAGTGGTGGGCCTGGGCTCCTACCACTGACTGACCTGGTCTACAGGTGTGATTTTTATGTGTTTTGATATTTGGTAGTTCAGACGTAGCTACTGTCAGCTAAAAGAGTTTTTGTATTACCAGACTTGCGGGGATTTGGGCTGTTTTGTCTCCAAGATAGTCTTGGCTATTTCTGCAAGTACTGCTGTACATAATATTTCAGATTATTGTGACTTGGATCCTTGTAGAGAAGGAATTGAGAAATTGATACCTGGATGAGGTCTGCTATCTGTGTAATAGTACAGCATCCCACCTTTTAAAAGCGGGCAAGACTGAGCGCTTTCAAAGAGCGCAACCTGCATTAGGCATTGATAGATCATTCTCTGGATTTTTTTTTTTTCAAATACCTCTAAGGGTTTTTATTGCATATGATGAAAAGACATGAGTAGCACATACTTTTGATCTGCAGGTAAATGGATTGGAATTTTGAAGGAAACCAGCTTAAGCACTAGGATCCTACACTGTAGGATGCTGTTCTTTGATTCTCAACCTGGTTTTAGTGTTTAGGGAAGCAAAAAATGAAAGGATTGAACTCTAGCCCTAGAGAGAAAGAGAAAATATACTCCTTCATCCAGTCTATTCTGTGCAACTCAATTAACAATATATTTCACCTGTCAGAAATGTTTATCTTCTTACTAATCAGCAGATCAACACCATGTTTTGCAAGAAATTGTAGCTCCTAAAAATGTTTGCGTCCACGGATGCCCTGTGCAGATTGCATCACTTAGTCTTGCTGGGAGGTGGGTTAAGCGTAGGACACGGGAAGATGATAATGTTGCTTTCTCCCCTCTTCCGCGCTCATTACCTCCCTCGCTGCAGTCTTTCTTTTGTTTCCAGTTGCTGGAAATTTGAAAGGGTGGAAGGAACTACTGCAGTAGGCCTTGCCCTTAGCCTCTTTGTTTCTGCTAGCCTTAATTAACCTCTCCCTAGGTTCACCAAATTTGTGATTAGAATTTTTTTTTAAGTTGGGCTTATGCTCACTAAGCAGGTTTTCTCATAGCTCTACTTGAAACCCCATTATTACCATTTTGAATGCCGCACTGTTTGTTCTAGAAACCCATCTTAGTAATTTATCCCATATCTCTATTTTCCCCTCATGGAAAATACAATTATTTTAATTCTTCTAATTGTTTTTCATTTCCTACACTCCAAATTTGTCTCTTTCCCCCAGGCATCTCTTCATCTTAGATCATTGACTGGAAAGGCCTTTTTGGCTCTTTAATTCCTTATCTCTATTCCAAATGGACTAATATTGTACAGTGTTCAATAAAAAAATAATTTAATTTGTTATTTCTTTCATCATGCAGTTGCAAAATTGGCAGGCATTTAAGATGATTCTTTAGTTTTGGGGGTGCTAAGTGTGCCTCAAATTGAGATGTAAGTTTTAATAGAAAGTTATGTGAAACTTTGGGTAAGAATGAGCATTTGCATAGTAACACAGGTGTAAACCTGCCCTGTTGTTCAGTCCCGTATACAGCAGAAAATGTAGAGCCTTCCTTGCTTTGTGCGGGAATAACTATCGTGTCGTTTCACAGCTCCCATGGAGAGCGACGCACAGTGAATCGGAGCATTATATTCTCTCTGTCTTTATTCTTTTAGTTATTTTGCTTAATCTCATGTAATAGCCAATTAACTTGATTTGCCTTCAGAGCTGGGGAAAAGTATAAATAAACCTGGCAGAAGAGCGAGGAGGGAAGCGGCACAGAGGCTGGAGTCACGGAGATGCCCTGCGTGAGCGACAGGAAATCAATGCCATATGGTCAGTTATAAATAGGGCCATCGCGCAGCCTCGTCGCCTTTGACACGTCCAGGTTCTCCGCTCAAGATTTCTATTTGCAGATTTTCTTACCTTTGCTCACCCCAGCTAGCTTTTTTTAGGCAGAGCAGGCAAAAGTTTTGTTGGAGGTTCTGGAACCGGCCGCTCTCCTCCTGCAGTTGGGAGCAAGGGTGAGCTGCTTACAGCGGGGAGCGACGATAACCTGATGGTGGGACAGGGCAGGAGAGGGCCATCACCTGAAAAAGGGATGGAGGCCTTAGGGTAGAGTCTCCCAGAAAGGCCATGTTTCCTTAGAAATGTCATCTTTTTTACTTCTGGAAATCTTTTCCTGTTGGAAGTTTTTGTTTGTGGTTGCCAAACCAGGGTTTTAGCAGTCCAGTTGGACTGCTGTGTCTGCAGCCAAACAGTCTGTGTCTGTTTCTGTCTGAAAAAACACAACAATTGCACTTGGACAAGCGGTTTGGAGGGAGATGGTGTGAGTCACCTCCTCATGCAGGCCTGGGGACCCGGAGACGGGGCTGGTGCCGATGTGCAAGGTGATGCTCCCAGGCAGGGAACTCTGCTCCCAGCAACTGCATCTTCTGTGTGCTTTCCTTGGCATCTTCTTTGTTTCTTTTCAAGGTAGAGTAGTCCTGCTTAAGATGGAGAGATGCGACATTGTGAGTCAAAGCGAAAGAAAAAAGAATGACAATCACACAGTAAACACAAAGGTCACAAATGTTGATCTTGGTTTTGTCCCTAGAAACCCTCGATGCTGCGAGGTAACGGAGCAGAGGTTTTCAGGATTACAGCACAGATCGAGCTAACAGTGTTTGCCTGGGCCCTTTGTGTGTGCTCTCTTGGATCTGGCACCTGTGAGCACAGCTGAGGGACGAGCTTAATGGGCAGGACATTTAGGTGTGGTTCTAGGTCATAGAAAAATGTCAGGGTTTATTACACCTTGCAGCTTTTTTGTGCATTCTCTTTATTTTCTACATAGCCCTGGTCTCATTATTTTTTTCTACGGCTCTCACGTGACTTTTGCTGGTTGATTAACTAAATATCTGGATGTCAGAGAGGTTTTTGAGTGCCCTCACACAAATGGTCACAGAGTCCTACTTTCTATCTGCCTGCAGACTAGGCAAGCTCTGGCTTTGCTTTTGTTGAGTATTTTGAAATGCAATCCCTGCTTAGAGACTTGAAATGGAATTACACCCACTATATCATCCAAATTTGTCATATATAAATATAGATGTTGAGATGATTAAACACATTAGCAATTTTCAGTGGTTCTTTAATTCCATCATTCATTATTTTTATTTGATGAACCTCTTTCTTATGAAACTTATTAAAATGTTGGTATAAATCTATTCCAAATTCCCTTGATGACTATGTTTATACAAAATGATATACATAATGATCTGCTTTTGAGACTGCATTAGAAATGTGCATTGGCTTTTCAGTTTGTAAGAGGCTGTGTATCGCTCCCATAAGGAATAACGACTAAGATTTTCTTTTTGCATCGGGGAGCTGCAGGCACTCAGGCATGGACTCTGCCTCGGTCCGAGCCTCACTCGGCGCTTCGTAGAGACTCCCGCGGTGTCACTAAGAGTTGGGTCAGATCCGGCAGCAGCACCTGCAGGCGACGCTCCCCGAAGCGGCTCAGAGCCCTAGACGTGCGCGGAGGCGTAGCGGGCAGTATCTAACTGCCGAATTGTTGTTGTCCAGAATTTGTAACTTTAACTGAAACCATCATTTAAGCACCTGTGTAATCAGCGGACGGGTGCTTTCAGCAGCTGATCTTTTAGCTTCCTTTCAGTACAAGTGCCTTCGGAGGTTGCCTTGCTCTCTCCTTTGACTATCAAGAGAGCCTAGATAACTATTTGAGATTAAACACCTAAGTAATTAGATAATTAAAGTAAAATGAGTTGAATCCCTCCCCGAGGGATTTTGCAGCTCTGACCTTCACCAGTTAGGCTCTGACACTAGTCAGAGATACGGACTCCGCCCTCTCTTTTGGTTTACTTATTACCTTTTAAAAAAATGTATTTGGCTTCTCTTACACCTTTACAGTCTCATGAAAGGCACGCTGCTTCCAGATATTTGCTGAGCAATGTAGTGAAGTGTGCAATTACATCTCGGATTGAATTTAAATATTGAATAATGAAAAAAACCCCCCTGATATCAATGAGTAAATGCTTCAGGTCCTATTTTATTTATTTATAATCAAACCCTCCTCTTTCTGAAAACAAACACACAGCTGCCTAAAAGCTTCCTCTAAAGTGGAAGATCACAGAAAGTATGTGTATTTTTTTTTATCCCCATAACCTTTAGAGATCTGCTGAGCTAGAAGTTTTATCTTTGTCTTTAATGGTACTTTATTAACTTTTCTTCCATTAATTTTGTCCAAATTCCTTCTTAGAGCCATAAATACTTCTGGCACCTGCAGCACAGTGTGGCATGAAATTGTGTAATTTAATCTACTCTCAAAATAAATTATTCATAACTATATCTTTGGCAACCCCACTTTGACCAAGTCTATCAGAAAGCTGGCTCTGTATAATTAGCAAGATGGAAATATCGGTCAAAAGGGACCCATTATAGAGCAAAGGCAGGATGCTGGTGGTACGTCTTTCTGATTCGTGACACTGGACTGTTTGTTTTACAGTCAATGAGGCATTCTCCACAAAACTTCTAAAAGTTGCTGTTGGACAATATGCTTCGAGTCAAGCGCACTTGGTTTGCACAACAAAAGTAATTTTTATTTTGACTCTTAACAAAATATTTATAAATGTCTTCATTAGAGGAATCATTAAGTAAACCTGTGAACAAGATACTTATCTTTTAGATCATCAGGTTTTTAAAGTGGAAAAGTGATATCTTTTCTTTTGCTATTACATCAGCTATTGTGCCACCACATTAGTCATGCTGACAACTCGTATAGCCCAGCTGACCACATTTTCTTAAGAAAAAAGATGTTTTCTTGTAAATGTTTTTGTTACTAATTTAATATCTGGCTGCTGTAAAGTTACTGATGAGTGTTCAGGAAAGAATTTCTTTTTCTGGTAATGAAGTGTTTTTTATCTGCTTACACTAATCCTTGCTCTCCCTCTCTCCTCTCCCCTTCCTTCTGGCCATAAAATAGGAAAAAAAAAAATCCTTGTTGCAATGTCTAAGTTCTGTATAGAGTTGTGTTGGGCTTTTTTGTTTGGTTTTATTTGCTTTCCTGTCTCATCAGGAAGTGTAGATGAGGAGGCAAATCATTCATAACATAAACTCAAAGGAGTAAGCTGAATCAATACTGACACCATTATATCAATATAGCTGAAAAACCATGAAGGTTCTATTTTAATAATAGCTTCCTTAAATCCATGTAATTAAAATGGAGCAAAAGCTGTATGTTTCCTTGAGGTATATAGGAATTAGGAAAAAGAAATGACAATCAGATTTTTATTAAACTCTATATTTTTGTTTGACTACTTGGATTTTAGTGTAACGGATTCCTAAGTGGAAATATATGGGTGTGGTGGTTTTTTTTTTGCTTTCTTGAATTCAAATGTCTTGTGTTTTGTTTTACGTTGTCCTCCTAAACCTGCCTACACAGGCATTTACAAACACCCCGAAGCTTTGAGTGAGAATGGATTGAATGAGGATTACTTAGTGGGTCTTGGATAAAAATGAATGTTCTTAAAATATCCACCTTGGAAAAAAATGCTCTTTCTCCTGGGAGATTACTCTAATTATTCATAATTAATAAATAAACAAAGAACTGTGTAGTTCTACAGCAAGTAGTCATTAAAAGGCTCTTAGAACTAAAAAGACTTCCTGGCCAGAAAGCAGATACCCAGCTGTGCTAAAAGAATGTAGGACTGAATCCAGAGAAATTTCTACAGAGCTTTTTTGGTGTTTCTGAGTTCAAGAGAGATCACTTAGGACCGGAACATCACTTTTTAAATGCTTTGAAGCACACACGGTTTCACTCGAGCAATCCAACTTGATCCCAAACTCTTAGGGCAAAGCTCCGGATTTTAAGGCACCAAGTGGAAGATGTCTTGGTGTAGGCTTTGAATAATAACAGTCCTCGTGGTTTGGGGACGAAGAGATCGTGCATGGCTGGGCTGTGGGTAGCGGTGTAGGCTGAAGGAACTCGCTGGGTATTTATGCAGTTCGGTTTTCAGAGAGGACTTAACAAAACGCAGATGAAGGTGGCCAGGGACCCCGTGCCAACGCGTGCTGAGCGTGCGCCGTGTCGCCTGGCGCTGCTGGACAAACGCGGCCTCCGTGGGAGGCAGGAGAGCAAACCTATTTTTCCTTCTGTTGGTGGGTTGTAATGCCAAGAAAAGCTGCCTTCTGTACTTACTCTGGCTGGAAGTGTGTCGCGGCAATACATGGAAAGCCGTCCTCTGCTCCGCCGGCGAGAGGCTGCCGGTTCTGGGGCAGCCCTGCTGCAGTGCAGCTCGTGGGTTCCCCCTCTCCCCGGGGCTGTGGCTGGCTCGGGCTGCCCTGTCGTCTTCCAGTGGGCCCTCTGGGGAGCCCCAATTTTCTGTATATTCTCATGATTTGCTGTAAATATGCTCTGTTTTGTGCTCTGTTTTGTTACGGTTTCCTCAGCTTGCAAAACCACCCCTCAGCTGTAATCAGCTCAGTGTTGCCAAACAACTGGAATAAGGGGTTATTCAGACTCCTGTCCCTGCAGAATAATAACTGTTAGCTTATTTGCTTCTGTACTGGACCTTCCAACCCCTACACAGTGCGGTGGAGGACAAATTTTTTCTTTGCTGATTCAGACACTACTGTTTTCTTTTTTTGGATTGTTAGATTGAATACTCCCTTGATATTCTTTGCTTTGTTATTTCTTATTTCCACAACAAATAACCCCTTGGGATTTCTGTAAAAATAGCCCATGTAGCAGGGAAAGAAAAGCCCTTGTAGACAGTAAAAGGCATAGGAACCATTTAGTTAAGCAACATACCTTTTGGCCTGAAGATCTTGCTTGCTTTAGAGCATCTTTATCCTCTTTCACCTGGGTTGTGCTCCGACCAGAACACTGAAGTGTCATTTTCAGTTCAGGTGCCAAGAAAAGTTTTTCCCAGCATTACTTTGTTACAAAGAACATTAAGAATGCCAAACAAAGAATGTAAAAATAAAAATGAAACATGCAGCATATCAAGTACTTAAACACTCTGAAAGGAAAATATAGGTTCCCTACTCCGAAGGGAGAGCCCTGGCAGGCTGCAGTCAGGCCCCACTCTTGTGTTTTTTCTTTCCCTTGTCCTAGACTTTATACATTCCCCCTCCCTGAGTAGTCATTTAATCAGGCAGAATGGAGACTGAGGCACTTTTGAGAGCCACTAGCAATTAAACAGAGCCTTTTTTGTAGGAATAAGGGTAGGTATCCATTGAATACAAGAAGGAATTGAATTTTTGTGCTAGTTAAGACTGAGGTTTAGAACATGCTGGACGAGAAACTGCAGTAAATCCAGAAGAGGCTTTTCTTCCCGGAGAAGTACTGAGCAGTGTGTGGTACTTCTTCCAGTCGGACACCCATAAACAGTCACGACGTGAAAAATATACATGAAAAGAGAATAGTGGAGGAAGTCAGGGATGACATTTCAAACGTTAGAAGTTTTTTTTCCTTTTCCTTTAAAAGAGATCTTTAACATAGAACTACTAGACCTTTGCTTGTGAACAATGTAATTATACATCCTAGCCCCACACCTGTTGAGAGGAATTTATTAGTTCTTATGGAAAGAAAAATGAGGAGCTGAAGGTGTTGACCTCTCTTATTAAAATTGACTTACTAGTGTTTGCACCACCTGTTGCTGCAGTGTTTAATCAGTGTTTTTAGATTGGAGAAGGTATTAGATTAGTACCAGATGTTTCCAAACTTTGCAGTTATTCCAGTCTTTAAATCAGAGCTCCTTTAGAAATCATTAAACAACATAGCTCAGTACCTTCAACTCTGCTAAGTTTTGAGGAGGAGAAAATGTACAAGTTACCAGCTTCTCATATACTCAAGGAAGACAAATTGTCAAACAGATCGGAAGGATCTTCTTTTGAGCTCGGCTATTTATATACCATAGTCCTCCTTGTGGAAGCAGTGACATGGCAGGATAATGCATCTAAAAACTCAACAGAGGAAATATATGTAAGCACAAAAGGTCAACTTCTCTTAATAGTTTCAAAGAGAAAAACCTTGTCACAGATGGTGAAGAAAGACAGACAAGATTTAAGAATGTGGTTTAACCAGGCTGCATACGTGTTAACTTAACATCTCCGAGAATCGAATTGTTCGTTCAAGACAAGCGTACTTCCACAATCTGTCCTGCGTGAGGGAGGTCCCTCTTCCCAGCCCTTAACTCGTCCCAGAATCGCTGCTGCGAGCCCCAGTGCCTGCTGTGGGGAGGGAGCGTGGGGGGACAGCGTGGCTCTGACGCAGACACCTCTCCCTCACCATCCTCACCTGGTTTTGACAGTGATTATGAAGCAAGTGCGCTACAACAGCACGGACTGATAACACGAAGTGGCACCCGGGCAGTCCCACCACTACACGTGATGGATGGTGTTTGGAGATCCTTCTGGAAGGAAGGCAAGGCAAGGAAAGAGGCTCCCCAAGGACACATCTGACAGTAAAGCAAAAATTGCCTCCCCCTCCCCTAAAAGCAGCTCCAATGCAACTGCATGCTGCAATTCAGTCAGCTCGGGATCCCTCATCGTCCATGGCACTCCTAACGAGGGCTGGCTAAAAAGGGGGAAGGCAGAAGGAGGCGATGGGAAACCCTTGTGACTCTGTAGCCCTCATGCTGCTGGCCCAAAGTCAACCTTCCTCGTCCCGCAGCCGCTCTGAAATCCGAAGGGCTGGAGTGGGCCCTGCAGTCTGTCATATATGGGACCAGTGTTTGGTCCAGTCTTTGATCCTAGGTGCCCTAAAGGTAGTTATTAATAATGAATAATTAGTAACAGCTCCTGTGAGACGCAGGTGACCGCAGGCTCCGAGTGCTCCCCGTGTGTGTGTCGCACAAGGAACAGGAGCAGTTCCCCCTCTGTTTTAGCAGGAGGCATGCCTAGTTCTTTTAATGCCTGTCAGATGGGGCTGGCGAGCCTCACCTGCGCTGTGGTGTGGTGTCCATTATGTTTAACAAGCTTTACAGAATGAATTTTTTCTTTAAAGGTTGAGAGGCACTTGGAATGTTATTTTCTTTCAAATTAAGATACCTGCACGTTGCAAGGGAAGCAAATGAAATACTCGTGCCTGAAACTTTTATATTCTGGGTGTTGCTGCTAGTTATTTAGTTGGGCCACAGTATGTTAAAATAAGAAATATATGGTCATGGAAAAAGTTTTATTTTAACCATGACAAACACTTGTTTTACGACTTACCCATGTGAAGTGTTTTCCCTTTCCCACAGTTTTTAGAGTCGACTTGAATTTCCATTTCTACACATACCTCAACAAAACAATATAACACTACAACAATATTACAATGCATCAGGATTAAAATAGGAAGTTGTATATCTTCACTATTTCCATTTTTAGGGAAACTAGAGACACAAATGTAAAAATGCCTCAATAAATGTGCAAAATACAAGAATGATTACTTTACCTTGTAGGTTAAAACAAGAAGAAACTACTTTGTTCATTACCATGCAAGGCTAAGTGGGAGTGAGAAGGAGCATATTCTGCAGGGGAGCGCTACCAGGGATTTACACTGTGTAGGAAACCGCTTGTATCTTCATGTTTTACAAACACATTCTGAAAAGATCTTTTTCCTTGAAAAGCAGTGCAGTAAGGAGCAGTGTTTTAAAGACAAATGATTTCATTCATATATATATATATATATATATATGAAATCAGATTCTTTCTTATCTATCCCCTTAGGTTTTTTCATACTGTTGTTTTACCTTTTCCCTGGTAAAGGTTGAAACATTAGAGGTAATGTCACAGAAGGGTGTCACGCAACTTTGAAAAATATATTCCACGGTGGCAATTCTTGTTTAGAACCTAAGTCAAAGCTGACTGAAGTTACTAGGAAAATTTCATGCTGTCAGTGAACATGGATTCATGATATTCACATGGAAGATTTCTGCTCGCATAAAGCAGCTGTGGATTCTTTTGACTGTAACTGGGCAGGTTATTTACAACAAAGAATTTGCTTTTGGATGCAGTATGCAGTATCGTCTAGGCCATTTGATGACTTGTATTTTTCCTGAATGCAGGATTTGCTATTTTTCTTGAGGATTAGCTCCTCTTATAGCTACACAACAGGTATGTGAATGAAACTTTAGTTTATTTTGAGAAAATTCTCTGCCTAAATATGTTTTTCTTTGGTATGTCCTTAATCAAAACTTTCTTCAGGCAAACTTTTCTGATATGCTGATGGAGATAATATATGAACCGAAGAAACTTATTTGGAAATTGTTCAGTCCTCTCCACCATTCTCCACCATGCCTTTCTGCTCGGTTTGTTGAGGGCACTGGTGTATGGAAGTCAGTAACAGAATTTTCCAGACGCTAGGTTTTATGTCTTTAGTATATTTATGTAAACTACTTAAACCTTCTGAATTCAATTACATTGTTTTTGTTAAAGACAGAGGTGCTTCCCACTAAGGACTTAGCTAGAGCTGACAGACACTGACAAACTTGTAAGACAGTATATTTTGAGAGACCTTGGTGTGCTAAATTATACATTTCCACTTAGGGAATTGTTCAAGAGAGCGGTAATAGTGTAAGCCCATAGGTGTTATGGTAAGTACATCCATCGTGTCAGAACAGTTGTACTTAATAAAGCTTTATTCCCAACTACGGAGAGCTTTTAAGATGTTTTCCACTTGGGTGACTGTTTTGTTTTGTGAGTTTTAAAGATTCAGTTATTAGTTTAGGGAATTTAAAACTAATGTTAACCCCCAAACTGTAAAATATTGTATCAAATATTTAGGTTTGTGTGAGCTGCGTTACATGGAGACATGTAGTAATATTTCTTACACAACACAGAACAACTGTTATGGCACCACTGTTAAACGGAAAGTCACAATATTTCACAGAAAATAAGGATGTTTTTAGGAACATACTTAACTTTGGGTGACAGGATTGTACAATGCTTTTTATTATACGTTGCCTAATTTTAGCGGTGCCTGATTTCATGCCATGTAACTATGCCCTTTACAATATAAAAGAAAAATACAGAGTTTTAATAAACGAATTGATGCAATTCAATTTTGTTCAAAACTGAATTTATTGGAGATATAGAAAAATCTGTTCAGTGACTCAATAGGGAGCTGGTCACCATTCAGCTCCAATGTATCATGTATAGAAAGATAAACCCCATTCAGTATATCACAGAAGTGGTAATAAATGTGAAAGCAGGAATCTTAATACAAGTGACAAATATTTGGGCACTGACCTTTTTCCTAAAAAACTACTTTGTATCAGAAGCATTGAGTTTGTTTTTTTTCCCAAGTAACATGGTCATAAATAAATTTGAGCTGTCGGAAAAGAAAATACTGAGATTACAATATAACGATAGCTGCAGATTAGACTACTTGGCTTTTAGTGACCATAACTGTTTTGATATCGGTGAATTATCACCGAGTACGCCGTTTGTTGCTACCAGTAAGTAATTTTTGATCCGTGTTGCTGGTCTTCTCAGGTCTAAAGTCAACTGCCTAAATTCCTGCGTTTCTATGGCCAATCACTTTGTTGGGTGGCGCCTCTGGGGGTTCGGGGTCTGGCCGGCGGATGCACCGCGCGGGCACTGCCGGCCCCGCGAGCAGGAGAGGTGTGCTCCGGCCGCCCCAGCTCGCGGCCTCCCTTTGCCGGAGGGCAGATGGCGGTCCCAGGAAACTTGCTCTCTGCAACGTCCTCAGTGGACTGTTTGGGGAGATAATGTTTGAAAAAACCTAGCAGGAAACTTCTGCAAGTAGGGAAAATTCCACTGGTCGACACCACCTCAGTGTGTCCTTGCTGTCCTCTTGCCTTGGACCTAACGCTCCTCTGGGTCAACACGTCTTGCGCCTTACGAAGCATCTGTGAGTGGGGTATTGCGAAAAGAAAATGCATAGCAAAGGTCTTTGTTTTTGTCCCATTCCCTGACTTCAGTTGCCTCCATCCTTTTAGGTAGAATTGATGTTGGACCAAAGGTTACTCTGTTTTCTCAAGATCTGTGGTATGAGGCACAGAAAGGGGCAGCCAGGCCACGGCTCGCTTTCGCTGCTTCAAAGCAGTTTTCTTAATCTGACTGTTGCCAGAAGTATCGAGAGAGACTACATTTATCGTGAGCTTTAATTCCCTTTCTGTACACAAAGGCGGCACATAAAATTTTCATCTATCAGGCCTTTTATAAAACAAACAACAAACAAAATATCTACATAATAATCTGTGGTTTAGAAACAAGGATTTTTTTCCTCTCTCCTTCTAGTTCACATTTGTCAGATAGGCTTATTTGTGTTTTATGATTTGTTTGGCTGTTTTATTTTTTATAAATGCTTTTTTAAATTATTAAAGCCATGAATAAAATGAGGACTAAGTAATTGGGTGCTTTTTAGGGAAAAAAAAAATCAAAGGAATAAGACAGAAATGGAATATGTTTATGATATTTTTCTCTGATGTGCCAAACAATATAATCTTTCATTATAGAATAGGAAAGGGAGTAAAATGCTTTTTGCATTGTTTTGGGTAAAAGCAAATTTAAGACTTTAAAATGCATTTATCGGGAAGTGAATTCAGCTTCCTTTAGGCAATGGCATCTTGTTTTGGTACTGAATGTAGATTGCATCTGAACTTAATAAAGGTTAGATCTCTTAAAAGCTTTTCTCTCATCTCCACATCAAAGTACAAATCCAGTTAATTCTGTGAGGTTCTGAGAGCACGATGAAGGTACATTTATAAGTTGATTCTATAGCTCAGTATGTATAAAAGAAGTTTCATGACACTGTGGATAAAACTGGAACCTCAAATGCAATGTCAAGTTAAATAGATTTGCAGATATCACCAATAATTTTGAGATTTCACAACATTTTTGCACTGAATGGGTATAAAGTAAGTGCTCTAGGAATCTGGTTGGAAAAATCTAAGGCAGGCTTATGTCTCCAGAATTTCAGGTTATAGCAGTCAGGATGTGGGATGACTACGTTCAAGTCCCTCCCAACTTGGATATCTGAGGTCAGAATGTCTAACCAAGAGGCTACTGCCTAATCCTTCCAAAAAACTTCTGTTTTGTATCCCAAATAATCTGATACTCAAAGGAGGAAGAAACCTGAATTCAGCTGTTCTGCTATTGAGCCATTCTTCTGCTCCCATGAACAGAAATTAATCTAACGTGGGAGAAAATAAAGAGAAGAGTTTGGATGAGTGACAGGGGCTGGCTACATAGGCTGCAGATTTGGACACTCTCCTGAACTGCAGAAAAGCTGAATTCAGTTCCCTTCTGCGTGGAGCCCCATCCTGCGTCCCAGGTGAGCCCTGTTTACCAGCCTGTATTTTATGCAAGGGACATGTATTGCGTATTATCTCACTTTCTTCCTCTTCTTTACCAGTTATCCTTTTGCCTGAATTTAATGAAAACTTGAGTGTTCTAGTGCCGAGAAGTAGCATCTTTCAACAACAAAAGTATTTTTCGGAGTTCTGTTCTCGATGGCTTTTCTACTGAATTCAGAAATTTTCATTCCAATGAAAATTCTTTCACCTTGTTCATTAGTGGAATCATTCCGGGAAACAGAAAAGTTACCTCTAACCCTCTGCTCCTACTGTGTTTCAAAAAGGATAGCATTAAAGAATCACCCACAAATAGATCCACCACAAAAGGGCTTTTTATTGATTTGTTAGGTTACTATGTAATTTTTTTTTGCATTAGAGAGAAAAGGTTCTGGATGCATTAAAATAAATCCATTCTCTTGCTGTTTGGTTTGCAAGAATTTGAAAGCATTTCATACTCTGTCATTGTATCTTTTAAAAAATAAAAATAATTTAAAATTGTTTTACTTCCAACCTGTTTTGGTTGAATGTGTTTGCAAAACCCTTCTTACAATGGAACAAATTTGGATGAAAAGAAAACAATTTTCTCCCCCCCAAATCAATCTATCATCTTTTATTGCCTTCTGAAATACTGCAGTCTTGCAAGCAGTAGTCTCAAAGGGGAATTCAAAAAGCCTGATTTTGGTAGTTAAGTTAGCTGACTTGACTTTTTGGGCTTTCTTGAGCGGCATTTGAGGGAGTCAAGTTCTTGGAGGGAGAAAATACACTGATCTTGCTCTGAATTGTCATCCAGGGACTATGGAGGAGCAATAGGAAAACTAATTTCCTAATTCACACCCTACGATTTCAGGCACCTGAGTTACGTGGATGAATACCCTTCAGAAGGACATCTTACAGCGGGGGCACAACAGTCACAGTGGGGGCACTACTTTGAAATTGAAAACTTTTCACAAATCCCTTTGGTACTTTCAGCGGCCCTCTAGTTTTTCTGTACTTTCCTACAAACATGTTGTGTTTAGAGGTAGTTTGAAATACAGAAACAGGTATAACCAGAGGAAATAATTTTGGCTATTGACCTGTAGATATTCAGTAAATGGGTTTTTGTTATTAGTTGCTTTGTGCTTAGTGCATGAGAGCACCTTACTGAGTAAACAGGGAAAAGATATTTCTGTGCTCACAGTCTGAACGTTAATGAATAACAACCATGTTTGGGGCATATATTATACATATAACTGAAAAGAGGCATAAGTCAAATCATGTATGTGGGCGTTAAAATAGTCCTTATTGACAGGAATATGATTACCTGTTCCCATTGGTCAGATGCTCAACTTGTCAGAATTCATTTAGCGCCAGTTTCTGGAGGTCTTTCATAGTTTTGGATGTATATTTAGAGATAAGGAGTAGAATATTAAAAATATTTTAAGACCGCATCCTAGAATTTTATAGACAATGTTGAAGGAGTGAGCTTTTCTAGGAATAATTTAAATATGTTGAAGGCAAATAGATTTGAAATCGTTTTCATGCATGAGGATGCACAGAAGAAGGCCTTTGGGAAGGAGATGAAAGAGGCACGAAAGCTGGCATGACTGGCAAAGCAGAAAGCACGAGCAGAATGTAAAAAAAGACCAGGACGGTTGGGTAGCGTGGCTGGTTCCTGCAGCCCTGAACGGAGAGATTGTGCCTGGTGCAGTGAAACCATCTGAGAAGCTGATACCATTGAGTCTGTAACTGAGGGGGATGATTTTGGCTGTCTGATTTTTTGATGCCTGTTCTTTTCCAAGAAACACCTCATTTAATATTTCAGAGAGAGCTAGAAGAGATACACAGATTACAGTATATATGTGGGGAGCAATTTTATGTGTTTAAGTTTTGCGAATATTAAAGTAGGAATTTTGTAAAAGGAGGGCTGTGTGCGAGGCATTTCCTAAATAACCTTCACGTGAACATAAATGCTTAATATTTTAGACAGAACTGTTGTAAATTTGACACTGTGTTTGACGCACATCCTGCAGTTTATGCAATGTATGTTTCGACTCCAGAGACAACTAGCAACAAATATTTGCTGTGAAAGGTAAAAGTAAGATAGTGGGAGAGACAGACGGAGGAGGGAATAGAGAAGAGACTAATATGCTGAGCCAGAGGTAAAGCGCTCTTGTCCTGAACCTCAGAAGGCCGAGGCCTCTATCCTTCACTTAGTCCTTGGGACTTTTGGGTACACAGCAGCAGTCAGAATTTGTCCTTTACCTTGTGAATGATTGGCAGATTATTTAAAGGCAAAGCAGATGCTTCTACCTAATTGAATGCAAAACATTAGTTTGAAAGGTCTCTTGATTGCCCCTTCCAGTTTTGGCAGAGCAGCAAAGGGTAGTGATGTTGAAAAGAACATGCATATTCCATTTGTACCCTCTCTTCTTCTAATGGGAAAACATAATTTTTTTAGTAGAGGTAAACTTTTGTGCTCCCAGGAGTCCTTAAGTAATTTTTGGATTAAATGGCCATACTTAGTTTTCTCTTGTAAGTGGTGTCACTCCACTCTCAACTTAATTATAGCTTGTTTGAGTAAGCTTCTGTGTAATGTCAAGTTTTCCCAAATGGCTCTAGAAGGTCAGCAGAGGTCTGCTGTTAATACTTTCCACAACAACTGAAAGGCTTTCCTTGTTTAAACAACAGTCAGGGAGAACACAATTAGATACAATTACCTAATTCTTCTTCTTGTAGTGCTCAGTGGCAACTGTCAGAGTAGTGCAACAGTAAAGATTAGAGTTTAAGAAAGATGTTGCTTTGGAGAATAAGTTTATTGAAACTGTTAACGCAGTAATTGATCTTGCTTAGCTACCTTACACACTGCAAAAGAGTGAAAGCATAGAAAGGCAGGAAGAAAATACTTTTAAGAAATCACAAGTTGGAAAAAAAAATAGGTATGTTTCAGAAATTCTAGCAAGACCATCATTTTGGAAAAAGCGTAGAGATTGACACAGTGGATGGGATAGATGAACCTCTGTAATCTGGTGCTCTGTACCTGGCAGTTTCTACAAATGACCTGCATGCAAACATGAGATTTCTCTATCATAATAGACTTACGTTCCAAATAGTCAAGTAATTATTTTGAGCAAGGCAAAGGTGAGAGAAACTCCTTAAATTCTGACTGCTATGGACTGGTTTGGACTCTCTGCATAATGCTTAATTTGATTCTCAAAATAGCTGTTTCCATTGATTATTATAAGCTAAGTTGAACTAAAGGAAAGAGAAAAAACCTAAATATAAGAACAATCTTGAAACAAAACATTTTATTTCAGTCAAGAGAGACATATCAATTTGGCATAAAGCAGATTTTATTTTTTCGCTACTTTTTGACCATTTAACGCAAGAAATTTCTATGCCAATGCTTTCTGATCTCCTTTCTATACCCTGTCTCAATAATCACTCACGTAACCCGCCAATGTGATTTTCCCAGTTATCTCCAGATTTTCCTGAAGCATGACTTTGATTCTCTTTTTTTAACTTTATGCTCTCATGTACCTGAAAGTGGTCTCATTACCCACATTTACTTCCCTGGATTTTTATCACAGTCTTGTTCATAATGACAGCACTGAGTTTGCAGCCAATTTCTTATTTTGTGGTGATTTAATGTCTCCTGGGTCTTACTTTAAGCTAAATGATTTCTATATTTCTAATAAAAATAAATTGGGACAAAGCAAATAATTCCAAGTGAGGAAACATCGCTTACTTCTACCATGATATCGTAATATCAGGTGTGGATTTCTGGGAGTTTGAAAAAGTCAACAGTTTTCCCCTTTTTAATTGATCTTTTTTCAGTTGGATTTTTGTGCTATTCTTCATCTGATCACTTTGGGATTTCTTTTCTTTTCTTACAAACGAGTCCTCCTGGCCACAGCAGAGAGAGAAGCAGAGCCAGAATGCCTCCTGCGTTTTTCCCTTCTGACTCCTTTGAAGGCATCCAGCTTCCCACAGGGAGCGTGTAAAAAGCTGTCTCTGGGCTCCTGACAGCGAGGAGCTGTTTGCCACTCCAATACTGAAAGAAACCAGGATGGTCTCCCATAATTAATCTAGATTTTTATACATATTTTTCTGTTAAAATTATCAGGACGAAGTGTAATATTTACGTAATGGCACCATAATTTTTTTAATTTGTTTTTTTAAATTCGGATGCTAAGCTCTTACCTGAGAGCACATAGCCAGCTGCTGGCGGCGAAAGTGGAAGTGCGTGTTTAGGAGTACCACACACGGAGCCAAGTCCCGCGCTTTCCCCCGCGGCGCCGGCCGCGAGGCAGAAGGACCACCTGTAAGGGCGAGAGCGCGGGGCGCGCGCCGCGTCCGGGCGACTCCCGAGCGCTCTCCTGAGATCGCCGAGGCGGGCGCTGGCCGTGAGCGCGCGGGCGCGGTGCGGACCCCTGCGCACCCACAGCGGCGCTCGGCACACCGACTCATTTGACACGGGCTGCTGCACACCTGTCAAATGGCAGTAACTTTAATTTACTGCCAACCAGAGACATAAGCCGGATACGCAGCAAGTGACCCAGCAGGGCAAACCTTCAGATCACCTTTCCAGTCCCATGGGCCAGCTATTTCTTAGCGGTAGTTTCTCTGCATTTTAAAGACATTGACACGTGTTAAACAAAACCAAGTGGAAAAAATGGCATGTGAACGCAAACCCCTGTTATACTCATCTGGCAATACTCTTAAATGTTGTGACTTAAAAGGGAAAAGGATAGATCACTTTAGTATTATTAGAGAAAGTTTGGGTGGCATACTGATGTCATGGGACTTAGGGATGAACGATATCTCTTCTTACACAAAGTCATTTGTGAAGTTACAAGGTAGAAACATCCAGTTGAAAGGCTTTGACGAGGTAATGAGAATTATTTTCTATAGTAATAGATAATTTCTCCCCATTGCAATAACAATTTAAGTGATCTTATCTAAGATATATACCACAACTTTGTCTCCCCATGCATATATACAAATGCTTTTTAATTTTATGTGTGGTCTGAATGTTAGTGAAAATATAAAAAATATTTTCACTTGGTTCTTGTTGAGATTTCAATGAATACAATTATAAATAATTTCACTTTTACCACACCATAAAAGTTAACTACCTTCATGGCTTTCTACAACCACTCTTCACGCCAAGCCATTTTATTGAGCTCTAGCACTTTACTTTTTTAGTTTTTTTTTTTAGTCACTTCTGTGCAATCGAGACTGATTGTGCATGTGCATGAGTAGATCTATGAACCCGTGAAAATCTGCAGGCACCTTGTTTCTGCTTAACTTGGGATGATCTGTCTATGCATAGATGTGTGAGTGGACACTCTGCACATGCTGCATGACTTTAAAGCCTGTAAATTGGGACAGTAAAGTAGAAAAATTCCAAGTATTGGAGAGCTCTGGCTTTAAAGGTGATCCTAAAAGAGATGATGTTAATGTGATCAAGCTGGACCACATACTCAAAGCCCATGTCGCTCATTTTTCCATGTGATCTGACTTATTGGCAAGACTAGTGGTTATCTTAGTGCTGCAGTCCCCAATTTTGTCTAAAGATACCCATGATATCAATAACTGTGTCAGTAATGGGCCTGATATATGTTATATCATGGGAGTATGTAAAAAAAAAAAAAACCAAAACGCGTCTATTCAAAGAAAATGCAGGCAATGTGTTTTGAGGAGCTGTCACTGTCACCAGAAAGAAAATGTCTTTCTGCATTTGACTACTGTTCCTGAAGGAAAAAAACATTTTTTTCTCCCCCAGTGAATCTTCCTTTCTGCTGAGGAAAAACCACGTGCTTCACCAAGGAGCTAAATGTCACATGGCATTCTCCAGTTTTCACCATTTGGTCTTTCAGTGAATTGTTTTCATGCAAGAGGATAAACTTTGCGTTGTGTTTGACTGTCATCTTTTACACCTTTTTTGACTCCTGACTGTACAAATGATCACCAATATGTGCAAATGAAGAAGTTTGTCCTGGAGATGGAGAACTTCTAACTTCTGCTTTAAGAGCAAGTATCATTTTCTTTAATAAACCAGGTCTAGATGAGGAGAAGAGTTTTCTGGGGGTGCGTAAGGATAGGAAGCATGTTGTGTTCTTTTCTTTCCTAACATAAATATATGGCAGCTGTCTTTGTTCCGTGGAAGAGGGACAGAAATGGGAAGGAAACTTCCAAGGAGCAGCCACAACACAAAGGTGGTGTTTTGGCATGGCGGTTTTCATCCTCTGGCATCAGCGATGACAGAGCTCGTTCCTGCCTCTGACAGCGTAGCCCTGCATTATTCATACGTGCAGGGCTGTGAAGTCGGGGCCACCGTATGATCTGTACCGCACTGTATGTCAAAACAAGTCACCAGCCCACAAAGGTTTGCTTCCCCAGAAGAACCTGTGGGACGTATCGTGAGCCAGCCCCATCCTTGCCGCAAAGGGATTCATAGCTCATTCCACAGCAGTGCTTTTATCTGAGGTGCCACAGATTAAAAGACATTGGTGAATTAATTATAACTTGGCTTCAGTCAGGGAGGCTGCTGAGTGGTCCTCCATACGTGTGCTTTATAGAGCAAACAGGACATGTTGATTTCTGCAGAAGCAGCTCTTAGCAGAAATTTTTTTGTTCTTTAGTTTTGGAGGGAGTTGTTTTATCTGTAAATATCTCCGGAAGACATGAGCTACATCAAACTTACTGTGTGCGGTTTTCTTCTGCCAATCAGCTTCTGGAGGGTGTTTCTGTCTGGAGGTAATCTTTGATAGTCTTTATATTTTGCAGTTTGAAAGAGGAGGAAATGCATTTATTTTGCTAATTCTGTCTCCATTGCTCTCACCCTTAGGATTTTCAGTATTTTTATAACCTTAAGGTATGCAATGTCATAAGAGTGGTGGTGGGGGAACTCCCTTTTGCCAGCTTTTGTTAGCAGTCAGCGTTACAGAGGACTTGGTGCTTGCTTGAGTCTGTGAAAGCATTCTATAAGCGACGAGTTCTGTAGTAGAACATTGGGCTTGTCCAAGGGAGAAAAACCAAAGCAAAACACACAAACCCCACCACACGTTATCTGCAATGGTTTTCTCTGAAAGGCAGCTTTGATGGATTGGCCTTCAAATGACAGGCCCGCGGCCCAGGTGCTGTCGGCGCTGTGACGTCACACTGGGAAGCACAGCGCCGTACACAAAGCCAGTGACATCCAGGATTTATAAAGGAAGAATTCGATCATCTTTTTCTCCTGTTAGTCGTTCAGGGTGATAATGGGAGACATGCTCCACTACCGCAGTACGCTGGAGAAAAGGTAGGTTTTTGACGTGCTGCCAGACACAGTGGGTAGTAAAGACCGGTGGCTGGCTATTTCCTCCCGACGCCGGCGGCTGAATGCAAGCTCGATTAAAGACAAAAGCAGGACAAAGGAGGAAGAGGCTAGACAAATATGATTTGTGTCTGTTTCTGCTCACTTCTAGGTGTGGACTTTCAGATGTAAGTACAATAAAGGGAAAATAGAAATGAGAACAGAACAAAGTTGTCTGTCAACATGACTTCTATGACAGATTTTTCTTGCTGTTCAGCAATGATTCTAATTCAATTGCTGGCTGCTGTGAAGGAGATGAGATGCCAGAAGCAGAAGCGCTGCAAACCAGAACAAAAAATAATTACTAGTAGAAATGTGCTGCAAATAATTCCCTTGAAAATACAGTTGCGTTGTTCTTCTAGTTTGCTTATCCCCCAAATATTTTTGTTTTCTAATCATTCAATTGAAACGCATTTCAACGGTATGAGTCTTTGCACCTGATGACATAAGAAATGTCTGAGCAGTTATGCATGACCTGATATCATTGTATTCAGGAGATTTGCAAACCTAATTTTCCTGAAAAATCTTCATCAAACGGGCTTTTTGGAGAGAGGGCGGGAGGAGGAAAGCAGGGAGAAGACTGTCTGGTTTGGCAGGGAGAAGTGTTTGTTTTGGTGGTTTAGTTTGTGCTCTAAAATCAACTGACACCTAAGCGTGTTCTGAACGTGTTTCTTTTGTCGACCCCGCTCTGTTGGAAACTGGTACCTGGGTACAGGTTAGACCAACCAACCCAATGAAACAGGAGTGCCCTGGCTGTGTTCAGTGCCTGGATAAGACAGACTGCCTGTGGCTGTGGCTTGGCTAAGAACTGACCAGAGCTTGTAATTACGGCAGCTGTAGGGACAGAAATGTGCCAAATTTACATCTGGAAAAGCCTTCTAGTAAGCAAAAAAACCCTATATGTCACTCACGTCCGGGAGTATGCCCAATGGTGGAGAAAGATAAATGCTTGGACCTTTATAATGTTGTAAAATGAAGACATAAGGCGGTGGGGAATTGGGAGCTTTCTTCAAATCTTCATGGGAATTGTTCTTTGCATGGCCCAATACAGTTGACTGAGTAGACTGCCAGACAAGCACCAAAACGCACCGATATAAGGGGTAGGTTTTATTCTCACCATTTTCCTGATTGGACCAGCAGATGGAAATGGAGATGTGATCGTTTATCTTCAAAATTGCACTAGTAATCTGCAGTGTTAGCACAGATTACGTTATAATTGCTAGAACTGGAATAAAAGAGATTGCGGCATCTGTAAAGCTAGTGGTAAATTTAAAGGATATAAAAATCAGCTCCATGTCAGGGGACATTCTCACTAGTATATTACATTTCATGTACACAAATGTAGCGATGAAAGAGCAGAAGCTTATGACAAACATCATTTGAATTTTATTGTTGAATTTTCTCTGCAGCTGGTCTAGAGAAGTTACTATAAAATACAGCCCTCGCAGCCCCCGCTAGTGCAGCGCGACATTGCGCAGAACCCAGCCCGACACAAGGAACGGAACGGCACAGTCCTGTCAAAACTGCCACGGGACAGGTTTTTTAAGTGTCCGTATTGGTACAATTTTTTTATTTCTCAATTTAATATCACTTCAGTATCTAGATTTTTTAATGTCACAGTAAGAGATTTAACTTTCTAAGCTACAGGCAGAAAAAAGGAAGACAAGCTGAGACCAAAATTAAAATCAAGTTATGTACTTAACTGATTAATTAAGGGCAGGATCTCAGTCTTGCATCTACTGCAGAACTGGGATAAAGGTTTTGTCAGACAGTTGCTTAAGCGAGTCAAACAAATATATGGGTCCTGATCAACTGCATTTAAAGCCAGAGAGAAATTCTAGTGTAGCGTCGAACCTTTTGACACAACCCCATCCTCCACGTAAATTGTTTGGCCAGTTCTATGTACCAGGACCTTACAAAGCTATTGGATATGTCCTTGTACTGATGAATCACATGAAAACCTCCAGAATAAAGATTTAAGTGGTAAGGGTTTCCTTTAAACTTCAGACAATAAGCTAGAGCTGCCATAGTTACTCAGCCTAAGCTACAATATTATAGGTATACAAAGAAAACTTCAATTTATAAAGTTCACATTGCTCTGTCTGCCAAGAAATCAATCCTTCACAGTGGAAAGTACTAGAGTGCATTATCTTTTTATCTTGCTTTTCACTTATTTCTTGGTGTTTTTCAGGAACTGCTGAAAATTCCTGAGAAAAATGGGACTAAATTTTGTTCTTTGTTCCACTACAGACTTACACAGAAGTTTTCTAGTTTCACTTTGGTTTTGGTGAGAAAAAAATTGCCCTTATAATAGCAACAACTGCAGTGTCAAGAATATAAAAGGGCATGGACTACTAAAATTGCAAAAGATATAACATAGTGTAATATAGGTGAATACGAAATCAGCACTGTTGATTACATTCTCAGCTATTTCACCACACATTTATCATCATCAGAAAACAACAAAAGGAGCTGTCGAAAATAATACAAGCCAATGTTGTTATTCTGTGTGCTGTTCTCAGAGCCATACAGCTCTGGAAGAAATCCAAATAGTAACTAAATTGAATAACATTCTGCAATTCAAAGAGATTGTGATGGGAAATGGCAGGAGCTAATGAAATATGGTGCAAGTTTAACAAACACTATTTCAAGATGGGATGTTATTGCACAAACAGCAGTAAAAACTCTTCATGGAGATGATGAGCAGTCTATGACTGCAGTAACACTCTATTGCAGGAAGATGACATTTTGCTTTAGCTGACTCTGCAATCTTGAGAGTTGGATTTAGCCTGTTGCTGAAGACTGCACCTCACGCTGTAGCAGGAGACTTCATCTCCTGCTTCCGCTGAAGAGAGCGGCTCTGAGCTGAATGCCTTTGTGAGCAGTGAGCCCAAGCCGGCCCATTGGGTGTAGTGGCTGCATCTCCTCTAATTTCTGCTCTTCTTAGGCAGTTGGATTACAAACTGGCTACAGGCTCTTTCCATTATAGCGTAACTAGCTGCAGGACTCTGCTGGAGCGCATTTCAGCACAACTGGTTGTTAAAATCGCAGAGGATTTCTGAACTGGCTGTTAGAAACCATCTTTGGCAAGCTTTGCTCCTGGCTGATTCTGTCTCCTCCCTGGAAGCTGTATCTCCATGCTTAACTAGCAGGAGGCTCTTCTTCCCCCTAATCTATTTAGGCATGGACCCAAAAGTATTCACTCTGCCCCCTGTCCCCGAGTCCCCACGCTCTCTGGCATCCGGGCACAGCTACTGATCAGAATGATTGGCAAGAGCTTGGCAGCTCATCTGGATCATGGATGCCTTGAGCCGGACTTTTAGGCTTGCACTTTGTAGAGTGACAAATATCATTTGGAGCTTTAATCTCTGGAGGCTCATCTTGAAACACCTGAAAGGCTCCTGATTTTCAAAGAATGCTATGTGCAACCAGCTGCAGAAAATTATGTTTCTTAAAAGTGTTTGAAGGTGGGAACTGAGAATAGTGAATTCACTAGTCAGCTGTGAATACTATCTGAAGAACTTTCATACAGCAAAAATAGAATCCTTTTGTAGCCCTATAGCATTCTGTTAATTAATTTGCTTTATATTTTGAAAAACTCACTTGTGATAATTTGAAACTTACGTGTTTCGAAAGGACAAATTTCAACAGTTTCCTTCCTGTGCGTAAATGAGCAGAACCTGCCCTCATCATTTTTGGCAGGACTAGATTGTGAAGCATCTGGGTGGTCAGTGCTTTAAAGAGGGAGGACTATTTCATTTAGAGGCGTCACAAAGCAGTTCGCTGCTTACAGAATTAAACCGATTTCTTTAACCTTGGAAAACACCTAAAACGTCTGGAATGAAACCAGATTGTGCTGCTTGCCGTTGTCTCTGTTGTGCATATGTCTGGTGCTCTGATGCACGCTAGAACATCAAAGTAGCGTTTCTCTCTTTTTGACACAGAACAAACAGAACCACTTCTACTCTGAGTCATCAGACAGATGTTGCTTTGGTGACAACATGTTACATACACGCTAGCTACAGCACATGTGGGCCGTCTTCTCTGACATCTACGCAAAGTTGAAGTACATTTGCTCCAACAGTAAAGAAAGTAGGCACCAGCAGGGAAGACCAGATGAAGCATGCAGGAAGAATAATGATTTATTCATTATCCTCCCCGTTCACTGTGACCTAAACTGGATACTAATTAAAAGATTGAAAAACTCAGCTTGCAAATAAAGTGGATTTATCTCTGGTTTAGGTAACTAGTGGGTAGATGGCTATAGGTGGTGGATGATGATCAGGTCAAGATTAAAGAAATTATTTAGGTTCCTAAAATTGAACTGAACTGGAATATGTTAGGCACATAAATTGGAATTGCAAGACCAAACTTTTTTTTTAAATTCGGACTCTGGAGTAGAGTTAAGAAGTACCCATGCAGGTCATCTGATCAGTGTCAAAATCTGTGGCTGCAGAAGGGAGATTTGGAGCACGCTTGAGCCCTTAGTGTCTAAAATCTGCGCAAGAGCGGATCCGAGGGGGGAACTCTGCGATTTCCTTTAACCCTCGCGGAGAGGAGCCGACACAGAGCTGTTAACAATTATGTATGTACGAGGGGCTAAAGAGAAAGCTTTGAGACTGCTGTAGGCGTAGTTACTACTACAACCTCATCTTCTTTTTCAGAAATAAAAAGAAAACAGGTGAGATCCTTAAAGTCTCTGCGAGTCTACTTCTCCTTTGGGCTTAATCTCATTTACATCAGAGCAAAGTTGTCTCTTGCATCAGTTTCAGATGAGATTGGCAGTATTTTATTTCTGCTTTGAATTCCTTTCCAGTGGTTGCTAAGACGAGGGCTTCCTCTCTACAAATGCTAACCATAAGAATACTGTCTAACCAGTTTTGTTCATCTCTGTAATTACTTAAAGGAGTACAGCATAAATATGAAGTAGGTGTAAATCTCTAACATTTCACACTCACCATTCGCACAGATGATGTTTATTTTACACACAATATAAATGAGTCTAAATAGCTCCCAAAGCTGTAATGTCTCAGAAAACCAGGCGCTCTGCTCCCGTGGTTGACAATGACTGCCTAACCGTTTGCTTGAGTACCACCAAATTTCTTAACCCTCCTTTGTCCAATAAATAACACTTCACAATGCTGTGTCAGTCAAACATTATAGTTTGTGAGCTTTGTCAGTGTGAATCTGAGTTGCTTAAATATGGTTCTTGCCCAGTAATCCTAAATTAGATAAGAAGGATAACATACAAAAAATGGAAAGACTGTCTAGAATAAATGATATCGTGTCCAGGACGTAGAAATAGAGCTGAATTACCATACCCATATTTGTAATTATGCACGTGGACATTCACTACCCTAAAGTACTCTGAACCCCCCGGTATGTTTAGCATTAGCAAACCCTCAGTCTTATTTTTACTGCTATATCATGTTTGCACATAGTTTCTTGCAAGTGTTAGCATGTATTAGGACAACTATCAGCAAGACTGTGTAGACTGGAAGCAGTTAGTGCTGCTTAACCAGTGTTGTCAAATCACACGTCATAAAAATATTATGGTCAAATCTAAAACAGTGAGAAAAGAAAGGCTCGGGTATAACACAAGGTCTTCGCAATACAGCTGACAGAAGTGCAGTCCTCTGAAAGTCTGCTTTGCATAGTGCTTGACTGTTTTGCTGGTGTTATTTTGATAGCTTGCCAGTGCCTTGTAGATATGAAAGCAATGTGAAACATGCTGCTAGGATGAGCTACTGTTAGCTCTGTAATCCGGGAGCATGCTAGTTTCCTAATCATTGCATTTTCATATGTGATTTTCTGATGTATGAAATATTACAGGGAAAAACAGTTGGGCTTTCATTTGTTTACCACTGCAGAGCCCTGGTCGGTCTGCTCTGTCCCCTGTGGATATAGCAATGGTTCAAGCAACTGCAGCCCTCCGCGCACAGGCATGCTGTCGTGCAGACCTGCGCCGCACGACACAATATGGGCATTTTCCCCCAAGTGCTTATACTATAAAATAGCATTGAAAAGATCATAAATTTATCCCATGCCACATAAATAAAAATAGAGCTGTCAAAACATTTTGAACATTTATCTTTATAATAAAAAATCACCTCAATACAAATTTCTCTCAAATTTGTCTTTCCCCAAACAAAGAAAAAGCATTACTGCTCAGTTTTTTCATTTCTACCCTTATTCAGAAGCAAGGAATGATGGGGGGGAGAGGGTGGAGCAGAGAAGAAATGGGGGAAAGTTACCATGCAAGAAAAGTGAAAATTCTCATTTAAAAAGCCTGTGAAAAAGTCAGCCAATCAAACTCTTCATTTTCTAAAGAGGATAGCAGAAGCTTTATTATTATTATTCATGGAATTTTCTCACTTTTCTAAATAAACTGAATAAGCCTTATAGATTACCTCAGCATAGCTTTTCACTGAGTCACAAGGTGTCCTCCAGTGATTTCTGTTAATTATACTTTTAACAAAATTAAATTGTTCTTAGTTACAGCATACAGCTAAATATGTCGAAGACCTTCCAGGCTTTCCCCAGGTCTTCTCATCAGCCTGCCCTCTAGGAAAACAGCCTGCCAAAAAAGCAAAGTGTTTCATATTAAACAGGGAAGGATTGAAATCCGGTGGATGGAGCATAGAAGGGGAACTCAGGAGAGGGCTTCCTTCATGCCTAGCAATTGCTCTGCTCCTCGGCCTTAGGAATTTGAAGTCTACTAATGAAAGAGTGAAGGTCTGAGGTGCCTTGAAGTGCTTAGCCACTTCCACACGTAGGGAAGGACCAGTATGCCAGATCACCTAGGATTTACTCTTCAGGTACATGGCTGGGAAGGTACAATATATGTAAAATATCTGTTGGATCCCTCTGGAGATCTATATCTAGAGATGTATGGAACAGCCATTCTGGGTGTTAAAAGTTTCTTTAACTCAATAATGTGTCTCCAACACTGGTGAACAGTGCCTGTCTGAAGGAACATGTGCGCATATGCCTATAACCCTTATTTTTCACAGCAATAGGAATAAATTTCTTTCACTCTTAGTGATGGAGATGTTGATCAGCTGTTGTATATGCTACTCATAAACAAAGCGAGGAGAAAGGAGCACACTAAGGATCACATTAGCTCTCTCTTCAGGAATAGCCTATAGAGCTTTAAAAGGAAGATGCCAACAGAGGACTTCAGAGGTTATTCATTAGACCTGTCGAATTAAACAGAGAGAAAAAAAATCCTTGGCACAAATGCAAGATGTCATCTCTCTGTTGGATAAAGATTTATATTTTTCTCTTCCTCCGCCTGGGGAGAGAGAGGGCTACAAGGGAAATTCGCTTGGACTTTCTTGCGCTCTGGGGAGGCACGGAGAAGGAGGAATTGCAGAGCTCAGGGACCCCAGGAATGCCCAAGTCTTGCAGTCTTGTAACACTGATGGAGCAGCTGCTCCAGCCTATTATTATATTTATGTGTATGTCTGTTACTAATAAGGACATAATTTAGCAGAAAAAAATTGGATAATTTCATCAGTGAATGTTTTTCTATCTGTTGCTGTTCGAAGCGAATAAAGCAGCACTGCAATTCAGCGGTCTGTTATATAGATTAGCCATCTAACATTTCTTCTCCCTTTTCCCATATGTGTCTCATATATTTCTCTTGTTGCTGGCAATGTGGCATATAATGTAACAAGGAGGTGTGCTACAGAATTTGTTTGTTGGCCACCTCTCCAGTAGAATATAATAAGCATAACAAAGACAGCAGAACATGACACACAGCTTTCCGCACGCCGTTGTGTTGATCCAGCATCTGTCAGTTTCTGAGAAATTAAAGCCAAGCACCAGAATTTGAATTGGGGCTCAGAATTACAGCAAAAGACACGAGTTTGGGTCTCATTGTGCTCAGCAGGGGTCACGCTCCACAGCAGATGTACCAGAGGGAAAAGAAAACAGATGTAGGTATGGAGAGACTCGAGTCTCTGCACAGTGAAGCTGCTCCACGTTGCTGGTGTTATGTGGTGTTATATATGGTATTAGAAGAACCTTATGGCGGGGTGTTGTAGTTCAGTTGTTATTAGTAAGTGTCATTGTGTGCTGATTGCAAGCACTCGAGTGTTCAGGAGGGGGAATCAAGGATACCAAATGGGGAAAAACAATACACAGGAGTCTAATATCCTTAAGAGGATAAATTATCTTTTCCTTGAGAAAGCAGAAAATGTTAATGGCTAAGTCTGCCAAGACATTTTCTAATAGAAGTAAATAAAGATGCAAAAGATCATTCCAGTCCTTTTATGTGCAATTATATTGTATCACTTGTTCTCTTACTGATCTGTGCGATCCCGGCATGACAAACCAATCGACTCACTGTAGAATATTCCAGTCAGTTTATGGATGGTGAATCAGGGGAAAGGTTATTTTTGGTTTTAAAAAGAGCTGAAATGGAACAGGAATGAGCTGATAACTGTGTGCCTTTTGGGAGTCTTCCTGGGAATTACTGGGGCTTGGCTTGTGATCGTATGTGAAGCCATATGTACATTCAGTACAGATTGTGACCCAAGTGTTGCAGAGGACGTGGACCTGTGCTGCGCCTGCTGTGAGGCTGCAGCCAACTGACTGCCAGCTACTTGTAGAGTTTTGGATATGATAACCACAGCTTCCATCAGGGTGTAGCCTTACTGTATACACTATGGTGGCAGGCGCTTCATAGGTGTCCCCATGCACCAAGTAGATTGTGTTTTGAACGGCTGCAGCTTCTGCACCTTCTCCTTCAGCTGTTTCAGCAAGGCAGTGGCCAGGCTGTTGAAATACTCCTGTGCTCCCCCAGCCTCAGGTAGCTGAAACAGCTTTGGTGATTTTGGATCAGATCTGATGTGCACCTCTGAGCAATCGGGTGGCTGTGCAGCCCTCCTCTGGTGGTCGCTTCAGACACGTTTTGCCATGAGCACAGAAACTCTACAAGCAGGATAAGCACAACTCAGAAGTGTAAAACAGTTACTTACTGGAGAAGACACACACAAAGTGGTCAGGATCAACACCCTACCAGGCTAAAAATGAGTTTGCTCACTGCTTGCTATAAGACATAAGATACTCTCTGGGGAGAGTCCAAAGCCCATGCTGCAAAAATGGAGTTTGAAATGTGGCAGCACATTTTAATCCTGGGCCCAGAGGTCAAATTGATTGTGCTACATTCATGAAGATATTGGTGTGTGTGCTAAGTACTCCCAGGAGTACTTGCTAGGTCTGTCACCTGCTGGGTGGTTGGTGCAGCAGGTCAAGATGATTTATTAAATATAAATTAAAGCTTCAGATTTGCCACTATAATAAAATTTCTACCTTAAATGGAGCAAAGTGGTAGAGGTTGTGAGATATGCCATATTCTCGCTCCAGCAAGAAGATGAATTCCTATGTCTCTACCGTAAAATGACAGTGATCTGGTTGACCACGGAAGGTTTGCACAGATTACTGGTAGCAAGATTTGCTCGGTAGTTTTTTTCAATAGCTTAATAAGCCTCTTCCCCATCTTACCCCAGTGAAGCCATGGCAGGCTTTGCTATGTCAAACATGGGCAAAAGATGGGATGGAACAAAAAAAACCCCAAAAACTAATGGTACCGTGAGATGTAGATTTTAATAAGGAGTGGGCTTTTGACTGAGTTTCCATCAGCTAAGCTGAATAATATTGTGTATTAGTTACCAACAGTAATTTAACTCTTCTGTCAGAGCCTCTTAGTCTTCCGGTGTCAGGGAATGCAAAACCTTGTGACACTGGTAAGTACCATCTTAGAGCTTCTGAAAAAAGAGAGCAAGGAGCTGGTGGACTAGAAGGAAAGAGCTTAAGGGAAGGGGCAGAACAGTATGAAAAGCATTTATGAAGCAGAAATTCTCCTAAAGAGGTTGCTAATGTTAGAAAACCTCTCTCCATTCTCAGAGGAATTGTACAAATGTTCATACTAGTTGCTTATCTGTTTTGATTCCTAAACGCTATTTAACCATGCAGTCTGGGGACTAGAAGCCTTATGTGTTGCATTTTTCTCTGGAATGCTTTTCTAAAGATACATTTCTTTTATATCACAGGGAATTGCTGTAAGCAAGAGGAGCTCTGGAGTTCAGGCGCACACTCTGGAGTTGCTTTGCTCCCAGGGCAGTGTGAAGTAGCAGAGGTCAGGCTGGAGCACACCTGGTCTCTTCTGGAAATTTGTGTGATGGTCATAACTCAGATAAAGAGTTGCAAATTGTACTGCAGCCCCTTTTTCTCTGAAGGAGCTGTGCAAGGTACTTTTTAAAGAATCATCAGTGTAAGTAGGATCCAACTTGCTGTTAAAGTGAATGGTAAAATATGATTTCAAAAGGAACACAGTTTTGCAGTGTGCAAAGTTTTGCAGGACAGGATCGGGTGTGTCAGACTTAACTGGGATTTTATGGTAATTTATTTAAAACATTTTAAAAAATCCAAATGCAGAGGAAAGAAAAAAGGAAAAGAAGAATTAGCAATAGTGGGGGTTGCAATGTGCTCAGCTTCACACTGATAAACAAGATAAATTCCCTCCTCAGAAAACCGGGCACAATATATTCCTGCACCATCCAGCTAAAAGTTGAGATATATGGCTGTAAGTATGGTTCTGTATATTCTTCCCCGTAGCCCTCTAGCTACAGAGCTTTTTGGAGGCAGACTGTCACGTACGGTAGTGAAAGAGCTAAGGTAAATGGAGTATGAGGTTAACCAGATGTCCAAGAAGGCTGGTTGGTGACGGCAAGGCAAGTCATGGTAACTTCTGGGTAAGAGAGGAAGTTTTGGTGCCAGGGCAGCATGAAAAGGCAGGGAAAAGGGCAGTGCTAGCTCATGGTCAGGTAGTTGCAGGGATGTCAAAGTGCCCGGCTCTGCAGGGCATGTTGAGGTACTCTCAGCAAGTGATGGTGAAGGGACCCGTGGCCAGTAGAAGAATAGGGACGTTTTGGTGATTGGATTGATCTCCTCCATTCCTTCAGTAGCACCTCCTGTCTTTCATAACATCCTGAGGGCTGTGTCAAAAGGAGGAATGTGTGGGAGAGGTAAGGAAATGTGAGGAAAATGCCAGTACCGCTTTGTGAGCTGAGCTGGCCTATGGGTGATGCTGATGGTGGTCCAAGTTACAGCGAGGAGCTCTTCTCTTGTGTGATACGGATGAAGCAGGAGGCTTCATGAACAACACTTCCGTGCTGTGTCCAAGGTACCTCCTCACATCATCTTCTTTCATTTCAGAAGCACATCAGAAATGCTGACTGTGTCCAACCATGCCTAAAATGATTCATATGTGTTGAATCCAGTATACCAGGGCTGAACCTTCAGTTTGCAGCACAGTCTGAAACCAAACTGAATCACTATGAGAATTTAATATGACCCAGGTAAATAACTTTCAGGCTTATGTAGAGGTTTCTTGCCTCATGGATACTGTGAACATTCAGAGGAACTGCAACCCATTTGGAGGTTCCCATAAGCAGGGTTCTGGCCATGATGTATTTCCCCTGAGAAATGCTGAAGCCTGTGTTTTTCAAATTTGGCTCTTATGGTAGGCTTTTAAATTCACATTTGAGTGCCCTACATACATGCTTGCTTTTGTGGAAGGCCATCACTTGAGAAAAACAAAAGTTAACTAAATAAGGTGCCCAAATCTGGATTTAGGTGGCAAATTTTAGGCAATGCTGAGTAAATAACCATTCTTAAAGCTTTCTATAATCATGAACTATATACAAAAATAATTCCATAAATGTATGTTTTGACTTTCTTATTAGCCAAATAATCCTAAATGTCACCCTTCTACATTCTCTTTATGTAACCACCTAGGAAGACTACTGCTCCTTGCTTGTCCACAACCTCATTTCTAAAATCACCAGTATGACATCACTACTTGAGAATGACATAACTCTTTGTATTAATGGTGGTCCATGTAAAGAGCGCTGTTACTGGAAGGGTAGATAATTACGTGTTTCATTGCATTATATCAACACAAATGAATACTCTTTGGCTACTGAACTGCTATCAAGTGAGTATCATTAGTTTATGCAATGTTTGTAAGATCACCACAAACACCAATTAGTATGACTTATGAAGAGGACATTATCTGTGGAACAGGGTTTGCCACCCCTATTCACAATCCATATGGTCTAATCAGTCAGTCTGAAGTGCTGTGAATAAAGGAGCAGATCCTGGTTCTGTTTCAATGGGTTTATATTGTTTTCAAAGAGAATTGCATAGCTCTATCACAGCTAATGGAGCTCTACCAATTTACACTGGTCGAGGAACTGCTAAAAGCTTTTTAGGAGAAATTGGTGCTTTTTAAGTTCCTCTCCCGTTGTCCTGTCACTGGATTAAAGTTTCGTAGGATGAGAACGGCAGCCATGAACACGCAAGTTAAGGTCAGACACTGGCCAGAAGAGCAGATGTACGGTTTTTGGCAATTTCACTGGTTCCTCTCCAAATATGATTTCCAGATGTACTCCCTTTGCTTTAATTCTTCCAAGAACTATTTGGAGAAGTTTTAAAAATATTTTATTGTCTTAGTTTTTATGATTCCAGTTGATAAAAACAGTCCATCTTTACCAAGCATACATTGTAATATCCGACTACATTGTGGCAAAGTGCTGCGGTTTTATTTTTATTGCATTTTCTAAAATTAGTATAAACCGTAGAAACTGAAAAACCTTCTTGGGAAAGGGGGTGATAAAGATAAAAGAGAGCAGCATTTAGTTTTCTCCCCAACCAGTTCCAAATGTGCCACTGTGCCTATTACGTCCCATAAACACCAGGGCAAAAGCACCAGCTGCTCATTACTCTCGGAGGAAATGCTATTTCCTCTCATTTTGGCACAAACTACCCCCCAAAAGGAAAACAGCCCTAGTGAGCTGCAGCTAAACATGAAGTCTTTGTAATGGCGTTATATATAAACAATGTGATGTGATATGTCTCTCCTGACAGCCAATCCCTATAAAAATATAAAATAAAAGGATGCACTAAACCAAAGGGCATAAAAGGTGTTTGCATTTGAAACTGTTTCTGGAAGGATTTTCCACAAGCTCGACCATAACTGTTACTCATTGGGTGGCTGGGATAAAGACAGGCAGGGAACTAAGCACCCTTAATATGTTAATGCCACTCGGAGGTCTCCTGCTAATGCCAGTTAGAGTGCAAATCTATTTAAAAAAACAAAATCAGCTGAGAAGCGCTACGTGCTGCTTTACGTTAAATGGGAGGCATGTTGAAACATCATTAATATTTGAGATGTGCTTTGATTTAAAACACTCATTAGTGCTTTCCAAGTATTGGAAAGCAAACCAGAGGGAGAATCAGCACTCTCTTAAGCGAGGACTCCCGAGGATCCTTGAGTTGTTGCTCATCCAAACACCAGCCTAAAGCAGCTAGAATCCATCCCACACCAGTATCATCCATTTTTATTAGATAAATTAAAAAGGTGAATTTTCTAAGCTTTTTGTTGTTCAAGGACCACAGCTGCTGCCTCCTGCTTCCATAGTTGAATGCAATTCCCCACCACTGTCTTTGCCGTCACCACCTCCTTTCCCGGCTTGGACTGCCCAGGCGGGTCTGAAGTACAGGTCTGGAAAGAAAAAGAGAAAATCCAGTGGTTTCACTGGTGCCAGCTGATAAATAGAAGAGATTGGCAGCTGCTAATGAAAGGCTCAGGGTATAAAAGGTGTAAAGCGAGGAGGATATATCAGCAAAAGGTCTTTTACAGAACAATTTGTTTGTGGATTTGGGAGAAAAGGCAGAAATTGCCTAAGGAGGTGAACAGAGAGGGGGAAGGAAAGGTGTCAGCGAAGGCCAAGAATCAAACACAACTGGAATAGATCTTGAGAGAGAGATCTGCATGGCACTTAAATTACATTGTTCTAAGGCACGGGTGGACACTAGAAAGTAAACCTAAAACTAAAAAAAACCCTCCAAAAATGTCAAATCAAATGAACAAGATGGACCAATTTTTAGCAGAATTTCAGACATAGTTTGCTGCCTTTCCGTATTAGGGGGAGGGAAAAGTAAAAACAAAAGTCAAATCACAGTAGTTACTTGCTAATAGTCCGAGTAACCCATCTAAAAGATTGTGAAAACATAGCAGATGCCAGCAGGATTGAAATTAAAGCACATTCAACTCAGAATGCAAATAGTTCTGAGACCGTAAGGTTTCCCTAAAGCTCTGGCAAACATTTGGCTGGATTGATATTTTGGGCACTGATCTGCATAGCATCTGATTGTGAGCTGAATATGAGCAATGCAGAAAGGCAGATTTTTACTGAAGAAGAAAAGGCTGCCTATTGCCTTCTGTGCGGCTGGGAGGCGAGTTATAAAAAGCCTTCTGGTGCATTTCCTCTGCCTCAGCCGGCGTGCAGAGCCTCCGGCCCCACTTTCCAGCCCGGGGGCTCTTTGCAGGGCAGCGCGGGGCGGCGAGGGGTGTTCTGCAGCGTCGCAGCCTGCCAGCCTCGTCCCTCAGAGGACCGCGCCAGGGGCCCCGCGTCAGGCCAGCACCCGACGGAAGCCAGAATAATCCCAATTCCCGTCAGCCTTGAGGTAGTACTCTGCCAAAAGACACGTGGGCTTTTGGTGTTGGTGCTGCCAGAGAAACAGTGGAAAATTCGGTGTTTTACTAACTTTGCTATGCTGCTTCTCTTCCTTGATTTCATATGGCGGCACCAATGAAGGCTGCCACGAGTCCCGCGCTTAACTTTTGAATGGCAACACGGAGGTAGCTCCCGTTTTTTGGTAGTCTTAAACGATGTGGGTTAAAAGGTTGCTGGGAGTTGTGTTATCCGACAAACGTCTCTGCTGTGTAGTGAGGACAGCGAGCATCAGCACGTTTGAGTGTCTTGGGTGAGCGTGTGTACGTCTTCCTGGGCCACAGTCCTTCAAAGAGCGTGTCGCAGAAACATCTGGGCGTCAGGCTTGGCTCTGATTTCCGTGACATCTTGCTGCTGCTCGTCACAGGCTTAGCCTAGACTATCAGAAAGTCACTTCGAAAAGATTCTTGTCCCTTCTAATTAGGAATATAATGGTATAAATAACAATTTTGCATCGCCTTGATGTTTATAGTGTGTTGATATCAGATAGACAATTGAATCTTTATTCACAGAAGATTACACTGCCAGAGATTAGTAACTGATTTTTCTGCTTGTTGACTCTGAAAATGTGCCGATTTTCATAAAATGGTTCATATAGAATTGTTTTTTTTAAAACTGTGAAAAATATTCAGCTTTTAAAATCAAAATAAAGATTAGAACAGGTTAAAAACCCAAAATGTCATTGAAAAAAATCAGAATTTTATCAGTATTGTGGGAGAGGTTACAGTTTTTGCAAAAATGAAAAAGTCGTGAAATATTTCAGGTGGCCCAAATATTAGTTTTTGAGACTTATAAAAGGCTTGGATGAAAACCAGAGCCTGTATGCACTGCTAATTATCTATGTACTGTGTCTAGTGCAATTTGTGTCAAAAGCCAGTCAAACATCCAGCAACATCGTGGTCTCATTGCCTAAGTACATAAGACTAAAGAAGCAGGGAGTTAAATTCTCCTGTCTGAGGCAAGATACCGTTTCTTAGTGCCGAAATCCGCTGACGTGGAAAGACAGAGAGGCTTTCATTGCAGCTAATGGCAGTGTACCTATCCTGTGAGTAATTACCAGTCTCCAGTCTTTGGTGCTTTTCTGCTCATGAGACTAATGTTTATTCAGAACAATAAATATAAGGTCTATGACACTTTTAAAGTAATGTTCAGATGTGTCTGTGTAACCATGGATGAGTGGTGCTAGTAGTTTTATGCTTTAGTAAACATATTTGACTCTCTGAGTGCTCCAGGGACAGTAGTGGAGTGTGGCAGATGCCGGAGAAGCGGTAATGATTTGCAATTTTGGATGAACTTGTGGTAATAGAGAACGTAATGACAAGGTAGGGGGATCAGCTTTCGTCGGCTTCATTTTCTGCTTCATACAGAATATTAATGATTCATTTAGCATTGATCTGTACAGATTCTGAGCGCAGATTTGTATCTATAATCTAGGAGATGATTGGTTAATTCTTATATCCTCACGCTAAGTAAATCTTACTAGTGCTCACAGCTGTCTCTGCGTAGTTAATGACCCTGAATAAATTCCATTATAATTCCTGGATGGTGAAAGGTTTTTCATGGTGAGGAGCTGAAACCCTGCCCACAACCAGCCATCAGCCCAGGTGTAAACTCGCAGTCTAGCCCCTAGGCCGAGTATCTTCCCCAAGGTGTTGAACATTATCCGCTACCAGACACTTCAAATGGGAATTTAATGCATTCAGTCTCCCAGAGACTGGGCTAGCTTTTCCCCAGTCCTACGCATACCTCGTGCGCGTGTTTATCTATATAAGAAACCCTGTCAAAGTCAACATTGCTAATCATATATAGAGTGCTTAGCTTGATTTTTAAACATTTGCAGGTCCCGGACCTGTGTTTTCAGTTTTGGCCAAGTGAGAAAAGTAATTTATTTCTCTCAGTGTGTGATGCTTTTGGAAACTTTGTTCTTCTGACTTGCTAAAAGAAAAAGTACTTTTACTTAAAGTAAGCATTTCATCTGGTCTGAGCATTGTGCCAAACAGTGGGCTGGGAGAAATTAATTTTTACTGATTTTCTTTGTCACAGGTGAACAGGAATATTTTTGCAGGGGGCTACTTAATGCACTTTCAAGTTACAAGTAAAAGGATTGTTTCTTTATTTGAAATTGTGGATACTTAACAATCAGACACAATAAAGTAAGGAAATGACTATGGCTTTTGGGAAACAGGTTTCTAACGAGTAAGCATAAACCTGGTACTGATAGAATGGAAGAAAAATCTGTATTTAATCAATTTGATCAAATTTAACCTTTACAAAATTGAGCTTTGCCTGCATAAGTCATGCATGCACCTGCTGTGCAAAAGGAGGAAATCTTCTGTATCCAGGAGACTACAGCCAGCTAATCAACTTTAACAGTATATTATTTTCCTGTTTTAAAAATTTTTTCCTATCTAAATCCTAGGGACTGACTAACAAGAACACAGAGTACCTGTGGTGCCTTTTGATTTACAAGCTTCCAGGTTCAGTCCATGACTCAAATTTATCTTGTTCATAGCTGCATGAGCAATGTGAAATTTAGAGTAGCTATCACAAAAGTGTAATAGAAGAAGTAGCCGAAATTTTCACTTTAGTGATAGGATTAAAATAAAATAAATATCAAAATGGTGACTATCAAACAGCAAAAGGAATGATAAACATGTTTCCTTTTGTGTTATAAAAGAATAGTCCTCTTCAGGTGCTAGAACTGTCCTTAGGGCCAGGTTTAGATATCAAATTCATACTGTCTCACACCTGACTCTACAGCAGGACCTGCTGATGTCAGTGGCACCATCTGTAGAGCAAGAAGTTACTCAGTGTGATCAAAGATGTAGAAACTGGCTCTCCATAATTTCAAAATGTTTTCCCATCTGGAGTCACTATCATAGGTACTTTAGTGGAGGACTGTGCCTGTTTTTCCTATCTGAACTGGGGAATCTTCAACTCTTGTGTTATAATGAAGATGGACTGGGGCAGCAGCTCCATAATGGCTATTGAAGCCATGCCTAGTGCATAAAATGCTGACTTAAGTCAACAGTATCCTCTTCCTATACCCAGAACCCATGAATTTCTGGAACAAGCTAAATAAGAAGCTCAAAAGTAGACAGAGCTAATCCTCACTTTTAATGAAATGCTAAAGTTAAGTACTATGTTCTTTGTTTTTCAGAATAATTTAAGGGAAAATACATACCAATCCTTACATGAAACTGAGGGCAACATAGGAAGACGAGATGAAATTGTCATCTAGGATTTTTTAAAATGAAAAAATTGTTTAGGCAGCTCCAAGTTACGCAGGTAACCTGGCGAGTATGAATAACCACGGGTGGTGAGTCAGCACGCAACCTGAAGAAGCGTGGATACGTTTGTTTTACCATGGGATTACACAGAGAAGGGAGAGCAACTCTTGTAATATATCAAGTGTATCTCACTGGAGAATTCCCTTTCACTCTTTGGGCTGGTTTCGCTGGCTTATGTGGACAGATCTCTTTTTTCATTTGTTCCTTATGCAAGAGCCCCCAAGCAATTAAGTGAAAGCTATTTCAGTTACTGCTTCCTGATTCACCTGAGTATCAGTATTTTTCATGTAATGTTCATGTCCTCCACTGGCTCATGAATATATCCTGTAGTGCTTTATTAAAAAAGTGGATAAATTCCTTTATTTGATGTATCTAAGTGGGTAAATGATGCATTGACTAGATAAAAGTGGAATTCTGATTTATCACTCCTTTACCTAAGTTTACCCTTAAGTTCCCTGCTGCAGTTATTGCCTCCATACCCCTGCTTGGGAGATTCCAAACCATACAGGAAAAAAAGAGAAAAAAAGAGCAGAACAGACCTTTGTTTGACTCAGATGAATTTGTCACTCTTTTTACTAAAAGTCAGAACCCAAAGACTTTGATGTGTGAACACATTATGAACTTTTTCTCCTGCGCTTTTCATGTTACTAGGACTGTAAAGGACACATTAAATATCAGAGCTCTTCTGATATTCCAGAAGCAAGGGCCGAAAGTATCTTACAGAAAATCTATTCTCATGGGTTTTCAAAGAAAATAACTTGATCTAAATACACATTCAAACTCTGACTACTTATTCAGAGTGAAACAATGCTTCCTTGGTTCATCTCATGGGGAGTCTCTACTCAGTTTAAACCCGCATGAGTCATTAGAAGAAGTTCAATATTAAAGCAAAATAGAATTAACTTGAGACAGTTCGTTTTTCTTATTGGGGACTTTTCTATCTAAAAAGTCCTGAAAAATGCTTCAGAAGGCTTTGGAGTTCATATATGAAAGACATACATACGAATATCAGGATTAGTGTATAGAACAGTTTAAGGGTTTGGTTTTGCATGGCAGGTGCTTTCCCCCCCTCTTCCCCCCCCCAGCTTTTTTACCATGAGAAAATAAATATTTGGAGAATTACAGGTGCTTCAGCTTTTTCAGGTTTGTTTGTTTGTTTTGTTTTTTTGTTTTTTTGTTTTTTTTACCATGGGAAACCAGCCACAATGCTTGGGTTTTTGTGGTTTGTTTTTTTTTTTTTTTCCCTCATAAACAGAACCAGTCTTAAAGCCACTGCCTGCCATGAATAAATCAAAGAAAATAAGAAAACTACTCTGGGCCTACAGCAACCTCCTGTAGCTAATTTCCTTAATGCCAATAGATATATCATTAATATATCGTATATCATTAATATCCTTCGCAGAAGGTAACAAGAGCTATGGGTAAGGAATAGAAAAATGAGATATACTGGTAGTCTGATCTAATTGCTATCAAAGCCGGGGAGCGAAGAAGCGACTCCCTGACTGTGTGGAAAAGTAGGGCTGCCGTGTCTGAAGGTACTGTCTTTGAAGGGGGAAAAAGTTTGTCAGTGAAGTCTCACTGAAATGAAAGATCTATAGAGCTCTTACTTTTACTTCAATTATAAACTATAGCAGAGATGAATCAAGAATGCCATACTGCCACTTCCATGATTTTCTCTTTTTAGATTCCTCATTTTCTTTTGTAGACAAAGCTGCTGATAGTCACAGTAAAGCAAAGGTGTTTCCTAATGATTACATTTCGTTAGTGTTCGGAGTCAGCGAGCACACGGTGCGGCAACGTGTGATCGTTGTGCAGCAGTTGGAACGTGTCTCGCTGTTGCTGTGTCTTCCCCGCCACCGCCAGCAAAGCGACTGCGTTCGCAAAACCAGCTCACGGCGCCTGTGTCGCGACGTGCGGAGAGGGCAGCTTGCCGTAAACTAGAGCTTGCTTAACTTTCCATCCAAATATTACTCCATTAAAACTCTGTCTTTCGTAAGCCCGGCATTTTTAATAGGACAATTTTGATCTTGCCCTTTGACGTTTGCTGCGAGCGTGCAAGCTCGCGGGCGCGGGGCAAAGGAACCCGCAGCCCCCTCCAGCCTCTTCCCGGGAAGCCCAGCCCGGAGCTCCTACTGAGATTAGGGCTCCGTTACCTTTCAGTTTGGTGATTTGGTGGAATCATCTGTGTTTCTCATGATCCTATATTATTTAGATCGAAACATCAATATTTCAGAGTTTTCCATAGTATCCCATTAGTTTTCAGGATTTTGACGTTGCATTTTTCATCTATCTTCAAATTAAAAGCAAAAGTTGTAGTGCCCACTGGCACAGGAATTCTGCGTGTAAACCAGATCGGCTACAGAGGTGGTGTTATTGCCTATATGCGCTATTGAGAAAAGCGAGATGTTTGCTGTTCACTGTGCTAATTAAAGTGTTTTCATTTGTGCATGGTAGATTCAGCATTATTGCTCTCCTTGCTTGGCACTGTAGTAAAGCGTGCGTTATTGCCGATCAGATGACTGATTTACAATTCGTAAAATAATTTATAAAACAGTTAAGATCTCTTGACCCTGAAGCCTGACTTTAGAAATAACTTTTATTTGATTAGAAAAGCTGGCTACTTTTGAGGTGGAAAAATTCTGAAATCCTTACTAAGTTTAATTATAAAGAGACGTGTTTTTTCTCATTCAGCTCTTCTGTAGGAGTATTTCGGTGGTCTATATGACTATCGTGAGGAATAGTAGCAATAGCATGATAAAATTCACAAGATTGGTTTGGGTAAATTTGTAGGCCACACGTGGTATTGCAGAAATGATAGAATGCTAAGCAGACAAAATAATTTAAAGCACCAGCTAATGTATGACTGCATACGACATCTGTATACGTTTTAGATGTCATTTTGGGTACACAGCAATTTGTGGAACAAGCAGATCAAGGCATTTGCAGCAGCATTTTTTTAAAAGAGAATTTGCTAGAAGAATTTGACAGTGTTTTACGCTGTCATTTTAAATTATGTTTTAGCAGTGTCAGTTTGCATTTCAATTTTGAAAATTTTATGTATTAATTTAGTATTGTTATTGCGTACGGTAAGCCAGCTTTACTTTGAAATGAAAATCAAAAATTTCTATTTGGATTATGTTTTTAAAAGGTTTTTTTTTTTCTCCACACGGATACTTTTTTCTTGTTTTCATTCTGTCTACACTGATGCAGGGAGGTAAAAAGCTCATTTCTTTCCAAATGAATATATAATGATGCTAGCACTAAAACAGTTAACTGGATAGCTGATATTTACAAAAATCTTCAAATGTAATGACTTCAAGTTCTTTGTTGAATATTCATTAAATATCCTTTTCTCATAGGGCTTATAAATCCTCTGAAATGCAATACATACACACTTTAAAATTTGACAGAAAATACTCATATTTCTAAGATAAAGGGTTTTTTCTTCTTTAAGCACTCTCTCAAATCATATATAATCAGGAACATTGGCAACACTGCTGCTCAGAGAAGGACAGAGTGAACATCAAGAAATCCAAATGAATTCAATCCCATTAAATGTAATGGTGTGGTAAATCTCACTATACCATCTGCTGTAGAAGGCTGAGACACTATTGGAATTCCACATCTTATTTACATAGCAGATAAGAATGTGTTGGGAGATTTATATGGCAAATGAATACCCAGAGACAAAACTAAGTTTCTAGTCTGTTCACATCTGGGGAACATCTACATCTGTAGAGCATTATACAAAAACTACTGTAAGTTAGCCTTTCTGTGAAAGACCCTGCCACTTCATTCCAACATTACCCATTAAAGAAAAAAAAAACACAAAACAGTGAAAAAGTTCCTGGAAATGCTGGTGGGAGCTGAGCTACTTCATCAAAAGAAAACATAACCTCCCCTAAATTAGTACATATTTCCAAAGGAATTAGCATCGACATCGTAGGAGATAGGTTGTATCATATTTAAAACATCTGTGCTGTGAGTTCAGAAATCGCCCTGTGGCAAAACATTAAGGAAAATATGCCACAGATTTATTTTTGCCCTCTCTTGAACATTTAGATTGACACTCTCCATTTTAACTAGATTCATAACTTTCGTTTACTTAATACTGAAATAGAGCCGAGCTTCAGCCCAGTTTTAAACCAGATATCACAGGTGTATCTTGCACAATATATGAACTATAGAGGAACAAAACACTGCACAGTGGCCTCCACCCGATATGCTCCTCTTTATCATTATTTTTAATAAATGTTGAGCTTCCTTGGGAATGGCATGTCCTTTGTGCGCATTGATTATAAAACCCATCACTTGTCAATTCAGTTAAACATTAAAGTTCTAATACATCAAAAGTGCATAGGGGAGCTGACCTGGGCTAAGCAAGCATTTTAAGCAGGAATATTAATAGAGTTCTTCTGCAGCCGCCTCATGTACTTCAGATTGGAAACCTCTGAACCAAAGCCAATTGACAGTAACATATTTGGAAAGGAAGATGCTTTTAAATTACCTCCTTTCCATTTAATCAGACAAGCAACCTCTGAATCCCAAGCCGTAGGTGAATGTTTAAGAGAACATTCTTTATATAGTTAGCTGAACCATGCCCAAGAGCACCCACTGACAGCTTTCCTATTACCAGAAGGACAATGAATCATATAAACTTTGCTGACACACGTGCTATAATAATTGTTACATTTTCTTCTAGAATATATCCTTGGGCTTGCTTTTGGCCTCACCTTAAAGGTGACAGCTTGTAAGCTACATAACCTAGCCTGCCTTTAAATCATCAATAACAGTTCATAAAATATCCTGTAATAATTTAGCAGTGCACTGGTACTGATCCTAATGGGATCAGACATCAGCAGTTATGCTATTTCCTCCATGGATTCTGGATACTTCTATTGAACATTTGTTAAAACAGTTGTTCATCTACAGTGTACATATTCCTGCCAAGCTTCATGGAAATATTTCTATTCATTATTTTTTAACGTCAATTCTCAGTAGAAGTTCGTCTTTTCTATTTGGAACCCGGTCTGATGCTATATAGACATCTTTGTTTCATAAAGCAGACATAGTTATGTACATTAAAACAGACACATTTGCATTCCCTTCAGGTTAATGGCCAAATTTTCACAACAGCTTTCCAAGTAGGAGCACTGAAACAAGAAAAAGCTCTGTATTTTTCTATATCACAGCCCTATTAATTAAGTCTTTTGTTTTCAAAAGCATACCTTAGGCAATTCACGTTCATGTCCACTTGATTTTTCTCCACTGAATGTTCTAAAAGAGATTTCTGGGAAGTACTAGCACATTTTGGATGCTAATGCAATACTGATATTAGTAATTGTTATTAATGATATATGTACTGTTACAGCAGAACAGCTTCTGTTCCAAAAAAAATACTTATTGAATCAATATGGTCATTACATTTTCCTTAATCATGGTAAACATTTATCAGTAGAACTGGTGACAATAACTTTATCAGAGTAGCGATTTACAATAGATTTTAGCCAGTGTTTGCCAAGCGTGGCCCCTTTTGTCCCGGATTCCCTTCTGCTTTTTTTCAGTTCGGAGAGCCGCGGGGGGGTGGTGGTTGGTGGTATTGCCTGCAGAAGTCCCCGTGTCCCTGCCGAACCTGGCACGTGGAGGTGAGAGTGTCTTTGCAGCTCCTGGCAGGCTGCGGCCTCAGAGGTGGGGAGTGCGCTGAGCCCCCCCTGCCTGGCTCATCTGGGTGTCCCCGGGGAAGGTGAGACGCCAGCCGGGGAGCTGCAGGGGTGACAGCCCTCTCAGGGCATGAACGACTGTCGGCAAAGCTAGCAAAGGAGACGTGGAAGTTGACTTGTCGGTTGGATGCAGTTGGCCGAGTTAAAGGCTTGCCAGCGTACTTACCCACACGATTTTAGGCACTTGATTTAACCAGCAAAGTTCTAACCCATTTAGCTGGGCTACCTGGGCCGTCAATAAGCTCCTGCAGAGTTGGAGCAGCTCTCGTGGTTTCTGTCGTTCTACATCCAAGACTTCTGTGATTAGGTTTAAATGTCTAAATATGATTAACATTAAATCCCTTCTCCACATTAAGAAACGCTGGGATTTATTTCATAAAAGAATTGCAGTTAAAGCCAGTGGTTGTCAGATACCAGTTTTATGGAAAAATGTTGGATTTTGTACTGTGTGGATTATTCTGTGAAATTAATTTTCACATAATTTTATGAATTCTTTTTAACTTTCATTAAAGTAGCCTATATTTTGCTATAAAGAAAGCAACAGTAGAAAGTATGAGCCATAACTTACTTTGATGCTCTTCTCTCCCATTTATATCTTTCAAAGGCAGTATCATTTCTAAGTCTACCCAATAAAGAAAAGGCTGAGGCTTACAAAACAGTATTACTTTGGCGCTTCTCTAAGGACTCTGTAGATACCATGTACGGAGCTGCAGATGTGGGTAGATACAAGGAATGATTAGAGTATGATTCCTCCTGGTCAGTGTGAGGCTTGCGACCTTCGCAGTCTCAGCCTGAGAAAATATGTTTCCCTTTTCTCCTCCATCTGCACAGAAGGTCTTCCAAGAAAGACTCCTCCATGTCTGTCTTGATCTCTCCAAACCTTGTGTTTCCATGAAAGCTTCAGTACCCACCAGTGTTTGACCAGACATTCAGGAGTTTTTGATTTCCTGAGCCTACACCCTGCCTGCTTAGAGAACTTTCCCAGACTGTGACTAAACTCTCACAGCAACAGCAAACATAATTTCCTCTGTCCCTTGTCACCAGGCCCTTTATCTTCGACTCTCTGATCTTTCATTTTCTCCTCCCCACACTCCGTCTTTTCTCTTGTGTCTGTGTGTCTTGTCTTCATCTTTCTTTTCTTTCATACCAATCTGCTTCAGATCTAATTTCACATTTCCTCACCTTTCTCCTTGAGATTACTTACTGTATCTCATGTATGAATAAATACATGTATAGATAAATACGTGTAAAGGCATGTATGAACAAATAGGCATCATGGTAAGTGCAAGACTTGACTGTGACCTCTTTTTTCTAACCCTTCCTATCAGCTTTTTTTTTTGGTCACTTTTTGCTTATGCTTATGCTTTTTGCTTATGTTATTTCGTACTGGTATCTTGTCCTATGTACTATCTGAGGGCACAGAACACATGATTTATTTGGCAATTCTATTCAAATGAAAATGGAAGAATCTCATGCATTGTAGTTCTCATGCTCACCTGAGCTACTGCTTATTTCCTTAGCCAAAATTAAGAGAAATGGTTGAGTTGTCTTCTCTCGAGAACATCTTAAGTCCTAATGAACATTATGCAACTGGGAAATACAGGAGTCATAAAGCGTCTTCCAGACACAACTCCTTCTATTATTCCCACTGAAGTGATATATCACTGCCATTATGGGCAAGGGTTGCAAAGACCGCTTAAGCATTATATAGTTTTCTGCTTTATTTCTAAAAGACATGAAGTTTTGTCTCTCTCTCTCCTTTCTTTTTTTTTTTTTTTTAATAAGAATGCCAATCCATTTCACGCAATCTTATCTTTTTCAGTCTACAGAATGATACCTAGAATAAATACAGTTATCTTTTTGATAGAGGTTGTTTTGCACTCTTGATCACAGGTTGAATATTCCAATGTGTTGTGATAATATCCGATATGTCTCTATTTCACGTATTTTGTAATATTTTGCTAACATTCCATTTATGCAATTGCAAGTCTCTCTCAAACATCAGTAAATGTTTACTTTGCAGGAGGAAAACTGGCTTTTTAGCTTTTAGTTCCTCTAATACAAATTAATGAAATAATCACACTACATAACATCATTCAAAGATGAATAGAACTGTTTTATTTGCAAATATTCAACATCCCACAGATCTGAAAATATGAAATGATTTTTTGGCAACTAAGGCGATATTCATTAAACATGTGCTTTAATTTACTTCGTGATACTTCAGCTGCTAGTAGAAGCCACAAGCTGAGCACACAATAGTTAAGAAGTCCAATAGAATCATAGAAGTAGCACACAGAGTACCACTGAGCACGCTAAAGAGTCTGTGCAAAGACCTTACTAAAAGGGAGGAAGAGAAGCAGACAAACACCACCAAACAAGGTTTATTCAGTCTCAGTATATACTTTCTATATCCTTCTCTTTTATCTTAATTTAGTTTGCAATTAATTATGTAATCATTTTGCCGAATGAATTATCACACTTGTATCTTAGCTGCCCATTACAACAAAGACCTTAACTTTTGGCCAACTCCTGGCTAATCGCTATAGAAAACACACTGTAATGAAAATTATTTTGTATCTGTACAGTCAAGAAATAATGGTGAGTAGTCAAAATACCGAAGTTCTCAAAAAAATTGTCAGAAAACATAGGTATGAAAGTGTATTTATGCTTTCCAAACAGATTTTTGGCTTTGTCCTTCTCACAGCACTGGAAAAATTACAAAAAGTTCTTTGATAAGACTGTGTGCAAAGCAGAGAACCATAACTCAAACCTAGAGCGACCTGGAATCCACTATGAGTTCAAGCTGTATTCATTCATACATTTTATTTATCATTTGTTATACTTCTAATATCCTTCTCTACATGCAAACCTATACTTTTTGCTTTAGGTCAGCTAGAGAACGGCCTGTTTTTATGCTCATTCCCACCCATCCGGAGTCATGGAAATAACACAGAAAATGCTATTTTCTGTCTTTGTGGTTGCACAAATATATTCTTGTAGAGTCCTGCTCTTTCAGAGTTGCTCTTTCAGAATGAAAGGAGGTTGAGTGGCCAACTGTGGGTGGTGCAGGTGGCCGTAGACTGTTGCTGAAGCACAGCCTCAAGACCATGGGCATTTATAGCTCCATCCACCCCATAGGTGTGGGTGGCTATTTTTCAAAGAGAAAAATAGTGTCAATGTTTTTGTAAGACAGACTGAATACTCTGAAGTGTTCCACAGCTACTCCAATTGCTAAATGTGGCTAGAGATGCCTCCCAGTCAAGAAACTGTCAGACCGTGCAACAGCCAATAATCCTATTCTGTTAGGAAATATTTTCAGGTTGAAAAACTATTTTTTAAAATAGAATACATAAATTCTCCAAAGCTGACGTTGAGCATCATCTTGCTTCTGAAAAGAAACAAAAGACACTTTCTCTCTCCTACGGAGTAGAAGTGGGCTACTTTTGTCTTCTTTACAGTCTCTACATCCCAATGAGGTGAGTGACGTTGGCTCAGAAATACCAGTGTAGAGTGATAAATATGTGTTCCATCACGTGGAATATTTTTCTTTAGTTATTATACCGCACACTTTCAAATGTTTTGTATGCCTATGAAAAATACAATGACCTGTTTACCTAGCCAAGAAGCACAAAACTCCATCTTACTGACTGGGGGATGTCAGCAGTAAGCACATTAAGACTTACACGTACAGTGTTTTTCCTATGGCATTCTGACATTAACTACCCTGGGAAAAATCCTAGGGTATTCCTAGTGAAATGACACAAAATAAATCTAATTTTTAATGGAAGCTTAGATCTCTCCAGAGCCCTTTTCTCATCCTGAGGTTTTAGCCATGCAGGATGGAGCCCATTAAAGAGAAGAGCAGTGAAACAATATTGCAGAGCAGCACACATTTACTCGTTAATGAGAAGCTCTGATATAAAACTGGACATTTCTTGCAGGGTGGAATCTTTTCATTCTTGGTTTTGGCAGGGGGGAGACAGCAGAAAGGGAGGAGGGGGAATTCTTTAATTGTTAGTGCAGGTTTTAAACTGACAAGCCTCAAAGGCAGAATACTGACTCTTTGATCTTAAAAGGGTTGTAAAAGGATGGTCTCACTTGTGTTTATTCAAATATTTGCAGGTAAACGCTGATAATCTAAACTGAGTCAAAGCTGCAGAATTTAGCATAAGTGATTTGCATATCAAGAGCCTCAAAATAAATACCAATTCAGAGATCTTAAATGTTGTCAAAAACTAATCATGACTTGAAATTAACTTGGGGCTTGCCTACGTACGGAAGTCTGTACTCAGGAAACTAGAGCATTCATTGGCAACCACCAGTCTAACAGAGGTGTTTAATGCCCACTAAGAGGGCTGTGTGGTAGTTGTAGGTATCTGCAGCCACTTACCTGGTGGTGTGGGGCACATCAAGAGCAAAGGGCAACCTGGCAGGGCAGAGAAGAGCTGAGTTGATACGCTGTGCATCCTCACCACCAGGCGTTATCTGCTGAAGACATCCTTTGGAGACAATCTGTATCTGGTTCTAGCTAAAAGCTGAGAGAACTGCTTCTAGTGAGCGTTCTTGCAGACGACTCGCATTTCACTGTTTCTGGGCAGAGCTGTTAATTCTTGAACTACTGGATTCTTGACAAGTTGTTTTAGTATTTGTAATTATTCGTGTTTCAAGTAAAGGTATTACAGTTTCTAAATTACTTGATTGTCTTCAAAATCTATTTTTAGCACCTGGTTCCTGCTACTTATTTTATAGCTAATGACTTCTTGGCATAATTTTGTGTCTGTCACTTGACGGAAGGAATGTACATCCTGTACGAGCACTGAGCGACCCGTTTGGAAGTACAGATCCTTCATACTTCCTCTCCAAAAGTCAACAAAAATTGTCTGTGTCTTGGAAGTCGTCTGTCTGCGCAAATACTGCAACTGATGAAATGAGATACTAATAATTAGCATTTATCAAGTCAGATCACCCGTACTGCCCAACTTAATAACATAAGATGAAGGTTTCAGCCTCTCGATTCCCTTGGGGGAGTGTTTAGGGCATCAACATGTATAAGAGAGACTAGGAAATAATTTCAATTTGCGTAAAAATTTCTGAACTGCTTCCCTTAGCCTGAGCTGGTACCTCACTGTGTGGGAAGAGTAGCTGACTACAGTGTTACAAAGTCAGCATTTCAGTCCTTCTCCTTCTGTGCATTTCTGTGCATCTCCAGTTGGGATCTTACATGGACAACAGAAATCTATAAGACTAAAACCAGTTCTAGGCATTAGAAGTGTATTAATGACAGACTCCCACATAAGGAAAAATTAGCAGTAAGCGGCTGGCTTTTTCAGCTAGTCATTGCTTACTCAATTCCCTTTTTGGGTGTTTGTCACGTACAAGACCTTCCTGTTTTGATTGAGCCAGGGTGGCATGCCCAAAGTTTGAGCTGGTGGCCTTACAGGTTATTCTTCAGGGAATAAAAGTGGTGTGTTACCGATCAATACAGCAGCTTAGTAAATCATAGGAGGTGAGCGTAGGTTTCAGTTCTCTAGAACTCAATCCCCATTAAAAGTGAATGAGCATCTACCGGATCCAGCTATGGGACTTGGGCCGAGATTTTTATAGGGAATTAGGCACTATTTAGTAAATTAGCTACCTTTTAAAAGATCTGAGTCTTAAGAAGCATAACTGGAGTCCCTGTTTCTAGTTCTAACGTCCTGAGTTAAAGTTTGCTTTTAGTACAGTCTTGTTAGGACATAATTTTATTTGAAATTATTTGGAATAAGAGAAGGTTTGAGTAATAAGTACATTCTTTTTATTTCAATAATTAAAAAAATAATAATTTTTGGACAGAGTAGGAAGGCTATTTTTGAGAGTTTGTGGAAATTCCGATTATTTTCTTCATTAGAAGAGAAGACCGAAGTCCTTCAGTTCTCTGGAAGGAAGGTCTGCCAGCACTGGGGAGAAGCTGGAGCGCTAACAGAAGCACTCAGCACCTACCTAACACCAGCCCTGCCCTCTGATGATGGTACTAAATTCTGACATTCAGGAAAACTTCTCTGCTGGTGTTGCCATAGTTCCCCGAGCTCAGCACCTGCAATCCAGCTGCCTCCCCACTGCGATGACTCATTGACATTTCAACACTCTACTTCGTCCACCTTATTGACTCTCCAACTTCCTGCCTTATGGCTTTATTCTGTGGTTCCCCGCACACTTTTCCTGGGCCCATTCTACCCATCTTTTATTAGTCAGATGTCCACAGCTCATCTGACTCTGAAATTTTCATTTGCCTTACAGGATAGTGCTTTTCTGCTGCTCTTCCCACACCTCTCTTCTTCTTCCCCAGCTCCTGTCCACAGAACACACTTAGAGCGGTCTGAATATCTGGACGCTACCTCAAGAAATTTGGCTTGTAAAACGGAATGGTAACTAACCAACAAGCAGTCACACTTGGTCATTAACAACAGTCAGTATAAGCCTGCTGCTGTCTGGGCATGGGTCTAATCTTACTGTTTCTTGAGTTACTCAAGCCTTTATTTCTAATAAAGATGTCTTTAATTTTAAACTTTAAGTATCTATGATACAGTTTTTCACCAGAAAATGAGTGCAGTTCTCAAGTTCAGCTACTTTGTGTGCAGTTGGCCACTGTGTACAAAAAAGACCTTAGAAGTTGTTTTTTCTTAATTTGTGCTATTTTTTTTTAATACACTTGTGCATATCTGGTGATCCCATTGTATTTTTTGAAGTTTTGGAAAATGCAAATTTAGTATTTTCCTTTTGCAAAACCTAAAGCACACTTTCAAAGCTTAGGTTAAAGCTGACTGAAACTTTCACACTCTCATCCCAGGTTTTTTTACATGATAGCAAGTTGGGAGCTAAAAAGAAAAGTAGAATTAGGTTGGTGTATGATTTAAGTAAGGTCAGATTCTGGCTAGAAATGTCTTCATGGTAGTGGAAAGGCTATTAGGTATTACACGGGCTTCATTTATATCCCTGAGAGTGATTAGTTATAGTGCAGTAGCTTGTTTAGTTTCTTGCTAATAAGAAAATGTAGGCTTAATACATGCCTCTGGAAGAATATCATCTTTTATTATTATCTTTTATGATTTATTTTACATATCACAGCACTGTAAATTTTATTTCAGCTCCAGTCTGATCCTGTATTGCACCAAACCCCTTCTGTGAAATGCTAAAAATCTCAAGTTCTGATGCATTAAGAATTCTGAACACCTCAAGAAATTCTGCTCATGAGTCTTAATGACACTTCTTGGACTAAATACAAATATGGGAAGAATATGAACAGCCAGTTGCTGGCTGTTCAGTCTCACTAAATGTAAATGAATTTATAGTGTTCTGGACCTCAGAAGATTTAGTCCCATGTACTAAGTCTTGGGGGATTTCAACAACAAAATCTTAGGCTTTTGATCCTGCTAGTATATGATTATCTTAAATACATGAGTAATTCAACTGACTTATCTGGGACTGCTCAAGCCCCTAAAGTTGATAGTATAGTTGTAGGATCATGGCCTTAACGTGGAGGAGAAATATTTCTGTGGGGATTTCTTATTTCAGTTCAGGAGCATTGTAATTCTAAGTCCTTGTGAGTGAAACTAAGACTGTATCACCAGGTTTATGGCATTGCTTCACTTTACAGTCACTGTCATAAAATCCAGATTAATATTGTTCCATTGTGTATATTTAACACATTCTTTCCTAAGAATGAGTTTGTGATAAGCCATTTTCTCTCTTTTTTCCATAACAGTTTTTGTTACATGACTTCCAAATTTTAATGCCTAATATGATCTTTGAAAAGCTATAAACTTTTAACAGACTTTAAACATAAAGTGAGTGAATAAATTGCCAGGGAGTCTGTGGTTTGATCCCAGGAAATCCTGATTAATAGCCCCTAGCTTTTTTTAGACCACCCTGAATATATTGTGAAAAACAGTTGACTCATTTTATGGCCATTTAGATTGTAACTCAACCTACTAAATTTATAACAAATTTTTTAAAAACACTAAATGAAGACATAAGAATTTACATTTCTTCATATAAGACCATATGCGGAACACATTTCTTGCTCTATTTAGTTCATTCTTGTAAATGTGTAATTCTGTATATTTGCTAACAACATAAAATCTATTTTTAAGATAAAAAGGGCCTAATCTAAACCCAGTGCAATTAATGTGAAAGTACTTGTGTTCATAATATTCCTATTGATTTTCATTGATCAGGAGTTGTACATTTAAAAGTGAAACTAATTTGCACATGTGTTTTAGGAACCTTCCCAATAACATTTTTGGTAGGAAGTGGAAAATGTAAAATAATTTTGCAAGATAATTTGCCAGATAATCTTTTTTTCTCTTTATTTAATGTGTAGCTTATATAAATGGTATTTGAAGAACACGGTAGTTGCATTTTATTCTTTGTTAGTTTTAATATCAATTAAAAGAAAGATGTTATACTTACTGTTGGTCTCAATCTTGACATTACTTGTCAAGGTCAAGGCATAGAGTTAACCGGGTCATTTTGTTTTAATAACTTGCGAATCTTCGGTGCCGATCACCTTACAGAAACTTAATTCCTTCATAGGGTAGATTTCCAGAAACTTGAATGGGTGTTGATCCTGGCATGGGTCTGAGCAAAGGTGGTAAAATACAGCCTATGGTACGAAATTGCTGTATAAAAAGGCTCTGTCTATATAGAGGATGTTTTCATGTACATGTGTTCACGTGCACATACAGAAGGGATGGATTTTTTTCTCATTAAGAATGGGATTCTTTTGGGGATGTCGTATTGGCAATAATAATATAGATGTAAAAGAAAAGAAAGAGTCTTCTACAATGCTACTACAGAAGGCTGATTACTGAAAAAATAATTTGCATATTGTGCAAAATTTAACACATCACATTGAGTAAAAAAGTAAACAGAACATATATATAGAAACCTCCAATATTAAGTAGCAATAAATAGGATATATTTGCATTGTCTTTGCCATATGCTCGGATTTGCTTTTCCTTTGCAAGAAGAAATAAATTATTTTCCACGTAATAGAAAATTGAGTTTACTATTTCTAAACCACTCGATATAGAAAAAGGAAACGTTTTAATATTAGTGCTTATCACAGCATTTAAGGCGTCACCATCCCCCCTCAAGCTTTCTACTCTTAAATAAAAAAGGAAAAACCCTATTGTTTTCCCAGCTTCACTTTGCTTCTAGTGATTGATGTAGAATTTTACTGCCATCCAATGGCAAGGACCTATTATAGCCTAAGTAAATGTCTAATGCTTTTTGATCAAATTGCAGTCTAGGGAATTTAACTTATGTAGTACACTTAGAACTTACATCAATACATCTCTGTTCGTTACGCAGTGAGAAAGAAATATGACTACAGTTTCAATTTATTCTGTGTTTCCTAATTCAATTTAACTCTGAATTACTAATATTGTGGTACATAATTACCTAAATGAATAAATCAACCTAAGCTACTCACTAAAAAGAACATTAGCGTATAATATTAATTTTTGCATGTACCTTGTCAAGTTAGTTTAAAAGATTCCTTTCTCTACAATTAAGAGCGTTTTCCTAGTTGGCAAAATATCCTTTTGCTAAAATACTCTTCTCCATTTTACTTGTTGTGTCTGGAGACTTTACAGTTGTTATTGTACACTAAAGAATCGCTTTATGGCTCTCAAATGTGTTATAGGGTTTGTTTTTGGTGGGTTTTTTTTTGCTTTTTGCTTTTTACTCATACACACACAAGCCGCTAAGACAGAAAGACAACTGCTTAAAACTATAATCTGAAATATCTGTATTTTGGCATACTTTTATCTTCCATGCTTTCCAAATTCAGCTTCAACTGGCAGTCCAACCTAACAGTCATTTTTTAGGGTTCTGAGGAGCAATCTAGTATTAACACAGTTTAATTTTTTGCAAGTATTTATTTTAGAGAGTAAACAGTATAGCTACATCTATAGGAAATAACTTCAGATCATGGACAAGAATATAAAGCCAAGCCTCCATCTTGTACTGGTAAAAAATAATTACAGTAATTAGTGGCTGTTAAAGGAAAAAAAACCCTACCAGGATGGGGGAAAATGTAAGTTTAGAATAAAAGAGAAAAATTAAATCACACAGAAAAAGAATAGACTCCATTATTTCTACTGTTTCATTCTAGCTGGAAGACCCCTCATGTGCTGGCACTTCATCAGGATTGCTCTCTGTTGCCTGTTAAAGCCAATGGACACGTTTCCAGTGACATAAAAGAGACCTAAACCGTGTCCCAGTCGTGCACTCCTGTCTCCTCGCCCAGACAGCTACCTGTCGTCCCACACATGTATTTCAATTCAAACATTTATAAAAACTTTTTTGACTTCTCACAAAGATGCAACCAGTGGATATCTACTTCAAGCATCATAACATTTGGGAACACTTTATTAGAGGTTCTGTTAACCTCTTGCTATTATTTCAGCTCTTTTTAACAAGACTTTGGCCACAATCTTCGACTATTACCATAGCTGTATAGAAAGAATCAACTTTGATTAAATAACATCATTAACCTGGAACGCTCTACATCATGTAAGATTATTGGAGATGAAGCAAGAAATAGGATATAGAACAAAGTCCCAGACGACTCGGACATACGCCTTATGTGTCTGTGCCTTAGAAAAATTCTACACTTACGAAAACAATTACAAAATTAAAACTTCCCTTTGATAACTGAAATACATTGATGTTAATCAGCACAAAGTCTTTGGGGTGTGTGTGCAGAGAAAAGAGTACCGTGCTTAGAAATATCAATATTAAAATAGGCATACGTATGCTATTTGCTACTTTAGTGCTTTAATACTGAAAGGATGGGTCTAATAGAAAAGTACAAGGAGAAAATAAGGATCACGGGAAGTAAGTAATTTGCATTATCATATTTATTCTGTAATTAATATCAGGACACCACAACTGCACTTGGAAAACACAGCTCACTCTCCTCAGTATTGCTATATTAGCAATTGATTGGAAAATGAGTGAAAAATTTCTCTACACTTTTAAATTTGAAAATTAAAGTTTCATGCAATGTTGATGTTCATAAACTTTATAGCTGGTAGAAAACAGGGGTAGCTTGCCATGATATCATGACATACAGATGTGATTGTTTAGTGCCCCCCCCCGAATTTACATTGTCAAAGAGCACCAGTCTCAGCAAAGCGCTGCAGGTGAGTGCAGCACATGTGTTCTTCCTAGGGAATATCCATTTATTGTTAGCTAAAAGTTGCTAATTCATTTTCTAAGTTGTTCTTATTGCTATAGTTCCCAATGTTTTTGCAGTATATGCTTATGCAAATTTATCGAGTGAAATCAGTTTTAAATTAATTTGTGCAAAAAGCTACACTTTAACTTCAATTTTAATACTCCAAGTCAATATACCTTTCACGGAGCAGATACTTACTCATATTCTTCAAAATTCACTTAATCAGTTTCTATAAATGGATGGGAGGAAAAATGTAATTTCAACCAATTCTTGTCTCATGTTTTGAATAATAGGTTGGGTTTTTTTTTTCCTTCTCTGTGCTTTGAAGGAAAGGTCTGTGCGACAGCTAACAAAGCTGCTCTGGCTTTGTAGCCCTCGTTTTATGAGACGTGAGATAACACGCTCTCTGCATGGGTCTCCAGGAGTTCAGCTGGCCACGGCACACGGGCAGGCCTCAGGAAATGGAGACTTCTGCACGCAGATGTGCGCAGGGGGAGCTCTCTGCTAGCGGGGGCACGGCAGATCACAGCCGTAGCACAAAGACGGAGTCTGGGAGTTGGGTGAGGTGTGCTTGGGCGGATTTGGGGCTTACCGTCGCTCCAGTGCTCCTGCCAACACAAGCAGAGCTGGTAAAGTGGAGACCACGGAGAATACAGCGTGTAGCGTTTGTAACGGGCCATAGTTGCCTCTGCTCAGCTATTTCCCCCACTGCAGGAAATATTGTCGGTCTATCCACCCGTGACTTCTTTTGGCCAAGAGGGGAGGAGAGCCTGGGTGGTGACACGAAGCGGCACACATGGCCCTGCCACCAGCGAGGGAACACCCAGCCACCAGCCTCACCCGAGGAGAACTTTCTTCTCATCACCTCCCTCCTTTCACTCTCCCCACGTGTTAATGCGTATTCAAATAATGCATCAAAATGACTGGAAGGCAAGCCAGCACTGAATCCCGAGCCCTCATTCCTGAATAAGCCGCTCACAGTCAATTGCCTTTTTCCTAGTTTAATTTTCTTTATGCGTATTATAATGCTCTGTGTGTTCAGTGACAATCACTTCTGTGAAGCCGCATTTCATTTCCTCTGACCACTAAAGCTGTGATCTGCTTTACTTGCTTGAAACAAGTATCATGCACAGATTTTAATTATTTAGTCATGATTTAGCATGCATGATATATGGGTATCATTATCAATGGCTGCAATATCTCTTCTTTTGGCTATTTAACATGAGGAAGATGCTCTTTGTTATTAACATCTGTTCATCGGGGACACAGACCTTCTCAGCATTACTAGCACCTTCTGTTTTTGTCAGGAGAAGGGAAAGTGATCAAGAGCCTCATCAGAGCCTAATTTGGCACTGATGTGTTTTCCTTTCTCTTAGCATAGCCTAGATCTAAATTGTCCCTTAAAATTACAGTAGCTTTTAAAATACTGCTCAATAACTAGATCTGACTAGGCGTAGACTAAGATGGTACAGATACGAATGTAACATTATTTAAATGTTATGGTTGTGTGTGGGCTACAAGATGAAAAATAAGTTAATAAAAGACGTGGTGGAATTAGAAAATAAGATTAGTGAATTGCTTTAGCCGTGAAACCATCTTCTAGCTATGAAAAAACGGCTAATCTTATTTTTCCCCCACTAAGCTCATTCTAGTTTTTCCACAGCCCAGTGAAGGCCTCACAGCAGAAACGTCCCCTTTACATTTACCTTGTTATTATAGCAGGCATTTTATTAAGCCTTTTAAGGACGGGTCTTCGGTTCACAGTAAAACAAGGCTCTGGTTCTTTTCTGCTTTTCTCCGGTGACGGTGCAGCGGAGGCGCCGAGCTGACGCAGAAGGGTGTCTGTGCTCGTCCGCTTTCCCGGCGGGTTGGACCTGGAGGGATGGATGTGCTTTGAGGAAAGAGCACACTTGAACTTTTTTGCAGATCCCTCCGCAAAAGCGTTCGATTCTGTGAGCACTGCCAATACCAACCAAATACAACAACGTTTGTGTTCCAGACCAGGATCTTATTTCTTCCTAAAAGAAAGCATCAAAATCTGATCATGTAGATAAAAGAGGAAACTTCTCATGAATATACTCTACATGATTAAAACTCCAGCTCCCTACGGTTTAGACCTGGAAGACATTTTAATTATCTATCTAACATCTTGCTATTTCTGGAATTTTGACTGTGAATGTTTCTGACATAGTGTTTCATGGAGTATCCTTTCCTCATACTGTGCTTTTTTATACTCCAGATGTACAGTAAACAACAAAAGCTTGTTTTATCTTTTACTCTCCATCAGATGAAAGTGAAAGATAACTAAAAGAAAAAAAAAAACTTTTAAAGAATATATTTTAATCATAGATATCCTGCTTATAATCTAAAAGTCCCGTAACAATCTCAAATATGCTTTACCAAATAGACCCAAACGACACATAACTGAAAAATCCAAACATTAACTCTACTGTAAATAAATTTAAAAAAAAACCAGCAAAGAAAAGCCTTACATCTTTCTCATTTTGCCAGGCAAAACTATTTAATTTTTTGACACAATTATTATTTTTAATCAATTTTAGCAAATTTGAGTACCACCCTGTCAAAAACTAGCAACACAGAAAAAAAAAGATAATTGCCTTGATAACCATAAGCATGTTTGGATTCTGAATACATAAGTAAGAGTAACTCAATTGCCGGGGTGATTTTCCAAATGTAATACAGCCTACTGGATAATATTCCTACTAATATTATGTGAGTGAGAACCTAAATGCAGCATATGAAAGGTAGATATCAAGTTTAGAGTGGAATGTCTTTAAAGTTTATACTAGAGTGGCCTCATAAACAGTGTTTTCAAAGCATGGCGTTATTATATATTCTGAATGAGAAATATGAAGAAACTTGGACAGACTCAACCTGTGCCGAGTGCTTGAGTGGTTTCTAAAATTGCCTTATCGCTTTTTAAACTAGAGTAATGGACCAAAGGTTTAATATACCCAAAATCTCGTCAAAAGTTTTCTCAAGTTCCTATTTCCTAGATTAGTCCCTGAGTTTAATCGATATGAAGCAAACGACTGATATCTGTCAGGCCAGGTTTGGACACGTAGAAAACGTCTACGCTGTGAACGTGAATGTAGTGACAGGACGCGCGAGCTGGTGGAGACCTCAGCTTGCCGGGCAGAGCTGCGCCGCGTAGCCTGTCCCAGCAGGGCTGAACTTCGTCTCCCAAGCAGCGGTCGCTGCCGCGCTCGGCAGCCTCTCACAGGCGCCGCAGCGTGCGAGCACGCCGGGCATCCGAACCGCAGTCTTCACGGCAGCCGGCGTCCAGACCCGTGCCAGCGCGGGCTGCGCTTCTGACACTTCAGCGCTGTCGTGTCTGTTATCTTCAGTCAGGTCAATAATTAATTCAGGATTTGTAAAAAAGTTTGTAGCAGAAGTCTCTAAACTAGGGGTGTGGTTTTGTGAGACAGGTCTCTAAGTATGACCTTCTTATATGAAGAGAAGAAAAATGAACTAGTGAATTCATATGTACTTTGTAAGACCAGATTAACCACTTTGATGACAATCTAGCTTGCCTTTGTGAGCAACATGTACTTTTATAAGTTCATCGATTCCTACATCCATAACCTCACCTTGAACTGGAGTATATATGGATATCTTATATCTTTAGAAAGCCTGCTTTTCTAAAAGCTGTCATGTCAAACTCATATGATGGGCTTGATCTGATAGCCTGGTGCTTGGCAGCAAATGCTTTCAGCAGAAGTTATTAAGTTAAACAGTATTAACAGAAGAATAAGATATATTGTTATTCTAGTTGCATTATCAACCAGCAAATGTCTCCTAACAACTCTAGCAAGGAGATCTGCAGGAGAACATTCCTGTATCTTTTGGCTGCTGTCTTTTTTCTGTACGCCTGAGTAGAAATGGGGTTTTGGAGGCTGATGTGGTCAGCTTTCAGTGAGCCGAACTGTGAATTATTTGTGCCAGGGGCGCAGGGACAGCTCAGGACCACCTCTTGTATTAGCTCAAGGGCAGCAACACAGAAGCTGCTCAGGAGCAGGCAAGTACAGCTGGTCTCCTGCCACATAGGGCCTGAGCGAATATACCTGCGAGATCTATGACGGCCATGTATATGCTCAGCTCCAATGTTTTCTGGCTGCGTTTCCATGGAAGGAGGGAGAGGAGAGGTAAGTTACCTCAAAGCCAGTTAGATCCAGCTGGGATCTGCTAAGTCCACTCAGGTTGTGTCCACCGAACTGAACATATGGAAATCCTCTTCTGGTAGCTGCCAGATTTCAGAGGGCTATTTCGGATAGGTATATGGCTGTATTAATGCGTGGACCCATTCAGGTCTAACGCTGACCTTAATACAATAAACTGTGGGAAACCAGGTGCTTAGAGCATAATGCAGGTGTACCGAACAGCTCTGCAGGAGACAGCTTTGATACCGCAAAACTCATCCTGTTTGGAGCTAAGTGGTTAGTCTAACTGAACCAAGTCTGATTTCTCACAGAGATGCTGAGAGATACGCGTGTACTGTGCTGGGTTTGAATTTTATAACAGTTTTCTTCTCTGGGCATTTTCGTCAACTATAACCAGGTCCCCTCATTCTCGGAGAACAAAGAGTTGACTGTGTGTGGAGAGTTGATGGCACACACACACATTAAATGCAACCCACCAGGAGCTGCTGCTGAACTACTCTAACCTACACAAGCTGCTGTAGCAATGCCTCCAAGCTGAGTAAATGTAGAGCATCTGGAGTAGCTTTTGAAAGCACCGTGCCACACTTGGAAATACTGATTTACTGCTTCTTCCCCCAAACACCATCCAAGCCTTGTTCTCCTTGGAGCACAGGAGTGTTTAAAACATGTGTCTGGGGCAAAGACAGCTCTTAAAAATGTCTTGCACGCTCAACTCAGATTTTGATCCATAAATGACAATTCACCTGCACTTATGCAAGTTTTGATAATTTGGGCAATGTCATAAGAATTTTCTGAGTGACCATTTCTGCTCAGCATCTCTGCACATCAGGTTGCATACAAAAGTCATCCATGCAAGGTTTTGACCATTAATGCTCTGATATGATAACAAGCCATGGGGCTATCAAAACTCACTGCTATCTCTTATCAAGGCAGCCTTAAGTTGGCAAAAATAAATGCAGGAATAGAATTTGCAAAAGAGTTCTTTCCAGGTATATATAAAGCTTTAAGTTAATAGACCAGTGACAGCCAGCTATAACAGTGCCTGAAAAATTCAGAGATAACCCACAGCACATTTGCTGCTCAGAATGAAACACGTTCACTTCTGAACCAAGGTGGAGAAGGTTCTGGGCTGTCGCCTTCCCCGTGCCACCCCCGAGGGGTTAACAGCAGCACTCACCCTGGGAGCTGTGCACCTGTGGGGCCCAGCCCCACCCACGGATGGGGCTACCAAAGGCTGCAGCCTGGGCTTACCTGGCTGGCTGCTGGAGGGAAGGAGCGAGGCGACTCTGGGTTGGCCAAGAAAGAGCTGCTTTGGAGACTTCCCTGGTGCTGCTTTGGCTTGGAAACTGGAGGCGTTGACTGGAAGTGGTAAGTGATTTACGTGGATGTTATGGTCACGAACACATGCTGGGTAATGGGAAAATGGTGCTGGTTTAAAGGGTGGCGATAAGCAAGAGAGGTTTGTGAAGGAGAGAGCTCCTGGTGTCAGGTTAGTTTGTGGAAGTGGTGATTCCTGTGGCTCCCAACTTCTTTCACATTAGGGACTCTGATGAGTTATATGTGGGTTTAGTCAGAGGGGCTGTTTGGCAGAGTGAAGGAAGAGTATTCATTCATAGTCATCGTGAATAAGAACAGGCAAGTGTGGACCTTCACAAGTTTGCTGGCTGATTCCCTGGAAAACAATTCTTCAGAAGCAAGTACTCTTATATTCTTGAAAGACAAACACTCAGCCAGTCAAGAAAAACTAGTTGCTGTGATGTGGATACTGTAAATGTAGCCGTGATATGGAAATGTAGGCTTAATTTTTGGTAAGAGCTTACCTTTTGGCGGGGGTAGGAATGTTGAGTATGACATCAGTTCCTGCTTTTTGACCACTTTGGATAAATGTTGCATGGCGTTTCAAATCAAGTGGACTGGTGGAGTTGCTATAATGGGAGGCTAATTTTCCGGTGTTGGATGATGGAGCTGGGTTGGTTTTTTTCATTCTTTAGTTTAAGATTGAGTTGTGAAGAATGCCAGAATAACAGCAAGAAAACAAAGTTTTCTTTGTTTTGCAAGCAGTAGTAGGTCAAGTGTCTAGATATTGTCTTCTGTGTTTTTTTTCTCTCTGCTCTGGAAGCAGCTTCAGAGCTTGAAAGGCAGTGCAGTCTACATAATCATTGCTAATCCAAGAATTCAATACACAGAAAATTGTTATTTATGCCATGAAATTGCTCCAAAGGTTAAAATGTCTTATGTGCCAGCACAGTAAGTTTCCCTTGAGGTTCTGTCAGGACTGAATTTAAATGGCTTTGAGTCCAGCTAATTCCAGGCCAATTAGCTTCAACCACACTGAACCTGGAAAATTGCCTCTTTCAGGAAGCGGTCAGATTCGTGCCTAGAAAACCCCACTCGCATTCTGCTCCAGGGGCTGGGTATAAATCTTTACTGTTCTCATTAATCTTTTAAGCTGGGGAACATAAACATCTGGAAGCTTGCACTTTCAGAGTTCTGTAACAACATCTCCAACTGGTTATTTCACTTCTTTTGTCTATAATAATGCCCCATTTCATTCCCCATGTATTATTCATATATATCTTAAATTTAATCACCAACCCACTAAAGTTAAAGTCACACTACACCTGAAATATAAACACCATCACCCTGGAGTTGAGAACACATTATGCCTTATCCATAATTACTATCATGCTGAGGAAAGGTTCCCACCTTTTTTTTGTAATACCGCCAAGGCTTTTCTGGTTATCAGTGCCGTTTCGTACCTGTATAACAAATGCAACCTTTTACAGTTCTTTTCCTCTTGTGTCCTTTCCTCTCTACACAGAGAATTTTTTTACATTTCCTGCGCAGCCTTCTAGTTAGGCGTTTTCTGCCGCGCGTGAAGGTAGTGTCAGCCAGTTAGGGGTGTGCTGACACGCTCTGGGTGCATCCTTTGTGTTCCCCCAGTGGATGCACCGCGGGGGGATCCTTGCGTTACAGAGGGAACACCTCCAGCAATGAGCCCCCGCAATGTCCTCCTCTGCCTGAGCCGGCCCTCCATGCCCTGCGCTCATCCCGCCTGGCGGCCTCTGTCTTCGTTTGCTCCCCAGACAATTTTGTGATTTCAGTAGTGAACAAAGACGCTACTGTAGACTTGGCAGAGTATTTCTACAGACAAGTGTTTGGTGGTGTTGGGCCAGGGGTTATAACAGCGTTCCTGTGCCGCGGGACAGTGCGGTGTGGCGGGCCGGCAGCGTGCCTGCACTGGCGTGGCAGAGGGATTCTGCTGCAGCCCTGAGCATCCCCATTGCCAGCGGCTCCGTGGAAATAAAGCTGGTCTTGTAGGTTGGGCTTTCTGTTTAATTACTGGATCTTACCTGGAAGTCCATGGGCCAGTTGGCCTCTTACCTATTCAGAGTCACAGATTTCCACAGATATTTGCTGTTGGTTACCTGTCTTTGCTGTAAGTTTTCTGAGCGGCATCATTTCTTTCTTCATTCTTGGTTCTCTAGTCTGTTCGAGCCACCATGTGCCGCCGAGCTATCTTGAGTTCTGGTGTTGCCTCCTTATAATGCTTTCAAAGCAATGAAATTCATATGGCTAATGACTGCAGGACTGCAATTCTATCTTTTTTTCAACTTGTATTTTCAACTTGTATGTCAAACAAAACTTGAGTTGGGGGGGGAGGGAAGGACTCAAAATTTCAGACATGAAATAAAAAGTGCTGGAAGTCTGTACTTTGAACGTTCTTTAATTCCATTTTTTTTGGTGGAAAGCAAAACCAAGTTAAATGCAAACCAAAATTAAAATTAGCTTGTGCCTGTGTTACGTGTGAAAAAGTTGATGTTTTGTTCAGTTTCTCTGTATTTTCTCATGCCTTATACGAGGGTACGCTTGGTGCTTTATACAGAAAGCTGAACTTTTCTCCCACCTTTGCAATACCTGGGGTCAACAGTGCATAAATGGAGTAAGAAAATTTTATTTGAATTTGTTGTCTGGCTATAATTAAAACCACTAATGTTGTTCTAATGCTGCCTTTGTTACGGGAATCACAGCGGTGAGCGCTACATCTCACCTTATGTTATCTTCAAGAAGCCTTTCATGCTTATGTATTTAATTATCTAGCTTTCTTTTAATGTATTTGTCAAGCAATCTTAAATATATTATTGCAATACCATATCTGCAATAGTATCTCCACATAAACAAATGTGCTTTTTAACTACAGCATTGAGAACTCCCTCTGGTAGGATTCCCAAACTGCTCTGCAGGTTGCTGGCTACAGCAGACTACCAAAACAAATCTCTTACCATGATCAAGGTCAGAGCCAGGTCAGTCATTCACAGAATATTACATCTCTTCTTGGAAGCAGGAAGCATTTGATATTTGATTTCCCTATGCACCATTCTTTGATGGATTTTCCTTTTCTTTCCTGCAGAGGGAAGAAACTGTTATGTTAAAACTGTTATGTGTATTTACATATAATGACTGATATATATTTAATACTGATAGTGTCCTGGAAAACCATTAAGGAAATGCATCTTCTGGCTCTGCAAAAGTATGTAGTATGCTATTCTGTTGGAGTCTAAGGTAATCCTTTGTGGAAAAGTGCGTTCACATGAGGACACTGGTTGTAGTGACTTACATTCACATCAATTATTTTAGTAAATGTTTAATCCCTAGGACTTCTGCAAGGATTTATGAGTGACCTAGCAGAGGAACACTGCTACCACTTTAGGTGGCCAAGTTACCTGGATAATTGTGTAGACTAATTTGCCAGGGTAAGTCGAAGGTTTCCATTTTCTGTATATGTATGTATATACAGCTGTGGAAAGCTAGCTGACTAATGTTGTGGCTGAAAACTGAGCAATGTGTATGCATGCTCCAAAATCCTTTGGTTTGAGGGTTTTGGTAGCAAAATTACACACCCCCCCCCCCCCCCCCCCCCCCCCCGAGTTCTACTGTTTCACTTTTTCCTCCCCTGGCTCTTAAATGCTAGGGCTACCAATGTCTTCCGATACAAGGGAAAACTGAAGATCTGGATAGGTTGTGGTATACCTTGCATCTTTAGTAAGAAAGTGGTCTCTTGTCAGTATGCTGTGAGTGTTGCCGTGCTGGAATGGAGGAAAAACTTTGGTTTTAGGAGGTCAGAAATGAGTAAAAACCCAGTTAATGGAAATCAAATTGCTATCTGTGACAAGATCAGGGCAGCTATATGCTACAGAAAGTCCAAGATGATGTGATCCATGGCAAAGCATTTTACCGAGCTTGGCAGCAATGATAAACACGATTCCTTGGTAGACCACACTCATCCTGCAGTGCGAGAGCCCTCCCTCGTGCTGTCATAGTCCTTCGTGAAGGACCTCAACACACAACAAATGATGAAAGGAGACTAAGATCAATGTGCATTAAGCTAGAGGAAGACCCTGGAGAGACCAAAGTACATGTAATTTAATGAATTCTATTCTATTCTAATTTGACCAAGTGCAGAAGTGCTTAAAATTACTAGTTGATCTGTATATTGCTTATACATACCTGGTGCTTGAATATAGAGAAAGATGGAATTTGGGGTAATAGCAAGCTATGCTTAGCAGCCCATTGTTCTTAAAGTTGTATAACAAACCATGGAATTTATTCTTTTGAAAACAATTATTGAAAATCTTGTGTGCAACTGATTAAGCTCTACCCCTAAACTAGACAAAAAGTGTCATTTTTTTCAGTGTAAAGTTAAGGAAACCTGGGCAAATCTATCTGGATTGCAAGCACTCCAGAGTAGTAAAAAGGTTGCAAGTATGAATAACAATCTGAGTTTATCCTGGTAAGTAGAAAGGAAAACAAAATGAGAAGTTTTTGTGATCACACAGTCTTATACCGTACATGCGGATAGGCACTGCTCAGTTCTGTGCAAGCCCTATAACTAAGGTAATACTTGTTTATGTGTACATAAGGAAGAAAACCATTTTTTTTTTCTTGTTTTTCCTGATCCCAAAGTTTAAAATAAAATGAATAACCCTGAGCCAGATACCACAAACAATACAAGTTTAAAAATAGTGCAATGATATGCTCATTCTTTGCCTTCAAGCTGTAAAGCTCGAGACTTGTTCTCGAGATTCTGCTCCTTTAGCATTTGCAGAGATTCAGTCACTTAAAAAAACCCCCAAAACACACACATGGCAGCTTGTGGAAATGCATATTTGACTCATCAAAGTTTCTTCTTCTGTATTGATTTGTTCTGTTGCTTGTGAGGAAAAATGGTGCATGGGGCATAGCTGTGCCTGCATGGGTAGAATGTAGTTTGGAAAATACAAGTTCCCTTATCTTGCTACGCTGTCATTGCCAGTGGGATAAGGGATCACGTACGGGTATCGTTGGGGTGTGAGGGATGTGGAAAAAGTGGCTGGGTACTTCTTTGTGAATACATCTACGTATCAGGGCAGGAGAGAGAAGGCAATCTCATCTGCATAAATTGCTCTACAAGCGGTTATATGTACATGTTCACAAGAGCATCTTAAATGCAACAGCCTCCTAAATAACAAGATCGCTTCACTGGTTTTGGTTTTTAGGCCCAATTCAAAGCAAACCTGGGCCTGGTCATGGCCTGGTCACCCACCCAAGAGAAGCTGTAGCACATGTGCTTCAGACCTATGGTTCCCTGTTTCCACGGACTGTACTAGGAATGAATCGGATGATGACTGAGCTGGTGCAAATCATGTCATACTTGATGTATTATTGTGGAGCCAAATACTTTGCTGTTGCTTGGTCTTCCTAATCTGACTGTGCTGAAATCCTGGGCTGTGTGAAGAGAAATGCCAAAGATCCTTCTACTAGCTTGACAAAGTGTGTAATACAATGATAAATTGTACTTATTTTGGCGTTTGTGTCCTGTTATTCATGAGAGATGATGACTAAAATATGAAGTAAATCCTAATACAGAGCACCTGTGATGGATGGTTGGCTTTCTCTTATTGTTGCTTATAGTCCTTTAACTGGTTGTCATTAAAGACTAGGATGGTAGAAGAGGGAAACTGCCTTGGAAGTTTTTAGGGCTCATTACCTTCCTATTTATTCTCTTAGCCTCCGGTGTCCTGGGCAAGATATTAAAAATCTTTGTCCTTTTTGGAAAAGATGCTAAAAACGTAATCCTCACTAATTTCTTTGCAATCAGTTTTACAGTTTAACTGACTAAGAAGCTGAAGTTGAGTTCAAGCATGCCAGTCACTTTCCACAGTTATTTTTGGATAGAGAGCCTAATATTCAAGGCAGACACTTCTGCAAGTCTTTCATGAGCATGGTGACTGTCATTCACAAAGCTACGGATGTGATTTTCATCACTTGCATTAAATCAAAACCTGAAAAGGTAGAGACTTTCTTCTATCAAGGAAATCTGTAGATGCTGGATTAGTGCAATAAATACAGTGGTCTTTCATCCAAACAGCCTCCCTCACTGAAAAAGAAACACATAGATGCACATAATGTACCTTTTTGGTTTCTTCTCTCCAATTATGCTAACAAGCTTCATGCTGAGAAAGGATTAGGGCTGATGGACAATCAAAGACAATGCTTCCTTCTTGGTAAAAAGGTGTGAAAAGATATAGGCACTAGAGCCGGAGTTATTAGGCATACCTGCAGGAGGCCATATGACTAAGTTAGGCCATGAGAGACTGAAGTATAGAAAATGCTTAGTCACTATTCTAAGCTCCTCAATGACATCTTTAACACCTTTTGATTCGAAAGGAAAAGCCACAATGCAAATATTCCCCTGGCAGGTTCTGCTCAGTGTTTACGGCTCAGCGGGGCAGCATGACACCTGGCTGAGTAAAATTCCCAGTGGGAGACCTGCACTCGCCCTGCCAGTGGGGCACGGGCACCTGCAGGCACTCAGAAAGCAAAGCTGAAGATTAAAGAGGCAGGAAGGTCCTACGGAATAAGCCCTCTACCAATTTCATTCTGTATTCCGTAGTAGGAGAGGAGCGAATTAAAAGGTAGAATCAAAAGAAACGTTATGTAAGTCCCTCTAATACTTTTTATTAACCATATTATTGCTTCTTTGGAGCACTTCAAAGAATAGCCAAAGCAAGATGGTCAGGGAAAGACAAAATTTCTTGTGCAATTGCATTACCAAGCAATTATGACGTACTTTTTAAAAATAAAATTTATACACTCTTTGGCTCTCTTGGTCTTTTATTTCTTCTTTCCTGAAGATATTTAACTTTCATTTCAGTAAGAAAGATTTAAAGATTGGATCAATTTTATTTCTCCTTTGTATCTGTCTGTTTATTATCCCTTTTAAATTTATTCCTGACTTTGTGTGCGCAGTTCTTTTGGAACACCATAATTATAGCTTGCCTGCTCTCTGCCTATATGGACTATTGATACTAGCCTGTGAAACCCAGTGGTCTCCAACTGAACTAATCATAAAATACTATGTAAACATCTCCCTGCATCAAGGATATATATTAAGTTACATTCCACACAGACAATGTGAAATAAAAATATTGTAACTGAGAAATGGGTATCTAATACAAACGTTATTAATGTGCCTCCCAAAGACTGCTCAGAGGCAAAGGTGGAGGTAGATGGTTACAGGCTGCCTTTGCTACCATCTGTGTAAATAGTGGCGTGGAGCGGTGGCCCCTCTAAGTTACAAGGGCTGCAGTTTCAAATATTAAACTACAAAACAGTCTGTCTGTGACTGTACTAAAGAAATTGCCTCTAGTATCTTTTCTTTTTTCTTTTTGGCTGCTGGTATTAAGAAAAATACCAGAAGACCACCAAGGAAGAAAGGGGCAGGAAAAGGACATAGGCATAATGAATGCCAAGATTTAATTGACACAGTAGCGACTCGTACTGTCTGTTCTCTTTGTGGAGATGTTATCCTTTGCATGTTGATAAAACTAATCTTCTAAAGAACCATATTGAACTGACTCATAACCCCCCCCCAATTATTCAAAAAATAAAGTTTCTTCTTTAAAAAATATTCTTTTCCCCAAAAGCCAAATATCCTGAATATTAAAACAGCTAAGCAGAATGTTTTGATATCGAGGAGAGACAGTTAACTGTTAAAAATAGCCTTAAAAATGATTGTTGCTGTAGAGGCACCAGTAGTTTAGAGGAAGGATAGATGGGTGGTTTAAAATGGGAAACTAGGACACTGAAGACCTGCGTTTCATTCTCTCTCTTCCAATTTTCCTGTTAGACTTCCCTGAAAGACTATTTCCTTGTGATTCACCCATGCCTGATTTTTTCACCCCCAACTTCAGCTTCTGTTTGTGAACAAGTGGCAAGGTACCCCTGTAAGAATGCAAATATGAGCCTGTGCTACGATTTACAAATTGCTCCACAGAGTGTTGTTCTAAGGATGTATGGAAGGAAAATGTGGTTGAATATAGATGCAGCCTGCTATGTATGTAGGAAGATAAGATAATAGGCTGGAAAGCACCAATCCTAAATTTCAGCATTTCCATTTTCTCTTCAGTGGATAGAACTGTTGGCACAGTGAGGTCTTATGAGCAGTCCAAGTACACAAATATCAGTAACAACAAAACTGGAGAAAATTCAAAGTTTTCCACTGCAAGCAGTCACATGAGCTTAATATCAATGACAGCTTCTGATTATAATTCATCTAGGTGACAACTGCTTTTTACAGCAGAATTGTTAATAATTTTGGGTAGAATATGTATAAGAAAACATTAGATTGGATCAGAACTCTTTTGTTGCACATTGGAAGTATTGTGGTATTATTTTAGAGGTCCCCTTAAAAGAGAAGGCTCCATGGTACATGAGGAATTTTTTTAAGGAAATTGTGAGGTCTACTAATGATCTAAAGAGATTTTCCCTGGACTCTTAATCATCACTGGGACTTGAGTCCACTGCAGGTGATTTACGTCCCTAAATACCACTTTGAATATGTCCTCCTCCCCCTCCTTGTGTTTTCATGTTTTCCTGAAAAGAATATATTTCAGGACAATCCAAGTTTAAGTTCCGGTCTCGACTGAAGCTTGGGGGAGGAGGTAAGGCACACAGGGGCAGGAGAGTATGGTACAGAATTGCTAATACCTCAGTGGTAAGGTAATTTACCTGGTTAGTGCAGAAGTTAAGTTGGCTTTTAGCAATTGGGGTAGAAGGCGAGAAATCAGAAAGTTCACAACCATGCAGATGTAACTACTTTATGCACAGCATGCAGTTCTTCTATACAGAACTCCTCTAAGTTGTATTGATGGTGGTCTTCCCTGTGACAGTGTCAATGGAATAGTTTATGTAAAATACCCCCAAAACCAAACCTACCAAAAAACCAAAACACCCCCCCCCAAACAAACAGAAAAACCCAAACCCAAAAAACCAAAACCAACCAACCAACCAAACAAAAGAAACCTAACCACAAAACCCTAAAAACCCATAAGACTTAATTTTTGTGCCTTTTAGTTTTGTTTTGGCAAATGAAGACCAGTGAGGTTTGTTGACTATTTCATTTTAAGAACTTGTTTCCAAAAGAAACCCTGTACTCTTCAATTAAAAAAAAAAAAAACAAAAACCAGCCACACACAAAAGAACCCCCCAGCCACCTCTTCTTTCTGTAACGTCGCCTCTCAGAGGAGGCCCGTGTGGTACCGTGCAGTTCCCTGACGATGTACGTGAACCAGCTTTGAGCAGACGTGCAGGATAACCTGATCAATGCATCTCCTGTGCAGCAACACTGTCTCCAGATGCTGAAACAGATCATCCAACACTGCACCACGTACAACTGCCCTCTTATTTCCTCAGAAAAAAAAAACATTTTAATCATGCCTTATTATAATACTTGAAACAGTAGAGTTCCGAAAGGTACAAAATTATGTATGCAACTGCAAGAATGCCAACACTGCATACGTATTTGAAGATTTTGGTTGCCAAGATGGCAGAAGATTGGTCAGAATAGTACAATATGTTTAACTCCATATACAATACAGATATGGACTTAATGTTGGAGATGATTCTCGTTGCTCAGCAATAGCATCACAATGCTTTTCCTCCCACTGTTTGCTAGCTCTGACTTTGGTGAAGCAGCTCTTGACTAACCATGATGTTAGGGAGATGAAGGTTTTCAGGAAAAACTCAGCAGGTGTCCAGCTCAGCTGTAGCCATTCAATGGAGGCAGAGAGTAAGATGTGAAATTTAGTCTAACCACTGGGCTATCACATAAAAAAAGTGGGTGGCTTTTTGCAGGATACTTCTATTGGGAAGATAATTGCTGTGGTATGTGCTGGGCTCAGCAGTCTGTGCTGACATGGGATGAAAGGCAGGAGCACCCTTTGCTCTGGCTCCAAATGTGAGTGGAGGTGCGTAAGGGCAAGCTCTGGGTGCTTTAACACACAAGTATGGGCAAGTCCAGGAAGAAAAGTTGTGGGGGTGTCTAAAAAAAAGCAGTGGCAGGGGTTGTGTGAAGGGGCTCCTGTGTGGAGCACTGCAGCAGAGGGGGCTATTGACTGAGTTGCTCTCTTGAGCTGAACCAGCACGGGGACCTGGCAGCGGGCTTGTGTTTCCATCACGGGAGGAGGAGGAGGAGGAGGAGGAGGACTGGGGTGAGCAGCACCGAAGTGCTGTGCTGCCATTGGATGCCTCTTCCCAATGGCTTGCAGACACGTAAGAGGATTTCTTCTTCCTCACTCATGGAATAGCCGCAGAGAACTGGTACGGGATGAACCGCCTGCTTTCAGCTGAAGTTACAGCAATATTTTTACAGTGGTATGCTGCTTTATTGACAAGAACATGAGCGTGGTTTTTATTGTATCAGCATTTACAATTTCCCAACTTTTTAATTGGAAGTTAATGATGTATGGCTCTTCTAGTAACTAAATGAATATTTGAACTGCTGCAATTTGCTTTAATAATTGTTCAGCTAATCATTTAAATTATCAAAGATCTTTACTTGTACAAAGCCATATAAATGGTAAAAATTAAAAATTAATCAACTTGATTTACGTAACTAAAAGCTGCCATCTAATGGATATTTTTCAATAAGAAGACAGCAGTAATTATGCCAAAAAAATATTCGTTCCTGTAGTTTGAACGATTATAGCAATTTCCACCAGGGGATTTCGCAGTCAGGTTCCAGTTCTGGGCAAGAGTGATTAATATAATGGTTATTAATGAGAATTCATTTTTGTACATCGAGGGGTGTTTGGGTGTCAGTGTTCCAAAAGCGATGTGGTTAGCATGTTAATTATAAGAGATAGCATTGGACTGGTGACTAAGTAACTATATTGATTTTTTTTTTCTTGTTTTCTGTGATGTGAAAGGTCAATTAGACTTATAGAAACAATGGAGCCTTTCACAGCAGGACCCATCGTTTCTCTGTGCTGACATCTTTTTAACCATGTACAAAGTTCATTAAATGTGCAAAGGTAGTAATGTTAAAAGGAAGAAAGTGATTGGGTCAGAGGTCACAAACCGTGGCAAGCTGACAGCCTCTCGGGGCTTACGCCACGGGAGCTAAGTAATAGTGAGAATTGCCTTTCAGGTTGCCCACTGGGACCGAGGGGAATGAAGTCATAAGCAGCTAATACTATTGGGTTAATTAAAAGGAATATTGACAGCAGCTTTGTTTGTCTTCTGCTGAATGGGACGCTGTTAACCAAGTATTTTATTGGCTTACATAACATCAGCGAATTTTTGTCTTAAATAACAGATTGCCAAATTTTAACATCCACGGTGTTCCAGTAAACAGGTATTGAACCAAACACGTCTGACACTTGTACGGTCTTCTGTTTCACTGTCTCCCTTCGTATGACGTGTTGTCAGGCGTAACCCACTCAAGTCGCTTTCCTTTCCGTTGAAGTCTGCTCTCCCAGGTGTTAATGTCCAGACGTTTCCACAGGAAGGTTACAAGCGGCTAAAGCTCTCCTTTTCCTGCGACATCATGGCTTACTAAACATAACTGGAGTGGCTGCTGTGGTTGTGTTCATTTGCTCAAGCATTTATAAAGCTTTTAACTCTTTTAGCTACCATCTTATTTAAAACCATAAGATTCAAAGCATGCAAGGCAAAATAAAAATCCCAGTGCTGAGGACAAGAGGTATTGTAATTTAGGACTTGATTCGTATTATTCTAGTGTTTGTAGAACAGCTGAGTAAAGCATTTGTGATCACCCTGGTGAAATTAATAACTTTAACAGCACATCTGTGAAGATTTCAAAATTGATTGCCATTGCTGTATAAAAATGACAGGTTTTCATGCTATACGTTCAAGAAAATTACCCTACATTTTTATAAGTTTTCAAAGTGGTTTTCTTCACTGGAATGCTGAAAACATTAATTATATGCTAGATGTGACTAATTTGCTTGTAGTCTTCATCTCAAAACATCAGGGTTTTTACTTTTCCGTGCTAAAAAGAAAGAACTTGATGTGAAGTCTCCATGTAGCAATATGTGTCTGATTGCTTCGAATTTTGTGTGATCGTTCTTTGATTTCAAAATGAGCTCAGAGCTGGCAGTGCAGTGAAGATGTACAGGTAGGCTTCAAAGCTGACTTTCTTCTTCCGTTTTCCATTCTGACACTACTGTCCCTTTGGTTTGTTTTGCAGAAGCCTACAGTAATACATACTTCATTATCTGACAATGTGAGCAAAAAATGGAAGCAGAAATATAATTACTCTCTTCTCCTTTCATATCTCGGTTGATAAACAGTGAAGATGAAATCATGCCTTGCGTGTACACGAGAGGAGCATTATCAACTGTATTTATACATGAAAAATGTAAAAGCATGTATTATTGTGTCATAGCCAGATCGTTATGAAATAGTGATTTCTACCTTTTAAAAACTGTTCCTATTGCAAATCAGGAGCAGTGCTGGGAATGGGAGGAGACTCAAGGAATTGCACATTCAAAGATCATTAGAGCATCCCGTTTATGTTTTAAGGGTTGAATGACTTAAATTGAGAAAAGGCCAAATTTCACGTGTGACAGAAGCTAGCCTTCTGATAAACAAAATGGGCTTGCCTTTCTGTGCTGCTTCAATTAAATAGGTATACAGCTGTAGACAGCTCTGTCTTGGTAGTCATACAGTTGTGAGGGTGTGTGCTCTGCACATAGAGCTCAGGTCATTAATGACAGTCTCCTCATTATTTCTTGCCGTGACTCTTCTCCAATACCTTTTTGTGGCAATGTATGGATTAAATTAAACTCTTGACTTTGGGCTATAATCATTGTCTTGTAAAATTCCATCCATTCAAAGCATGCAGGAATGCCCCGTAATAAGTTTTGTGCTGTATGTTATGTTAGGAAGTTAAACCGCTCCTCTCGAAGGAAGTGTCCAAGCTGTTCCGAGTTGGTAAGGCTGGTTGCACAACAGCCCGGTGAGACACAGAAACTCTGCTATCCCGTCTTGCACACAGGGACTTGGGGCAGAGTCTTGCCCAACATTTCACAGCTGTATTTTACAATAGATATCTCCGGGCAGGGCTCTCATGTCCCAGCTTAGTATCCCAATTGCAAATTCATCTGCTCTTTTCTAAGGACTGGGTGCTGTGTTGGCTGAGGTAGGGTCCAACAAGCAATAAAACTTCCTGCTTCTATAAAAGCTGAATAGTAATTGCCCAGTGGAAAGCTCAGCAGACATAAAGAAGGTGAGATGGAAAAGCAGCTTCTGTTCACATATACTGAGTCTCTGAGGTAAAGCAATATATGCACGTTCAGTGGATAAGCACTGTGCTCTAGAGAGAGATAACTTGACACTTGTATTCACATCTTTCACAGTTCTCATCTGCAAGTGATAACTCTTGACACCACTGCCTGTGCGTGAAGGGTACTGATGGCCAGAGTAATACACAGTTACTGTCCCCATACTGTAAGGCTGGCACCTGAAACTTGTATAACCCTTCTAATGAAATAGCTCCATGGGTTTGCACTCTAAGCTTATGTGATCTAATTTGAAGGCAAGTAAGTGGGTCATATCTAGTACCTAAGCATGAGCCCTCATCATTAGTGTGCCTGTTATCCAGTGTTGTGTAGCATATCTGCAGGGGTGCAATCTTGCCTCTGGGTGTCCCTGATATTTGTGGTTACTGATTAGTTGCTGCCACTGGCTCTTCCGGATAAATTCCACATGTGGAGGTGAAGGCCTGCAGTAGCCTGATGTCGTGATGCATTGGAAGCGTGTGACCAGTAGCTTCATCAGGAGCACTAATTTGTACGTTTTCCATAGCTGCTTTTCAAAGTTACGTGTCTGACTTGTTGACCGAGATTTATGTACAAAAGCAGCATTGCCCAAACTCCACCTGCAGCATGGGTTATACTTCAAAGCTGCTGCTGCTTACAAAGCATGCTTTTGTCTCTACAGTGGCTTTACACCTGAATATCAAGTTGGCTGAAAAAGCAATGGGGTGCAAAGGATTATAAAACTAATCAGATTAATTCATCTCCCTTTGTACTGATCACAAATGCAGTATATTCTCATAATGGCAAGTTTTTATTCTGAAGTGATCAAAAGGTTTTGCCCTAATGCTTGTTAATTCATTAAAAAAAAGAAGCGTGGACCTGTGAGCTGAGTTGAGCACAGACCACTGCACACTAGCACCACGCGTGTTCCCAGCGGACGGGCGTCAGCCAGCTCCAAACCAGGAGCTGTAACTGCCTGGCGGATGTCCCGGTGTGCCAGCACACCACTGTGGCTCCCAGACAAGCCCTGGCTCACACATCACGCTCCTGAGCTACGGGTGGCTCTGTGGTGGCTCTTCAGCCAAGTCCTGAAATAGTGCGTGTTCATTTAAGTCTGAAAAATGCCTGATGTCTGTCAGGGAGACCACTATGACGTCCCATGGCAGCCTGCCTGTCAAGCAGTCTGTAGATTTATAGCCTCCAGCAAATATGTTGATGCTGTGAGGGGATGTGGGGCTCTTCTGCATTGTCCATTCTTCCCTGTTACATTTCTGAAACTCCTTGCGAACAGAAGCTTTTACTCCTTGTATTCCCTGCAACGACTTTTGATCACGTAAGCTGAAGTCATCACTTAATTTTTTTGGAGATTCTCTGTTCCAGATCTCAAAGATTTTTTTTTTTTTTTTCCTGTTTTAAAGTGTATTTTTGGAGAAAGTGTCGCTTAAGTAGAAAGCTCTGTTACTAAGATTACAGCTCAGCTGTAAGGTGCAAAAGTTAGACAAAACAATCTATTTCAGATACGATTGCTTCTCCATGCACCTTTCTGTTGTCCTTCAGGCTGATGTCACTGTTTCTCCACCTACAAGTAACTGCCTTATTTCAATGTTCTATGAGAAATGAAATTATGCGAACCACCTCCCCGCTCTGTTACAATGTCATGAGCTTGAGGACAAATGAACTCATTTATTTGGGCGGAATATGACACCCCAACAGATGTGTGTGGCTGGCTGTTACTTTTTCATCAAAAGACAATGGTGTAAGAAGAAAAGGGAAAATCTAGTATATATTCTTTAAACTTCTGGTTTAGGGATGCTGACTTAGTGCAGAATGGCTTTTCATCACATCCAGACTTTCTTATTGAAACTGTGGAAGCTGGTTGGATTAAAGCATGTGATTGAAACCGTTCATGTGCCTGATGGTCCCAGGCCTCTCCACCTTCTTCACAAAGCTGCTTGGTGCCAGCTCTTCATTTGATATTCAGTTATACCCAGTGGGTTGTACTACTCAGAGTTGTCTTGGTTTCTAAACTGTTCAACAGAATATGAACCAAAGTGTGTTGGTTTTTTGAAAAGCAAACTCAGTCTGGTTATCATCATACTCCAGGGGGAAAAAAAAATGTTGTGTTATTCAGGAACGTTATGACTGTACTCTATTCAGTTTAAAAAAACAATTGTGAACCATCTGCAATGGTGAAACAAAGTCCTATTCTCTGTAAGCTGAGAGAAAACGACCTGCTGGATATCTATTTTCAGGTTCACTCTCCGAGTTTATACCACTATTTGTGAAAATGGAGTGGGAAAAGTTGCGAACTCCAAAAGTAAAAAAGTATACCCAGTGGTAACCAAAAATTGACAAAAGCACACGTCTTCTCCTTGGTCACCTTTATGAAAAATAATACCAGAAAGTAGAGATTTTGAGATTCTGGCATTTTAAAATGCCACATTTGAAAACTAAGAAAGCTAAAATTTACATTTTTTTTTTTTCTTTAAATTTGAAAATTAAAACACTTTGAATTACTTCCAGATACTTAGACCTACATACCAATACAAACTACCAGGCCATTCCCTTTGACTCAGTATCCTGACTCTGATCAAGGCTGGTATTTAAAAGAAATGGCTGAGTTATGGAGTAAACGGTCCACGGGGACAGTTTTGCTCTAACCTTCATTATTTAGAGTTGGCTTATATTCCACAGCATGATGTTAAGCAACTAAGATACATCATCAATGGTGGGAACATCTCAGTTCTGAAAAGCAAATTATTTAGGCATGTTTTTGAAAACTTATTATAAATCAATGTACAGTTCTTAAATGGAAAAACCATGAAATTCTGGAACAAGTTTCTTTCAAATGTATATAGTACTGCAGCATAACAATTCTATAGGAAACAAACTTACTCTTATTAAAGTCAGGCTTCATCTAATAGCTTCCACATACTTCAGGGTGGAAAAAAGTTATATACAAATGTCCTCAGTCTTTTGGAAAGGCTGTGACCTGCATGATATTTAAAAGTCCACAGGAGTATATAGGAATGAACACAGCAGTTGTTCCCTCATAGTATGTTATTACAAAGAGAACTGGGGGTCAAATTGCATGAATGATAAATGGAAGGTGCTTGAAATGAGTTGGTTCTTTTTTGAACATTATACATTGACCTTGGCAGTTTTGACAATTACATCCATCATTTCTAAGAATCCATTCCAGAACACCCGTCTGTTCTCTAATGTGGCCAAGTAAACAGGATTTGTGAATATACGAATCAAAGATTGATCTCCTGTGCCTATATACTGATTAACAGTTGGTTTCTTGGTGCAACTTTTTCATTCCATGAATTATGCGAAGATCATAATTCACCATGGCACACCTGTAGACAAGCATGTTGGAATGCTTTAATCTTCACTCACAAGGTCTCGGTAGGATCAATAGTTGGCTTCTGAGTTTGATAAGCAAAATGGAATAAAACCATTACAAGCACATTGTACACAGCAAAAATGATGTTTCACTGCCTTAGTGTTCCCCCTAGCAACAGAACTTGCTGAAGACAAAGATGGGACAAACCAGGGTGGAAAAACTTAGCTGCCCTTGAACATCGACGTTCCCAGGCACTCAAAAAGTAAAAATAAACATTTCTGCTTGGAATTTACAGCTTATCCACCTCAGACTGACCATGCAAACAGGCCTTGTAATCCAAAGACAGGTAACAAAGCATGCTTACGATAGCAATGTTTAACGGGGAGGTATTCTTGAGTAATACCTTTTTCTTCATCAGAACAATTCTATTCATTTGAAAGGTGCTAAGCCGAATCAAAGTTGGCATGCAGCTTAGCACTACAGTAACACACACGGAATCATCTGTGCACGCTTGCTGCGCACCTTCCAGTGTACTTCTGCATATTCTTTAACAAAAGGCATGGAAAGCAATGCAAACCTTCACTGATGAGACGAAGGCTGAGGTGACTGAAAACTTGCTCAGAGTATAAATGGATGCAAATTGAGTCTGACGTCCCAGGGTGACAACACCCAAAGGTCTGTCCCCTTGGAAGGGATCCAAGTAGGGACCACCCAAGCCTAATTCTGCAATAATGGCAAAATCTGAGTTCATGGAATTAATGTAAGGGCATCAGCTATGCAGGAAACCCTAAAGTAGAACTTTAACTCACTTTCTTTTAGTTCTCCTCAGAAGACATAGCACAAGTGAGACTAAGGAGAGGTCTAAGAGATAAGTAGGTGGCTAGTGTGAAAGGGTGCAAGCTTTGTGGAGATGGCCTTAGCACGAGAAGTGGACATGAGGAAATATAATATTCCATCTCTTTAGCTATGATAAAAAGATTTAGTAACTTCTGTACTCTTTGACAGATAATTGTGTAAGACTTGATTTTTTTTTTTTTTTTTTTTTTTTTGGTACAAAATTACTCAGAATTGGGATATATTAGTAAAATGAAAGTCTTGACTCTGCAAAAACTCACTCATACTTATTTTACCTACTATTCTTTCACACTAATTTTGTTAGGACTGGTTACGCTTATGTAAAGCATATTAGTGAGTCTGTGAAGGAACCAGGCTTAAAATGTCTACTAAAACTGGTCTGTTTGGGGATACAAACTGTAGCAAGTAAGCATGTGAAGCACGATAATGTCAATAAAGCACCTTTTACCCACTGACACTTTGTGTTGATCCACGTTACCTGTAGATGTATGTTACATTTGAAAATGGAAAACTTAGCTTTTTTTTTTTTTTCTTAGCAAAGCAATTTTTTCAGCCAACATAATTTTTATTTGGGAGATGGAAGGTGCATTTAAAAATAGGTATTTAACACAAATGAGAAGTTCACTCACACTTAAAGGACTGACTTTGGCATAAAACTTAGACACTCAAGTTGAATAAATTAAAGCACGCACAGACTTGCCCTAAATAAAATCCATTCTGAGCTTTGTCTTCCACGTTCACGAAAGGAACATAGAACTCCATGAGATCTTGGAGCTGAGCATCTGCTGGGAGCGACTCCTTATGAACTACTCATATCTCAGCTTCAGTGAGAGGTGTTGCCAACCTCCATTTTCTCTTTTTTTCCCCTATTCTTTTTCATGTGGCTGTGAGAATGTCATACCTCACAAAACAATGGGATATTTCAAATCAAGTCACTTTTTAGCCCATATGATCTCCTTAATAGAAACATACCATTCCTTTGCCTACAATTTAGACTGGCTAATACAGGTACTACTTTTGATACAGGTTCTTCTCCTGCTTTTTGGCTCCCAATCTACCCTTGCTTATTCTGATGCTCTTTTATTTTCACAGTTGTATGCTGTGCCTTTAAAAAAACCTGCACAAAATCCATCTACCGTAACTAGCTCTGTTATTAATTTCACATATTACGTTATAGGAAAGGACAATCTACTACATTTATGGTAAATGTCAGTGTGGCAAAAGTATCTTTGTAACCTGGTAACCCTAACTGCCCATCAGTTTGGTGTTATAATGCGCCATTACAAGGGAAGCGTGGAATTCAGTTACACTTCAATGAAGGCTGCACTATATTGCTGCTTTTTCACAGTTTGCTTTAAAGCACTGCCATTCATTCCACTCCTTATTAAGACTTCAAATATCGTTATGTCTGGCTCAAGTTTGCCGAGAGAAACATTATATTCTAGAGCAACAGTTATTTCAATTACTGTAGAAAGAACTTGTAAAGCATGGATTTTCCGCAGTTTTCCAGAATTGTGTTTCCTTACAGTGGATAGCCTTTTCTTTTGCCCTAAAATGTGTGTGTGTGTATGTCCCGCCCCAGTTATGTGAGGTGATATGAATCCTCATTTAAATCAACAGGATGTGACAGTGTCCATACTTACCAGGATTTTTTCTATGTCTCGTGATATATCAACAGTTTCTCTCCTGTGGTACGTCTGACATTTGGTCTATGTATCCTCAAGAGTTACCAGTCATGCTCCCTTCTTATTCCTCTCTTGAGGAATAAAACATGAACGTTTCAACATTGCTGCCTATAGATAAACCAGCTCACGTGATGTGCCCCTGCAATTCACAGGATGTTTGGTGACTCACAATGTTCCACGCAACTTTGCTTTCTGAACAAACCTTTTAGTTATATATTGCTTTGGGGCTACTTGCAGGAGGAAGCGTGCAAGAAGAGTGGCTTTCTACATACAATTCTGTCTTGTCTCGAGCTCTTGAGGAACAGCACTAGAAAAGCATAAAAATGTTTATAAAAATTAAAGGGCCTTTTTTGGGGGCGAAGGGGCTGGAATAAAGATTACGATTAGTCAACTGCTCTTCTGTTAGAGGAGAAGGCTAACTCCCATAACATCTAATCAGGAAGAGCTCTCTTGTTCTGTGCCGTGACCCAGGAATTTTCATTTTCATGTTGGGAACATGTCATTCCCAATTTCTTTGCTTGCTGCAGAGTTACAAAGCAAAATCGTTGATGTATACATTCAGAGGACTGAAGTATATTGCTTTGGTTCTTGAGTATACCGGGAACTGATACAGCATTTACAGTTTACTATAAGCTTAACACAAAAGTGAGTAGGAAAGCACACAGGCCAAATAGAAACATCTCACTGCTAATCCCGTGTGCTATAAGGGTAACTTTATCGCTCACGGGGGTGGAAAGTTACTATCAGCAGTGTTCCTCCCCTCCTCCTCTTGTGCTGAAAGAACTATAAAAAACCCAAAATGGTTATGTGACAAAGAATTAAATAGGTTGCAGCAGGTGGTATCACAGGTGCCTGCTTAATTCCTGTTGACACAGTCTGCAGCTCAGTGACAGGGAAGGACGGAGATTCCCTGACTGCTAGTCAGAATTAGGGTAGGGTGAGGGGAGTCAGATTAATGGCTCTAGCTCCAGCCATGAGCCTATTACAGGGGATTATTATTATTAGTGGAATTAGACATACTGGAACAGACCACGAGTCCGTCCAGCTGAGTATCCTGGGACTGGAAGAGGCATGTGCTGACGTGTTGAAGGAAGGTCTGCGGTGTTCCCTCGCACCCCTCTTGAAAAAGGCAAAATGGTCAAATCTGTGTTGTCTCTCTCTTGCTGGGACAGAGGGATTGCTTCAGCAATCTGCTTACGGTTGGCTAAGGCAAGCGCAAAAAAGTTCAGGTTGAGAGAGGCTTAGTGTGGCTGCTGCCGTTGGTCGGGGGGCGAGCTCCTCTCCAACCCACCGCCGGTGCTGCCCAGTCTGGACCATAAGGCTCCTGGTTGGGAGCATCAGATGTCGGCGCATGAAGGACATGCGTGGAGCCCTCCTACCAGATGGGGTGCTTTGCTAATCGGTTAAATCTGCTTTAGCTGATCTTTTCATAGCATGGGTGGAAACCAGATTTTTGAGTTCATTTGAGCGGGATGGGAATATCTAGCAGGCAAATACAAAGACTTCTCTTTAGATTGCACTGCTGAAACAGGAAGGATACAAAAATCAATTTCCCAAATCAAGGCAAACGTATGCATTTAATATAAGTGTCTGTATCTCTTTGTGAGGATTGTTTTCATTCATGTCTGCCTAGTTAGCGATAACCACTTAAAAAATTATTGTGGTCAGGTGTAAACAGCCCTCACCTTTCTATGTTAATCTTTAATAGTGATGGCTTCCAGGAAAATTGATCAGTCTGTGCTGAAAGACTGCAATAACTATCCTTGCAGAGGACACCAAAATCGTACGTGATAGGCAGAGTAGCTCCCTTAGTTCTGTACAAGTCAGCCTTCAGTGGCCTAGTGAAAGCAAGAGGAGAATAGCTCCCGTCAGAACGGTGGAAGAGTCACAATTACATCCAGAAGCAATGAAGAGGTGCATAGTCATGGCTGAGGAAGAATTCAGAGGAGGAAAAGAAAGATCTGTGAAGAGCAGCCCCCAAAACTCAATTGCAGTGAATTTCAAGTACAAAGGGATGGAGAAACACGAGCTACCTCTCCTAGCTAAGGGAAAATCCAAGGAGCCAGCTGCTGCTGTGAGAAAGAAGGGAGTTAAATGTGCCGGCAGTTCTGGGGGAGGAATGGTGAAGGCCTGTGTGTTCTCTGCAGTCGCCCCCAGCCGCTGCGCTGCCCGTGCCCTGCGCCCTGCGCACCCGCCCGTGCCAGGCTGAGCTCGGCTGGGTGCGTTTGGATGAGCTGTGGCTCGGCTGAGCCGCTCCAGAAGGCGCAGCCGGGCTGCGGGAGCTCCTGCGCTTTGGTAACCGCTCGGGCAGCGCGTAGGGTGCTGCTGCTCTCCTGCGGCTGGGGAAGTCGTCCTTGCCTCCTCGGTGTGCCCACCCTGTACTGTGGATGCGAAAACCATGGAGAAATGCCTCAAAACACACGTTAAAGCACGTTTTGAGACTGACATTTAAGCATAATCTGTCCATCTTAATCTCTAGATCTGAGTGCTTGTGCCTTGTCACAAAGACTAAGCTTTACCTAGATCCTAATTTGTGTATATAATGGAAATGTGCTGATGACATAGGAGTAGTCTGTTTTAAAGGGATTGCACTTCATCGAATGATGTAGTCTTGAGTCATGCAGGGAAGAAATTTAGGAATAAGCACTATGCACGTTAATCCTTTCTGCGTAAATTACGCCATGCATGGCTATGCAAGGATACTACGCAGGCCAAAAGCTGAGAAAAGATGTTTTGTTATAATTCACCTGATTATAAATGATCCACTTATATTGCTGTATTTTATAATGAATAAAAGGACCTGCTTTCCTGTTGCAACCAGTAGTGTCTCCCTTTAAAATGTTTTGAATTTTTTTCGCTACGCTTAGTTATTAAGGTCGAATTACTCTGCTCGGTTTTCCTGGTTTGTCTATTGCAAGTTGTGAGGAAATGGACTAAGGAGGAAATGTAGATACTAGTATAATATTATTTTTATTGTTTTTCTGCTTTGTGGTAGCACTTTTTATCTCCTTCAAGAGAGTATTTAAGTATTTATTAATGTGTAGCTGCCTTTCTTACTAATTAAAAAGGATTAGTTTGCTCCCTAGTAATTAGGAGTTGGGTTTGCAGACAAAAGCTGGAAAAATTTTAAATATAGGGAATGATCTTTTTTTAAAAAAAATTTCAGTAGAGCTGTCTTGACCTTCTTGCCTTTATTTAATGCTGGTAATTTAGTTAAAATGATGTCTGTACTGAAGTAATTGTATATACAGGAGTGAAGTACTATTCGATCAATTCCTTAGTACTACTAGCCGAGTATCTTCGGTATCAAGCTCAATATGGATCAACAATTTCAGTATTTGGCGTCACAGACAGAGCTTCGGGTTGGCAGGTACCATCCAGGTGGTGTCAGGACCGCGTAACTGCAGACTAGCCCAGCCCTGTCCCTGAGCTGCGGCCACAGCCCTATCAATGGGCCTGGAAAACACTACCTGAGCTTTATGAAAGCACGGATAAAATTTTTACCATCTGAATTAAGCTAAAATGTATATAACTTTGCCTAAGAAAGACGAAGTGATTTTGTGTAAAATGCGCAGGCCTGATTTCCCATTCAATTTATGCATTTACAGTCTGCTTTTTAATGGCTGTTGTGTTTGTGTGCCTATATGATAATGGCTCAATGCAACATATGGATGCTACTTTTTTCTTGGGTATATATTATGTGGCATGTGCATAGGGATGGATTATGCTAAAACCTATGCATAAAAGATCGCTTCATAACTTTCACGTTTCTTGGTGTAAGAGGCATCAAGAGGAATGCGGAGTGTGGTGGTTTCATTTTGTTTGTTCGCTTTAACAGAAATGTCTAGAGGCTTCATGCGTGGAGACAATTTACTGTCATATGTACAGCTATTGCAACACAAAGAAAATTCCTTGCATAGTAAACGGCACACCTTACATTAAAAGAATAATTTTCATACTTTTATGATGATACCTAACAACACAACATGAAAGAAAGCATAAGCCATTACTTTTTTCCTACTAACTCTATGTAAGTGTTAGAGTCGCTGAATCATTAAAATACACAAGGGGCATCTTCCCTCACAATGATTTTCTAAAAGTTGCAGTATGAGTTAGATTTTATACATGCGCTAGTCTGGATTTGGTGAATGCAGGACATAGTTTTCCGTGTTACCTGAAGCACTACGATAGTGACAGGGACAGAAACAGTTCTAGGCTGAGTTGAATGTTAGATGTAGCACCGGATGAAAGGTGCTTTTAAAGCATCAGTCCAAGCCCCCGCAGTGCCAGTGGGCAGGGATTAGTATTTTGATGATGAGTGTTAAGAATTCTCATGCCACTGTAGTCCTGATAATTTGATTTCTATCATCTTTCCCTTTTGAAAAGAACAGCTCTTGGTCACTTCAGACTTTCTGTACCCACGAGGAAGTGCTGTATGGTTTGCTTTTACTTACCATCTATATCTGATTTAACTATTTATTTCCAACTACATAGCATATCTGGAGCCTAAGAATATATTTGAAGCAAAGAAAGCAATGATTGCTAAGCCATAAAAATATTTTTCAAGAAGCTATAGATTTAAACTTTAAATGCCAGCTTTCAGAAATGGTCTAGCTATTGTTGGTAGATAACGGCACAAGATGCAAAAAAATCCATGGAAAGTTACTTTAGATTAATGACATATTATTTTATTGTGATATTTAATCCCTTCAGTTTAAAACGGTGGTTTGCTCTCAACTTGCACATACTGCGAAAATTCTTGTCGAGGGGTTGCTCCTCAGCTGCTGCAAGTTTGCTTACCTTACCTAAGCTCGGTGATGACGTGAAATTAATAATTTAGTCAGAAACCACTGTTGTAACAGTACATGCGTGACTCAAGAACAAATTCCAAGCAGGTTTCCTCTTTCACTGAAGCAGGCAGTTTCCATGGTGATGGGAAGTGTGCAGGAGCTAGAAGAGACAGAACAATGCATGACTTCAAAGCGCTCCCCTTCCCACCAAAAATGTCACTGCTCCCCGTTCCCCAGCACTTCCTACGCATCGAATAGTATATGCCAGGACACCAGAGGAGTCCTAGAAAAGCTTTTGCACAAGCACAAAGAATGGCCCTATCTTCTATTAAGCCAAGTCTTGCTGTCCTCCATGTGCCTTCTAAACCTTCCAGTGCCTTGGAAAGTCTTCTGCCAAAACCAACTATCTTTATTCAGAAATCAGAATTACTGTAACCCAATGCTCACTGCATTTCAATTTTAAATTGCTCAGAACAACAGAATAATTAATATAAAGACGACAAAGCACATACCGAAAGGAAGCTAGCTAGTTTTTGTTTTGGAACTTTATCCTTCCAACTCTGACTTAAACATTAGTCAAAGCATAGAGGTAATGGTAAAACTATGAAGAAATAATTCTTGATCTCAAAAGAATATATTTTAGCATAAGATTTAAGACCAACTTCTGTCCTGACTGTCACCTACAATGACGTCAAAGAGGACGCAACATGATGCGAGTCAGGGTAGAGATTGCCCTGAGAGAGAAGCTTTGAACAAAAAGAGGAGGCCTGGAGCCTTGCAACAAAGAAAGAAATGCCTGCGGACCAACGCGGGTCCCTGTAGGCAGTGGTAGGTATGAAATTTCATTCAGATGTAGAAAATAAGCAGCGAGCTCTTGGAATGGTGGTGTGAGCGTACAGTTGTTGTGCTCTCTTCCACTTTGATTCCTACCAGCAGTGGGAACAGATGGCGCATTACACCTCCTCCCCAAAACGAACCATCATCTACGCTCCCACCCACCAATCCCAGCACTGCGAAAGAGGCAGGGACCTTGGAACAGAGCTCCTTCATGCTGGTTTTGTGTTGGTTTATTTCCACTGAAATGATTTGCATAACACTAATGGAAAAGGCATAGAAAATAATTATGTTGTCTTTAGGAAAGGGAAGAAAGGGTCTCGAGGGAAGTATGGAAGGGCATACTGAAGATGCATCCAATTCTAGAAGCTGAGCTAGTCAAGAAGGTTAAGTTCAAAACTGTCATAAATTCTTGCTGTAGTAGATATCACCAAATAAGCTACCTAGGGGAAAATACATCTTTAAAAATCAAGCAACTTCTCTCGAGGATGCTATGTTTTAAGACATGCATGCTAGATAACCAAAGAAGTCAAAACCATTCACCAACCCCTCCATATAAAAGTATCTCTCAGACTTTAACGGAAATATTGCATTAAATAGATGTACACTCCTTTCAGCCTCATGGAATTATCCTGACCACAACCACATTGGCTAGGCTAGAAGTTAACTGAATCAAAGCCCATCAAAGTCAACGTGAATATACTGAAAATTTGATTTGACTGTGAGCGAACATCTAGACTTGAATTTAAACATGCGTATTATACATATATTGCAGCATTTAGGCAAAGCAAAAATGCTTTTGGAAGAATATATTTCCTATTCTGTGATGCTTAAGAGAGTTAGAATTTATTACTTTGAAAGCCTTTATTGCCCAGAACCTTTTTTAAGGAAACTTCAAGGAGATTCTCATAGCTATTGCCCTTTCCTTTTGCATGTGTATATTGATTGGTGTTTTCTGGTCAACTTGTTCTCTGTATCTCTGTTCTGGTATGTGTTTGTGTGATACCAGGTCACAAGAAATGCAGTAACAGATGGTTAACAGAGGAATATTATATAAAATGCCTGACAAACAATTAGCAAGTTGGTTTTTTGGGTTTTCATTTTGTTACTTTGTACAGCTGCAAAGTGGAAATAAACATCGGAGAAGCACTTGCCCTGTGTATGACAATGAGGCGCAGATTAGCAACTGGCTACTTATCAAGAAAACAGCAAACTAATCATCCTCTTTGTTACTGCTTTCATATTGTTTTGTTTAGTGAAGCTGGCTTAGCTGGATGTAACGGATACCTGTGTCGTATTGCACGATTTTGGGTTGTACGATGGGTGTAGAGCACCCTCTACTTTCTTTTGATCAGATAACACTCCTGGGCTTGAAGACAAGGGTGTGCGGGGGAACATCGATGCTGTTTTCCTGCAGATTTTTGTACTGAAATCAGAAGAAAGAATTTGTCTATAGGGTTCATTAACTGTTGGCCTCTGCTGGCAGTAACCCATGTTATATAGGCCACCATTGTGACATCCTCAAAAGAACTCCCTGAAGGAGGCAAAGTCTAGAAGGAGAATATCTACTCTGAAGTTTCCCACCTTCCCTGAACTATATCTGCAGAGACACCCCAGGAGGGGAGAATGTGGCTTTGAAAAATAACACCTTTGTTATTCCAAGTGTTAGAGATGAAGCAGAGTTTTCAGATGGCCCCAAGGTTTTTGCACCCTTCACCAAACACAGATGGAAACTGGACTCTTTGAACTGCTTTGAAAATCTGTTACCATGCATTGCTGTGGGGCCTGTGAAGCAGCCATTGCTAACTTCTGTCTGCCTGCAATTTTTATGGCCATGTGATGACAAGGGATTAAATAGCTTCATTTTAGAAGCAGACAGCTTTTAAATGTAAAAAAGAAAAACAAAATAAAACAAAAAGCCCAATAATTCCTTGCTCAAGGCAAAACCTTAATAGATGCTGAGGTAACATTTCAATGAACGAGGTGAATTCTGAAGTAAAAATGTAAGCAGTTTAGAATTTAAAATTGTATCTTAGGCAATAGTTGCAAAACCTTTATAACATTATGATCTTAGTACATTGGAATCCAGAAAATATAGATTACCCCTCGTTCCCCAATTTAGGATCTATTGGAATTACGGTATATGATACCATGACTGTTCCTTGTAGTGTTTTCTATTTAGTGCCTGTAATTTACATGGAATTATTATAGAGGTGCTAAAAAAATTGTCAATTTATTCATATAATGAAAACTTCTTTGACTCATCTGAATTACCTGTGTAGTTGATGGCAAATAACACAGAGCTTTCTATAAGAAAGTGTGTTCTTTTAAAATTTGTATTGCATCTTATTCATTCTTTCACACTATCAGAAATGTGTGTGCTTGTTACAACTGCTCTTGGTTTATTAAAAAAGCAATAGCCTTTTTTCCACCATTATTTTATATATGGAATTTAAGTAGCAATAGATTTTATTGTACTTTCATGTTTTTCTTTATTCTAGAAGGACTTCGTTTGTTAGCAAATAAGATTTTTTTTTTTTTATAGATAAAAAGTAATCATTCAGATTTTGTTTTTTCTAGTTTGTTCAGTAGGACTGATAGCAGATGCGTGAATCGGGAGATGTACCATGCTACAAATTTCATCCAGTTTTCATGAGCATGGCTGCTTTGGGCAAATTAATAGCATGCCAAACGGCTGAATTATACAGGCCAACATAGACATCTGATAACCTACGCTGCACTCTGCTGTATTCTCATCCATTATAGATATAAAACTCACGTGCAGCAGCTTTTCCAGTGGAACAACTTCAGGGGAGACAAAGTGGGGCCTTTTCTGCAGGCTCTGTCCCTGCTGCCAGGGTGGAGGGTCTGAGCGGGGTGGTGGGCGCAGGAGCCCCTGGGCTGGTGCTACCACCTCCTTCGGGCTGGAGCTCCCCTGAAGTCTCTTGACTCCAGATCCTCGCCTTTTCCCCTCAGTAAGGTATGAGGATTGGCCTTCCCTTGGCCGAGATCCTCTTCAGAAGCTGTTTCAATGACCTGATCTTCTCTCCAGCCGGTGAAAATTGGGACAGCCTGTGTTGGCAGAGTGTTTTGTCATAAGAGCTTCAAACACTGCAAGATGTCTTTTGTTAGCTGAGTGTTTGGAGGTGGAGAAGCTGATTGTATTCTGTTATCATAAAAAAAAAAAAAAAATTATACCATGTAAATGTCTCTTACAATGATTATTTCTTCTTGAAGCACGCTGCGGTTTTGTGCACTGGAATATACTAGCAGTTTGAGAAATCCTTGTCTAAAACTTCTGAACGTTTGAATCAGATTTGCTCTGGAAACTCTGCTGCTTCTCATGTCACTTCAGCAGCTCTGGCCGTCAAATGTTAATTTTCAGTTCGAAGTGCCTTATTGCATAAAATATAATAGGACATGTACAACTGCAGACTATAAATTAGTTAAAAAGAATAAATAAATATTTTAGTCTGTCAGCCATCAGGACCTGTTGTGGTGACTTCGGAGGAGGTAGAGGGGTCTGCCTGGAACACCCTCTACCCAGAAAGAGGGAGGGAGTACTGGTCTGCAGCTTCTCTGCAAGCTCCTCATCCCAGAGACGACAAAGGGCTTTCGCTTCTCTCCACTGGAGGTTTCCTTTCCCTGGGAACTGGTACTAAGAATTACCAGTGTGAGAAGCCAGTTTGGGTCTACTGCCTTTCTGGACGGTATCATTTATTTTGAAATAAGGTGGTAGTAAGGGCAAGTGCTGGAAGGCACATGGGAATACAACGCAGCCTCCGAGACCCGAGGCTGGTGCAGCAGTCCTGTGGGTAATTTCCAGCTCAGCACCGAAGTGGCAGAATTAATCTATCTATTTCCACCGCGAGGCTGTGAAGTTCACCACAACTTTCCTCTACATTCAGTGCAACTGAAACATGTACGTGTTTAGAACAAAAGTAGTGTACTCTGCATATACTTGCATTGCATGAAACATCGCTCAAGAAAGAAAATTCTATTCCAACTCAAGGAACCTCATTGTCATAGTTGCAGCCTACGTGGAAAACTTGGCTTACAACCAACATTGGGTCATGTGTATTAGAATTTTCCCTTTGGAAGTCATTTTTCTGCTTTATATTAAGTGATACAATCCAAAAGACAATTCAGGCACATACAGGGTCTTGCACCTTATCCTTTTTCCTGACATCATGAGGGCAAAAAGTGTGTGGGGGGTGTGTATAGAGTAAGGATAGCTTCAATCATTACTAAAGATGACATTTCTTAATAGAGAGAGAAGAAATTTTACCGCGTGTGTTCTTTTTCACTCGCTGATAAAGGCAGGGACAGTTTAACGTGCAAGTGGGACAGTCAGTAACACAAGGTGTGGAGCCACAGGGTCAGCGTGAGCAATGATAAGCGGGTAGCAAATCTTTAGTACTCGCTTGCCATTAATCTCACTGACATTTTTTTATCTGCTAATTGAAATATTTCTTCTAATTCAGTGAGTTTTGAACTTTAACTCAAGTCATTTTAACTCTGAGGAAAGCTCAAGAATATTTTAATGTTTGATCACAAATTTAAGCTAATACTGGAAACATAAGGGATTATGTTTTCTTTATCAGAGCTCCTCCAGTAACAGAGAGGGATACACTTTCTGTACATTGTACTGGAGAAATATAACCCTCAGCAGAATTCTGATCACTAATTTTAAAAGTGTTATTCTCTGATATACGTAGATCTTAAAAGACAATTTTCTAGATCACTATTAATTTGTTTTCTATCTCCTTAAAGAATAAGGGTCGCTCTAAGTCATATGTCACTAAAATCAGTAAAATTGTGTATCAGTGTTTGGAACAAGAACAAACATGCAGGCAGTGACATCAACCTGTTTTTCTTTAGGCTAAGTAGTTTTTGTACACGTTTTAAATCTTATGGGAAATACTTTTAAGAGCTTATTTTGCAAGTGTGAAACGTTCCAGGTGGAGCTTTTACTCACCACTTCTTTTGCTTGGCAAAAATCATAAAGTTGTTCTTTCAGTTAGTCTTTTCTCTGCTGGCTTCCCAGTTTCTCTGGGTCTCTGTATTATCCTTGTTTCCTTTTCTTAAGGATCAGTTCCATGCACACACATTTTTGACAGGGAGTGGTGGTGAGAGAAACCACCACACTCTCTGGTTTCATGTTCCTTTTTTTTTCTTCACACTTATAAGATAGAGGAAGGTGGGAACTTGCCACTAAGCTGTCTAATTTCTCACTTAACCAGAACTCATTACTGTCCTTAGGAGCTGAATTTTTTAATTTTTGAAAAATTACTCTAAAGATGACCATAAAGGCAATCAACTATGCTGAGCGGTCAGAGATCAATGCTTCTGTCTCTTTCGGGATTCCCTTTAGATTCAGCTTTTTAGTCTGACTAGAAAAGGAAAGAAGAAAAAGTTAGTATGCAATAAAAGTGAAAGGAACAAGGAACAAAACCCTCAAAGTATTTTGTCTTGTGCGTTACTGTTTTACCCAGTGTGCAAGCTTCCCAAAAGAAATATTTTGATTCTGTTGTTCTTTACGATCACTTCACTTTTTAATAGAAACATATCACTACCAAGACTGCAAGAATTTGATGTTTTCAAACAGGGCTCTGATCTTTGATGGGTCTGAAGATGTTTTGCACCTCAGACCTACCATTAGCCTGGTGGGTCAAACACTCAGGTGTGGAAGGGATTAGCCTCATTTTGTTGCTGCGACAGGAGTGCCCTGATGAGGAGGTGAAGAATGATTCCAGATCCCTGATTTTGATCAGAAATTGCACGGTAGTGTTTTCACCTTCCCAGAGAAAGCCTAACAAAAAAGATGTTTCAATTAACTTTATAGTATACTTTTATAGTATTACATCAAGTTACTTCGATGCATTTAGTTTGGTTAGACTCAAAGGCTCAAGATCAGTGGAAAGCTGAGCCTTGGCAGTAAGAGGGGAATGGAGAACAGGGGGGAAATGTAAGCACAGTTATTGCTCTTGCTAACAAGCTGAGCGCAGTTCTCGTATGCTTCAGATGAAATCCTTGTGGGTGTAGTGGGGAGGTGTGAAAAAGGCTTATCGGATAGGATCCCGCACGAGGATGTCCTGGCTGTATGTACCAGTAGTCTGTTTTTTCATTATCACAAAGCGCAGCCTCGCCGTGGTCTTGGAGAGGTAAGACGCCCCGCTGGCAACTACAGCGCTGGCTGCATTCTGGGGGATCCGAGCCAGTGCTGACTTACCCCTCTGTCTGATATAGCTGATACAGGCTGGCTGTAAATCCTGCTGCAGGTACAGAGCTCTCTTATGCTGCTGATACAGTCAAATTCTCTGCTGAGATATAAACAAATACTATACTGGAGATATTCAGTCGTCTTCACATGGCTAAAGCCTTTTGTAACAATAAAAAAAAAATCAGTTCATAAGCTTTTCCCTCTATGAACTTCATGCACACGTAGCCCTGTCTGCCTTTGCAGTACAACTACGTCGATCACATCTAAATACTAGATCAATTGGTCTTTTAGCAGACTGTGCTCCTAACCCCCAAGCAGCAAGGGGGACCTAGCATTTCGCAGCTTGGGTCTGCAAACACTGTGTTTACTAAGTATGCCACATACTTTGAGGCAGCAGCAGATGTGTCTTTCTCCTCGTTCAGCTCAGCTTGGCAGCCTATGGCTTTTTCTCATAGCAGACAGTTACCTGTGATACTTTGAAAGAGACTTTGGACTAATAAAAGGTCATATTAAGGCAACTCGGTTGGTATTAAGTGCAGGAGCTGGATGGCTTGACTACAAAGGGACAATTGGGGGAGGCTTAGTTTAATAAGATACTTTTAGCTTATTAATGCACATAACTACAATCCCTTCTCCCTTGTGAATATCCCATTCAGAGTAAATTGATCTTGGTTACTGTAGCTTTGTTCTTCTCTTAGGCCCCGACACAGAAATTGGATCATACAAAGTGTAACATGCGTTAGAGTATATGTGTTGACCCTTAGTTGACTCATGAACTTCGAGTGTCTTCCCGTAGCCGGGACCCGTGCTGCTGCCTCAGGCCAGTCTGGCACGGAGCAGCCCGCTGCCTCCCACCTCCCCCGTCGCCCTGCGGCAGGGACTGGGTCTGCCCTTCGCCTTCTTGGGAAGAACTTCTTCTCCTGAGAGGAGACAGAAAATAACTGGAGAGCAGCAGACACTGTTTTCTGAGACTCCCTCAGCTTTTAAATGTAGGAAGAGAACAGAAATCTTTGCAGCCTGCACAGACATACTAATCCTCTGAGAAATAATGGTATTTTTTTGCCACTATACTGTGAACAAGAGTTGTCTAATCTACGGATACAGAAGCATCCAGTGAGACAGTGTTGATTCAGCCTTGCCTCTTCACAATCAGAGACACTTTCATAAGTCTTGGAAGAGATTTTGTATCTAAGCCACAATGAAATGCTTAATTTTTGGAGGCTGTGTGTAATCAGAATCATTCTTCCCAGTGTTACACTGTACCTGCCGGTTCCAATACTCTCTTAAGGAAAATGAGATTGAGCTAGGCAAGCCTTTCCTCCTGTTCAGCTTTCCAAACTGACTAATCCTAAAACTATGAATGCCATTTTCTCTAAGAAAGTGATGAAATGTTGTGTTCTATATTGTTGTTATCCTGGAGAAATATTCGTGTTCATCAATAGCTAATGAATGCTGACACTTGTATCTTGGAGGTTACCAGACATGCAAGAGACAGAAAAATTGGTCATTGTGGTACAACTAGTGGGAAGCAGGTTCACAGTTCTTTTCTAACACTTTTTCTAATGAATCTGCAAAATTCACTGCTGTAAATGGCAAGTAATACAACATTTTGGGTAAAACTCCTTGGTATGTGGCTCTGCAAGATTTTGACATAGTCAAGAAATACTTTTCAGTATAGGTGCAAAAACTCCCCATTTTATGGTTTGTCACCTTGAACAAGTCACAGCAATTTGCATGTAAAACACTTTCTGTGCTGGCAGGTGTCTTTGCTTTGGCCTCTCACCGCTGAGTTGATCCAGGCTTTTAAACTGTTAATAACTGAATAAGTTTTAGATCCTGATGCTTTTTACAATCAGTCACATAAATATAAGTTCTGTGGGAATTTGTACTCTACAGGGTTGGGAAAGACACACGAGCCTTGGCAACTATGAATTAAGTCACTGGCTCCTTACTAATCTCTTGTGCAATGTATATAAAATGTAGAAGCAAGTGAAAACATTATTTGTTGGATATTATTTAAGAAAACAGCCCATTTTTAATTTCTAAAGAAGACGGCTGTAGTATTCTGTAAGGAAGTACTTTTGAAACAAGTTTCAAAAATGAACTTTTTGGTACTCGAAACCAATCTGTTAAACTATTAAGCAACTTTATTTTGGTAAACAAAAAGAAAAAACTCAGCCTAATTAAATTTAGTCAGCACATTTATCAACAGAAGTCATCAGGGAGGAGCAGTAAGACAATTCTTGGGAGCAGCTGTAATCAATCTGTACACTCTAGTCTGAATGTGTGTGTGTGTGTAAAACTATACAGAAACTACTTGTAGGAAAAAAGATTTCATATTCCTTAAAATGAAGGAAAGCTACATGCTCACAAGGGTTTCTGATGAGGAATGTTGGGTGTGCAGAAGCTGAATCTGTTGTGTGTCCTTTCATGGCCTTACAATCTCCCTATTTTTTCCATATTTTTGCATAGTGCAATTGTAGTTCAGCATCTCACTTTTCACATTTTTTGATATTAAATACTTAGATATTCCTTTGATGCACTTTTCTCTTGGAGCGTGTTGCAGAGCTACATGCTCAGCTGGTCAAAGCTGCTGAGCTCCCTGTTGTTCCGTTATATTCAGGTTTACTTATTCACATCAGCTTAGGATCAGGGCCTGGAGTAATTGTGGCGTTTTTTTTTTTTTTAAAATGTGAACTTAATATGTAAATGTTCTGGCGTCTATTAATGCAAAAGGTCACCTGGCTGATTTTGTTCTTTCTTTGGATTGCCGCAACCCTTTGAAGAGTGTTAATTGATTGTAATTGTTTTAGTTAATCAATTTCAGGGGATCAGGAACCTATTTTACATGCAGGAGTTGTTTGCTTCCAGGCAGTTCACAGAAGTAATGAAAACTACCTTAGGTCAATTGTTTCTTTACTACGAGAGATTAAGTGTTTTGTGTATACTGGGTGGCACTGGTTTTGGAATATGTATGAGCAGAGCTATCAGGAGAGTGAGTATGGCCACCTCATATACAAGTCAGAGAAAAATCCCTCTGATAATGATCGCTGAAATGGTTTAACATTTCAGAAGGGTTAAAACTTCCTCTGATAATGAGAAATCAAAGATACAGAGCACGTGGGTGCGACTCTTCTGGATTCAGCTTTTCTAAAACCTGTTTATCCCTTTTTTTTTTATCGAAGAGAAATAAAAGGGCAAAAGACAAGAACCCTCTCTGGGCTTGATATTTCTAATGTTTTTATTCATATTTAGGGCTGCTTCACTGATATGGACATCAGTGTCTTGCCAGCTTTGAATGATCAATCCTGTTCCTGAATGAAAGCTTGAGGGTCTCGGAATGCTGGGGAATATGTACTAGAGTGCCAAGACTTCCTTAGAGCCCCGGTGAAATCTGGAGGATTTCTGTGCAAGAGCTCTCGTTTATCTATGAGGGGCTGTTTATTTGCTTAAGACAGCACACCAAAGTGTGTGCAGTAAGAGTTTGTGAAGTAGAGCCACGTAAGAAACTCTAAGGGCAACTTTGGGACTTCTTGATAAGCAGACTTCATCTACCCAAAATTTTTGGGATAGAGGAAAAGTCTGTCCTCTCCTACTTCTTTTCCATTGCAATATCATTTTCCCTGTCTCCCGCTCAAATAAGGTACATTTTCTGAGAATGGGCTAGTTAATGCATTGAATGTATGTTGTAGTGTAAGAAATGAAAGTAAAACTTCATTATAATTGGAACATAATATGACTTTTAGAAATCTTTGGCAGGTAAACATTTAAATCCACCAAAGTGACTTGTCCCATGAAAAAAGGAGGAACTTTCTGGTTTCATCACTGATGTCTTAATGCAGCCCGTAGTATAATTTCATGGTCTGCATGTCTTAAGCAGGGACTATGCACCTTAGTGCATAAAGTGGGTTATTTTTTTCTTAAATGTGAAGCTGATGCTAGTTTCATAAACTTCAAATAAGCTGCAAGGCTGTTCTTTTCCTCTCCGAATGTGTATTTTTCTGGATTTCAGGAACTTGCTGTTCTTTTTTCCCGTGTCTCTTGCTATCGATGCAGTAACTTTCAAAACTGGCAGATGTTCAGACAAATTAAACAACAAAATTCTGAGGGGAAACGAAAAAGGCTTCTGACCCAGAAGTATGGGTGGCTCACTGAGGGGAATGCTATTAGCAGAAAATGGCAAGGAAGGTAGTTAATGTGAATCCCAGATTTCTGCTAGGAAGAGAAAAACCAGAAGTATCAATGAAATGAAATTACCCAAATAAAGAAATCTGCACTTGTGGGCTAAATAGTACAAATATCATGCAAGGGGGACTACGAATTAAAGGCAGTTGGGCATAAATTTGACCATATAATTGGAAACTCTGCAGATGGAAGTGGAGGAAGGGAGAGAAAGGAATAACATTCACTCTAAAAAAAGAGTGAAAATTACAAGTATACAGTGCCATGCAATGAAGGAGCAACTGCAAGAGGGGTGCATTTTTCCTGGTCTCTTGTATTTCTTCGTTCTGCCCTTGCTCTCCCTCTCAAAGCCCCGTCTCTGGCTCCGCCTGTGCCTGTTCACACGTACCACACGCAAATGTTTCCTCCTACACTCCTGGGACCTCTGGGAACAAATGATGCTGCTGCTGGGCCCAGCAAACTGGGCAGACACTGAGTGCGGAGGCCTGCGCTGCCTATGTGCTTATGCTTTAAGGCACGGATGATCATTTGACATCTAATCCATAACCACCTAAATTTAAGAGTCCTGATGGTTGAGCCTCTAACCAGAGAATCTCAACACTGAAAATCTTTCTACTCAAATAAAGTCTAATGGGAGTGGAAAAAATGGCTAGAGAGGAGCAAAAGTAGCAGCAATGAGGCTGGTGGCTGAAGATTGGTGTGTCAAGCCCTAAGTGTTGTCCTTTACTGTGTGCATTTTGAAGGGGGGTAGAACTGCACCTGGGACACACCCCGATCCTTTTCCTCTTGGGTTAAGTAGCACTGCAGTCCCTAGGTCTGCTAGGGGAAGTACAGGGAGCAGGATTTCCAGGAGAGGAAAACAAAACAAACTTTTTTTATTTTTAATTATTTTGTGGCAAAAAAAAATATTAGACTGATTCCAGCCTGCTAACTTCCAGAAATAAACAGGAGTTACCGTAAACTACAGCACATTCCTTCTGATTTTATCTGCCTCAAAAAATCACAGGTGCCTGACTTATTTTATGTACCTTTCTGTTGTTAAGACAGGCAGGAAATTTGAGAACAATATAATTGTCAGTATGATAAATGAGAAGGCAAAATACTGTTGAACAGTAGAGGACACCGGGTGTTATTATGGCCTATTGTTGCTATGAATAGAACCACCCAGACACCAATTAACATCTCATTGCTATGATTACTTGCTACAGTATCTGCTCCACTAATCAAACTTGCACCTTTTTAGTCCATATTTTGATTTCAAAAAGTTATACCAAGAACAGATTACATTTATCTCAAATGCAAATAAATGTGAAGCTTAAGAAGCTAATTAAGTTTATAACCACTGAGAATAACATTAAAAAGAAAATTAAATTGCTTGGTTTGGAGGAAAACCTTTTAGGAAACATTTGTTGAATAAACATAAAAGAAATTCTCCTAATGTACTCTTATGCAAATAGTGTTCTGTTTATATTTTTCCATATGTCAATCATATATAACTCTTAATTTTTTTCTTCACTAAACACTCTTCTTCATAGGAATATTTACTATCAAGCACACAATATGTAGTAAGTATGAGAGCTACATGACAGCAACCTGCTATATCTTCCCAAACTTTTTGAGAACAGAGTTACAGCTTTACAAAAATGTTAACACTATTACAAATATTTGGTAAATAATCGCTCCAGGCAAGGAGATGGAAATGAAGGATAAAGCCCATGAGATATTCCTTCTCTCATTTTTTTTTTTTTTTTTTTTTAGTGGTCATAAAAGGTACCAGATTTGAAAGCCCTGGAGAAAGTAAATGTCTGCTCATGCATCAGGCAGCAGTACTGCAGAATTTCTTGGGCTCGGCTCCATCTTCCACAGTACTGTGGTGGCATTCCTGGTCTAATGGACTGCTAAGGCATGGTCACCATCTATCTAAAGTCAATGAGAAAACAAGGGTAGTTAAGCAGACCCTTAAGCGTTTTGCTGGATCGTGTTGCTCGGTTCCGTGACAGGCTGAGCCTGTGCCCCAGAAGCTCCTCAGCTAGGAGGCTGCCCCGACTGCCTTCTGCTGGGAGCAGCCCTGGCTGGCCCAGGTTTTGCAGCAGCTTGCTCCCCAGGAGAGTTGGCTGGCCCAGAGCTGCGCTCTCGTCCCAAATGGATTAGCTGTCCTAGGAAAAGATAAGGTTTCTGCCTACGTATCATTCCTCTGCTTGGTTTAAGGAAAAATGGCTTTTGAAGGAGAAATGGGAATTCCATTTAGTCCAGAAGACAAAAGCAGGGCTGACACAATTTCTCCTTGAAGAGTAGTCCCGTGAAGAGTATTGACAGAGCTTCTGCTGCTTCTGCTCTTTCTGTCCTGCTCTGTGGAGCACAGGAAATCAGTGGAGCAGACACCCCTCCTTTGCAGCCCTGGCTCTGCCAGGGCACAGAAGAGCAAAGCCTCTGTGTCCTCTTTGTGGAAGTAAATCTGGAGAAGAGGTTGGGGCGTACCTTCGTTCTTCCTTCCTACGTACTGTGTTTAAGATTTGACAGCAGCAGAGTTGCTCACAGGGAGTCATGGCAATAAATCTTTTGTTTTGACTTGCCCTGTAGGGTCTGGATGTCCTGGATGAGCTGAGCAGTGGTTCTACCCTCTGCTGGTAACAGCTTCATTCCTGTGAGCTGGACACGACGCATGTGGGGAAGAAATTTTTGTGATGGAAATGGTGTATATGATGTCATTTTGGAGGCCTTGAAATGACTGTTTTGTTAATCTTTAACACATGCCTTCAGCTTGCTGGTGTTCAGAGAGCATCGCTTTCACTGCAAGGGTTTCAATTATGATTAGAATATTTTGAATTTTGAAATGTGCCTCTGATGACCCATCACATTTTTTTAAAGCTTTGGACATGGAAGAGCAGTGTTGAACTTGGAGCTTGGATTTAGATATAATTTTTTTAAAAAGCAGCTGACAGGTTTGCTGGATTAGTGTTTATAATACTTATTGACATCCCATGATACCTTTCCATAGCTGAGCAGAGTTTAGATTGACTCTGGAGTATTAGTACTTGATGAAGGTAATCTGTTTTCTTGGCTGAAGCTCACAAACAAAGCAGTTAAATCCCCATTACAAATGGCTAAACAGGGACCCATTAAACTTCTTATAGGCCTGTCTCATTTCTATAGTCCCTGAAACATTTATAAAGGGCACTGTTAAAAATTTACAGAACCTTGAGATAGTTTCTTAAGCAAAGCTACTCTGTGTACACTACCTGAAATGTGCAGTCTTCCTTTAAAGAGTAAAATAAAGGTAGTTAAGAAAAACTTTTTTTCCGTACACTTTGACCTACAGTAACTGTTTTGGCTTTTCATGATTTATTTTCAAAGTTTCATAGAAAAATAAATGTTACAGGTAGAAAAAAACAATTCATGCTTAAGCTACCATAGGAAGGCATTGGGGCTGGTTATTAATAGTCAAACTGTCTTTGTTAATGTCTGTTTCAATTATTAGTTCTCCAATCACCCTTTTTATATGGGAAGTCACTCTGGAAATTGTTGGCACCAAATTTGAGATGAATATGGTAATAGTGGATGTATCATGTTAATGAGAATTCTCATATTAAGAAATATAAGACACATTATTTTAATGATTCTACTGGCATCAAACCGTGGAAGCCACAAAGTTATTTTTTTAATGAATCAATCCCCACAGGCCTAAAGTAATTGTGTGAAAACTGTTGGGCTTTTTTTATTCCAGTAAAAGACAGCCCCAAACTGAAATTATACTTTTCACTGTTTTAGCCAATGTTTTGCAATAATACCAGGTATTCTGTAAACCTCAAAAGAAAGAGAACGTTTAGCGCAGCGCTGGAGTGGGGAGGTTGAATCAGGCCTCCCAATGCATGTCAATAAAGAGGTGATAATTAGAGAGAGAAAAAGCAAAGCCTTCATTAGGCCACAGATTATTTGAGTTGCATGGGCAAACTGTCAAATTGAGCACACCGGGGATGGCAGTATCTTGTGAGACAGCCTGTACCTTAGTGCGTGGGGATAGCGGCATTTGTTTGTATAATAGGGACACGGCACCGGGCAGGGGGAGGGGATGGCCAAGAATAGAAAAGCACTATTGTCTGGTTTGGTTCATTATATTCTTATTCTAGTCATCCTCTCTAAGAGCTTAATCTTCTGCTCAAGTATTTTAAAAATAAATAAATGAGCGGTTCTGTCTTTCTAAATATGGGAGATGATACGGGAGTGTGGGGAATAATGGAACCACACTGTGTATGTGTTTTCTAGTTCCTGTGAATTCTGATAATTTCCAGATGGTCACTTGTAAGTATATTCATCAAACATGAAGAATGGTTTCATAGACTGCAATATATATTCTAGGGCACCGCTAAGATGTCTAGAAAATTTGAATCTTTAGGTATTGTTTTTCTCCTTAACCAACTACTGATGGTGCAAGGAGTAATAATAAAGAAGTTCATATGATAGTGTGCTTTCTATTTTTGTGGATCCTGAAAATATATGCTAAGCCATCTACACCATCTGCTCCACTGGAGTCAAAGCCCCAGCCGTACAAGCTTAGGAGTAAGTGCTGAAGAGCTGATATTTTATGTGGGCTGAAGTTGGTGTCTTAAGTAGTTTCAAGCAAGCCTTTCACAAAATTCAGGGATGCAACCAGCACTTGTTTGCATACTCCTTCTTGTGAGTTTTTAGCTGAAAAATAACAGACCTCTTTACCAGGTATCTTAAGCAAGGTACAGAAAAGTTACCTCTCAGCTGGGATCGGAGAAGCAGAAAGTGGCTTGTTCCCTTTGCAGTAGATAAGAAGGGACCTACCAGTCAAAGAGCCAATTAAACGCCCAGCACAACTTCGTAGGGCAGTCTTCCAGTTTAACAGTTTCTACCTGCCCAGCTCCAAAACAGGGTCCAGCTCTAAAAATGCCACCCCGTGCTAGTTTCCTTTCTCTTCCTTTTTGTGCTGCTCTTTGTTGGTTATTTGTTACCCAAGCACAAGGCACTAAGGAATCATACAAATCCTCATGGTGCTTGTACATGGTCCAGGTACTTGTTTTAGACCTGTGCCCTTTTCAAGTGAGGAAGCTGATCAGTAGACACAGGACAAGAAATGTAGGAAATGAGCAGCAGCATCAGAAAAGGAAGATCCGTTTCGGCTATCCTTGCCCGAGGATGGTCAAATATCCTAAGGGATATGATTTAGTGGGGGACTTGCTAATGCTGGGTTAATGGTTGGACCCGATGATCTTGGAGGTCTTTTCCAACCAGAACAATTCTATGATTCTATGATATCCTAGTAGGATAGTCCTTGCTGCTAAGCAGCTCGTGTTATCTTGACTCTTCTCAATCTTTTTAGATAAATATGGCAGAAGGATTGCAGAACCTCATGCCAGAGTTTGGTCTTCACTTCTACTGTCTTAGCCGGCTGTCTTCCTAGAAGATCCTATTCTTATGTCACACTTGCTTTTGCAACCTTATCGATCTCAAAATACTTTTTTACTAGATGGGTGAAGTACTTTTAACTATAACAGTATTTCCAGCCCTGTGCATCATAGCCATACAGTCAATCTATAACCAAAAAAAAAGCACATCTTCGGAATATGACTGAGTTGAGCCTAAAATTACCGGGGCTAATCTACTGCTTTCACACAGCCTTCCTAACCTCTTATTGTATTCTTCTCAAACATTAGTTCTCAATTCCAGAATTTGAAAGAAAGCCAGAAAACCCCACCCATTTCTGTCCATCTCCTTGAGCTGGCACTCCTAGATACCACCAAGTATTTCAGTGGTTACATCTGGCAGCCTGTGCTTGAAGGCAGTGATGGAAACAGGACCGAAAATACAAACACAATATTTAGAAATACTGCTGAGGGAGAGGAGGAGAAAAGAGCCCTCACACACCACATTTCTGCTGTTCTGTCTGTTTAGCAGTTATGCCAGTATGACACACCAGAATGTTTCAATCATCAAATTACTGTTGTTTGTTATTACCAAATAAAGCATTTTAAACCCATGGTTTGCACCACTTCTTTAAATGCCATCTTATGCACATCTGATGAAGTGCTATTTGTTTGATACTTGCAGGATCACATTTAAACAAACTCTTCTGGGAGCTGAGGTTGCCCATTGGAGTGTTATTTTGATACCACTAGTAGTTTGAAATAAGCCACTTTAGGACTCCTCTGTGTGTTCTTCTGCAAATCAAATTATCTACTAGCTAACTGGGAGAGCAGTAAGAGGCAAAATATGATTTGTCTGAAGAAAGGAAGGCATAGAGAAGGGAAGTAGTAACAACTCCAGTTATGGCGTTTGATATATCCCTGGAAGAGAGGAATGGAAATCGTGAGTCTGTCCACAAACATTGGCCCAAGCGTGGTGGAGGTCGCTTGGTACAGGTCTGTCTTGCTCTGTTCCTCTTTGCTGAAAGCCTGTCTCTGCAATCGCGCTTGAGAGCAGCCCTGCTATGAGAAGTTATTCAAGGGCCACAGATAAGGCCTGCTATAAAGCCCCTTGATTACTGGGAGTTGATATTTTTTTCTCTTTCTTCTTTTTTTTCCTCCTCTGAACACAGGTATGTCTCTCCCTAGTCCAGTGCCAGCATTGGGTACTGAAGTCGGAGGTGTGACTCAGAGGTAAAGGCGGAGGATGTTCTGTGGAGTCTGCACTGCTGTATCTGGATAGACTTTTAGTGACCCAATTTATCTAAGTTTTTTGATTAAGAAACTAGTTTTGTACCCCTTGGTGCTTTTATGACAATTAAAATCCTTAATTTGTGATATTTTGGCCAAATTTAGCTACAGAAACCAAACTACATTTCGTTTGAGCTTTAACTATGCATGTGACATCAGGAGGCGGCTGCCACTTTATTCTCCTACTCAGATCTGTCTTATACGGCCAGAATAAATCACTTTGGTAGGAAAGAACTCATATTGAGCAATATCCTCCCCACTGGAATTAAGGATGATCATGACAAACCTTTCCAGTTTCTGCTTCCTGTGTAAGATAGTTATATTTCAGAATTTTTAATCCATTTTTAAAATTTCATGACAGAGGTAAGTTTTCAAACATCAATTATTCATAGGAGTATGGTATAGTTACACTAATGCTTTTTGGAAAACCTTTGTACCTCTAGAATGGAATTTAATGAGACTTGACAATGCTCTCCCAAAAGGTCACTACCCAAGTGTTTTTGTCATCCTGCTCGGGAGAAAGGAGTCAGCAGCTCAAATTCTTCTCTTCCTATTTAGGCTGGGGGTCAGATTGAGAGTTCTTAATGCCTCTCTTATTGCACCCTCTGAGCTGTCAGAAATGGCTGTAACAGCTTTCTTTCCCCTAGGATATTGAACTCCTTAGCCTAACTCAGAGTAGGAATAGCTCTGGGCTGTCGCAGCCTTGGATATGACCACGGGAAGGTAGGGGTTCCTCCTCCGCCTTTTTGGAAATGGTTTTGGTCTTGAACCTCCTTACAAGGCAAGAAAATTACTGCCTACCTGTTCTCATTTCTTTGACATTGTTCTTTTTCAATAGGAGACAATGTATTCACAAACGGGGAAAGAAGGGAAGAGAGTTATGTAGCGGACACCTTGCTTAACGTGCTACGAGAAGATGCTTAAAGGTAGCATTGTAGGAGCACACGTGTAAAGTGTTGTTTACGTAAGTTACTCTAAATTTCCTGGTCGCACCTGCAGCCTACCAGAATGCCTCCCAAGCCTCCCAGGCTGCGGATTTGCACCTCCGTACCTCGATGCATACTTAGTTATCATGGGAGTTTGGTTTGGCTTGTGGATTAATCTTGCTGTTGGCTCAGAGAAGCCACGCTGAGCCTGGGCTGGGTGCTGGCTGTCCCCCTCCACGCTGGCTGCCGGGGAGCATGGAGGGCAGGGGCTAGTTGCCTTGGGGGTTCCGGAGCCGGCGCTGAGGGCCAGCACGGCTGAGCGAGGGCTAACATACCCACTCAACTGGCCTTGAGTGTCTTGCTGCTGCGCTCGTCAGCACGTGTTCCCCAAGTTTTTCGGTTATTCAGAGTATCCCCACTTACCATTACCTCAGATAACGGGCAAATGGTTCATTTTTGTGGATGCAATTAGCATTTTCTGCCGTTCTGTTGAGTCCTCCAGATGTTTTAGAAGCTCTCACGAGTAGGAGCAGTCTTTCCTTTACAAAATCACGACTGCAGGTGCTGTGAAGAAGTAGTGGCTCTTTCAGGTCATAAGATATCTATTTGTATGAGAAATGTGTATCTTTGGCAGACTGCTAAATATTACTGCTTAAATCTATTACAAGGAAGCACAATTTTCTGTAACTTAATTTCCTAAGCCTAATGAACCCAGTAAATTTCCTCTGATGTCTTCCCAAGTTAATATGTTAAATCTAATTTATTTGGCAAAAAATTGGACAGATTTCCTCTTAATTGAATTAACCTAGAAGAAAAAAAATGTATTGTTATGGAAATCTGTGACTAATAATTCACAGATGTGAAAGTCCTGATTTTGGTTCCATTCATTTACTATCTTACAATCGCTATTTTTGTTTGCTATAATTTAACTAGAAAGAGTTAATTGAACCATATACGTATTTGAAAAGTTTGATAAATGATACTGAATTACTTTCTTGTCATTTAATGTTGCAGAAGATTTTTCTGTCCTACGTGATTATTTGCATACTTATTGAATATTACATTTGCCGATTGATTTTCTTGATGTGTTACTGATATTTTTGTGGACACCACTAATGAATGGATGATGCATTTTCATCAGCAATAACACATTTCTAGCAATTGTAACTGCTAGATCTCAAAGTGGTGCAAAAAAGAATTCTCACTGTTTATGTCTTAGTGCTTCAGTTTTTCCAACATTAAGTCCCAACAAAACCCAAAGCGAACCCATGACTGGGAGCAGGTCCTGAATGTAGTTCAGCAGCAACACAAAAACATGAGTTTGCCTCTGCATGCTGCTTTGATTTTATGCGAACAGGGTATAGATAAGAGGGATATACTTGCGTATCCTCCTGGAACGTAATTCATGTTCTTCATGCCAACAGCTACAGCCCTGCTTTCCTGCCGCTTCCTTAATATATGTGGAGAGGTCTGATGTAAGCAAGGGAGCCAAACTCTGACAAATACATTACAAGGGCCACTAATGAGTGCAAATCCATGTGTGACCTTTAGAGCATTCATGCAGCTGTCTCCACCCTCTGATGTGGCTTGTGCTGGAAGAATCCTACTGATACCTAGCATTTCAAAATGACTATGGATATGGAAATAATAGAGTTGGTTTCCTTCTGTTCCTACATCTCTACCACTTTCAGAATTACTCAGGACAGAATTTGGATTTAAAACTGTAGGCCAAAGATCTCTAGCGTCCTTGCGTTTTAAAGTGACTATTAGTGATATCCAATATTATTTATAAATGGTCTAGGAGTTTTCCTGCAATAAATTTTTACCCAGACATTTATATCTTTTCCAACACAACAGCAATTGTATGGAAAATAGTCAATAGGCTGCAATACTAAGGTCAACAGTTTTAGTATTAAAATCAGTTTACAGTATGTTTGCTTGAAGTGCACATAAATTCAAAGAGGCAAGAAGTATAAACAGAATAGCTGATTTCTTGGATGCACTCCAATATAATTATAGCTATTCACCCTTGTGACTATTTGTGTGTGTAGCTTAAAGCTATTTGCCTGCCCTAAGGTACAGTAGCAGTATTTTTATACATCTTTGTATCTGATTGAAATGCAAAACTCAGTAAACCTGGAAAGGATGCTAACAAGCTTAAAGAAATGTATGAGTAAAATTAACCGGCAGATTGAATGTGCATTTTGACATTTGTCACCAGCACCACCCAGTTCCCAATACAGGTACCTCTCATTCTCTTCAGTTTTGAAACCGAGATATCCCTTAAGGATTTGTCACCAAAATAGTGTATTTCTAATAGGCAATTATGAAAAAAAAAAATCATCATCAATCACATTTATTGCAAACATCTCATAAAACAGTAAAACATTTATGTGGCTATGGAAGGCAAGTATGTCGCCATGTAATGTACTAAGATTTGCATATAAAGAACAGCAGGCAGCAAACAAGCCTCTTTCCCTTTCTTATTCCATTTATACAAATGCCTTTGATGCAACGTATCTACTTAATTTACATCAAAATGTTATAGCTGCAACACCTGAGCGCCATTAAGCGTCGCTCGGGCTCAGAGCACGCCAGGCGGAGGCGGCCGCCGCCGCTGCCTGCAGGTAGGGCCCGTCAGGCGCGTCGCGCCCTGTCACAGCCCGTCTGTCACCCAGGAGGCCGGGCTTTGTCTCAGCCTGATGTGCACCTCTCACGGACATTTTCCTGTTGTCGTTGCTCTTTCCCTCCCCCCGATAGCATTTTTTCCACCAGGATCATTCGTGTCGGGGTTTTGCTTTCAGACTAATTCCGGGGATGTTGGGACTCTCTATCGTTGCCGTGTGGATAGGAATAAAGTGCAGTTGCTTGGGAAGACACAGGGCTGCTCTCGGGCGGGGGCACGGCGGCTGACTGTCGATGCCAACGTTGCTAATCTCCTCCGTAATCATCTGCACCTTGGGCTCGGCAAACGCTCGGAAATCGTTTTCTTGAAACTTTTTTTTTTCAATAGCTCAGAGTGCATCAACCGTGGGGCTGTATGATATAAAATGACTAATAAAAAGTGAGGTTATTTGTGTGTCAGAGTTGGTAACAACTGTCTTTATCTGGGTTTTTCTACAAGCCTCAAGGCAAAATGAAGCAGGCAGCACTGCGGAGAAGAGAGCAGTGAACGACACCACATTGTACAAATCTGTGGGATTTTTTGACATTTGACTTTCAACTATCATTTTAAAAAATTCTGCCTTCTATTTACTTGTCAGAACCGGATTTAATTCTTATATGCTGCAAGGAATTCGCCGTGTTAAGATATTGATATAACAAATTGCTGAATGTTTTAGAGATTGATTCTTGCTGACCAAAATGGGCTTTCAGATTGGAAGTCCTTTTTTCCAGAAAACACCTGCTGAGACAGGAGTCTGACTGCTACACAAAAGAAAGATACGGCTTGTTTAGTCTGCTGCTATCTAGCAATTTGCAGATGCTATCAAAAATAGCATTTTTTTAATGAAAATTACCTAAGGATTTGGCAAAGGACCTTGGTTAAAATGGACTGAGTGGCCACTGTCAGGCGAGTATTAACAGACAGACTGGTTGTTACTTCTGTCAGTCTGTCTGCAAAATTATGACAGGCCACGCAGCGGGGAGCAAATGATCATTAATACTTCATCCCCTGGGACACAATAAACTGCCATTCACTTGCATACAAATAAAATACATAAAGCTTGTCAGACAAGGTGACAGCAAAAGGTGCTTTTTCAGAATGATTTTGTACTGCAGTGGGATGTGATCGTTTAAGACGTGTTTTTGCATTGTGCGCTCTGCGATCTTGGCAGCAGTGTCTTTGAATTCGTTCCGGTTTAAAAATATCTTTTAGTGCTTTTTCCTGATGTTTATTTTACTTCATTAGAAGAACATAAGATTTTGAGCACTGTTCTCAGCTATACAGTGGAAAGTTAACCATAGCGTTTGCAGGAAAAGCCTGCCCTCGAGCCAGCGATGTTTGTGCCGCCCGAGCGAGCACCCGAGCAGTCCAGGCTCTGCGCGCGGGCGGTGCGCGCTCTGCGCGGATGAACGGAGTCCGATGCCAAAAGATGCCCTTTGGAACAAAGATTCCCAAGCTAGAAAAAGCTGTTCTGAACTTGAATAAGCTGTTTCCACAAGGTTTTTACAAGCAAAAAGTCTAAAAAAAAAAAAAAGTGTTATGTTGTAGTATGCTTTTTGTGAGGTCAGAAAGAGGCTAGAATTTGAGTTATTTGCTTAGCCACTGCTTCCAGTAATGCATTTCTGTTCTGGGAAGTGCACTGAAAAAGATAATTACTGATTTATGAGGAGATTTTGCATGTTCTGCCTATAGGGTGTTTTGTTTTGTTTTGCTTTTGACAGATCTACCAATGAATTATTAGGTGGTTACTGCGCTGGAAGTTTTGTCTAGGCAAGGCACATAGCGTTGCTAACCCAGTCAGCGTGGAGCCTGGTAATCTCACTATATTGGCAATGAATTCCTTCGATACTTACTAGAAAAACAAGTTTTCTGACTTGCTCTTCATGCCTCAACCCCCTTTCCTCCTTTAATATTTCCCATGGAGATTTATGGGATGCATTGTGTATGGCTTTGTGCAAGCATTTGTTTGAAATATTTCAATTTCTTTAAAACTACACTTTTTAAGGAAGCAAAAGATGTTTTATCAAATATTTTGAGGGTTTTGTGCAATTACAGCAGTTTCTATCGTACCAATGGATCTTATCTACAGAACTTTGAAGTCGTACTTCGTTGCGTATTTCGCTTTCAAGGCAGGTGAAGAAATTTGGACTTTTCCTTTGCCAAAATTGCTTCTGCACTAATGCTTTCACAGTTTGGTTCTGCTTGGTTTTTTCCTTCTCCTGGCCTTGACGGCAAAAAGAAGAATTACTAACGAATGCTGTCTCTTGGCTGAGCTAGAGGAAAGAAACACTGGAAGTTTCACATGAAAGCTGGGTTAGATCTGCCCGTGTTCTCTTCTTGGGTTTCTGCCCCTTCTGTATCCTGGCGTCACTCTCGGTATTGTAATGTCACCTACTTTAAAGAGCAATTATGGCAAACCACCTATGGATGACAATGCCATTTAGAGTGTGAGAATCAAGCACATGTCAACTGTAAAAGTTTTGGTAAGGCATCTGCCAACGTTGCGTACGAAGAAAAAGTTAAATGTTGTTGAATCCACGGCACCGGTATTCTCACCTGCATGGCTGGACAGAGAAGGAAAATGAAAAGACTAACAGAAAATACTTCTTATATCACTCGTGTAACTTCTCTAATTTCTGTTCTTCCTTTGTGCACTGAATCACCCTGATTCTAGACAACCGCTGCACAATGTGAGAACGGAGCTGCAAAATTAAACAGCGCTCTGGAAAAATAGAAGCAGGAAACTGATGCAATGTGATTTTTCCCTTTTATGCACAGGCATTAAGCAGTTGTGGGTTATTGTTTTTCTGTCATTAAAGAAATGGAAAAACACCTGCTGATTTCAGGCCTAAAGAGAAAAGTAAATAGTATCTTTAATAAATAAATTTTCTTTTGGCAGAAGTCTATCTTTAATATAAAGATAAGACTTTTTAATAGATTTTCGAGATACAACTTTTATATTAAAGTCTATATTAAAGGGAAGACTCCATAGGGCAAACCTGGAGACTCAGAGCAGACTGGATAAGGTAATGACTGCCTTAAATTCTGTGTGAAATGTTGTTAAGTATTGTGGTTCACATTGCTTGGGGATTGTGAAGTTCAGCAATGAAATCGGGTTGGGTTTTTTTTGCACAGTAATTTCACGTCACCTTCCTTAAGTCCTATTCCTTCTGGTTTGTGCATGCAGAAGCATGAAAGTTAGGACTGATTAGATGGCATTGGCATTGCAAAATCCCAAGAAAAATACTACTGTTAATGAGAATTGTGTGTATAACCCCCTGCATCTGGCAATGACAATTCACTCCTATGACTCTGTCAAACATTGCAAAAAATAAATAAACCTGGTAGCTCAATAATAAATAACTGCTCAAGATGCCTTTTTTTTTTTTTTTTTTAAAAAAAACCAAACCAACTTTAAAATGCAATAGCCTAAATCCTCAGCTACATTGAACCCACCTCTCTCCACTGAGTTCAGTGCAGCTAAACTGATTTACAGTGGTTGGGGAATCAGCCTGTTGTGACTCAAACACAAAGTATGCAAAAGTTTTGACAAATCCAGTTGGAACATGGATGGAAATGAATATGGGGGTTTCAAAAGTTAAAACAAAGCATTGGTTAAAAAACCCCAACAACTTAAACTGCTGCTTGAAAATCCTAAACTTACCGCTGCATATGTTCCAGTAATTTGCTCAGCCGTGCAGTATGTTGTATTCACTGAATGAAGAAAACTTCTCGTGAGAATGTTTAAAATGTCACCGCGGTTCAGTCCGGATCAGGGTGCAGGTGGCTCTACAAAGGCTTTGCTGAGGGGATGTGTTTATACAGTTGCTGCTGACGGATGGTCCTGACTGGCTAGGCGGCTCATAAAGCAACCGACCTCGCTTTCATCTTTGTGGTTTCTGTTCCTTCAGTGGATAGAAAAGAGGTTTTAATTATTCACATCATCCATTTTAATTTTTTTTTTTTTTACTCTTATCCACCCACTGTCTTATAACCAAGTAATATTCTCATCTTCCGATTACTGCACAAAACATGCGAAGGGGCAAGAGTGGGCAGACAGACAACAAATTTTTGAGAATACGAATGGTGATGCTGCCTCACTGGTGAGATTAGCAGAAGTCAAGATACGCTGAAATCCCCACCCTGCGAGACTGACTGTTGGGTCACCTTCAGGACGACAGAGCACTTGACAGCAACTGAGATTTAGGTGTTGCCACAGTATCTCTAGCGTTTTGCTTGTATTTATTTGTGACCTGTATTTTTAGAGTGTCATGGCTTCTACATGTAAAAGCAAATACTTGCTGCTGTTGGCGATCCCTGTTCTCTCCCTCTTTGCTAGATGATTACAAAAAGCTACAGCCCTGGAGTAAGCAGTTGTTTGGAAAGAGAACAGTAAACAGACCTAATCTAGCACTTGGATTTCCAGGCAAAAAGTGTACCAGAAATAATTAGTGGGAAAATAAGATTTAAAGTCCAAGATGCTTAAAAGGGAGCTCTGATAAGTGATCCTAACTATGCTTCTGGCCTTAGTACGACAGTGCTGGAGCAAGGCACGCTCTGCACGGCACTCACTCCCTTCATCAATCCTGGGGAACCCTGAAATCCCTTCTGCATAGGCACGGCTACGTGCTCTCTGCGAAACTACAGCGTTACAGGCTGTGCGCTCTTTCCCGAGGCTGCACTCCTTATCCCCGCAGAGGGTATTTTTCTCCCATTACATGAGAAATTTTTCAGCTTTCATATGACTTGAGAGTTGGGATAAGAGCTTGAGGTCATTTAATGCTTCTGGGTTTTGCAGGTTTTGTTCATCCTTAGAACAGGAGGATGTGATCCATGCCATAATGGGAATTTTGTTGTTTTCAATTGTAATTGTCCGTTCTTTCACGTATTAATGGCTACTGAGGAGAAAGAGATATAACCCTGGCATGAGGAAATCAGAACACCCTTTACTTTCCTATATGTAAATGGTAAATATGTTCTTTAATGTTTGTGGAGGAATTGACAAAACTAGAAAAAATATCCTTGGTTTTGGCAACAAAATGCTTCATTGGCTGATTTACAGTTGTCAGCTCTAGTTAACATGTGAGCTAGTTAGTAGATGCATGTCATCATCATGACCTGTACGTCCTACTCACCATCTTCACAGACAAACTTACTGTGGAGCAGTGCGTGGGCACGATGGCTACAGCTGCTTCCTAATTCTGTGACACAACGGACTTGAGTCAGGCTTTCTGATGAAAGAGGCCTTGAAATTATCTGAGATTTTCATACTTTGTACATGTACGCTTCCCTGGAATTGCTCTGCTAAAGAAATTTCCCCTTGGAGCTGTGAGCTACAACACAGTCACATTTTCTAAATGCCTACATTTAATAAGCATTTATAGAAATTATGAAAGCTGTAAAGTCTTTGCTACTTTCTGGCTTCATAAAAAAAGACAAATGTGCAAAGTAAAGAAACACGAGATGTGATAGAGCAGAAGAGTCTCTAGGTGGCCTGGCTGACAACTCCAAGGAAGAGCAGCAGATAAAGATCACTGCTTCTGTCTCTGAAATGGCCTTGCAGAGCTCTAAAGAGGTCTCTAGCAATGGCAGTCTTGGATACGTTACACAAAAATGCACAAGCGTATTCTGGCTCAGAAATAACATGTCGTATATATGGCACAGCAACTAAAATGAGAAGAGAGTATAGATGGGAGAGTTCCTTAGTCAACTATTGGACAGGATTGTTCAGACAAAGCTGTAGGGAAGAGTGACTTTTCTGTAGGTTGTTTGTTTTTTTTTTTGAGATGCTCCCTTTTCCTTCAAGCTAATTTTAACTCTAAACCACCTGTGATTATTTTCTTTTTAAATCAAGTTGAGATTTAAGGGGAAGAGGGATAGGGAAACAAGAACCAAAAGCTGCAAGGTGGGATCCCTCCTGCATGCGATCTGCTGGAGAGCATGGTTCCAGAGGAGAGTACTGGCGGATGGTAGGAAAAGCTGCCTCACGCTCCTCGTGACAAATATGTAAGTAAAAAGATTAAAAAAAAAAAAAAGTAAAAAAACCAAAGTACAGCTTTTCAAAACCTTATTTTATGCTTCCTTCATATTTAGCAGTCCAATCTTGAATACAGCACCAGTTTAGAGTACTTATATATTCTTTTTATGCTTGTTTTGTTTCATCTATCACTTCAGCCTGTCTCTCAGAAGTAATAATTTGCGTGTGGAAGAAAAAAAGTTGAGCTGATTGCAGAGGATGCATATTCCCCATCCCCAGTAAAATAAACTAGGAACCCATGTAAATGAGGCATACAGTTTATAATGAATTGGGCTGATCGTGATGATGTGTTCAAGTGTATCTCCCAAAGTTCATTAACTTAATGTAATATACAGTGGCAAGAATGATACCTATGATTACTCCAATTAAAATGATAGTTTTGTGCTTTTCTGTGATGCAAGTCAGTGCTGTGAGAACATGAAACACACCTCATAAATGCCACCCAGCTGCAAAAGTGACAAAGTGAGTCTGCCAGCTTTTCCTAACGGCATCGGGAATAATAGGCATGGCTGCAACTGGCTTTTGTTATTGCTGGAAACTGGCAGCTCACCAAGCATGGTAAGACCAAGGCAGTAAGTGTGATAGCACTGCTCAACAAGTCATTAAAATACACTATGAAAACCATGAAAACATATACTTCTAAATGGAAATAAAAATAAAGCAAATACTACTCTAAGTCTATGGGATGCGAGTACCACTAAGAGAAGGCTGTAAACAAGGGAGGATAGCACACCATCCTGCTCAAAAAGAAGTATAGGATTAAAGCTTTGCGCTGTTTTGAGCTCGCTGCTTATTAATAAAGAGTGGATGGTAACTGAAGAGATGAAGAGACTGTATTGTGAGCCACCACAGAGCACCGCGTGTGTGATGTTCCTTCTGAAGCCATAATAACCATTTGATTTCTGACCCTGAGGTGAATTTTGTATACTCATATGCATGAAGGAGGTGAAAGGATGTGCACTGAGATATGCCCTTCTTTCCAAACTGTGTTTTTAGAAGTGACATAATTGAGGTATAAATAAAATAACAAAGGAGGCTTTTATAGCTATATATTATTATTTCAAACTACCAACAGTTGTCTTCACACTTGCTGGTATTTTAGAGTCCTGAATTTTAAATGGCACAGCTCTTCTTTACCATCTCCTCTAAAATGCACTCAAATAGAGAATACATCTTAAGGGAAATTTCCAGAAATCAGGTCTGTAATAAACAGTCCTGGGAACTTTACTTGAGTTCCCTGCTCATCTCCTATTTGTCCTGTGACATGTCTGACAATAAGGAATACAGCCCTAAAATTGGCACTTAGCAATAGGCGAGTCCATATCCTTTCCCCAAAACTAAAATGGGGACGTAGCGCATGGTAGTTGCTTAAAGTGTCTGCCATTATGTGGGATGCCAAGAGGCCACCCCCTGCTGTTTTCCATTCAGATGAATGGGAAACCTATGGATAAATTACCACCTGCAGCGCGTGATAGCGGACATTGTAAGCAGCTGTCACCGTAGCTCTGTAATTATGCAAGTATTCTTCTAATATTATACAATTAGATGGCCCCATCTCCCTTTCTTTCTCTTGATAATGTTTTTGTAGGTGTCAAGAGCACTGAACTCTTTCCTTGTTCAATCACTTACGTCTCCATGCAATACAACCGGCATTTTCCTGATGCTGGTGGAGCTGGCACTCGTCCTATACCAGAGGTTGTCTTCTGCTGCATTTTCAGTACTGATTTAGATTTTTGTATTGTGAGATAGCAAAAACCATGGGGATAACAGCCAGTGAGCAGCCACACCTTACCTTTGTTAGAGATACCAGGCAATGCAGGCTGTTAGAAAGATGTAGCTGGCTTTATTTTCTTCAGCAGAAGCTTCTTGCAAGCATTTGGTGGCTGAAGTGTGACGTGGGAGATAGACCAAAAAGTATCAGTGCATCCTTTATGCATTTGAGGGATCTTTGTACTAAAAGGAATGGGAGAGAAACTGGATGGTATGAAGCAAAGCCAACTTTCTCAAAAGTAAAAAAACAGTTCTACAAAAAAAATAGACTACAGTTCTCAACTGGGGAAGTCATCTTAGTAGCAAATGGTTAGTTTGTTCTTGATGTTGTTCAGAAAAGCATATTTTACTACAAAATATTTCTACCTTTCTCATTATAGTCTCCTTTTTCTCTCCTCAGGATGCCAGTCTATAATTAGCAGTGAGTTTATGAATACTAAAAGCTTGAGTTTTCCTAAAGATTGTTGATAAAAATGGCCGATATTCCTTTTTTTTTCCCTGCAGAGCCCAAGCCTCAGTTGCCATTTTACAATCTAGTACTTTTGATTTTGTCCATTTCCCCCTGTGTTTTGTTTCTGCAAGTCTTTATTTGAACAAGAAACTGTGGAGATCTCTTGATGCCATACAGGGTATCAAACCTCACCCTCAGGAGGTGGCGTTCATTCTGAAGTGGTCTAAATACTTATTGTTAAAGCAATCTACAAAATCTGCCCATTTTAGTTTTTTCTATATTTCTTAAGGAAAGTCAATTACGTAAGATGAGGATCTGTTCTTCAATTAACCTTGTCCTGTTAGACTAAAGTTTAAAATAAGTTCAGATTCAACACCAAGTTGCTAATTAGTACCTGCTTTTTTACCTAAATTTGGGCTAAGTCACAGTGAATTTTACGTTTGAAAGGCTTCCTTCTTGCTGCCTTAAAGATAATTCCCGTAAAGAAAAATTGTGAGCCAATTTTGAAATTGCCTTTAATTCTGCTGTTTACAAGATCCTCAAACCTCCTTTCTGCAGAAAGCATGCAAAGATTATTAAATTTGGCTTCGGAAGCAGCTGTAACGATTAGCAAGTTAACCCTCCCTCCGCAGCCAGCGGCACCCGGCTGCGTGAGCTGTGCTAGTAAACCGGAGTGCAGCCTCAGAAGAGGTTTAGAGAAACCACCATTTTACAGACCCGTCCTCACGTTGGCAGTTACACAGCCATATGAGAGGTGACCAGGGATAGTGACGTTTTAAATCACTGCAGCCGTAGAAACAAACGCGCGACCGTGCCCGAAGGCTCCCGCGTGGTGGCACCTGGGGCACAACCCCGCCGTCGGTCCTCGGGGCTTTCGCTGGCTGCGTGGTGGGTATTTACACGCAACGTCGCAGGGGACCAGGAGACTGGCTGAGACTCGGTGACAAAGCCAAAGTAATTTGGCTGGCTACTGCAGACTGCAGGTTCTCCTGCCTGTGCCTGATGTGCCGTGCGAAGGCACAGGTGGACCAGAGCTGGACCAGAGCCATCCTGCCCTCTCCCATCGCCCCTGCGGTTGCGTTTCTTTTCAAGTCAGCATGAGAGTATTCCCTCGCTGTTATGCAGAGCCCAGGACTCTGAAGTTATATTGCCTTTCTCACCTCTTCCCGAAGGTTAGTCCCTTGCTTTCTTTGTACGTTCACTCCACAACAGATTTTTGGCACTTTACAGATTAATCTGCACATTTCAGAGTATGTAAATGGATCTAAATGAAGTAGCAGATAATAAGAAAGGGTGCATATCCCGGACTTTGGATGTTCCAAAAAGGACTTTTGAAACAGCAGAAAATGTAGAACACAGTTTTCTGCATTTATTTCTTGAGTTGGTGTAAACATAGGGCTTTTGAGAGCTTGATGAATATAATAACAGAGCATCGTTCTAAATTGATAAATTAGAAGAACAAACCATGGTAACATAATGCCCCCTATGGTTTGTCAGGGAGTATGTACAACAGCATTAAGAGGAATGCTTCCCTACATACTTTCTTTTAGTAGAATTAGAATTACATGTTATGCTCCTCAGCTACAGAGGAAAAATCTGGCTGGCTTTTCTTAATGAAGAGGTCAGATGATGCTAATTTAGATGCTCCAAATCTCCCCCTTCTTTTTGGAGATTCAGAGCAATTGGGATGAAAAGTGTTTTTGGGTAATGTAATAGTGTAACTAGTAGCGGTGAAGTTAACACCTTTACATTCTGGACAGTTTAACGTAGGAAGTCATCACCTAAGGGAAGGCGAGCAGCCTGCCCCAGAGGGGAGGGTGCTCTGTAATTGAATAGATGGCCACTTGATGGCAACATTCTACCACACATATGTAAACCCAGCAGAATTTGACAGTAGAAACTATAAACCTGAAAACATGCCTGTTTCCTCAGGACCCGGTTAAAAAAGCTCCAGCCATTCATACAACATTGTTTTCCAATAACTGCTGCAAATAAGGATTTCTCCACCGTATCTTGTGTATATCACAATTGTATGTCCGTTTAGGAATTCTCGTTACAGGATTCCATTTAGCAAGTTAGCGCTTCCTTCAGTAAGCTAACTCTTTCCAGCAGAAGTGGGCGTAACGTATTAATAGGTTTGCAGAGTGGTAGGTTGCCTCAGCCGTAAGTTATACAGAAGATGGTGCGTAAATAACGATAGGACATTTTGCCAGTAAATTAGTGCTCTTTTTCTATTCAGGTTTTTATCCCGCTCCCCCACATCTGGTTGAAAGGCAAATCTTCCCCCTCGTACTCTCAGTTCCTTTATGGTCTCGTGGTGTCAATGAGGGCAGAAGCACTACTGTACCCGGGAGAGGGAGCAAACTGCCCGCTTGCCGAGCGCTGCGACCCGAGCGCGCCGCCAAGCCGGGCTGCCCTGCTCTGAACCCGCACAGCAACCGCCAAGGCAATGCCCAGAGCTGCTCGGTGCAGTGCGGCGAGGCGATCCAAGACCTAAACCAGATGAAATTAATGATGCCCACCTTGGAGCTGTGGATGGGCAAACACCCTGGGAGCGGTTCTCTCTCCGTTCCCATGGGGCTCACAAATTCAGTTTTAAACCTTCCCAATGAAAAAAGACGTCGCTGATCCTGGTATGGCGGTGAACGGGCAGCAATCAGGGCAGACCCACAGGTGCCTATGAGTGCACACATAAAGTAAGAAAAAATGTATATTGGCTGTTGCTGGTCGCCAAAGAGCAAATGGGCACCAGCGGGCTATTCAGGCAAGCTGGCTACGTGTAATGCGATGGAGGAGACGAGATGTCTCCCAGACCCAGTGTTCTAGGACTGTGTCTTGGATTGTTTTGTGTTTCAAGACTTAATAATCTTGATTACACATTTCTTCTGTTTCAGTAAGTACTGAAAAAATCGTGCTTGTCATATATTTACATCTTTGCAACCTGGGGACTGGGTGGGAGGGGAAAATACAGGGACAAAGCGGGAGTGACTCACTGGGAATAACTATTGCATGTTGTCAGAATATAATGAAAATTATTTTGGTCTTCCGCTTTTAAGCTGGAATCCCGCTAGTAAACTGTAGGCAGATTGATTTAGCAGTAAGTACACTTTGAAAAAACCAGACATTTCATTTCAGTGACAGTTTATGCTAGTAATTCTCTTGCTAGCTCTCAGATACAGCCAGCACGTGTCTGGAGCGGGGAGCGCCTCTTCTTCCTCGCTCCTTCCGCAACAGTCATTTATTTGTTGGACTGGGACTGAAAACAGAATTTACTGCTAAATTTGCACAGCTAAGGTTAAGCAAATGGTTATTTGTTATTCCAGCTACTGGTCTATGGGCATATATACAGTTAATATTTAAAATCCATGTAAAGACATATTCACAAGGTTTGTGAAAAACGAGGCAGTTTTCCTTCCCGTAATGGCAGGGATCTCAAGTGAGTTGTGTTGTCAATGGGAGCGCAAGAGGTTATATAGTTTTCCATAATCTATAAAGCTTCTTCAGAATCATGTCATTAGCTTTCCTGTGGTAGTGCACAGCAGAGCTAATAATGCAATTATGGTTCATGTAGTTAAACTATGCTATTGATATTTTTTTTTCCCAGGAGGCCTTCATTCCTAGCAATTCTAATCATCTTCATTGTACGGCTGTATGGATTCCATGTTTCACTGTGAGGGAAATAAAATTGCAAATAAATACCATCTTTCCTAATGTCTCTGTAAATGCCAGATTTAGTAACCATTAACCAAATGTTGGAGTCTATAAAATGTATAATTCTTTGTATAAAAAAAAAAAAAATAGAAGAGGGACCACATTCACATATCAGTCACCAGGATAAACTATTATGCTGGAGTAAACGAGAGCAGAATTTCATCCAATATTTGATTATTCTCATTTCTTGCTGCTATAATTCATTACATTTTCTGGTTTTGGTATACTAACTCTTCCTCTGTCTGTCTACTGTATTTAAACTGTAAGTATTAGAGTAATGTTCACTGCCTCCGTAGTCTCAGTCTTCCACAATGAAGGTTGTTCTGAGAAGATAAATTATTAGAGCAATGAATCCTTTGAAAGGATTGCCTTGTTTTCTTGTGGAAAATTTTGTTTCTATTAACTATTGTGTTTCTTCTGAGTAAACTACCAAACACATTACAAAGCCTTTAGAAAAGACAAATGATAAGGCGATAGTGTGTTAATCATTTTGCTGAGAAACATCCTACTCCTTTAATGTGCCTGGGACACAAAGAGTTGAAAATAAACATAAAGAATGATTGCTATTAGGTGTCTGAGGAAAAACACAGGTATGAAAAGGACCTGCTAATTAGGCTTCCTCAGTGGCCCACAGGGAGATGGAAAGGAGTTGAAAATAAAACTAAAGTAAACATAACTAAAGCCTTTAGATATTCTTGCAAAAAGTTGTTGTCTGTGATAATGAACTCTCCGTGCTCTTTGTATCTTTAGAGAGAATGTCCGTCATTTTCCTGCATACATAGAGGTGACGTAGCACGAGGCTGGCACTTAGGGATCTCATGGGCTGGACAACAACCCAGCTCAAACCCAAGGGAGCTGAGACGGGGAGACAGCAGGACCGATGTTAACTGTAGAGCATCTTGTTATGGGCACAGAGCAGTTCCCGCCAGTCCCCCCTCCGCGATTGCTGGGAGAGAGGGGGACTGTGCAGTGACAGAGCCGGCAGAAGTATTCGTGAAGTTCATACCCATTTTCCATTATAACCCGTATTTTTAAATTGCTCGACTCTTTCTACATATTCTATTACTGCTATTTTTTCTGTTACATAATAACTGTTCTGGCTTTTGTTCTTCAGTAGAGCACTGAAAATATTCAGCCTGGTAGTTTGAAATACATAGGCAAAATGCTGTCAAGATACGCTAATTAGGAAAGCTCTGCACGCGTAACTTCCTACTGTCCTCTTTTGCTCTCGTTTGTTTTACAGGTGGTGCTGGTCAAAGACGCAGGCTTTCTTTACAGGACAAGTAGTTCTGGAATTATGAGCATCAATACTTTTTCATCTATGCAGAAGTTTTCTCCGTAGCTTGCTTTGCTAACCTAAGCCTTTGGCGGTTTGCTAATATTTTCTTCTCTCCCTTTACTCCATATAACAGGGAATCTGCAAAGTGCTTTGCAGGAATCTAAAGTACAAATTTGGTGCTTTTGGGAATCAAAACCAAATGGAAAAACTTGCTGTGATTTTTTTTCCCCAGTAAGTGAACGGTGATACAAGGAGAGAGGAACATAATACAAACTTGGGAAAAAAGAACCAGTTTTCCAGATCTGCTTTGAGCAGACTAATTAATCAGCATGTCTATAAAAACATGTGATTTGACCAGTAGTATAGCAGCCACTCGGTGACCGCTGAATGGTCCCGGAAAACCGAGGCACAAAACACCTGCTGTGCAGCTTGCTGTCCAAGATACACCCCTAGAATTTTATTTGACCCAGTTGGGGTGCTAACAGATAAATGCTGTTGCATGGGTTTGTTGGAAAATCAGCAGTGGATAAGGATTTTAAAAAAATCCATGTGTTATCCCTGTTGGTTATCAGTTTTAATAGTAGGAAATAATACGTAGAATAAAATTACCTGGTATCTTGCAAGAATTACTTTTCTTAGTGGGCCACTGCCATCCCTTCCATAGGTAGAATGCCTGAACTGCAATAAGTGCAAAACCAAAACATTTTCAAATTAAAAGAAATGACTAATAGTTGTGCTGTACTATTGGGTAGAATTTCTAAACATTGCTACTAAATGTAGAAAACAAATTGGATTGAGATCCTTAATTCCTTTTATTATTTTTTTAGGGGATGAAAAGCTTTATTAGAATTAAGCTCATCTGAAACTTATTATTCTTTCAGTATGCTAATTAATAGAGCAGGATCATGGATTTGTTAATTAAAATAAGATACCTCAGGGAAACTGAAATTAATTTTGATGTCCTAATAGAGTTACCATTATGTCATTAAATCTTGTGGATGTCTTATCCATTTCCCTTCTTTTTCTTCCCTCAAAAAGTGAAAAATGTTTTTTTTTAGTTTGAATTTAGAATTAGAATATTGAATGGTGACTTTCCAAAGATGTGGAGGAGATCACCTGATAATCTTGGAACAGCTGTAGCTCTCATCGGAGTGCCAGGAGTGTTCACCTCATGGGCTCTAAATGAGCACAAAACCGCTCACCTCTGGGTCGCTGGACCTGTGTTACTAGGGATTAACTTGGAAACAGTCACTCCAGTAGCCTCCTAGAGTAATTTAGTAATGTTGGCTCATATTTTCCAGAGATAGAACTAGCAAAACTCAAGCATCAGGCAGACATTGTAATGACTGTCAAAAATTTATTACACCTTAATGAAATGTCTTTCGTGGATGGAAGGTGTCATCTGACAGCAAATACTGTGGTCAGCTGGATATGTCCATGTTAGTGATTTAGTTCGTACAGAGTTTTTTAAGGGAATCTCCTGGTCGTCCCCGCTTGCTATGCTTGAGTGTGGTTTTGGAGCAGTCCTGGCGTGTGCAGACCGATTCCTGTTGGGTGGGACCAAATGGGAAGACATGCTCCAGGAGCACACCGGGAGCCACCAACGGTGCTCGGCCAAAGAGCCGCACAAGAGCCGAAGCAAAACCCAGAGCCACCGAGCACGGGTGAGTCCGCAGGGCCTGTCTTCTCTTTCTACAGGCCTGCTGCTGTTGCGCTGTGCTGTTGGCTGATGTGGACATGGCTAGGGCTGCCCAGGTCTTACCTAGTGCCTTGACAAGAGATCAGACTGTTGACGCAAATGTTGATTTCAATTTAAGTCATTTTTACAGAAGGAAAAGCATCTAAAATATACTCACTGTTTTCTGATACTCTGACTTTCCGGTACACTTTCTTCCAATTTAGATGTTTTGCAGTGTGGAGAAAGGGAAAAGGAGAGGTAAGTAGGAGAGAGTACTAGTTTTTCCTCTACAGCAAAGCACAATTTTTCTAATTTTACTTAATGAATTTTCAAGGCCAGCAAAGTAGTTCTGCATCATCACCAAGAGCGTTAATTGCATTTGTATCCAAAACTTCTGTCATTTAATTCACTAGAAGACAGCAATAATCTTATTAATATACCAGTGTATATTGTTTGAGTACTTTAACTCATTTTATCACTGGGTTAAATGGGTAAAATTTAATCAGAGACAAGAACTAGATCTAATTGTTAGCGGGTGCTGAGCAGTTGCAGTGTGGTTAGTGTGGTGAAAGCGGTGACTTCCCAGGAAGAACGCCTGCTGTTGGCCTTCAGCCTGAGCAGTCTTCGGAGGGACTTGGTTGCAGGTAAGGCAGGGCAAGACGCAGTTCTCTTACTGCTGAGTCTGTGTTTAATAAGCAAAAAGAAGTTGAGATGGTTTGTGAATTTCAGTTGAACTTGGCAAACGGTTTCAAGCCAAAATGAAAATGAAATCAGGTAAAATTCACTTCAGCTTCTCAAAAGAGATTAATCACAGTACTGTTTACTAAAGCAAGCAGAAAAGAGGCATAAAATGTCTTTGTTGCCAATACACAGATAAAGCAGTGAACTTTATGTGTGCCTCCAGAGCGCGTTTGCCACAGAGCTGTGAAGTTATTCTCTCTGACGCTCAAATGTAATGCACATTAAAGGATATTTACTTGGAGCAGAACAGCTTCAGGACAGATTTAAAGAAATTCCCCCAGAGTGCTCATTAATTAGGGCAAATTCACTCAGAGGCGAGAGACCAGTTTCAAAATCTCTTCTTGACCAAAGAGAAGATTTGGTACATGGTTTGGTGCGAGATACGTTCAGGTCTGACACGCTACTCCTTTCTGGCCTTATTTTTGCTTAAATCACATTGGTCTGCTTACATGAATGGACCTCTTTGTGGTCACATGAGGCGCTTTTGTCCTAAAACCTGTTTAATATGATTCAAATTGAAATATTTGGGTCTGGGGTTCAATTCAGTATTTTGGACTAATCATTTCATGCAGCTGCTTCAGAACTGCTAGGAAACCAGAACGCGTGTGGGGCCGTGCTCTCCAGCAGCGCCCACAGCCCCCCCTCTGCTGTATTCTCATGAGAACACGATTTTACAGGTGATTTTTAAAAACACTCCCCCCCCCCCCCCCCCCCCCCCCCGAAAAAAAAACCCTGACAAAACCCAAACCCAAACATCTCCTCCCCCCAAAAAACAACCAAACAACCCCCCCCCCCCCCCCCCCTTTTCCATCTACTGTGTCAAAATTGCATATGGAAGCTGGTTTATGAATTTCCAGTTGATTGCTGTATTTTGCTGACATCTATATTTAGGCTCCGACCCATATCAACACTTGCTGGGGGCAGCGTTAAGATTTGACATGTATTCAGTACCCATGTACCATTTCTAAATGCAAGCGCTTGAAAGATTTCTTTCTTGTTCTTTCCTTACATAATCATTTTTAAGATTGCTATTTTGATCCCATTTCTCCCAGTTCAGTTAAATGCAAAATAAAGAGCAGACTGCTGAAGAGTTGTTATTTTCAAGGTTGCATTTTTCTATTAATTCATGCACAACAGTCACCTTGTGGAATAGCTATGGTAAACCTCGCACTGACAGCCAAACGAGCCGCCTGTTCCGCAGCGCCGTCAGCACGGGAGCCGGCGGGCGAGCCAGCCGGTCGGCGCGGCCGGTGCCGGGTGCTGGCTGCAGCAGCTCAGCGTGATTGCAGACGTCTTCGGCGGGGAGGAGTTCCTGTAGACATCAGCTGAAGCAAGACGCCTCACAAACCAAAGTTCAAGGTGAGATTCATACTAGACGGTAGCTGATTTAAGAAATTGATTTATTTTTTTTTTTTCCAGTGCAGAAAGCAATATTGGGTAAAAATCTGTAACTTGGAGCTTCTTATTGCACAGGGTCGCAGTCCGATACTTACGCTCACGCTCAGCATTTCTCCCTGCGCTAAAGGCAGGTCTAGGAAAGGGAGGAAGGCTGTATGATTTCCTATTAAATAAATGACAATAACAAGCGCACATTAATGACGATGACGATTGATATTTTGAGGAAAGGAAATTTAAAAAAGAAATGGGCGTTAGTGATCACCCCTCTCAGCAGCAGGGACGCCGAGGCACTGCTCGGTGAGGTTTCGGGTGCGTTTCAGGGTGCCTGCGTGCTCTCCTTAGCCCGCCTGCTGCGTGGCACCGCGCATCCCTGGCTGCTCGGGCCTCCGTAAGGCAGCTGGGGGGAGCTGGGCGCTCTCGCGTGAACTTGTCCAGGCTGGGGGACAAGGGGAGAGGCAGCTCCTGCTTACCTGGGGGAGCCGACAGAGGCACAGTGAGGAAAGGGCAGTGTCGTCTTTTCCCCGCTGAGTACAAGGGCAAATATCTTGCACCGGGTTTATAGGGCAGCTTTCCGAGCAGCGGGGAGCAGGACAAGAAATCGAACAGCTTTTCCTAATACTTTGAATTTTGTTGCCGTTTCCTGTTTTTCTCTTGGTGCCTCTGACCACTAGGGAAGGTGGTTTTTGTGAAACCATTGCAATGCTCTGGCTGGGGTGCCTGTAGAAAATAGAAGAGTGATTAAGCTCCAGAAAAGCAGCACCTATGCTGAGCCATATGGTATCTTTGCTCTATTGATCTACCTGGTTGACTAACACTATATGCTTTCTGGAGGAAAACCCGAGTTTGGCTCTGTGCTGTCTGGGACAATGCTGTCTTAGCCCACGGATAGGTTTCCTCCAGGCTGCAGTAGTTTGTGTAATAACCATTAATTACGATGATGTTTGTATGTCAGCTTAGCAGGGGTGGATCCCTGTGCTTTTGGAGAAGTGGTAGTTATAGAAAAGATGCAATGTAACTTTTTCTTTAAAGAAAAAAGGAAAGTTCTAGATGTATAAATTCCTCCAGCCAAGCACTGCTTGCCGTGATCCGAATAGTCTCATTGATTTTTAATGGATCCATGCGGACTTGTGTCTTCTGAGGATTTGCCCATCGCTTTTTATAAGCTTTACAGCATGGGATGGAATGAATATATTTTACAGGTAGAGGGAATACATGTACACACCGTCAGTTTCTTTTTTATTTTACTTATACCCGTGAATGTGCTGCAGATGTTCAGCACTTTCATACAGAGAAAGGGAGCACGCTCGGACTCCTACCGACAGAGCGAATGTAGGCAGTGATCCCCGGGAGCCTTCTGCAAGGGACGGGCGGTGAGCTCGGTGTCTTGGCAGAATCCCACTTCAGGTGCCGCTCTGCTTCCTGAAGTCCTTAACAGCTGGCTAGAAATAGCTGTACGGAATTCTTTTAAATGTTTGTCTTGATTTCTTGAGTAGTTTTTCCTGTGCATTGCTAAATAGCACCAAAGGATGGCTGCATTTGTGCCTGGACAAACACGATTAAGTCTTCTGCTCCTGAAGTCCTTAGGGAGGCTGCTTTTAATCACAGCTGGAGTAGATTTCGACCAATATGTGAGTAATTATCTAAAAAAAAAAAAAGAATAAAAAAGCCAAATATTCAGATTAGAGAAACTATTAAATCCATAGTTTTATTTGTAAAGACTTATGCCAATGCAAGACTATTGTTTACAAATCCTGCAGAAATCTGTTGATATAATCTACTAAAATTATTGCTTCCGAATAAAACAATAAGAATAGGTAAGAGGTGACATTTTAAAAGATATGGAAAATTGTGAAAGAAATGGAAAAACATAAAATGTACTTCAAGCCAAGTTTTATATCTTTCTATTACCTATTTACTGCAATTTTGTAAAAATGCCAGAAAATGAGTTCTTTGGGGCAGAACTGCTTCAGGGAAATGTTTATTTCATGAGCGGCAGGATAACGAAACCTGGCTCCTGCGGCCGGGCGGACCCGCCTGTGCCACCGCGCGGCTCTTCCCGGGAGCCCGTGCCACGGCGCCAGCAGCTCCCGGCGCCTGCGGCTGCGGTGGGAGCGACGGGGTCCGGCCCTGTGCTACACGCACGGGGTGCAGCACGGACAGCCTGATCCGTGTCCGCGTGCTCCTCCGGGTCAGCGAGCGGGCTGCTTGGACTTCTCCGAAATGCTTTGTATAAATGTTTGAAACGTTATCTTTCAGCATATACATCTTGTCTACTTTAGGCACATTTTTTTCTTACTGTACTAACTTGCTTTATGCATTGGCAGAATTATTGGGGTTTTATTTTGGTTTGGTTTTCTGGGAGCTAAAGTAAGTCTTTATTCATTTTTAAAGGTAGGTGGGTGCCATCTCATCTGAGTTTTCATCCGTCATTTTCAAAGTTAGGTTCAGTGTATTTATCCAGAGCTCTCCCTTTCCTTTTTTCTTCTTTGTTTAGGCTTTGTGTCTGCTCTCCAGGTTAGATCTCCTGCTCCAAAGCAGCACATCTTTGACGGGGAGAAAGGAAGCAAAAAATTTTAGTCATTCTTAATCTTTATTTCCAGTGATGTCAAACATCTTCCCAGTCCAGAGGGATTTGTTTAGTGCCCATTTTCCAGCAACCAAAGTTTTTGTCTGTGGGCTGCCTTCTCCCTTCACACGGTGTGTCCAGGGGGGAGCACAGCAGGGACTGGCTGCTGGGTCGGGCTGCGCGGCCGCCGCACCCAGGGACTTCTCAAGCGGGCAATGATAAGCTCCTGGGAAGTTTTGTGTAGCCGAATTTTTACATGTTCCATAGGTAGACCTGGGGCCTTTGCATGGACTAATATAGTTAATAAAAATCTGCTTCCATATACATATATATTTTTAGAGGGGTTTTCTGTATTCTTCCTTCACAGATTCTCATCAGCATCTTCCTGAACTGTAAACTCTGGAATTAAAACTGCTCGGACATGCTCCTATAGACCGTTTCAAATCAGTAGGACTTGCAGTAGCAGAGAGAACAGAAAATGGTCCCCAACACCTCGCTCTGCTCCGCCGGGCTCTGTGCATAGGCTCTGCCATTTTTGCACCCGTGCATCGTATCTGTCTGCAGATCGCGTGTGCGTGATGATCTCCATGGCGACTTGGGCACTTGAGGCAGAAATATGAGCTGGTAAGTCAAGGTTACTCTCCCTCCTCCTCCTCCTTCTTTCCTCTCAGTGCAATGGGGGTGATTACATGCGTTACGTTTTGGTATGGACGGTGCTTGTCTGGAGCAAAGCACAGCCAATCTGTTTTAATTCTCCAAATCCGGTTTAAACACCTCACAGGGATCAGCGGAGCCCTGCATGGGGGGTGGGATGGGGTGTGTGCAGGGGGGGTGGGCCTGGGTGCAGGCGTGACATCCCTTGTAGGGGAGGCTGGATGCTACGTGGATGGGATACAGTGAGAAATCCGAGGTAGCTTTTCCTGCTCTGTGCCCGGGAAGTGTTGACTGGGGGCCAGCAGTAGGGAAATGCAGGTAATTATCTCCTCTGTCTTTACTGGATACCCTGAAGAAACGGAAACATAAATATTGAATTATAAAGATAGAATTTGTGTAGTCTCAGAATATATACATACATTATAAAGCAGAATTTTAGGTCTAATGTGTTCGGTTAGCCAGTTGGGTACATTGAAGTTTTGCCTCTTTGTACTCACAAAACACTTTTTCCTCTTTCCATTGCTGCAAACGACTTGAAATGAATAATGTTTTTCTTGTTTGTTAGCATCATCTCCCCCTGTTGTCCATCGACATAAAATGCAGTGTTCCGGAACATGAGAAAGGCAATACATTTCCTCCAGTTCTTTGTAAGCTGATATGAAGTAGACAGACACCTTCTGAAGTTTTGTGCATGCTGTGCTCTTTTTTTCTTTGCTGCAACAAGAAAAGCCTTTTCTTTTAACCTGGCTTCCTTTGAAGAAGTAACTCAGGAAGCTTCATGGCCTCTCAAGGTAAGTGCATCTATAGTCTGTATTTTTAGATCATGTTTACAGAAAACTACAGTCTTGTACGTTTCCAGCAATCAGCAGTCTGATGAAATGAGAGTTTCAGGCTAAAACCACATCAGCCAAAGCACAGTTGTTTTGGCTTCCTTTAATTTTTCAGCATTCAAGAGGCTCCTAAGGAGACTAAAATCTATACTGGAATGTTATTTGAATAAAATATGTTACAAAATGTTAGCATCTACATTCAATCATAAAATTTAGCGTTTGTATCTTTGTGCTTAAACCTGCCGGTACAGAATGCGTGGGAAGGGCAGGTACTGAGCCAAGGGTACCTCTATTTTTGCAACTTCTTTGCTATTCCACTTCGAAAATACCAAATCAGCAAATGCTTTTCACTTTCAAAACTGGCCAGAGTTCTGATATAACCACATAAGAAAAAATAAATATCTGAAGAATAACTGAATTTAACCAGATTACTCCCATCTAGATTCATCTTTGTCACATATTGTCTTTTAGCTGCAGCCGGTTGGGTGCCCAGGGCTATAGGCAAACATTGCAGTATGCTGATCTAACAAGCCTGCTAAATGCATTTTTTTCCATGCTTTCAAATACTTAAATTAAGTAGAAGGACACAAATGTGTTTTTTCTTAACCTGAATGCAATTCCACGGAGGTGACCCTGTTGTAACACAGAGAGGCAGATGTTGGCCCAGGGAGTTTCAGCAATGCCTATTCATGTTTGCCAAATGTTCACCCCTCTTTTTTTGCCCCAAATAATACTCAAGACATTCTGCATTTACAGCACTAAAAGTTATACAGCAGCAAGCAGGTTTTACAGCACTGTTGTAATCTTGGAATATAATTTTTTTTACTCTGAGGCGTATGCGTTTTGCTTACCTTTAGCCCTATAAGAGAGATCTGGTTTTGTATATTTTTAATGCATAGTACTTAACAGAAGCAGCAAAATAGTCATGTTGTGTAATATGGTTTTCATAATGAAGGAACTTGACAATATACTTCTTCTAGGAACAAGTAACTCTACAAATTATGATTGTACAGAATGCTCACTGTATCATATGGTAACTTTTAAGTTTTCCTGTACCATAAATGAAATGGGAAACATCCACAAAAATAGGCAAAGTGTCAGAGTAGCTCGGATTGTCATCAATATTTAATGTATTTACTGTTTGATTTTTGTATAGCTTAAAATTTGACAGGTAGAACTGCAATTTGTTGTCTTTTTTTCTCTTTTTTATTTGAGAACACTAACACTTGGCCACTTCATGGCATTTCATGTAACAACAAGAGTTACGGCAGTAACAGAACTCTGTGAGGTAAAATGATGCAGAAGAGCATATAAAATATTTATTACCCAGTTATACATTTTTAAAAGCCAGCTACAAATTCAAAGGGGTTACTTCTTCTTCCTGTGGTCTCAGACTTTGAAAGAAAGCAGTGGCTGCAAAGACAAATTAAGATCAAAATATGATTAAACGATGAATCAGCCACAGGGAGTTCAAATAATGCTAAAGGATCTAATTTAAACCCTCAACAGCAAAAGAGAACTTCATACTTAGAGCCAAAATTCCTTCTGGACCTCAAACGCCATCGTGCCTAAGCATTGTCACGCATGAGACAAAAAATACCGGTTTGGGGACAGCTTTACTGCTGAAGCGCAGGGGCTCAGTGTAATACAAGGATTCGCCGTTTATATGCGGAGAGCTTCAGCTTGCTTGCTCCTGCTCAGCGCCAGTATTACCGAAGGCTGTGGAAAGATGCTCGCAGTAAACCCAGCGGGACTTTGTGGAGAATCAAATGGCTAAGGTGATCGCTGCACCGTGGGAGACGGTGCCCGTGCGTATGAAGGGGTGTGGGCACACAGGTGCCCGTAACAGTAAATCCTCTCGTTACCTGCACAGCACTAGCCAAGGTATCGCTGTGTCCTAAAGGACGTGTTTGCAATAAGCAAACCAGAAAATACAGCTTAACCATACCTGATCTTTTCATTAAGATAATAATGAATTATCTTTAACACTGTAAGAGGCTGTACACTTTGATACCAGGGCTGTAACATCCAGTTTGGGGAATCTGAGATCCCTGGAAAGGTTATTTCTAATTAAGAGAAAATATGCATGCCCTCAAGATGCTAGAAAACATCTCGCTAGCAGCAAGCCCTCGGCAGCTCCGTGCATGTTAGCATGCAGGGCAGCTCATGGGGAGCAGAGCTGAGCAACCTGTGCTGAGGAGCTCGTGGCCACCCTGCGTGTGAGTCCAGACCAGCTCCAGCCTTGTCCCATAGACTGAGTGCTCACAAGATGTCGAAGTGGATCAGGTGCCCTCCAAGACCACATCTCCTGGTTTAGTTTCATCTAAAGTGATCCCGCTTTGCATACTCCAAGACCTGCTTTATGAAATGAACCAGCGTGCTCAAAGTGTGGGGCCATCAGGAGATTTGTTTTAGATCCTGGCTTCTGATCTGAACTGAGATGCTGATATGTGACATTATCGTTCTAGTTTTGATCAAAGCAGTTAGCTGCTGTGTGGCCCTGTTCATTTCTGATTTTTTTTCTTCTCTTCCTGCAGAGTCTCAGGGACAAACAAGCCCAATCTTTAAGGATTACCTCCCTGGTTCTTCTGACCTTCCTGAACAGAATAAGCCTGTTGAACCAACAAGTCTCTGGAAGCAAACATCACACACTCATAACTTGCCACCTGGTCTGGAGTACCTGAACCAGGTCCCGAATCTTTCCAAATGTTTGAATTGTTTTGTTTTCCTCATAGACTTTGATACCTTGGGGGATGGGGTTGTTTGGGTTTTTTCTTGGGGAAGGGCAGGTGGAGATGGAGAGGCTTTTTTTAATTTGACATTACTATGAAATAAGGAATGTAGGAATGACAAGCCCTTCTTTCATTGCTGCTGTTCATTCCTATAGAAATCCATTTGTTGTGCATGCAGCTCTCCTTGCACCAAACCCATGGTTTTCTTCTCTTTAGGACTTTTTCTAGGTCATAGTATTACCCCTCTCATGGTCCCCCCAGTTTCCTTCCAGCTCCTTAAGAGCTCACTCAGGGAAACGGCTATCAAACTCCAGTTGACCTCAAAAAGGCTAAAACAGGCAGTGTGTGAAGGAATTGTCACCTCCTTATAATCCATCCTTTGAGGAACATGAAGGTGGTCTGAGCAAATTCCTTCTGCCAAAGACTGTGCTCTCCAGGTTAGAGGTAAGGTCCTAGGGAGGCAAGCTCCCACGGAGAAAACTTTGTGAGTGTAAGCCTGGGTGGCTGCAAACCCGCACCCACTCTGTCTCGGGTCGTGGGGCAGGAAAGCACCAGTGCCCGAGAGAGGGAAGCGCCTGCAAGTGGAAGCAGATGAGTAGGTCACAGGCAGAAAGGAATGCTAAAGTCTTCTCAGTCCTACTGCTAAACGTGCAGCTGTCCGTCTCACTCTGTGAAACCTCTCGGCTCCTGGAGCTCAGACCAGTGATGGTCTGCAGCTCTGCTCCAGAAGTGTCAACTCTTCCTGCATTTTTTTACTTGGAGGGTCACTGCTGCTGGAGAAAAGGAGGCTCAGAGGAGACCTTATTGCTCTCTACAACTACCTGAAAGGAGGTTGCAGTGAGGTGGCTGTCGGTCTCCTTTTCCAAGTAACAACTGATAGGACAAGAGGAAATGGCCTCAAGTTGTGCCAGGGGGGTTTAGATTGGATATTAGGAAAAATATCTTCACTGAAAGGGTTGTCAAGCACTGGAACAGGCTGGTTGAGGCACCATCCCTGGAGGCATTTAACAGACGTGTAGACGTGGTGCTTAGGGACATGGTTTAGTGGTGGACTTGGCAGTGCTAGGTTAACGGTTGGACTCGATGGTCTTAAAGGTCTTTTCCAACCGAAATGATTCTATGAATGTATTTTATATTTGGAGCTGAGTTACCTAGATAGCTAATGAAACTGGGAGACCTTTCAGAAACCATCTTTCATGTGGAGTTATGATTTTCATTTCATGGTGCCCATGCATAAAATGATATGTGTTGTCAATTACATGAGCGTTTGCTCACAGACTGAGAGCGCTACATTTTTTAGTATAAAAGTGATTGTGATAGCAAATACTTGGCAGGTTACATATTCAGTCTCCTGTACAAACATGAATTATACCTCAGATTTCCCTATACAATGTGGGCAAGGAAATTCTATGACTCCATTTTATAGAACCTTTACATCTGACCTAAAGACAACAGAGGAAGTGGCTGTCAGAACTAGAACTCAAGACCTCATTCATGCTTGCTCTCGGCCCCATAACCATGCGTCTGTGCTGCAGCCCTCGTTAATTATTTTCAATTTTCTCTGCAGCCTGAAAAGTGGAAAGCATGTGTGCAATGCTGATTATTGGCATATACCCACAGCTAGCGTTTCCATGCGTGGCAGAACATTTTGGGGTGTGATGCTGAAGTCATACTGGCTGTGTGACAAATGAAACAAGCTCATACAGGGTAGATTGCAGCAGAAAGCAGATCCGACCAGCAGGGAGAGGGCTGCCTGCGGAATGAATGCGGGATTCACAGCTGCCAGGGTGATCCCTTGGGATTTATCCTGATGGACTAAAAGGTTTTCATGTAATGCAATTCTTAAATTAATGAAGATGTTTCTAGCAGAACTGGGAATTTTTGATGCCATCGGGAAGACTGGAATACTGTGTGTGTCCTTCTGGTTGTGTGTGTATTGGGAAAGGCGGGTCCAAATTGCAATAGGCACAGACAGGTGCTCCTGGAAGGACGTGGGGAATAGAGAACCTGCTTTGAAACAAGACTGCAAGTGTTTCATCTTTAGGCCAACAAAACACTACCAGGGAGGGAACCATGACAGAGTACCTAGAAGAGTAAACAACCTGTGAGAAAAAGAGACATTAATTTATAGAATTATATTACCAGAAGAAAGATTATATAGAAAGTGGCTGTGAATAAATAGAGGATAACAAACAGAAATGAGGTTCTGGGATTATCTCCAGCAGGAGCAGGGAAGATAGTTGGATAAACTTGAGAAAGGTGAATATATTTCTTAATAAGACCATGACACGTCTGACTCTGAAACAAGGATCCAAATTTAGTGAATCTCACAGAGATCCCTACACTCCTGTTCTAAACAGCAGCCCAAGGACACGGCATATAGTGTTGGATGAGAGGAAAAGAAAATATCTGGCCTGCGCGTTAAGGCCAGACAGCAATATTTCACTCTCAAAATACGAACCCAGAGTCAGTCAGGCTGAGGAGCAATTCACTCGGCTGTTCAAGGTGCACCAGAGAAGGGTAATAAACTGCTGCTCACGTGGCAAACTGATACCACGCTTTCCATAATTATCACAAAAGTGGCACTCTTTAAACAATTTCCTACAAAACAAGTTACTCAAACCTCATTATTACCTTCCAGCCATAGTTCGAGGAATTGTCCAGCGTCCATCACAAAAATCGAGGGAACCTTTGCCCATAGCAGGAACAGACAGAGGAGACCTCAGAGAAGAATTTTCCAAGTAGCACAACAGCACATCGTGCCACCATTCAGGCTTAACCAATTTTGAGAGAAGCTTATACTTGGTTTTGTGAGAAGTTTATACTTGGTTAGACTGATCAGATGTAAATTTACTGCCCACAAAACTGAATACTGAGAATTAGCTGTGTAGAAGGAATTTTAACACATCTGAGCTCAAGGGGACTCAGACCCTTGTAAACCAAAGGCCTTTAGATGCTTTCAAATGCAAGTGCAGAATTCCTTTAATCCGCAAGTGCCCTAATAAAAGATGCAGCAGAATAGCTGCCTTGCAGAAACCAGTGAAAGGCAAAACAAGCAAGCCTAACAAGTGGTACTGCCGCGTTGTCTCAACGTTGTTTATACATTGTACACAATAAACCAATACACAGACCAAAATCACTCAAAGCTTTTAACTGCTCAGGCTCATTAATTTTCTTTTCCCTGTAAAAGTCTATGTGGGGCAAAGAAATCCACACTAAAATCAATACTAAACCATTAAAATAGCCCCGCCATCTTTAACTTGTTTATTCTTTTTTTCATCAGCAGAGCGCTTCCCGTGAGCTCCAAGAGTTCACATCTCTCATGAAACCCAAACTACAAACAGCAAAGAATCTTGGGAGAAAATTTTTAAGTCCAAATATTTTTTTATTATTTCAATTACTGGCATGCACATTTCAGAGATTGATGAAAGGGATAAAGAAGTTTCTCTTTTACCAGCTTTTGTTTGGAGCCTGAACTAGCTGCAGGAGATGACTAGAATTGACAAATGGCTGCAACAGTTTGAATACGTACCAGGCGAGATTTATCAATTGTAAAATATACAGACGCTGGAGAGCTGTGACATGCCGGTCTCAGAAGGTCGCTGTGTGCTTTCTGTCTGCAGCTGTGAGTAATGGCAAAATCCTGTGCCAAGCATTTGCCCATCAGGAATTTAAGGAAAGGAAATTAGCAAAGCCTAAACTAGCACATAAAACGGGCATAAAAAGTCACATAAAACTGAAAGGTAGACTGAAATTAAGTCTTGCTGGTTTTATAATACTAATGACTGTTCTCTAAAAAAGAATAATGTTGGAGGGACGATAAGCACAGAAAAGCTGGGTATCATGGCAAATAGTTTTTCTCCTGCATTTGTAACCAGCTCACAGAGGAAGACAGTTTCAGCCAGCCGAGGGTTTCTCCGGAGAGCTGTTGTTTTGCTCATTCTGGCACCCTGGCCTGACTGTTTGCCAGATTTAGGGTGCAGGAATCCTGGATGCCTGAAATCAGAGTGTTACAGCTTGTGTGTGCAGTTGTTGGCGTCACCCCATCGCCCTGCTGGGCTGCTCCAGCGGGGCCCTTTGGGATGTGGCTACAGCACATTTTGAGATTAATCCCAAACTCATTCACTCCTGCAATGCCGTGGTGCCCAGCACTACCCTTAGCTTTGGGGTAAGGGGCTTTCCCTCTGCCAAGACCAGGAGGGAGGAACAGGAGTGAGAAAAGTGGGTCCTGCTTCTCACATCATCTTTCCATTCTTCTTGGCTTCCTCATTCCCCCGTGAAGATTATTTCTCTTCAAATGTGCGGGCGCATTACATGACCACAGCACCCAATGTCATGCTTTTCAGTCATCGTTTCAGAGAGATGTCTGAAGTGTGACTTGAGATAGCCCTTGGGCACCCAGCTTGTGCATCTCTGGAAGGAAAGAAATCCTAATAACAGGGAGATGAGCAATAAAAATAGGCAGGTGATCGCTGGCAGCCCCAGACCTTTCCAACATCCACCATCTCCTTTATTTTTTTTTTTTAAACAGCTGGACCGGATAATTATTCATCAGCAGGTGGATCTTCTTGAAGGTATGGTGCAATCCTTGTCGCTCTTTAAAAGTGCTGATACACACATGTCTCCAAAAGGCTTCCAAGTCTTGCCCCCAGCTTGTTGCAGTCATGGTGAAGCCTCCTGCTGACCTTGCGTCAGGCCTGTAATGTGGTGTTGGTGTGGTGAAAGCTCGCTTTATGCCTGTTCTGCAGCAAACCAACGAGGAGAGAAAGATTACAGTGAGTAATCTCTACGCCAGTCCTAAAGTCTCTCCCTCAGACACCTCTCACTCAAAGTTATTAAAGTTTAACCATCTTTCCAATCCATGGAAAAGTTTGTCTTTAACAATAATTAACATGCTATGAGAAACAAAGCAAATAAAGAAAGGAAGGTCAGAAGACACACAATGAAGCATAATAGTTTCTATTTACATAGCTCCTCAGAATTTCAAAGGACTGAACAAGTAAAGTTCTGCAAGTAAAACATTTTTTAATGTATTTCTCCCATTCAAAACGTTTTTGGCCTGATTCTTGGATACCTTGCTGGGTGAGAGCTTTGTCATTGCAGTGGGGCAGCCTCATATTGTTACTTTTCACAGATGATAAAGTAAGAAAAAGCCCAAACCAAAACTCAGGATCTGAATTCTGTTTTGTGATCTGTACTTCAGCGTACAGCAAATCCAAGTCTTTGAACTAAATGTTCCTTCAAAATACAGACCTGATGTTATTATTTCCTTATAATTGTATGTTTTCTTTGTGTCGTTATTTCAAAACATTTTTTTTAAACAGTCTCTGTTCCATAGATTTTTAGAATATATACTACAGAGAAGACTGGAGCTATAAACTTGTATGCAAAACTGGATTTGGTGCATCTTGGTAAAGGCTAACTCTAATTCTAACATTATACTAAGGTAACGTACTACTTGTTTTGCTTTATTAGCCATACTTGGCACAGAGACCTCCAGCAAATACGAGATAAAAAACCATTTGGGACAAAGAGTTTACTTTGCAGTGGAAGAAAACGGTTGCTTTGATCGTAACTTGTGTTCGCCTATAAGGTCCTTCACCATAAGGATCGCCGATAACACGGGCCGAGAAGTGATTACAGTGAATAGACCCTTGAGGTGCAACAGCTGCTGGTTCCCCTGCTTCCTGCAAGAGGTGAGTGGATCCGAATTGCCTTTTGTCCGAGCACCTCGCTGTACGTGCACAGCATTAACGAAGCCTCGCGCAACCTCTGCGAGGGTGGCGGGATGGAATTCACATCCACCTCTCAGCCTGGGGTACTGCGTGGAGACCTTTGTTTAGAAGTAACTATTGATAAACAAGGCCCTTTTACGAGGTATATTCCCAGCATGCCTCCTCCCTTTCAGGGGACCTTACTTTCCTGACATCCCAAGTAAAGCTTCTGTATCTGATGATACAGATGTCTCTCCAGTCAGGTACCACCCTAAAATACTGCTTGCCCTGACACAGACTGACGTCTGTTAGGGCTACAGGTGGGCATCACCCATTGTATTCCCAGGGTGAAGGATGGAAAATCCCTGGAGGCCGCTAGTGCGTGTGGGTATGACCGGGAAGCAGCTCTCCGAGGAAGCTGATGCTTCGCTCCATGGCTCTGCCTCTTCAAGGCCATATATCTCTGGGAAATTGCAGAACTTGGAAATAAGCTGCTTTGAGTGAAAAATGCATATCCTATAGCGAATCAGATGTTTTCTCCCTATTTTTGACTCTCCTTTATTCAGACATCTTTCTTGTTTTACGAAAATGTTTTATAGGTTAACTCATCTACCTACTTTCTCAGTACTGCATCAGGATTTTAAAAAAAAGGTCCTTTGGTAGCACAGCTACTGTATAAAAAAGTTTATAGGATACTCACTGATTACAATAAAAAAAACTTCACAGTGTATGGCTTTTATCAAATCTTATCTTATATGTAAGATATTAGCTTCTGGTGCAGTTTTTGAGCTTCATATTGTCCACTATACTTAACAACACCATTAAGCAGCCTTGTAATATCCAGTTCCCAGTTCGGTAAAGTTATATATACTTATATTCAGTAAATAAGTATTTTGTCATTATCTAAATAATACACTATTATGGACAAATATACGAATATAAAATTAGTTTACAAGATTTGTTTTGTTTTGTTTGCTAGTTAGAAGTTCAGTCCCCACCAGGTACAATAGCTGGGTACGTTGTACAGAACTGGGACCCTTTTCTGCCAAAATTTGCGATACAGAATGAAAGCAAAGAAGATGTACTAAAAATAATTGGCCCATATGCAACTTGTGGCTGTTTTGATGATGTTGATTTTGAGGTAAGTTTCTTATGAGTGTTAAGAATTTAAAGTTTTACTGCCTTGATTAAATTTCTCACTCAAAAATCCTGTTATTCTACCCTTAAAAATATTACGTCCATTGCTATATTTAAGGAACAGAGTTACAGCAATGTGCATTGGAGTTCCCCACTTCTACACTCAGATTCCTACAGATGTTTTCTGCATAGGAGTGACAATTCCTTCGAGGAAATAGACATGTTGCTAAGTGAAGTCCTGGCCCTCTGCAGTCCATGAGCGCTCAGCCATGGATTTCGATAGGCTCGGGGATTCATCCCATGCGCATTCACTGGTACCTGACACAGTCCCCTGCAGCCTGTGACACTGAATCCGCTGCCTTCATTGCTCTCAGACTGAGAACCGTGGGCAGGATTACTGTCCAATATGTCTACATCCATTTGACAATATTCATCAGGAGAAAAATAATTCTGAGGAGCCATCGAGATGTTTAAGGGATGAGAGGGAGAACGGCAGATGCCTGAAGAAAGCCTAGACAGAGTTTCCTGATGCAAACAGCGCTTTGCCTTAGTTAAAGAATCATAAAAAAGCTTCTGTGTTGATCGACTTGTTAGCCAAATCAGAAGACTTCAGTGGGTACTGTCTGAAATTTCAGTATACTGTGAGAAACATGGAGATGGCTACATAATTGAGAACATTATCTGGCAGCTGTAGGGGACAGTGGTCCACAGTAATGTGGTACTGCTGTCACGTGGAGCATATCAGAAACACAAGAGACAAAAAAAAAAAAAATCATTGTGAAAGAAGAGCAAAAGTGGTATAAACTTTCACAACTGCTTTCCTCCACTTTTCTGTCAGCTCTAAAGATGCTGATGTTTGCAAACTTGAGACCGTTTCTTGTGTGCTGCTCCTAAAGGCAAATCTGACACTAATAGAGCATCTCAATGATAAGAATAAAAGACGAGCCTGACAACTGTAGCATACCCTGTGTCAGGGCACAGTCATTAATTCTGGGAGACATAATCAGTGTGTATTTGATTTGCTTACGTTTAGGTGTATTCCTATTTTTTATTTGTGCAGGTAAAAGCTCTCAATGAAATGTCAACGATTGGCAAAATTTCCAAGTACTGGTCTGGATTTGTAAACGACGTCTTCACCAACACTGCCAACTTCGGGATCCAGGTCCCTGTGGATCTCGATGTGAGAATCAAGGCAGTAATGATCGGTGCTTGTTTCCTCATTGTAAGTGTGCAAACCCAAGAGGTAGACCTATAGAGGTGGGCAGGCTGGGACCACGGGGGCCTTTGCCATCAGCTGTGTTCCTACGAAGGCATAAATGCAGTAAAAAGCCAAACCTGCTACCTGAAAGACAGCAGTTAACTGAAAACCTTTTAATTTTTATGACTGCTTTTGTTTTTTCTTATTTGCTGAGCATCTTTAGGTTCCTAACATTTTTGTTTATTAAACTGTTTAAAAAGTATTCCACATGTCATTCAATACCTTGCATGGCAGGATTAAATATCACCATACATGTTGAACCTACCAGACTCCCCCAAACCCCTTATCTGTTGTGTTTGAACGGGTGTATGAACCAAAACAAAAGTTATGTTATTTCTAATGGTAATTTCAAACGGTGAGTGCTGCTTCCATAGTTCTGTCAAGTGTTTCAAGACCTTCAGTTCACATGAAATTTCCTATAAAAATTCCCTTGTGAAGATAATCGTAAGAGAAGAATCATATGAAAGGGGAATACTCACTGCCAGGGGTAAGAATGAAGTTAAGATTCATGTTTTCTAGAATTACAAATTGATATTCACTGTGTACATCTTTTGCCAACACTAATGTGTTAATATTAACATGCACTGGTTTCAAAATCAGCTGATACTTACATCAGAGAATATAAAACAAAAGGACAAAACTATTTAAATCATTCACTGGAAAGTGTTTGCTTTAAAATAGCAACAACAATTCAGATATTTTGCTTTTATTAGGTTAGAAATTTAACTCTCGTGACACTTAAGATTTTAAGACTGTGTCCTCCAAATCTCCTCTTGCTCAGTGGCGGAGTCATAGAAAATGATTGACTTAATCTAATTACTTCATGTAAAAAAAAGCCTACAAGTAAGACTTTTGATAGTAATTGTTGCATTTTTGTACCTTCCTTACCATTCACAGTTTGTTTATTTGTAGGACTTAATGTTCTTTGAAAACTCTTTGGATGGATTATAACAAGATGACAGAAACAATAAAATACGCAGGATGTGTTTCAGTAAGTAAAAATGAAAAGAAATTGATCTCCTTGCTTTGAAGACTTATACGTTAGATATTTTCTAATTCTTTTTCATTTTCTTCCAGAAATCCCTTGAGCCTTGGACATGATTTTGAACTGCACAAATCCTTGTTCCTTATAGGAAAGGAAAGGGAGCTAATGATGATGTTTATTAAAATATGTCTCATGTAAATAATGATTTCCCACTTACATTTTATGTGCGTTGTAGCTAAACACATACTCTTCACACAGAGCACTGCTGCTTTGGAACAGTGCTATTCTCTTCTTTCTCTTTTGATGTTCCTGCGTGGGAAATCATGAAAGATTAGATGAAGGCTTGCAGCATCACTGATGAAAGTCTATGTTTAGAGAAGCCTTTGATGTTTTGCAAGTGCTGGTACCAGTTACTAACCACATGAGGGTGTGTTCTGGGGGTTTTGATTTTTCATAATTTTAGAAGTAATTTTCTGATTTGTTATTTAATTAATAGTAACAAACTGAGATTGAAAGTAACAAATACAAAGACATCACCCGATGGGAAGTTCAAGATGTTATCTGTTTCAGTGAGTTGAAAGAAGTGATTTTTCTAGTAAATTAATTTTATGGCAAAGATTTGTTTAATGAGTGGCAGCCAGAAATTAGACTTCCAGTACCAGGCTTGGAAATGTAAGCTCTATTCAGAAAAATCTGGTCTTCCACTGCTTTTATTGAATGCAGGACATAAGGTTTGAGAGATGGTCCTCTATTTGCTAGAGACACACAAATCACTTCACATTTGAACTGTCTAGCGTTAAGGATTCTTGCTCTCATCCACTCAAGTCTTTCTTTAAAAGGTTTGTTCCTCTTAATGTTATCTGATGGTTGATAACTTTTCATTCAGCCTTGCCTGAGGCCGCCCTAGAACAGAATTATTCTTTTCCTTTGGCAAGCTCAGGTATTTTCTATGATAGGACTGTGCAATAGGAGCTTTTTCTATTTCAGCTGTTCATTCACGCCCGCAGTCACACCTCGTCATGCTGTTCCCAAACATTCCCACCAACAGGCTTTTACTGATACAAGCTTCCTTCGCAGGAGCATGCATGCTATATACGAGGACGTAAACAGAAACATCTTTCTTGCAAAATATTTGCTGTATGAACTTGCTTATGCCTCTCTTAAAAACTCCGACGAGTCCTCAAGAAGCAAACCAGTACCATACAATATTGGTGGTAATAACAAATGCTATCGTAGTCACCGGTCAAGTTTCCAAGGGGAACGTTTCACAAATCACTGTGAACGCTGGATTTTTTTTTTAGCATGAACTGGTAATTCAATTCTTGCAAACAACCAACACATCAACGGAAAGGAGAGGAGATAATGAATAATTCATAAAAATGAAAAAGAGCTAAATTTATCAGGTGATTAATTCTCAACAAATATTTAGACTAATTTTAAATTAATGTTCATGGATATGAATTCAAACACAGTGTAGTCAGGAAGTTGCAACTAATGTTCCCATAGTGAAATTAACTCAGGAATGCTTATAGATTTAAACACTATGTTTTAGATTATATACCACACTTGGGTATTTATACAGATTTACATATGTCTTGAAAATAATTGTGGTTAACAAGCTCTGACAATCATCATTATCTGTTAACCATTTCACCCCTGGCTCTCGCTGTGACTCTCAGCAGCGCAATCAGCCTGCAACCCACAGAAGTCATGAACTCCCGGGGAAGCGCTGCTGTCACCTCGCCCAGGAGGACGCACCCTCCGCAGTACCTGCGAGCTTCGTGGGCAAGAAGCTCCCTCGTGTGGAAATTTATAGTTTTGCAAAAGAATACAGATGACTGAGGCCAATTTGCTATTCTCGCTAGTTTCGCGTTGGCGTCATTCTACTAAATTCAGTCCTTTCATTCCTGACTTACTCTAACGCAGATTGAGAAAGAGAGTCGGATTTTTGTATTAATTTCTCTCTTTAAATCCCTTTGCCGTCTTAGAAGTGACTATTATTGTAGCCGGCAGTCTTGGGTCTCACGCAAAACCACGTTCTTGCGCTGTTGTTGCGTTGTGTGTGTCTGACCGCCCGGGTGAATGCCGTGCCCGGTGAGGTGAGCAGGCTCCCCTGCTATCTGCCACTCCTCCTCTGCAATTTCCAGCCGCCTTACGACCCCTAACAAGCCAAAGACATCTTTGAAGCAAATGTGACCAACCACCATTGAAGTCAACACAACATAGGGTCTTATTTACCTGCAGGCCTGAATTTGGCTGTGAGTGTCCATATATATACCTTGTAGGTAAGCAATATATGCATATATTTTTTATATATATTGCAACCAGATGATAGTACTATATTTCTTGCACTTAGTGAATTTGTTGCTGCTTAGTGTGTTAGTACAACTTTTTTTTTTTTTTTTTTTAAAAAAAAATGTAATGCTTGCATATGTGTATGAGTATGTTTGAATGCCTCTGTTTAGACCCAGCAGCAGCTTCTGGGACATACAGTCCCTGGCTAAAACAAAGCATTGGGGCTGGGAGAGCTCCTGCTGGCTAGAACCTCCTCAGCAGCCTGCTTGACCTTGGTCCCACCCTTCGACATCCTGGTAGAAATTCAGCACCAATGCCAGCACTTTTTCAACTGGAAGCTCCTTCATCTAAACCACAGCTGCCATACGAGGGCAGGTATTTATCCTCAGCAAAGATGATGGAGTTCTGCGTGATATTACTAAAGAAAAGCTAACATGTACTAAGACTTTAAAAACCTGCAGCTCTAACTAGTAACTCTTATGTATTAATAGCAATGTGTTTCACGTTACAGGAGCTACATATGCTCTTTAGAAATCTCACCTTTCACGATTGCCCCACAGGCTAGGAGCGGCTCTCCAAAGGAGAATTCAGTATTCCCCAAAGGGGGACAGATATTCTCTAAAGCAGATTCATGTCCTGAACATCATCTAGAAAGAAACGTGATTGTTCTAACGAATATTGTAAAGATGTGTAGTACATAATTCTTGTGTTCAGTAGATGGCAGCAACAGTTCATTATTACAATATTTAGCTTTCCACAGATCACAAGCTGTACCCAGGATGCTGATTAAAGATCAACACACTTTTAACCTCTAATTGATTTCTACCCTTAACTGGGGGATTTTATTTTCTTTGTCTGATATTAAACTTTTTGTCCCATGATGCTGGGCTATCTTTACTGCCTGCAACTTACAGCTGAATTATTGGTGATTGATATTTTATGAGATCTGGTAGATGTATGGGTAGAATCCAGCCTACCACAAACTGAGCTCTTCTGGTCAGCCCCAAACCTATTTTTTGCACCTGGAGCATCTCTCCAGCTTCCACAGGCGGAGAGAGGAGAAGCCCCCGGACATTCCCCACCTTCTGCAGAACCAGGAAGAGCTGTGTCTAAAGGAGGTTGCTTTGCAGTGGCGTCCCTAGAAACGTGGAAGGTTTCTATGTGTAAAATAACTTTGCCCCCATGTCATGTCATCATGGTCCATCACTATGTGCTGTCCTGGGGCAGAGGGATGGAAACCCCCTGTAGTGCCACAAACCCAGATGACACCACTACCTGGGAAGGAGCTGGTTTATCCATGGGAAGGCCAACCACCTTTTGTAAGAGAGTGGCAACACAGGATCTCAGAGATCAACATCACAGAGATCTTTTGGTCATCTAATAATTTGACGGATGCAAAAGTACTTCTCTTGGTAGACTTTGTGTGTATTGAAAAAATCTCTTTTTGTTTCAATTGGGTTATTTGTTTTGGGATTAGACAAACCTAGAAATTATCTAAAATACACATTTTCTAATCGAGTTTTCTAAGTGGTACCTGTTTGGAAAAAAAAAACATGCAACTTCCTCCTCCTGACTCTCTTCTTAGTTCTATTGATTTCTTTTCAATTAGAATGGTGGAATTCAAGGATCACCTCCTCCAAGCTCAGGAGCGACGCATCCCAATAAAGAGGAAGTCAGGCAAAACCGCCAGGAGGCCTGCATGGAATGACCAAGGAGCTCCTGGACAAACTCAAACACAAAAAGGAAGCCTACAGAGGGTGGAAGCAAGGACAGGTAGCCTGGGAGGAATACACAGAACTTGTCCGAGCAGCCAGGGACCAGGTTAGGAAAGCTAAAGCCCTGATAGAATTAAATCTGGCCAGGGACATCAAGGGCAAGAAGAAAAGCTTCTATAGGTACATTGATGGTAAAAGGAAGACTAGGGAAAATGTGGGCCCTCTCCCAAAGGAAACAGGACACCTGGCTACCTGGGATATGGAGAAGGCTGAGGTACTCAACAGTTTTTTTGCCTGTCTTCACTGGCAAGTGCTCTAGCCACACCGCCCAAGTTGCAGAAGGCAAGGGCAGGGACTGGGAGAATGAAGAACCACCCACTGTAGGAGAAGATCAAGTTCAAGACTATCTAAGGAACCTGAAGGTGCACAAGTCTGTGGGACCTGATGAGATGCATCCGTGGGTCCTCAGGGAACTGGTGGATGAAGTTGCTAAGCCACTATCCATCATATCTGAGCAGTCGTGGCAGTCCAGTGAAGTTCCCACTGACTGCAAAAGGGAAACCATAACCCCCATTTTTGAAAAGGGGAACTGCAGGCCAGTCAGTCTCATCTCTGTGCCTGGCAAGATCATGGAGCAGATCCTCCTGGAGACTATGCGAAGGCACATGGACAATAAGCAGATGATTGGTGACAGCCAACATGGCATCACTAAAGGCAAACGGGCAAATTGTGCCTGAAAAATTTGGTGGCCTTCTATGACAGGGTTACAGTGTTGGTGGATAAGGGAAGAGCAACTGACATCATCTACCTGGACTTGTGCAAAGCATTTGACACTGTCCTGGACGACATCCTTGTCTAAATGGGAAAGACATGGATTTGACAGAGGGACCACTTGGTGGATAAGGAATTGGCTGGATGGTTGCACTCGAGTTGCGGTCAACAGCTCGATGTCCAAGTTGAAATTAGTCACAAGTGGTGCTCCTCCGGGGTCAGTATTGGGCCTGGCGCTGTTTAACATCTTTGTCGGCAACATGGACAGTGGGATTGAGTGTTACCCTCAGCGAGTTTGCTGACGACACCAAGGTGTGGTGCAGTCGACGTGCTGGAGGGAAGGGATGCCATCTAGAGGGACCTTGACAGGCTTGAGAGGTGGGCCCATACAAACCTCATGAAGGTTCAACAAGGCCAAGTGCAAGGTCCTGCACATGGGTCAGGGCAATCCCAAGCACAAATACAGGCTGGGTGGAGAATGACCCGGCAATGTGTACTTGCAGCCCAGAAAGCCAACCGTATCCTGGGCTGCATCAAAACAAGCGTGACCAGCAGGTCCAGGGAGGTGATTCTCCCCCTCTACTCTGCTCTCGTGAGACCCCACCTGGAGTACTGTGTCCAGCTCTGGGGCCCCCAACACGTGAAGGACTTGGACCTGTTGGAGCGAGTCCAGAGGAGGGCCACGAAGATGATCAGAGAGCTGGAGCACCTCTCCTGTGAAGACAGGCTGAGAGAGTTGGGCTTGTTCAGCCTGGAGAAGAGAAGGCTCCAGGGAGACTTTCTAGCAGCCTTCCAGTACCTAAAGGGAGCCTACAAGAAAGCTGGAGAGGGACTTTTTACAAGGGCACGTAGTGACAGGACAAGGGGGTAATGGCTTTAAACCGAAAGAGGGGAGATTTAAATTAGATATAAGGATATTTTTCACTCTGAGGGTGGTGAGGCACTGGCACAGGTTGCCCAGAGAAGTTGTGGCGGCCCCATCCTTGGAAGTGTTCAAGGCCAGGTTGGACGGGGCTTTGAGCAACCTGATCAGGGAAGGTGTCTCTGCCTATGGCTGGGGGGGTTGGAACTAGAGGATCTTTAAAGTCCCTTCCAACCAAACCCATTCTATGATTCTGATTCTATGTTAGAATGAAACATACTAGTTTAAGTCAAAGATCAACTTTAGGTTTTAAAATGTGCTTTTTTCTTCCCTGAAAATGGCTCCCTTAGTGGGCAAAAAAGACTTTATTTCCTTAGGGAAAATTACCCCATATCCTGTGAAAGGAGATTTGCTTTTGTTTTGTTTTGTTTTGTTTTTTTCTGGAATCCCAGATGTTTTTCTACTCTCAGTCCCTTTTAGGAATAGCTTCCTTAATGTCAAATCATTACTGAAGTACTCTGTTAGCACCTGCCATGAGGTAACAGTTTCTTCATGATTTGTCAGCATTTTATTACTTCACTCCTCCAAAATGAAGTCAACAAAACAATTTTTCAGAGTCTAATACCTACTTTTTGGAGTGAGACAGCCCGGGCCAGATACAACTTTCTGCTTGCTTTCTGTACTTGTTAGCATTATGCTTACAAAAGCCCACTAACCTTTTAGGAAAGAAAGGTCAGAAGGACAGAGACTGATGTGTGCCCGGTGACTTGCCCCCAAAGTGCCTTCACTCCTTTATCCCGAATGACCGTGAACTCCTGCCACTGTGAAAAGGCGACCTGCGGGTGACCTCACATTGCTGTGTATCTCCTAGATTGCCATTGAAAAGTCATCTCAATTCACAATTAGGCCTTATTCTCCAGTCCCTCTTTGCAAAACCCATACAGAGACTTCTCACCCCTATTCTCACTTTTATTTTCTTCTGGCAAAGGAGTCTAAATGTAGTTATTACAGCATTGCTGCAGGAATCAGAGTCCTGACCTCATCTGCCTTGATACCCAGCAGACCTACTTGAAAGCTACAGATTTCGTATTAAACCTTCTATATTAATGTACACAGGACTATTCAATCCAGTGAACCTCAGGCCCCGCTGATTATTGAAAAGGCACACAGCGAAGTTCGTGCTGACGGACTGTTTCCAGTAAGGAGTCCTGGGGTCAGCTGTGAAGCCACGCAGCACTGGTACTCACACAGCTGGTTTGTCAGTCCTGGTGTTGAAATAAATTTACTTCACTGTATTACGCGGATTTAATCTGTCACCTCCATTTATTATCCTCATTCATGAGTAATAAATAAGGCAATCTTGTATAGACCCAAATTCAGTGCTTTCACAGGCTGCGGGCTCAGTTCCGTGTACTTCTTACTACATGGGCTCTGGCACAGAATAGCTCCTTCCTAAAATCTGGATGTTGGCAAGCAGATAAGCATGGAGACTGCTCAAATGCATAAAGATAAGTGGACGCATTGTGTGCTCTTATTTCTATGAACTTGGGACCTCCCGGGTTTAATCCTCAAATACCTATGTAATAAAAAATGTTGACAAGAACTCCTGAGCCTCTCCCATAAAATCCTAACTGGGAGGAAAGTCCACGCTTGAGTGACCTTGTTGTTTACCTGAAGTAGGAGTACTTTCCAATAAAGAGTGATAAATTAGGCTTAGCGTGCAATAGAATAAAATAGCATTATGGAAAAACACGGGAGAGAACCAAGAGCCCCGAGGTGGCACCGTGAGATCCGCGCTGCCTCGCGCCCATTCCAGCGCTGGGGCATCCCCTCCTCCACCACTTACAGGGGAAGTTGCCCTTCGGGTATGCGAGGCTGGAAAACAAGCATTTTCCGTCTTTAGGTTTCTATAGGCCAGTCATAGTATGTCTAACCATGTTTTTATTCTGGCAGCTGGGTGAGCATTGAGGCAAAATTCTTCCTGTAAGTCACTTCAACAGGACTCGTTAGCTTGATGTGCTTTTCCACTTAGAGATATTAATTTGAGGGACTTTTTTTGCCCTGTGCCAACAACATCAGGTGAGTGCTCTATTTCCGTTACCAATTTTTTGTATTTAAAAACCCCCAACATACAACAACAAAACCTTACAAGCTACTGTTGGCAGCTACTGCTGTCTCTAGAAATACTTGTTTCTATCTAGAAATGACCCTGGACACTTTTTTTTTGTTGTTTCAATTGAGCACATTTAGAGAAAGAAAATGTCGCAGTGCATGTCAAGGTCCAGTATTGCTTTGTAAGTCTTTTCTTAGTGATTTATGGATTGCTTCCAGAAACTTGGGAAATTTTTGGACAAGGCTAATGACTATTATTGTTATTCTATCCACGTGTTATTTCTAGACCCAGGAAGAATTATATTTTGCCATCAGGAATAATTTTGAGTAGCTGTCTTTAATAATAATGCCTCTACATACCAGCCAGCACCGAAATAAGAAATGCAGCCTGGGATCAAAATAAGGATCACTACTTATATAAGTATATATATATAGATCACTACAAAATAAGGATCTTGTATGCTTCACACTTTTCTAGAACTCAAATGAAAGTTTTGAGTATTTTTTTTAATTACTTCTGGGTTTCATGAAGAACCCAAAGTATCAAAACACTGTTTTATTTAAAAAAGAAAATTCCTATTTGCTTTGCAAATTCAGGGGAGATATTTTGGCTATTATATAGAATAGTTTGCTGAGTGTATAGGATAGGAGTGAAAAAGATGATTTTTATTTATTTATTTATTTTAGATTGTCTCTTATCTCTGGTTTCATACAGCTGTAGATTAAGGCTCAGAGTACCTGGAAACTAAGTAAGAAAGAGCCACAAGCGATGCTTTCTCTATCCTTCAGCATTGCCCAGCATCAGGGCAGCAACACTCCACCTGGAACCGTAAGTTTCCCTTGAAAATAAGGTGAGGGTTAGACAAGTCCTTACTGTTTGTCATTCAAGGGAATTTTTTAAATGTCAGCATTAAATCAAGAACTAGATGTGCATTTTAAACTCCTTAGAGTTTGGAACAGTTTTGAGTTGATGAATATCTGGTTCTGAAACACTTTCACTTAACTGAGCCAGCCATACAAGAGCAACGTCACACCAATGCTCTGCAAATCCAACAGCTCAGATAAAAACAACAAGTTTAGCGGAAGCCAGGACAAGCGGGTTATTACTTAATTTAAGAATTTAGTAAATAAATGAATTAAATGGTTCCCTATCAGGAATGGTTTTATCTCTACCTTTATTGCTGCAGGCTACCAAAAGCCTGACATAAAATGGTGGCATCTAATACAAACTCCCAGAAAAATGAAACCCCAACAAGAATTAGGGGTGTTCAATGTATTTCATGTTTCTTGACAAAGTGCTGTGGCTATTGTCCCGGCAAAGTCAATACAGTCCCACAGTTTGATTCCTTTCCTTTCCTAATGGAGCCTAATAGAAAAGTAAAGAGATTTTTTTTCCTTTTGATGATCTGCAAGATGTGCCATTATTGATGTTCTTCATGCACCTGGACACTCAAATGGTATTCATCATTGTGATACCAGACCGGTACTCACACTGGTAAAAACACATGCAACGTGAAGTGGTAGCGTGCTTGCCGCTGAGGAAACCTTGAACGGGTGCATTTTCTTCTTGCTTTGCTGAGTAACTGTAAGCAGTGCACGAGGAAATAATATGAAAGGTTCAGGGCAATGAGGTGAGGACAAGAGGCACAAAAGCTAGGGCTGGGGAGGACTGCAGAGAGAAGCGCCTGTGTAAACAGATAGGGTGTGTCTCTGGGAAAGGCTTTGTTCGGCAGGAGCAGGGAAACACCGACTGATATGTTGACATTAAACGTGCCAGCAAGTGTGACACCTAAATAAAGAGTGTGTATGTGATCCACAAAAACTGCTGCAAGCTGAAAGTGCTTGCTTTTAGCTGCAGTGGTTGGAACTAGTAGGACTAGGCATTTTGATTTTTTTTTTTTTTAACAGAAAAACTTATCTCCTCCAATGAGTACGTGCACGTGACTTCCATACGCACTCCAGCTGGGAGGCTGTTATAGAGAGCTGTGGTTATATGGTGGGGAGGGAGGAAGCATATGCGTGATCTGACTTCAGACTAACCTGTTTGTATACACAGTCGCATAAAATGATTTGTCTCAATTCTTTCAGTCTTCTGCTCAGTCCTATCTTGGCCGTACTGGTTTGACATCTTCCAGGGAACGAGGTGTTTTAGCCGGACTGTCACCACCCTGGGTAAGGCCATGGGCCATGATGTCAGGGAAAGGGTGGATGATTGTGGAGCTTGGGAAGAAGAGTCGTCTGATCGAGACGAATCCCTGCAAAACCACAGGGTAACTTGAGCTGAAGGAAAGAGCGAGGGTGTCATGGGAACAAAACAAGCAGGGGGCGGAGGAGGACACAAGGAGAATAAAATATTTCTATCAAAAGTAAATGAATGCTTTCAACTAGCTGTGAAGTCTAATATGGTCTTTACAAGTATGTGCTCAGTAGAAAAAGTATGATGGATCTTCATTACAAAATAAACATCTGCTTGGGGAAGGCACGGTTATCTAATGCACTGCTTACCCGTTCAGGCCATAATGCTCTCTTACCCTGTACTTCAGGAATATCACTGATAGAAGATGATTAAGAAGGAAAAATGTTCTAAGAAAATCTGCAGAGATGCAAAATGCATCATGCAGCATTGATGTGCTTGGCACCATATATATTTATTACTACAAATATGTGTTAGTTTTCTTGGTGAACTTTTTACTCTAAATCACTTAACTATAAAAAACTAAAATAGAAGCCTTTCCTGAAGGAGAGAGATCATAGCAGGTAAAGTAAAAAAAAAAACACCAACCAACACTGTACAAAAGAGATCAGACTTCTCTCTTCTCCCATGCTGTCCTGGAAATTAAATTTTGTAAATAGCTTTGTTGAGTCTGTTGTTTAAAAAGCAACATCATCTTAACTGCAGTCTTGGTTGACGTAGGAGGGTTTAGAGTTCCAACACTAGTGAAGCATTAAAACCACAGGGCTTCATTCAAAGCTCGATGAAATAACGGTTAGCCTTTGGATCAGGCCATTAAGGCCTTCTGTCAGATGAGTCCAGAGTAATTGTACACAACTCTACCAGTAAGTATTTTATATTATTAACTCTGAGAAAATAAATGGTGAATGGTGTAAAATTTTTGCTCTAGTTCTAAAGCCACAGAAAATACTGGTTAATGCTAATATAGATCCACCTAGGCAGAAATCACATGCTTTGAAATTCTGGGAAAGATCACTGAAAGAGAACCATATAGAATAATTGTAAGTACCAGTGTAAAAGAGGCTTTTACTTCAATTTTGGAGACCTGCCTAAGGAGCATATTTGTTCCAGAAACCTGCAGAGAGCCTACCTCCATAGACTTGTAGGCCAACTCATTCCACCCAACTTGCAGAAGCTGCAAGTCCAGGGGGTTGGACCTCCCAGATCTGGGGGCCAATTTAATCAAAGTTTGGACGGCAAATACAATTTATAATACCACGTGATACAGCAACCAGGGAGAAATGTCTCCTGGGCTATGTGTAAGAAATCTGACAAACTTGATTTAAGAAATAATAGGACTAAACGTGAACCTCCTGAGAGCAATGCTCAGGATTTCTAAGGAATGGTCCTGTCCTGAGCACAAGGTTGCTGCTTTGGTGAGCAATTTCTTCACGTGTAATTACCCCACATCCAAGGTTATATGTATTAGATAAGGGAATTTACTGTACCTGATGCAGGTGGCTAGGTCTTAATAGTGAATAAGGTTCACGTCTGATGTAAATCTTCTCTGTTTTCCTTTTCCTATGTTTTCCTCTTCCCAGCTTCCAAACCTCCCCAAATCCCACAGCTCTCTGTGTAAGAAGCAGTGCCTGGTGCTGAGCTTCCTCGATTCTTGTTCTTAATTGACCTGTAAATTCACCTCATAAACTCTTGCAGATAGAGTGGCCCTTCTACCTTTATAACTTCTTAATTATCTTCTTAATTAATAAAATCCTCAATGTCCCCAGTATGTTTTTACCAGACGAGTCTGTTACGAAATGCATTAACTCGGACTTTATTGTTTTTAATAACATTCTGTTCTCAGCCTGGTTATGTGTTCAGGTATTGTACTGTTTTCCTCGGGTTGCTAAAAGAAGCGAGTGCCAGTGTATATCACAGCAAAATCGGAAACAACCCCGTTTACAGCTTTTCCTTTCTCAGCAGCTTCCTGACAAGCCTAGGGTGCCTAACCAAGAATAGTAAAATTAAAAGGCATTATTTTTTCATAATAGTGAATTCAAAACCAATGCTGGTATCCAAAAGACTAAAATATTGTAAACGAAAGCAAATGTGGGCCTGGGTGCTGTTGGCTATTCTTTGCTGTGCTAGGACAGAGGTGGGGCTGGGGAGCGGGGGCTCCGGAGGACAGGCAAAGGGAGCCGAGGGAACTCCTCCCCTCGCGCCAAAGACGCCCTGTTCAGCGTGGCAATGGGCTGCTGCTTGCTGGCTTTTTCATTTCGTGTACCTTTTAAAAGGGGGGGATTTCAATTCAAGGCCCCCAGGTGTCCTAACATAACTGCTCTATGCGATTCCAGTTTTGTAGCAGCGCAGCGACGTCAGCTGGAGAGGAATTTGGCCGGTGCATCCCACCCACGCACATTCCTTGCCCGTCCAGGAAACTGGAGGGAGGGGAGTGTTCAAGGACTACTAGCGCTTCATTCCTGCCGCATGATCTAACGTTGCCTGCAACAGTGTTTAAATGAAAGAACTTAGCTTTGCAAAAAACTTAAAAAAACCCCAAACAAACCAACCAACCCACCCAACCACACACCCCATCCCACCCACCCAACCACGGATAATCTAAGCAGCCTGCAAATCCAGAGTGCCAGCTTTGACACACGGAGCTGCGCATCTGCAGGATGGGGCGTGCGGAATTGGCCTGAGCTGGCTTTCCTGGTGTACTGTATAAATTAAGCTGGTATTAATTATGCTTTTTAGGAAAAAAAATAATGCCTATGAAAATGTTGCCTATAAATATCTATTTGCAGTATCAGTATCCCTTTAGCAGAAAACAGGATTTACACAAGCTGCATTTTAAACTCTTGGTATCACAGTTAATCCTAAATGCTGTAAACTGTAATGGCCTATTTCTTTATGTTGAGCTGTTCTTTTCCTCCCTATATCCTGGTTTCTGACTCTAAAGTGGCTTATGCCAGTTCATCTGCAGCGCTGACATTCAAAAACGGGTATGACTGGCAGCAGTAAAACTTTATTTAGCCTCCTTCTCAGTCTAAGAAAGAAATTGGTTTGGCACAAAAACATTTAGTAGCAAAATCAAATACGTTGTATTGTTTCTATTGTTGTTCAGTTGTTGTTTTCTCCTTGTGTTCAAATATCTTGAGGAAAGACTGATGATGATGGCTGACAGCTCACTGTGGGAACTGCTTTTCCTGTTTAAAGGATTATCACAAGTGTTAGTGACAGCCTGAGGGGACATGTTGCTGGTCAGTATATGTAAAAATATAAGGACTGCTGCTTTACGAGGTTTAGAACTCTTAACTGTACAATTCTGCTATCTGGATGCTGAATTAACAAAGATATTACGATATTAAAACCATTTGCATCCAGTTTCCCTCTCAAAGGAGAATCTAAAACTCATTTGTTAGACTGCAGGCTTGATGACTGACTTGACATTGTTAAATGAAATCAAATAAGCTAACAGTCCTGTTACCACAGTTACAAATCTTTAATACAGAGATAATGCGTTAGCTGCCTCTTCTGGTTGCATGAATACATTCTTTATTATCTTAGTGAAGGCCTAATTACGGAACCAAAAAGAGAGCTACACGGGGACTCGGGAGATGTCAGATGCCTGTCAGCTGTTAGCACGATGGAATCCATTTGCCCCAGTTCCTTATCAAAGAAATAATAATAATGGTAATTTATCTACTTTTAAAAATGTTTGGATTTAAACTGCCTTTTACTACATGTACATCATGTCTGACACACTGGTGGTGGTCTGATACTAAACTCGTCATGTTTTATCAAAATGTGGATCTTGCCTATTGGAATGTTTCATTATTTGCCTACCTGCTTTTAACACCGCTACTTGTCTGGATACAACAAGTAGTATAAATGCAAAGAGGAAAATAATTTATTGATTATAGATAAGATTCCTAAAATGCAAATAATTGGGGGTGGAGGGACTAGGGTTAGCCTTTTAAAACCCACGCTCTCCCAGCAAGTTCTAAGTATCGTGAAAATCCTATCATTTAAAAGTGCATTTCATGTGACTGTAAACTGTGTGGTCTTTGCCAGCAAAACCTGTACAGTGCAGAGCAGCCGATCTTGTGATCCCTGGCACAGCCAGGATCTACTGTTCCTTCTGTACTCACCAACATGTTCAGTTTCACGTCTGCCCTGTCATCCCCAGATGATAACACAGACTCCAATTTACTCCATCCTGCCTTGTCCCCGCAGCAGTTTCCATGCGGAGGGATGGAAGGATTTTATAATGCTGATGTCCAAGCGCTGCTTGGCAGGCCCTAAATCTTAGGTCAGAAACTGAAGGACCCAGACTCGGTCCGTACCTTTTCCATTCCTCTGTATATGCAGTTTGAGTGACACCAGCCTTTCAGAGCTGTGCACAAGTGAGGGATGGGAGACAGGAGAAAAAAAAGGTACCCCTGGGCTGGGGGGTATTGCGCCTCAAACGTCACATCCTCTGTCTTTTCTGTATTTAAGACAATGACAATGACTCATAGCTAATCTTTCTCTGCATCTGCCAGGGCTGCTTGCTGTTCTGGGTTTGCTTTCCAGACCACAAACGCTGGAGAAGTGAATTTCCATCTTCCGCGGGATCACGTGCGCAGGCAGAAACGGCAAACCTGCCGGTAAGCACTGTTATTTCCTGCGGCAAGCAAACAATGCCTTTCTGGACGCTAAATGCAGTTCCTCGCAGTTTGAGCTGCACAAAGGCTATTTGCTTCTCGTGTCCAGCCATGAGCAAATTCCCTCCCATATTCCACCACAAACACTGTCCTGACTGAGCGCTAAGGGCAACGGAGCTGTTTAGGTGGTGTCAGGAAGAAAGACGACAACTCCTTTGATCAACACAACTCCATCCAGAAAATCAGGTTACTGAGACCTCTGTGTCAGAAGCTGGTGGAGGAACTGATCCCATTTCTGGTGCTGGGTACCACGGGATCAGGTGAGGTGCCGGAGTCAGGGGGATCAGAAGCTAAAGCTCTAGTAAGTACTATTCTGAATATGCAGACCATAAGCAACATATCTAGAAAATGGGGTCAAGAATCTACAAATAATGTTTCTTTTCAGTTAAACATGATAAACTTAAAGAACAAATTACTAGGAGCCCGGTCCCTTTCTCACTTCTCTTGAAGCAATTCCAGCTTCTCTTCCAAATGTTTAAGGGGTTCCCCGAGGCACTGACCAGATCTGATCACTGGGGAAAATAAAAAGGTACTGAGCATTTCAACCCACTGATCTAACAGAAAAGCACTGACTGCCAGTCATAGCACCAGTGATCCTAGCTGGATAAGAAAAGAAGCGGAGCATTATTTGATACGGCAAAGACCGATAATTTACTTTGTAATGTGTGAATCATGGCATCTTTTCTCTGCCACTGCAGGTGAATAGGTTTTTTCCGACTGATAAATGCCTGAAAGAAAGAGGAAGAGATATGCTATCTCTGTTCTCTTTGATAAGATGAAGATGTCCTCATGTAAGAAATAACATTCATCCCCGTGTCAGAAGTCATGTTTGCTAGGCAATAGAATTTAAATTGCTGGGTATAAGTCTGAACGGAGCTAAATATAACTGTTCCATTCCTGTTAAAAAGGAGATACTACCATGTATTTCTAATTTCCCAACCATGTCAAAATAATTCTATACCTATTTCTTAAAACCTATTTCTTGGTGTCTGGTATTAATCCTCTTAGTGGACTCAATGCAGATGCCTGGAAAAATGCTCGTCAGCTTTAGATTAGATTCTTATGTACTTGAGGAAACTAGCGAAATAAAATCCTCAAATCCTTGTCATATCCAGTGTCTAGGCTAGAATAATAGGGGGGTTTATTTACGGGAAGTTGAATATTGAAAGAGAGACCTTATTTGGAGAGTTAGAAGAGAAAGGCTCCAGAGTATATAAGGCTATAAAGTGACCTGCACTTACTATTTTCTGTTTTCTGTGTTAAGGATTCAAATTTAATTCCTAGTCTTAGGATTCATGCATGCACAAATTACTGTGATCAGATTTGTCTCGTTTAGATTAAGTACAGCTTACTTTGCAGAGATATACACGGACACCAGCAGCTCCAGTACAGACTAGGCGAATGCATAGAAAAGGACGCGGAAGGTTAGTTCACCAACACTGTAGTCAGGACACAAGCCAAGTTGCTCTAAGTGCTTTCTTTCCCAAAGAATGCAGTATTTGTTTGTTCGTGTTCCAGTAACTATGGAGTCCACACGAATGTATTTTTTTCCCTGAGGTCATGCCTTACAAGCAAGGTAAAATTGTTTCAAATATAATTTGTTTCCCTTTCAAGGTGGACATATAGCTTGGAGTTATCACCTGTATGTAGGTATGTACATACCTATTCCTGGTTTTATCCGTGGATAAAAATTAAAAATAAATGTCTTGCTAGAAGTATAATTACTGAAAAAGGCCAGTATACTTCATGTCACAATTTAAATATTTATTGCACTGCTTGAATTTTGGGTAGCCCAAATCTTTTGGTGGATGGAGGAGGAAAATACATTCTGTTATATTCTATATTATATACATTATGTTATATTCTAAGTTTGGAGATGGAAAAAGTGAATATCATAAGGAGAAAAGCTAAGTAATCTTTAGAATTTTTTTGCATTTTACAGCCAGATACACAATGTCCTTTCTGCCTTTCCACTCTGCAAGATGAAAAAAAGGCCCTAAAAAAGCAAGTGTTAGTTTTGGGTTGGGTTTTTTTCCATTGAAACAGAGTAATTGTCCTGGTTTTGGCTGGGATAGAGTTAATTTTCTTCCTAGTAGCTGGTATAGTGCCGTGGTTTGGATTTAGTATGAGAATAACGTTGATAACACACTGATGTTTTAGTTGTCGCTAAGCAGTGCTTATACTAAGTCAAGGGCTTTTCGGCTTCCCATGGTCTGCCAGCGAGGAGGGGCACAAGGAGCTGGGAGGGGGCACAGCCAGGAGAGCTGACCCCGCCTGGCCAAAGGGATATTCCATACCATAGGGCATCACACTCAGTATATGAACTGGGGGGAGTTGGCCGGGGGGGGGATCATTGCTCGGGGACGGGCTGGGCATCGGTCAGCGGGTGGTGAGCAATTGCATTGTGCATCACTTGTTTTGTATGTTCTATTATTATTATTATTATTATTATTATTATTATTATCATTATTCTCTCTTCCTTTGTTATCCTATTAAACTGTCTTTATCTCAACCCACAAGTTTTACTTTCTTTTTTCCATTCTCTCCCTATCCCACTGGGAGGAGGGGGGTGAGCGAGCAGCTGTGTGGTGCTTAGTTGCCGGCTGGGGTTAAACCATGACAGTAATACATTTTGATAGAGGGTTTGGGTTTTTTTTTTGAGTGGATATTAAACATGTGGATCTGTAAAAAGCACGGACTTCAGTATCAACAACATCATAATGCCATTCTTCTGAGGGTTTGACTTCGCCATGGGAACGGGCTGAAGCCCAGCCAGGCACTATTCCTCCCCTGGCACCGACTCAAACGCGCGGCTCCAACCCGGGGCGGCAGAGCTGGGAGAGCAGGCAGGCTGGCTGTCAGCCTGCATCGGTACTCCTCCTTTCTCCTGAATTTTATTACAAGGTTGACTTTACGGCAATCTAGAAAAGTTGTTACAACTTTTCCAGATGTACACACGTTTTCAAACAGCTCGTATCGGCATCATGGGCCAGCTCCCTGACGGGAGCGGGGAGGCGTTGCTACGCACGCAGCACAACAAGCGGCTCTGGCAGCAATGCAGTTTGGATGATTTCATGGGATACAACACTAATTTGGGATTGCAGTGGACCTCTGCTGTGCAGCTCATCAAACCCCTCAACAATCTGACTGTTGTTTCAGGCTGAGGCTGCTCTCAGCTGTGTCTCTCGAAGTTCAAAACCCCATATTCGGGGAGCAATTTGTCACAATTTTAGCCCTCAGTGTAGCTGAGCGCGATCCTGGTCAGGCTAAAGGCCGTGAAAACTGGGCTACTAATTTGGTAGGCTGTAAGAGATGATAATTGGGACAGGACTTCATACTGTTTTCTAGCATCCTATCTTGGAGTGGAGTGGAGTGAATATTTAATTTTCAGAACCCTTCTTTCCTGAGAACAAGGTAATTTTGTCTTTCAGGGATATCCATCAGGAGTTCCCTGTGGCCCTGGTATTCCTGGAGAAGCTGTCAGGACTGGTGCCGGCTTCCTTACTGTAAGTCTCTAATTTAAGCTCTATAACCTCTGAGCATCAAATTCTTCATCTGTTACTTCAAGGTATACAACATGCGATCCAAGCTGAACTGCAGGGATCTGGTGAAGAGGTAACTCTGTCTGTCGTGCTGTCTGGGCGATGGGCTTATATTTGATGCCATCTGAGATGATAACTTATATTTCAGAGTGATGCTACTTACTATAGCCCCCTTGACACTGTGCTCAATTGATTTTAAGAATGAGCTAGCTAGTCCCTTACACAGAAGGAGCAGACTATCTTTTTCCCTTCTTGTGAAAATATCATACATTTTTGTTTCTACTCATCTATCAAACAGGATTATCTTCTTCATAGGGAACTAGTTCTCGTCTGGAAGTACTCCTAAGCCTGCAGAAGTAGGAATGTATAATGAAAGAAAAGGATAGCGGCAGCCTAGAGATGGAAATATGAAAAGTGCATTTTGCTACTATCGATCCATTATTTAGATCCTTTGACAGAACAGAACTGTTCTTTGCTTTGTTTTATAATTCTGCTACCCTGAAAATAAGGCTTGCATATTGCACCTCATCAGGTTTTATCTGCACCTGTACACATTGTACATGTGATAATATTAAAGGCTTCTGAAGAATGAAAGACATGACTTTCAACAACATGAACAGAAGCTTAAAAGACCCTAATTTTTTTAAAATTTTTTTTTTAAAACTCAGTTTATCATGTTTGTTGAATGGTCTGGGAACCAAAAACATTGAAGAAACTAGCAGGAGAATTAAGTATTGGATTTAAAACTTAGGAAAATATTTTGTTATTCACTGTAATGTGTTAGGAAAAAAATCTAGAATGTAATTGGTTTTATAGAATCTAAAGATTAAAAATTCATTTATATGTAAAGGACAATCCATTACAGTAAAAATATAGACTACATGTTTGTAGACAATAGGACTTCTATGTGAATCTTAACAGTGACATTTAAAGAAATGTCCCCGCAAGCCAATCTCTGCAATATGTTATACCAGTTTCTCTGTAACCCTGGAACGTTTTATGATGATCATTAGCAAGTGTTGTGTAAATCTACAATGACTCTTGTAAAGTCAGGCACTTCAGTTAATACATTCGTGGCTTATCTATGTAACATTGATGTTAACTGCATTTTTTCATCATCTTTAACCTGAAAATGATTATACAACGTTTTGTAATAAAGTAGCTTCTTTCTTAAAAAGTTGAGCTGAAAGTGAGGGTTTTAACAGGCCCCTGCCTTAATCTCACATGATCCAACAACAAATGCACCAAGAAATGGGGCACTTTGAGATATAACAGTATGTCTTTTTTTTTTTTTTTTTTTTTAAATAGATTTATGGTAAACTTTGTTTAACAGAAACCTTTATGAGCCTTTGTTTTAGAGGTATCATCTGGGTCCAAAACTCCAGCTGCTGTGAAAGACCTTCAGCAGCTCTCCTGGTTCTCTCTTTTTGGGCCTCCCGTTCTTCATCACTGAAGGGCTGCTAATGGATTAAGGACGGCGAGTGGCTCCACGGAGCCTACACGGAAACAGGAAAGTACAGTAAACGTGGGACCATGCACAAAATGTATTTGTATACAGTCAGTTTTGAAATTAAAGTGTTGTCTGCCCTTCTTGGGCTTCACCTCGTACGGTTAAATTTATTATCAAAAGAGTAAACAAATTAATAGGTGCCCCCATCCCTTACCCCATTTCTCACAATCGCATATGTCTGGATTCTGCATCATGAAACTGTCCCTTTTTGTGAGACTCATTTTTGCAGTAGCTATGTAGAGGCAAATGTTTTTGAAATAAAAAAGCTTTAAAAGTTATAGGAAACTTTTAGAAACTTTGGACCTTTTCAGACTTAAAAACAGGGTTTCCTCAAGCAACATGAATGGACTGCACTGTCTATTTCTCCAACTAGTATCGTACTGGTAAATATTAATGTAGGATCAGACATCAGAATGAACCAGAGATACGGTAATCATTTCCTCAGCTCACCTGTGTTTTCCCCCGATCTTCCAGAAGTAGTGCATCAGGGTAAGCATCGATCAAAGGGGCTTGGGGGCCTTTTTCTTCCATTGACAGGTATTTCACAGAAACCAGCTGTCTTTGCTAAACATTTAGGTCACAGTGGAAACTTTTTCAGACAGGAAAAGGAGATAGTGCAAAGATTACAGGTAGCCTAAGATTTTTTTTTTAGGATTATACTTTACTGTGAATAACCATTTGATATACATACAAAAGACAACAGTTACATGGGCAAGTCTGAACTGCCGTATCTCCTTAACGAAAGAACACCAGTGTTATTTTAGTTGTAAAAGTCATACTCAGAGAGACATTACTATCTTAAATTTCTGGCTTTGCAAGAAAACCCTCTAGAAATACTGCACTGCTTAATTTTACGCAAATATTTGACCTCCTCGTCCACGGCCACAGCAAGAGAGAGCGGTTTAACGAGCCGGCGGTGCCCGCGGCAGCGGCAGAGACCCCGCGGCGGGCCGGTGCCGGGGCAGGCTGCGGGGCCGCCCGACCCGCGGCTCACACCCGCGCCGCTTCCTGCCAGCGGGGACCTGCCCTCGCTCCCCGGCCGGCGGCGGCCCGGCCCCCGCCCAGCGCGGCCGCCCCCGCGCCGCGCCCGCCCCTGCGCGGGGCTCTGCGGGGCGCCGGGCCGCGCCAAGCCGGGCGCTGCGGAGTGAGCGGCGGCGGCTGGGAGCGCGGTTCGGTGCGGGACGCTGCGGAGCGGCTCCTCGGTTCTGGGAACGGGTATTTTTTTGCTGTGAATATATGTGTCTTCACCGTATATGATTTCTTCTACCTTGCAGGTATCTATTTTCTTTTCGTCACAGGGATGGTTAGTGATTAGAAGGACCTGATGATTAGAAGGGCAACGTTTTCCCGTTGGGGATTGTGCATTAACTTAGAAAATGTCTCTCTTTAGCGAAGTAAGTCGCTTGCAAAGACTGGTTTAAGGAAAGATCTTGCTGCCAAGGCTGTCCTGGGAGAGCCCTGCTTGAGAGAGCTGGCAGCAGCAGGCACGGTTCAGGCAATGGGGGTCCTGTCACCCAGCAGTGAAGCGAGCAGCGTTAGAGAGGTGCCCTCGTCTCAGCAAGGCTGGATACCCAGAGCGTGACCTGTTTTTTTGGCTCTCAGGTGTTGGGATTCCCAGGTTTCAGGAGAGGTGTCTATGTGAGGGGAGAGGGTACCTTACTGCATCAGAACAAAATAATTTTATGTCAACTTACAGCTCATTGCATTCCTTCTCTGAAGGCTCTTTTGTTAACTTTAGCAGAAAATAACCTGTTTAAATTAGATCAACTAGATTCTTTCTACGCATACTGTTTCTCCAGCAGTCAAGGTTAAAATGCAGTGGCTGAATAGTCTAATATAACGTGATGATGAAAAGAAGTGCCACAAAACTAGCTAGGGTGAACTAATGCATGCCTCACAGCTATTTGGGTTTGTAAGTCTGTTTTTTTCATCGTAAACATTCTTGGAAAGGGCCTGGCTTGGTATTTAAGTGGCACCATGCGTGATGTTTGTGCTTGAGCGCTTCTGTTAATACGCTCTTGGCAGTATTTTAGCGAGCTGGATGAGAAACGAAACTAGCTGTCGTGCTAGCGTACTGTGTTCTGATACAAACAGGAAGCTCTGCAGTTAACTGCATTAGGACCTCTCTAAGTCAGTGGCAGCGTGTGTGCTGACATGCACCAGGGTGAGGGAGACGTAGCTGCGAAATGCAGTTCTGAAAATGAGAAAGTGACGGAAAAGAAACATGGACATTCTGCCGTTCCTTAAAAAGGAACGGTCTAGGGATGTTATTTCCTTAATGTTCTCTGAGCTAGAACAGTTTTGTTCCAACTTCTTTGGAACCAGTATTTCTCAATTTCTTTTCCAGAAGTTTTTGGCTGTCCGTAAGAGCCTGGGCTCAAAACTGCCGGAGGGCGAGAAACACTGTGCCCGGGCACCCGGATGCCTCTGAGGGTGGCTTCCGTGTTACCCCTTTGAGTAACGATTCAAGAAAGTAAGGAGAACGTGCGGAACTGGTTGGGGGTGCTGGTGCTGGGGGAGAGGGTTTAGGCTATCACAGCAATTGGCCGCTACTTCTGAGAGCAAAGCGGAAAAGTCTGGGAACGCCTATGGACAAGGAGGAAGGCTGGCCATATGGGTTCTCGATAGTATAACATGTAGGGACAGGGTACGAAGAATGAGACTTCTTGATATGGGTTCCTTTCTCTCGTGAGCAGTACCGCAAACGAGGTGTGGGGCTCTGCTGCCAGCTTGATAGCCCGCAGCTGAACGGCTGCTCTTGGCCAGCCGAAGGACTGTTTTCCGTGCGCGGGGAGTGGTTCTTTTGCCTTTCGTTTCCTCTCCTCGTTGCAGTGGCTGAGGCTGGGAGCCACGCGGCGGGCTGAAGTCGTGCTCTTAGGCGAGGCCTGTCCCCCCCTGGCGCGCAGGCGCGGCGGGGGCACCTCCATCCGTCCAGGGGCTGTGTTTCGTGAGGGTCACTCGTTGCCTCACGGCCGCTTTGCAGGGAGCGTCCCGGTGCCCCCGGTGCTTCCTTCCCGCCAGCAAAATCGCTGCTGCTTTCCCTTGCGTAGCGCTGAGCCCAGGTATGCCCCCTCCTCCAGAGAAGAGGGGGTGTTCGTGTCTCACCTGTACCCCCTTGGGGAGGGTGGACCCAGAGCTGTGAGTTACTACGGGAGTCTGTCAGGGAAGGGCAAGGCTTGGCGGCTTTTCCTGGCCCGGGCTCCCTCACACAGGCCTCACCCGAAATAGCCCCAGCGAGGGGTGAGGTGCTGGGAGCCGGGGCCTGGTGCCCGCCCTCCCCTCGCCCTTCTGCGCTCCAGCTGGGGGGCTCGGGGGAGTGTTTGATCAGCAAATACCTCAGGTAATGTAACGAAATGTGAAGGACCCTCGTAATCCTAGCATAATTCAGGTTGGAAAGGATACCCTTTGGAGGTCATTTGGTCCATTCCTCTGCTTAAAGCCAACCTAAATTCAAATTTACATCACATTGCTCAGGGCCTTGTAAAGCTTTTTATAAGATGTACGCAAAGGCATACAGCTGCTTCTTCTGGAACACCACGGCCAGCTTGTTCACTCCAACACAACTTACTCTCGATTTATGTTGTGAATTCAGGTTGCAGCATGTGGCCAGCGTAGCACAAGGGATTCATGCAGCTGCTGTTTTTGTTGAACCAAAATTAATGGACTTCTACTTGCGGAAGCACTTCCTTTCTTTTTTTTCTTTAATTCTGTGGCATTTTAACTCCATTACAAAGAAACAGCATTCTCCCTCTTTTGCATTAGTGGGAGCTAAATGCAAATACCTTTACTTTTCCCTGCTAAGTAAGTAACATTTCAATGATTGTCCCTATATTTATTTTAAAACTGTTGCTAGAACTAGTAACACCTAGCAGCATGTAAAGCCTCATTTTATTAAACTGAAATGAAAATGTAGGCTTCAAATCATTGCTTTGTGTAGCCCAGGCAGCTGGAACCAACACATTTCTAAGTGACTGGTCTTCCCATTACTACTGTTTCTTGACTGAGGTTTCACCAGGTGGGAATTGGAGAGAGTCCAGCGGAGGCTACAAAGATGATTAAGGGACTGGAACATCTCTCCTGTGGGGAAAGGCTGAGGGAGCTGGGGCTGTTCAGCCTGAGAGGAGAAGAGTGAGAGGGGACCTCATCAACGCTTATAAATATCTCAAGGGCGGGTGTCAAGAGGATGGGGCCAGACTCTTCTCAGTGGTGCCCAGCAACAGGACAAGGGGCAACGGGCACAAACTGGAACACGGGAAGTTCCGCCTGAACAGGAGGAAAAACTTCTTCACTGTGAGGGTGACAGAGCCCTGGCACAGGCTGCCCAGGGAGGGTGTGGAGTCTCCTTCTCTGCTTCTTTGTCTTCTCAAACCCCGCCTGGACGCAGTCCTGTGCAGCCTGCGCTGGGTGACCCTGCTCTGGCAGGGGGTTGGACTAGATGATCTCCAGAGGTCCTTTCCCACCCCTGCCGTTCTGTGATTCTGTGAATTTCCCCATGCATAGCTGAACATGTCTGGACAATATATTGTACAATATAAAGGCTGACAAACTGAGGTTTTGTTCCTTGTTCCTTTGGTATTTCAGAATTTCACATTATTTTGCAATCTTTATAAATTACTCAGATGAAAAGCAGGGCATGACTGACAATGTGTTAATCTTGGTGGCTGAGTTGGAGGTGGTAGAAGGAGTCTAGATAAAAAGCAGTAGAAGAAAAGAGTCAATTTTAATAAAAGAAATAATCTTAACTATTCTCTTTAGCATCATGTCTGATGAAATGGGAGTTGAACTTTGTAAAATCTTTGTTGCTTTTCTAGCTATAGAGCATATCAACATTTTCTAAATCCGAGATTGCACAGCGGCGTATATGTGTGGTTGTAGGGAGAAAAAAGATTCTGGGCTACTCTAAAGCCTTTCTTTTAAGTAAATCATATGATTCTGTTTCTACTCTCCCTTTACCAAAGGGTTTAGTTGTAATTCTCAGTATTTCACGGAAGTTCAGGTAGCTGGAACATCTAACAGGATAAACTGATCTTTTGCTAGTTTAAGTAACGTTCTTTTATTCATCTTTAATTTGTGCTATTCCTACAAGCTGGTATTTTTGTCAACATATTTTAATATGATCATATATTAAACTTGTCACTCTATATTATCAACTGCAAGAACAAGGTTTAAGTTACGTAGTTTCAATGTGTTCTTTCAGATTTTTAAATTAGATGTATAATTTTAAATTCTTTCCTATTACTTTTTTTTTAACCTGTATTCATATGGGGACCATATGTAAAAGAGGATGGTGGTTTTGTTAGTAAAGTAGAAGAAAAAACATATTAAAAAAGGAATTTTAAGACCAATTTATTAAACAAAGAGGATGTTGTGTACGAGTTGAGAAGTGAGCTAGATGCCATGTCATCCCAGAACCATTCAACATCCTCCTGTGACATGTGCTTTTATTCTGGGAGTGAAAAGCAGGAGGGAACTGCGTTCAGTTTCAATTTCATTTCCAGCTTTGAATGACCATCTTCATTGAACTGAACTAGTTGGAAGAATCATAACAGACAAAATATATTACTAGTTTAACTTGAACTGCATTCTTTTTAAAGAAAACTAGGTTTGTTGTTTATTTTAAAGCTTTTGATCCTATAAAAAGGAGCTCCTATACTGTTCTTTTGTATACTTCCACTTACGGATCTCCTGGCTACTTTGGACCTCTGTCTTTAATAGAAGTTGCTGCCATTGTCTTGCTTCTCTTGTTACCGCAGAGACTGAAAGGAGTATCTCTCAAGGTTGATGCTGGCATCAGTAAATGTTCTTTCTGCTTTTTTTTAACTCCTTTTGTCAACCCTGGAAGAGTAGAAAGAAAAAGACAAGCAGTTGGCCCTTTCACTCATGATATTCTGCTTTGGAAGCCCACTTGCCTGTGCAAGCCCACCTTTTATGTGGAGACAAAAATTAGATACGTGATATTTCGTAGTACCACTTCAGAAGTGGGATAACATAAAGAACTGAACAGGCGGTAGCATGGTGTCACAGCTGCTCCAGGATTTACCCAAGCAGGTTTTGTAGTGAACATCAATACACTAAACCAGTTGTCCTGAAATTATTGCAGTTCATGTGAATTGCGCGATGTTTCCGAATGGCTGCACCACAGAGTCCTGCACTGCACTGAAATAACTGCACATCCCGACGCTTTCCTGTGAGTTGAGGATGGTTTCAGGATACTCAAAGCATGAATGCGGGCACAGGTGATTCAGGCCTATGTTGTGGTGGAGGCACACCAGCTAGAAGGAAGCTGAGATATTTGAAGTTATTTTAGCTTGTATTTGTAATTCACCTTTCCCGTATGGTTTAGACAGGCAAGTAATTTTTATCAATAATAAATAGAGAACTCTGAATAACTCTTGTGTGAAATTATATGTTAAAAAAAATGAAATAAAAATGTTGTTTTCCAGAACAATTATAAGCAGATCCACGGCAATGCATGGTGAGTAAAATATAAACAAAATGTCATCTTTTGTTAATATCAAAGATAACATGGGTCCTTCCGAGGTGTTCAAGCAATATTAACTTAGCTGTTAGTTTACCTTCTAATTTTATGAAATAGGTATGAATGTTTTAAGTTGAAATTATTTACATTTTAAAATTGAATCATTTACAAAACATATAGATTACATTTTCAGATCTTGATTTCTGAAGTTAAAACAAATAAATCATCTTGAAATTCAAGTTATTTCTGCTTACAAACTGAACTTGGTAAATGTTTTTAAATCCATAACCCTCTGAGTCTCCTGGTCAGGCATTAGTATAGTCCTAACTTGAAGAAATTGGGAGAAAATGTTTTATATAGTGGAGAATGGCTCATTACCAGTCTGCTCTGTACAGGAGGCAGCCTGTCAGTCCCTGGCAATTCTTTGAATTAAAGCCTCCTTCTAAATATAAATGAACAAAGGCACCTCTGGTCCAGACGGAGAGTGAACTGACCCTGCTTCAGCAGGGGTTGGACTAGGTGATCTCAAGAAGCCCCTTCCGAGCGAAATGATTCTGTGACATCTTCATGACATCATGTGCAATACCTGCCTTTTTTCTGCACTTTAAGGATCAGAACACCTTTAAGTTATACTACGTTTAAGATACATATTGTGCATAAATACGAGCTTGTTATATAGGTTTTGCTATACAGAAAACAGCTGCTTAATTTTGTTATGTGTCTACTCTGAAAAAGGAGGTAATGTTGGGGATCTTTCATCCTAGGGTAGGAGGAAATGAACGATACTCAGACCTTTTGTTCCATTCTTCCAGCTCATGAACCTGCGCGAGCACCTGGATTTTCAAACCCTAGCTACGCACCAGGACATCAAGCCCCCTATGACTACCCTCAGCACGCACCTGGGACTTACCCAGGTAGGTTGCTTGGCTACAGATCTGCTGTACCACTGGGAAGTAAGCACAGGAAATAGGAGGGTTCACAGATCTGATTGACTTTTCTGCTGTTAATTCTGTAGAGTTTCTGTTAATTTCTGTTTTGCTGAAAAGTCATCTTCTTTCCTTCTTGGTGCTACATGTTGAAGATGTCCCTGCTCATTGCAGGGGGATTGGACTAGATGACCTTTAAAGGTCCCTTCCAACCCAAACTATTCTATGATTCTATGTTAGTATTGCTGAGCAGTAGCTCAGCTGAGCACAGCTAGTATGTGCTACCAACAGTGGGAGGAGATAAAACTGCTGGATGCTCCTCAGTGGTCACTGTGGGGAGCTTGTTAGGGACGTGACACTGGTGCAAAGCAAGTAATGTGTGGCAGCTTCTTGCTGACGATGAGGTTTTTTAATTAACATGTTATTCCGTTTGTCACTTCATTTTTCTCTAGAAATCCAGAACTGAAGAAAGAATTGTTTTCCTCTTGCAGTTCTGCTGGCCCATGTATTCTGTTCCTGTTTCCTACCCTGTTGCTGTACTTCACACATGGTTATACCTTACACTTTCACTCATTTGCTTTTCTCCTATCTCGTTTTCTGCTCCACATTCAAAATGCAGCACCTCTAAATAGCTTCTCATGTTCTGGCAACTAATTGCTTTCTGAAGAACCAAATCGCAATGAGCAATATCTAACAATCAGGCACAAAGCATAAGTTATAGATAGAATGCAAAAATTTTGGCTTAAGTTACTGTGCTGTTCTTAAGTTAAAGCTTGTGCATGTCGTGGCAAGGCAATCTGAGGTCTGTAAGTACGGTTAGCTTCAGGGGGAATGAGCACGTGCTGCCTGTGCAATGAAGGTCAGGGGAGCATTTCTTGTTTTGAATGTGCACACACTTACACACGACAGCGGTAGACACTCAGTTTGTGTGCAAAGCCTGTGCTCAGATGTAAAAGTGATTTTGTGTTCCGTGAGGGTGGATCCTACTCAGGGGTGAGTGATCCTGCCACCTACGAGTTTTAAGCCTCAGCTGTTTACATCACCTGAAGTACTGTCTTGCTTATGGCCGCAGCGTGAGCTTTCACATGTGACAGTCCATGTATTGTAATGTAATGTGAAACATTGCTGCTGAACTCATTTGGGCTAAAGATAGGTCTACAAGTCAGTATCTCGAACTATTTGTCTTTGTACAGCTCTACAAAAATACTCTTTGTGGCTTCTGCGTTGTGCTTGCTTCTGAATAAAGTATAAAATTCCTCTGCATCAGACTGAAAGCCTATCTGCCTACCGGGAAAGTATTAAATGAGGGAAAAAATATAGCTCTTGTTCTGTAACTTTCAATAGCAACTTCAGCAGCTTCAGCGACAAGGTCATGAAGCATCTCTGTAGCAAAGACCACGTTGCTGCGGGACGGTGCTCAGGCAAGGCAGGGCTCTGCGCCCAGCCCGGGGACGTGGGATGGGTTGTGAGCACTAAGGCAGTGCTGCGTGTGCCATCTGGTGGGGTGCTGAGCGTTTAGACCCTGAAGTGCTTCACGAGAGCTTGTGTTTCCTATGGAGTGCTAACTGGAGAAGACTTACTTGGCATTCACAAAATGTGGAACTGTTTCCTTCTTTACTACATACTTCCTCCAGGAAGGAGTTGTGGATTTCCTGAGTTTTGAAAGAGAATCCATTAAACAAATGGGAAAATCTAGTGTTTAGATCACACTCATCTGGTTTGAAAACTGCAGATGAACTTTGCTAAAAGGACATTTCCTATCAAATAAGTAGAAGGAATAATTCCAGGAAAACTTTGTCTTAAAATTCCTCACTTGCTCAACTGACAACTTGTAAATGCCAATACTTTTCATGTATTTTAAGGTATTCTGTCTTCTCTACTTAGAAATAACCTTCTTTTATTTATTTCTAATTTTTGAATTGTCTGTCTTTATGTGAATAAAATTTTTGCTATGTTCAAGAATGATGCATTTATTTATTTTGTTTGGTTTTGTCTGGAGGGATTAGAACACCCCAATCTAGTGTAACTTCCTTCACGAAAGTTGTAGTAATCATAGCTAAAATATATTGTAGGTTTAAGGATCTTCGTAGTTCAAAACGGTGAACAAATTAATCTTCTGAAGATCCATGGGGCAATTCTTTTCCAACATCTAAGTTTCACAACTGCATGTCTTCTACCACACCAGGTGTTGCAGGCACGGGGAGCTATGGCTTCCAGGTGCAGGCCATGGGAGTCCCAGCTGGACTTGCTGTTCCACCCATCCAGAACCAGCCCATCGTGAAGGAGGGGACAATCTGGATGCCTGTCCCTGCTCCTCTTCCCAACTGCCCTCCTGGACTGGAATACCTCACACAGGTACCTGCAGCCTTCCTTCTCCCCTAGAGAACGGGTATTCACCTGAGAAACAGCCTGTATCTGTGAAAAAGATAAACAAAGCATCTGGCTTTGTTGCAGCTGCGTGGGTTACTGCTTTTGGGCTGCTAAGTGAAGCCTTTTGTAATGTGATTCATGCGTGTTTGAGTGTGGAGGTGCCCGTTACGGCTGCAGCACTTCATGAAGTACTCTCCTGCCAAGTGAGATGCTAAAGGGCCAGGGCCAAGGGGGTATTATGCACCCTTCCCATTTTTAAAGCTACTGTTTGTGAGATGTAATGTGATTTGGCAAGATCTATATAATAAACATATATAATATGGGCAACCGTAGCACATTAGGGGTACTTAATTTTCTACATGATGCTTTCTTCATACCTCTTCATAATGTTGTTAGGAGAGGCGCTAGTCAGACTTCACAACGCAGAGAATGTTAATAGCAAAATAAGAGTTGTTTCCACATTACAGACTATGGCCTTGTACTGTAAAAGTACAGTTCATCTCATCACTGGGAGCAAGTATCAAGGCTTAACACTGATGTGTTGGCGCCAGTTTTGCGAATTGCTCAAAAAAAAAAAAAGCACCAGTGAGGAGAGGCTGATTTTTCCTGAGTTTCACTCAGAGCTGAGCAGTACCTGAGCTTCTGCTCTAAAATTGCTGTTTCCTGCTTTTGTCCGTACGGACTCCTGGTGTTGGCATCTGGGATACGTGGTGTCAGAGGCTCTGTCCGGCTCTGTGGCTGAGCTACTCTGAGTCCTGAAAGGAGCGCAGGCACATCAGCCCTGCCTGCTTGTAACCAGACCAGCTTGGGTACAGCTTCGGCCATCTGCTCCGGGGCTCTGAAACACTGTTCTGCTAAGTGGACAGAGGACAGGACAGGGGGGACGTGAGCTACTTCCACACCTTTACCAGTAGATGATCTGCTTCTAGACAATGTATTGATCCATAAATCTGCATTCTGAAATGAAACAGCAATGCTTCTTAAAACTAGATTTCTCTTAGTTACAACTTGTTAACTATTTATTCTGTTTAATTTTTCAACCATGAACAGATTGACCAGATATTAATTCACCAGCAAATTGAACTTCTTGAGAGTAAGTGCAAAGTATTTATAGCAGAGAAATGTTTAAATCCAATAATCCCAAGAACGGTAAAATTTAGACTTTCTTTGACACTACGTATTTAAGGTGGATCACCACCTTTCTCTTTCCTACCTCTGTTACCTGTCTCAACTCCTGCAGAAGTTGCGGAGGAGAGGAAGGAGAAAATAGGAGGGCAGAGGATTTTAAGCAGGTTCTATATCTTAAAAGATACATAGCAATGCGACTGAGTAATCTTGGTAGCTAGTTATAGCTGAAGTCACACGTTTCCCATGTTATTCATTCACATGATTTCCAGTTGCCTTGCTTCCCTACTTAAGGATCTTTTTTTCTGTCCTCTCTTACTCCATCTAATTCCATAGACTGACATGTGGCTCTGATCTCATTTCCAGGCAATCCTGCTGTTTTAGCAAATTGAACTGCTTTCCTTCTGCTCCCCTCATTCTGTTCACTTTAAGAATATCAAAGTCATGTTATCAGTGTCTTTCAAATAAAAGAAATAAAATGGACCATCCGTCTCAGCTGACACCTAATGCTGCTGCATTTTCTTTCCGTAATGCTTCAAAGAGTACTTTCATTTGTTAGAGAAATTAATCAACATTTCTGTCCTGGCTCTTGTTGTTTTCTGTTTGTGCTGCTGTGAATCTTGACTGCCAGGCTTTTTTGTGGCCTTCTCATTCTGAACGTATTTGTGCCCTTTAGAGCCCTTTGCTTGCTTCACCCCCGAATTCACAAGTTTCTTTAATTCCCGTCCCTTCAGCATTCCCTGGGAATCTTCCATGCTGTGTTATTTATAGTTGTGGTGCTTGCTCTGGCAGTATGTGTCCGTGTCTGGTGGGAGGGGACTGATGGACACCTCCGTGCTCTTTCCACATTGCCATGTTTATGGTGGCTTCTCCTCTCTGAACTTCTCCATCAGGCTGATCTGCTCGAGGGTCCTTCCGCACCGCTTCCCTTCGCCAGTAGCCGCCTCTGACAGACTTTGAGCGAGGCTTGCCTTCCCGAAGTGTAGCTTTACAGTTAGCATGGTGCCTTTTCTGACCAGACACGCCTCAGAAATTTAACAGTTCACTTCCTATTTTTCAGTTTTAACTGGCTTTGAAACAAACAACAAATATGAAATCAAGAATACGCTGGGGCAAAGGGTGTACTTTGCCGCAGAGGACACTGACTGCTGTACCAGGAATTGCTGTGGGCCATCACGACCCTTCACCCTCCGGATCATAGACAACCTGGGCCATGAGGTGATAACGCTGCAGAGACCCCTCCGGTGTTCTTCGTGCTGCTTTCCCTGCTGCTTACAGGAGGTGAGTTGCTCCCTCTCACCGTCTTCCTTCACGTGGGACATGGTCCACGTGTGCAGTTTTAAGATGGGGTTGTCTTGAATCAGGAGGCGAGGTGAAACAAGTCAGGTTTTGTCTGTAAGTTGTGGGGAGAGGGATCTGTGGGATTTGTGCATGGGGTCCTTGGTCTCGGAAAAAGCAAGTGTGCTGCAACACTTAGATTCATTCTGGCCACTTCTGATTACAGTAATGAAAAACTTGATTCAACAGCATGTCAGCGAACTTGTGGCTAGTGCCAAAATCTGCGCTGGAGATGGACTTGCAATGTAAGAGTTAGGCAACGGCTTTCGTAAAATAACAGCTAGAGTTTTTGCTTTACTGCTGTGAAAGCTATAGTGAAATTCAACACATGAGATGATGAGCTTTTTTAGTATTAAAATAATTATGGGGTAATGCAACTTCTGAGACCTCAATCTGAGCCTACTCAGAGCTCTTACTGAGGGATTTATAGCAGCTGCATCCTGTAATGTCTTCACTGAATGCGTTCAGGATGCTCACAGCCTTTCTTTCACTAGACTTTGCTCTTTATGCTGTAGATGCATAGCTTGTGTGCTCCACAGCCTTAGGAGTATCTTGCTGTTTTCAGTGAAGGCAAAAGTTGCAATTTGTGTGCAGTTTTCTGAAAACGTTCATAGAAAACCCCATGCAGCTTCATGCATTGGAAATCCAGATTGTTGTGGAAAAATGAGTTGTGTTTGGTTTGTGTGCTAGTGTGGGGTTTGTCTAACAAGCATAGCAAAGCATGAACATTCACATGGAGGTTTTCTTTTTCCTGTGAAGCTGGAAGTTCAGGCGCCTCCAGGAACACCAGTTGGATACGTTGTCCAGAACTGGCATGCCTGCCTGCCAAAGTTCACCATTCAAAATGAGCAAAGAATGGATATACTGAAAATTATGGGCCCATGTGTTGTCTGCAGCTGTTGTGAGGACATTCATTTTGAGGTATGCAGCGCTAAATTTTTTTACATATATCTTCTTTCAGATAGTAGCTTGATAGTAGTTTGTTGCTTGACTTATTACCTGTCAACTGAGCTGTAGTATATTTTAAGTAATTAGTACATAATATTTTAATGCTGGTATAATCAACTCACTTCTCTAGATACCTAAATTACTCTAGATAAGCCAGACAAACTTCCAGAAACGACATCTTAAACGCACTCATCAGTGATCAGTGAGACCGATGCCCTGTGGTTGCACACAAATCTCTTAATTGAAATATTTAGCAGCAAAATCTTTTTGAATCTGTTAGGCCCTGACAAAAAAAAAAAAGTTATTCTCAGCTGTATTGGGTATTTATTAAAATGACATCCTACAACCACTCATTTAATCATTTAAAAACCATTCAATGACCAAGTAAGTCAAGATAATTTAGACCTAAAATATAGATTTGAATGACTGAAGAGTTACAACTTTCACTTCAAAATAATAGTGATTAATGCATCATTATTTTTGTGCACATTAAGTAGTAGATACACTAGTCTACCATTTAATATTTAAAATGATGTTGCAAATAGTAGCTAAAGCCAATTTAGTATCATTTTATTTTGGGGACTAGTCTTTCACATGACCCTGAAGACTGGATCTAACTTTAGGAAACATAATGTTGACAAAGGGCTAATCTCTGCTTTGGAACAGAAGAATGTAATTTGTTTAATTTTCACTTGAGCAGTTCCTGATACATGGCAGGAGAAACTAATTCGCTCTCTTGGCTAAAAGACAACGCTTCCAGCAGAGTGTGTGTGCGTGCGTGCGGTAGCTGTCTTCCAACACCATTAAAGCATTGAACTCCGCAGTCAGATTTAGAATTAAGTTCATGTCTGTGCTACTTAAGACTGACTTTCTGATAGTTAGGGTTGCCTTTTGGTACAAACAGTTGCATTCAATGACTGCATTAATTCAAATAACACAATCTGAAGCTTTCAAAAGGATTTGGGAATATTATGAACAACAGATTTGATGCTGTTGTTTTGATTTTATATTAAACTAGGTGAAGTCTGTGGATGAGACTGCTACTGTTGGGAGGATTTCTAAGCAGTGGACTGGGTTTTTGAAAGAAACCTTGACAGATGCAGATAACTTTGGAATCACGTTCCCAATGGACCTTGATGTAAAAATGAAAGCTGTCATGATCGGTGCTTGCTTCCTTATCGTAAGTCTGTCATTCACTAATACTTGAATATGAACTGACTTTTTCATCTCCATGTTCAAGTTGTGCTGGTAAAGGATTTGACTCTGAGCTCCTTGAAGTGGGTGACAGCTTGTTGTGAAATTCTTGTGTATAAAACTAACCACGGAGGGCAACAAAGAATTATTTTGGATAATAAGCTTATTCTAGACTACATGAAGTGCTAACTGTGTTTAGGGAGAGCTTCATATGCGATGGGGCTGAGAAGCCCTGTAAAGGGAAGACTCCTTACAGGCACATTAGCAGAGGCAAGCATGTTTATGTGGATGGTGAAACCAGAAAAGTGCGGATCAGCAATAGCCAGGAGACCCATCCAAAGCCAGAGCAGCCTGCTGAGCTGGTGAGCTGGACAGCTGAATGCTGCAGCCAGTTCCTCCCGACTCTACTTCTTGGAACTATGTGAAGCACTGAGCTGAGCGGGATTAAATGCTCTCAGAGGAGTCGTTTCCAATGGGAGGGATTTCTGTGGAGGCAAAGCACATCTAACTTGATACAGTGCTTTTCAGCGGCACTCTGACTCTGCCGTGTCAAATACTGCAGTGCAGCTCACTTTGCTCTTTGAGAACAGTGTGCGACACACTCGTGTTTCCACTTACCTGTGCAATTTGGGATCGGGTACCATTTCAAAAAGTGCACTGCTTCTGTGCTGGCGGGGCTGCAGAGGGCGAGGAAAGGGTCATGTGAAGCACCTTGAGTTTGGAAAGTTCTCACCAGCCTCTAACAGCCCTGTGCACGAACCAGATTTTCCTTAGCTGTGTGTGTTCATGTGCTACCCTGTGCGTGAAGTACAGCGTTAGTGACTCCAGGACTCCAGACACAGAAAATAGGGCCCCTGGATGTAAACTAAAGATAGTCACCATTATGATGGACTCCAGTTTGAGATAAAATTGAAGGGACTGAGTCAGGTCGAACAAAGCCAGGGCAGGAATCCTGAGTAAAGGAAGCATAGCTTTGGCTAGTGATAATGTAAAGTTTCCATGTAGGTCTTTCGCCACCTCTTCCTCTCTCTGTGGGTGTCCTGTTCTGAGACAGCAGAGAGACTCAGGTGATGGGGGGATGGAGAGAGGGCCCCACCACCTTCTCATCATTTGAGGTTTCCGAGAGGAAGGTGCTTTGAATACCTTGCAAAGCAACCAGTTCAGAGATCTCCCAAGAGCCGCATTTAAGAAGTATTTGTTTTGTTTGCTTTTTGTTTCCTTCTTAGGACTTCATGTTTTTTGAGCATGCTGGTGATAAGAAACAGCGAGCAGGAGTTTGGCAATGAAATCTAGAACTTTTATACAGAAGGAAGAAGAACATAAATTTCCCAACTTTCCAGTGGATTGCAGAGCTCCAGTAAGAATGTGAGAAATGTATATCTTGTGCTTGTACTTATATTTCTATAAACTAAAAGCTTTATGTTGTGGGGTTTTTTTTGTAATCTGATGAAGTAATTTGTAGTATTCAAATAGGAACCCTTTGTCTGTACAGATCAATGCCGTACCATATAGAAATACTTAGCAACCTTTTTTCCCCAAGAAATTTGGAATACTTCTAGTTACTTTAATTCCTAAAAAAGATGACTACTTCTATAATTAGTATTAATATAAGCAGCGCGCCTAATAAAGAGGTCTTGATCTTTTCCTGTGTATCCTTCTTTGGTAGTTTTGCCTCAGTGTTCACATTCTGTTGTTTCCAACTTATCAAATATATATGTTTAAATATATAAAGTAATCTAAGTGAACAGAACTATCAGAAATAACTGTAAAATTGTATTAATCTAGTGATAAATCTGCTGTCAAATATGACTCCTTTAGTGTAACTTAGTGTCATAATTTGGGTTGTTTTGAAACGCACGGCTTTGATTTTGACCAACAGAAGTTTAGAGGAGATAGGAAATATAAATGCCTGTGGTTGCTTCTGTTTAATAAACCTTTAATAATTGCTTTGTGCATGAGTGTGTTTTTTCCTGAGGCAAGGAAAAAATAGTTAGTTACTTTTCAGTTTCTCCAGTCCGCTTTCCTCCTCATCTAGTCCATGGTTTTCCATAGATTGTAAGTCTGTCTGTAGGTGTGAGGCCGTAGGAATAATAAACAGAACAGTTCCACTTCAAAAGCAGATGCATGACATGGCAGGTCTATTTCTTAGCATTTATAGCTTTATTTAAATGTGCAAGCAATGAATGAAGTTGCAGTTTCTTACCACAGCTTCACACAAGCACGTGCATATAGTGGTTCTTGGGATCCAGCTATGGGGAGAGGTCCTTGCCAATATTTTCAGTTTTATTCTAATTCTGCTAAAGATTCCTTTCGTTCAGTATTTTCAATTTATTAATTGCTCCTGGCTAGTCAAAAAGCAGAGGAAAAGAGGAGTGCTGTTGCTGCTATGTGCCTGGACTCTCTTTGATGTTACAAGAATTGTACAAACTCGTGACAACAATCTTTACTGTTCTGAAAGTCTTTAAAATTGTATACTATGCCTTGTTAGCTTCTGCTGCTAAAGACAAAATTCCTTGAATATGCTGTCTTTAATAATAGGGATTGGTGGAGGTGCATTTTTGATTCATCAGCACTATTCTTAGGGAATTAAATTATTGTTATTTTAAAAATATTTTGTGCTTTATTGACCAGCTATTAATGAGATGCCGGAAATTCAGTCTTGCTAAAATCTGCTAAAAGTTTCTGATTGCTTCAGTTAGGAACAGAAGCTACGTGTATAGAAACCAAAGTAACACACCCAGGACCAGACCTGTCCTGTAGGGATTCATATGGCTAAGCCCATCGGAATTTTTTTCCTGCAAGGAGTGACACACAGCTTCAGGTCTGTCTGTAGCTCGCAAGTCCCAGGCTCAAGCACATTCAATAGCTGCACTTTCAACAGAGAACAGTTACTCAAATATTCCATAAACATTTTTTTTTTAGATATTTGAAAATACCTGTTTAATTCCATGGCAGGTCCATAGAATTTAAATTTACTTTTTGCATTAGTGAAGTCTGTTTGTGGCTGTTTGAAGAATGGATGGAATAATATTTTGCACGTAGGCAAAACTGATACCTTTGCCTATGCTGAAAAGCATCTTGCATCATAAATTCATCCCTTGACAATAAATTGAGGAGTGAATGCAAATTTAAGTAAGGTATTAGGACCTTGGGCTAATGGGACATTACCAGGAGACTTTATTTTCATTCCTTCAAGTAATTCAAAATTTTATGTTCAAATGTCATGCTTAGGTATTCACTGTAAGTCCTGGAAGCACCAATGTCCCAACAACCTTGCATACAAAATTACGTAGAAAAATTCACATACATCTCTGTAGAGCACTAAGGGAAGAACGTGAGAATGCAAACAGTCAAGAATGATCAGCTTCACATCAAAATGTGTAGGAAAAAAATGTTGCAACTGTTGCATCTTAAGCAGAATTGCAGTTGCAAGCAGTAACAATTCTGTAAAGTGTAATCAAAGCAAAGGTATCTTTGCTTACAAACAGGTTTCTCAAATACAGTGAAACCCAACAATGAAGTTGTGTAAGTTCTGCCACTGTCATTTAGATTTTTTGATTTTGTGCTGCTTGAGTCTAGTGGTCAAATTGCTACAGCTTATTCCTTTGCTATGTACTTAGCAAAATTAGTAAATAAGGTGAAGAATTAGATAGCCCAAGGAATCAGTATGTGAATCCAGCTACGTAGTAAGGTGCAAGAAGTTCAAGCTAAGCCTCTTAGATTTGCCAGAATTGTGGTAAGAACAGGAAAGAAGTTCCACAACCTCAGATCGTAAAAGGACAGAGAGAGCATTGGACTAGGGGAACTCTCCATCAGTTGGGTAACTGGATAGCTCTGACACTGGTTACACAGCTCATAAACTTTTGTCTTGTGAAATGCTTCGCAGTCTCCCACGGAGGTAAAAATAGTGCATGAGAAGTCCTAACTAAAGTTATCAAGGGGTAACTCTTTAGTTGACCAAACAATACCTCATCACCTTTGTAACCTCTTTCACTTTTTACTAATTATATTTAATTGAAAAATGCTTATTCCTTAAATTTTTCAAGAACTTCTGGAGACAGCTGTATTCACTTGCTCATTTTTGAAACTGATTGTGCTAAATGCAGAATAAATCATTCTTTGAGCAGTCTTTCTTCATTTTGAAAGAACCCATAACAGCATCCATATTTAATAAATCACCAGACTCTAGAACTCTCCACTCTTATCCATCAGACTATAAGCAATACAATGATTTAACCCCCTAGCCATAAATCCAGGCTTTGGAAAGCATTAGAAGACTTTCAGCATGCTGCCTGTTATTCAATACCATCTCAGTTAGCTAGAGCTGTTACATAAAACTTTTACAGAGTGAGATTTGCAGATGGATTTCTCCAGTTCTGTTAATGACCTTTCCATCTGTATCATCCCTGTAAGTTTTTCATCTCCAGCTGTACAGGAGATGCACTCACTTAATGAAACCCTAGGGTCTATATGGCACAGAAAGGCATAATTTATATGATGTTTCTCACTAGAAAAGCATAGTTAATTCCAGTTTCCAGAAACCAAAATTATAAGCGTAAAAAAAAAGAAAAAAAAAACCCCTAATTTACTCCTTCTTTAGTCTTAAGCAAGATTGGGTTTTTGCTAATTGAGGAGGGAGAATAATTTTGCTAATCAGAGAGGAGGAGGACCGTTGTTTTAAAGTATATTGTATTACAGTTGGTCTCCTAAAAGCATTTTAATTCATATTAGAAAAGTTTATAAAAAGGCCTCTTTGGGTCTTTTTGTAGACCCAAGGACAGCCCTTACATCCCTCGCATAACTCATCTTGGTTTTACTAATGAGAATAACTTTGACCAAAGCTGAAAAGCTGACAGCAGGAGCAGGGACTGCACAATAAAAGGTGAGTCAGGGAAGGGGAAAGCAGCTGGTTCTCCTGGACTGAATGTAGCTCATTTGCTGCAGATGCAGGAGTAACTCATTGGAAATGCTAGGGGTAATAAAGAAAACCAATTCTTTGTTCAAGGGAATGTATTGTAGAATTGCACGGCTTAAGTATTTGACTACTAATGGGCATTGTATGACTAGGAATGTGAATAATTTGTGACAGAAATACTTATGAAATTGATAAGTGGTAAAGGTAAAAGGATGCTGCAGGGAACACGTTGTGGAATCAGGAACTTGCAGATAAGGGAACCTCGCAAGACCGGGGCAAGGAAATGAATACAGGTTGCGTGGAGGGGAAGCCACCACTACATCACAAGATGGAGCAGCCACTTCAAGCAAAAAGCAATCGTGGTAAGATTTGATCTTATATTAGTGAGACAGGAGGTAAAAAAGGTATAAAAACCCCACAGAAAATAACAAGAGGTCGGAGGGAGAGAATAACCAAGAAAAGCCGCAGCTCTCCCAGGGTAGTGGGAAGAGCCCAGCTAGTGGAGAATTCTGTTGTGTTGGTGGGGGGCTCCTTATATGCTTTCATGATATATATACTTATACATGCTACGCTTACGTACTGGATCAGATCACTCTAGGACTCTATAGCTCCCTGTCAGCACTTGCAGGGAGACTTCCATACATTGCTGATTTTGTTCTGGAGAGACTTTGTCCTGTGTTCTACAGATATATGTGACGTACCACTTGGTTTTGGTTTATTTGCATTTTTTTTCCATGATAACACTATGTTATTAATGACAGCAGTGACGAGAAAATGCACATGAAAACATTGCAACAAAAACCAAAGAGGGAAAAACACATGAGAACAGGGATTGACGATGATTGCGTCTCCTGTTTTTCAGTAGGTGGCAATAGGTGGCAGTGCTAGCACAGGAATTGTGTTTTCATTGCTTAAAACCTTGCTCTGAGATCCACAGGCGGTTTTGCTAGCTGTCATTCTGATTTTCTCAGTGGAAGAATTTTGGATTACACTATCTCCAAAGTATGAATTCCCTACATGAGTGTGGAAAACTAGATGTGTCTTTCCCACCAAAGCTGCAAAATCTTAAGCTTCAAATGCAATTACGTGCCACTAGGAAAATTAAAAAATGCGTGTGAAAGTATGTTAAACCATGCTTGATTTAAAAAACCCCAGACAAATACTGTGTAATGTCCTTAAAGTTGCATTAGGCTTGGTAAATGGTAGAATTTTGATTTGGACTATGATTTCTGACATAATTTACTACATAATGAAAAAAGTTAATATATCACAGCAGGGTACGTCAAAGCAAACAACCTAATTTCATTGCTGGTTTAATGTCACTGATTTACATCTGAGGTGCATTTAGCTCCCTAGACACGACATGGCTTCAGTGTGCATGGCCGTGACGTGGACCGTGAGCACTGTGGGGCGAGGGACAGGCGAGCTACAGCCAGGCGGGCCTGGGAATCCTCTGCTCCAGGCGTCCCCCCAGGCGTTGGTTGTGTTTTCCTTCCTTGTCCTTTTTTTTTTTTTTTTTTACATTTAAACTTGCTGCTCATGCCTTGGCTGGTTTAACCTTTAGCTGACCTAGTTATTGAACCAGGGCAGCTGGTAGCATCTGAGGAAGTCAATATTTCTCCTTTGTTGATTGCCATTTACTGAGGAGCAAACAGAAACTGGGACAAGGCTGGGCAACACGCGCAGAGGGGAGCCTGCGCTGGTGCTGTACGCGCCAGGACCTCAGCAGCTCCTGGTGCCCCCAGCCCTGCTGCACAACCAGCTTCAGTCCCTGATTACAAATGCATGCCAAAAAAAAAACCTGGGGAGTGGGCTAGTGCAATGCAGGGACCGCTGGCCTGGCCGCCTTCTGGCCAGGAGCCTCCCGTTCCTTGTTGCATGCGCTACAGAGAGGGAAGTGACACGGAGACGTTCAGCAACGGGAAAATTCCAGTGCAACTCTATGTCATGACTGCGAGGAGCACAGACAAAGGTGTATTTCAAAGGTAAGTGGTCAAATACTGCAACACTGCCATAGCCCTGCATTCGAAGCTGGGAGACGGCGCTGGCACTGCGGGGATGGCACTGCGGCGCTGGCACTGCGGGGATGCAGTGAGCGGGCACTGAGCCCCAAGAGCGAGCGGTGGGTGGCAAATGCTGCGCAGAAACTCCTACACAAACTGGGGAAGCTGGGGTTTGTGGTGAAGGCTATAATTAAAGCTATTTGCAAGAAGAAAAGTATAAGCAAAAGGTAACTTGCTAATTTAAATGACCCTATCATAGGTTTTGACCCTAAAAACACTAAAGACTTTAGGGCTGCCTTGACTTCGTGGCTTACAGCAACGTTTTGCTGGTATTATGTACAACCAGCACATCAGTGCAATAGTGTTTTGTCATTGAGATCCTGGCTGCATGTTCCTGCTCTGAAGTACAGTCCCTCTTGTGTAAGTATACAGTTCCTCCTGAACGTTGGGATTTTTGCCAGCACGGTTTGAACAGCACAGCCTACCAAAGGATCTGAACTTGCACAACATTGCTTTGTGCTAGTCCACGTTCTATTTAGGGTATGCTATACAACTGAGCTGTCGTGTACATCACCAACGAGCTTGCTCCAACAGTCTTTATGTTCTGTAAGTTGTCTCTTCAGTTCTTGATGATCTTTCCCAATGTCCCAGCTGATATTTCGGCTCAGGCTCTGTCTCCTGGTTTTACTGTGGCTCTCTCCAGCCACGCAGTATGACACAGAGCAACACTTGCCCTGCGGAATTTGAACAAAATGAATCTAATACTGCAAGGGTTGTGTACCTTTGCCAGAGACCTACACGTTAGCAGCTAAATCCTGTCTTCTTTTACTCCTGCAGCCAGTCCTGCTTTTTAACGGATAGAAAACTTTTTAACTGGTATAAAACTATTTTTTTATCCCACTGAGTACGCCTGTACAACAGAACCAAGGCACACTGCTTTATTGTGTCAGCAAAGTCCTCATTATTCAGGGAGCAGAATTTTTGCCTCCTAGAAAATATAGGTCTTTCAGTGGACTGAGGCTGAGCTTGCCGGCACCTTGTTTATGTCTGTATTCTGCTTGTTGCCAGATTAGGATAGAAAAGAAATACAAGCAAAGTTGTTCAACATAGACAAGGACTCACTGTGCCCTGTCCTCTTTTTCCACTGAACAAACTTTGGAAAGGCCACGAGAGGTAGTGAGCTAATATTAAAATGCACCAAGAATTAAAGCCAGCCATTGAAATGAACAAGAACTTACCTGTGCATTGCAGCACACATTTTTCCATGGAAAAAAAAGAAAGAAGGAAAAAAAAAAAAAGAGCAAATAGTTAATGTTTCAGTGGTAGAGAAGAGAGCAAGAGAGAGGAAGGTAAAATCTCTGTTGAATAAATCAACTAAATTTATGTACATTGTTTGTGCTCCATTTACAGTGTTCAACTTTCTAAGCAACAAGTTTAGTTGAAGGAAATATTTGTGCAAAAGTGCATATTAACGTAATGAAAAATAAATTATAAAAATGTCAGTGGTTATATATGCTTTAAGGGAGCTACTACAATGTGGTGCCAGGGTAAAACATGAACTAATCAACGCCTCTTAAGCTGCAAATACAAAATCTTTACAGCAAATTGTTTTTCCTGGGGATTTGTACTTCAGTAATTACGTGGTGAAATTTAGCAAAAGCTTTCACTATCAGATAAACTCAAGCCAAATTTGCAAACAGAAATATGCACTAGTCAAGTTTTTATCTTTTGAAAAAGATGTAATGAGGTGTAAGCATCTATGAAATATGTTTGACTTCAAAATCCTATTGAGCCGAAGCTCGGCAAAATCAAAGGCAATTAGCTGCCTGGTCCAGAGGGCACGTAGCGCCACCGCTAAATCTCGGCATCTCAGCTCAGATCCAGCCATACTAGTATTTCGATGCAGGTCCAGACAGGGGATTTTTGGGCAATGTACGTTTAAGATTAGAATTTGACCATTTGAAAATACAAATATACCTGCTGACAATGGAAAAAAGCAAGAGAAGGGTGCTAAAAATATCAGGGCTTGAAATCTCAGCGTAATCAAGCTGCAGCCTGGCGTGACTGGGTAAGACAGCGTGATGAGTGCTTTCCGTGGAGACATGCTTTGGTGCTGCCTGATTACAGGTACGTGGAAAACTGCTGCGATTCCTGAAACTTCATTCCTTCCCTGAGACCGTCACTTTCCGCTCCACCTGAGCTATCTACCTGCAATTCATATTGATTCAAGTGCTTTTTCTTCGGCTAGGAGGAAGAATATGGCATATCCACCCAGGCCACAACAACTGATGCTGTCTGACCTTTTTCTGTTGAGGTAAATCTGTATTGATAAAGCATTTGCAAATGCCTTCCTCCTAACTCCCACAGCAATTCCACTGATAGCTGGTTGCTGCTAACAGGCTGTCAGCATGGCGTCAACAGTTTGCTGAGGACCAAAATGTTTTAATCTAACTCATGTTCTTGGCTGGAATAGGAGGGTATGTAAGAGGAATGCAATGAGTGTGACATTCTGGTCAGAACAGCTGATCAAGTGTCTCTTCTCACATTAAAATATAAGAACTATTGTTTTTTTCCTCCCAAAAGAAAGAAAAAAAAGCAGCCAGGTAGAATTATGAAGATGGTCCTGTTAATCTAGCAATTTTGTGCTTAAGATTTTTATATTTTCATATATGATGGAATTCTCTAAATAACGATACCTGAATTAGCGATTGTATTAGATTTAGTTAGACAGTGCCCTGTTTATTGGAGATTTCTGTGCCTGTGGAGCAGTAACTCTAAGTTTCTTGTAAGTCCCATCAGTTCCTTGCTGATAACGGAGCAGATGACTAGTGCAAAAGGTTACTTTGGTTTAAAAGTTTACATATGCAACTCCTGAATGAGTTTTAGTGCAAGATAAAGAATTTTTTCTGTAAGTTTACAATCTGCAGAAGGCTGAAAAGCATTCACACGAATCATGTCCTTAAAAGCAGTATTCGGTTCCTCTGTCACCACTGAAAAGGCACAGGGTTCCGTATAGCACTGCTATAGGGCGCAATCTCAGGGCAGCTGGGGAGGACCAAGGTGTTGCGCAGAGTGGCTGTAGGTCCTGAGGCCAGTGTCATATGCTGTCCCCCAGTGACTTGTCATGAACAGCCATCTCGGGCACAGCATACGCGGAGAAACAAAGCATATTTGCTAGTACCTGTTTTCTGACTCTTTGCTGACTGCCAAATACTTTTCAGTGGGTTAGGGGGAGACCACGTCACAGAGAGATGCTGCTTCCTTGCTGTCATGCATCCATCACCTAAATAAGGTGTTTTTTAAATGTTTAATCACCAAAGTATCAAAGCCTTTTTCTGCCCAGTCATGCTCTCCGGTTATGGAGCCCCAAAATGATGGGAATCACAGATTGAGGTTTGTGTGGAGTTAGAAGTGGATGGAAAAACTCAGAATCAAGTCTCCTCCATAATGAAAGGCTGATAAATCACGTCTGTTTTCCTCTGCAATGCAAAGAGGGAAAAAGCAAAGGAATGACCTAATTTAGTCATTGAGATGTATGGTGTGACAGAAGAGTGTTCCTAAAAACGCACATAAAATGTAAATCCATCTTTCCCGTAAGTGCCTGGGCAACAGTTGACTTCTGTGACTCACTTAAGAGAAATTCCATGGGAAAAAGGTTGGGCTTTCTCTGGGATGAAAAGACAAAGAGTAAATGATATAAACGGTGATTGTAAAGCAAAGCCTTGCCTAATATCCCCTGTCTGCACTATATGAAAAGCAAATACAGCCAGTAAAATTTCAAGTGCTGCAGTAAGTTCTCTGTCTTTGAGAGCTGAAGAGTACACGCTCCCACAAGCAGAGCTCGGATTTGAAGGTCAGCCTGGGAGCGCTGATCCTTTCCAAAGGAGAGAGGGAGTGCATCTCGTCTGAGGCTCTTGGCATGCTGGCTGAAGATCACGGATATTTAACCAGTAGCTTTTTCCTTACTCCAATGAGATGTCGGTCTGATGTAGAGTAATCTACAGTGTAGTCATGGCCAAAACATCTTCCCCAATTGGCTGAAGGGAGAAACAGCCAGAGTGGAAAAAGTGTGTGGATGGCCTACGTGCAGTTGAGTTCAAATGCGCAGTGTTTGTTTATGGAAGCTTATAGTCAGCTGCACCATCAGCTGTCTCAATTATAGTCCTACAGCATAAGAGGAATAAAACACTAGAATTATGTTTGAGAACTAGAGAATTATTTGTAATAATTCAACAGAACAAATGCATATTGATATATAGCAAGCTGGGCTGCTCACAAACAGCAGAAGGAAGACATGAAGAGCAGGATTAAATGGCCTGCTCTTACTAAAACAACAAGAATCTTTATCCTCTCTGACGCTGATTTGGAAAAAGATACACAAGGTACCAAGAATAGAAAGAGGCTGCAATTGAGATTTTGCAGAAGCCTGGCTTTAGTGGTGTATGAGTTTTGTTGAATTTCTGTGATTTAGAAGGGAATTTTTTCTGCCTTTATCTTACCTTCATTTTCCTTTGGAAATTTTGTCATAGTGCTCTCTCTGGCTTTGGTAGCTGCTTCGAGTATGGTCCAATTTAAAGATTATATTTTGTTTGGGGACCAAATAATTTCTATTCTATGGATTGGAAAGCTGGGGAGGTTATCACTATTATCTCTAGGGGGGTGAACCTTAAAACTGTGTAACATGAGTGGCCTGTGGCAATACTAATACCTCACAACAGGTTTATATAGTGATTTGAGGAGTCGTGATGGCTCAGTAAATATTTAATAATAGTCTCAACATCATCCAGATAGCTAGTCCCCTGCTAGCCTGCGTGGTGCTCGGTAGGCTGTTGCAGACTGTCACTACAATGCTGTGCACAATGCGTCTGATGCTCCTCTGGAGTCAAACAATACCAAATTTACCAAACTGATAGCAATAATAAAATCAAATTAATATCAATCTGCTGGGATTACTTAATGTTCCTGTCTGAGGAAAGATGTTCACTAAACACTTTTTATCTTGAAAGACTTCCAAAAGTGTTTATAATATGCATGTGCTATTTAGGAAGGCAGGGTTGAAAAAAAATTGCCTTGCCTTTGGATGAGACGCTAATAACGTTTGTAGTAGTTTCTAGTTTCTTGCACACAGAACAATTTCAAAACGACTTTCATGGACACTATTTTGAGAACTGGAAACCATGGCTTTTATGTTATCTGGCAGCTTTAAATCTTTCAGATGGCACTGACCTCCAGGGGCCTGATCCAACAACTCCCTCGATCCGTGTTCAGTTTAGGTACAAGCACTCCAACTGGCTAGTGTAAAAATACACACAAAGTGAGAGGATTAAGTGATCCACAGTCTTGGGATCTGATTCTTGCATCTCACGAACCGACAACTTCAACAGAATCTTGAAAAAAAGATGAAGGCCACATGACTGGAAATGTTGTACGCATGGCTGAATGCGTTTACCAAAGGGCTGGAAAGGAGCGTTGATGTTTCTGAGCACCGTTCCAGGCTGGAGCAGACTGGCAGACTTAGAGGCGGTTGAGTCATCTCCATGCAGAGCTGGCAGAACAAAAGATTATAGACAAAAAAAGGGGACTGAGCTAAAGATAGTCACTTGTCCCTGTCATGAAACACAGAGAATGAGCTATGCATGGACCTGCAGAGCTTTTATACTGAGACTAGGCCAATACAGTACTAATACAGCTCTGGCTACTTTGCATGAGCATATTTTGGTAGAAAAAGTGAAGCAGCAGCATCTTGAAAATGAGGATACATGACAGGGAAATAATATGGAAATGACTGGCATAAAGGATATTTTTTGTTTATAATTTATATCAAATCTATCTGGTTATAAACAACCTAGTAACTTAACACAAATATTTACACAGCCTTTTCAAGCAGAGTAACAAGAGTAGTATGACTGACTTTTTTTTCCTGAGTCAGGTGTACAAATCCCACTCTGGACCCCAAATTTAAGAATAATACTGATATTCCCCACTACATGTGGGAAGCATTACAGCTGAGCCACAGTGAGTTCTGCGGGCCTTATTTCAGCAGAATCCTGAATTCTAGCAGGCAGAATGTAAGCAAAATGAGACAGCCACATTAATAAGACTTTCCTGTAAGTAAGGGTTTTGTAGAGGTGATAATTTGCTAGGTAGCTGCCTGCCAGAGTCAGATACAGAGGCTATAAGGTTTTCCTTATTTCTTTCTGGCAACATCAAAGAACGTTGATAACGTGTAAATACCTCAAAGGCAAGAATATCCTTGCATTGGTACAGGGATACAAGGAAAGGGACTTGTGTCTACCTCTTTTCTTCGCTATGACAACAGGATGGCTTTCACCTAGCCATTTACTAGGAGCCTCCTGGGGATGTGTGCTCTGTGCATACCAAGCTTCCCTCCTCCTTTAGGTACCCTGGAATAGAGGCTGCCTGCACAGTTTATCTGAGGACGCTATTAGGTTAAGTATTGTGATTTCTGCTCTTCTAAAGCCTACGAAAGTGATTTTGGCTACAGCCTTACATACTATATATACGCACTATATACATACATACGTACGCATGTCCTCTTGATGGAGTGAAGAAAGACTGAGGAAGAGGGAAGAGCAGAAGACAGTGGCCCAGGCTCGTCAGCATGTGGTGCTCAGGCTATGTGCAATTTTGGCCACTTTCTTAATTCTGCTTGGGATTTTATGAATAGCCATTCACAGTGCTGGAGCACTGCTGGGCTACCTGTGACTCCTGCTTTTTACTCATCACGATGTTCCTCCCCATTCTGGAGGAAGTTGCTGCCTTCTTCCGATACATAAAGTAAGTTTGTTTAGTTTTCTTTAAATAGGAAGGGATTTCATTCCATCACATTCCCTAATGTAGAATCAATCTGTACGTTGCCTTGAACAGTACAGGCTTCGGATTATCTGGAAGTGAAGCAGCCAGATCACCTCTGAAACTACCCTCCTAAAGCCCAGACTACAGGAGCAAGATGTACTGCCAATGTCAGGTTTTGCCAACCTTGACAAGTCATCGGAATTATCTTAGCTAGAAACTTCATCTTCCTGAGCATCCAAACTAAAGAAGCACAAACTGCAGTCTCTAAGAAATTATTTCAAAGATTCAAAGTAGCCATCCTTCTGGCTTCTGTTGAGTCATGTGCTAAAAAATAATTAAATTTCCGAATCTTTTGAAAAGACCCCTCTTGAGGATCTGTTGGAAGTTCTCAATTTATTCCAGTCATTCCCTGAACAGCAGATAGGTGAGTTGTCTTGAATGCAGAGTGGATCACATTTATCACAACCATGGTGCTACTCAAAGCTTGCCTCCTCCGTGCCCCTCCTGTGTAAGCTGAGAACAGCCGAGCTCCCAGCCCTAGAAAGGGCGTGTGTGCTTGTGCTCACTGGCCTAAGAAGCACAGTCGAGAAGACGCATCCAGACTGAATGCATTTCACTGTCACAGTACACAGCCCCAAACCTAAAACTTTTTCATTGCTTCAGTAACTCCTGGCCATTTTAATGTTAAAGGCCTGAATCTGTTCTGCTCTCCCACTTACCCTACCAGTCACTGAGTTAAGTGATTAAGTACGCTAGCGTGGGTTAACAGCTGTGAGCCCTGCTCTGCAGAGAAAGTTTTCTAGTCGTGATATGAACGTAACCTCCCGTCATATCCCTTTTTATGAAATAAAACTATGTGCACATGCAATGCAAGATGGAGAAGAGGATGAGAAAAAAAACCCTCAAAGGCAGTGTTTAGCTCCTAAATGTTTTGAAGCTTGAAAGCACATTCTCCTGGTTCAGTCACAAGATTTTCTTGCTTTCTTGCTTGTGTCAGGGACGCTGCTCACAACCTCAACTTTCCTAGTAACTGTATTTAACTGTTCATTTAAAGATAGTATTTTCACTTTCCACGCCTTGTTTTTATTGGCTGCCACCTCTTTTTCCCTGTAAAAGGTTTTCTTGTCAAGAGGCAAAATAGTTAGGTATTGCAAAGCCATATGGTATTTTAACCAACCAGAGAGGCACTAAATTAAGTAAGATCTTTGGCTCTTAGCTTTTCCTCACCTTTCCTGTGGTTGCCGTTTCACACAATGCCTGCTGGAAAGTGGAAGGCTCTGTGCAAGGGGACCTCAGCAGCAGCAAAATAACGGCCAGCCCACCTCCTTTCTTTCTATCTCGAATCCAGCGCTGCCAGAAGTTGTTGTGGGGCCATCTGGGATTCCTCATTTAGATCATACAGGAAGTAGGAAACAAGACTAATTTAATGGCAATTCTGTTACAAATCAAACTGAATTACTAAAAAGACCTACCTGTCAAAATTAGGTTTTGTCAGACAGCATTTTTTACCTTATACAAGTCAGCTGGAGAGAATGAGATCATTGCGGACAGGCAGAACAGTCATAAAACTCCCAGAGCAGGGGCAGGAAAAGAAACTTTGACCAAAACCATTCCGGTAACAGAGAATATGAAATATGATGTCTTCCCGTAGGGGAATACTTGTGGGACATGCTTCTCTGCTCCAGCGGTTTTCCCAAATTGCCACTCTAGGATTCTCCACTAGGCTTCTGAAATCACAGAAAAAGTAGGCTTTAGGGCAACTATTGTAAAACACATACTGACCTCCCCTCCTCTGTCGGTCACACCCGTGACACACTTCAGTCTGTTTAACGCCACAGGCTTACTTCAGAGGAACATTTCTTACATTACGAAGGTTTGTTGACATAGACACAAACACTCACATAGACTCCCAGCTTCAGACAATTTCATAAACACATTTTTCCACTAGTTCCTATTAATCCCACAGTAAATGTTTACAATGATTTTTCTTTCAGCCAGTTTTCTTGAATGTCAGTTCCTTTTCCATTATATTCTTTTCTGCATCCCTAAACTATAACAAAAGCAAGAGTTTAACTTAGTCATTATGATTAATTGTCCATTTCAACATCTCTCATTTGAGGCTCTGGGAAGCATTTTATAGTTTATTGGGTGATGGGACTGAAATCTTTACAAGATCAACCCTGATCAGCAGGGTTTACAAGATACACTCTGCAGGATTTAATTCTCAGTTTCTTGTGCCTATATAAATCACGTAAAAATGAATGCAATGAAAGCAAAAAATGGAGTTCAGACCTTTGTGTCCACCCGAAGCAGTGACGGAGGTCTAAAGCGTCTCATTTAAGGCCAGGTCAGCAGGATTTATTCTCTTATGATGCTCACTGACTTCTGTGGTGCAGGACAGGACCTTGAGGCTGGAACAGTCACGTCGTAAATGCCAAAGGATGGACCACAGACAAAAACTTAGCACGACTATTCATGGGCGCTCATGTCTTGCTGCTCCGTCTCTGTAAAGGAATGTAACTCTCCTTGTAATTTCAAAGCCACTCATTCAATCTTTTGAGTAATTTTGGGATGACAGCTGATTATACCCTGGAAACGCTTGCTAACACTATTAATCTTTTGCTCGTATGGGCTGGTTATAGCTATAATTATAAATGAGTGAATGAAACAAAGTGATTTCTGATTGGGTGGCTCGGGAAAGAAACTATGACTATAGCCCAAAGGATTCGCTCAACAGCGAAAGGTGCTGAGCATCCGCTGAGCTCAGTGGGGTCTCAGCACCCCTGAGGAGTGCTCAGCACATCTCAGCAACGGGCCGGATCGCACCCGTAATAACCAGACTGGGGCAGCAACTCAAAGAAATGTTCTGATTGAAGTAGAGGATAAATTAAAGGGAGGCAACCAAAGATAAACTGTTTTCAGACAGCGAGAGTAGAATTTCAGTAACATTTACCCTGATTCCTTGGAAATAAATGGCCTGTGGAATATTTCTTATTAGGGTTGAAGTACTTAGGAGGCCCTTATTAAAGGCTCGCATACATATACTAAGTCAGGCAATGTGATGCACATTTTCATGCCATATTATTGCCAGATGGGCCTTTACATTCATATTGATGTATTTTTGCAAAAAAATATGCTTTTTTTTTTAAAAAAATTCTAGTGTTTCTTTGGCTTTTGGTCAAATTAAAATAGCCATGAGCATCTAAATGAAATCTATCTGAAGAACATTTTTTCCTATGACTGAAAACGGATTTTTAAGCTTTCTATTATTTTAGAATGTTAATTTCTATTAGTATTATTCCATAATAACAAACATCTATTTTCAGCTACCCCGACTCATGTAAAATACTGATATGCATTGAACTTATAATTCAAAACTAGTATTTTCTTTTTAGAAATTACACAAGGTAAATAATTTAAGTGGAAAAATAGGTATGATTTACTAACTCAAAGTGTTTTACTAATCTAATCTCAAAGATGAACTCAGCTAACTACTTTGATATAATAAATTAAATCAATGATATAACAAAAAAAGCCAAAACCTTCTGTTTAATTCTATAGTTTGTATGCACTTGACCCAGGCAGTGAAATCACAGGGCTATGGAATTACCTCCATAAAACAAACAGAGGACAAACTTTATGAAACTAGAAAGATATTTGAGAGGAAAAGCTAGAATAGAATGGGAGAGGAATGAATTTGTTCTTCATAACGAATGACTAATGACTGCTGCTATTGAAAATACATGGGAATGACTGACTTTTGCACAGATAAAATAGACCTTTTGCTGTTATATGTCAAATTTATTATCTGTTAGAAAACTCTTTATGATCTTTATTGAGGTAAGGAACTTAGGATCCTTGCATGATTATTTTTCTTTTATTCTTGGAATACTGTTACTGGTGAATTGATGACAATTCCTTCTGTCCCATGGCTTTCCACAGACCAATCTTGTTATTTTTCTTTTGTTTTTATTACTCTATAATGAACAATTTCAGCATTGTAAGATTAGGAAAGGAAGTTCACGTAACCAACACTGCTCCATTTTAGCATCTGTGGAAAAGGGGTTCTAGTGGGGCTCCAGAATAAAAGAAGAGATTTTGAGGCCTAGATGCAAGGTGAGGTGAGTCCAAGGACACGTAAAGCACAGCAGGAGCACAGACTGTGGTTTTTTTAAAGACAGTGAAATGAAGAGTATTTAGAGAATGTGAGCAAGGTCTCTTATAAGGAGGTTCTGTGGTTTAGAAGGCAGCTTCCTACGACAGGACCTACCTCTCTCTGGCTGCAGTCACGGGCTGGCGATGCAGTGAACTACGTCTGTTTCCATCCCACGTGGCACAAGCTATATGCATTTTGAAGTATAAAATTGGTGGTGGTTTGGGGAAGATGGAAGTTGCCAACCCCATGATGATTTCTTACAGACAATTAGGAAAGAGACAGGGAAAAGGAGGTAGGGATGGGCAGATACAGACAGGAGTTACTGAGATTGTAAAAGAATCTGAGGAAAAGGCGCTGAAGGAATGGAGATTACTACCAACTCAGGAAGCTGTTGTCTCCTGCACAGGTCCTGTAGAATTTTGCCCAAATATCTGCCAGCTGAATCCTAGATATTATTGCTGGTTTGTTGAAAATGCACCGGGTCTGGAAAAAAAAAAATTAGTTTGGCAACTGATTGTGAGGTTAGAAAAACACTTTTCACAGTGACTTTCTGAAGTGAGGACTGCTTGCAGTTGCTCCCTTTCTGGTTTTGCTCACTATTGCTGGAGTTTTAGGACAAGAAAACCCCTTGGGCTCCCACGTTCAGAGCCCCACAACTAACAGTAATGAACTCTCTCCCCTCCTCCATGCCTACTTAACCAAACTGATTCATTTCTCATGAAGAAATTGCCTTGTTGCAGAGGAAAAGGAAAAAGGCTTGATAAAGTCAAAAGTCAAAGGAGCAAATAGTGACAATAGCAAGAATGTGAGACTGTTCCTTGGGACATTTGTAGGAACTGTTTCTGGAGTTAACCTCTGTAGCATAATGGGCATACTTGCACGTTACATTACACACTATGTTATTCTTTAAATTTATTTTGATTTGAGGGTAAGTTCCTACTCAGCAGTTCAGAGATTTAAGTGTTGAGTACACTGTAACAGCAATACGGTACTGAAGCAGCTTGCAACAGCATCAGGAGAGCTGAAGACCCTGATAACCACCGGCTGCCAGTTCAGGCCTTGAAGTTGGTGTTTCTGGACAAAAGTAGCATTTCTAACCCAAGTGTCTGTGGAGGCAGGGCGAGACAGAGCCCTTGGGCACCGCACAGCTGGCGCAGCTCAGTTCTGAAGTTGCACAAGCATTTTCCCTTCCATCGGCCAATGTCCGAGTGAAGCCTCTGGGGACAGGAGATGTCTTGGCCACATCTGTCACTTTGAAAACAGTGTTTTGGGTAGCTTTCAGCTCTGTTTTCTCTCTGGGGGAAGAGCTCGCATTTTCTAACAACAGTCAAAAATGAAATTAGCCTTCAAGAGACCAAAGAAAATGACAAGAAAATGTAGAAGTTTCTAGTCAAAGTCTGAGCTTGCCCTCACAGGTACAAGCTGTGTTTGTATCACGGTTCTCTCGACCCATTTTCCTCATACATTAGAAATCTGTCTTTGCCAGCTATTTCCTTCTTTCGTTATTGCATATTTACAACCTTCTTTCACTAATTCTTTTCATTCTTCCCTGCTACTGTTTACATGTACTTTTTGATAACAAAATGTCTCTTAGGGTTTCTCTTGGATGCTCCCTCCCCTTTGTGCCTGTTGGTTTCCACTAACAGTGCTGTGTGTTAGTCTCCGGTGAAACCGGCTGCTTATGACAGAGGTGAGGTGCCAGGCTGTGATTTCTCAGCCCACTGTGTATGTACGTGACGCTCAGTTGCTGATTTTACTCTCATTTCTCAGGGCTGAAGCTTCGTCTGCTTCCCGTCCCGTCCGTGGGAGCCGTGATATCATCTCCATGGTATTCTGAAATGATGCCCAACGGTCCTGTCTTTTTCCCCTCAGACTTTATTGAAGAAATCTGTCATTTTCATGGTTGATGACATTAAGTGTGTTCTACGTGTCTCTTGCGATGTAATTCCTTCTCGATGAGTGCTTATTTTTTTCAGCTTTGTAATTACACTTTCTTCATACCTCCAAGTACAAGTGTTACTGTTACGCTGTTCTGGACCTGAGATGAGGTTTGATCTGTTGAGGACTTCTTTTGAAATGTTTGTTTACCTGTTTTCTACCTCAAAACCATAGCTGTGACATAGTTACCGTTTTTTCCATCTTCATTTTTCATAGGCCCAATTTCTTGTTTAAAAAAACAAAACGAAGACAGAAGTGTTTGCAGTGTCATGCCAGCCACGGCATTGCTCGCTTTTGGCCAGTGCAGGCTATGTACCTATGCAAGCTGGTCAGCAGCAGCAGTGCTGGTTCTTGGAAGAGTGAGCAGAGGCTGCTCATGGATGTGTGCACAAATGTGGTCATACTGTCTGCGTTCAAAAGATGTTTGTTCTCTGGTGAATCTCTGCGTGCCTGACAGAGGTGGCAGGAGAAAGTAGGTCATGAGTACTTGCCCAAGAACTGGAGGGTCTTTTCTGTTTCTCCTATAGTTAGCAACTGCAGCTTCACCATTGCATGATTACATTTTCAGCATTTCCCAACTACTGCTTTCACGGGCCTTCTCTGTTGTAGGAGCTCCTCCGGTCCGAGGACCCAGTCTTTTTCTTTGGTTTGCTCTACCTCCCTCCCTGCTGTGTGTGCTGCCTGGTCCAGAAAGAATGAGCTCTTCCAATTAACCGTAAAAGCATCTGGGCACATAATGCAGGCTCTGATTTCTGCTCTGGGTTCCGAACAAAAGCATGCAGTTCTTGCGGTTGCAGTAGCCAAGGTCAAGTTTTCCCTTCTTTCCCCCTTTTTTCTTCCCTCTGTGGCTCCAAAAAAGCACATCTGTTAGGCCCATAGAGACATTTAGGATAAAAAATGAGGTGTCTATTTGACGGTTATAAAGGTGGATCTCAAATATATTAATCCTGCTTTCAGCACTAATTTTTGTTTTGGATTATGCCTTTGGTCCTCAAATAATATTTCCAAGGTGCAAATCCACACTGATTCCCATAGGCTGCCATCTGCTTTTATAATTTTACATGCCTTTTAAACATTTAAGCTATTGTTTACTGTATTTTTTCCAATACACTTTGTATCGCAGTAGGAAAAAGAGTGGAGGTGGGCCAGTACATCTCCTTCACCATCACCGTGCTTGCCTTCAGTAATTTGGTGATTTGTTGGGTGTTTCTTTAATGATACAAGTATAATAGTTTTGTGTGTTAAGATTAGGCAAACGAACTGTGTTCCTTTATGGAAATCCGAATGATAAAATGATGGGAGCGTTTGACAGGTATGTCGGTCACGGGCAGATCGGATGCGCAGTGCAGTCCCGATGCCAACAGGGCTATGCCCATACGCAAAAGGGCTAGATTGCTTTTTGTTGGCTCGTGGAGCAATGGCTTCAGTTGCTCACGATCTCCCGAACAACATTAAATTTTCAGGAATACTTTTATCGGGACGTGATGGCGGCCAACGAAACCACTGACAAAATGTTTCGAGGGGGAGGTGAGTACAATTCCCCATGCGGGCACCACCGTCGAGAACGTGTCCAGGAGGGAGTCGCTAACGCCAACTCGGCCCCGCGCCCGAGCAGGTACCGAGCGCGGAGGCACCGCGCTGGGCCGAGCCGGACTCGACCCGGGGAGCTGCTGGCGCCACGCCCCGAGCCCGGCCCGGCCCGCTCCATCCCCGCGGCGGCGGGGCGGGTGCGCAGCGCCGCGCACCTACGGCGGCGGCCGGGGCCGGGGCCGGGGCGGCGGAGGCGAGGCGGGGCTTGGCCGCCCGCCCCTCCCCCGGCGGCGGCAGCAGCGGCAGCGGCAGCAGCAGCAGCGTGCACCAGGGCGCGGGCGGCCACAAGCGGCTCCTGTTGCTCCGCCGGGCGCCCTCGCCGCCCGGGTCCTCCCACCGCCGTATAAAGCCTGGGGCGGGCGGCAGCGCCCTCCGCTCCTGCCCGCAGCGGAGGAGGAGCGGCACCCCGGGCGCGGCGGCTCCCCAGGCACCGGTTTTTCCCCTCGTTTTCCACGCCCGCCCCTTTCCCCCCCGCTCTCGGGGGCTGGCGGCGCGGGGAGCGGCGGCAGGCCGGCGGGTGCGGAGGGGGAAGATGGCGTGGAGCGGCGCCCGGCCGCCGCGCCGCCTCCTCCTGCTGCTGCTGGCCCTGGCGCTGCCGGCGGCGGCGGAGCGGCGCCCCGGGCCCGGGCCCGGCCCCGCAGGTGAGGCGCGGTGCGGTGCGGGGGTTGGGGGCGCGATGGCGGGGCCCCGCGGCGCGGTCCCCCGCGGTCCCGCCGGCTGTGGGGGGTGTGTTTGGGCGCGGTGAGGGTGGCGGCGGCGGGGATGCGCTGCCGGCCGGGCGGTGCCGGCGGCTCTGTGCCTGCGGCTCGGTAGCGTCCGCCAGGAGGGGAAAACCCTCCCGGCTCCTGTGCGGAGGCTGGGAACCGCCGCTTTCCCGATTTATTCATTTTTCCCCCCATCCCCCTCCTCCGCCCCGCACTGCAAAATGCCGCTGTGGGCGCCGGAGGGGCTGGGCGGTGCGGGAGGGGGTGCGGCGCCGGCCGGGGCAGCGCTCCCCAGGTTGCGCTTGAGAGGAACCGCTGGGCTGAAAGTGCTTTAACCCGCCGGAGTGAGTCACGCAGAAATAGACGCGTAACTCCCTTCGAAAAAGAAAAAGATTCCTTAATGGGAAGTGAGTCTCCCTGACTTTCTAATTTCCCCTCCCCTTTCCTTCCCTTTCCCTGAGACAAGGTGTTGATGAACATGTTTTTCCAAGGCTGGGAAAAGCATAGCGTCATTCGCTTCTTCCCTAAACTGCAGCGACTGCTGATGAAGTTTCCTCCTTCATGCAAAAGTCAACTGGAGGCTTCAGTGCCCCTTCCCGTCCCTCAGAGGCTCGCTTGCTTTTTGCTCGTTGCGTTTTGTAGTCGCTTTAGTTTCCAGGAGCCAGAAGACAGAAATTCTATCTTCAGCATGTAAAATAAAAGAATGTATACAGGAAATTCCCTCAGAGAGAGGTGTACATGTATGCACAACTATATGCCAAACACATGTATGTCTAACTATATGCCAAAGCATATTTCTTGCTGTAATACTGTTTTAGAATTGGTACTTCTGATTTCTATTCTAGGCATACAAAGGTATTTCATCCCACTAGATTATTACCACATGGAGTCCAAAATAGTTTAATTTCTTGGCTTGTTTACTCAAGAGTGTAATCAAGTTATTTTTAATATCTAGCTTAATTTTCTTCTGGTGTGCAGAAGGAAGTTACTTTTTTTGAGAAGCAAGTTCTGATTTTGATAGAAAAACTGCTGACTTGGCTGATAACTAGTGTAAAAAAAAAAAAAAAAATTAAAAAAAAGGAGTTGATGAATACCAGACTCTACTCAATAAGCTTCTCATTTCCAGTTTTCTTAATGCTTTGGTGCTTTTGGTCATTCAGAGGATTTCTCTGGTGTGCACTGTAGTTCGCAGTCTGTCAGGGGGGTGAGCGTCACTGTTCAGCCTTCCCTGTCCCTCGGAGGTGCAGCCTACGGGGCCGTGTTTTGAGTGAAATGATGAGCTCCTGTGTGTAGTCAGGGCAATGAGATTGTAAGTCAAGCTCCTTTGGAAATGGGTTTTTGCAATCACAGTTATATTTTCTCAAAAATATCTATTCAAATAATGTTTTTTTTTTTAACTACATACTTGAATTGTGGGATCTCAAGCTGATCTAAGGTAATCCATGGTAAGGATTTTTCTTTAATCCTGCTGGTGTTCAAAGGTGTGAAAAGCAAAGACTCTATAGTTCAGATAGCACTGTATGGTTCAGCAAACCAAAAACAGACTGCTACATCTGTGTAAATAATAAAAATGATGCTACACAAATTACAGTGCTAGAAAGCACTGTTACGTTTATATGTAGATGCAGGAAAATCTTAATTCTTTTTAATTTAAACATTAGTAGCCTGAATTGTAGCAGGCTCTCCTAAGTTGAAACCACTCCTTGAGTAGTTTCGCGACCCCAGACACTGCCTGCTGTGTTACTTGTTTTTATTCCAGTTTTAACCCTTAAAGTTAACCTCCCCCCCGAATTTGTGCTGTGTTGCATGAAAAGGGGCAGACCTTACCGTGCCTGCAGTTCTAGAAATCTGGGTTTTAATTTCTACTCTCTCGATACTTTGTACAACTTGGTGTAAAGCAGCACGCAAAGTCACCCCGTCAGATTTTAAAGCAGTGCGTTAGTGTTACTTGCTTCAGAAATAAGCTGTAACAAGAGTGTCTAAACCTGACTGCCGAGCTGCATCTTTATTTTCTGGTAAGACTTTACTCGGGAAGGCTTGGAAAAGTTGTGGCCAGAGAAGTGCCTGTTGCACAGCAGTGGTTACTTGGGCAGTGAGCAGGCAGCGCAGCCCTGTGGCAAGCCATGTCTGCAGAAATCCCTCCTGCGCTCCTTTCCTCGGCTTTGCATTTCAAGCAATCGCAGAGAAGAGCACTGTTGAGCTCTGAAACACTGACTCCTGTATGGTGAAGAAACAAAAGTTTCTGTTTTAAAACAACAGTGTTAAAATATGTCTGTTGCACCGTGCTTGCTGCATGCATGTTGCTTGTGGTGTAACGCGGTCCAGGCGAGCGGGTGGAAAAGACATTTGTCATTGCGCTAGAAGCAGGCACTGCTCTTGGCAACAGACATAAATGATGTTCTCATCTAAAATGTTTTATTAATCAGCTGTTTGCACGGGAAATGGCTTCACCGCCTTTGAGTCTGTTCGCCAGAGCGGCCTTGGGGACTTGGCCGGCTGGAGTGTGGCTGCGCTGAGGTGTCGGGGACGCAAGTTGTAATGGTGGCAAACGGGCAGGTTTTGAGGTGGGCCCCGTGGTTCGTGGTTGTCTGCATGTGCTCCAAAATGTGAGGGGTGGGAGGGTGGGTCGGGAGGGGGTTTGTCACGGAGAGGTCCCCGGCAGCGTGGGTGGCTTCCCAGAGGCAGCCCGGCCGGGAGGCGTGGGCAGCCCGGCAGGCTGCGGGCACGCTCTGAGCCGGCAGGCCTTCCTCCGCCCTGGCGTCCGCCCAATGCTGGTCACAAATGCTTCAAGCAGTAGCTGCTGGCTGGTCTAGCTGTGCAAGGACTCACCCGGAGATACAGCGTGTGCTGTTGCCGTTTCTGTTGACTTTTTTGGGTTCAGCTGAAATGGTGGCTGTGAGTGACAGTGAGCGATTGATAGGTCTTCCCCTCTGAGGCAGCTGTGGCGCGCAAACAAGGGAATTTGTCAAGATGATTCAATGGCCATACTTACTAGAAGTACTGAAAGACTCGGCCTGCTTGCTGGAGGAGAGGCTGTAAGTACAGCACTACGCCTGCCTCTGTCTCCCTGCCCGATGTTCTGTTTCTTGCTTCTGTACTGATGCTGCTTCTGTCTTGTCACCACAGTATCTAAAACTGCTACATCAACCTGTGTTGGGGAAAAACCTCCTCTAGGTCTCTGGGAGTTTTGTGCTGTTTTTGTGAGGACTGTACGAAAAAGCTGCCGCCTGCCCCTCACAGGCGAGGGGTAAAGGCGCGGAGTGACACACCCAGGACCCGACCCGGCAGGAGACAGCGTTTGGGTTGCCCGTGTTCCGGGGCACCATCATCCCCACTCCCCGGGCAGTATTTAGGAACGCGTGTAGCATCTGTGTGCACCACTTCAGATGGGCAATGATCACTTGCGTAGATGCCTTTAGACTCCAGCTTTGAAGTAAATGGTGAATAATATGAAAGTGTGTAATGGGAGCGTGTGTGTTTGGAAATTAGTTAAAAGTAAGTGAACGTGGCTATGGAGGTGCAAAGCAGCAAAGTTGTTCTTCTGTCGCATATTTTTCCCTTGAAAATATGTATCCTTGAGGACACCCAAAGTTGACAGTCTGAGTTCTTCATAGCACCTGGTTTAGAGGCTGCACAATGCCAGACTCTGTTGCAAAATAAAAAAGTATTTTAGAGGTTTTTTGGCTAGGCTTTTCTTTCTTTCCTGAGGTGGAGGGAATAATTAGGCTGTGGAGGTAGACCACAGCGGTGGATGTGACATTGGTTCTTTGTGCGATATGCAGTGGGGTTGGATAGGATTGCTGCAGCTTTGACTGTAAAATGCATTTCGAATTAAAACAGGAAAAAATAACAGTTGTGACATTTATCATCAATATTTGATGCTGTAAATCGCTGTGTAAAGGTACAGTGGAATGACCACCATGGTTATCTGAGCTAGGGGGGTTTTGTGTGAAACGTGTTCCTGTCAAGGATCTAAACTAACAGATTATTTCTCAAAGTTTTCTTTACGTTGGTGGCATGTTCTGGAGAGTCATGATTTATGTCCAAGTTCTTGGCTTTTTCCCTCACTGCTGCTTACTTAAGCAAAAGTGACTCAGTCTCTTCATGGGGAAGTGTTTAGTTTGTCTGTTGAATTTACATTGTGTAATCAAAAGCAGTATCTTTCCATTTGTGTAAAGCTGCTAGTCTGAAATACAAATTACTTGACATGCTGCTCAAGTGAATTCCCTTGTCATGAAGAGTAAGTAATGGTTGCAATAATGGCATTTTTGTTTTCAATTATAATGTCAGTTTTTTGTAGTTTTTGAGGGACCAGTTGCAAGGTAAACAAGTTTGAAAGTGAAGAATATTTTTGTTCCCTTTTAATTTAAACATAGAGCGTGGTTCCCTCCAGCACCAAATGCAACTTGACCAAACAGATCAGTATCAGGAATGTGTGGGAATGTTGTAGCTCTAGAGAATAAATGACAATCATCAAGGAATACGTGCTTGCAAGCACAGCCTGACACCACAAGTGGCTTTAGGTGGTTTAATAGAACTGCTTCTGGAGTATTTCCTTAAGGTGAATTCAGTTTTCAAAAATATGGGTTATACTATACTGGTCACGAGGAGACTAAATATGTAAAGTCACTGTCTTATCCCAGATATCATTTTTTCCAGAAGCTAGAATTCTTTTTCCAGTTTGTAGTAGAAGGAGAAACAAACAAATGACAAGTCCACTAGAGAAACAGAGTAAATCTTTTATTTGCTGATCAGAGTAATCTGGCTTCTTCATGTTCTCAGTGTGTTTGCATGCCTGTGTGGCTTTTCTGTATAATATTTTAATTATATTGGTTCCAACTGAGCACTGAGACTGCAGAAACTTAGGTACCTACTAATTGTTGAAATACTTAGATTATTGACAAATTATACAGTTGGTATTTGATCATTTCATTCTGTTTCTGCTTGAACCAAAATTAAAGCTACTGTGGATTACTGTATAATTTCTTTTAAAACACATGACTATTTTTGTAATGGAGTACAAAGTAATTACAGACCAATTTCCTTAATAGGTTAAGGCTAAACAGTAGAACTCTGCCTTGGCTTAAAACACTGCATTCAGATTTATAGGACAATTCTGAAGAAACCCCCTTTATTTTAGAGGTTGGCTCACCAGCTCTCACAGTCTGCCCTTTGAAAGTATTCCAGGGTTCCTTCTTGGGCAAGTTGCAAATTTATTGATCCACTGTGGATTTTCTTAGAAAATAGACATGGAGGGGAAAAAAAGGCTGGGGGGGGAGTGGATGGGGTGGGGAGTCCTTTTTGATGGTAGTACTGATTCTTGCAATGTAACTGCAAGTATGTTTTCAAAGCTGGCATATGGAGTATTTGTAATTAATGCAAACAAACTGTAAGGAAAAAAGACAGAAAAATGTTAAACAAAAGTAGGTTTGGCATTTAAGTGCCATTCCTCTGCGAGTTAATTCGGTACCTGTGGGTCTAAGTGTTGATGTACTGAACCCCATTAGGGCTTCTTGCTGAAGTCAGCTGTGCAGAAAATAATCAGTATCTGATAGAATTGCTTTTGTAATTTTCTTTACTTGCAAAAAAAGTAAAAATGGATTGTTTACCTTTAGTTTTGTAGTTCACATGAAGCTTTAATACAGCAAAGTGTTTCCTTAGGCTGTTCTTGTAAGCAGTTTACTAGTTCTGTTTTACATCGCTGTAAAACAATTGTACACGTGTTGGTGTGAGATCAGAACTGGGTCCGTGAACTTAATAACCGAAGTTGCTGGCCCAGGTGTTTGATGTTAAAAGCCTCTTGAAATATACATCATATATGACATGTCATGATGTCTTGTGTCGTAAATAGGACAGAAGTTTTTGATGCTATTTTGTGATTTGAAGGCCTGAGTCGTTTGAGGCAGGGCACTACCTGTATCTCAAGTGTGGAGTTTAAGTTGCTTGTTCACGCAGAAGAGGGATCTCTGGAAAGTGTGGGGTTTTTTCTCCTTCCAGGGTTGCGTGACCTGTGTTTCTGTTTGGAGACTTTTACATGTCCAGTATCTGGACACAGGGCCAGATGTGAAGCTGTAGGGCAGCTTTTTCAAAAGAACTGACTAATTGGGGTGGTAGCGTCCCCTGACAACACGAACCCCGGTGTGGGCATGAAGGACAGTTAGGCATCTTCAGGACGGCTCCGGTTCCAGCTCCAAATTCTCCTTTTTTTGAGCAAAGACTAGTCTAAGGAGAAACCATTATTGCAAATCTTAACTACTGAGTTTAACTGGTGGATTGATTAGCTGTCAGAAAATGGACTTTAACAATGCCTGGTGCTGCGGGTGACTGCTTCTGTTTAAACAGCTGGATTTGCTAAACAACAGCTTAAGAAGAAGCATGCTCTTCTCTAGATACATATTTATGAGAGAGACAGAGAGGGCAAGGCTACTAGAAGGCAGAAGCTGAGTAAACTTTCCCACTTAGACAGCTGATGTTAATTGCGTCCCGCGCTCGGCTGCACAGCCCCGATGACAGTTTGTAGCAGGCCCGTCCAGTCGGCGCGTTCAAGCAAGACCCAGCCTGTGCCATGACTCCATCCGCTCAAGAAGATGTTTGTGGTTTGATTGCTATCTGGGCACCAATAAACAGCTGTAACCTGATCTGTTCCCCGCTTTTGAGGAAGTTAGGCAGCTCTTGTTGGAGGAGTTGCTTCGTGCATGGCAATGATGTCATTTACAAACAGTTGATTTTAATTTTTTTCTTATCTGGGAGCTAAGGAATGTGTCACATCTTTGCTATACTACAGAATAACTGATTCAGTAAGCAGGGTCACATCCAAGTCCACTGAAGCTAATGGAAAAACTCTTGACTACTGCTGCTTGTATCTGGTTTTGTTCAGCTATAAAAATGAGGAAATCTTGTGTTAGAATGAGTGCAGGCCTGAGCCCCGGCCAGCGCTGCACCGGGACTGACGCGGGTGATTGATGAGTGCACATACAGCTCTTAATGAGCTCTTGTTGACTGTATATTCAATACTGCTAAATTAAAAGGCAGCAAATTAAGAGCTGAGACAGAATCAGCTTTCAAATGTTTTCTGAAATCAGTTGTGTATTAATATTCGGAGTAACTGCTAATCTTTGTCTGAAAGTGTGTGTATGTATATATGCATATACAGAAAAGTAGTTACAGAGGCATAGTCTGTGGGTGGTGGTTTTTTATTTATTTTTTTTAGAACTGGCTCTATTCAGCAGTTGATCATTTCCATGTAAACATTTTAGATGCTGTATCTATGTGACATCAGAAATTATGTGATAAAAGACAGGCAGAAGCAGCAGCTCGGTAGGCTTGCTGTTTGAGACAGTACGCACGGAAGAGGGAAATGCCTGTTCGCATCCCTGTGGGCTGTGAATTAAAGCACGAGAGAATTTCTTTGCATGAGAAATCTTCAGTATTTTCATAACAAACTTTAGATTCTGAAATGCACAGTTGCTACAGCACTGTTCACCGCTTCGTACATGGACTGACTCTTGAATAAGTCTCTTTCTAAGTCTTGGAAAACTTCAGTTTGGATTCGGTTAATAGAAAAGAAAAAAAAAAAAAATTTAGTGTCCTGTCCAGGGGCTGTGTATTAGCAAGTGCTAATCTGGCATATATTCTATATTGTGAGAAAATTCAGAGCAGCTTTTCCTTAATATAAGCACGCATTTCTGCTGCCCCAGCTTCTTTGTTCCTTTAAAACACATGAGAAGAGGGAGCACCCTGTAACAGCCGACATTTACTGTGGTCGAGGAAGTTGCAACAGTACCAGCTGTTCAAAAGTAACTGAAACTGGGAAATTATACATTCTATATTTCTTTCCCTAGACAGCTTCTGAAAACTTCCTGCCTTTACTAGTTCCGTCACCTGGCTCAGGACAGTGTTGGGAGTTTTGATACCAGTAGCTACTGCTCTGTAACTTCAGCAAGGTCTACCGATAACCTGGAGGAGCACAGGAAGGATTATCCACGGACAGCCCATGCATCGAGTGATCCCTGATAACCATGAATGCCAGTTGTGGTCATAAACTGTTTGCAACAGTTTAAAGGCAACAGTATTTTTTTTTTTCTGCAGTTTGAACCATTTTGAGGATTGGGTGGTAGCAGAGGTGATACCTGTGTACCTACGTTAGTTCTGCGATAACTATGCTTATACCATCAAAAGACAGACTTCTATTTACTTTGCTTTAATTTAATGTCTGGTTTAAAATGGCGAAGGTACAAGTCTGCTAATAGCTAGCCAAGAATAATCTCGTAGTTTTTTGGAAATTACATAAATAATGTTTGTGCTGCTCTTTGTATTTTGCAGTAAGACACGTAGGTATTGAAGTGCAGTGATTAGCGTGAGTTTTGTGATACAGAGGAAAACAGACCAAACTTTCAGAAGAGGTTTATACAGGAAGGTCTACTTCTTCAAAATCTGGCCTTTAAGATTCATTTGAAGCATTGGTTCTTAGAAATCCATCTTTCTCACACGAGAATGTACATTGGTATAGGAAATCAGTATGTACTGTGTGTCTGGCAACCCATAACTGTTCTTAACTTGCTATCTGTTAATTCTAATTTCATCTTTTATTTTAAATCTTATCACTTTCCAATCTTTCATGAGTTTTTCAAGCGTATTTTGTCTCCCCTCCAAGGATATTTTTTTTAACAGCAATCCAACCATGCTATTAAATTGCACAGGATCCAATCTTACAAGGTGATCATGGCTACAGTTAATAGGACTTTGAAACCAGTCTGCCTCTCTGGGAAGCAGTAAGCTGTGGGATGAGTGGAGACATGCAGCAAAGTGTTCTGTGCGGAACAGACGTTGACTGTATAATATAAAGATCAGATTAAAAAACCCCCAGAATTTCCAAATATGAAGTAGTATTGTTTATGCAGCAGTCATCTTTCCCCCTCCTGCAGTGTAATGCACATTTCTTTCCTGAGAAAAGATGCCGACCATGTTTGCTTATTTCAGCACATTGTCATGTTTCTAAAGAATCCTGGGGGAAAATAAACAGCTGTCGGATGGCTCTGTCTTTTCCCTCTTTATGCCAAAAGTTTTATTTGAACAGAAATGCTTTTGTTGGCTTACTACTTTCTTTGACCGTATGTACATCATATAAACTGACACTGGTAGATATACATGTTTAAAGTTTATGTTTTTCACATTGTGTACTTAAGATCTTCTTTGTTTGCTGCTGGATTACATTAACCAAGTATATGTGTGTAGGCATAACTTATAATCATGGTTACATTGCATATGATGGGTTTTTCCTGCCTCCAGCTGTTTGACATCTTTTCAGAGTATGTGGATTTTCAAAAGTTTTATTTGACATAGAATCTTAAGTTTAGGCTATAACTCCTCTTTACAGGGGGGAAAAAAAATCAATTTTCCTTTCGAGAAGTCTAATACTGCTGCCTTGAGTGGTAAGTGGAAGATTGTGTTCTGCTAAAAAATCTGGATTTTGAATGTGCTCTTTGATATTTCAGCTTTTTAGTTGGCTGAACAGTTCTTTGGGTTTTGAACATACAGTCTGAGCCTATATAAATAGGGAAGGGAACTTGCTATTGGCACCATCGGTGACCCTCTAGCTATCTGCAGAGCTTCAACATGGCTCAGAAGCGTATGGAAGAATTGGTTTCAGTAAAGATGTCAAAAGTGCATGGGAAGAGAATTGGTTATCATGACTGTATTGACTCCGTACAGTATTGTGTAGCCCAGTGATCCATTTCAGTTTTTTGAATGCTTTCTTTACTATTGTGGGCTTAAACCTCATGCTGCATTCTCTTTAAAAGCTCTTTCACAGTTTTGCAATTAATTGGGAACTCAGACTGTTATGTTACTCAGTTTTATGGAGGAAACAGAAATTGAGCCTATAAATAAGATATTTTCCCACAGGCTTTGTATCAGCCATTTTTTGGGTCTTACTAAGTTTCGCCTTGTTCAGAAGATATTGTAGAGTATTTTACATTTTCCAGGATATCTTCCAGAAATATAACTCATCTGTGTAGAGAAATTACAGGAGGTTAGTTGTATAGTGACCCTGTATTCCTAAATAGTGTTTAAAGTTTTATTCTTCCAAAATTTACCAGTTTTATCATGAAGTTATGAGAAACTCTAGATCTTGAATCCCAATTATGGATCATGCCTTCACATACTGTAAGCTGACCCGCACACAGCTCAGTCTGCACTGTTATCCTTTTATTTGCTAACTCAGATGTGTTGTACTCAATATGCTTATCAGGGCAATGATATTAAAATGGCATGATATTAAAATGGCATGTTCTCCAAACAGGGCTGGTGATGTGCTGGAAAACACCCACCAGGAGCTTCTGGTGTGCAAGCAGCTATGCTGAGGGCAGAGCCGAGGACTGTGATTTCTCCTCCAGGCACAGAAACACTCCCCTTTTAGGGGAGCAGAGTGGATAGGAGGGTCAAGGACACTGCTGATTACATTCTGTTTCTAACTCAGACTACTGTAAAAGTCTCCGAACATGGATTGTGTTGATGGAGTATGTACTTTTAGGTGAGGTGTGTAAGGAAGGAAAATAGAACTTGTGGAGGACAATTCCTCTAGTTCACCTTTATGTTACTGGCTGAGTATAGAAGTTGGAAGGGAAGGTGGCATGGCCAAGTCAGGACTCATAAATATGAGATGAGTGTACATGGGGTAGGTTCCCTGCCTTGGAAATAAACAGGCATACTGAAAACTTTAATCCAAAAACAAACAAGGCTTTTTCCCCCTTTTATTTTCTTTCTTTTTTTTTTTTTTTAACTGTTAATCTGTGGAAACAATAAATAATAGCAGAAATGCAATCAGAAGTCTACAGTTAGTTGGGGCTGTTTACTGTCACTCTGACAGCTCCTTCTCAGTTCAGCTTACTTTTGAACATTCCTCATTATTGTGCTCTTGAAGTGTGACAGGAGGAATCCAGGCTGAAAACACTTTTTCAGTTGTGTTGTGCTTTAGTGCGTCTCTCCAGTGATGGGGAGGCATGCTCCGACGTGGTGTAACGGCAAGCTAAATCCAGTCTGTGGGATGGTTGGTTGGTTTTTTGGTTTGTTTGTTGTTTTTTTTCTGTTGGTTTTTTTTAATTTTGTTGTTTTTGTGGGGAAACTGTACCCTGTTGGTCTCCCACATCTCCAGAGATGCGGGAGACGTAATAATAGGCATGATTACATAGCTTAATTAATGGCCTCGGATGCATCCATATGCCTCTTCCAGGTACCCATCTCATCCATTTTCTCATTCAGGTGTCTGCCCAGCCTATGCCTTAGGTTAAGATCATGCAGATCACTGCCAAGGTTACTACCTGACCTTTCTTTGGCAGTGTGTATGTATTTTTTATTTTTATTTTTTTAAACCTACAGAGGTATTTCTAGTATGCTTCAGTTCCCAAACTTTTTCCATGATTTCTAGCAACTTGTTTATTTGCTTACTGGAAACCTTTGGTGAATTATTTTGCAATTGTACATCTCTCTGCTCATTTAATGGAGAGGTTGATGCACAGTTGTTAGTCTGTTGAGCAGTTCTGTGTGGGACGTAATCTGCAAAAGGGAAAGTAGGCTGTGTTTTATGTAGACACTAGAACGTGGATAAAACCATATTCCAGGAACCAAACATCATTTGTTTACCATTACAAGCCACTGGTTTTAAAGATAGATTTTTAAAGGCATAATGTGGTACTATGCACGGGTGTCCTTTGATCTTGCAGCTCACTCCTACTCCAGAGAAGTCCATGGTACTTGAATCCAAGGACTAAATGTCAGCTCCCGTGTGGCTGTGAGCAATATCCTCAGTTTTGGCTGCTCTGAAGCTACTGTACTAGTGCCCGCAACCCCTGGTAGAAATTATGTAGTAATCTCTGTCAGTGTTCATTCAAGATAAATAAGAACCATGTGGGTGTGCGAGGAATGACTGCAGTTCTTTGCGTCCTTCTTTGCCAAGGTACAAGGAGAGAGGTCGCTGCTACTTAAAGCAGTCGTGCCATGGCAATTCCTGGCTGAGACCTTGCCAGGCAAGTCACTGAAGACAAAGGCTCTCGTTTATAGTTCTGGAAATAAATCTTTATGATGCAGTCAGATCCCTGATTGTAGCAGCACAAAAGATTGAGTAAGAGCGAGATGTTTTGATAAACCTTCATTGGATTTTCTAATATGTTGCGTGTACTCTGTATGCAGTGTTGTCTTTCACAACTTGGGTGCTAAAGGGTTTCCTAATTTGCATGTAAAAATGAATTCTGTTTGTCACTGGATATACTTTTCTTGGCCAAACGTGTGCTCTCTCAGGCTTGTTTTCAAAACAGAACAGCTGTTTTGTGAATGTAACTATCAGAAAGCCGTCTGGAATGATTGCACTCTTGTAAATTCAGCACCCTCATACCTGGCATGGAGCTCTTCAGAGATTTATTTTTTTTTTTTTTCCCCATGTCTTCCTGTTGAACTTCGATATAGGGTTTGCATTTCTTTTTTACACAAACTGACTTTACTTGTGGAAATAAATGCCAAGCTTGGTAATCCCCTCCAGTGAGTGCCAAGATGCCTCTGGCAGGCTGCGTGCTGGGGGAGCCCAGCCCGGCCGGGCAGCCCGTACCCTCTGCGGTGTCCCAGTACCCGGCAAGTGTGGAGGGCTGTGACCGCCTGCTGGGTTCTTGGTTTCATACGTGTTTGTATTTTGAGGATACGGTTACTGTTTGTTGGAAAATACTACTGAGAGTGTGTATTAGTCCCCTTGTGTGAGGGGGATAGTCAGACTTAAGAAACTGGATAGCTCAAGCCTATATGTAAGACCATACAGAAGAGCTCCTTAGGGGTAGACACCGGGGTGGAGGGAAGGGCAGGGGTTTGTGCCAAAGTGGATGGTGAAGCAGAAACAGCGTTGCTGCAGCTAGAATTCATTGTCGGGTTTTTGCGAAGACTGAGAATTTTGCGGCTCGGTTGCTGGGGAGTACCGGGCCGCAGTGGTGACTTGGGGTCTGAGTAATTGCAGACAGCTTTCCGCTGCTACGCCTAGGTCTTCATCGCACAGCTGGAGCCCTGGAGCCGGCACAGCGATGCTGCTGGGGACTCTGGGCCGGTCGCTCACCCTCTCGCCGCGACATTCACATGCGACTCAGCCGGCAGCGAGGGCTCTGGTCCTGCACTGGACCTCCACGCGAGCAGGGCTCTTCGTGGGACCAGACCTGCTCCGCACGGCAGGGACACTGTGGGTGGCTGCAGCTAAAATAGATGTGGCCGAGCACATCCTGAAATGGAAACAGCGCTCGGATAAGCTTACTCCCCTGGGATTTGTGTTGTGCTTGCACATTTACACTCTTGTGAGTTCATGAAAGTCACTTTGGATTTGTGTTACTAGACACAAACGGGACAGCTGTCCTAAGGGGCTGTTGTACCTAAATATAGCAAACAAGGAATAGATTTTGCACAGTGAATGGAGTTAAAAGGTTAAAAATAAATTAGCAGAAATATTTGGTGGTCAGAAGCATTCTCTTCACTCACTTCCACAGGAAGAAACAAATATCTCCCGTGCTACGCTTAGTGGAACTCTGCCAGTAAAACTAGCGCAAGTTGTCATTTACATCTAAATAAAGTCACAGCAGCCTACAGGAATTGCATTAATATTTTTTAATGTCTTACTAGCTAGAAGAGCACAGTGCTCTTCGATACCCTCTATAATATGCCAAGTTAACTGTCATTTAATGCAGCTTGCATTGTCTCTCCATATACACTATAGACAGAATAAAAGCATGTTTCTCTGCTCTTTGGTCAGACACTTTAAAAAAACCCCACAAAATAAACCCGGACAAACAAAAAAACCACCACCCTCCCAAAAAACCCCAACAAAGACTAAATAGTCTGTAAAGAAATTCTAATTCTAAATGCTGTAATTACACTTCTGCTGCACTTAAAAATTATTTAAGTACCACATGCACCTAAAATTCTGTGGTGCAGCAGAGACATGGAAATAAAGCCTTTTAAACCTCTTCAACTGTAACTTTAAAAAAATTGACCATTGACGAGTATGCTAAAAAGAAAACTTTTCCAATGTGAAGAACACCTTTATAAAAATAGCTCCCTGTTTGTTCCGTGACTCTTTGCAAACCTGACTCAGGCAGCGTATGCTAGATTGCTTCATTGACTGTGAGTGTAATACAGGTTCTCTTGCAGTTTCATATCAATATAAACTGCTTTATTTGTCTGCTCGGCTTTCTCCATTTTATATAGTTTGGATTGAAATCCCTTATGATTTGGCACATCGTTCTCTTTCCTCCCATTCCACAAAACTCAAGTAACATACCAGGCTCCGTAGTGAAGCTTGAAGTACATGAGCAATGTGTAGGTGGGATTACTGTGTGTTCCATTAAAAGAGTAACAATATCCCATAAAGAACGGTAGATTATTTTTTGCTTGCCAAACTGTACTTGTACGTTGATTTAATACTTTCTTTGACTTGGTGACTATGGGAGGAATCTGATGCAGCCCACGTTTTGTCATTTACATCATGTTGTCAAGTACAGATTTTTTAAATCCTTGTTGTTAGCATTCCGCAGGAAGGGGTAGGTGTGAAATATGTCTACCCTAAACCAAATTCCACGGTTGTAGTCGGTGCTTGACTGGTCACCTAGGAAACTTTCAATAATGGATTCACTTGGCTTGGTGATGCAGTCTGGTATGATCAGACTTTTCCAGTTTGCTCTAATTCAAAAATGCAGTGCTTGAACAAAAAACGTAATCATAACTTAATCTGTTCCATAGAGAAGAATCCTACCATCTTCAGTTCTGTTTTAATCATAGTCTAAGACATCATTTTTTTATTCATTCTGTGGTGACTCCTGTAGAATTACTTTAGATTGCATGACCTTTAGAATAAATGATTTTGAAGGTATTAAACCACTGTTGCTGTGTTTATGTCTATTGGTGAGTCAGCGTGTCCATGAACACATTGTACTGGAATCCTCTGTGGAGGTCCTCCTGCCCTTCTGAGATGTACTCATGGGATTTTCTTCTGATTCTTGCCTACAGAAGACTGCTAGAACTTAAGTGAGAAAAAGATGGAGCAATTAATCTTCTAAAACTGTCTTCCCAAAATTTTGGGGTGTTCAAGTTGAGTCAATTGAAGCATTTCAAGTATTTTCAGTTTCTTCTTTACTGTGTATTGTATTGCAGGAGTGTCAGTCTGGTTCAGTAGAGCCAGCAGTTAAAATCTTCACTAGGACTGTTGAGCAAAAGGAGCCAAAAAAAACCCCCCCACAAACCCAAACCTGTGGCAGGATGTGAGAGAAATCCACAAAACTGTACGTGTGGGGAGGGCACGTAGAGATGTTGTCTGTAGTTGAAGAACTTGAGTTCTGGCAGATGACTGTAGGAGCCCTGCTCAAGGCACTGAAGATTGTTTGTTTGTTTTTCCTGGAGTGGGTACTGGGCACATGGTGCTGTCACTGCTTAAAGGTTGCATCAGCTCAAGGAGTGACTAGGTGAGAGCAACGTCACGAAGTGGACTGGGTGTTTTGGGATATACGGAAACCCCATCCAGGGCAGGAAAACCCATAAACTGAGACTGGTAGAAAAAGCAGAGAAAGCATCATATATGCTTGTCTTAGCCTTGCTCTTCCTCATGTGTGCTGTTACAGCTGCTGTTGAGGATGGACTAGCCAGACCACTGTCTGACTTGTCACTCCTTGTGTTCTTGGAAGTGACCTGTTGACTGGTGCTGAATCTAAGCCTTATTTCAGTGGAAAAATCTCAGTGGCTCCTGAGACTAGTCTCCATAGTTTGCCTGCTGTGTCTATTTTAGACAGACTTGGATTCCATTGAACATCTGGTTTTTATGTTGCTCTGCAAACTATCTCTGTGGTCCTACAGGTATTTTTGCCTGACTGAGCAGAGGTACACTTGAAGTACCCTGGTGCTTGGCTGCAAAGCATCGTGTGAGTAACTAGCAAGGTGCATTTCTCCTATAAAGCAGGAAGTGGATCATCATCTTGCATGTTAATTTTGCTGGTGTCAAATAAAAACAAAATAGCAAGCAGTGATTGATTTGAATACACTCAGGATGACATCTCGGGTGTCTGAGGGCTGCTAAGTCTGTGGTGGTGGACGAGGCTGAAGGGTTAATAGGAATGTTTTTCACAGCAGCCACTTCTAGCACATGTTACTGTGCTGGTGAAGATAAACCCAGAGGATGTTTTCTGGGAAAGTGAAGCAACAACAGGCACTGTGTCTGGAATACTCATTAGAGGCGATTAATTTTACTTTCTTGTAAGGACTGATCTCATGGGCTCTGTTTAGAGGGCAGCTGTTGCTTGAACTCAGTCCAAACTGGGGAACTGCGGTGTGCTCTGGGGTCCAGGCTGGTCTGATTAAATACTTGATGTTGGAGAGGGGTACTGTCTTTCTCATACCTTTGAATTACGTACCTTGATTATGCAGCATATTGCATAGGGTGCTGAATGTTGTTCAGTAGTTTAATTGGGAAGCTGTTTAGTAGGAATTCATGGTCTCATTTGAACTATGTCAAAAGCCCTGGGATATGAAAAGGCAATTGGTTGCGTGGTCATTTGCCTGCATGCAGTAAGAGGGCAAAATTAGCGCTGCTATAATTTACAGAGGCTCTGAATAAAAAACCCCAACCTTACTCTTTTGTCTCTGCCCAAGGACTTAAAAGCACTAAATGCTGCCTGTTGGGGGACTGGTTTCCATGGTGGTTGTTTTTTTTCACCCTGTTCTCATGAAGAATGAACCAGTTGCTTTCAGGGAGGTTACTGAGGTTGGGTGAAGTTCTCTGGCACCATTCAGTCCTGCGATAAGAGGTCACAGGATTAGCTCAGGCTGAAAAGTAATAAGTTATTTTTGTTTTGAAGGTTCCTTCCTGTCCAGTAGTCATACTAGCTTTATTTTCGTGTCTTGAACTAGTTGTTTACAGAGTAGGTAGATTTCTTTGCTTCCTCTTCCTGAGGATAATTTTAAATACAGCACCCTTGTCCATAGAGTTCTTGTTTGATAACGTCTCGTGCCTATAATATGATAGTGTATTTGCCTCCTCTCTTTGAATGAGATGCAGGCAAGTTGTAAAGCCCTCGATCCAGTGCTGTTCAGTGCATTTTTTTGTTACAAACTGTGGCCTGAAAATGTATTAATATGTGTTCCTTCTTTTTCTCCCTCAGATAAACTACTAGTTTTTACTGTAGCAACTAAAGAAACTGATGGCTTTCACCGTTTCATGCAAACTGCAAAGCACTTCAACTACACAGTAAAGGTATTGTATGTTTCCATACCAAGTATTCCTACTTTACAGTGCTTAAGACAGAAACAGTGCAATAGTAACTGAAGTTGCATTAGCTTCCTTGCATGCTGGAACGACCATGGGAGGGTGCTTCTTCCACTGCCTTAGGAGCCGTTTTACATTTTAGTAGCTGTTGTGATCAGCGTCCTCAGTCACTTACAGGTTCTGTCATCATTTATCATATAGTGTTGCTTTTCAGTGCGGCTGACTGTTTGCAGGAATACTTCTGGAAGCTGCACTGCACTCAAGAGCTTGGGATGTCTCCTTCTTCCTTAAACAAGGCTGGATCCCTGCTGCAGGGAAGGAGGGAGGGTCACGACTGGAAGTTTCACTATGTTTCCCAAGAACTTGTAATTCTTAGAGGACAAAACGTTTCTAATCGTTCTTGCCAGCCTTTTCTGCCTTGCTCTATGTCTCTCTATGTCACATACTGATGTTGACCTCCACGTGACCTTGGGAAAAAGGAAAGGCATTAACCACCTTAAACTTTCCCCACAAGTTGGTTCTGCAAGAGAAAATCCAGGCGTTCAGATGGTGTTACGAAATTTTTCTGCTTACTTACCACAGTGTCTACACTATAAATAGGAAATTATTTGGGTCTCTGAAGTTTGACTTCTGCCACTGAACTTGGAAGACCGAGAGAAACTTTCCTAATATGATAATGCTGTACTAAAGCACCCGAGAATCCTGAGCTCTGGATACATCTATTAGCTTTGCAGATTTGTCCAAAACATCGTGCAATGTAGTTCTTCCAGGTTTTATAAGTTCCAAAAATATTATGCTCAAAACCCACAAAAAGTTTAAGGGTTTTTTCTGGTTTTGAGATGTAATTCAGTATAGCACTTGTCTAGGGAGGAATTTTGTTTAGCTGATTTTAGCAGCTAGCTGTATATTGGGGAACCTGTCTTTTCCTTGTACAAAAGCCTTCTGGAGGGGTTTCAGAAAAACTGGAGCTTGCAATTTGTATTAGTAATACCCTGATCCACCAAGGGCTCTTATGCTTCCTGTTCCTAAAGTGATTATATTGACTTCTAAAGGTCTCATTCAGAATATTTTTCCAATATGAATTCTGAAGCAATTATTAGCTTTTTTCTTTTTTATTTTCTTTTTTTTTTTTCTTCTGAAGGAGACACGTTTGAATAAACGGTGGTAGCAGGCAATTGCTCGATTCGTATTTGGTTAAGAAATCTCTCTCTCATGTTTTTGCAGTGATGTAATTGTGCTGAATGCTGCTTCAGACATGGAAAACTTATGATGCTGGAAATGCTGGCTTGCTCTGCTTTAATGTGTTGCTTCTGCTTTAACATCTGTTTTCAATAAGGGTCTGCTTTAAAAACCCTCTTGTTTTTGGGTACTAGCAAAAAGTGCTTTTTTTCTTATTCCAGGTACTTGGAAAAGGTGAAGAGTGGAAAGGTGGTGAGCTGCCTAACTCTATTGGCGGAGGGCAGAAAGTTCGACTGCTGAAAGAAGGCATAGAAAGCTATGCTGATCAAGAGGACTTGGTTGTAATGTTTGTTGAATGGTGAGCAAACCTGGCTCATTGCCTCTACATTTTAGTCTGGGTAGGCATGCAAAAGTAGCTGCTGTGACATCCTGAAAGTTACATGCTGCTTTTCCCCCTCCCTGTTTATTTGAGAGTTTGTTTCCTTTTTTCTCCATTCATAAAAATAGTAGACCGCTCTTGGAACAATCATTACTTTTTTAACAGATTTGCAGATGTAAGAGTGGCTCATAGTTCTACTGCCTCGAGGGGGTAAAAAAATGTTACTGGGATCTGACAGGCTTTTGGGCAAGGGTTCGTCCTCTCCCTGTTTGGCTGTGGTGAGGGCAGGACGTGGCTGCGGGCTGGGAGTGTGGAATGGGGGGGAGCAAAAGCAGCTCCAGAAACAAAGTGGCCAGTAGGGACCAGAGCATGATCTTGTTCTATGAGCTAACAGTGACATGGAGGAAGCTGGAAAATCAGCCCCTGAGTAAAGCCGTTAACAGGAGAATTTCTTTTACATGTTAAAGAACTGAAATAAAAGGCTTCGTGCCAGATATACCCCTGGTGCCTGCGCTGTCCGTGCGATGGAAGGATGGAGACACAGTGATGCTGCAGGTGCCAGATTATAGCTCATAGCGCAGCTATGCTTGAACATCCTCACTGGAGGCCGGATAGGCTTCTCCCTGTCACAGAGAACAGGGAGCTCAAACGTGTTCAAATCCCACTTTTTCCATTGCTTCCCTCTGCTTCCCCCCCCCCCCCCCCCCCCCCCCCCCGCTCCTGTGACAAGAGCATGATCAGAGCAGCTAAGAATCCAGCTCTCAGCAGCCGCCAAGCTTTTCCATGCTAGCATTAACCAGAGCAGGCTCACAGTTCTAAAAGAATCCCTGCAAGGAAGGTACGGGACCAAGTGCTGAATTGGGAACATGAAGCCCCGATTGCAGACAGGCAGCCTTGGGAGGTAGCTGAGTGCAAGCTTGGAGAGGTTTGTGCATGGGTTCACACTGCTGTTACTGAGTCATGTTGGAAGGTCTGCTCCAGAATTTTCTTTCATCTTTTAACCTGCTTTTTAAATTTATTTATTTTTTAAAATTTGATAGCTGAAGAATTTTAGGGACCCTTTTCCTAGGTAGAGATTTGGCAGGATTTGCACATCGCATGAGAGAAAGTGGTCTGACAGTGATATTTACTGGAAAGTTCATTTGTTGTTTTGCATAAGTTAAGAGTTTAAGAAAGTTGGAGTAGCCTGCTAAACTGGTAGGAAATTTAAAGACGCTACTCGGTTTTCTTTTTTAACTTTACCTCTTGTGACAAGTAGCAGATAGAGCTAGAAAGCCAATGTCTAAATCATCTTAACCAATTTATGAACAAGCTTGATAAGGGAAACTTATTACATTGAATATTTTCTTGTACACAATTGACAGTAAAAGCAACAGAGTTTGGAGGTACGCGTTCAGTTTTTGATTTTTTTTTTCTTACTGACTTGATCAGTTTTGCATTTGGTAAGTGGAAAAAGCATCTTTCTAAAAGTACATATATTACATGTTTGTTCGTAGTGTTGTTCTACTGATCATGCAATAACTGAAACTTTTTAAGGTTGGGAGATTTTGTTCTTTACTAAATGCTCAGATGAATCAAATATTTCCCAAATATTTGCTATTTGCATTGAATTTCTTTGTTTTCAAATTTATTATCCTGATTCATTGTTGTTTTCTTCCTATATGGTAAAATTGCAAATCTGTTATCAGATTTGGGTATAGCTCAAATTCTTCTCCAGCATAATGTATTCTCTCGAGGGGCAGGCTGTCTGCTGGCATGGATGAGAGAGTACAGAGGACCATGTGTGTTGAAGTGGAGATGCCATAATCTTTCTTGCCATGAAAAATCGCAGGATTTAAGGCCTCCCAAGTTCTAGAGGTCCATAATCCCAAGTACATATTGATTTAAAGCCAGTGGAACTGATTCCAAATAGGAGAAAAAAATAGTTTGCTACTTATGTTTGCTTTATGTTTTAATTCTAATGAGCTTTTTCATTTCCAGGAATCCTAGTTTGCAATTTAAATGTTAATCAATGTAGCAGTGAGTTTGGAAAAGACAAAAATAGTGAATTTCCTTTTTTTCAAGTGTTTTTCATTATATTCATTGTGAAGCCTTTGGAATACTAGTCTTGGGGGGTATGGGGGTTAGAAATGTCTGGTTTACTTACTGTAACTAGGCAAATCATTTCTAGTAAACTGTTTACTTAAACTTAGCTTCTCGCTTTTTTTTTTAGCCATTTTTTTATATGGCTCACAATTCTGGAAATAGTTTGAACTTCTGTGGACAGCTTGTGTCTAGGTGCAGATAGCAAAATGCTTTGCCTGCAGATGGAATGCTATTTAAATTAGACTTGTTTTTGTAAGAGCTAACCTCTGGTTTACTTTGGACCATTTCAGATTGAACTGGCTAATGGCCAGCGCAGACTGGATAAAATGGTTGACGCTGTGACTGTTCATCCAGAACTCCCACAGCCATCTATTTGTATCATGGAAGACTTGAAGCCTCTCAGGTTTTGGGGGATTTTATTTTATTTTATTTTTTTTTTTAAACATTTGTCAGAAAGTGAGGGATAATTACATTTTCTACATATCTCATAATGGTTAAACTGTGATCCCGGTGGGAGTACAGCGTAAATGACAAAGGGCTGTGTGGCTGAACAGTCCAGTTAAATAGGATGAAACACAAGGCCTGAATTGGTGGTTACTAGTAAGCCCTCTCTTCTTTGTATTTTGAGGTCTTGACCTGCAGCTCCATTAGTAACATGTCCTTGTTGTTACAAAAGCTGTGGACGCAAAAGTGGCATGTTTAATTCTCGAGGACCCGAGCCACCATTGCCCTGTGTTGCTGGGAGCACTGGATGCGTAGCCGGGGTGCTTTGCTGCTGCAAAAGAGGAGGAGGGATGGGTGGATTCCAGCCCCAAGCATCTGCCATCTGGGAGCTTCAGGAAATGGGATTGGAGTTGTGGAAACTTTCCGGTGTTTTTTTTATTTTTTTTTTTTTCTTCTTGCTTTCTACTTAATTGGAAGGATTTATGAAGAATAAATAAAAGAGTATCTGAGCTTTTCCAGCTTGCCAAGGCAGCCTGCTTTTTCCTGGATATATCCACACTTTCTCCCCTGTCAAATTTTGAAGCCCTGTTTAAAGTAAGTCATGTGCATCACCCATAATAACAGCGTAAACTGTCAAGGATAGTCCTGGAACCCGTTTTATGATGGTCTTAGTGGTGTAGACCTGAGGTGAATCCTCCCTTACAGTAGGAGTTGAGTGCTGGATAGACTGAGCATAATCTGACATAGCAGGTAAGCAAGGCAAATGATGGATTTATAGGTTTTAGTTTGACTCTGGAAGTTTTCCTGTTGTCTGGAGAGAAAAGCAGGAGCCTCATAAAGCAGCTGATGGGGAGACTGGCAACGAGGGGCGGAAGGCTGATGGAAGTCCTGCCCGGGAGGAGGTGTGGTGGCAGTAAGGCACCTCTTGACAGAACAGAGGGCCATGAAGATCAGTGGAAAATGTAGGTCCATGCTGGATTCATACTCTGCCATAATATCCATTAGTAAAGCTTACAATAATTGGTAATGCAGTTTAGCAGCTCTGTACTGTGCTTTGTACTACAAACTGTGCCGTTATAAGTAGCATATCCCTTTCACAAGCAGAGCCTGTGGCTAGCCCAGCGTGTTGCTCAACTTTGGTGTTCTCTTCCAGAATGATAGTCCTTGGAAGCAATGTTCCAGGGCTGTTTGGTTCCTTCCTGCAGCTGTAAGTCATTGCAGCAGCAGCACTAACCTGATCAAAGAGGAGAAGCGCAGTCTGCCATAAGCTATTAAGTTAAAGCCTCAGACAAATCTCCGTTTTCGTCTGTCTTCAACTTGTCTTCTGTTTTTTGCTTGTTCTTCAGGCTCATTCTGGCTTTGAATCGGGCTACATCAATTGAATGGAAAAGGGAGGGAAGTATATTCCTGTATATTTGGGCAGAAACAGGCAGTTTTTGCAAAACTGGGGAAGCTCCAAAATGTACAATTTTTTTTCATACATTCTTCTGCCAAAGTTAGAGAAAAACAAAACAGTGAGAGTTTTCGGAAACCCGCTTACTTTATATAGACTACATAACACACTTCCTCTCCAGGGTTCATACTTTGCTCCGCTCTGCGGTGGAAATCTTCTCTTTTGCATTTGTAAGCCAGCTGTTGTTCAGTTCTCTTAGGCCAATTGCATGAAATCCCCTTTGAAGAAAGGACGTTTAAAATAATTCCAGAACTGTAACAAAGAAGTACCAGAAGCCAGTAATGGTTGATCTGTTGGCACTATTGCTGAGTAATACATTGTAATGCAAAAAGGTCTGTGTACGGCAGGTGAGGGCACTGCTCTCCTCCTTAGCCCAGCTAAAAGACTTTGCAAGAACAAAATCTCGGTCAAGGTTAGACCTTTTGATTTTTCGTAGCTGTATCATTCCTTTGCCCTATATCAGGCTGATGATTTTTGGTTACTAAGGTAGATGTGTGGAATAAGGATATACCTGCATTCCGATGAGGAAGCTGTGAGGCTGAGATGCTGCCTTTAAATCCAAATATTCTGCTGCTTCAGCCAGAGACTAATCTGTGACTTGATTCCAATATTACTGTGTCATGGTTTCATGCTGTGTAAAATGAACCTTGAAGTGATTTGCACATTAATGCTTTTATATGTAGATCTCAAGTACAAACAAAGGAACCTTATAGTCTGAATAATTTAATCATTTATACATACTTTGAGGTTTTGGTTTGGGTGGTGTTTTTTTTGTGGGTTGGGTGGTGTGGTGGTTTTTTTTTTTCCCCGAGGGCATTGATTTAGATATGGTTCAGCAACAAGAAACCGCTAGGCTTGTGATACATTCTTACATGACCTTTGCCAGCCTTGTGCCTGTTTCATTCTGTTTTGGGGTAGTGCTGACCTTCAGCTGTGGGTAACTGCTGTTTTTAGAGATGAGCCTTCTACCTTTAGGTCTTTGTCCTCAGTAGGAGTTGAGAGTCAAAGCTAATGAACACATAAAGGCAAGTGAAATTTTTAATAAATAGATATTGTGAAGTTTAGAGCCTTCTGAAGTCTTCAGCACATTAAAGAGGTTGGAGAAATCTATATATTGTCAGGATGCAACGCAGTTTAAGTTTACGGGCAACTAGACTTGATTGAGAAATATCTAAGTACTTTTTTGATAAGACTTTTCAGAAGAAAGTCAGTGCTGTTGTGTTTTGGAACCAGATCATATAGAGTTTCCCAGTGAGAGTCACCTAAATCATCTTTCAGTCCTACTCTATTTCATCTGCTAAGTTTTGATTTTTTTTGTTGTTGTTCTTAAACACAAACAATTTTCTAAAGGGGAAAATATATTTTTTTACTCAAAATACATGAAATGTGAAAATCGATTTTAGGTAGACAAAATTTGAAGGAAGAAGAATGTCCAAAATGTGGAAGGTTTAAAAAAAATAAATGTAAATAGAAGGGGAAACTGTATTGGATAAACAGTATTGATTGAGGTTTTTCTCCTAGAAGGGTATAGGATTTTTACATGGTGGTGAAACGTGATTTAATGGGTCCTTTTTCAGAATAAAAGGACTGTCTGTATGATTTTTAAAATTTGAACAGTCCAACCACTTGTTGTTTTGAACACAGAAGCATTAAAATTGAACTAATCTAATGGTTATCTTTTCTTTATTTTCAGCTATGATGTCATCTTTGCGGGGGGCCCTGAAGAACTGCTAAAGAAATTTCAGGAAACTAATCATAAAGTGGTGTTTGCAGCAGATGGACTAATTTGGCCGGATAAAAGGCTAGCTGACAAGTATCCTGTTGTCCGGAGTGGGAAACGATTCCTGAACTCGGGAGGCAAGTGTGATTCTTGAACACATTAAACTCTTGAACTTGAACATGACTCACTTCTGTTATCTAGTTTATGTATTTGTACGTGGAACTGTTCCTGAATTCCCCAAGTATAAAATTGAGGACTGGATTTGCTGTTCTCTTCTTCCCCTCTCCCTCCCCGCTTGAATAACTCCTCTTCTGTGCTAAAGAACCATTTTCATTCAAACTTACATAGTATTTGTTGACAATAACTTGTAAAAAGCAGGTAAATAAAGTAACAGCCTAGCAAGCAACTGTGCCTTGCAATGAAATGCTGTGCAGGGATGACCCAACTGCCACCGATTGTTTCTGAAGTAGATCCAGTCTAGTGTACAAGCCCAGTCAAAGCAGTACATGGTATTTATAGGCACAGAATTTCCTGACTTGGCTACCTTATTCTTAGGTATCTCTGCGTACAGTGTAGATGTGCTGGTAGCTCTGCCTGGCCCGTCAGCATGACTTAGCGGTTCGTTCCAAGAGAAGTGCGAGTTACTCCTGTTAATCTCAATGATATGTTAATTCTGGAGTCCTCCTTTAAATGCTGGCTTTGGTAATAATTTTGCAGTTGATTAATACATGCACTAGCACTGATAGTGTTTAACTGCTACAGAGCACAGTATGTCACTTCTGCTAGGTACATGGTGCTGGGCAGCGTGTAGATCTGGGAGTGTCCCCGTTCCTTTCCCACCCTTCTTTACCTCACCTATCTGCCCTATCTTTTTTTGTTTCAGCTTAAACGTAGCGTATATTGGTTTTGAGTTGAATTCTCTTTGTAGTTCTGGCAGTATTAGATTCAGGCTTCTCTGCCAGTGAGAAGTGATTGGTGAAAATGAAACTTGTTCCCAAGAAGCCTATCGGTGGAAAAGTAGTAGTCTAATCTCATGCTTTGGAGTTCTCAGGACCATCCTAAAAAGATCTCCGTTTCCTATTTTTTTCCCTTAAAATAGCATTAGTGTAAAAATAACCCTTAATTATGAACTCTTTAAAACAGAACTGGTACATATCACAGGAAGAAAACTGGATTTTGAGCCAAGTTGTATGAATTTCATACTTTTTGCTTTGCTGGCACCAAACAGTCAGAATGAAGTTCCTGACTGGTGGACAGCATTGGCAGAGTAGTGCTTTTTATGGAAATAACTTATGTGTGTGTGATATTGCAGGATTTATTGGTTATGCTCCATATATAAATCGTATTGTGCAGCAATGGAATCTGCAGGATAATGATGATGACCAGCTGTTTTACACCAAAATCTATGTTGACCCCTTGGCAAGGGTAGGTAGTGACTGGCTTTCTCATTTCTTTCTGCTTGAAATAACATGCTGCTCCTCATAAAACATCAGGAGATAAAAATAACAGGAATGCTGTGTCTTTATTCCTGAGTGCCATGTTGACGGTTGTGTTTGTTCTCCGAAGGCTCCTACTGTCGGAGTGATGAACAGGCTTCCAAAGGGTCATGACTTGATATATTATTTCAGGCTGTCTGCAGATCCAGGCAGGCTGTGCTTCGTTGTTAGAAATAATAGCTCTGAGGTATATGATTGGACACATTCATCTCAATGAGGGTCCCATGTATTTGGCAGTTTGACAGCTGGAGAATGTGGCATTTTTCCAGGGTGTCACTGAACGACTTGCTGATCCAGTGTTTTATATTTTGCCTTGCTGCCATTTCAGATCCTGCCTGCAACTGCCTCTCACTCTTCAGCTTTTTGTGCAGATAAAGCTACATCGTAAATTTTTGGTGAAGACCTCTGCGTGCCCTAGCTTAACAAAGTTCTCTGCTGAGTAGCAGCATTAAAGTATGATGGATGTCAGAGGCATGGCCCTGATGCTGGAAAAAGAGGGCTAAGGAAAGTTAACAATGTATTGATGCAAAAAGACTTTCAGAAGCTGATATTGCAGAATTTTGAGGTTGATTTTGAGCATTTGTATGCTTAAGACAGATGTGAAGTTTCTGAAATATGTATATGTTTTTCTATTAAGTTATACCTGAAACATCATGCATGTTTAGATCCAGATACAGAAATAGAATAGAGTATTTCAGTTGGAAGGGACCTACAATGATCATCCAGTCCAACTGCCTGACCAATACAGGGCTGACCAAAAGTTAAAGCATGTTATTAAGGGTGTTGTCCTAATGCCTCTTAAACACTTGACAGGCTTGGGGCATCGACCACCTCTCTAGGAAGCCTGTTGCAGTGTTTGACCGCCCTCTCAGTAAAGAAATGCTTCCTGATGTCCAGTCTAAACCTCCCCTGGCGCAGCTTTGAACCATTCCCACGCGTCCTGTCACTGGATCCCAGGGAGAAGAGCTCAGCACCTCCCTGTCCCCTTCCCCTCCTCAGGAAGCTGTGGAGAGCCATGAGGTCGCCCCTCAGCCTCCTTTGCTCCAAACTAGACAAGCCCAAAGTCCTTAGCTGCTCCTCATTGAACATTCCTTCCAGCCCTTAATATTTGAATTGATTTTATACAAGTTAAGTCAGATGCTAGATATGTAGTTGAAAGGACGGGCTGTAGAGACATTAAAGCTGACTCTGCACCAAAGTCAGAAGTAATATAATTAGCTGTCTAAACAGATTGTCTTCTAGACAAAAAATGTGTACCTCTGCGTGCTGCGCTACTGCACTGTGATTCAAAATGCCTCCATGATGCTTAGCTTGGGATACTGTACTATACATTAGCACTTATTTTCTGTATGGTAATGTTCAATGCTGTAGAATACGTAACAAAATCTTGGAAGACCAAACCAGAGTATATTATCTGTATAAGGGTTTTTAAGTGTGTTTTAAAGGTTATATACTTTGATCAACATATTAAAACTTCAAAACAAGGTACTTTAAATAAGAATCTACAGTAGCATTAATAATACAGTATTAGGAACATGTTTTAAAACAGTGATGTTTTCTATTCTCATGTGATACTTAGATTTGGCTTTTGTATTTTTGAGACTGTGAAACACAGTATGTTTTGTTGCTTGGCCAAGACTTATTAATTTTTTTTTAAGATAAGACACAAATTTTCTTTGGCTTATACTGCCAAATTGAAGTTTCTTTGGAGAGTTCTGACCTTTATCCTTCCAGTTGAGATAAAGTTTCTGCATATATAAAACTGATTACTATACAGCTGCACAATTTGGGAATATAGAGAAACTTAACAGTGTAAAATTAAGAATTATGTCTAAGAGCTGAATACGTAGAGTAGTTTTGCCTCATTACTTGCTGCCACTGCAGTATAACTGTAACATTGCCGTAAAAACATCGGCTTTTGGAATGCCTCAACATCTTTGCTACTTTTATTTCAGGAACGCATTAACATTACTTTGGACCACAAATGTACAATTTTCCAGACCCTAAATGGAGCTGTTGGTAAGTGTATGATTTGCATGTTGTGCGTTTTATTAACCATTATTAACGCTTTCTTTGCTTAACCATGAATATTGTTTCTTAAACATACACTTGTTTTAAATAAATATTTGGATGGGTAAACCTGATTACCAGGTTAGTTACAAGTGTTCTGGGTTTAATATTAATTGATTTCTCCTATTGATAAAATACTTGATTTAAAATAGAAAAAATAGTTTTCAATAAATGAAGTTGGCAATAAATACAAAGTTAAGAACCATTTTTCCATCTGCCTTTCACAAACTTAGTTACAGGAGTAAGACTAGTAATTAAAATTGCATTTTAGATGTTCTTAAGCAAATGGCTATACATAATGAAATGGAATATGGAAAAATGTGGAATTTCCTTTATTTAATTGTCATGAATTTAAATTGAAAAATGGCATCTGTGCAAACTTCCTTTCTTGCCTTTAACCTCCAGTTATGGAACAGCGTTTTCTAGTCAGATCATAATCTGAAATAACTATGATTTCTCTATAAATTAGTTTTATATTTAAAGCAGATTTTATTCAAATACTGAACGCTGCTAATGGCAAACTCTCAAGTTTGATGTAACCTTATTTAGCATAAAGAGCTTAGAATTCAAGATCTAGTTAAAAAAATGAACAAAAGCTTCCAAATGAGTAACATTGAAAATGATAGCAACAGCAGGGTATATTGTATCAGCAGGAACTTAAAGAACTCTGAAACTTTAGCTTTTATTTATAAACTGTTATTACTGTACAATCTTTGATTTTTTTTCAGATGAAGTCGTTTTGAAATTTGAAGAAGGAAAAGTAAGAGCAAGGAATTCAGTGTACGACACATTACCGATCACCATTCATGGAAATGGTCCAACTAAAGTGAGTGACAGTTTATTTTTATTTTTGTGCAAGGATGGCAATTTTAATAGAGGCAGAAATAATGGTGGAAGAGTCTGAAACAGTCATAGCACACCACCACTGCTCATTTCCAATTAATGTTAATGAGAATTGCAAGGATAAAAACCCCATTCTAACAGCTCTCTCCATAGCGTTATTCTGCTACCGCTGTAACTTGATGTCACTCCTGAAACAGCTCATGCTGCTCCCAAATTCATTGTAGCATGGGATATAAGAAGCAAATAAGCTTATGTTAATTTTTTCGCTATCAGAGAACAATTCTTGAAACTAGTGAAGAACGTCTATCTGGGTATTAAATGGTAATTGGAAGAATAGGTTTTCAGAGGGAGAAAAATCTAACCAAGAGTCATAGGCTTGGGTACAAAACAGTAGCACATCTGATCCTACTGCAGACCTTGGTGTGTGTTTGTATACACATATATAAAAAAAAAATTTGTATATAGGCAAAAATATATATGTGTGTGTGTTGTTGCATGTTCAGTGTCATTAATCGCTGCCTGCAATGTGCCCGTGGCTCAAGAGCTTGGGGTTCATGGTAGAGCACCGTCTGCCCTGGGAAACAGCTGTTTTGGCAGCTTTTGCCCATGTGTAAGGGTTCAGTGGTTCAGAGGACCTGGCACAGTTTCTCTGGGAGAAATGGCTACGTGTTGGTCATATGGCAGTTGCATTTTTTTGTTACATGGCAAAGAAGCGTAAAGGTGTATCATTTCTAATAGCCTCTGTTGGCCGAAGGATTGGGCGCAGCTGCTTTCTGAGTCCTTATGGATACATGTTCCTTACTGTAGCTCCTTATTTTCAGAAGAATGCCTCCCAGGAGAATGAAATAAAGCTTAACTCATTAATATCCCAATGAATGCGGCGTCTTAGTTTTTGCACCGTGTGTCACCTTTGGAATTAGTGAATATAATGATGCCATTATCTGTTTGGTTTGTAACTACTCAGTAGTGCTGAAATATATGACCAATTTCTTCCATGTTGCTACAGTTACTTTTGCCTCAATTAAATCTTCAAGTTTTCTGTCATCACTGGCGTGGCTGGCACTTTGCCAATGAAAAGAAAGGTACTGTATTTTACAGTTGGGCAAGCAGGTTAGGTTGGAACCCCTAAAACTAATCCACAAATTATGCTGCATTAAATAAAACTCAATCTCTACATGTAGTGATATAGTTTTAAAGCCAGAGGAAACTCTTGCTGTATATCACTTTGTTAATGTGATTAGATTCTTCTGTTTTAAACATAGAATAGAAGAGAACAATAATATAATGGGGTTGGAAAAAGTTTTCGCTGGTTAGTAAATAAACTATCGTGAAATTACTTCCCAGAATCAACTCCAAATAGTAGAAGTGTTTTGTATATAAGAATGTTCTGTTTTGTATTTAATCTCTTCAATTTGCAGATTAGTAAATCGCATTGATCAGAGACACTTCTTTGAAATCAATACTAAATTATCCTGACATCCTAACATGTAACTTTTTTCTGAAGTGCAATGGATTTTTTGTGAAATATTCATTTTTGTAGACTTTATTGTACATCTCTGAAATTAAGTTCAAGCAATTCTATTTATAATCTGTCTAGAATGATTTTCAATATGCGTAAACAAGCACTCAAAATATGATAAAATGCAGATTGATTATTGGGCCGGAGTGTGTTTTCTGTGCAAAATTATATTCTATCCTTCCAGCTTTTGATGAGGGCAGTAGAGCAGGAATGAATAGCAACCTTCACTCGGGCAGACTTCCCCTAGCATAAGAGATCCCTGAACCATTGCAAATGGCAGTAGGGAGGAGTGAAGTTCTTGCACATGCTGCCTGTGGAATCCAGGAGGACAGGGCAGCCCGGGCAGCCCAACGACAGAAAAAGTACATATTTTGTTCAGTGCCAATTCAAAATGTGTTAAGAAGCTAGATGCTGCTTTAAAATGTATCCCACTGCGTGGCTTCTGAATCTTGGCATAGATTGTCAAAAATAGGTTGTCTGGGAACCTATTTTATACATTTTCTATGTGTTTTTCATATAGTCACTCTTTGTTTTGTGTAAAGTGTTGATGATTCTCAGATTTCAGAAAAGAATTAAACTACAGCATTTTTTTTTTTTTTTTTGGCTTAAAATCACACCTAGCAGCTTTTGAGAGCTGAATGATCTGTAGTCTGTGTCTTGGAAGTTATACAAGCATTTAGTTGGTAGTTATTATGCTTGCAACAACTTTTTGGTTTAACTGAAGCAATAAATGTAGGTGCTAGGAGAATATCATCTCCGGTTTGTAAATGAAAAGAAGAAAAAGCTTTTACCAGCTATTTTTGTATTTTGGGGTTTGTGGGTTTTATTAATCTTAAATAAAAAGACAGTCAATTACATTTAAGCATGAGGGATTCAATGAGTAAGCCTGAATTCTTTAAAAGATACGAATCGCCATTTGCATGCACGTTTCATTAATCTGAATTGTTCACTTATTTACCAGATTCACTTGAATTATTTGGGAAACTATATCCCCAATGCTTGGACACGGGAAACTGGTTGCAGTATTTGTGATTTAGACTTACTAGACCTGTCAACAGTAACGGTAAGAATACTTTTCACGAGAACAAAACCCTTTTGAATGCATTTGATAGGTGTCGTGATTTCTGAGGCAAAGCGGCTTCAGTATGCAATATTATGTTCTTTAGACACCTCAGGATCTTTTTTCTGGTATATGAAACTGTAAAGATGGAATTTTCATTTACTGGAAATATCAGTGCATTTTAATACAGGTTTCCCCAGTATTACTGAAGATGATCCCATCGCCAAAAGCCCTCCAGATTCTTACCTCTGTTCACTGAGGGTGAATGAATCATTTTTGAATGATGCAAGGTTCAAGTGAATAATTAGAATTTTGGGGAGGTAGAAAAACTCTTTAAATATTTTAGATTTTTAACTGCAGACCTGCAAAAAACTTGAATATGCATCAGTTTAATAATTTCTGTTACAAATAGAGGTTAACAGTTAACTGTAACATGGTTACAGTTACTATTTTCTGAGACATATAGAGAAATAGTCAAAACTGCTTCACCTTATAAAGGATGATACAGATATCTGTGTATGTGAATGTGAATCTGTAGAATAAGTCTAATGTAACTGAGGTCGGATATCAGTTCAGTCTTTAGAATTCTTGTAGGACAAACATACACGTACACGTGCATGTGTGTTTATATCAAATATTTGGGAACTTACTTTGGCTTTTTGGCTCCAAGCATGACGTCTTTAGTGTCTTTATGAATATTTCAGCTTGTACTCAGTAAATTTTAGGCAGAATAAATACTAAGACCTACCATGTGGAAATGTAAGTCTTGTACTTAACATTCTGATTATTCTTAACAGGCTGTTTCCAGCAGCTGTTTCATTTCTTTTCTATATTGAAGATTTGAATGAGAACAGGTCTTAGAGGGTCGTGTTGAGGATAGCATGAAAGAAGTAGTGGCTTGTTATCTTTGTAGTGAAACGACAAAGTGAAAGAATTTCTGGACAATAAGCAGCTTATGGACTGGAATATACATTTTAAAAGTTATTGCTGGAATTGTAATAATTTTCAGATTCTTCTTATATCATTTTCTAAATTTTAATTTGGCTTTGAAAATGCAACATTTGAATGGTGTTCTACTGAAACAGTGTTTGCACTCTCAACATAAAGTTTACCTGAGGAAAAGAAGTTGTCTAAGTTTTTCCTAATGGTGTTGGCAATTAAAACATGTTTGGGGAGCAGTTAAATCTTAAAGCCAGTAATGAGGAGTAACTTGCAATGATTTACTGGATAGGTTCCTATAGTTTATGTGCATCTACTTGGAATGTGTATTCCTTACTGTAATTCATTCTTGGACCTCATACCTCACTCACTCTGCCAGCAGAAATAACGAGACTTTTCCTTGGCCTCAGTGAAAGTGTTTACCTCAGGCATTTCTGAGTACAAGCAATATTTCATTTTCTGAACGCGCTTTCTGTTCTGGCCTGACCAGTTGCTACTTAGCAAGAAATCTTCAGTGAAAAGAGCAATACCAACTCCGTACCTCTAATTATTCTTCTCATACTGTTTTATTTCACTTTCTGCATTGATGCACTCATACCTTCTGAGGATTTTGTGTGTTCTTCTCAGAAGCAAGTAGAGAATCAGATTTGTTGATACCAACTATGTTTTGGGCTTTGAGTTTCTTTAGATGAATTCTACCATGAACGGGTACATGTTTCGATGAGCTTAGGTGTTGCGGATTCAATGATTTGGGCTGGGCTTACCTACAGACCTTGACTTTAGCAGTCCAAAAGCGATAAGCTCCACTGTAGAACAAGGAGCTGAAATAATACTGCTTTCCATCATGGGCACAGGGATATCCTTCCCTCTGTGAAGCTCGGGGTAGGTGCATGCAAGGCAGAGGTGGCTGAAGCGTTGCCATGAGCAGAAGAGCCTGAGGCGCTACCAGGGTCAGTGCGAGCAGGTGCTGGGAGCATGGCCTGTGAAAAGCTGAGCTTTGGACTTGTGAAGCAGCTGAGAGCCACAAACGCAGAGTCTTTTGCTCGGTCCTTGTCTTGTTTACAGGAGCAAGACCTCCCGTGCTCTGACCACAGCTGAGGTGTGGAAACGGTCAGTAACTTCTTTCTTCTCTGCTAATGTCAGCAGCCCATGCCACCCCCAAATTAGCTACCTGCCCAGGTCAAAGCAGGGTAATGGTAAATAAATTGAAGAATGCACCTTGGCTCAATGAGTGTAAATTTTTGCCACTTTTCTTAATTTTTTTTTTTTTTTTTTTGCTAAAACCTAAATTAAATTGGACAACAAACTTAATCACCCTAAAGCTACTTCTTAAGTTTGTTACTGGTGTGGAGACTTCCCGGTGTGGTTGGAAAGGATGACCTCGCTCATCCTCTTGCTTCACTGGTGCCTCTTGTGGCCAGGGTTCCTGGACTTTGTCTCAGTATGACTACGCAGAGCATTGTCCTGTATTTCTTCCAGAAATTGTCGTATGCTCTGGTTGTGAAAAAGTGGACTTTTGTCCACTGGTTGTGAAAAAGTGAGCTTTAAAAGGCAAACATATGACCTTAGTGAAAATGAGAAAAATCTGTCAGAGAAAATGTGACATCCTGGTGCAGACTGGATGTTCCCAAAGTGTTTTTGCTGAGGCATAATTGGGAAGAACTAAAATTTCAGACTTGATATACTCAAAATCCTGGGTATTAAAATCGTTCATTCTGACCTAGATTCAGATTATGCAGTGACAACTTTTTACAGTGCGATGAACCAGGGTCTAGAGGATGAACTCTCTGCTTTGAGGAGATGCAGTTTGCAGGAATTTTTATTCTTAATTTTCTAAACACTGTTTTGCTTTGGTCACACTCCTGAGATTTTAGTGTAGACATTGGAGCCAAGTGGTTCACACTTCGGTGTATTGAAGGAGTGTTAGTAATTCCTGATTGTCCCTATAACCTTTGCAGATCCAGCCTGAACCTACTTCTCTTTGTCCTGGAGAATAAGGGGAAAATGCGTTAAAATTAGAGAAATACGCAAAATAAATGATTGCGGCAGTTCTGTTATTGGTAGCACATGTGTATGTTCAGCTTAGCAAGCCCGATGGCACACGCTGCCTTCCTCATCGCTCGCAATCAGCGGCACCATTACCATGACACCAGCCTCAATGGAACGGTTGCCAGAGAGTATTGCGGTTGCTTTGTTCGAGACATGTCAGTGTACTTGTCTTCATCAGCTCTTTTGAAGTTGTTAGGATGTCTGCATGAGCATGCATTAGGTTTGCAGATGAAGTTGTGAATAGGAGGTGGTCAGGGTAAGCGCTGGTGCCTAATGTTTCTGATCTGGTGCGCTTGCCAGTGTGTTTTTGGATTTCCGATGTAGACAGCGACACTGAAATCTCAACATGTGCTGATGGTTTATCCAGACGCTTTTCAAGTGGGTGTTGGCTTGCTTAAGGAAAGCTAACTTGCAGCCTTTTACACTCGTATAAGGTTTCTCTCTGAGCCTTGTAGTGGGTTAGACGTTTATACTGTCTGTTTTAGAGGCGGAAAAAAATTTTGTTTAATCAGTGCATTTCTTTCCGGAGGAGTCGAAGCCTTTGAAGGTTAAATTTCTTTGTCTCGCATAATGTAATAATATATTTTAGGAATACACAAAAGTGCTGTCTAGGTTTGTTTTAGTGGTTCTGATCTCTCTATCAAGCACATATAAACCAGGAATTAGTACCACTGTTCAAAAGATGTGAATTCACATTAAAATAAGGTGTATAAAACTTCCGTATCCTTGGATGCAAGGGGAGAAGATCTAGGTAGTTCATCAAAGGTCTTGATAAAATCAGTGAGTAGGGAAGTAATGCAGACCCCGCTTAAAATGGTCAGGGGGAAATAGTACGTATAAGTATATGGAAGGGTGTTGCAGTCTTTGGCTTAAAGTACAGATGAGTAAAATACTTTGTGGTATTTGTTCTTTAACTACTTTTAAAACAACCCCTGGTCTTCCCTATATTTTCTTGTAAATGTAACCTGTATATGTATGTTATTTTCAAAAAATGAATTTGCCATGCAGTTCTAGGTATATTTCCTTACATACTTTTTTTGCCGTTTTAATGGTTGTTTTTTTAAGTAAGAATTCTAAAAACCATAATACATTATTTTCTACTTCTAGTTTCTGTTTTTGGACTTCAGAGAGTTTTCTAGCAGTATTAAATCCATTATCTTGGCTTATTTAGTGAAGTCGGTGAGAATAAACAAGAGGCATAGCACTTTTGAGCTAGTTGGTTTTGCTTGTTTGAAAACTGTGTGGCCGAAGTTACTACAACATGACATTAGCTGCTTTTTTAATATAACTAATCTTAGAAAGGAGGCAAGTCTTATTGGTTGTGTCAAAATATCATTTTTTTTAGGAATATCCAAGAGTAAAAATTGGTGTTTTCATTGAACAACCCACTCCTTTCCTACCTAAATTTTTAGAGAGACTGTTGACTCTGGACTACCCAAAGGAGGCACTCAGTATCTTCATTCATAATAATGTAAGTATGACGTTACTATTGTGCAAAGCTTCAATTTTGGAAATTATGGTATGAATGAAAGTGTGTGAGGGAGTATGTGGATTCTATATATGTACATAGTTAAACTGCATAGAAAGAGATAACCTTTAAGAATTTAGTATGTAGAAGTAGAAAAAATACACAAATGAAATTGTGGCAGTGCTTACTGAAGTCTATTTAAAGAAACTGCTTAGATTCTTTCTATTTTAGTAATGAAAAAGATTCTTTCTTAAAAAGTGTATGCTTCTGGGGGAAGTACTGATTGTCGTAAAACAACAGAGTAGAAAAAGAATGGGGTAGTTCCAGTTGGAAAGGACCTACAATGATCATCTAGTCCAACTGCCTGACCACTTCAGGACTGACCAAAAGTTAAAGCATGTTATTAATAACTGTTATCCAATAGTTGACATTGGATTTGCTTTTCATCTTGTTGATACCCCAGTGCATTTACATTTCTCTTGGTGCTCCTGCTGGGTGCCATGGGAAAGACTGGTGTGTCCAGGTATATTTTGAATGATAATTTACTTTTTTTGAATATTTTTTTAATGCTTTTTGCTACTAACCTAATGATCTGGTGTTGCTGATACTTCACCAGTGATTTCAGTATTGCTATTTTCATGAGTGAGGTGACAGATGTGTGTAAGTCTTTTGGAAAAAACTGGGCTGGAAGAGAAATGGGAGGAAAATATAATTCTACCCTTTTTCACTTGGTGTGCATTACTATTGATGTCATAGCACAAAAGGCCCGAGTGATAGAAGTAGAGCTTTTCTTTAAAGTCTTCAGTGTGCTTTTGTAAGGGGATATTAAAGGTATAAATGTGATATGCACATAGGAATTGTAGGCTGTGCTAGGTTTCATTGCTTCAGCTAGAAGTCACATAGTATTTGAAATGAATATAAAAGATTGAAATAGCTTTTTTATCATAGAGGGGGGCAAAACCTCTACCCAATATTTTAATTCTTCTAATGCCAGCCATAATACACAAAAGCTAGAAATGAGGGCACTGGGTTGGAAGCATTGCATGCATCTGAGATCTCTTAAATTAGAGGTAGGGTAATTAGAAATTATAGAAACAATGACTGTGACTACATTTTAAAGAAACAATGACTGTGACTGTCGACCTGGGTACAGGTGGCAGCTCCCTCTCTAAAGCCATTCTGGAGTGGCAGATGTCAGTGGTAAATATCTTGAAAAAATACTGCATAAACAGTCTGTGAATCTTGCATCATTGGTCTGGAGGTACAGCTTTGATTTATATTGCTGATGTGTTGGATTCTTTTACTACAATTTTGAAGAAGAGCTTAATTTTAATGACAGATGAGCTTAATTTTAATGACAGATATACTGGACTATCTTCAAATACTGTTTGCCATCTGTTTGTTTAGGATAGAATACAATGTGTTCTTGGACACTATGTTTATGATTTCACAGTAACTTGTACTTTTCATTCACTATCAACGTTGCTAACATGATTACAGGAGGTTTACCATGAAAAGCACATCAAGAAATTCTGGGAAAAAGCCAAGAACATTATCAGAAATATAAAAATTGTTGGACCTGAAGAAAATCTGAGTCAAGCAGAAGCCCGGAACATGGGAATGTAAATTCTAATTTATGAATCTGTTGTAATGATGCATATGCTAACATTTTTTCATCTTTTATGTATATTATTTTGCATCTTAAACACTAACAACTTTACATCTTAAGATACAAAAGTGGGAGCTTTTGTGGTAGAACAAGATCTAGATACAAGATATGAACTGTTGAGTATTTTATGGTTTCTGTCTAATATAAAAAGCTGTTGGTCATTGTGAAAACAACTCTGGTTTGGACTGCTTTGATAGTCTATCATCTTGTCTTCTAATGAAGGCATAGATAATAGTAGATTACAAAGAAATAAGAGGTGTCAGATTATTTTTATATTATAGTTATCTAAGTATTATTATAGAAGTGTGGGATGTTCATGGCAAAGGCAGTTACTATAAAAAAATTATTTGCTTTCAACCTGTCAGCTAGCTTCCGACATAATAACCTCATTTGTTTCTTGCTAATGCTGCAATGGGAATAACTTGAAAAGAGTGATTCTTCAAACCCGTTTAATGGTTTGATTTACAGAGATTGACATATTCAGTCTTCTGATTATTTTTCTCCTGGCTCTATCTGCATTATTGACTGATAGTTTTGTTCCATCTGCCTCAAACACTTGCTTTCTCTCTTTTTCCAAATTAGCTGATTTTAGTATCTCTCTGTTAATTTCCAGTAGATTTAGAATTAACTTGGTCTCCTCAGTTGCACATTTCACACAAAACGTCTATTTATCTGAAGCAGCAAACCAGGCTTCAATTAATACAGAGAGAGAGAACTTAAGCAGTGAAGGTCTGGTTTGTTTTCAGCAGAATACTTCTGAGCAGTTGGGTCAGTTTTCTCCTTACCTCTTTTTTTTTTTTTTTTTTTTTTTTTCCCCCTTTTTGGCTCAGTAAAAAGTGGTGATAAATCACAATGAGGTTCTCAGTAAATGAGACTCTTTTTGTCAACATAAATGTGAGAAATAACACTTTTTTAATTTCACCCATAGCCATGCAGTAAAACTCTGTCTACTTTTCTCATTCACGTAATAAAGAATAATTGAAGCATTTACTTTCTTGCTGCTTCTTGACATGGAAAGCCCTCTCCCATGTTTGTGAAAGTTGGACAGGTGTTGAAAAGGACTCAAAATTGTGCAGTCAGCAAAAACTTGTTACAATTCAATATTGGCAAACAGGACTGCATAGCTTTCCTTATTGTGGGCTGAAACAGAATAAAAAGGGAGGAAGATAAAGTAGAATAAAGAGAAGGAAAGTTTAGCTGCATGCTGTCTGAGTATTTTCTCTGTACGTACATCAATTGAAACCCTAAAATAGCATTTCCATGTCTTTTTTTTAGCCTTTGTCTACAAGGAATATATTAGAGTTCTTACAGTTGGTTCTTTTTTCTTAAAAAAAAAAACACAACTCATTTGTGGCTTTGCCTTGTTTAGAAATGAGATTTCAGCCAGCTGGTACAGAATTTGTTATGATAGACAATGTAAAATAACTATGAAATATGTTCAAACAATAACAAAGTGGGGAAATATGGAAAATTATCTCATTCACTTCTCTGAGGTTTTATTTATAAAAAGCTTATTTTCCATAATCTTTTTTTCCCCAAGAAACTTCAGGGTTTCTTTTTTGGGAGGTTGTTTCTTTTCTTTCCTCAAAAATATTAGTAATGAACTAGCTAGGATTTTTCCTGAACTTTTTAAAAAATGTAATTTGCCTCAACTTTTAGTGGGAATGTGTACATTTTAATGAAAATTTACCTTGAAAGCTTTCAAAAGTTTCAGGAAGAATAGTAGAGAGATCAGAATCAGTTAGACAGTTCATTGACCTCACTGTTAAATTTTGAGCTGCATTTGGGGTCTCCTATGTGCTTGAGAGTGAGAAGATAGGTCAGTGTCTCTGAGCTCCCATTTGGCATTGATAAATGATGACGTGGACTCAGGAGGGTCTCCCTTGCAGTCCTGCGAGTAGGGCAAGTGTCTTGGCTGTGGTTAAAGGAAGAGCAGGGCTTAAATCTGTGTCTCCCAGATGTCAAGTCATTTGTTGGAGACATGGATTTTCTGGAGCTGCGTCTCCTGAACACTTCAGCAGTTTTGGGTTTCAGCCTCAGATGGAGGAAGAACATTTTGAACTCTGAGTGTTGCAGAAGAAAAACAACTTTCCCACCCATATCTGATTTCAGTAGCTTCCGGGTGTGGTAACAACACTTAAGCCTGAGATGTAAAACTAAGCACTAGTGCTTTATCTGTTTTGTGGCTACATTTGATTGGTTTTAGTGATGGATGATAAGAGTTTCTTTATACTGTTGTGGCTGTGTGGAGAGATCCAACATGTAATCCTAAATGGCAGACGTTGTCACCCTGTCTTTCAGGGAGTGTTGCAGACTTGTGTCTGGAGGCCTTTTGTTTGAGGTCTGTTGAATGGTGTAAATGCTCTCCCTTCGGGCTCACAGGCCACGTTTGGAATTGTATTCCAAACTGTGAGGGGTATAAAAATGATAAATTGATTAATTGCAAATTCAAACTATATCTTAAAAAAAAAAAAAAAAAGCAAGTGACTCAATGGTAAAGAAATTGGGTAGACCATATGTCTTACTGCTGTGGACATCTAGCCCCTTGGAATATCTCAGTGGAAAGTTTGAAGAGAAGAGCAGTGACACTTTCCTTTTGAGATGAGGTCACTGTTCCAGTTGGGCTCGCGGTTTGTAAGCAAAGTTAAACATCGCTCTGATTGCAAAATACTTTAAACTGATCTGCTGAGTTTCACTTCACACTTCAAACAAAAAATCTTGGCCTTCTACTAAATTTTTGTTAGTCGCTACACTGAAATGGCTTTAAGTTATGTACAAAAATATAGCTCTCTTCAACATTTGGTCTTAGTTTATAAGCAGGTGGAGTGTAAAGCAAGTAGATTAAAGGTTTTAGCCATTGAATTTAGATTAGGAAGTATTTTACTATACATGAGTATTGCTAGAAAGCACTTTCCACTTGCTCCTCGCTGTGGCCTGGATATACATAATAAATAGTTTTACATATAGTCTGGGATTTCTACATCTGGAGAGGTTAGCGTACACTGTAAGAAGGTAATACTTTAAAGCATGAGAATATCCAGGATTACTTTTATTTACTTGGGGAAGCTGCTTGGCAACATTGAAAGCCTAAAGAGAAGATGCACGAATTTCTTAAGAGTAGGCTTGCTTTATTAATTTTGACGGAAACTTTCATGACTCCTTTTCTGTATATCTGAAACCTGAAATGTTTTGTGGAGATTTTTGTTAGTGACCTTAAAGTGTGAAGGCAAAACTTCTACGTCACATTTGACATGGTGACTTGGATCTGGAAATACAAGGAGAATTATGCTTTAAACATGAAGTTTTGCCATTTGGTGATCCAGTCTTCAATGCTTTATAGAAAGAAATAGGGGAAAAAATGAGTCAAAGTATGGTCAAAATAGTAGCCTTGATTTTTGACCTTTTTATATATGTATACACATGCAAATAGTAAAATATATATCTAATATCACAACTAATATATATATAAAAATATAAAGACATATATTTAATATTCTTGGTTACAGAGATTGAAGTTAGAGTTCACATAGTATGTGATTTGTACTACAGCTGAAGTTCCAGACTATTTAAGGCAGTAATGCTTTCAAAGCATTCTCAACAGATTATTGAATGACTGACTGTGACTTAGACTAAAACTTTTAATTTAGTATTTTGTGTTTTGGATTACTATGTGAATGAAGAACAGAAGGATTTTCAACAATAAACACATCGGACCAGTTTTAATTCCCTGGCTCTGGATTTAAAAGGGGGATGGAGGGGGAGGGAAGAAAAAAAGCAAAAGTTGAAGTACCATACATTTTGAAGTTATGTAATCAATTTTCCAGTCATGTTTGCCTGCAACTAAATATAAATCTGTTCCATTTGTTTTTTCACGTTTTCATAATTAAAAACAGTAATTCCATTCATATTTTTGTTAGCAGCGAAAGGTTTAGCTGCTTTCGGGGAGGTGCTGGCCAGTGTTGTGGCTGGAATCCTGGACTGGCATGGAGTCTAGTGGTCTCTCGGGTTTAGTTTCCTCATTAGCAGAGTGAGGATAAAAGATCTGAATGTTTTTGGAAGAAATTTAACATCTAGTATCAAGTGTAATATAAAAGTCAGGTTACTGGTAATAATTGTAGTTATGCTAATGATAAAGCTATGTGTGAATTGTGTTCACTGGTTGTAAAGCTTTGAACAGAATAGGCTGGTAATGGAAAATGCCATAAAGACTTAATTGTTGGGCTGTGTTATGGCCAAAATAAAACCTGCTGGTTTCAATTGGGGCGATTAGGTGAGAAAGTGCTGATTAAGGTGTTGTGGTCATAAAAACATGTATACATAAGATAGCAAACTGTCGGTGAAGGAGATGTCAGTTAAAGCAAAACCAGAGACTGCCCAAAGATTTAAACTATAGGTGTGTGTCCAAACACGGCGACTTCAGCAGTAGCGGGAAGACCATTTCTGTCATTTTGGTATTTTAAAAATTTGGCTCAAATTGTATTTAGTGGTCAAGTTTGAAGAGGAAGGATTGCTTAAATTTATGGAATAAAAAAAGCTCTACCTTCTACTGTGATTCCAACGAAGTCATACCTCTAAAGTCCTTTGAGCAGAAGAAAGGTTGAATAAAAAGACCCGAAAGGTGTTGATAAGTAGCAACCCTTACGGGAGCCAGGCTACGCGCTGCCTGGCGTGCTGTGTTAGGCAGCGGCGGGGAGCGGGGGAGCAGCGGGCAGGCGGCCGTGCCGGCGGTTGCCTTGGCTTGTGCACAGGTTGCCATATCCACCATTTATCAGATCTTCTGACGTGACAGGGATCTCTTTTCCTTTGCAGAAAACAGTCACAAACAATCAGATCAAGTGGAATGTAACCTATAACAGTGTTTAGAGACATTTTAAAGCAAGAAAGTAAAATAATTTTAATGCTTCAAGCTGTTACGATGGAATTAATACAAGTTCTGTCGATAGCAGTGGGGAAATAGACAAAATCATTAATACCACCTGCATGATCGAAAGCTACTGCTATAGTATGACTTGAGGAAATTATTCCACTTTCTCTAAAAGTGTGTTTGATTTACTATAATCTCCTACTATTGCCATAGGAAAGCTGAATTCACTATACCGGATCTTGGCCTAGCAAGTATACCCTGCCAGAAACATACAAATGTGGTCTGTGTATCTTATGTTTACATTTATAGTAGAATGTGTCTTCTGCTTGGTGGAAGCTTTCTCTTGAAGGTGTGGGAATCTACGCCAATAACTTATTCTTCTGAGATCACAATCGCAACTGATAGAAATAGTGGATGGGGCAAATTCAATTCTTTTTTCTGATTTCCATTCACTGCCTGTGCAATTGTTTTATATTTCTCTTTACCAACTGTGTTATTCTCGTAGGTCACAAAAAGACTAAGAGAAGGCCTTTAAATATATATTTCTTTATACTTTTTGTCGTACGCTCTCCAAAAGGTTTCAATTACTATTCAGATCAGCAGATCACATCAGTAGCATCTTTGCCCAAAGGCAGTGCTACAGCCACATGCAGTTACTTACTAGAGAGGCTTACTTAATAAGCTCATACTTCACTATTAAGTGACTGTACTGATATCCAGCTATATAAATTAGTGGCTTGATTCCCCCCCTCCCCCCATTTTCCATTAGGACAGCACATAGTAGCTCTTACCGAACTTGCTAAAGGCTAGAGATCACTTAGTTTATTAAAAATATAAGGCATCTGATCCATGTTTTTAAATCTTCTTTTAGTTTATCACATTGCTGTAATCTAAAGACACCTTTCTTTTGCTATACTACGCTGCAGAGGGCTTTTAATGCAATGTATGAGTAGAGCACTTGGTTGTGTGGGGGTGGGGTTTTTTATTTGTTTTATTTTGTTGTTTGTGAATCTTTTCTGGACTTGTGCAAGTTAACCATTCCTTTTTGTCTTTTTAGGGACCTTTGTCGCCAGGATAAAGCATGTGAATATTACTTCAGCATAGATGCAGATGTCGTCCTGACAAACCCAAAAACTTTAAGAATACTGATCGAACAGAACAGGTGCAGTATATCTCTTGATTTTTACAGAATTTCCTCTGACTGGAAAGGATTCTCTGGGGCCCATCCAGAGAAAATAAGATCCTGTCTGTTCTTGCAGAGTTAGATCCTCTTTGTTTACCTGTGGTATTTGCTTGCCATAGTTCATAACGGGCTCAGAGGCCAGCAATTCACAAAGCATTTTGTTCCTGTCAAACAGCAATTCCTGATGTGAATTTCAAATGCTTCAACGTTCCTCTGAAGAGAATGGTATGGTGTCGGGAGGTTTTATGAAATGAATCGGAATTTCAGTGGCTGATGATTTCAAAGTTGGTCTCGCACAAAATGTTAACAAAACCAACCCCAAACAACAACAAAAAACCCCAAAACAAAACCAAATGAAAACTCCCTAGAATTGACTACTCTGATACTGCAGTATTATTACTTTCTTTTTAAATCATAGATGCAATAAAATAGTGGAAATGTGTCTGAGATGAAGCAGCTGTAACGACCAGTTTCTCCTTGTATTAGTATGATCTCTTAAGTTATACAAAGCTGTGGCTTTATCAGCAGCAGCTTTCAGCAGACTGGGCCCGCTGTGAATGCTCTGCACTTCACTCCTGCCGGTTTGTAACTTCCCGTGTTAGGTAGGTAGGTGGTGTTTGCCTCTTCATAACAAATCTGGGAATCTCAGGTGTGTCACAGAAAGATAAATTATCAATGTCTGTTTTGACCTACTGGTGAGAAGGGATGGATCTTAAGTAAAGACGTGGCTGCCAGTCCTTTGCATTATGTTCCTTGTAATATTTACTGTTGTAGAAAGAGGCTAAAAGCCAGGTACACTAGGTTGAAGAAACAGGAGCTTTGCAAAATATATCTACCAGTAGGTACCCTCTGAAACAAAGTGCCATTTTATTCTTTTTATTCTGGTCAATTAGGTTTCTCCTTTTGACTCTATTAATAAGCTAATTTTCAATGTGGAACAACTTTTTGATACCTAAAGTTTTCACTGTGGTTTTACTTTTTTTCATATCTGACTTTGTGATGCTTTTTGTCATTATGCTACGGGCAGTACATTTTTTGCTTGACTGAGAATCTAGCCACCTCCAATTTATAGGAATCTTTGCTTCTGTTACACTGATGTTGTTTCTGGGCAGTGGGTGTTTAGATGCTCTTTCTTCCAGCTTAAATTCAGAATAGCTGTTCCGATACTTGACAGTCATTTGGTGTTTTAACTGCACTATACTCCAAACTGAGGAAAGCTGGTATATTTTGACATATAGTCTACGTCTAACAGTTCATATTTTCTTATTCAATATGTTACTTCACAGAAAGATAATTGCTCCGCTCGTAACTCGTCATGGGAAGCTTTGGTCCAATTTCTGGGGTGCTTTGAGCCCAGATGGCTATTATGCTCGATCAGAAGATTACGTTGATATTGTCCAAGGGAACAGAGTGTAAGTAATTGTAAGCTAATTTTTAAAGTCAAGGCACCTAGTATGGTTATTAGCAACATATTCTTACATTTTCATGCAATTTGTTATTATTCCTGAAGAGCTTTAGTTAGTTATATTGTTTAGCTTTTTCTATTTTGGAGAAATGCTTTTGTTTTCCTATTTGTTTTTTCCCATTCTCACAGCTTGAATAAAAAAGCAAAGTGTTTAATGCGATGAGCTGGTATTAGTAATGGACACTGTCATTACTGGTACCTGTCTGATTACTCTAGCAGCGCATAACACAGAAAATGACGAGACAAACAAATAGCAAACCCAAAACTCTGTATCCCTCTGTATACAGGTCAAAAGAAATGATTGCTGCATTGATCAAATGACTTCTTTATCTCTTTGGGGCAAATGTTTAATCAACTGAACAACTACAATTTCTTCATGTGTTTCTTCCTGTATATTATGTCAGATATATCCTAAGGAGCTCTTGAGAAATACTTTTGTCCCATAGCCTTTTGGGTTTGTCCTTCCCCTAAAAGAGTATGATGTAAGTTGTTCTAAGCTTGGCTTTCCCATGCACTGATGCCTTTTCATTGCCCTGGAAGAACAAAAAAGTCTGAAACAGATTGACTGCTTGAATAGAACTGGCTCGTTTTCAGTTGCACTGAAAGATGTGCTCGTGGCGCTGGGAGGGAGGAAGTCTGCAGAGAGAGCATTGCGACAGCGATGCTTTTTTGTTGATATTGGCCCAACTCACATAAATACGTGGCCTGCTGTGGTCAGTGGCTATTTGTGTGAGGAGGTCAGACCAGCTGTGTGAAGTCTTTAAGCTCTTTCAAAAATCTGTTGTAGAATTACTTTCTCCGTCTGGTAGTGTAGAATAATATTATAAAAGAGTTTGACCAATTGCCTTTTAACTGTGGAAACATGAAGTACATCTGTAGTTAAAACTCTTTAGATAATTTGACCTTTCTATTTTTTATAACAATACTTCATAAAAATTGAATTACTGCCTACGCCTACCTTTGGGTTGTCCACAATGTCCAGCTGTAGTTTTTCAAATGTCTTGGGAACCTTTCAGCTTCATTTCCTTGAAACTTGCTTAGTCTTGTCAGCAAATAGAGACGCTGATTTGATAGAATAGGCCACAAATTAGTTTTCGTGGCTTTAAACTGTTTGCATTTGTGTTTTTTACAGCGGAGTGTGGAATATTCCTTATATGGCTAATATATACTTAATTAAGGGACAAACTCTCAGATCGGAGATGAAAGAAAAGAACTACTTTATGCGTGATAAGTTGGATCCTGATATGGCTCTCTGCAGGAATGCCAGGGAAATGGTAAGGTGTATCTATAACAGCTTGCTTTTACATGCACACACAGACTTCTTTGTGTCCTGCTACACTTGACTGCTTCACTTGATTGATCTTGGATATTATATTTTTACTTCTAATTCAAAGTACTGGCCAATTTTTGTGACATAGAACACTTCAGGTGTATTTCTTTAAATTGTTGAGAACAGAGGTTTTTGCAAGGCCAGTGCACTGGTGCACTGACTGCATGATGGTTTCTATTTAAATTCACTGAAAATTCCTATTGAGGTTAGAATACCTTCCTCGTTGATGCAACCTCAACCCCATGAAAGAGGGCTCAACTCCTCTGCTGTGTATGACTTCAAACTTACCAATGCATTTAGAACATCTCTATTATGCACGTTTTTATACAGTGTGAAACTTTTAGCAGACTAAGTTGGAATACTTTGCAATTTTATATTTAAGTAGATACATATTTAAACTAATGATGGGCAGTGTTGGTATAAAAAGCCGAAGTGATTTATGAAATGGTAGGAATCTTCTTAGGGAGCATGAATTACTCATTAATTTTTCCAGATAGATTAAAACTGTATCAGAAATTTGTTACTTGCATTAAGCTGTAAGTAATGAGAGAAAACTTACTTGTACTGTAAAATTATGAATATGTAAATCCACATTTCTACTGATATTTACACTAGTTTCAGCACAGAAACAAATAAGATCTAAACCAGACCTATTTCCAGACACTATAGCATTGAAAAATAATTTTGCTGAATTGAACAAGAAAAGTTGGCAAGTATTAATTTTTTTATTCCCTCATAACAAGGCATGATCTCCTTTGTACTGATTCTTCAGAACATCCCCGTCCAATTCTGTTGTATTCAAACCTTCTCAGCATCAGTGATTGCAAACTTGTGCTTCCCATGCGCTCGTTAAACTAATCTGACTGGCTCATCAGAAAATTGCTTTCCCTTTTCCTCTTTCTCAGCCTGTGCTGTAAGATGGTCTGGTACGTGCTTGTTTTCGTATTGCAGCAGATAAGAAGGGGCTGGTGGAAGCAGCTTTGACATGTGTATTATGAGCTTTGCTTGGAGATGCATGTTGTCTGTAAAGGCGTATCAGCTTTTGATCAAAGGCTGCGATTTCCCTAATGTAACTGTGGAAACCTAATAGTAGTCGGAGAAAGAGATTATATATCGGAAAACTGATGTGATGATTCTCCTTCATTTTAGACTTTACAAAGGGAAAAAGACTCCCCTTCTCCGGAAACATTCCATATGCTCAGACCCCCAAAGGTGTTGCTTTATTTTTTTTTTTATTTGTTAGTTATTATTACGTGCAGCATTATTCTACCACAGGAAGATACTTCTCCTCTGTCCACTTACTCTAAAGAAAATACTTCTCTAGCTTTCTCTTCAGTCTTCTAAGGTTCAAGTTTTTGCCAGGGACAGGTCTTCATGACCAGCTCAAAATGTCTTAGAGCAGCTCGTTGTTTCCTCAGGGAGGTTTCTCGGTGCTTCCGAGGTTAAGGCGTGCTAAAGCTGTGTTTCCGTAGCTCAAGTTGTTTCAGCAGTCCTAGGAAGGACTAAAGCTCAAACCACTAGCAGGTCTGCCAGGCCCCCTCAGTGACCGCGCAGGGCAGCTGTGAAATCAGTGTCATTTTAAGCTGTTTTTCTTGACCCAGACCCTCCTTATTCTCCCTGCTGCAGCTGTTTTATGATTCAGTAAGTGCCGAAAACTGGGCACGTGTTTAACACAGTCATTATCTTTCTAACAGTTTCACTCTTTTTCAGACAGAAACATAGACAGAAATACCAAAATATCTAAATAAGAATGTCTTTGTCTGCTGCGAATCTAAAAGTCACAAATGCTTTGAAATGAGGTTTTAGTCTGAAAAAGAGTAAACTAAGAAAATAAAACACCCCAAACCTAAATTTCTTTAAACAGAACTATTTTCTGCTATTATTTCTAATCAAGAGAAGTTTTGTTAATATCTTCTATTAATAGCTTGATAATAAAGCTGTATCTTACCACACGTGATATCTTGCACACATTTTGCAATGTTTGCTTAGGTGAACGTACTTCACAGAGCTCAGCTGTTTTGTACCCTGATCTGAATATTCTTTTATGCTGTATTTGGCAATATCTTTTTATTTCAGGCCAATTCACCAGAAGGATCACGTAGTGAATACTCTGAAATAAGTTTCGTGTTCTGACTTCCACTAGCCCTTTTATTGTTAGCTTATTCTTTCAGGTTTTAATCAGAAACTAAACCCTAGATGTTGATTTTCTTGTATGAGTATTTTCAGTTTGAGAACAGGTGCTTCCAGTGTGTCTGCTTAGGTTTTCTGGAAAACAAATCAACCAACCATTTCTCTGCTTTTTCCTTTCTATAACTGTATGTGAGTTTACGTTATGAACAATATATGTTTTGGTTTAATGTGTTTAGAAAATAAATTCAATCAAATGCTTGTAAACAAGAAATTACGAACGCTAGTCGGTGATTAGACTCAACCATTCGAAAATGAAAGATGCTAAATGAACAGCATGTGTATAATATGTATGTACAAGTGTGTGATATATTTTATGAAAGTGCAGGCATAAACAAACAGACTTCCTAAAAACATCATTTTTGCTAAGATGGACAGTTTTGCTAATGACACTTTCTCTGCTTGGTGTAGGGTGTTTTCATGTACATTACCAACAGACATGAATTTGGAAGACTTATTTCTACAGCCAATTACAATACCTCCCACTACAACAACGACCTCTGGCAGATATTTGAAAATCCTGTGGTATGCATCTAATTATTGATGAAACAGTTATTTTATTTGAAAAAAATGTAAAGTTTATGTGTTACAAAGGACTTGGGATTTAAAGACTTTACATGGAGAACATTTGTTCATTATGCACTAAATACTGGTTGTGTACTAAAAGGTGTTCTCTACCACCCATTTAAACAAATGACAATATATCATATCAACAAGTCAACTGATGACCAGAGTAAGGAGTTGGAGATATGGCCCTGAAGTAACAGGTTTCATGATTTTTTCACATGAGAACCAGTTTGTTTGAGTATAAGAAAATGATTGTTTCCAATGCTTTCAGTAGAGTAAATGAATAGAATATAAATTATTTTTCATTGCTTATAAATTCATTTGTTCTGTTTTAATGTTTTACAATGATGTTTTTTAGGATTGGAAGGAAACCTATATAAATCCCAACTACTCAAAGATCTTTACTGATAATATAGTAGAACAGGTGAGTATAAGTAGCTTTCTTAAAATTTGTGGGACTGACTGATAATAAGTGGGCATACAGTAACTATTTCCATGCAAATGCTGTTTTGGTCTGTGTCTGGACAGCTTTTTGATGTTTGGGATCAGAAATGAATTTTTTGCCATTTTGAAAACTAGATGAGAGGAGTCCAAACAATAATTGCTCAGAATAACGTAGTTGTCCAAGTAATTGCCTTCTCCAAAATTCAGATGTATTTAGCTTTATTTGAATTAGCTAGTACCACTAGCAGAAGGCCTAATAAAATTTCTGTAGCAGATTGCTGTGTTTCTGGTATCTAGTAAAGGCAAGCTCTTCTAGACACTTTCCTTGGGATGTGCCTTTCCCTATGGATTCTCTAAGGTCTGACAACCATGAATCCAAGGTAAAGCCTTTTGCTGGATAGGAAGAGGTGTGTGGTTTTTGATTGTGTTGGGTTTTTTTGTCTGCCTGGCTGCTTTGCTTTCATGCAACTGATCTGGACAGAGCACTTTTTCAAGATGATAATTGTTGTACCAGTGTTGGATGATCAGTTCTGTGACAATTAGGGACTGATTTAATGAACTTTGCTTCCTTAAGAAGCTGGGATAAATTGTTTTTGTGTTTAAAACAATATTAAGTTTAAAAAACTGTTTTTCTTAATAGCTTGTAATGTAGAAGATCAGAGTTATTTAGAGCAACCAAGGCGCAGAATATGTGGGTACACTGACGCAGTTGTTAATGCTGGGGCATGGCTTACAAGGTAGCTCATAGTTTTTGCTTCATTCTGTGAGAATGTGCTTGTGGATCAAGACAAAGCTTAATTATTTAAGTGTATCTGAATTATGGCTCAGATGAGAACAGCTGATATTCTTTAGTGACCAAGAAAAGTGAAGATGTCCTTTTTTAGCAGTTGAAAACAAAAGATAGCTGCTAAAGCTTAACTCCACCGAAAGAGATGAATGTAGTTTTTTTAATTTGTGTGTTTTGTTTGTTTGGGGTTTTTTGGTTGTGTTGTGTGTTGCTTTTCTTTTTTTTCCCCTCCCCTGTAGCCATGTCCAGATGTGTTTTGGTTTCCCATATTTTCTGACACTGCCTGTGATGAATTGGTAGAAGAAATGGAACATTTTGGACAATGGTCTGGTGGAAAACACCAAGTAAGTGTCAGCCTATATAAACATGACCTTAATGAGCGAGTACCTTTATAATAATAAGTCACAGTGTACTGCAACAAACAAACATTCCAAGAATTGCCAATGACCCAAGACATCTGCTGTGTGGTATAAAATGCTTAGTTTAGTCTACCACATAGCTGCTTGTTCAGTAGATTTAGAGCCATTAACCTCAATTAACCTTGAATTAGGAAATTCAGACACTGACAGTGGTGGAGTTGCTGTAGTAGTTATCTGACAGTTATTCAAGGCTGATCTTGGATAACTGTTTGATAACTGCAAAGTTTTACTTGTTTTCCTCTTAAGTACTAATTTGTGAGACTTGTCCCGCTAAGCAGTTACTCACAAATGTTACGAGCTATAGTGTTTGTGTTTGCAGAAAGTTCAAGGTATTCATTAACTACTGCCAAAATCGGGAGAATCTTTGTCATATCCACAAATGTGGTACCTTGGAAACGAGATAAAGTACAGTCATTATTTTACTGCAGGGAGGAGCCTCCAGAAAGGATTTTAACATCCTTTTATCTTCAAATTATTTCAACATTTATTACCATGTCAAGTTGAGGCCTGTACTCTCTTGATCTGATGTAACTTCAGTTGCATCTACCTCTCAGTAAATAAAACCATTACCCCAGGAAGCCCTTCTTTACAGGCAACACATCCAAATATTGACTCAACTTTTAAAATATTTCCAACTTTTGCTCATTGATAGCTCAGCATTTTTTTTCCACAGCAGGTAGCTTGAAATTACAGTACAGCAAGCTCACATACGCCCACTAAAGCATTGCTTTGTTGCAGTTTTGTGATTCTGCAGAATTTCAAATAAATATTTGTAGAAGTGCCAGAAGCATTCCATGTCCATATTTCAAGGCTATTTATGGTGTTTTCATTAGGACAGCCGTATTTCTGGAGGTTATGAAAATGTCCCAACTGATGATATTCATATGAAGCAAATCGGACTGGATAATGAATGGCTGCATTTCATAAGAGAGTTCATTGCACCAGTAACGCTAAAAGTGTTTGCTGGCTATTATACCAAGGTATGGGTTTAAAACTTTTGCAGGTAGTTACTGCATGGCATGACTAAGTATTCTATTGGATATACCCTATTTGATTTGGTTGGGGAGTTTATACATGATGTAGCAGTAGTTATAGATGAATGGTTTTGAGTTGTTATCTCAGCTTTAAACAAAAAAACCCCAAGAACCCTATGTGTGACTTGGAAGTTCACATGTTGAAGTCCAACTGTGTATTTTGTTTCAGGGGTATGCTTTATTGAATTTTGTTGTAAAATACAGCCCTGACAGACAACGGTCGCTCAGACCTCATCATGACTCCTCTACGTTCACAATCAACATCGCTCTCAACAAAGTAGGAGAGGACTTTCAAGTGAGTTGACAATTTACTAACTTAAAAAATATTGTCCTTTGAGTGTTGTATCGTTTCCAAACTAGAGCCCAAATGGATATACTTTAAAGACCATGTTGAAAAGGAAAAGATGTGCGTCGCAGATTAAGATATATTATTCCTTGGTGTTTTTTGCCAAGTACTAAATTTTCTCGCTTGCAGGATCCAGAACTGTTGATGCATTCAGGCTGAATTGGTCAGAATGGTTTCAGATGGTGGGGGAGAAGGACTTTAAAGAAAAACTTTGGAGATATTAGCCATTTCATTATTAACATTTCTGAAGTGCTTCATTTCTGTACAGTGAAAACCAATTTTTCAAAATATTTAAATAGTCCCAAGTTGACTCAAATGGCTTCTTTTCTTTACAACTTTTTAAATGACTCTGTTTTAGATCAGCCATAGAATTAAAATTTTCAACTGTTGTTCCTGTGTTGTTTTTTTCCTGAGATAAATTTTCTACTCTGATACTGATTCAAATAAAACAGTCCCCAGAGTATGGAGACAGGCAGGGCAGTGGCAGAAATAGCCAGCTTTGACTAGTAGAGAAACTGAACCTGTTCTGTTTATAAACCTGTATAGTTCAGTCCTGCTTAACATCCATAAGTGTGTTTGTCAAACTTGCTTCCAAACTGAAGATGTGTTTTCTAAAGTAGTAACAGCCAGATTAATTTATTTAAGATTTGTTTAAATGCTATCCTGGATAGGGATGCAGTCCTGGAACAAGGCCCGTGAACATGATTTGTTTCTCTCTGGTATCATCTACAGTAAAGTTATTGAAGATCTGTTTGTCAGAGTTGCTGCTTGAATGAGCATTCCAGGGAATGCTAAAGCAAAGCAGGGGGAAATACTTGGTTGCAAATGCATGTCTGTTATGTATTGCTCTGAAGATGGTGTCATTTAAACAACCTTGTTTAGTAGGGATAGTACCAAAAAAAAAAAAATTGTTAACAGCCTATTAATAATAACAAAATATTTGAAGTTGTGGATAAATAAAAAGGAACTTCCTCTGTTAAAACACAAGGTAAATATTTGGGGTTTTGTTTTGTTTGTGTTTTTACTACAGGGAGGTGGATGTAAATTTCTTAGGTACAACTGCTCCATTGAGTCTCCCAGGAAAGGATGGAGTTTCATGCACCCAGGAAGACTGACTCATTTACATGAAGGACTTCCTATCTTGAATGGCACAAGATACATTGCAGTATCATTTATTGATCCTTAATTTTATTTTTTTTGCCCTCTTCAACAGCAGTGTTTGATTCTTTACGTAAACGTTTATTTATAGATTTCTTCTGGAAGATGGTGATAAAAGAAACTTTAAGTTACTGTTCCTAGACAGCAAAGTTACTTTGGGCTAAAAGAATGAAAAAAAGAAAATGTTCCAAAATTGTTGAAGATTTCTCAATATCTGCTGAGCCTTGAGTCACAAAGTAAACATGTCCTCCTTGTTTTTCCATTCTGCTGTCTTAAAGAGTAGGTAAGGAGGGAAAATGGAAAAGCATTTTATAATGAACCCATTTCTTTGTTGAAAAAAACCCCAAACAACTCTAGATACAAAATTATCTGAAAAAATTTTTGTGGTTTTCATTCAGTAAAGTGACACAGCTAAAGTTTTTGTGGTGTGTATTTGGTACCAACCAATTAAAAACCACAGCATAAAACCAAAATCAAGTGAATCTTGTATACAGTTGTTGGGGATAAGCAATAATTCCATATACTGGTATATACTGAAGGGAAAACATCTCAGTAGCCTGTTTTCTTAATTCATTTTCAATACTGAAATGTACACCTTTAGAAGAAAAAATAAATTAATTGTGGACATGGAGCAAGGATTAAATAATTCAGCTAAGAAAAAATGTTTTATCATTTGTTTTGAGAACTCATCCTGTTGAAAATTTACTTTTCTTCACTAAGTGACCTTCATTTAAAATGAGTTATTTTTCTAAATGTGTAATTGCACCCAATAGATACTGGAAATTTGATGTTTATTTTCAGAATGCTGGTAAATTTTAATAATAGGATGTTTTATAAAGACAATTTTTTACTCTTACTTGAATTTTGTATCAGGAAAATGAAATGGTGGCAGTCTCTCTTTTAAAGCTAAGGGTCTTAACTTGCCATTTATTTTAAAGAAATCGGTTTAAAATATTCCTACTGTATCTACTGTTTGTAATTTAAAGAAACTTGAAGCTAACTATCTCAAAGTCTACCGTGCCAAAATGCACAATGTGTTGGAAAAACTTGTGAAAAATAAAGGGTAATTTTAAATTAATGTAACAGCTTTTACTTGACTGTATTAGGTAGTTTCTTTGCATGTTGCCATTATTCTTACAGAAATTATATTTATTGATGAATATTTTTAAAGGAACTGTAGGTTGGAGGTTTCTCTAAGTGTCAGTTCTTGGCTTATTTACTCAGTTACTGTTGAAATTATTTCTTACGTGAGTTGGTGCCTGTGTACCAAACGTTGCATTACACTTTCAGAATGACCCCAGCAGGATGAATGTTTCTTGTTTTCTATACCAACCTTCCTTTTTTATATAGAAGCTTTTTGATGATCTAAACAGTAGTTCACTTCTTACCTGCTAATATTTGAAGAAGCTTTATATCACATTTCCTAAACAGAAGCTTTATTTGGAGCTGAAAAGACTGGGCGAGGAGTTCAAAGATTATTCTTTCACCAAAAATAAGCGTGTCCGCTTATTTGCCTGTTCTGCTGTTTTTGAGGAATGGGTTGTAACCGTACTTAAAGTTCCGCTGAAGCAAATACATCAAAATGTGATAACTTCAATAATGTACTAAAATGGGCTGTCTCGAAAAGGAATGGCTTTTCACAGGAAGTTCTTTGCTTTCTTTTAATTTCTCTTTGCACTGTCAACTTTTCTCCGTTTCAAGCTAATATGTGGAGTTTGACATCCCTCAAGTTTGTCCAGACATGGAACACCTCTGTCTTAGTGAGTGTCTCTCTATATATAGCCTGTGCTTAGGCAAAATTTACAGATCAGGCCTTCAGAATGAAAGCGGCCTTTGTTAATCACCTTCTTCTGAGCATTTGCCTGTGGTCTCTTAGGCTAACTCAGAACAGAGTAATATTTTTACCACTGGCTCCGTTACAGACAGTTTACTGTTTTATGAGGAGCTTGCTTGGAAAAAACCCACAAAAGTACAATCCTGTACCACACAGGGGAAGTTCTTTTGCAGAATTTTTTTTCCCATAACTTGTATTTTAATTATGTATTTTGTAATTCTCAGTCACGTTTGATTTTTTTAATGTATATTTTTGCCCTCAGCATATATATGAGGGCTTTACTGTTAAATTTCTATGTTTGCAACTATCAAGTCACTCTGTCATGTAGTGACACGTGATGCTATGTTTACTGTGTTGCACATTTGTTGGAAGGGAAAATGTGTTTACCATGCTCACGTTACTAAGATTCTCTCTTGTTTTTTCTTTTAATGAAGTACTTGCAAAGGCTAACAACTGCCTTCCAGGTGGACGGCAGCGTGTGTTGAAGTGTCCTCATTAACTCCTTAGGAACTGACAGATACCAGAAAAGTTTGTTCTTGACAGTTCACCTGAATTAGTTCTGGAAGCTCTGCTGTACTGTTAGCATGTGAGTACACGAGCTCATGCAGGCTACACAGAATCGGCACTGTTAGGAAATTACTTTTAATTTTCATTACTTCTTTTAAAAGCACTTAAACGTTCTTGTGTCTCCTAACAAAGTTTGCTTCAGGGCATAGAAGATATAAGCATCAGGAGGAAAGCAGCAACCTGAATTCCAGCAGTGTATGAGAAACCTCGGGAGTACAGGGACATAGAGGTGCTCTGCAACAGATGAGGCATTTGTAAAGAGTTTGATTTGTTCTGCTTTCGTCTAGCTTTATTTTTTCACTGTTAAGTACTTGAAGAGACTATGTTGTGGGTAAGAGGTGGGAGAGCAGTATATGGGCAAGAGAATTTCTTAATATTTTTAACAAAAAGGAGACTGAGTATAGCTTGGTTTATTTCGTATTCATGAACTATTCCAGCTCTGATACTCCTAAAAAATGTTCAGGGCATTTGGTAGTATTTTACACAACATCGCTGCGCAATAAGTAATTCCAATATGTATTTGTCAGTTCATTTTTTTCCCAAAGGATTACTGTTCCACTCTTACTGTGAGCTGATAGGAATAAGACTATGACAGGCCCAAAAAGAAGAGAGATTTTCAGTGAGGCAATAATAATGAAATCTGTTTGATTGTGCTTTTTTCTTTTGTAATGGCTTTTCCCCAACATCTACTGTATTCATGGAATAAATGTTAATTCAATGCAGGGCTTCCACAACAGCTGCTCTTTTGCAGCATGTAAGAAAAAAGGAGACAAAGACATTCAAAGAGATGGAAAAGTCTAGAAAGGACCCTTCTAATTCCTTCCTCCCATCTGCACATACTAGTTTTGCTTTTGTTTTTCTGCTTGAAAGAATTTGTTCAGATTTTTCTTTTCAGCTACTGCAATGAGCTTTTTAAAGAATGTATGCATTTCAGTTTCCTTTGATTTATTTCTGATATGGTCTTCAGTGGGTTCAGTTCTGAGAGAAGTAAGTATTTTTTGAATCTTCACTACCCTGAATCTTCACTTTCTTGCATGGCAGAGTAGACTGCTCTGTTATCTTTGTGAGTGAAAGGGAACACAGTATCTGTCTCAGCAGCCCCCTGTGACTGAGGCGTCAGATAAATTACTTGACTATTATTTTTTTTTAATTATGGGATTTTTTGATTCCATAGCAGAGCATGAATGAGAGGGCAGAGCCTTTATAAAATGCATTTGTAGAATTGATATTGGCAGTTTTTGGAGCTGAGATTTGCATTAGTAGAGTTAACTGCAGAGTTGCAGGAATAAGTAATTAATTTGACTGCTAGGAAGTCCCAGTTGTTCTATTTCTTCCCTCTAGCTGCTGCCAAGAAAGATGGTCTCTGACAGAAAGTTAGTTTCCAGCCAACACTAAAACTGAAATGAGAATCGATGGCGCAGGATTTTGTTATACCCAAATGGTGGAAATGTTACTTCAAATGGCTTTCCAACGTGGTTTCCCAAGTACTTTCTGTATCTTAATATAAAAAGTTTTTCTGGACCTAATGAAGTAGATAGTCTTGCTCAACAGTACTGAAGAACCTTGTTTTTGTGTACAAATCAAATGTTAAGCACAATTAGAAAGAGATGCGTTTATCTTCAGTGAAACATTTTATTTGCTGGTTGTATTTTTTTTTTCTTTCTATAATTATCTTCCCATTTGACGTAGCTTTTAAGATCTGCATAAATGCATCCCACTTACAGGACGATGACTGTCTTTTAGTGCATTTCAGGAGTGGGGGGAAGGCGAAATGAAGAGTGGATGGGTCAAAGCTCAGGAAGGTTCAAAATTCACCCCACGGAATTGCTTCCTTCTGCAGCTGTTGGCACAGAGCTGTGCAGTGTGTTCCCACGGCACCTGGGTCCTAAACTAACAGGAGGAGATCTGAGAAGCAGTTGATATCCTGGCATGATGCTAAGGCTGCTAAGCGTAGAGAGATGATAATTTTCTTTTTCTCTTGGTAATTTATTGCTTTTGGAAAGCTTAGTTTTCTGGATTGAGCTTCACTTCTGTGTTTAAAGCAATGCCCCTCAGGATTATTTTGCACAAGAATCAAATGTGAGATCAGCTATCTGATAAAAGCGTATTCATCTTAAGGTAGTTAATAGAGTAAGGCAACAGTTCAAAAGTAGGATTTCGGTCAGCAGGGTTACAGCCTTTATTGGCATCAGTGCAACTTGAGAAGTAGCAAAGCTGAGAGCCTGGCCAGCGTGGAGGATATTGGCCATATCACAGGCTGCGCTTCGGGGCGATGCCGTGCTACCTAGGTAGTCAAGAAAACTGCGTTTTCTTGAAAAAGCTCGCTTGTGTTTTGGGTCCTGAATATTGTTTCCTTCGCATTTGCCTGCTCCACTTACTACTGGTTTACAGTTGTTGAATGTCTCAGAGTGCCTGAAGTTGGCAAGGAAGATGCATAGTTGCATAGTAAGAAATTTATTCAGGGACTAGTCTTTTGGCTTGAAACCAGAATTCTTCTATTTCCAAGAATTTTGCTTAGTTGTGAAGGAGTTGCTCAACTACTAATGGCTTTGCACCATTTTGTTTCTGCACTCTTTTGGGAGTGGGGAGCAGAGAGAGGAGGAAGGTAGCAAAGCAAATTTAGTATAAGCTACTTCCTTACTACAACATCTGTAGTGTAGATGGGGCATGAAATCATTGCGTTTTCACAGCTTCAGTTGGAATGGCAGTTAATGTGAGCAATACCTTAAGCCTGTGAGATGGTTTACAATACCTAATACCTTAAGACATCAGGACCTACCTTTCAACGTGGGCTTTACTAACATTTCAGGCTTTAAGCTTTCTCAGACTTGGGTTGCTAATCTCTCACAATGTACAGTCATCTGCTGGTGGTGTGTGAAAAGGAGGTTTGCAACCTTACTGTTTTCCACTTTGTTTTTAGAGTAGTAATTTTCAGTTTTAAATTAAAGCATATTCTTCCAAGCATATAAAGTGAACTATCTTCTCTGTGTAATATAGCAGCAGAACTAGCAGAATAACTGCTCAAGTCTTTGTTCCTTAAAGTAACTTGGTGACTGATAACAATTGTTATTCTTCTGCAAGGGGAAGGTGCTTCCAACTGCTGTTGTTAATATTTGAATGATAGGTCTTTCTCCATCCTCCTGTGGCAGCAGTGAGGATGGAGACATGGAGCTGGTGAGGGTACCTGAGAGAGGGACCTGTATCCTGCTCCAATCCCCGGCTGCACTCAGCACACTGATTGCAGAGAAATTTGGAGTTTGCTGCTATAGTTGGATCTAAATTATTTGCCCCCAGGGTGTGTATAAAGAGCTTGGAGAAAACAGAGCATGCTTTGTAAGGATGAACTCCTCTGGTATTTTAGCTCCTGAATTCTTGCAAGTCTCTGAGCTTACAGGAGATGAGGATTTTGTGGGGGGGTTAACTTGTTTTTTCCCCAGAGGCTTCTAACTTGGGCATGGTGGTAACTGAAGGTTTTTCTGTAAGAAGCGGTGTTCCTTAATGAGTTTCAAGTCCCAAAAGCACAAGGCCATTGCAGCTTTTTAAAGGAAGGTTCTTCAGCATGGAGGAAACACAATGCATGAGAAGTTGAGGCAGAAAGTATTAAGTATAAGCTAGTAAAAGCTAGTTTTTATCTTTGGAAGTACTGGGTGAATGTAAGAGGTGGGTGAGTGTACAATGCAACAATGAACTTCTGGCACAGCCAAATTTAGAGTCTCGTCATCTCTGAATCACTTTTGCAAACTGTGATTCATCAGGGAGCTATTTCAAGCATTTGGTCAGTCTTTAAACCATGTGAAGTAGGACAGGTCCTGGTATATAAAATAGTGTTTTGCCTTAAAATTTCCAGATCCGACTGTCTCGGACTTGTATTCGCTGTGTCGAGTGGAGATCTTGATAGCGGTACTTGCAAAAAGAGGAAATTCTCAGTTCTTGTACTTCAATCACATGCATTAATCTGCATGAGAGCATTTTGGCCATAAGAGCTATGAACTTTTTGTTCTCTTAGACTCCTTGCCTGCGTCCCCATCACTCAGGCATACATGCGCACGTCGCTTTCCATCCAAACTGTGCCCCCTTCACGTCTCATGTGTTTGCCAGATGTCAGCTTTCCAGCAGGGACAAAAAAAAAAGCATGAGTGGCCGATGGCTTTTGCATAAATGCAGGCAGGAGCAAGGAAGGCAGAGACAAGGGATCTTTATTTTAAAGTGTTCTTGAAGTGTAAATTTTAAACTGCTGCTTCTGTGGTAATGAAAGATGCCTTAGGATCTCAACTAGGGAGCTATTATATATCAAGGGTATAACTCTGATATGCTCTGTAGAAAAGCATAGAAAATGTTTCCTGATTAAACTTTTTTCTTGTAGTTTATAGAGCCAGTAGGATGAGATGGACTCGGGGCCACTGGTGAGTGCAGTTTTTCAGATCCCACAGGTGAAGGATCACCCCTTTCATCCCGACCTGTGGCATTGCTGGTGGCTGTTGGAGCAGGTGACCACTGCAGTGTTTCACTGTTGTGTATTTGGTGAGGGCTTTTTAGTCTTCATCTCATTATCCATCAGCGTATGCATCTGTGTGTGTACGAACACAAAGCCATGCTTGATCTTTTCCGTAGCCTGGCTGTGTCTTGGCCTTGTTCTACAAAGAGGATTTTTTTCAGTGTGCTGATCAGACTTGAAAAAAGTGTTTCCCTTAGTCTGAAAATTATGGCACACACAAGAGTACACAGGCAAGGCTTGTTTTTTTTCTCTAAATATTGCTAACACAAAGGGAATATGAACTTTCCATGAATTAATTGATTGATATTAGTTGCTCAAATGGCAAAAGTAGGAAAATGAGATGTTCTTTAGCTGACCACAGAGGTATGGGAAATGCTGTGCATTTTTCATCATTAGACATAATCTACCTGAAGTTGGATAACATAGACGTGAAAGGCTGACTAGAGATACCAGTATGTTTCCAAAATAGCTGTGCAGGTGTTCTTGAAATGTTGTTTGAGCAAATAAATGGATCTGTTTTTGGCAAGTTGTTCCCATTCTTATTTACTTTTAGTCTGAAGGGAACAAAAGCACATTATAAAGCTATAGCAGCATTCAAATTCTGGGAATCAGAAGCCCATAAAAAAATAAAAATAAATTGAGATTATATTGCAGAGGAGAGGAAAACTTTGCAGCCATTAAGACAACAAAACTACTCCCTACATAGAGTATTTTATGACCAGAACCCTGAGGCGGCACTTGAGGAATGTTGTCAAAATACTGTAGCCTGAAGACCTATTTTTATACAAATTTAACTTTCTTTAATACTGAAAAAAAAAATGAATGGGAAGAGCTCCTAGTTGCAAACTTTCTTCCTGAAGGGTCTTTTCTTCACGTACAAGCAAAAATGAGAGATATCATTACAGCATATGTATTCAGAAATAAGGCCAGACTTCTAACCTAATCGTCATTCGTTAGCTGAGAGGCCCCCACATGCGATACTGCATGGAGCTCCAATGCCTACCAAGGCTCATGCCTGGCATTAAAACTCTACAGCAAGTAAGTTATTCAAAGTTAACAGGGAAAAAAAATAGACAAGTATAGAGACAGGTGGTTTTTCAACAGATTTCATGCAGGAATTGGAACTGACTGCATTTGTGAATGCAGGTTGCCGATGTATTAATTTCAGCTAGAATAAGCGTGTGCGTACAGCTTAAAAGTACCCTTTGCTTGCGAGTACCGGAGAGCTGCTAACAAGTTTGCAAAATACTTACACCTGAAGTGCTAATTTATCTACTGCCTGCAAAGCAGGTGATGCTATTTTATATTGAGACCACTGGGGCCAAGGATTGGGAGGACATATGTCCACCATTCTGTTCTCTTGGTTTTCCTGGACAAGCTCCACATTTGGGATAAATAAGACACCTGTTGAATGAAAGGCTTATCCCAAAGAATGCTGGAATCTCACCTGGCTCTTACAGTTTGGAATTCAAGACACCTTCCTTGCGTACAGGGGCAACTGAAGCTTTTTCTTGTCTTGGTATTGTAGAAATGTAGCCAGATTTCTGTTTCTGGTGCGTTTCTTGTGAACCTGTAGGAGCAGGTTGGCGACTGTAGAGCAGCAGCAGGGCTTGATGGACATCCAAGCAGGGGCACTGAGACAGAGCAAAGCCCCTGGGAGCGGGGAGGCTGGTAGTGTACTCTGTGGTTTTTCGATGGCATCGATCTGGGGTGTTTTATTATGTCCTTTTTTTTTGGTTGGTTTGTTTGGGGGTTTTTGGTGTGTTGGTGTTTTGTTTGGGTTTTGTTGGGGTTTTTTTTTTGTTTGTTTGTTTGTTTTTCCACTTGGGGAATGAAGGAAGCTAATCTAGTTCTTGAGCAATGTAAATCACTAGAACAATAGAAATGCGTTAACGTGTGAGAAGTGAACACTTTCTTTCAGGGAAATAGAGAAAATACATAATCTGAGTATTCAAATATAAAGAAATTCCTGTTGACAAAGTATAGAAGGTCTGCACTAATCAAAGCTTATTCTTTTTGCTGTAAATGGCCTTACCGAATTATTTGATTTCTTTAGCTAATGGAATTAAATATGCACAAAGTAAAACTGCAGCTCTCTGCTAACGCAAAAGGAATTGGTCTCATAAGGCTGAAAAATTTTTCTTACTTCACAAAGAAACTTTAGAGAAGGATACCCTTGTGTTTATTATAAGTGGCTCATACATAAATAATGCTACTGTATAATTACTTTTGTTTTATAAATGTAGGTTGGTTTTTATCTTTTCCATATGTAAAAATACTACTTCTACTCTTTTGTTTTTGATGTGTTTATCTTCGAGCTGAAGATTTTATGTGCAGCATGCTGTATTGTAGTGCTACTTCTTTACTTCAAAGACAAGCCAAGGAAGCTCTTTTGGACTAAATGTCTTCCACAGAATATTTGCTCATGATAAAAACTTACAGCAAACTTTACTGGATTTTTATCTTTTCTCTTTTATATATCTAAGAAGAGATAAGAGTGTTTATTGCTAATCATAAGAATGTTTTCCTTTCACTAACGAAGCCAAAAAAAAAACCTACTGAAGAAAACTGGTTTGGGATTCAGTTTTGCTCTTCACAGTAAAGAAATAAAACTTTTTTTTTTTTTTGGCAGTAATGGAGCCAAGTGATTGTATATGAAGTAAAGTTACAAATCTTTTTGCATAGGAAATGAGCTTAGAAGAAGTGCAAGGCAGTGCAATTGAGTAAGCTAGCGACAACATTGCATATCATGGTCTACCATTCATGAGAAAAATAGCATTTAGTGTCTTTTTTCAATCCAGTTGCCCAGCTATAATGGACAGTGAAATATATTGATCATGTCAGAAGTTAGCAGATCCTCTGCTGTCTTTTATCTTCTGCTCCAAGGGGCTGAATCCCCAGCAAACATCTCTGCTGTCATTTGTCATATTTGGTCAGCTGAAACACTGAGGATTATTCATAAGGTGCAACTAATAGGAACTCCTACGTTTCCCCCACCCCCAACTTAACTTTACTATTAATGTTTCCTTGTTATCAGCTTTTAGATAACTTTGATTAATTATTTGTTTACGTTGCTGTGCTGCCCTCTGTGTGTGTTGCTTGGTGGAATGTCTCATGGTACAAGCAGAGTACTATAACATGGCATTTCTCCATACTTCGTGCCAACTTCTTTCTTGAATCCAGTATTTTCCTAAATGCCTGTGGTCCACTGGTAAAGTGATTACAGAGGTGCCTGCAGTCCTTCCTTACCACTTTATTAAACATTTCACTTCTCCTCTCAGATTCCTGGAAATTGGTTGTAGATACAGAGCTTCTTTCTACTTTCCCACCTGGCTTTAGTTCAGCGTGTTGGTAGCTCTCTGTATAAAATGAACCTTGATAAAGAGAATATTCATCCTTTTCAGCTAGCTTTCCAACCTCCTAAGTTTTGAATTATGAATGTTTTTCTTTGTAGTAGAGTGTTGAGGGAAAGGAGAAAACGCTCCAACAACACAGCCAATACCACTGGCAATATAAATGCTACTTAAATGTGAAGCATGGTTTCTTCATGGTATGCTTCTCCAGGCTCCAGTTCCTCTTTGTCTTCATCCCTCCTTCAGTTCAGAAATAAATATATTCAAACCAAATGCCAAAGAAAAACTTTTCTTTCATTTTTAGAATAGCAATAGGTTCAGGACTTTGTAAAGACTTGCATAGAGAGTGGACTAACGGCTTTGCACAGGGTCAATCTTGTACTTATTTATTGCTCAGGAAATTATTTGAAGAAGCATTATAACTCTTTGAACTGAACTGCTGCCCTCTGTGAGTTGGAGTGCATTATGCTATCATAACACATGAAGCTCAAAGAAAGCCCTCTGCAATATTTAATGGTGTTTTCTGTGCTCATTTTCTTTAGAAGTTGGGGCAGAAGGCTATTAAAAATCTCAAGTTCATTAAGCTTAAACCAAGAATAATAACAGCAAGAAAAAATGCTTATTATTTAGGAGTGAGTTTTGGGTAGTCCCACAATAACCTTCTGTCTGTTAAGCTTCTGGTCATTTATTCTGCTATCTTGGATATGTATTGAGTAATTATACCACAACATAGTTTAATTCATTTGGTGGTTACTTAAGGCTGCTTGTAAGAATAATCTTAAAAACTTTGTTAAATAAAAAGGAAAAAACAGTAACTTTAACACAATTAAAATAGCGCTATGTATGAACAATAAGATAGTGAGATCTGTTTTGGGGTCGTGCCTGCAAATTGCTGAATTTCTGCATACCTGACTTAAGCTTTTTCTTGGAAATGACATTTCTCAATTTAATTTCAGGATATGTCTGTTCTATAAACTCTCTTCTGTAATTTGCTGGGGAGGTCAAAGTATTTAACCTAGTAAATAAAAGTATGAGCAAACAGAGACAGTGGAAAGAAAAAATGCTTTGCCTTATGTATATACTTTTTCCCTGGTGAGTAGAAGTTAAAGATAAAATAGTGCCTTTATACTCTGTCTGCCATCCTGTGGCCAAAATCGAATTTTACAGATGCTTATTAAAGACAGGATGGGGTCTGGATAATAGAAATTAGGATAGACATAATAGCTGCAAAAATACTTAAACATAATACTTAAGATACAGCTTTAGAATTCTAAGTCTAGTAATATGTTCACATTTGGGCAGCGTGCATTTGTACATGTATACCTAAAAAAACATGAAAAATACTTGCATACCCACATTTTTAGAGAGTAGTTGCAATTTATAACCTGAGAGAGGATGAAATAGTATCTGGTAATAGAGCAGTACTTGTATAGCCTTTCATGTAAATGCGTCAAAGTATTTTGTAAGTAGATGGGAAAATTGAGGCTCAGAAAAACTGATCGTTCATACGGTTTGGCAACGGATCTGGGAAGAGACTGCAGAGTCTCAGTTTGCAGTCTTGGCTTTGACCTCCAGCTGAGTGACTCAGTAGCCAGGCGAGTATCTGCGATTCATCCGACCGCCTTCCCCGCAGCCCCACTCGAGTCTGGGGGTGGCGGGACGGGAGGGGGCTGCGAGGAGGGACATGCTTCAAATACCAGACGGAGCACTCTGCCAACTCGACGTGCAGAGCAAAAACTAAGACAAAACTTTCCCAAGAAGCTGATGTCTAGTGCAGGATCTCTTCCCTGGTCCTGTTCTGTGCCTTTCTAAAAGCGTCTTCTGGTATGAAACCAAAATCTCCCGGACTGTAGGAGCCAAGAGCAACGCCAGCCAATGCAATGCCGGGGAGCATCTCTGCCCTTCCCTCGTCTTGTCTGCGGGGAACCCTCCACCTCCCTGTGCTACTCCCAATCTCTCCTGCACCTGGCATGCCTGAACTCATTTGACATTCTAATGAAATGTTATTCCTGACTCTTATGCTGTTGTTTGAATATTAATCTATAGGGGACATGTTAATTCATGATGGAGCAAATAACTTGTTTGTTTTCCTAGATGTTGGTGGGATGTGCTGTTTCAGTATGGTGCATGTGGTAAGTATGAAGTACCTGGAGAGGTGGGACCCCTTTTCCAAACCTTTCTGCCAATTATTTGGATGAAAGAAAAAAACTATTACCTCCTGGAATTAAAAGTAGAATTTCATCTTGTTTCATTGAAATCACGTACTCTTCAAAAGATCGTAAACCCTGATTTTATTTTTGTTTGTTTGTTTTTTGTTTTGATATCTCCAGTCCTTACCAAAACACCATCAAATATTTCAGGTGACCACTGACAATTATGTTTGGTTGTACCTTGTCAAAGCCAGCTCAAAAAAAGAATATGGAACTTAAAACTGTATTAAAAAAAATATTTGCACAGAACCATTTCTTGAAGTTTTTTAACAACGAGGTAGAAGGATAGAGCCATTTTTATCAGCTTTAATTTGATAAGTTTGGAAAAGACAGAGGAAAAGACAAAGTGGAAGAATGATTTACATTTTACACCTTAAAACTGTAAAATGCTTGGGCTATTATATTTTATAAATATTCATTGTTAATAATAATTCTGTTTCCCTTAACTGCTCTGGACTAGATAGCTGCTGACTGATAGCACAAAGATTTCAGCTTCTATCTTACAAATTCTCTGTTGGCAAAGTTCAATTGTTTCAATGTAATTCTGTTGTCGAAAGAAGTCATTATCGGGAGAAGAGGCAATTTCTTAGTGAGTAAAGCCAGTTTAAGTTTTTTGTATTGGCGTGTGAATTTATGGGTGTGACAGATCAGAGAAGACAACTGCAGAATTGTTTTCTTGTTAGAGATTAACTCCCCCTTCTACGTGAGCTGAAAAGTTACAGTTTTGAACCATGTGGAGCCTTTTCATGCTGCAGGATTTCCTTTAGAAAGGAAGGATGCGGTGAGTGGAAATAGAATTTTTAAAATACTAACTGGAAAATAAAGAAATGCCTAAACTAGCCTTAAAGACTAATCCAGCAAAAAATCCTTATCTTGTTTGGTGGTAACTTAAGGTTCTGCTCCTTCTAAATGCACTAAAAACCAAAGGTCCATAAAGGGTTAAGAACCTTCTTTCCTATAAGAATGGAAAATGTAGCAAGTATCTGTTTAATGACCCAGGGACTTCTGTGGTTGCTTGTACTGAGTCAGGTTAAAGCAGATGGCTGGGGCGAGGGGGAAAGAACAGCTTTCCTTTTAAAGAAAGCAGGTTGCTGGAAATACGAAGGTACATCGAGTCGCTCTTGTGCCACGTGTCAGCACTGTTTCACAAACACCATGGTGCTGGTCTTCAGTGTCCCGCTGGACGCCCTGGTTATCCTACGGCACTCTCCGACCACAGCTGGGCTGTCAGCCGGGTAAATCACGCTGTGTTTTTCTTAAGAGGTCATTCTTGGCCAGGAATGAATACAGGTCTGACAATCCAGATAGTTTTGAAAGTACGAAGCAGTTCTGGAGAGACCAGAGTTTCATCACATCGTTGGAAAGTTTAGAGATGCAGAGCAGGCTTGGTGTGTGCGCGGGGCTGCCGGGCGGTCGCTGGGAGACCCGTTTGTTTTCATGGCTCTGCTTTCCCTCGACAGCTGTCGCCGCTGCGGGAGCGAAGGAGGAGGCGCGGATGCGAGGGACGGGACTGCTGTGCCACTGCCAGAGGATCCGCTTCCTCTATCACCCATTCAGCTTCGTTGGACTCGGGTGCCACGGCTGGGAAGCAACAACAAAAATGCCCTGTTGCCATTTTTAGTCCTGACCGACATTTATAGCATCAGGCACAGAAGATGTTCCTCAGCTCTGAGTGAATGAAGCCTCTAAATCAAGATCTGTACGGCTGCTAATAAAGCAGCCGCTTACTCATTGGATCTTGCTTCCTTGCAAATTCTTCACACCTCTGCTCAGGTTTCACTTCCTAGATGTATGGAAAGTATATATCCATCAAGGAAGGTGCTATTAAGGACAAATAAATGTCTGCACGTAGTATACTTTATTTGAATTGTCATTTGGATGAAGGCACTTTCAGAAATGGCTTTTTAACTGGAAGACTGTGCTAGAGCTGAAGTGATTCAGAGGAAGAATAAAGCCCGTGAAACTCGCTTCGAGCAGGGCTGGAAAGAGGCAGCAATTTGTCCCTTGCTCCATTATATAATTTGATAGTAGGTTAAAACTGCTTTCAGCTGCAGAACCAGCTCTTCTGAAAGCTGTTTGTACGGACAACAGATTTTCCTGTGTCCTGACTTTTTGTGAGAGGTGTTTGGCTCCTGAGTTCGCAGCCCATGAGGAAGAAGCTCAGCAAGACAGCAAGTGCTGAAGCTTATTCCTGAGGACGCAGACCGTGAGCCCTGCCTGCGGCTGGGCAGTGGGCTCTCCCCACCCCGGCGGGAGCCTCAGCCTCCCGCAGAGAGGTGCTGGGAGCTGGGCAATGGAAACCAAGCGGTGGGTGCTCTTGGCAACATGCACCTTTTTTCTCTTTTTGTAAAACATAACAAACCTGCGTTTTACTGCCCCTCACTTTCTATCTCACAGAACAGAGTAAATATTTGTGCTGCATCTCTGTCCATCTCTTAAGATTTGGAAGTCTGCCCTGAAGGGGTGCTTGTGTAAGAACTGGTGGGGGAATGAGGAGCAATGTTTCTGGTGAAGTTAAAGCAGCTGCAGGAGAGTGAAAAGTAGCGCTTTTTTTTTCTTTTTTCTTTTTTTTTTTTTTTAAAAAAAAGGACTTTTAGAAACAAGCCCCAGTGAAATTACCTTTTCAGGAAGTGCACAGATTTGGTTTAAAAATTCCCCTCTGCTTCAACATATTTTCTGTGCCAGCCGGTCTCTGGAATTCATTTAAATTCATTGTGTCAGCAGCCACTGTAGCCTAAGCATTAATGTAAAAGTTTCCAGTGGCTTTCATTAATTTGAGTCCTTGCATTATCCTGATGCTTAATCAACAGATTGATTGTGGCAAGAAAGATTTCAGAAATTTGACTTTGCCAGCGCGTGGTAATTTCTGATATAAACTTGGTGACTGTTAAGGAAAAATGGTGGCTCTTACAGGCTTTATTGAACAGATGTATTTGAATGTTGATTATGCTATTTATTGTGTAGATCTCAACTGACTGCATGCTAATCAGCTGCCTTTGCCTTAGCTACTCTGGAGCTGCTTTTCTAGCAGTTTCTTCTTCTTTCCTCACTCCCTAGCCACGTATGTACTTTCTCTCCTAGTCTTTTATTCTATACAGATGCTCTGATGATCTTTGAACGCAGGCAGGGAAAAGCCCCTTGTCATTAATTTATTTTTTTTCCCCTCTTTGGCAGTGAAGCATTTGGCCACGTCTGCATGTTCTCTTCCTACCACTATTGCTTCCAGATGTTTTCTTGGTGCTGCTTTCTTGTTTGCACTTGGATTGTCACTTGATCATTAGCACTCTGTTTTCAAGAGGGAAGCCTTTGACTTCGTAGCAACTAGACATGAACCTAAGCCACAATTGTCTGACCTCAGCTTCCTCAGTTTGAGGTTACGTTTGGATTTGAGATGTTGGTTTGGCCTATAGGAGCAGTCAAACCCAGCCACAAAGTTCATTTCTGAATTCGGAGGTGGATTTTACCAGTGATCCAAGACTACACAATTTATTGCTTCATGTTGACTACGTGTAGAGTCAAACTCAGTTGCTAAAGATTTAACTCCCTTTTATGTTTGGAACAATGCTATGGGCAACTTCCATCTACAGTGGAAAAAAATGACCCAGGAATCTGAGCTTGATGTGGTTTTGCTCCAGAGTGACATAAAAATCTCAGGAAGGAGGACAGTCTCACTTTGTAGGCTGGAAGTGAGACCATCTCTGCCTGAGGTTTGCAGTGACCCTGGCACAGACCTGATCTGTGCTGTTCTGATAAGAGGAATTGAAACTCAGTTTCTGCCTGCGGCTGCCTCAAGCACCTTTTCCTTCCCTTAACACTGTGCAGGTCCTGGAGGAGTCTCGGGGGAGAGAACCTTCCTGGAGTGACAGCTGTAACAGGAGTGTGAATAATTCCCAAGGGTTTTGATGCAGGAAGAATTTAATTACCAATTTAAATAACAAAACAAGCCCTACTACCCTGTGTTCCTCATGGCTCTCACTACTCATGCATCATGCACAAGAAAAGGAGTATAGTCTTTTCTTACGTAGCCCAGGAACTCCCATCCTGTCTCTTGGCTGTTGCTTCAGGCATGAAGAAATCAATTACTAGCTTCCCAATCTCTAAGTGCTGTCTGTGTTCCCCAAGTCACTGGTTTTGGAGCATTTCCTACCTCCTACTGGTGGCGAATTTGCCCTGTTATCCCATCCTTAGGGAGTGGAAGACTAACTGGAGACCAACTTAACTACATGCCATCCCCAAATCCATTCAGCCATAGTTCAGAATTCAGATAGGTCCCAAATTCAGTCTGTTACAGAAATAGGACTTACATTCTCCAAGTGGCAAAAACGTGGAAAGTGTCACACGAGTGACAAACACTTAACTGTGTCATAATGAGGCTGTGGCAGACAAATCCATCCCAGCCTAGGCAAGGGAGACACCTTCATCAAATTGGAAGCAAAAATGGTTTATGCTGGGGGTTGTCAAGACTGAAGACCCCATTGTTGAGCACCCGTACTGTCAGGAGGCAAAGGATGAAGAAAAATTCACTCTGCCGTTCAAACCTGCTGAAAAAAATCGAAGAGTAGTTTTTTGTTCCAGCAAACTTCATGTATCACCTCTCTTCCCTCAGCTGGAAGAAAGCATAAATACCATATTGTAAGCTGTGGCTAATTTGGCAAGATGCAGATGTTTATTCCTATGGCTGATCTGGAGCAGAGTTGTACCAAAAGTAGCCCAGAAGTGATTAAATCTGGAGAACAATGTCACATTTACATGATCCACAGGGACTCAGCTCATCTGGACTTACTCCATCTCAGCTGGAAAAGAGTGGGCCATGCCCAGGTTTCTCTTGATATGGCGAAGGCATGAAGAAACACAACAGCTCTCCCTTTTTGCAGCCCACAGGAGGGCAACATCGAGCTGCAGCTGAAGCTAACAGGCTTTGCCAAAGCAGGTGTACAGTTTGCTAATTTAATAATTAATCAATTGAAAGGAATTAGCTAATTTAGAGATATTATAGACTATGGCTATTTAGTGGTGTGTTGGTCTGCATCCACTCTGACTTTGGTTGTATTTGTGGTTAATCTGTAATTGTCCTAAATTGCTTTTGTCATCTGCGGCCAACAAGAATGTGTTGTGAAGAATAAGGCAAAGTTGTTTGTTAGATGGTAGCTCTGTTTGTTTTCTTTATGCTTCTCTTCCCAAACTGTATTGCATAGTTAAGTGCCCTAGTGAGGCCCCATCTGGAGTACAGTTTAAGAAAGATGAGGAACTACTGGAGAGAGTCCAGTGGAGGCTACAAAAATGATGAGGAGACTGGAGCATCTCCCCTATGGGGAAAGGCTGAGGGAGCTGGGGCTGTTCAGCCTGAGGAAGAGAAGAGACTGAGAGGGGACCTCATCAATGCTTAAAAATATCTCAAGGGCAGGTGTCAAGAGGATGGGGCCAGACTCTTCTCAGTGGTGCCCAGTGACAGGACAAGGGGCAACGGGCACAAACTGGAACACGGGAAGTTCCGCCTGAACAGGAGGAAAAACTTCTTCACTGTGAGGGTGACAGAGCCCTGGCACAGGCTGCCCAGGGAGGGTGTGGAGTCTCCTTCTCTGGAGAGATTCAAACCCCGCCTGGACGCAGTCCTGTGCAGCCTGCGCTGGGTGACCCTGCTCTGGCAGGGGGGTTGGACTAGAGGATCTCCAGAGGTCCCTTCCAACCCCTACCGTTCTGTGATTCTGTTGTGTTGAGGAAAATGGACTATTAGGATTATGATTTTGAATTGTAGAGTTATCTAAGAGTACGTGTGTGTTAAGGACTATGTTACAAGGATCGCAGGCTGAGAATTGCATGATACTGATGATTTGAAGTTCAGTTATTTGGGCAACATATCAGCTATAGTGTTCAATGCAGGTGGTTTTCAGTAGTCGTAGTTGTATAGCAAATGTAGCTGCACAAAAGGTTCTGTTTGACAATAACCTGTAGTCTCCATAAATTCTAATCGCAGTCTGGAGCTAGGTGCTTTTGGAGGCTGAGAAGCCTGACTCCGGAGGAGCTGAGAAATGAGGTAGATATGCCAGATCCAAAGAGGCTGAGAAGCCAGATCAGAGGGAGTTTGGCACTCATGCTTTCTGAGACTCTGGACACATGATGTTTTCAGGTTGCAGTCAGTTACTAAAATAAAGCATTTCTTCCTCTGGACAAGTAGTGGAACATGCTAGAAATAGTAGTCAGGATCAAAGGCACATCAGGGCAGGAATGGGAGCGGGTGTTTGGCACCTTTGCCTTTGTTATTGCACAGGGGTGAGCAGGCTCGGGGCTGGAGCATGGCAGAGCAGTCCAAGAAGCACGTGCAGCACCCTACCTACCTCGAAGCTCCGGGCTAACCAAGTGGGGTGAGAGCACCAAGCATCATGCTGATACATGAAAGGCGTGGAGACCTTCACGAAGGCAAGATGAACAGGCTACTCCAAGCACAGAACCTGTGAGCTGTGGCCGTAGGCTGGACGAAGAGGGCAGGACTGAGGTGTTTTACTTTTTTTTATTTTGGGCATATAGAGATCTCTTTATCATTATTGCCACAAACCCTTTGTGTAGATGAAATGGGAGAAAAGTAGCAAAGAATAAATGGCTAAAGACTTAGTAAGGAGACGCCTAAAGAGGTGCAATGTGTAGGGGCTTACTCTACAGTCTGTACCCATTTCCACTGGAGGATGCTGAGCCCCAGGTGATGGCTGAGCTGGCGGTGAGAGATAAGGAAGGGAGAGAGGGCCGGTGACTGCAGCAGGGACATCACAAACCTTTCCACAAACCTCACCTCTGCTGCATGCCTTTGGCTGGCAAAGATGGTTTTGCCAGGGGAATTACCAGGGTGCCTGAACTTTTAGGCCCTTTTTGTACAAGGAGAGTGGAGACTCGGGTGGAGGTTGTGGTGTACCAGGCACAAACAACATTGGTGTTACTAACCGAAATGATCTGGAGGGATAAACAAGGCAAAGTTATTTAGTAAAAAGGATGTCTTTTGTTAGGCTAACTGATCCACAGTCAGGTTGAGGGAGCTTTCAGGTTTTATGCCCATACTCCACGGATGTTAATGGTATGGTTAAGAGATCTTCATTCAGGCGCTTTGCGGTCTCATAGAGACATGTTGCCAATTCAAACTAAAGTTACAGTTTGGAAGCTTTTTTTCCCCCAGCCATATAAGCTAAAAGAGTTTTTGAAAATGAAAACCAGGAGTCTGTAACAAGGTATGGGTTTTGTGCCAAGTTCCATGGTTCTTCAAGTGGAGAATACTTGAAGTCCCTTTTTAATGTTCAAAGCAGGAAAGAATGAGCTAGACCCCCCTGCCCCCCTTTTTTTTTCCTTTTTTTTTTCTAAGGGTTCCTGAAGTATATTGCCACATACTAAACCAGCTTTGACAGGACATTATAGATGATGGATTGGTGCGTAAAGGATACCTTCTAGTATTTTATTAGAAAAGTAATTGTTTGGATGTGTATCACTTCTAGTTTAGCCAGAGGCAGATATATAGTTTCATATAGCCAGTAAGATTAACTCTCTGTGGATTGACATTTGGGGAAACTAGCAGTCTTGCAAAGACTCAGAAAAGCTCAAGTAGAACAGGTCCGTACCCATTTTGCTCTTTATCAGCAAATGCCCTTTTCAGGTCCTTGGGAGCCAGACTTGCATTTGAAAACCATTCCAAGGCATTATGCTTTAATGAAGGGAAAAAAAATAAAATTCAGTCTGGAAATGATCTGGCCTTCAAACCTGCTTTGTTGGCCTTGTCTTGTTGGACTCTATAACAACAGTTGCATTTGCCTGTACTGTCCTGGCCTTGCCAGTCAGAAGTGTAGGTCTTCAGATGCATTTACTCAACTCATTATAAACAAAGGGTAAATACAGATACTAAGCGATAAATCAGAATGGTCTGTTTCAAGGTGAGTAATAAAAACACTTAGTGCTTTTATGTAAAGTTCAATTATGCGAGTAAAATAACTTCAAACAAACCAACCCAGCTGGTTAGCAGAGAAAGTTTGTTAAAAGTACCTAATTTCTACATGTGCATTTAACTTACTTTTGATGGCTTATGTGGAAGGGTTTCAGGAGGTTTGTCCCACTCATATTTTACCTCCTCCTACTGCTTTGTCAGAATCCAATGGGAGGAAGATGCTCCATGCATCTTCACAGGGGGAAGTCTGCCCAGTAAAGATAAGAGCAGTCAGGTATATCAAATCTGGAGGTGGGGATGGGGGGGAAGGCAAAAGAAACACATAGAGGTGAACACATGGAAATATGCAGGTGTGGTGATGCTGAGGATGGGGAGGAGGAGGGGTCAGGGCTTCACCTTCTCTGGCCATAGGAGTTCCTGCACCAGAGGAAGCCACTAGTGCTCAGCCAGCCGTGTCTGCCATCACAGCAATGTGCTCACACAACGGGTGAAGCAATCTCAGGCCTGCCAAAGTCCTCCCTTTCACGCCTTGGTTTACAGCTGGAAACCCCAGGTTAGCATAACAGGAGTAGGTAAGACATTATTTCTGATGAGCACGGTCTGCCCTGACTTGCCTCAAACTGAAGTTCCACATATCTGCTCAATTTCTCTCTCCATCTGGAAATTCCCTTTTCATGCCGCCTCTAATCCCTGTTATTCAACCCCCTTTTTCTCCTCCTGGAGCACTTTACAAACTGCTTCTGACAAAGAGTACTTTCACAAGCTGTTTCTGGGGGCAGTGCCTCTCCTCCCAGCCCCCCGCTCTGCTGCGTTGCTGTGTCAGCGCCAGATGAGCCTTTGCTGCTGAGGAGTTGCACAAACTGTGTGTGTGGGATGGGACGAGGAACATCTCAAAGGCATCACTGCTGCTACGAGAAATGCCTGTGAAGCTGGAGTGCTAAATTGTCATTGACAGTTGATTTATAGCAAATGGGATGATGGAGTATGGAAATAAGTTATTCATAAAAACACAGCCCATCAAAATAAAACCCCTTTTCTCTCCCTCCAAAGAACATGAAGCGTTTGGACTAGATCCAGCTATAGCCCAAATTTCTATATGAAAAAGTGTCAAATGGCAAAACCTAGAGGAAAATCTGAAACTGTGGGAGGAGACTGGATAGAGCATTATTACAGGGGTTAGTATTGTTTCAACATACACGTGAAGGACTTTTGTTCCTTACTCCGTAGCCTTGATAAATCAAAAGCTTCAGATAACGTCTTTTTAAACATTGAACAACAATGACCACCTCATGGACAAAGCTGCACACATCAAACTTGCCAGTTAGAACGGTATCCAGTCCAGTAGTTTGCAGCTAGCAAGTACTTGTGAGGACTTGCTGGCTTGGTTTGATTAATGCATTTCGAAGTGAAGCACGTGTTTGTGTATGTATGTATGGTCTTGTGTATAAACTCACTGATTTCAGTTAGCTCCTTGGCCTCTGGGCCCTTGGTTGTGTACGCCAGGACTAGGCTATAATTCACTGCTCTTGAGACCTTCAGGAGTAACTAAGGATGTGGCAGAAATCCATACAGCTGTAGTGATTGTCATGTTCAGGATATGCAGAGTCTTTGCCTAGGTCAATGAAGTAGATGAAAGGATGAGAAAAATTAACGGATGTTTCCAAATTCTGTTACTGAAAAATTTGTTCAAGACGCACCTGCGCTCACTCACACACACACACAAGTTGTCCTCCATGAAAATGAAGTGCTCAGCATGTGCTGCACCCTCCATGTGTCATCCCTTAGACACCTAACTTCCTAGTCCTTGAATATTCATAAATGATTGGAAATTTATCCCCCAGCAGCGACTTCCTACTGTGGAGGAGGAGTCAGGGACTCTGCAAAATGTTCTGGGACCGGTACTGAGTGACTATAGGCAAAAACCTCAGATATACCTTTGAAGGGCTGGGAAAATGAAGAGAGCTTTGCAAAGCAAGACTGAGAGTCTTGGGACGACAGACGGGTTGGCAGGAAGCTGCGCACCGTGGCCACAGAGCACCTTGTGCCAGCGGTGAGGTTAACAAGCAGAGTTTGTGCTGCTAAAAAGCACAGACCCTACTACTGGAACCAAAAGGAAATTGCCATTAGTTTTTGACAACACAGAGACTGGCATTTTTCAGCCGTGTCTCGTAAATCTTTCCATGACCCAGCTGTACTGACCAGTGAACCTGCTCCCTAGATGGGTATGGTGACAAGGTACGTGGCAGAAACAAGCCCACCCTGGTGGTGCTCTGAGCCAGCTGCGAGCTGCATCGCCGTGTTAGCGTGGCACTACCGTGTTAGTAAGTGCTGCGGAGAAACGAGTCTGTTCGTGTGGGCTCTGTGCCACGCTCATGCTGTCAGATGGCTTTTAGATCAGGGCTGGCTTGTGTCCTGCCACTCCAGGGCACAGGCAGAGTGAACCCCAGCTGGGTCCGAGTGTCATATGTAGGTAAAAGACAATTTGTTTATCTAATTGTAAAAAGGATAGGAACCGCTCAGGTGGGTATAAATGCCCTAATTCTCCTGAAGTGGCTGGCTATGTAGCTCCTAAAAACCTCTTGCTGTGGGAGTTTGGCACTTAGCATGTCATGATGAGTTGAAGTCCAGGAATTCTAAAATTCTTAACAACACTAAGGAATTAAAATCCAAAGCTCTGGATCATCAGTGTAAAGAAAGTACCGTACATCTTAAACAACTTAATAGAGTTCAGAGTTTTCATTCCTTTCTGCAGTAGTGGAAAGTCCTTTAAGCAGAGGAAGAGGTGTCCATTTTAGGTAGTTTAAATAATGTGTCAGAAGAGCAGAGGAGTATGCAGGGAGTGGGGACGTGATTGATGAGTGGGTGGAGAATAACTATTACTCTGATGTTTGATATTACGGGCTAGCAGAAACCAGAGACGGATGTTTTCATTACATTTTCTGTCTTCAAAAGATGGTAAATTAAGGGTGGTCCTAGATAGCAAGGTGCTTTTCAAAAAAAGCAAGGGAACAGCACTGAAATTGATGTATTAGTCATTCTTCTCTTTGTCCTCTGAAGAATGAAAATGTAGCATGCCAGATTATGGAACTTTGCTTATGGTGTAATTTGTCATGAAAAACTGTGCTTTCTTTCTCCACCATCTTTGTTAATAATTGATACCTATTCTGAGATCTAAACGCTTAGCATTTGTGTAGTGACAGAAAATACAGCCTCCAATAGAGAGCCACAGATAATAAAACAACCTTTTCTTACGCTGTTTCTACTGATATTTTGAGCAGAAATGTCACTTCTGGAGAAAATACTTATGAAAACATTTTGGAGTGAACAGTCAAGGAGCCAATATATCTGAAACAGTAATTACAATGATGAAATACTTGGTGCCAAACTCCTTTATCAAATAAGAGATCCATAAGACTGTAAGCTGTAGTCTCCTTTTTGGCTAGTGTGGTGGGTTGACCCTGGCTGGATGCCAGGTGCCCACCAAAGCTGCTCTATCACTCCCCTCCTCAGCTGGACACGGGAGAGAAAAGGCTCATGGGTCAAGATAAGGACAGGGAGAGATCACTCAGCAATTACTGTCATGGGCAAAACAGACTCGACTTGGGGAAATTAGTTTTATTTATTACCAATCAAATCAGAGTAGGGTAATGAGAAATAAAACCGAAATCTTAAAACACCTTCCCCCCACCCCTCCCTTCTTCCTGGGCTCAACTTTACTCCCATTTTCTCTACCTCCTTCTCCTCAGCGGCGCAGGGGGACGGGGAATGGGGGTTGCGGTCAGTCCATCACGTGTCTCTGCCGCTCCTTCCTCCGCAGGGGAGGACTCCTCACGCTCTTCCTCTGCTCCAGCGTGGGGTCCCTCCCACAGGAGACAGTCCTCCATGAACTTCTCCATGAACTTCTCCAATGTGAGTCCTTCCCATGGGAGACAGTTCTTCATGAACTGCTCCAGCGTGGGTCCCTCCCATGGGGTGCAGTCCTTCAGGAACAGACTGCTCCAGCGTGGGTCCCCCCATGGGGGCACAAGTCCTGCCAGCAAACCTGCTCCAGCCTGGGCTCCTCTCTCCAGGGGTCCACAGGTCCTGCCAGGAGCTTACTCCAGCGTGGTCTTCCCATGGGGTCACGGCTTCCTTTGGGCATCCACCTGCTCTGGTGTGGGGTCCTCCATGGGCTGCAGGTGGATATCTGGTCCACTGTGGGCCTCCCTGGGCTGCAGGGGCACAGCCTGCCTCACCATGGTCTTCACCACAGGCTGCAGGGGAATCTCTGCTCCGGTGCCTGGAGCACCTCCTCCCCCTCCTTCTCCACTGACCTTGGTGTCTGCAGAGTTGTTGCTCTCACATATTCTCACTTCTCTCTCCAGCTATAATTGCTGTTGCGCAATCCCCCCCTGCCCCCCCTTCTTAGATCTGTTATCCCAGGGGCGCTACCGCCGTTGCTGATGGGCTCGGCCTTGGCCAGCAGCGGGTCCAACTTGGAGCCGGCTGCATTGGCTCTATCAGACATGGGGGAAGCTTCTAGCAGCTTCTCACAGAAGCCAACCCTGTAGCCCCCCTGCTACCAAAACCTTGCCACGCAGATCTGATACAGCTAGGCACGACTAATACTACTAGCCCTCGAACCCAGCATCCTTGAAAACCTGGTAAGGGCCAGATGCTGTTGATTGGAACTGACTGGACCCTTTTTCCTTGGGAACTCTGTAAACAGAAGCACCTGACTTTATAAAGCTGTGCTAGACTTTTTGTTGTTTGAAAAGCTGCTCTTTCAGATAGTCCATCGAAATAAGGATTTCTCTTTCATTTCTTCCTAAAAAGAAATTCTGCCAAATGTCAGCAGTGTTGGAAACTATGAGCTCAGTGTATGCACGCAATGAGCAATACCAACACTGGCAGTGAGCACTGGCAAAGATGCTCAGCTGTGTTTTGGAAGGGCCACCTCCAGGAGCAAAAGACAAGTTCAACAACACAGCTCATATAATATTTTCCAGAGTTTGCTGTGAGTGCTGATGATTTTCATACTTTCAAGACTTATTCCATCAACTCGTAGAAGGAAATACCACCGACATAAATGTCAGAATATTCTATTTGGATCCAGGTCTCCTTGGGTACGGCTGGTTTGCGCTTTTTACATCACACCTATAATGGTTAAAGCAAGGTATTCTGACTATAATAACAGTGGACTTATTTCCAGCAAACACTTTGAAAGACCCTAGAAAAGGACAAGCAAAGTGGGTGGATTCCTAGCAGTTCTAAATGCACATTAGAAGAATTTATTTTAAAATTCTAATGACACATGTTTGGATGTAGGCAAAAAACCCAATTCATAGTAGTACCAGACAGCAAAAAGTACTGCATGTTAGTTTTAGCTAGCGGCAGGAACCTAGTAATCTTTTTTTCTAAAAGAACACATTATTTCAGCGTATATACAAGAAGGAACTGCTAATTCTGTTTCTTTATTAAAGTACGCAAGGGACAAACATCCATTTCCCAAAGTTTAAGAATTAACAATTCCTTGTCCTGTGCATTTCATTGGTCTTCATACATTCATTCACTGAGTTTTCTCTCTGTTTGCTATCTTCTCCATAGAATTGTATGGCATACATTTTTGCAAGGAATAGGCTTTGGATAGTCTCACTATAGTAAAATTATATGAGTACTACCCTCTTTCATAAGTAATTTATCCACGCACCTCTTCAGCCCCTAAAAATTAACTGCACAAACCTGCCTCGTTAAAAATAATTGCATAGCTCAGTCCATTATTTCTTTCATAATGGGCTGCTAGGCTTTTTCCTGTGTATGTAATTTAAATAAATATTAATATATTAAATGTGGGTTTGTGGGAGATGTACATTATGTAAAAGTATTTCTGCATTGGGCGTCTTAAGATTAATCTCCTCTCTCATTAAAATAAATGCGTATGTTGGCTAGTCTGTACTGCCTGCTGTTAAATATCCTTGGCTTTCTCTGTATAGACCTTGTGTCTTGGCAGTAAGAGTTTGACTTGTGATCGTTGACCATCACTGAACATCCATACAACTGATGAAGCAGTCTCCTTCTGATATGAAGAGCTATTAGAGGGAGCTTTACAAATCATGGGTGAGTGATGTTACTACTAGCTGTGATTTCATAATCATTCCTATTTCAGGTTTAGACAGTGTGTTTATACATATATAATGACAGGGAACACAATAAAAGCAAAGCCCAGGAGTGCAGAAGAACTCATATCAGGTATCTTTGGAGAATGGCCAATTTAGCAGACATAAGTCAAAATCTTGTTTATTGTAGGTGTAGCTTTAATTCACTACAAAACCTAATAAACTGTTAGGTCAAATTTGGAGTTAGATGCAATACCATTGATTAGAAAGCAAAGTAAATTAATTATTTAAAAAAAAAAGTCTTACAAAACCAAAACGGCAGCATGTTTCTCCTGCCCTTTCTTTTTGTTTCTGGGAAATACTTAACCATTTTCACATCTTTTTGGAGCAAACAAGATCCTCGTGCTAGCACAAGCCACTAGCATTTAGTCTGTGTCTGCATACAGGCTCATAGCGTTGGAGACTCACGGAAGACTTGATGTCCCTCAATGAAACTCCTTGTGGCATGAATAGGGAAACCAGACACGCAGACTTGCATGCTGTGCACATGTACGTTTGGAGGAAATGATTAAGCCAAAACTTTGAAAAAGTTCAACTTAATATTAAATTTGCTTCCCCCCCCCCGAAAATATTATTTTGGTTGAACAGAAAGCATTGGTGGGTAAACCTGGAATGTCAATTCAGATTTCAAATATTCTGAATATAACCCACAAAATTTCAGATAGAAGGATTTTTCAACAGAGAATTTTTTTTTCCTGATATTATGGACACCTAAAGGCACCTATCTGATTTTGTGGTCCTGTTTTGTGACTTGTTCTATAGATCTATACATATGTATGTGTATATGTGTATTGCAGATTCCATATAAAAATAAAATAGAAACCTCTCCCACTGAAGGAACAGTTTGAGGGGATGAGAGCTATATGTAGGGTAAATAGAGCAATCTTGCCATAACCCAGAAGGATGGAGTTTCCTAACTTTCAACATTTCTGTGCATGTGGTACTATTGCCTGCTGTGCTCTGGTGAAGGGAAGATAAATAGCTTCAGATGCTAAAGAGAATATTCAGATACAATTCTGAGCGTATGCTTGCCAAATGACATTCAACATTCCTGAGTCTGCTGGAAACAAAATGTAGTAGATACTTTAATTTCAGTAATTAGGGTAGTATCCATGTTTAAGACATGAAATTTAAAATGTTTAACTGAGTCATGTATTTCTTCCATGTGCTCTGGGGTTCTTCTGATATTTTTCAAATCTTGATTACTTAAAAGTCCAAGTATAATGCCACATTAGTATTCAGAAAGAATGTTTGAATCTTCATGCATTATTTGATCAGGCTAAGTATGCATCCCACTTTCATTAAGACTTCGCTGATCCCAGAGTAAAATCATTAAACATTCATAAACGACCATTGCTTTTTTCTCCTCCTCAAGAATGTACTGACACATTTTATGCAATTATTTGTCTCAAGTATCTTCCTGAACTTTTAACCCCCTTTACATTCTCTTATGCCTGCTTATATTAAGTCCAAAAATTTTCATTTCAAAGCATTTTTAAAAGCTAATATACAATTCATTTATGTTCAGTGAAAGTAAAATTATGAAAAAGCACCCTGTCATGGTAGGGCTCATTGCTAATTAACTACATGGGTGGTTTCCTTTGAGGAATAATTCCTTTCAGTTCTTTAATTCCCAGGTTAAAATGCCTTTGAGTCTAGGCTCATCTTTTAGAAAGACGTTTCTGAAAGTGATAGCTGGATAATGTTGTCCTCCACGGTAAAGTCTGATATCACTTACATCTCCTGCTCACACAGCTCAGCTCAGTGGCATGAGGATAGACAGGGAATTTAATCCACCAGAGATTTTATAATTTTTTTTTTTCTTTTACTTTGGCTTCCTAAGCACACAAGATTTATGCTTCTTTTAGTACTCCTCGAACCTGACTCCTCCATTCTTTCTCATTATTTGTGCATTATCTGGTGCGAGAGGGATGTTTCTGGGGCTCCAAGCTGTGCACCGCAGCACGGAGCCCACGTCCAGCCCCAGGCTGTGCCGCCGCTGCCAGGCACCATCTTCTCTTCCCAAGGACCAGACCCAAACCACCACAAACCAAGCTGGTCCTCGTGGTGCTCACGGACCTGCCTGAGCACACGGATACGCCTATCCCACCCTTCGGGGTTGTCCGGAGCTATATGGAGGGGTGGTATGTAAGGAGAACTGCTCACAGTCCTGCAAGACCCATGGGCAGTGGCTTTCCCTCCCTCCTGTGGTTTGTGCTCTAACTCCAAGCTGGAGATATAAGAGCCCAAAAGAAACAGATGTAAGCCATTACGTTCAGAGTCTGCAATATTTTAATGCTGAAATACTTAGAAAGCAATTCAGAATGGTAGGTATGCAAAGCTGGGAGAGTAACCAGCTTTTTGCCATCACTTATTCTAAGAATAAAAATTCCTTTTTAGAAATCTATATAAAATACTTTTAAATATCCAGTCTTTTTATTAAAACATCTTTATTAAATGTGTTTAAAAATTTCAGATGTGTGCTTATTACAATTAAAACTGATGATAAAACCCCCATTGGTTTCATGAGTAGGGATTAATCAAAATACTTAATTACTCATTACTGGAAAAACATCTGCACAGAATTTTAAGTCTGTTTGACTTGTTTGTTTTTGATGGCTTGGTTTAACTTTAATGTATCTGAAGCCTAAGTACGATTTTGGTACAAAATAGGAAGGATATGGCTACATTGGAGAAAGAAGACATAGAGTTTATATTCTCAGTAAAAGCCAGACTGGCTTCGTTTAAAGATGGACTATAAATCTTCTTATATTGATGGTTTCTAAAGCTTAAGAAAGAGGGTTTTGTTAGTTCTTTTTCTTAGGGATTCTTTCCTGCCCCCTCTTTTTCTGCTGCTTGCTTTAATTAGAGAACTAATGCAGTAGTGACATCAGAGATACCAGGAAGCAAACTTTTAGTCATTAAGAACAAATGAGAATTTCAATCAAATCATTAAAAGCATTTCAGGATGGCTTGTTTTTTAAATACTTCTTTCCTATCAGAAATCAAGAATGGAATTATTTATTACGTGTCTGTGCATTCCGAGCACAGGATTTGGAGTTGTAGTAGTCATCCTTGATGCTGAATATTGAAAAATGGGTATTGCTGATATTCCTCTTTATAACTTTTTAAAGAGAAAAAAAAAAAACCTGCAAAAAACCCACATAATCTTTTTTTCAGTCCTCCTTTACAGTCATTAAGGGTATAAAGCAAATTTTTTAAGTGGCTAGCTTGCTTTTACATATTTAGGACTTTTAGCTTAGCCAAGGGAATAAGAAAATTTCCTCTACTCCTCTGATTATATTGCTTATAGTCACGTAATCTGAACGTAGTCGGTACTAGCTGTAAATGAGTAAAAGGGTCCTAATCTGTGTTTCAGAACAAAAAGTGAACCTTTGACAATCTGTTGCTGAGACTAGTTTCCAAACATTTTGCAACGTTTTTTGCCATCCATTGCTTTGCTACCTAGATGATGTATTGTACCTCAGGTTCGATAAATTTTTATTTTTGCTAAGCTATTAAGTAGTCATTCTCTTGAACAAAGTTTCTAGAAACTATTTGTATTATTTGACTTTCATATTTGTATTTGATGGGCAACTTGTGGCAGTTTTACCGACAAATTTTTCTCCTGGATGAAGTCTCTAGTACTACAGGCAAAGGAAATTTAGAAGTCTTAAGAGATCACTATTCTTGATACAGCTGTGAAAAAACAGCTGTTGTCCAAAAAAACCATCAGGTATTCTGACTTCCTTCGCTGTCCTCAAGGTTATCTAAGGACAGACTCAGGAAAAAAGAGAAAAGTCGGGATAATCTTGGCTTTGGAAAAAGAAAAATAAAAAAATCTAACAGGATTTCAACATCTCTTTTGCAAATGAAAATAAAACCTAACTGAGTGCTGCTTTTCCAGATTTTCCTCATTTGAACCACAGGATTTTCCAACATGGTTATTTATGACTATGATGTTGTTAGCTAGATCTATATCTATGTATATAAATACCCATGCTTATTTTACAGTAACTACCTGCAAGTATGACTTTCAAAAATGTATTTAAACATCATTAACCTGCTATATTTCAAACCACTCTCACATATCTTTTTTTTTCCTTGTTTGTTACAAAGCAGTTGTCTATAATTTATCTCTAGATGGAAAGAAATTCCTTGTAAGTAAAATTTTTACCTTATTAACCTTCAGGGCCTATCCAGCGAGAGTAGACTAGAGAACTGCAGGAGATGATGCCTATAAAACCTTTTCACCGTTAATATACAGAAATCTATTAAGAGCTGTAAAGTTGAGTTTCACTTGCTCATTATCAGTGAAGCTGGTGAGGCTGCAAGAAAAGACAGATTCCAGGTAGTTTCATCTTTAGAAATTGCTGTGTGGTCTTTGATGATGATACATTATTGCTTTGCTGAGACTTGTGTCTGACTTCCACGTATGGTTTGCTGCTTAGCGCCTCGTCAGAGGGATCTTCAGTGGCAAAACAGAGAGATCTAGGTCTTGAAGGGTTCAAGTGTGAAGAGGTCTGCGTCGTATCTCATGTTGCTCCATTTATCTTTAAGGGTTGTTTTGTTTTCAGTCTAGCTTAAGAGCAGTAAGTCCATTTAGTGCAAAAGACTGCTTTGCTGCTGTGGCTGTAATGGTGTGCTAGCTAGTGCCAAGCGTGTGTAACCGACCTTGCAGTGGGCAGCGTCCCCTGCTAGCGTAACGTTACCTGGCTACCATCCCGTGATAATCTAGTTTTCTCAATCTCCCACCTTCTTATTACTCCGGTATCAGAACTGCCTTCCCAAATGTGGAAGAAAATTCTTACTACTCAAAAAGTCTCTCTATTGCCATTGAACAGAACACACTTTCCTGTAACACAACCTGTTGTGCACTGAAAACGACATCCTCTCGCATAAAGCTTTCTAGGAAGCTTTGGACTGGATGGAAACTGTTGTGGCAGTATTAAAGATGATACATTTATTCCCATTGCTCCCTGCCCAATCCGTTCTTTCTGTTGCTTGTGTTGACACCCAAGTTCAGGGATGCTGTGGCTATGCACATTGCTCCATCACTGTTTCCGTGACAGTAAAAAGGACCAGTAAAACGCCTGTTTGTGGATGTCTGCTGGTTTTCATTTAGCAGTGTCTACAGCCATAAAGCCCATGATGTTTAGGTGGCTTCTGTGGCAGACAGAATTACTGATCGCTTAATAGTGCAAGACAAAGTAGAGTCAAGGCACAGATTCTTTATCGTGGTGAAAAAATTAACAGGTACTAAATACACACCACGGTGCCCTCAAACTGCCTAATTTAGCAATTTCAGTACCTGATTAACATGCTAAATATGTGGGATATATTAGATCAAATTTAGTGGTATAAAAAGTTCATTAGAAATGTATTGAAAGGGTTACAGTAAGAAGGCTTTAAAACCCGAGTCTTTTATTTTGGGATCAATATTCAAAATGAACTAGTTGAAACTGTTTCTGTCACTGCAGCAGTGGGTTACACGGGCGGGTTATGCTCTGCATTAGGTGATATTACAGACTATTACACAGATTATAGAAAGCTCTGTCACTGCAGCATAATATTTGTGCAGCGGTGGGAAAATATCCTATAGTAACTCACATTTTCTTTTAGATGCTGCCACTTGGGCACTGTAAAGCATCCACAGTGGTGAGGAAGAATCTGGTGCTTATTTTGAAAATCCTCAGACAGAAGACGCCCTGGTTTGTGCACAACGTCTAGCAAACCACATCATTCTCTGAAGCACTTTCTTTCTCAAATAGAAACATTACTCCTTTCTTCCTGAGGAGCTGCCTGGTTTTCAGCATGGAAAAAAAAACCCAACAGATTGGAAAAGACTCCGAGACTAAAAAAATTAACAAATGCGAGATTGGTCGATCAGCATTTCCCTCTTTTGGAGGGTGGTCCTTCCTTCCTGGAGGCAGGAGGGTTGCATTCTGCCACGGGTGCCACAATGTCCCCTCTTTCTCTGTGCCTTGAAGAAGTTAGGTGCAGATCTGAAATATTTAACTCTATGTGTATGTGTAATGTTTATTTGGGACAGTCATTCCAGATGCAGCAGGGGAGTGTGGCAGTTTGAATTCAGGGATCACCACTGTAGCTTGTTCTCACCTGTGCCCTCCCGGGGGCGAGGGGCTGGCGGCACGGAGCAAGGCGGTCGCTGCTGATGACTCCACCAGCCTCGTTCCTTTCATTTTCCTATAGTTTTGTAGACACTCTCTGCCACCTACGTGATAATGCAATTCTTTTAGTTGCAAATGCAGCAGGAAGGGCTGCAAGTCATCCTTTAACCATTCAACTCAAAAAAATGTTTCATGCAGTCCTTTTTTTTTAAAAAAAAAGACCTTTAGAAATCTGCAAGAAAACCGGAGTTTGGGGTCTAAATATCTTGCAGATTTTGTCATTATACTTACTAAACTGCATCAGTATTGTTGGAGCTCATGCTGGTATTGCAGAATCTGGTAGATCACTTCAGTAAATTGGGTGGAGGGAAACTGGGAGGAGAATTATGTCCTCTGTTTATGTCCATTGGCTGCAAGCATAACTACATACCTTCAGTGAACTTAAGGGACTAACGATAATAGCTTGCCAAGTACACTTTTAATTCCTTGTGACTTAGCACATAAATTAGGGGCCTTGCACTTACAGTTTCCTACCATTCCACTTTATATTTTTACGTGATCTATTTTTCTGTGTGAGCTTTGTGTTGTTTGTATTAGCATTTTTTAAAGCCCTGGTTACAGACCAGTGGTGATAAGCAACTCCGTCCTCAAACTGTTCACAGCTGGAATTTTTTGTTATGATAAGAGCAGGGAGGGAGCAGAAGACAGATGGGAATCTGGGGAGTTCTCTCTAGGCACCATCTTGCAAAGATCAGATCTGGAATCAAAATTAAATCCAAATGATCTCTTTTACTTTCTTGCACATCAATAGTCTATTATTAAAACCCAGTATCTGTGGCTCAAAATTAAATTAATTAGCCTAATCTTAATAGGATAGCTTTAAATATTCATCTACATTGTCCAAGGACCACCTTAAATTAGGCTGATTGAAAACTGCTCATAAATTACAAATGTACATATTGATCCTTTGTGCCCACCCATGCTTTTGAGTGGAGTTCATGTGCAGAAAACCTTCTTTCCCTTAAGGCCAATCCATGTGTTGGAGCAACTGCAGTCAATACATTGACAGCACAAGCCATTTGCAAGCAGATGAGGATAACAAACACGTCAAATTTGTTTTCAGGAAAAATACAAACTATCCTGGTTGATACATCACCGTTACCATGCTCCTGACGTAGCAGGGCCCAGTTCATTTTCTCACAGGTTCAGTTGCATCCCTGTTATCAGTAGGACTGACCAGAATTTTAACACTGAGATAAGCAGAATATGTAAATGCAGTTCTGCTTCCAAAGCCATCAGTGACGGTGTTTAGTCTTCTCTGGGCAGGAGCGTAAGACCCTGTAAGACCCCTATCCTGTAGGAATCGGTCTTTACGTTTCCTGAGCCAGTTCAATATCTGCTCTGAACACCCCCGCTAGAAACACCAACTGCTTGGATTGCTCACCTCTGAATTGAGCCTAGTTGTCGTTATGGCAGAGCTCGCTAAGGTGCAGCAGCGAAGGAGCGGACGTGGTTAGACAGAAGTCTCCTCTCGTCTTACTTCCCGTGGAAGAAAGAGGGAGAGGGTAAGCCCATACAGCTACCAGAGGAACAGGACTTCTTGGGAAGAGGGTTGCAACACTGGCGCCTTGTGTACGAGCCAGACTTGAGCAGATGACACAGGAATGTCCTGGGGTCCCAAGGCTGGAGGCCTGAGCGCTGGGCTGGCTGCCACAAGAAAAGGAAATTCCAGCCCGCTGGGGAATGGCTGGCACGAGCGACAGGGGTGTGGGAGGGAAGGCCGGGAGTTTCTTCCCTAGCGCAGATTGCCTTTTTTTCTGTCAGACCACAGTACGGCTCCAAGCACTTTCAGTACTATTAACTCCTTCATGCTGCCAGAAAAAATACAAAGAGTAGTTCATCAGGAGTGTGGAAGGGGAAAATCCTGCATATAATAATAATGATAATGCAGGACCAAGATATATAAACAATATTTTCAATAATGAGGTCATTCAAATATTTCCAGTTCTTTATTTATTCTAGGTAACTATTCCCGCTTTATCATTCTTGCTGCATATGGAAGATTAGATATTTTGTATTCTTTAACTTTCCCACTTGATTTAACCGTTTGACCATTTGTTTTAACCATTTAACCATAATGACTCAGAGAGATTAGGTGAAAATCCCATAAACCGCCAGAGTTTTACACATCTAGAGGCACATGGTGTTCAGAGCCAATATTTCTGCTGGAATAAAGCTGCAAAGCACATATTACTATATTTTCATTTGGTCATACTGACTCTCCAAGTTGCTGACATCCCGTGGTATGAACTACAGCATTCCGACTGCTTTTTGTGTGAAATCAAAAGGTCTATTTTCTCTCAATTTATTTCTCAGATAATTTTTTTCCAAATTCATACATCCAAGAAGTAATTAAATCAATTTTGTATACTCCAAAGTTGTTTTTAATGCCGTATTAACAGGAAGCAAACGATACTCAGTCTCCAAATGTAGAATGTCTGGATCTAGGGTCATTACGATTATCAGGCGGTTTGAACTTATTTGTGCTTATGATCCAGAGGTCTTAGAGAAGCACATAGAAGCAGTTTATAATAAGAGGCAATTTTTATTTCACTGTTCACGGCACTTGAAAATGAACACATGGTAAATGTCAAAGTAGTTTTCAGATTTAAAAATAAAAAAGAGAAATACACATCCTTCTTGTCTTTTTTTTCCAGCTAGCTCTAAAGACTGTATTTGCTCTACTTATAAAATGACTTCTTCACAGTAAGGTGGTAGCAAAGAACTCGGAGCTTCCAATGCACAGTGCCATCCAAGCCATTTCTTGACACAGCCTAACAAATCCCTTTTGTACCGTTAGCAAGGTAAGGGATGGATGCACTTGGTCCACACTGACTTGGCCAGAGGTGGTTGGACCTTTCTGGGGTGTTCGTGCCAGCTGAGACTGGCTGTCGCTCCCTGCTCGCTCGTGCTGCGGGGGAATCGCGGCTCATCCGCTGCGGCGGGTGCTCCAGGAGGCTTTTCCTTTTGTCGTTGTAATATTGTTGTTCCTCCTACAGACTTCAGCAACAACAGAAATCGTGGCTCTTTCTATGTGATTCCTCCTGTACTGGTGGATGACAAACAGGAACAGAATCACAAGGTCAGGTTTTTCATTCATTTCCATTTGTTTCTCCAAGTTCTTAGGTCACGGTTTCCTATTTGTGCCCCGAAAAGAAAGCACGATGCACGCAGGTGTCCTTCCAGGGAAGCAGTCAGGTAGGCTTTATAGACACAGATGCAAAAGGAAATGTTAGTGAGGTTCACTGAAGTATTAAAGATGTTTTGGTACAATATCCAGGATATTTGTATTAAACCTGTGTAACGTTGCTGTAAAAAACCCACTGCATCTCCCACCATCCTCAGAAATACCTGGTAACACTTTTTTTTCCCTAAGTGCTTTAAGCTATGTTCATGCAGTTGTTTCGTATCAGGTGTTCCTCCCATTGGGAGAAGTAGTAAATAGATTTCTGAACACTGTAGCACTTTTAATTATACATTTTCTCAATTCTTGGCAAAAATAAATTGATCAAAAGTGCACTCAGTAAAGTGTTCCTGATTTCCATATTTAGAATTTAACAAGATATTTAAAAATAGTAAAAATTATACCCAGCTAATAATTATATAGGCTACTAAAAATGAAAAATAGCCAGGGAGTTCAGTTAATGGACTGCTGATTTTTTTTTTTTATTTTGGTGTATTTAATCAGAGACTCCATGTAATAAGGTTTTATATTAGTCTTTTATGATGATAGTGATGTTCTCCATTGCTGACATAACCCTAACTGCTATTCGCAGAGGTAATAACAGGTTGCAGGAACACCCGTGCACCATACTGTATATGTATTTATGTACTCACGCGTATTCCTGTTCAGAGACTGATAAAAAATTTTAAAAGCTGTCTCCTAAAGCATAAATCCTATCAAAAAAGAGGTTTTGTGAGAGATGCAGAGAATGTATTAAAAATAAAACAGTCTAAAAGACTACTAGTTTCAAACCCGGTGTGATAGGCCTCTCTGAGATCATTTCCTACCGCTATCGTGCTGGTTGGCTGCGCAGATTGTTACTGCTCTCTTGAACGGACGGTCTGTACTTCTCTTGTAAACTTCAGAGTTACTGGACAATAGAGGTATTTCATTTTGAGGCCCTTTGAAAAAATAATCCTGTTTTATATTTATTTCTTGATGAAAATTCACGTATCTTTACTGCAGAGTAGTATTTGTTCAAAGCTTAAATCCCTACCACTTTATTTCTGGAACGATTCACAGGCGTTGTCTCCAACCTTTGCTGCATTATAGTGGTCTGGCTGCCAGCTCCGAGTGCTTTGTTTTATTTTCTGTCTGGTGACTGCTTCACTCCACCCGGCTCCCTGTGCGATTGAAAAGAAGGCAACGTTAAATAAGCTTCGATTACAATAGCGTCTTCCAGAAGAGCTCGGATACTTTCAATCTCTCTGCATTTGTTTTCTTGGGTAAGAAAAGAACTATTGTTTCAATTACTATCTTGAGAACTTCTAGGTAAATATGAATAGTTGCGTGAACCAACTTTATGACTACAACCAGTAGTCGATACTTAGAATGGTACAATCCAGCGGTCAAGTACAGAATACACAGCTCATTCCCATCTGTCTTTTTGTAGCTTTTAGTTTTGTCTGGCAAGGTGGATCATGCATATATATTTAAGTATGTTTAAATATTTCCTGGCGGTATGAGACAGGACTGTAACAACTATCAATGCTGCGAATTGCACTGAACATTTTATGAACTCAGAATTTATGTTGCTGTTTAGTTTTGTTTTGCTTTTCTGCCATGTATTTTCTTAGAAAGGCCTCGAGCTGACAATATATCAAGTGAGTTCTAAGTTAACAACTTTACTGCCTTATTTTATATTTCTAAAAATTATGTTGGAAAATTTAGTACCTGTGAAACTCTTAATAGCTTTAGGGCTCAATTCAATACAAGGACGTATAGCAGCACAGCTAGCACACACCATGGCAGATGGATAAAGAAGCTGCAACTCCATTTGCTCAGAAGGAGTTGCGTAAGTCAGAGCTGAGTGCAAAAACTGTGAGTTTCTGGTAAACACAGAGACATACCAGGCACAGTCCCAAATGGGTTGCAGGGCTCATCCAAGCACTCCTCCAGCTGCTCCCACATGGGGAAGGATGCCTGGTCCCTTCCTTCCAGACAAAATTCAGAGAAGTGGCTTTCTGGATGTAGGGACCTCAGCTGTCACAAAGGAGCGTGACTGATATCTCTCTCTAAATGACGGTGTAACTTGACTAACTCCACACCAGAGAGCCTCCTCACCCACCACCTCCATGTTGGCTGGCAGCATCACTGCTTTTCTGGCCACGTTTGTCTCAGTCATGCATCAAAAATGAGTGGCAGATATGTAATAGGATAATCCCATCATATTATTTGCATGTCTGAGATCACACAGCCTTCATAGATCTGACATAATGAAATGTTAATTCATACCCTATTGATTTTTTCTTTTTTTTGTAGTTGACGCTCCTTGCCCATTGTCTATGTGAAGGTCTAGCACATAGGATACTGAAAACAAAGGCTTCCTCACGTGGATTGATCCTGAGTGTCCATTCACACATGCTTGAAGGAGTTGTATTTTTACACTTCTTGCTGAGCATGTAATGGGACATAAATTGCCTGACTCACCATGAAGGAAAATGGCTTACATAAAGGGTTTTCTCTTTCTCTGCCGTATATTTCAACAAAGCCAGGTCTCTGCTTGCTCTTTTACCTGATTTAGTATCCTCTCACCCAGGATAAGAGATCAGGGAAGGCACCTTTCTTGAACAGTTTTTATTACATTCTGAACTAGCCTCTCAGCATCTTCCCCGGGTTTAATTTTTGACTTAGATAAGTCATTTGAGGAGACAGATCTGAAGACAAATTCCTACAAGTGAAAACGGACCCTAGAGCCTAGGGAGTCCTTAAGGAAAATCTTGATCTTCATGTTCCACAGAATTACCATCTTCCTTGCTCTGCTGTCCTGCAAGCCCTTTTCTCAGAGAGGGTGCAGGAACTGCAAGAGTTGCACGTTGTCTCGTATATTTTGACGTGACTCTATTGCATTCCTTTTCCACTTTGTTACCAACTTACAAGCTTTTCCTACAAATCAGTAAATATTAGGTCAACTGAGATGCCTGTTCTGCAGCAGAGGATCTGTCTGTGCTTGTAATGTGTGAGAAGTTATATTCTAGCATCCAAATAGTTCGTCTTTTCTTGTAAGAAGAGAAGCTCAGGGAATAGACATGCCTGTTGGTTATATTTACAGTGGCTTTAGTATGTTCTTTTGCATCACTGCTGCTCTCTGTTCTTCTCCACAGGGAAGGAACTTCAATTGTAGAGAGGTGACCTTATGTATTGTTATTAATTAACACTTCCACATAGAAGTTAGCACCTCTATCACAGGCATGCAGAGAGCCTGCTACTCGAGATGCAATGCAGGCAAGCAAGTTACCAACAACTCTGTTCAAATGTGGGCAGGTCCTTCCTACAGCTCTGCCAGGCCAAGCAGAAGTACACATGTACATCGGTCTCTGAGACAAAGGAACATTCCTGAGGACGTTAATGGGAAAGTAAGTTATATTGCCAGAACACGTGATCTTTAACTCAAGTCACATTTACTGGTCCTCTCAGAGTACCAAGGGCTTCCCAACTGCAGGAAGCACACGGATCGAAAACTCTCCTGGGATGTCTAAATACGTCGAAGTTCAATTTTTTTACATCTCCAGGACCCAGAAGATTTCATTTTTTCTCACATATTTTTTTATTTGCTCTGTCAATCTATGTGGTTATCTCTTAATATCAGAAAATTTAGAAATCTATGGGATTGCTTTACAATATTGCTTGAGTTTATACGCTGTTCTGGCACATAAGTCAGACTCTAGGGGGACCAGCTAGCTTAGAAATTATCATCTCAAGGCTGCAGCAAGAACATAACTACTTATTTTGCAGTATAGCTGTTCCTTGAACCTTCAGCTTGATTGCATAGTGTGGATTTATAACCTCCTTGATGCTAAACCAGCATTTTCAATATTGTCTGGAGGAGGGCCATGGATCTGCCAGCTATGGGATTGATCAAATTAGCTTTCTGATAAATAGTAGGCAGTTAGACTGCCGATAGTCTAAAGTAATACTCAGGGAACAAAATAAACTCTCTGTAGAAAAAAGCATTATCCTTTATTTCATAATAATAAATGACAAAATATCTGTGTTGAATATCAACACTTCTGGCAGTAAGGCCTTGGACATAAAGATAAAAAGTTCTCTGGCATGTAAAGAGCGCTATCTAAGAAAAATTTAAAAAAACCTTGCTGCTTCAAATACTTTTTCCACATATTCAGTGTCACTGTTGCATGGCAAGAGGACTGGGTGAGCTGCTGAAGATGGTGTAACCAGCTGGCACCTGGCACTAGGTTTCTTTGCTCTCTGTGTTAGGCAGCCATTTGAGCTCCCTCACATGTTGTCTTCTGGGCAACAGATTTTCCTCTAACCTTCTCTCGCTCGGGGCTCCTCAGAGGCTTTGTTTGTAGGGGCTTGGCTTTGCTGCTTCTGGGGGCTTGACAACACAGGTCAAATCCAGAGACCTGAACCTAAGGACCAAGAAGGAAATGTTGCTGGTGCAGCCTTTACTCCATTGAGTCTGCTGGACCTGGGTGGCCTCCATGTCCCCTGGGTGGTTGTAGGGGGCATCTTAAGGAGACGCTTCCTTGAGGCAGAGACAGGAGCCCTGTGCTACAAGGCATCCCTCACCCCGTGAGGGAGAGACATGCTCCAGAAACGGAGGCTACGTCTGTTCTCCTGTGGTGCCTCCCAGAACTCGGCGTGCTCCAGTCTTGGGGGCTGAACGTTGGCGCAATTGCTCAATCAATGCCTGTGCAATTTTAAACTCTGGCTGCCAGAAGTCTTTTTACTTAATGTATATTTAGACCAGGGAATAGTGGCACTTTTCTTATGGAAACAGTCTTGCTGAATGAGAGTAAATGGTACCTATAAAGTTAGCCTTCCTAACCTGTAAAACGTATAACAAACGGGTGGAAAAATGTTTCCAGCAAGCTCCTTTTCAATTCCTTCAGAGGAGAAACAAGTTTGTGGTTAACATATATACGATCCTGAACCCTGCGAGTCTGGCATTTACTAGCTTTATGCCAATGAGAGAACCACAAATGTACATGTAGCGACTCCTCTTATGGAAATGTCATCTCCTGTGCCCTCCAAGAGCCAGAAATGTTTCCATTTATGAAAAACAGACCGTCAAGTGGTGTGGTGGAACTTACCACCACAAATGAAGATCTTTTTGATGAAATCACATGGATAGGTTTGTTCAAACTGTACAGTATATAATTTGCCTGCTCCACAAATGGAAACGAAAGAAATGAGTGTCAGATGGCCCTTGCGGGCTGCTGTGTGTCATATTGTTTATTTAAACAGATCAATGATTCTCGGGATCTGTGGCACAGCTTAATTCATGATGGAAACAAAAAATGGACGATAAATAATTAAGCAGTTGAACAGCAAAACCCCAAAGTTTTGCCTTTTTTTTTCCCCTGCTTGAGGGATGTAGTTAGGAGTGAACATTTCCACTGGGACCTAGTGGCGGTAACTGAAGTGTCAGCACTTTGCACTGGTGTGCGAAGTCCCATCTAGCACTGAGCTGTTCAGCCTGAAGCCACTGTCCTATTAGGAGAACTCATCTAAAAAGGTATTTCTCAAGCACACTTATTTTAAAGCACTTTTATTTAAATTACTGCTGCTGTCTTGTTTTCCACAGAGCCTGTCAGAAGTAAAGCAGCGTAATTTTACTTCAGGAAAACCCACAGAAGCTTTTTCTCCTCAACTCACAGCCAGGCAGGCTGGGAAGCTTCCTGGGGGTTCAGGATCTCATGGAATCAGGAAATCTGCAAAATCTCTCATGATTCCCTGCATTCAGTGCTGCGAGTACTGCTGTGTTGTTTAATCCTACAGGTTCATTTTTGCGACTCAGTATTTATACACCTTCAGCTATCAGGCTGTAGCGGATCTTCAGACGTATACCACTCAAGATGGGTAAGAGTCTTAAAATAATTTTGCCAATCTTAAAAGAAATCTTGTAGAGGGCATGTGTAAAAAGTTATTAGTTAAAGACAAAACTTAAGGCAGAACAGATTCTAATGAAGCTTGATCAAACCAGTAAAATAATTTAGCAACAGAAGTGGGTTTTGGTGAACAAACAAATCAAAAATAATTCAGAAAAAGCATGAACATTTTTGGGTAGTGACTAAGGTGTTAGCCTCTTGTGACTGTGAGCAATTAATACATAGTCTTGATAAAGCACCAACAGTGGGTTAAGTTCTGTAAGTAAACATGGGAAATGCACCACCCCGTTTTAACTTGAGTGGAAATTTACATAGCTCATACCAACATCATCACAAATGTACTTAATTCCTTTTTTTTAAGTGTCCTTGCTACTTATTTCTTTGAAGTGTATTTTTTTTTTCTGTGTCAGTAACTAGGCAGAATGGCCCAACACCAAAAACCTATCTGCGTACTTCATTTCACTTTTGATGGGTAAATTTTAGGAAGCATCCGGAAGCAATGGCTCTGTACCAGTCCTTTGGGAATTGCCCTATGTTAGGAGTTCAGTTTATGCAACTTTCCTACTTTTGCTTTTATTTTATGCAGATAATAGACATAAAATGTGGGTCACTTGGACAAATGTGTTTTATTCAAATCAGAGAAAATTAAGAGGCAGTTTTCCAATGCTACCCTGAAGTGTTTCTTAAACCTCCATGCAGCTTTGTTAACAAGTAGTCTCTCATCAAATAAACATCAAAAATAGTGAAAGCAAGTCAGCCTCAGCTTCTGCCCAGTAATGAACTGAATGAGTTGGGATAAAAATTATCTCAGGCTAAGCAGAGATATTAGGCACTAGAGATATGATAACCCTGTACTTATTTTTTTTTAATCCTCCTCAGTCAAAAGGCTTTGGACTAAAATTACATTTAAAAAAAAAAAAATCTCTGAGCATTGAATCCATAAGGGCAAGTGGGTTCAAGTAGTACCAGTTATGACTTATCTCTGTATCTAACACGTGAACTGTATGTAAGAGGAACAGCAAACATGTCCGGATCCCATCACAAATTGAAGAGTGTAACCAAACCCAGTCTCTCCCTCTCTGTTTCGAGCAAATGCAGGGCTGCCACGCTGGACCGGAGCTGCTGTCCCACCCCACGGCGAGAACCGGGGAAAGCGCTGCGGAAGGCTCTCAGCCGGCACAGCCCGTGGAGGCAGGGCTCTCTGCTTGGCTGCGCAGTCTGACTTCAGGACTGTGTTTGAGGAGCTGTGCGCGCTCAGCTTCTCCTTTGTTAATGTGAGTTTTCTCCATGGAGACGCTGAATGGCAAATCTTGAAACAGGAATAACTGCTTACCTTCTAAATGGCAATCTACTGCAAGCCATGTCTGCTGAAATGTGGTGAGAGCAGTTCCTAGGGGACACATAATGGAACCACAATAGATCAGAAGCACGGGGGACTGAATGGAAAAAGAAACACCCTCTGTGTATACTAAACCAGTTACTTTATTATGATAAACTGGAGCTGTAGCAGAGCTATGAACTTTGCCAAATAAGGCACCCCACAAACCTTGAGATTTCACCACTGCTTTTCAGTACGCTGTGCCTCAATCAAGTGAATGAAGGCTCAGACGGAGGTGGCAGCAAAGCCGGGGCCGTGACAGTGGCAGCCGGTGCTGTGCCCACCGAGGCAGCGGGAGGTACAAACTTCCCTAAGGGATGGAATGGCTGGGAGTGCTGTCACGAACAAATGCTCCACTGTAGCTCTGAGCTTCAGCATCCCTGATGGATGTCTCAGCAGGCTGGCTGCGACCGACATTATCAAGCGTATTTCTGTACAGACACTGAAGAACAAAAAATAGTGCTCTCACTTCTTGTTAGATGTCCATGGCCAGGATATTCCTGTCCAGATTAATAAAGTCATTACTAATTTAGAGGAGCATGTCTCATTTATCTCTTTATATAAATCCTGCCTCTGAGGTGATAGCTAAGCAGCAGGAGATTTCAGTGCGCGACCTGGGGCAGCCTGCCTAGCAACCTCCCGCTGCATGAACCGAAAGACACGGGTGGTCTCTGTGCCGACACTGCACTGTACTTAGAGGGACTTGGAAATGTATAGTGCTATATTAGTAAGCAAAGCCTCTAGTTAGGCTAACTTAAAGTAGCTTTTAATCTTTGCTAATGAAAATCTGCAGTTAAGATCCTAAGTCTTTTTCCCGTTTTCCAAATAATTCTGCAGCTTTGGGTGCGATCCAATACCCATTGACTTAAAAGCAAAAATCTGGCTGGAGCATGCCACTTCTGCTGCCAGTCCTGTACCAGTCCAGAGGCTGCCTGACAAGGGAAGAGTCCAAAACTCGACAGGGGCTTCCCCGACCAGCCTAACGCTCCCACCGCACTCACATGAGCCTCCTGCACATCCCACTAGCAGTGCAGAGTCAGCAGGCACTGTGCGTCAAGCTCTGGCATGGGATGAGGTGTCCACAGTTTTTCTCCTCTGCCGGGATCGAAGCAGTGCTGTCACAGCTCAAGTGCTCGTGCGGGTAGCTGTTTCCTTGCTAAAGCACTTTTGAGGTTTTTGCACAACTGGAGCCTCAGGTTCTAGTTTTTACAGTAGGAGAAGTTGCATATTGGTGGGCGGGAAAAAGACTAAATCAGATTTGTCGTGTTTTCACTCTTCTGCTTAGCCAGACTGGAGATGAGCCTCCAAGCAAAACAATCTACAGCCTCAAGGGAGCTTTGGACTTGGCACTTGAGCTTCACTCCATAAGCATCTCTTTTGCCAGCGTGTCAGAGCTAGAAATAGCAAAACCTGGATATGACAGCTGAGGAAAATGAGAGCAGGTTAGGAAGCACTAATGACTGCAGTTCACTTTCAGACTCCCCCCATACCTGAGAGAACTGAGTAACGAGTTTTGACTAGAATAATGTTAATGCATCTGTAGCTTCCCCTCTTCTGCAGCCCCGAGGCTGCCTAGCCCGGGAGCAGAGCGTGGCGTGGGGCGGCTCTGCTGGCTCTCTGCCGCTCGTGTAGTTTCCCTTACGTTGGGAAGATGTCTGTGCAATTTGTTAAGTGAGTTTAAAACTGCTCAGGTCTGCAGAGAAGAGCGGGGCAGCCTGAGGAGGGCCAGCACGTGCTTGGAGACTGTCAGTGTGGGGAGGTGTCGTCACACACGGGGGAGCGACTGCAGAGTGGTCCCCAGGACGGGGTTGAGCCTCTTCATTGTGAACATCGACAAGTCTGAGTTAAACCCACTTTCATTAAAATGTCACTGTATCCTTGTGTCCTACCTAGAGAGACAGTGACAGGGAGGAAACCTGGCTTAAAACGCTCAGGAAGACACCACCTCCGCGGGTGAGACGGGACCTTGTCTCTGCAGCAGAGCGCTGTTCCAGCCTCTGGGCTCAAGTCCTGAGGTAACGTTTCAGCAGGCTAAAAAAAGCCTATTTAATGAGGTCCAGGGGGCATTGTGCCTCTTGCCTGCGCCTCGTTAGTGAACTGACTGCATTACAAATAGGCAAAACCCATCAACCTCATGCAATCAGATATTGCTGCTGGGTCTGTTGCTGATTTACAAAGATCAGCTGTTCTGGGTTAAGCAATCGCATATGGGAACTTGTCAGGAACTTCCTTGAAGTAAGCCCCAAAGTAAGTTACATCTTTATAGGAAAATGTTTAAAAATAAAACCATATGAAGAAGTATGCAGAAATAAAAGCTGGAAGTGGAAAGATAGCTCTGTTTATTTTGCTATAACTCACTGTCCCCATCTGGTAAACAAAAAGTAGGAAGAAACAACTACTAAAAGCGAAGTTTCAGGGGTGAAGAAAATGGAGATTATTCCTTCAAAGATTTTTGTTGTTTTTAAGATTATTTCGTCCTTTTTTTCCCCCTTCCTTTTTTTTTTTTTTTTTATTTCTTCTTTCTTCTCTTTCTGGGCAGCAGAACTTGAGTTTTCTTGCCTTCATTTCTATTTCTCCAGTTATGAGAAATCATTATGACGGGGCAGGCAGTGGAACTAGCATAAGCCAGAGTTGTCATCACTCTCCCATAGCCATGAGTATTAAGTTTTCACTTGTACTAGGTCAGAGTAGAGCCTTTGCGTGGGGTGGTGACTCCGCAAGGACAAGACTTTTTGAAAAAATGGATTGGTTTCAGTGCAAGTAGAATCATATCCTTGAGCATAAGAAATATATTGCACAGAAATGTGACTCTAGGACAGCTACGCAGTCAGTAAACTCCAGCAGGAGAGGAGCTGTGATACAGGGCCCACGGTAGAGTCCATCACACGTGACCGGAAGGACATCGATTCACACAGTTTGCTCTAACCTGGTGCTAAGGGAGCAAGGGGTGGTTCTTGCTGGGTCTTTAGTTAGGAAATGCAGTTACGGTTTACAAGGGAGTCGACAGAAGCTTCTCAGGAATGATGGGCTTGCGGTCCATGGAAAATTGTTTATTTCATGGTGGCAGACAAGGAGGGGAAGGCTGGGCAGGCCCGGACTTTCCTGTCCTGTAGTCTGATTTCCCGGCTTTCACACCTCCAGGAAAAAGGCCCGTGTATAGCAGCTCACAATGTCAAAAATGAACTGCTGGCCACTTAGAGCCTCTAGTCTGTTTCGGTGTGGTTCGCCTCAAGATCTGATTTGGAGTTTTTTCACAACTGACAAGGGTGAAGGAAAACATTTTGAGAAGTTGACAGAAACACGCTAAAAATTTAGCAGGAAGCTGAACACTGTATTTCCATAGAAGTGTATGAACTGAGGTCTTTTTATAAGTAGGAGGAAATGAAGCTTATGTTTTGTGGGGTTTAAAAATAAGTTACTGTATCTCCCACATATTGCATGCAAATAAAAGGTCAAGAAAGCTAAAATTATTCACATATGTACAAACTGGCACACACAATTTAATCCACAAATATCTGAAATTGATAGCTAAATGGTATCCATGTCCTCTTAAGGCTTGTATAGCTCAGCAGTCCCATTTTTCACTTCTCTCTTCAAATTATAACGAAGGTGCAGCCTTCACAGATCTGCAAATCTGCCTAGTGTAGAAGGCGGCGATGGTAGGATACGAGAGCCGACAGCCGCAAGTGGTGGGATCTCAGCTGCCCGACCGGGATGCGCCTGGATTCCCCAGCCATCCTCGGCAGCCCCGAGAGACTCTCGCAGAATGTAGGCTGGACACCAAGGCTGTAAACACCGTAGCTGCAAACAGCAGGGGACATGGCAATTACAGGGCCTTTCCTGAAAAAGGTGGCTCTTCCTTGATTTCATGTTTCTAAAGATGAAAATTTTGATCCTCCATTCATTAGAGTATTGTGATTTTATGTTATTGTGACTTTACAGCTACTTGTATTTAATGGTTGGACCCGATGATCTCGGAGGTCTCTTCCAACCAGAACAATTCTATGATTCTATGATTCTGCATGATATCTTGGCCTTACTTAACACATTGAGGGTTTAGCTGTTTAGTATAGGAATACCAGCTCCAGGCTCTTCCTAAAACAGGCAGCTATGCTATTTAATACCATTGATAATATCACCAAAATTTTATAAGAAAATCTAATTCACATTCTTTTTTAATTCATTCCACTTGAGAATTTGTTCCATGGGAAAGTTCAAACCTATCTTTAATTCTTGTGTCCCCCCCAGCTCCTGTCACACACTCTCAGTCTTTACCAAGCCTTGGTCTCAGTCTCTCTTACCGTTACTAAAAGCCCTGCTTTCTCAAATGGGGCATCCTGCCCAGGGCACCTTTCTCACATGTCCACTGACTTTTTATATCAATGAAGTGCTGTAGTCTATAAAAGTACTTTCTGCAATTATATTTTTCTCTGGTTTAATCAATTCAATTCCCCATATTGTGTTTCTTCTCTCGGATATTCCTGTCCTCCTTGGTACGTACGATTTTCCCAGTGCTGCATCCCCAGCAGGATTCAGCAGCAAGGACTTTATACGGCATCTTCCCTGACAGGACACTGACTGAGATGGAGCCCATCGCTAGTCCTAAAGTTACACTCTGTTTTAGTGTCCTTCCGGTCCAATACTTCACATATTGACAAAACTTCTTCTGACTGATTCTTTTCTTAAAGTACAACCACTAGTTTCCTCTAAATTAATTATTTCCCATGTTATTTATTGAAGTCCAGGCACATTAGCACTATTGCATTTCTTCACATCTTCACATCTTCAAAAAATAAAACACAGCAACAAAACAAATATCTTCAACATTCATTCAAGGATCAACTCAATGAATTTGATAGGACTGATCACTATTAATCACATGCTGTATTTTAATCTCATTTTTCTTTATAAATATTTTTCATTGTTTTATGGGAAACTCATCCTGGTCTCGATGGTGATGACATATCTGGCAGTGATTGGGACTGTTATTTTTCCCTTTTTGTAAATGGAAGTTCTACTTTTTTCTTTTCCTCTGTCACAAGGCATCTCAGGTTTGATTCTGTGCCAGTTCTTTCAGTATTCTGGATGGAGATTCCTTGTGTGAACACATAAATTTCGGCCTTGGATGAACCTTGGATATGGTAATTTTAATTTCTATAGTTGCAGTTCATTAGCCAACCATAGTTTTGTCCCCATATTCTACTTTATCATCTTTATTAAAAATGTAGGCACATATTAAGTTTCATTTTTGGGCTTAAAATTCTTTAAACTTTATACCATCATTACTGTATAACTGTTCTGCTTCATTATTTTCCTGCTTATTTTTTCTATTTATTTGGCTAATGATCCTTTTAGAATGCGTGTTTTAAATTGAATTTGCAAATTTGACCTGAACTTGTATTTTGGCAAAGCATTTTACTTTATTAATTAGCTCTTTGTCCATTGAAACTTGAATACTTTCTTTTCCAGCCTGTCTATTTACCTGGGATCTAATTTAAACACAACTCATAAGTGCAGCAGAGCTATCATTCTGCATATATTTGTCGAAAATCTGCACTTATTATGCAGAAGCAGCTGAATATATTCATTTCGAAAATGGAAATCAATAGGATATTAGTAGGAGCAGGTGGCTCTAAAAAAGGCACATAGGAGCTAAAAGCTTTTTATATGCAATTGCTGGATACCATTTCTTTGACATTAAGCATAGACAGAAGAAAATAAGAGCAACCTTAATTTTTTAATCTTGTTGAGGTACAAGGGCATTTAAAACATTTGCTCATCAGAATAAAATAAAACACATCTTAAACAGGAGGGTTTTCAGAATACAAATTTAAAGCTCTTGTAAACAGGAACTATCTATCCTCTCAGTCCACTAAGGAGTTAAGTTAAGTTTCTAATTAATGATTTTGCAAGTGTTTTCTAAAACCTTTTGCGAAGGATGAAAAGAATTGCTGGCATCACATTTGTAATAGAAATGAAGAGGTACAAGCTACATTATATAAGCTGATGTTATGTCAATTTTGTTTGTGTAGTTATTGATAAAATTTTCTGAAAAATTTATTCCTTTTGCTAAAAAAATAGCCTGTCTAGAGTGATGTATATAAACACTACAAGGAGATAATTTTTTTTACCCAGGTGACTAATACAGGACATAAAAGTTAATTACTGTTTTAAAAAATTAATCATCATAAATATTTTATGCCTGACAGAACGGGCTCAGCATTTAGGTGCCAAATGACTTATGCCAAGATCCCGTCAGCCACAAAAGTATTGCTATTTTTTATACCTGCAAAAGCCTGAAGACGAACACACAGGCAAGGTTTGAGGTTTGTGAATTCACTGAGAAATGAGACAGTTGTAAACTCAGACACCAAAATTAGTCCCTTTTTACTGAAAATACTGTTTGCTCTCTCCAGTGTTTGCTTACAGCTCCTGGATGTTGGCTAAGGACACGAGTCTTATCCTTGCCTGACCTCTCAAGGATTATGCTGGGCCTTACCAGTGTCCTCTAGCCAGTGGACAAAGACACGCATTCAAAGGCTGGACCTTCCCTTTGGTACCTGGAGTTATTAGAATAACTCCTTAGAAAAGTAACTCTTGAGTAAAATGTCAGAGTCGTGAAGACGTATGCTCTTCTCACTCTACCTGAGATGATTGCCTGCTTCTGACTAAAACAGCAGTCAAAGAAATGATTTTCCATGATATTATGTTAATGTATTTGTCTTGAAGTATTTACAAACACATCTGCAATTCTCCTTAACACATTTGTTGTTTGTGACTCTGATGATCTGCTGTGGTATATATTAAAATACAAAAGAAAAATCTTTAGAAACAAGGTTTCCGAGAACAGGCTACTAAAAAAACTCAACAACTGAAATTTAGCTCAAGGCATCTGAACAACGTACATAACAAAATAAGGTACAGAAGGAGCGATATAGGAAATCTGTGAAATTCTTATTAAGACAGAGAAGGAGGGCTGTGATTTGCTTTTGTTTCTGTGTCCTTAGAAAGACTTTTCCATAGCCCATGTCCCAACACCGTGTAATTTCTTACTCTATACCTGAGACAATGGGACACTCATCTTGTCTGAGCCCTCCGAATATTACTCATCTCAACTGCTGGGCTGTAGTCCCAACGCTGACAGCCCCTTTCTGTGAGCCTGAGTAAGCAATTTCAGTGTGTCTGTATCTAAGTCCAGCAAACTATAAACTGATGAATGCCATCTTTATTGCCATCACAGAGAGCTTTTTGCACTTTCAGTTTCATGCAAAATATGACACAGAAATATTGTCATATTTATACTAAAGACATGAGGACTCTCCTGCTCTTTTACTTAATATTGCATTAGTTACTTTTCTGGTCCATACAGTAAAGAGTAGCTAAGATCATCCATTTCACTGTCAGTTTCTCCACTTATACGTGAGTATTCTACTGTTTTACTTAATGATTCCCATTCAATTTTTGTTATTTGAAGTCTGGTCTGCCAAGTTCTTTTCCTTCTTACTTTTAGCTGTTTGCCTCCCATCTGCTGATTGCGTGTGTTTTTTCTGCACCTCTGAGTGCGCTGGACTCAGGAGCTGGTGCATCAGCTTTTACACAAATATCTTCGTTCCCTCCTAGCCCTTTTCTGGTTTGGCATTATCAAATAGCATTTCTGCTCTGAAAATTATGAAAGGTTAATCACGTTTGACAATACAGGTATCAAGCAGAAATATTAACTAGCCTATTGTCTGCTCATGCATACACTAATTATGTATAACATAGGGGCTTTTTATGTAACAGTCATGCTTCACTAATGCCTGTTCAGCATTGCAGAGGGAGTGGAGAGAAAATCCTTTACAGAGCGGTGGATTTCTTACGACAGATTTTAGGTTGTCATATGCTCAGTCATGATGCCTCAAAGACTTCAGAGAGATTGCCCATTCTTTAGAGATCCAGGGACAGAGGTGATGATAGATTTTGAAACTTTATAAGCAATTTTTGTGCTCCAAAGCAGCCTGGAAAACATTTGCTGCATACTGGGGTTACCGACCTCCGCTGGGCTGTGCTGGCAGCCCGGCTGGGTCGGACGCACCCCGCGGGTGGTGATTCAGGCTGCGAGCCTTGGAAGAAAATGGCATGAATACTTCGCTCAGGTACAGTCAGGGCAATGGGTTTGAACCTGATCAGATCTAGGGACTTAAAGCCAGATCGGCTTAACGATGAGTTTAATGACTCAGAGTACCAAGGTGATGGGGAATCCCTCTTTCAAAAAAAACTAGTCTAGGAGCAGGTTGTAAATAAGCCAGGATAAAAATTCAGTTGTGAAGCAAGAAAGTAAGTATCTTGAAGTTTCACTACGACATTGATGCCTGTGGCAAAGGTGGAGTCCAGAACGAGCAAAAACTGCAGCCTGGTGATTTCTGTACAGGTTACATAGGTCCAACACATGCAGCAGTTTTTGATCCATCATGGAGAAAACAGATCCTTAAGAAGAAAGCTTGGATCATGTAGATTATTGAGTCAGGAGATCAATAGAAGAAGCTGTAGGCTTAAAGAAAAACAGTTGAAACTATAAAAAGCACAGTGGTGTGTAGCGTATGAAGCAGAAGCAGTGATTAAATAAGGGTGGCAGATCGGTCTGAAGGACACTTCTGTCATTGAGCAGCCCAACCAGCCAGCTCTTTGGAAGGTTTCCCCAGCGTAAATATTGCATCTCACTGGAGCAGGAATTGCCAAGGACTGTAAGATACCAGTAAAATGACTTGTTCAGTGTGAAAGAGGCACGAGCCTGCCCTGGCGAGGTGGAGTGCCGTTCAGGTAGGCCGTGAGCGGCTAACGAGAGAGAGATGCGCCCATTCAAATGAGACCGAGCGGAGCCTGGTAGCGGCAGCCCCCTGGATGCTCTTTTTTCTACATGACAAAGTGTGTGTGTGTGTGACGCTGGGGGTGCAGCACTGACAGTCCTCCCGGTGAATCCCTGCCTGGCCCAGATTCAGATGCCCGAGGAAACGACGCACATTTGCAGGCTTGGTGTGCTCTGGCCAAATATCACAGTGCAATGCGCTGAAGGGAAATTCTGCTCAAGAGAGACAACTTGATGGTTAAAAGAAACAATTGCATTTGATGCAAAAAGTAAATATTCAGCCTGCATGTACCGTACAAAGAGAACAAAGAGACAGTATGTTGAGTCTTTTGGCATGAAATTCTCTGGGCAAGCCTAACTTTCGTGTGGTTTGGTGATATAGTTTTTATAAATTCTGCAGGAAATGTCCTTGTAGCCATTTTGAGTACTGGGAAGTATAAAATAATAGTAGCAGCATTAGTAATAAATAACCCATTAATTGACTGGAAAATGCTAGTTTTTCCAATGATTTGCAAATAGATAGCACAGCGATATTATCACTGTTTCGTGATCTTTTGATTTTGATACAATTTTTGCGCTAAAAGAAATCCTTTCTACACAGGAACATTATAAAAAGCAGCAGAATATCTACAGTACTTACTTTTCATTTGCTTTTGTTTTGATTCACTCCCTGCACTAGTAAAGTTGCCAATCAGATATGTGTAATAGCATCTTCTAGGCTTAGCTAGTCCAGAACTGCAAACATTTCACAATGAGCCTAAAGGAGCCTGCTTTAGGTGCAGGTTGCTACCAAATAGATTAAAAAATAACCTTTCTGCCCAGGGTCTGTAATTCGTCTTTGTCACAGCTCTTATCTAGTTTTCCACCTTGTTTTCCGTTTGTTTAATAGAAACACTTTTCTTTCTTAGAAGACTTTCCTGGTTCTGTTTCCTCTAGTTAATGATTATCATGCTGTTCTTCAGTAGATTAGGTATTTATTAAAACACTGTAGAGAGACTTGGACTTTCTTACTATGTTTGTTGAGCTCTTTAAACAATCAGACTGAATTTGTTTCAAGTATAATGTCACTGAAATTGCTAAAAATGTCTTATTGTCAAAATCCTGTGAGATTTGTGTGTCTCATCACTCTGTTCAGGTCTGAAACATTTTAGGCCAGTGCTGAGCTATGTGAATCAGTTCTTTTTTTTCATGTTTTGGAAACTTTATAATCTTAGGGTACTCTGAGCTGTCACTGAAGTAGGCTGACAAGAAGATTAGAATGACTAAATCATTTGGCAAACACATCACAGAGATCAAAACAAGAAAGCAATAATAACAACCAAATGAGACTATATGTTGTATATCTTTGTCTCTGTACATTACACTTCTAGAAACAAAAGCTTCTTTTGGTGTTCCAGATTCAATGTACTCCTCAGAGATGCTTGCTGCATTAGCTCCTCCGTCTGAGTGGATGTATCCACCTACTATGGTGCCCCCTTTAGAAAGCGGCCACTTCCCTATTATGTCTTTATTTTGATATTTACTTCTTTTCTAAGCAAGTTGTTTAGGCACTGAAGTAAGGGAAGATGAATGTTTAGCTATTTAAATATACTGGCAGTGTTTGTTTTTAAAGCAGTTGGCAAGACACTTATTTTCCTTTAAAACACTTTGTTGGTCTAAAGAGTTGGCACATGCATTCAATTTTGACAGCTTTTTGTATTGGTGTCTCAAAAGGCAGCAAAGCATATTTTTAAAGTAAAGTATATTTTTATTAGACTTTGGGTTAACTGTAGTCCCGTCTCATGTTTACACACGTATAGCACCAACAGTATATTTTTTGCACTACTTGAAGAAGTAGGATTTGGAATGGTATAGTCAGTGATAGCCTGTAAGCACTGTCAGCATTGTACGAATAGGATGGCAGGGACTAATGCTGGAGAAGATGTGCCTTTGCAAGCTGAGACTATGGTGGAGTAGCAGCCCATGGAGTGGCTCTGAGTGATGCAGGGAAGATGTAATGCCTTAAAATGTTTTTCTTCTTCTCTCTCCTTTCAGTCAACATGTTGCCATATAGAAAGGCCAGGATTTGCCTTCAAAGGAAAATATTGTGGCTCTGTTTTCCTTATAGAAAATATGTTTCTCATTTATTTCACAATATATAAGTTGTGGCACACTGTCTCACTCAGCTCACCATCTGCTAACCCACCACGGAGTTACTATGACTCACACTCTACAGAGAATGTGCTGATATTTAAGCACTTCAGCAAAAATGTATATATTATTACACTTGTCAACGGTACTGCACCCATGCACGGGAAGTCACTGATCATTGTCAGACAACTGTTTCCTCTATGCCCAGCAGTCCTTTAGGAGGAGAGGGGCCAGGGCGTTTGATCTCTGTGCTCCAAGAGCTCATTACGGGTTGGGTTATGGCAAATCTAAAATGAGGAGAGGGGAACCAAAACAAAACCTTGCCAACCAGGGAATATTCTGTCCATCTGCAAACTAGTCCTAGTTCTTTTAAAATGCGTTTGGTTTAGCAACACTTTTTAGAAACATGAAAACTTTGCTTTGTTATTATAAAACTGAAATGACCAAGATTGCCCGTAGACTCTGTTTTCCTAATTTTGCCACTGTTCAATTAAGTGACAGTGGAAATTTTCTTCTCTCCCAGGCACCTTTCTGGAGGAGCATCTTTCCTCCCCTTTCTTGGTTTGTTCAGTCTACTTAGACTTTAAAGTGATGGGAGACTGATTTCTTCCTATTGCATGGCCATGGCTTTGCCCAAAGGAGTTTCTAATATCACCATGTGCCTTAGCATAGTTTCCAGGAGGATCTGCTCCATGATCTTGCCGGGCACAGAGGTGAGACTGACTGGCCTGTAGTTCCCCAGGTCTTCCTTTTTTCCCTTTTTTAAAAGTGGGGGGTTACATTTCCCCTTTTCCAGTCAGCGGGAACTTCACTGGACTGCCACGACTTCTCAGATATGATGGATAGTGGCTTAGCAACTTCATCTGCCAGTTCCCTGAGGACCCACGGATGCATCTCATCAGGTCCCATGGACTTGTGCACCTTCAGGTTCCTTAGATGGTCTCAAACCTGATCTTCTCCTACAGCAGGCGGTTCTTCATTCTCCCAGTCCCTGCCCTTGCCTTCTGCGACTTGGGCAGTGTGGCTAGAGCACTTGCCAGTGAAGACTGAGGCAAAAAAGTCATTGAGTACCTCAGCCTTCTCTATATCCCGCATAGCCAGGTCTCCCGTTTCCTTCGGGAGAGGGCCCACATTTTCCCTAGTCTTCTTTATATCACCGACGTACCTATAGAAGCTTTTCTTCTTGCCCTTGATGTCCCTGGCCAGATTTAATTCTATCAGGGCTTTAGCTTTCCTAACCTGGTCCCTGGCTGCTCGGGATCAAAGCAGCACTATGATGGACTACAATGCTAGGACACTATAATGGGCTGTAATGATAGGAAGGGGTGAGAGTTTGCTGCAGCAAAAAGGGGAAATGATAGGCAAAATGTTATCAAGTGAACAATGCAAAGCGTAAAACTTCATCAGCTCATTCATCATTCACTTTATGTTTTGAAACATCAGCATTTATTGGCTGCACTCATACCCTCTGCCTAGCTCTCTTTTAACACAGTTTGCATGTCATTATCTCACGTGTTACAGAGCCTTCCAGATGAGGGGGGTTTAATGGTGTGCAAGGACTGCTTAATGAAAAAACCCCACCCTTTCACTTTCCCCTTAAGGGGGTAAGAATTCATGGGTTGGGAAAGCTTTTGCTGCAACTTTTATGAAATTCTCTATAAAAAACAAAGTCTTTGGTGAAATTAGTCTCGGAGACAAAGGGCTGGGGTAGTTGCTGTCTCCATTCAGGATGCTAACACTTCAAAGCAGTACACTCTCCCAAAGCCCTTTGATTCTTTTCTAGCAATGACACAGCCAGCCGTGGCTGTTATAAGAGCCATTGTACAAATCTAGGCTTTCTTTGAATAAAATAGTCTCTGCTTTTGTCAAGTAACAAAAATAATTGTAGCTTTAATACATGAGTGAAGAAGGAGGGAGGCATACACTGGGCGTTCGCTGGGCTTCAGCAGCCTTGGCTGCCGGCTCCAGCACCGCCGTGATGGCACACGCCGCCTTTGGGCGGGCTGAAATTCTGGGAATAACAGTGACGACTTTCACAAGGGAATAGTATAATAATGGTGACTTTTGATCTTTTGTGAGAACATTTTCATAAAAGTATTCTACACCAATGTAGCTTGGTAAAACTTAGTATGAGTAACACTCTTGACAACATACTGGTACTCCTGTTACCCATGTAATGGAGGCTCAGGGATCTGGATTTGCTATCTAATTGGACTTCATTATCTCTCCTTCATTAGCTCTCAGGGAAATAAATCACTCTGACGGGGTCAGAAACTACAGATGTCTGCTCTGCTTTGTCCCTCATGTGCTTTGCCATGAAATCGCATGTACGCACCGGCTCGGTTTATTCACTCTGCATCAGTCAGAAGCAGCCCTGGCTTCTTATGTCTCATGGCGTGATGCGAGAGAGGTGCAAAGCGAGTGTGCTCCCTAACAGGAGCCCCATAGACAGCTACATTGTCAAAGACTGGGAGGGCTATTACACAAGTTCGTTAGAAATATTCTGTTAACTAAACACATTACTTTGTGACCTATGAGCTATTCCGTTTGAAAAAGAGCCCAGTCGAGACACCAAGCCAAGTAATAAGGCCCATTAGGAAACACATGACATGCAAAAATATATCTCATATTTTTGTTGATACTATTAGTAAGCCCGTGCTCTTGCAATACTAAAGAATGCTCAGTTTTTCCTGATCAGTTGTTCAGGAACCTTCACACATATTACTCATCGCTTTCGGTACGTGCTGGGAAATCAATGAGCTGCAGGTCGCTTTGCCAGGGTGTGCTGCTTGAGCAAGGGGAGGAAGGTTTACCTAATTTTGGCCAGTTTGGGGTGGAATTGTGGGGTTCCACCGGTAGCAGACAGCCTGCTCTGTAGTCCTTCTCTTAGTAAATGGACTAGTTCAGGTTTTCCTATTAAATTTAACACTTTTCTGTTACAAGCATCTGATAACATTAATGAAGGTGATTTAAAAACAGCTTCCTCCAAACCAAGAATTATTTATTGTCAAAGTTCTGTAATGTCCAGAGCAAAGGACTGAAACAAACCAACCCAGAAATATTGAGGTGTCTGCAAACACCCGCACATTTCTTCTGCTTGGAGCATGGTTCTGTAGACTGGTGAATACAGGCCACTCTGCTGCCTTACCGCCTGGGAAGCTCGCAGCCCATAATATCTTGAAGCCAGTGATCTTAAACGAAGCTTGGGAAGAGTTCCAGACTAACTGGACCCAGGCCAAGGATATTTCTGAGTTAAACAAGCTTAAACAGTTAATGGCTAGCTATAACTCTTTGAAGTCTGACCATAGAATATCACAAGACAAAATGGCTATTGAGATGCCCATGCTGGCTAGTGAAATTAGAAATTTATAGAAATATCCATATTCTCCCAATCACTATATTGGCTTAGTGATAGTTTCTCCTCTCCTGAGGAAATTGCTCAGTGGGCATGTCTGGCTCTAGAGAGAAAAGCAAGACGTAAGGAGGATGTGAAGAGTGACAACTGAGGTGGACTTTGTCTTTATTAAGTAATGGAGAACTACTAACAACTATAACATTTTATTGTTTTGAGGTATTAAAAGACATTTGATGAAGACTAAAACGTCAATAATTAAAAGACAATAGCTTTTTTTGATAGCTTTTTGATTATAGCTTCTGTTAACAAACAAAAGGAAAGAAGAATTTTGAAGATACGGAGCAACAACCAGGGAAGATGGAACACCATATCTGGAGAATGAGAAAGTAGAAGTCGAGGTGAAAAAGAAAACAAAAGGTAACAAACAGGGATTTGATAGTCATTTATGTTCAGCTTGTCTGTGATAATTCCAGCAGAAAAATCCCAGGAGCAATTCTTCAGCAGATTAATATAAATCCTTATTTCAAACTGCTTCATTTTTCAGAGCTGCTATGTCACCCATTTTATTAAGCTATCCTTTTTCTTGTTATGCAGCAAATATTGCTCCCTCCAAAACCCTACAGCGTTTGCTGGAGTAGTGGAAGCTTCTTCCAGCTAGCGTAATCTTCCGTTTGAAAACATACAATTCCTGATGCCCGAAATGCTCGGTGGGAGAAGGAGCGTGTCTGTAACACGAGGTGGGAGTCAGTGCAGGCCCAGGTCGGACCAGGCACGGTGCTAAAGAGCAGGACAAAGTGTGTTTGTGGCTACCGTGACCATACCAGTGCCTAATAAGTGTGGCGTCATTTGGTATTGCATTGAACAGAAGGTTGCGGGAGCAGTTTTCAAGTTTGATCTTCAGTAAAAACTTACTGGCAGGTTCAGGTTTCAGACAGAAATTTATTGAAGCCATGTTACACAACTCAGCCTGTGATCAGTCCCTTAATAAGGAATCCGATCTACAAAAGGGCATAAGTGTGAAAAAATGATGGTTTGTGTATAAATGCTTGATTTGAAATCCACAGTAGTTGATGGGAATCTTCATTTTCACTGTGATGTAATTCCAGAAATCATAGTATTTTTTTAAATGACTGTTGTTGTTTGCCCTGGGATTTCAAAACTTCCCACACAGTAAAAGAAACATCAAAAAGGCTAAACTAGGAAAGAATCTAACCATTAAGCTAAAACTATGGCAGCTTTCTTCCAAACCAAGAAGTGCTTATTGCCAAAGGTTTATAATGCCTAGAGCAAAGGTTTAAAATAAATCCAAAATCATATATTTAGGTCCTTGCAAACAGCCATAAATTTCTTCTGTCTGAAGCTGGTTTTGCTAGAATAGGAAATCCGGACAGCTGTACCCCGGCTCCGCTCTACCGGCTGGTGTTCAAACCTATGCTTGTTTTATCAACACATTCAAGCTGAAAACCGATGGCTCCACTGAACGGTATCATTGGTTCTGAAAACACACGTTCTAGATTAAAAACCGGAATTAACTACTTGCTCCCGTATTTACTTCCTGACAGTATCTGCGTCCTTTTTAAGGGATACTTGGAAGCACATTGAGTGAACATGAGGGCTGGATATCTCACCAAAGTCATGTTCACCATGACCATAAAATGTTAACATTAAGGCCCAAAATGTAAATATAAGGCCCCAAAATGGTAATATTAACATTCTAATATATTAATATTATATTAAAATAGTATATTTAGAGTTCCAGAGTCTCATTTTGATATAAGTCAAAATGATATTGGACACGGTGGTTTTGATCTAACTGTGTGCAGTTTAGCATTTGGATACAGACTTCTGATCCTTGCATACAGGCTCCTTTGTTTTAAGGGCAGAGGACAGACTCCACGTGACCTCCTGCCAGGAGCAGTTAATGCTAAAGTCATAAAACTAAGTGAGCTTTGCAGCAGAGCACACATAAAGGTCCATCGCAGTGTGTTTTACTTTTGCAGAAGAAACAAATCCTTTGCAGTCAAAGCAAGCCACACAATATATTTTCGAAAGTAGGTTAAATATGCTTTATACATTCACAAAAAAAGACCAAATGTCAAAATAACTTAAATGCAGTGTGTGTGATGATTTTTAACACATGAATGAGATCGATGAATAAGTATTTTGGAGAAAAACTCTGAAACCTTCTAAGTTGAAAGAGAAGGGTGACTCTGTGCCAGTTTGAAATGTGACTTGTATTTCTATGCAGATATTTCTTTGATACATATAAAAAGCCATTTTCGACACCTTATTTAAAAGAAAAGATTCCACTCTGTATGAAATGATTCTGTATTAAGTGGAAAATGGTTTAAAGTGCACCTTTGACTTTTCTATTGGAGCAATGCTTTCAGCAGATGGTTGAAATCTTGTCCTGTGTTCCTGTGATTTCCATAACCCAAAGGCAGCTGAGGAACTATGCCACTTTGAAGCCAATATGAGAGTCCTTCCATTGACATCAACAGATTTGGGATTACAACCAAAATTTCATTCTAATGTGAACTACGTTCGTACCTCATTGGTTTTAGATCCATCCATGATTTTTTTCTCCAATACCAATCATAGTACTCAAACTGCAGAGCAGATTTCTTTTCTTACAGCTCACTTCTCCCGGTCAGGTATTTCCATCTCTTTCTGGCTTGCTGTCAGTATTTTCTGCGATGCATTCAGACACCGTTACAAAGTCCACTGACCTCCTCAGGAAAATGTTGAACTCAGCCAGGAGTGCTTTCATACAGGTGATATAAATGGGGCAGTACACAGCGCTGGACGCACCCAGTCTTGGAAGAAAAGTTTGGGCTTCTAAGGTCATCAACTTTTATATGCGGAAAATCATGGAACTGAATAAACCTCTGTCTCCTGTGAAATTTCCAACTGTAAAATTACTGTATAGCAGAATAGCTGTAGTAAATGGTTTCCTGTAAAACATTGGGCCACAATACTATTAACATAAATTATATCCTGTGAGTTACTATATGATACTGCTCATTGGTCTCTCTGTTGTGAGAGACCATAATGGAAATTCTCCTTCTCCCATTATGCAGAGGAGAAAAAGTCTTTCTTTAAGGCTGTTGTGCAGCAGGACTTGGAATAGGCCAGCACAGGGCGGCATATGCCGTTTCCACTTTTCTAGGGATTTTCCGATATAAGAATCTTCTCTATTTACAAGAATAGTACCAAAAACCCTCTAGATTTTAGACTAAGTCCAAAAAGTCAAAAACCATAAATACAGTGAAAATGTAGACATATCTGCTGAAGTCTATTGAAGACCTAGAAAAATAGCTTTCAAAGCTAATGTTTTAGGGAGATTCCCACTATTACAGTGAATCAGCAGGTTTTTTAATCAAATAATCTTCTGTTTGATCTTTTATGAAGAAAGTTGGGAAAATTCTAGCATCTTTCCATTTTTTGAATTCTTGGCTTTCTTTTTTTTCAAGGGCAAATTTGAAGATGAATTGAAGTTAGAGAAATGAAAGGAATAATGTTTGTGGAAATATTTTCTTGATCAATTCATTCTTTATTTTTTTTTAAACTGGAAATCAATAAAAAGGAGTGAGTGGGAGAAATGTTTGAACCATCACTTTCCAGGAGGAAAAACATGAAAAGTATTAGGAGGAGAAAAAAAAAAAAGGAAGCTTGAAAACAATTGGGGTGGTTTTTTTTTTTTTAATTTACACACACTGGGTTTTTTAGTGTTTCTTCTTTCCTATGTTTGTATATGTTCCTGATTTTTGCTTTCTCTTGAGAAAAGAAAAAAAAAAACAACCTATGAAAAATTAAAAGAACAAAACGCCAAACATTCTTATTAAAGGAAGGATTTCTATTTCTATTTTCATAGTGTTGAAAGTGAGGAAAAAAAATGAGCACAATATCTGGTCATAAAATTTTGGCATTACTTATGAAGGTTCTCCAGTGATGGCAAGGCGATGCTCCAGCAGGGAAGGGAAGTCAAAGTCCTCGAGTGCCGCACAGTTTCCCATGGTTAAAGTTTCTATGTTTTTGCAGTGTGGGAAAGTTGCACTCCTGTTTCTGCCTCCTCAGGCAATCAGAAAAGGGTTAAAACCTAAAAGTCTATTTAACACTCTTAGCACAGCCAAATCCTACAGAAGAAAGCAAACCCCAGCACAAATTCAAGTGCAGAAAAATACATAAATCCACAAAATGGGTGACAGCAGTGGCACACAGGGACCGAGATTTCCTCTCACGTACTGCCCAGAGCAGTATTGTCCCCTTATTTTCAATGATAGTTCAACCTTTGGCTGCTGCTGTCTTTTTCTGCCTTCTGTAGCCTTGGTCAAGACATGACTTCTATACAAAATACCGTGAGGGCACTATGGTGAACTTTCCTTTGGTATTTCTTCAACTATGCAAAAGAATTACTGGATCTATTCTGCTGCAATGGTGAAATCTGCCTGAAAATGCCCTGGCACGTATAGGAATAATTTCTTTTGTTCCAGTTAACGTGGAGCTATTTGCATTATACTGCATATTCATTTAGCTGTCATCACTGTGGGTGGGTTTCCATTTTCCACTGTACGTCTGAGTAACAAGTTGCTAGAAGACAGTTACTTCAGGAACACAGGGAAAAGTGATCTACAGCGGCCATAAAAACAGGCTAGATGGAAAACAGTCTTACCTACAGGTATTGATATTTCATTGCACACGTCAATCCCTATTGATCAATTGCTCATAAAATAAAATGCTCTAGTTAAGCTGGCAAACGCCGTATGTGTTGCAGAGTGCAGTCCCGGGGAAGTAACAGTCCATCGCTCAATTACAGTCCCATTGCGTGTGAGATGTAGGTCCTACACACCCCAGGTAGCATTCCTGGCCTGGAACGTGGGTGTCCATAAGAGATAAATATGACACAGGAAATAGATAATAGATAATAATAGAAAAATCAGAGATGTGAGGATCCCATATCCTGAAATGGAAGTAAAGATGGTATTTCTTAGTGAGAGGTTCCTAGTACTAGAGGGAAACAACCAACCCTCCAAGCCCCTGACTATTACTGGTGTTGCAATGAACCTTTGGCTGCCTGGTGCTCTCTGCTGAATTGCATTACTGCTAATAGAGATGGAACAGAACCAAAATAGTTGTTGCCTGTGCAAAGATTTAATTTTCTATATTCCTTAATACTACTAAGTTAAGTATATGCGTTTAGTTGATTTGAATGATACTTATGTTGCCATTTCTTCTGCTGGACTTGTTGTTTATTGTCTGTGCTTAGTGCACACGCAATGCCTTTCCCTTATTCCGCCTCTGCCACTTGGGCGGTACCGTTATACAAATCATTTGCCTAGAGTGAAATTTTTGTAGCAACAGATCAAAATATGACAACAAAAGCACTGAAACAATACTTCAAAGGTTAAGAGAGTTCTCTACTTCAGATTTTATTTTAGCTGTGACATTTTAGATGACCAGAAAATTGCAGGACAAAGTTTTCTAGTTTTCATGTGGGTTTTGTTGCGTTTTTGGTTTTGGAATAGGTATTCTGAACAACACAAAGTGTTATTCGCTAAAGCTGTATGTGTCCAATAGAGTCCTACAGGATTTTTGGATTGCTCCCATAATTACATCACTTCTCGGTAAGCCTTCTATATAAACATCTCGCTGTTTGGAAAAGCATTTATTTTGGTCTTCTGTATTCTTTGCCTTTATGCTACTTGCGTGACTGAAAATATTTCATGAACAAAGCAAATTACAAAGTGTCATTGGAATGGCTAAATTCCATGGAAAGGGCCCCCAAATAACAGACTTAGAACAACCACAGAATGTTGACAAAAAATTGCATGAAAGTAGTACCTTTTCTATTCTAGAATAAGCCCTACTGTGCTAAGGAAAGAAGGTGGGAAGCAGAGAAATGTAACAACAGATTCACTCTACAATCAGTCTCGTGTCCGAATGTTAAACCCTGCTCCATAAACATATTACTTTGTTAACAAAGATAGTTCTTCTCTGCTTGGGATTCAGAGTAAGATAAAGTTAAAAAGTAATATTGTTGAGCTAAACCTACTAGTTGGGAACAGACCGTCTGGGATAGGCAAGCTCACTTACCCGTGTTTGCTCACGTACAATCCTCATGCAGAATGGCGCAGACCAGGACAAGAGCATTGGCAAGCACTCACCGCTCTTTCTGAAGCCTCAAGTCTTTCTCTCCGGGTGGGTTTGAGCTCTCTTACAAAACCTTACCAGTCTAATAACAGTGAGTACTGAGAGATGTGTGAGAACAAAAAAATCTCCTAAAATCCTCTTACAGAGAAAATATTAGGAAAGCCTGTATGACTTAAACTACATATTTAACAAACATATTAGAACAGTAATCATGTAAGTAAACAGCATTTTTCCTTTTTCAGGGAAATACTATTTTCAAATGCAGCCACGTGGGAGGTGATGGCCTCTATCTTTTTGTTTAGCTGTATAGGTTTGTAAAACACAAGCTACACCTTGGAAAGATAGGCCATGTTGAACAGTTTGATTTCACTTTGTCTTACCAAAAGATCAACGTAAGCCAGAATTGTATTTTATGTTAGACATCTGTGACTAGTTTCAGCCACACCAGAGCTTTTTGGTAGTGATGGTGATTATTTGTGCAAAACCATCGCGTTGCCCCATAGCAGAAGGCAGTGGAAGCCGTGCGCTAGAAACGGAGACCCAGACAACATGCAGACGTCGTAGCCCCATGCATTTACCTCACCCAGCAAGAGATGTTCATGGGCATCCAGAAATTATAAGTGGGACGTGCAACACAGGGCTGTGGTTTCCTTGGCAATGTTGAGACTTATTTAACTTATGTGATGGATGGTTTTGATTATGAGTGAAGAGAGGAAGAAAGGGATCCAAAGAGTAGCCTTGAGTTTGATTCTGAGATATCCAAACAAGTAGTAAAACAAATGCTTTCTATGTCTAATTTGAAAAAGGTTTCACTGGTTTTGGCACAAGTATACCACTAAGAAATGCTCTTCTTGCAGTACTTCCCTAGCTTACTTTCAGGGAAATTCCTAAAGCTTGTACTCTTATGAAATAATTTTCTTACACAAAAACTGTACATAGATGAAACTACTGGCTCCTCTGCTCCAACCTGTATATTTTCACCTAAAAATGAATTAAATTGCAGCAAGAAGGCTATAGATTTTTATTTCATGACCCAATAAAAACATTAATAGTTTAAAAATAGGTGTTTATTTTGAACAATGTAAGTACTACCTGCATTTTTGTTAAAAATATCCTCCAAGTGGGCTGGCTAAAAATTATCCGATTATAATGCTAAATGCCTTATATTTGTCAAAGGCGTGAGCTGCTCGTGATTCAGACCCCGCAAGGGCAGGCGGTGGCCCTGGTGTGGCCCCTGCAGCAGCTGGTCCGGCTCGGTGTCAGAAGGACGACCCATCCTTACAGGGTTTTTGTTCTTGCTTAAGGAGAACCGAACCATGGACAACTCATAATTTAGGTACCAAGACCAATGCTCATTTATACTTTTTGGAGGTCTGCTGGCTGTATGGCTTTGCGTCAGCTGTGGGTCAAAAAGCATGTCTAGTTTAGCCAAATTGCTTCACTTCTGCACAGCCCTGGGTAAACCTTTAAAAGCTATCTCTCATTTGCCTGTTCTTCCTTCCCTGTTCTCTCATGTATCCCTTCCTCCTCCCGAAGACAGGGTTTCCTTTTCTCATTGGAACTATTTCTTCCCATCAACAAACACTTTCTCACTGGTTTTTATGCTGTTTTTGCTAGTATTTTATCATTATGCAGAACATTAAAATAAATAATCTCTCATCTGTCCTTTTGCCTTCAATTAAACCGAGTCACGTTAGCCATAAATCAAAAAATGTGGCAAATTGAAGAACATTAAAAAAAATCTACCTTTCAAATTTTCCTTTAAAAAAAGAGAAGAATAATTTTGCTTCTGCTGTGAACAGCAAGAGATCATAGACAACTACTTATTTTCCACCAATTTAAAACATCTAAAATTAATATCAATTTTATTTCATGGAACTTCAATATTTAAGCTGGCACATATTTTCCTGTTGAAAGGCTACGCCACATTCAGGTGTATACTACAGCTAATATTTCACAGAAAACAAATGGGAAACATGCTTTATCGAGAACTTTTTAGCACAGCCTTAGCTGATGGACAAACTTTTTGACAAGTACAGACCTGAAGCTGCACCACTTCTAACCTTGACGTCCAGCTCCAATCCCTCCCCCTCCTGAAATATTTTCACTGGAAGTTCAGTTAACAGCCCATTGCATTCAGGAATCAGGTGTGCTGTGAAAGTGAGCCATGGAACAATTTCTGCCTCTTTAAGGACCTTTTCCACCAAAACTTTGGAAGAGATGCAGGGGAAGCGCACGTCAGACTTCCAGGAAAGCATGCAGCCTTTTTCAGCTGTGTGAGAACATCTGCCCTCGCCCTTCAACAACCAAAGTCAGTCTGATCTCGTCCCCCCTGTAACGTGAACCTGGAGCAGCATCACTATATGAACGAGGACATGTAACACACATAAGAAACAGGATCAGTCAGTGTGATTATATTCACTAATTTGTGTAATTTTCACTAATCTTCACTTCTTTCTCCATATCTGTAAATCACTAAGTATATTCATCAATTGCACATTTTTCTAAGAATAAGACACCTAACTTGAACATCTGAGCAGTGGAAGGGAATAAATTCCCGTGGGAAGCGAGTATACCTTAATATCTTTTATTTTCTGTCCAGGCCCCACATATTATCAACTAGTGTCTGTGTGTCAGCTAGCGCCTGTCTGTCTGAAGCTGTGCATACGCTAGCAAAGTGAATAATTTCGGAAGTACAAGTTTTCAGTAGGATTTTGTTTTCCCAAAGCAATTGGACAAAAAAAATTTCTCCTTTCCATGATTAGTCTGTGGTTATCTCCATGCTCTTTTACAACGGGGTGAAGTAACACAGCCTCATGCTGTTGCAGAATAACGATACTCAGATGGTCGGTTAGGTTCTAAGATTGTTGTAACTGGGATATATATCCAGTATTTGCATTGCTTACCTTGTAAGAACAAGTCACCAAAATATCTTTAACCACACTTCAGCCATGACCTTAGAGATTAACCTCTGATTAGTTTCCTGACCTCTGTAATTTAACTTTGTGTTCCTTGTTATTGAACTTGTCTAAATCCCAGCAGAAAGGGCCGGTTTGAGATTTGAGATACCTGCAGCTTGATTTTACCTCTGTTCTTTTTCTGATGTGTGCATTTTCCAACAATTGGAGAGTGTTGCAGACGGTACTTACGTCTGCATAGACATGATTAAGGATACAGCAACTGGGTGACATCCCCCTGGCTTCCCCGCACCCTGGCACACCCGAAGGCCACGGTCATGGATGTAAGGCTGAGCCGCACACACACTTGCAGTCTGATGTTGCTATAACTTCTGCTGAAGAAATGGGACCTGTGAGTGCTGTGTATTCCTCTTAAACCACGCCTAAGATTATAAACTCGAATGCTTTGGGGATGACAATAGGGTATGTGTATGAAACCTAAAGGTGCAGAGGGACATAGATGAATAAGAGAAAAGCTGTGCCTCATTGAGGAAAAAAATACATCTCAAAGGCCAAGGGAAGACAGAGAATAACTTGGCAAGATCCAAGGTAGAGTCTGATTTATTACACAGATAATGTTCTTTGGCAAACTACAGTAAAGCGCTGAAGAAATTTTCTAGGCTGGGACCTAATTTTATACCAATTTTTCATTTGTTTAATTTTGATTTTGGTGTAGGAACATCAGGAGGAGGACACAGCTTGAAGGAGGCCAATTTTCTGAATGATTTGCATCTAATAAAAAATTTATGATTTTTATGAATCTATATATGCTTGCATCTTTCCCCTATCAAACTTTATTTTAATTATTTGTCACTCTCAATAAGCTGTTTCCAGCATATTTGCAAATGATGTGTGCAATGCATTGTGCTGTGCAGATTTCTTTCAAGGCAGCTGATGAGAAAAAGTAACTAACCTAGAAATAATGTGTTGTTTTTTTTTTTTTCTTTACTTTTATTTCAGTGGTCCAGTCCTCATTCTAATCTTATTGTGAAATATAGGACCATGAAGGTATATTTTGACGACTCTTCTGGAGCTTAGTAGAGAATAATTAAAAAGAATAGCAATTAACCTGTCTTAGGGAAAGCATCGTAATGTAAGTGCTGCTTCAGGGAAATTTCTGTTGTAAAATCAAAGGGATATACAGGGAGCAAAATAACATTTAAGGCAAGCTGCCAGTCAAATTATGTTCAGACAAGTTCAGTATAGTTGATTTAATGTTCTTTGGCCTTTCTAGTCAGAGTCATGGTCTTGAGGAACATATGAGGAGCATTTAAGGAGACAGAGGATAAAAGAATAAAAACACTATTGCAATTTAGGATTAGAAAAATGAAATAAATTGAAAAAAATATGTATACTCACAGGAAAGGAAAACAAGCCCGATGTAATTAGGCTTAGTTATATTATTTCTGGAAGTCTGTTTTTTATACTTTTTTACTGAAGAAATTGCTTAATTCACTGAGACATGTCAGTAAAAGCATTAAAAATGGCTTTACTGGGTAAGAGCACAGTTCCTAGTACTCTGTCTCAAGCAATGACCAAAAGCAGATGTCTAGGACAGACCAAACATGAAATCAGAAACTACCTCAGTCAGAGAAAATGTCCCCCCCTCCTATTCTTAATAGTTCCTAACATTTGGCTTTATTTTTCTACTCCCTGAGCTGATCATAGAATCACAGAATCATAGAATGGTTTGGGTTGGAAGGGACCTTTAAAGGCCATCTAGTCCAACCCCCCTGCAATGAGCAGGGACATCCTCAACTAGATCAGGTTGCCCAGAGCCCCGTCCAACCTGACCTTGAATGTTTCCAGGGATGGGGCTTCTACCACCTCTCTGGGCAACCTGTGCCAGTGCTTCACCACCCTCATTGTAAAAAGTTTCTTACTTATGTCTAGTCTGAATCTCCCCTCTTTTAGTTTAAAACCATTCCCCCTTGTCCTATCACAGCATGATGTTCTCACGGATTGTGTATTACTCTGCAAGATGCGTTCTGCAGTAGAGTCCATCATGTTATATGTGAAATTATCATTTTTCTTTCCCTCATCTATATCATTTCACATTTACTTTGTTGAATTTTATGTGCCATTTCAAAGACCAGTCGCCCATCTCAAAGGGTTTTTTTGTATTTCTTTAGTGAAGCTTCAATCTCTGCTCCTATTCTCTGTTTTCAGCTCTTTAATCCTTCCCTTTTCATGATGGAGATTTTGAGAGCCTTTTGGAAAGCCAAATAGACTATATCAAGTCGATCTCCTTTAACATAGACTTTTTGTCTCCTTCAAAGAACAACAAAAAATAGACTCTCATCTATATTCTAGTTTATCTATTTCCATTTTTCTGGTACTTTCTAATGATTTTTAAGGTATGGACATCAGATTTACTGGCTTGTAATTCTGTGGCTTTCTTATGACACCCATTTGTTGTATTTTCTCTTTTTCAGCCCTCAAGTACCAAGATGGTTTTGAGCTAGAGTTCATAACCAGAGACAATTCAGTTACTGCACCCCAGGGTAACTTTAGAACGGCTGGAGATGGCCCTGGCAAATCTGCCTCCTGCATAGAGGAGTCCATTGGCTGGACCATACCTGGTTTTACTGATGCTTCTGTTGGTGTGTTCTTAACTATCCTTGGATCTCTCATACCTGCTGTATAGATGAGTTTCACTACTCGGAGTCGACAGACAGGCAGCGGACATAGGAAACGCCACCGTTCCCTCCCGCCGGGCTGTTACCGCTTCCTTTCGCGAGCAGAGTGGGAACCGAACCGCGCTGTAAAGCAAGACCATCTCATACTCTTGAGGGGAAGTCTGGCCTCTGCCAAGTTGACTGGAGGTTTTGCTGCTAATTTCAATGGACGTAAGTTGCCAAATTCCAGAATTTTTCCAACTCAATAGCCAACGAATAGAAGCAACAGGAAAATCACTTTTACAGACAGAGGAACAGCAAAGTGTTCTTTCCATTTCTCTTTCTGCTTGTTGAGAAAAAAATTGCCTGCATCCACAAGCACAAATATTAAGGAAAGCCTAGTACTGAAAATCCAGTCTTTTCCATACAAGAATGTGGACTCTTCTCTCAAGAAATTCTGGAATTATTGACAAGAAGCGTCCCCATCTCTCATTCATCTGCCTTACTTGGGCAGTAACAGAAAGAATACAGTAGAGACCTGATCTAGCAGAGTCTGTCACTGCATCTCCTTTAATCAAGAAAACCCTTCTGTACATCTTAAACACAGAATGGTTTTCCAAGGGCTCAGACAGAAAATATTCAGAATGCCACAGCCCACAGCTGCTTCGGCTGCAGGAAATGTTACAGAGGGTTCTTGCTAATATAAAAAATATTATTGTTCGGAAGCAGAGACCATGAGCTACTTAGCTGTAATGTCACACGAACAGGTTTAAGGAGAAAGGAACAACTGCAATGTTTGTTCAGTAAAAAACCCCTCAGGAGAGTAAAAGAGGAACTAGAGTTTCTGCTGCGGGATGAGTCAGACATTGTAGCGACAGCCAAACTGCTGCCATGACCGAGACACGGACTGATGGCAGGCACTGCTTAGGAAGCTGCTGGAAACCCGAGTTACAAAGAACTTGTCTGGAGCCAAAGCACTTTGGAGAATTACTGTAGATTAATTTCTGTTGGTGTTGAAGGGTGCATCTGTCCTAAATCTTTCACTTGTTATGGCTCTCCTTTGCTCAAGCAGTTTGGAAAGGGATAAAGTTAAAAAGACAAATATTACTAGGGAGATAAATACCGCTGGGATCTGTACCATCACGAGATACTTTAACTTCCGAAATGCCGACTGGAGAACAGGTATTGCCAAGATGGCTCAGTCACTGCAGGCTGTGACAGGTGAGAGACTTCACCATTTCCAAGGCGAAAGGTACTCTTCACTCAGCCATGAATTTTGGTGAAGGGATTCGCTTGAAACTGATGATGGCAGACGTGATGTAAATTGAGAGCTAAAACATTAATTTTGCATAAATATCATCAACAAATAGTAAGCTTGAGTTTCAAAAGGGCAAGCTTTTAGAACGTAAGAGAAATAGTTAATAAAATCATGTGGGATGGAGAGGTTAGGTTATTTTTAAAATAAAGGAAAAAGCTGTCTGAAATCTGTATCCCAGTAAGATGGGAAAATTAGTAGTTGAGAGATTATTGGACAAATAACCTCCTTCAGTAAGACCGCAAAGAGCAAGCAGAACACCTACTTGGAATGGAAAAAGAGATTTATTTGCAACAACAGCTAAATCTTGGAGATTTGGGCAGAGAAAGGGAGATCAAGGGAGAAGAAGCGAGGAAGTGAAAGTTGCCAGACTTTGCAAAGGAAATTAAGAATGCAATAAAAACCTGGGATCGCCAAATGAAAGAGAACAGCAGAAGACGGGAGATTTAAGGCATTGCAGAGGGACTCTACAGAGTGTGAGCGTGCTACATTTTTCAGTAGGAATATGAATGTAGTTTATGGATGTGAAGGTAGGCTAGCTAATACCAGAGAGTATTACCTAGGAAGTGTGACAGCAGAGCTGGCAGTCAAATACAAGGACCTCAATGCACTCACACCGAAGGACTTGCTATTCCACCCCCACAGTGCTGAAAAACCTGGCACATAATGTTGCAAGACTATAAAAAGAAGTTTAATAATTCTTTCAGATGTGGGTCTAACAGGGAGAGGAAACCTCATAGCTGTGAATATAACTATGGCAATGGCACTGAAGAATGGAAGGAGACGGGGCAATGGGTGGGGGAGCAAGTTACGGTGACTGCCCCAGCCGGGGCGCAGCGAAACGAGAGCGGGAGGAAACAGCAGCTGAAGACCTGGAAGGAAGAGGGCTTGAAAAGCAACACCGAGAATGCCAGAGCGATCCACTCCTCTCTTTAAGACACTTGTGGTAACTGTATGTTACCTAGATTTTAATAAGGCTGCGATATGAGCTGTGCTGGAGCTGGGAGCTACGGCAGGGGAGGTGACCGAGTGGGTGCTGCAGGCGAGCCCGGCAGAGGCAGCTGGTCTGCTTCGGTCGGGGACGGCGTTTGCTGAAGGCATTGGCTGTCTCGCCCGCAGCACCAGGAGCTGGATCCAGTGACCGTTCGGCCCTTTGCCTTTGCTTTTGGGTGGGTTTTTCAGTTGTGTCTCAGGTCAGGAAACTATTCCAGTCTGGAGTGTGAGCTCTCCTTTTCCACGTATTAAAGAACTGCACCCGTTCCCACACGACACATTACCTTGCACCTTTAAATTTGTATTCACATGGACCAGATGGTCATAGATATTTAGGTGCTGACAGGCAGCAGCTAGTATGATTTCTAAAAAGTAATGAGGGAAGTTTAGTACCTAATCTCGTAACAACATTCGCCCACTAAGATGGAGTGCTAACGTTTATAGCCGGTTACGGTGCAAGGCATTCTTTTTGGACTAGAGAGACATCTATCTATTACATGTGTCTATTTAGTATGGACGTTGTGTTGCCAAGCAAATATGTGCAAGCGACAGTAGCAAGTTTAGCAATTATTTTCACTTTAATCTGTGGATTTTGATCTATTCGACATTTCCCATTCTGTGGCCAGCAAGACCCAATCATTTTTATCAGCACTTCAAGTGCTACAATATGCCATCAAGACTGGAGAAAAATGGGGATATAAAAGTAATCTCTGCAACAGGTAGGGGTGTTTACATATAGATAGCATGTTTAGTTTGATAAATAATTCTTCATGTAGTCGGATATTTTTCTAAATATCTTCTATCAAGAAAACACCCAGAAGGTGCCAAGATCCATTTCTGTTTTCTAGATACAACAAAATGGACTGAATTTATAAGTGACATTTGTATGCCACTACTTTACTGACATTAAGTTCTGAAAATTGTAAAGAAGCATAGCAATGAGAGGCTATTTCATTTTAATATAGAAGTGACAGTTCTGTGACCTTTCTATGTCATTTCTCATATGATCTTACCAAGCAACATGAGTGAAAATGACATCTGGAACGAGAGTCCAGCATGGTGAATGTAGCGACAATTTGTTGTTTTCTGTTTCTCCCAGACATCTATCCTGAAACAAAGGGAAATCTGAAAGTCAAAAAATTGTGAATACAGCATAAAATTGAGTAAAACTTTATGACAGATTTTACTGTACTAGTTCACCCTGCCAAAAGAGTAAATGAGTTCTTGATTTCTCTGTTCATTGCTTTGTTTCGCATTTCTGCGATGGCCTTAATTTAAAATAGGAAAAGCTATTGTTTGTTCTTCTAAAACAAAACCTATAAATATGTAGACACAGTGTTAATATGATAACAAAAGCCAGACTCCTAAATTTACCATTGCATTTTTGCATTTTTTTTTTCCCCAATACAGATTACTATTGTTCCACGTTAGGAAAAAAAGAAGACAACACCAAATATCTTGTAGGACGTATACAAGAGTGTTTCAAGATTGTTTTCAAAGCATAGTGTTGGGACAGGGTATGCAGACTGCGTGGGTGGGACATACCGGCTGCGCTGTGTTGTTTGATTCCTTGTAAATCCAGATCTGATCCCCTACCTGTAGCAGTGATGATCCAGCTAAAGCCTAGGGGGGAGCTCACGCTCGGTCGGCGTCTGTCCCCAAGTTCCTCCCGGCTTTGGAGATGTGACACTGCAAGCAGGTCCGCAGCGTTTCCGTAGCTTCGCCCCTGGGTAGCCGTGGGCCAGTCACACGTTACGTGGTGCACAGAAAGCAGCTCCTCAGTGAGCAGCCCCCTGCTTTGCTGGGCAGCGAGGAGCGCGCTGCTCCGTCCCTCGTGCTCACGCGGCGTCGGAAGGAGTGTCCCCCCTCCTCCCAATCGCATTTTCAAATGCAAGAAAGAATTGATCAGGCCCTACAGTCTTTTTGTTTGTTTGTGTTGTTGTTGTTGTTGTTGGTGGTGGTGGTTGTTTGTTTATTTTTTGTTTGGGGTTTTTTTGTTTGTTTTTGTCCTTTTTCTTCTGCCGTCAGAGCCTGCCCCCATGTTGGTTGCAGGCCTTTCCAGTTTATACAAGTAGCCAAGGTCAGGCTGAAGCATGTTATCACTGAGAGCTGTACTTTTCTCCCGTAACTCCGTTTTTCTGCATTATGTATTTATATATAAATACATGTAATATATAGATATACATACATATGTGTGTATGTTACATATACATAGATACATACGAATATGTAAGCGAGCATTTATATACATACATACGAGAAACCTAGAAAAGAAAATGTACCTTCTGGATTTCTTTCCTGGAGATTAGACTGATCTGAGTGCATTCTGATTTATAACAAGATACTCTGCCAAAATCAGCAGTATAGTAATTAATTATCTTCAGCTAGTGCTAGTTTTTGGCACTTTGCCGCTTTATGCTATTGATGATCTGGTTTATTCCATTTTAAAGATGAAATATCTACCACTCTGGTTTACAATAGGATTCACAGAGAATATCCCTTTCTGTAGCAGGAACATTTTTGCAAAACTGAAGCAGACTTTTCTTTTTTCCTATTTTTCATAATAAAAAAAGACTGACTGTCTTTGCTAGACAGACTTAGGGGAGGGAAAAAAAATCTTTCCCTATTGATTGCTTTTTTGTTTTACTTTTTAATAACCTATTTATTAACTATATCCAAAGAAGTGTATTTGTCTATTTAAGTGCCTTCCCTGAGCCTCCATGGTTGTTACAAGCCTGACTGGCATTTTTTGGGGTGTAGCATTTAGATGAACCTCAGAGCAACTTTTTGGACTAGTCACTGGGGTAAAGTACTAGGGAGGGAGGGAGGGAGGAGGGACTCGACTCCCCCTCACACTCTCTCTGGCGTCATTGACATGGGAAGGAGCGAGGTCCCAGGATTTGGAAGAACTGCAGGGAGGTTCTGAGCTCCCCCGGGCCGGGTTCCGCCATCCTCCCACCCTGGCGCACTCGCACGCCCGGGCAGGGGTGCGGGGAGCGGGGCAGGAGGCGGCAGCGGAGCGGAGCAGCTCCCCGGCAGGCAACTCCCCTCCTTGCCTTTGCAGCAATTCCCATCGTCTTGCTGCCACAAAGGTACTATAACCTAGTAGAAAAACTATCTTCTTTTTTTTTTTTTTTTTTCAAATGAAACTATACAGGTTATTTTCTCAATTTCCAAGAAAGGATTAATTGAGGTATCTATTTTGACTGGTCATAGCCTGCTAGTACAGGCTACAGCTGCAAAAAGGTTTTAGCAGCCTTCCCAAGCTAAATCTTATTTTTCACGGCTCATTAACTTTGCTGAAGTCTGCTCCAGGCTGAAATTTTACAAGATTCTAGCTCTAAAATGTTTTCTTTAAAAACTGATAAGTGAAAATGGTTGGCCAGTTCAATGATGTTATATAAAAATAAGTAAGTTATTAGTGTTAGAAACTACTTATTTACAGGGCTTGAAAATGTCTGTCTAAGAAAAAGAAGGTGGCAGACAATTGTCACTGCTAATTACCTTGCAGCTCTGTTCTGGATACATTGACTGTAGCTTTGAATGAAGTGGTACTCTTCGATGCATATGAAATAGGCTAATATTATTTTGTAAAAACTTCAGTAATAATGTCTTTGTCAAAGGTAAAGGGTATTCAAATTTCAAGCAGATAATTATCTTAGCGGCCAGAAAACTGTCCTTTCCGTCACCCCGTCCCAGCGCTGTGCAAGAAGAGGAACATCTGGCAAGCTTCCCCCATTCCTTCGCCAGCCCGTCGAAGGCCGTGGCCGCGCAGCCTTCGCAGCTCGCCCCGCCTGCCCCGGCGCGGCACAGCCCTGCCCCGAGCGCGGCACAGCCCTGCCCTGAGCGTGGCTCAGCCCTGCCCTGCCCTGCCCTCTCCTCCCTGGGCAGCGCGGCCGGGGAGACCCCAGGGAAATACCCGCAGCGTGCCCAGACCTGCCACCAGCCGACTGCGCTCCCCGTCGCAGCTGTGGCAAAACAGGGCTGTGAATGTTCAATCCCAGACTCAGAAACCATTCCCCGGTCTGGGCTGCAGGACTTTTCTCAGCTCCTCACTCAAAGGCAGAACAAAATATCTCTCTAGTCACGCAATAATTAAAATGAAGACCCAGTGGTGCCAAACATCTCTAACTCATCGTTGGGTATACAGTGGGACCCTGCCCATATACGGCCACTTTTGTGGGTGCAGATTACAGGATTATTTAATGCCGAGGGCATGTTCTCCCACTACTCCTCCCATCACCTGCAGCTGTGCAAGTGTGACGTGTCGCCTCTCAAAGAACCCTGGCTCTCCGGACCGATCACGGTCTAAGATTGATGGGGCAGGGAAGGGCAAGTGTGTATTTGACACTGCTTAAGTTATTGCCACATACTAAAAGTGTGACAACCTGCGTGGCTGGGAGGAGGCCAGGGCTACTAAAAAAACAGTCAAGAATACAATTAACAAGTTTTGTTTCTGCCACTACACTTTTGCTTTCCACTTTTCAGATACTGACAGAGCTTGGCCTTATATTTCCTGCCAAAAACCGTTAATAGCTGGATTTATTTGTACTCCCTTTCAAAAAATGATTTGGGGATTGTCTTTTTGGAGGCGGTGGGGAACTAATTGCCTCACTTAAAGCAACAAGGACTTTTATTTTCACACAATAAGGGCAATGTTTCTACTATCAGGTCAGCTTGAAAAAAAGCTTTGAGAGAAATGTTGCCAGAGTATCCAAATCCAAGCCAATACGTTGTCTTATCAAAGTCAAATTAGTTTGTAAAAGTAATACTCCTTTCACAGAAATAGAATTTATTGATGAAAAGATGGGAGAAAGGATGTCCCCAAAAGTAAATATTTTTAAAATTTTTTAGATTTTTTTCTTCTAGGTTTTATTTTGGAACTGCTTTTATGCTATACCATATATCATATGGCTGAAACTGCTTGAAAGAAAGTAAAATAGTTTCAATATGTATAAGGAATTCCTTTCAATATGTGGTCAGAAAAAAATAACGTTTTGAGACCTGTTTTCTCCTGAGACAAGATTTGCATCTTCTGAGGTGCAGTAACGTGACACCCGCCAAGCTGTGAGCGGCAGCGGTTTTAAGCAGCCAGTGAGGATGACCGGTCCAAAAGACCTTCTTTTTTAAAAGCCAGCTGCAATGTCGGTTCTCATTTTGCTGTGACTGGCAGTCAATATTTCTCTTGGATTTGAATAAATATGATCTGGATAACGATTTCTTAGCATTTTAACGTCCTTTCTTCCTCCCTTGCCTAGCAATTCTGTGCTTTGTTATGTTCCTGACTGTGATGTCTGGGAGCCGGTTTTCTTCCTTTCCATTTTTAAAGATGACCTTGCTGGTAAATCTGCTTTCAAAGGTCCCTCAGCTCCATTTAAAATCCAGATCTTTAAATGTGGTCTTTAATAGTTGTAAATTATTCTCATAAATTCCAAGCTACGTATTTTCTATATTGTTTCTTTATGGTTCATTTAGTGTGACATTATATAAAAAATTTAAAAAGGCATTTCCTTCTCAATCACTTTTGAGTGAAGTGTCTGGAAAAATCACTCTCATAACTTTCTGCTTGAGCCATTAATTAACACACCGCTTGGTAACTGCTGCTGGAGCTTTGGAGTCACTGGCACCAGGACACTTCTGGTGTGATGGATGTGCTGGAAAGGCTTAGATAGATAGGCTGAAATGTATTTACATGTCAAAGTAAAATGAGATATGACATTCGCTTTCAAAATGATCTTTACGGAATAATACTTTATAGAAGTGATGATGTCGTCCTGGATACTGCAGCTTTATAAGCAAATACAAATAATGCTCCATGTGTTTTATCAGCCTTTGTCAGTGTAACCTTTAACATAAAATCAAGACAAATTCAGTGCAGTATTTTAAGATGAAAGCAGCATTATCATAGATAGCGTAAATAACAACCCAAGAATTTATGCAGGCAGCTATGAATAAAGATACAAAGGTTTCCTGAACATAAGAAAGAGCCTGCCGTGAGGGAAAATCAAAAAGCCGTGTGGAAGTGGAAAGGAGCTACTGGAAATCAGACCTCTCGAGATGGAGACAAATTTAATGGATCTGGTTTTGTTTTGGCTCTTCTCCTATAAAATAAAAAAATGTTTTAATATTGACCAACCATTTTCTATGTGAATTGCGTAAAACAAACTGTGGTGTAGAAAGCTTTTTGTCTAATGGGAATTAGGAACCAAGAGAAAGAAAACAAAAAACACAGAGGGAAGCATGTGGACTTACCACAGCACTGGTCACCATCCTCTTTCTTGTCCTGGTGAAACGTCAGGCCTTACAACACTTGTCTTACAAATGTCCTGTAGCACTGTCATAGCTACTACAGCGTGGACGCAAGGCTTCTGGTTGCCATAAACACGTCCACCTGCACAAACTCATCAGGAAAGTGGTTATGGTGAGCTGAAGGGCCACGTCTACCAGAACAGGACTGGGTACCCGCCACAGCCCAGGCACGGCACTGCAGACACAAAACAGGGTGCAGAGCTTACCCGCCAAGGCGGCTGAGTGAGCTCATGCTGAGCCCTGAGCCGTCAGCATCCGCATTAACCCTCTTTGAAGATCTCTGTGTGCCATGGTGGTGCTTGAGGTGGCCTGCTGCCGCTGCGGCTCTGAGTACGGCTTCGAAGCTGCTGAGAGGTTAAAGGCAATGAGGTGCTCAGATGCCGCTGTAATGAAAGGGCTAGAAAAGTACCTCAGAGAGGAAAAGCAGCCCAAGAACAACAGAGAAACCACAACTATTACTGTCCTCGGTTTTGTTGGTCACCAGGAGCTATAACACAGCAGCAAAGGCTAAGGCTTAGGCAATATCTGTTATTTGGCCATAATGAATGGGCTTTGAAAAGCCATCCTGGTGCTGCAATTTGGACGGAGGAACAAGGCTGAGTGACTACCCGGCTCTGCCCGGGCCATGCCGGCAGGTGCCCTCCTGCCGCGCCTCGGGAGGAGAGCTGCTCCCACGGGGCTGCTCCCGCAAACCCGCCTTCGCAGGAAGCGACAAGAAACACAAACGGCATTAGGGCTGCTATAACCGGGTATCTCAGCGCATTATCAGGGACATTGATGAATCACATATAGGCATTTAGAGCGTGCTCCGTGGGAGCTAAAAAATGAAAAAGCAATTTCATTCTGCAGCAGGTTTTCAAAATACCTGGAGGCAGACATTTCCCTGGGTCAAGGCCCCATCTTGCTAACATTCCTTCTGCAGACTCCTTCTCTTTTTGGTTCTTACATCTGGTGCTCTTGTATGTGGCATAATAACAACACATTCAGGGTAAAGAAAGCTTCCGCTGACAATAATAGCACAAGCCTCAGTTATGGGAGAATTGTGCAGGATTTTCTTTCGGTCATTACAAGTAGAATTAATGAAAGGTCAAAAGGATAGTGTTGAAAGAAATAACAAATGCTTTTTAAAGCTGGATGAATCTAGTGAATAATCTCAGCCAGAAAAAGAAAAAAAAAAAAAAAGAAAAAGAGAAAATGTTGTCAATGCCACATCTACCTTCTACAAAACCTTAATTTTATATTTTTAAGAAAACTGAAATGGCTGGGTTTTGGCAGTCCGCATTAAATGTAACTTTGTTGTGATGCTGTGCATCATCTGAGGATAGAAAAGTCTTATACAATGCTTGTATTTAATGTATTCTACTTATGTCAGTCAGTAAGTGATAGCATGTCCTATCTAATTAAATCCAGATTTCATGCGCATCTCTTCATTTACTTACCGTGCAAATAATGGAAGCTAACATTAAAGTATTAAAATCAGATAAAATTGTAATACAGTGTGTGGAAATGTATAATTTAAAAGATATCTTATGAAATGTAATCTCTTTCACATAATGCATACAGCTTTGGTATTGATCAAGATATCCCTGGGAGTGTATAATGAGAGGAGACAAGGAGTATGTTCCCCTTCCTCTAGGGATCAGTCAGCTTCTTGCTGAGCTCTCACGCTGCTTCTTTGAATAAAACCGATTCTTGTTTGGTTTGTTTTCTTCTTTTTGTTATTTAAGGAAGGTTAGTTTCAAAAAGGAATATCAGAATTTGGTCAGCTTCTCTCTAGTCAGGTATTTTGCAGAGCAGTGGGTGAGCAATCCATGGCCTCTTCAGCTCTGTCCGTTTTCTGAGCCCACTGGAAATGACACACTCTACATCTGGTATATAGTTTCCTAAGACAAACTTTGCTTTATTTTCCCTCTTTCAGACACAAAAAGGTCCAGGGGAGCCAAGAGTGTCTCGGTGACAGAGGCACGGACAGCGGCCGTGGCGAGAGGAGGGCACTTCCATGTGCTGCAAAACAACGCGCAGTCGCTGCCTTCAGGTGAGCAGCACCTGGACTCGACAGGTCAACACGGTGCAGAAGGCAGCTGCACTTTAACTTTGCTTCCAGTTTGCAAATTCAGCCTGTTCAGAGACAGAAAAGCCTTTAAATTACTTTCCTGGACATTGCATCCTTCAGGATAGTGTGTTTAAGCAGGTTAGACCCAACCCTTTTTATCGTTTCGGTTCTCATGTCATTCACAGCATGTAAATCCTCTGGGGCCAATGGAAGCTGGGCTGGGCACAAACGCAGTAAGAATCGGGTCCTGTACATTCATGTGCAGGATCTTTTTTCCAGAATTTGCCGTACCAGCGACACTTACTTGTGACTAAGGATTTGTTTTTTAAATCATAGTTTTTATTTGTAACAGAATCGTTCAAATATAGCCACACTGTGCTAAATACGTACACATTTGTAATTAAAGCTCTTTAAAATCATTCTCTCTTGCTCCTTATGGAAATATGCCTAATAATCAATCCTGTAAAAATTCCATATAGGTAGACTTGAGGTAGACACTCAGTACTATTAAAATTAAGAAAGGCTTTCAAATTTAGGAAACATTATAGGATTAGAGCCTTATATTTCAATATCCAACATCAATGTTCCAAAGAATTTTATTCAAACTTGCACACCAGCAATATGGAAGGTGGCAGGTGTCCTCCTGTATTGGTATCTGCTGTCTGGGGGCCAAAAGCAAAAATAAGTGATGCAGGACTCCAAAAACTGAACTAAAAAATGAACTCATAAAATGATGACGTGAACATTAATTATTGTTCCAGGGATATAAGCGTTAGCATTGTTAAGATTTTCTAGCTTTTTCATGAAACAGGCAGTTAAAAATGTTCAAAGAACAAAATTATCTGAGAAAAAGGAGACCTTAACTCTTTTCACTCAGTGTTATGTTTTCCCTTGGAGAAGTATAATTATCTGCCAAATGTGGGATGATTCCTTTGTTTAAATCTTGACTGGCAGGAAAAAAAAAATCTGCGCTCTGCTAAAATTATCTAATTTGGTAGCTGTCGCAACGATACATCTGCTTTTATCAAATGACGCCCTTTCTTCCTTGCTGGTGGAATACTCAGTGCACTCCATAACCAGTCACTTTGCATTATGTAGATTATTTCACATGAAAAGTGAGGAAGTGGGCTTTTGACAATGACAGAAACAATGAAGCATGAAGAAATCAGAGAAGATCAAAGATGCTCATTAGTTTAGATGGTAAGAAATACAGCCATTAACAATAACACAGTATCTTTCTTGTTACTGTTTCATACTGTATGAAATCCCATAATTGTCGCATCAGAAAAAAACTCATTTATTTTTCAATAATCAAATATTTAAGAGAAATCCTTATGCTTTATATCACATGTAGTAGAGGGACCTCCTCATTTATTGTATTACTTTGATGTATTTTTTTATTACTTGAAAGGCCAATTCAAATTGCAGAGGTTTTATGAATATTTTATAGACTTGGTGTTTTGAGTGATCAGAAATATCCCTCTGTGATATGCTCTGGGCTTACATCTCTGCTGTGCTGAAACTAACTCCAGCAGAGGAATAGACTGAAGAAGCAAAAACTCAGTTGAATCATCTTCCATATTCCTATTTCTCTAGTCAGAGCATTCTTAGAGCAGTTACCGGTGCCTCCCATATGTATAGCTGAGCATGTCAACAGTGCAAAGTCATTTCTTTTTCATGCTGCTTCTCTGGTAAGACATGCCTTTATTCAGGGAGAACCTAATTCAGGCAACTTCACGTTTAAACCCTTGACTTAGTTCAACCTAAAACTACTCTTGATCTTACTTATTTTCTTGCATTACACTACAAATGTCTGTAAATCTCCTAGTATGTGGTTTAGCAGTTTTAATATTACTCTTCCTCTGCTCCATGTGAGTTTGAAGGATAACAATAATACAACTGGTCTAATTAAATTTTTACTACTTCTTTATGTCTGCCTATGATTACAAGACTGGTGCTGTATAGATAATGAAATATTTTTATTCAGTAGCATATCAATAGTTATTATATTTTATTCACCATGGGCTTTCTCCCTATATATCCTGCTAAAGAAAAAGGGAGCAGTGTATTTAGGATATTGTGAGGAAATATTCTGGGCAGAGTAGTGGATATATCAGTGGAGGACAGATGAAAAGTACATTAAAATATATCCTCAGCGTCCACAGCAAGAAAAAATGCATCCTGAAAAAACTAGTCAGAGTACCACTAAAACCCACAATACATATATAAATTGCTTGTTCATAATATAATGGATACAGTCTGTTCCTTTCTATTTTTGACTAGTGATAAAAACCTCACCAAGCCATTTCTGTTTGCTCATACAAGGCCTGTCTTGTCCACGTTGCTCAGGAGACTTGGTGTGAACCGCCTCAGGTATTAGGTCTCAACTGCATTGTAACAGGGTTGAAAACCGAGTCTGTCCTCCTGTTACACAGCCAACGCTCCACCTGCTCGTAGCAATTTTGTATGACTCTCTCACCAGTAAATCAGTACAAATGGTTTAATGACATTTTGCACTTGCTTGAACCACAAACTTACCAATGTTATTGGGTTCGTACAGCAATGAATTCCCATCATCTGAGCATTAGTGAACTCCAGGAGCAGAGAAACTGGTGTCTGTGCTTTAAAAGTCATCGTGTTTTTCTTCATGATGAACAGACTGGAGGTTAACGCTACTCTGAAGTTATGGGACACATCCATACCGAAGAGAGATGGGAGGGTTTGTGCAGTTCCTCTCCTTCATATTCTGCTACTGCAGAGTCTACGAACAGCTGTCGATGCGGTTAACCATTAAAAACAGTAAAATACCAACACTGGTAAATGTATGCAATAATATGGGTGCACTGTGAGAGAAAGGGAGGGAGGGAGGAGGGGAGAGAAACAGAAGACAGATTTTAATCATCTCTGTCAACTCCCAAGGTAGAGACATACCCAATGTCATTCAGCAGCATGAAGATGGTATGTTTTAACAATAATCTTTAAAATAATGGTAAGAAATAGAAATTAAATACTGCTTGTCTGTGCTCCAGAGTTTGATAAGAAAATTAGCTCCTGCATCATTTGGTTGGAAGCCTCAGCTTACTCCAGAGAAGAAGATATAAAGCCACAGTATTGCACTGTTAAACAGATTCAGTATTCCAGTTACGAATTAAATTTCCTATAATAAATATTAATGCTTGGAAAAATTCTATACTGTGTTGAAAAACAAAATTTCAAATTCCTTTCTAGCCTTTTAGCTTACTCAAGACTGACACAGAAAGGAACATCTGAAGCACATAAAGGCTAGGGGATTTAACTCCTGTTTACATTTTTCCTAAAAAAATTATTAAAACCATGCTCGAGTAATCATTTTTAATGAAAGAAAGTATCTCTGTGAGTTAAATGCTCATCATAAGCCTGATGTTGTGAAAGAAGTGCATCTCAAGGCTATCATGCCCAATTACTGCATATTTTCAAGACATCATTATTAAGGCGAGCAGCTTTTACTGCTGGTTAACTCTCACACTGCTGATTTGCAAGCGTATGCAACTCTCTCGCATTTTTCTCATCCTGTCTTCTGATACTTCTTTCTCATGTGCCTCAGTACACAGGACAGGACCCTATTTTTGACAGGATTTATTGTCTCCCATCCTTGCAACTCCATTAGCTAATGTAACAAAATGGTGAGGGACCATGTGTCGTGCCCTGAAACATACACATAAAATGCCACACTTTTTTCTGTTAGAGTTTTCAGTCATTTAACACGCATATGAAGACCGTGCTGAAAGGTGAGATTCTAACACGCAAGCCAGCCGTGAAATAGCAAACATGCTGGTATTTTCTCTTCTCCACCTATTGGCTCAAATACTGAGGGGATAGAGGAGGGAAGGGAAATCTGCTACATGATAAAGATTCTCACAACTCAACCTAAGGGCAGAGACATTTTTCTGATTCTGTGATGCGGATCAGTCATGGGCAAGATCAGTCCTAGGCAGATGGATCAGACTGAGGCAGAACAAGGCCAGCAATGAAAACCTCAAAGAAATCTTCTATTCTGTATGTCCCAGGCTCTTCAGTATGCTCAGGGCATCATTTCTCAGTAGGTTTTAAAAAGGCAAACACAGGAAGCAAAGCCATTTGCCTGCCTTTTTACTGAGTCCTGCATTATGCTTTCTTTTATACAAAGCAGGCTAAATCTAATGACTGTAGCCATCTTACAACCTGCAGGCCATCTTCTGCCTGCAAGCTGTGACAAATTTATAAAGTACCCAGGAAAAAAAAGGCAGCCCAGAGCAGGGTGCAAAAGCTGCCGTAGCTGCCAGCCCTCTCCCAGGTGCCCCCTTTTTTGGGCAGCAGCACCTCCACACTCATGACAGGGGGTGAGAAATACCTGAAATAAAATAACCTCTTTAGGTGACAGTAATGTCATCACTAAAACTTTTCATAAAAGTGTTCCATTTCACTGATTTCAGGGCAATGATAATTTACTTACAGCACATCTGAATTGAAATAAAAGACTCAAATTCTATCAACTTTTAAGTCATTTCTTGTTATTCAAGATACTGGCGACCTGATACCAGAAATTCCACATCCCTTTATCTGTCTTAAGAAAAGCTTACAGACCTAGAAGTAATTTTCCCACTCTATCACAATTCTACAAAGGACATGAGAAAGGTCAGAAGAAAAGCTCTGGTTTCTCTGACTTGGACCACACAGCTCTCCAAAAAGCATACTGAATATCATTGCACCCAAACAGAGAAACATCATACCGTCATCTTTTTTGTCTATGATGGATGGCATTATATGGCGATAACAGAGCAATACAATGGCAACCTTTTATTTTTCTGGGTTTCATGTAAACTGAATCCCCCAAATTAAGCCCAATTTATAAAGAAAACAAAGAGAGTTGAACTTTAAATGCTACTATTATGTAAGTGTGCCAGTTAATTAGAGTCCTTCAAGGAGTTCCTTTTTTACCTGAAAGCACGTGCAAGCTCAAAATCCAAACTCAGATAACCCTACATTTTTCTCAGGGTGGTCTGTGTGCTTTGGTGAGTCTCAGGCTTCTAATTATTCAGATCAGGAATCGGACCAGAGAGGCAAAGTTGGAGCCTGTGTGGACCTGGCTTTACTTCATCTGGAAACAAAAGTGCAGGGAGCAGAAGGAAAGATCTTGATAGTTTGCACCACAGTCTCACCTGTGTAGATGAGGCCCCGCGAACCAGTACTTCTTATAGGCAAAGACATATCCTTCCAGCTAACATAGTGCAAAAATCGTGCTGAATTTGGCAACTAGTCAGAATAAAAAATTATAAAAATATTACCTATCCGTAATTACAGCTCTTCAGATTTTCTTTTAAAGAAAAATGTAAGGACCAAGCCATGCTTATTTTATAACTACACTGCAAAAGCCTCAGATGTCTCTATACTGCATTGAAAGTACAACGTGAATGTATGGTGAGGTTTAGGAGTGCCATGTAGACATATGTTCCATCCTGAACAATTACAATCCTTTACAGAAGAAATTGTGAGTTAAATTAATTGGTATATTCTACGTGTATTTGGTGTTTCATGATTTGCAAATGGGTGGAAGCACAATAACACACTGTTTGTTAATGGCTGGGCAGGAAGCCGTTACCTGTACGTGAGATGAAGTGTGCCCGGGAGAGGAGGAGCTTTCCTGTGAGTCTGCAAGATAAGATGGAGACGAGCTGTGGGTTAGAGGAAGACTAATAACACAGTAAGTGATGCTATTAAAAAAATTTAAATTTTTAAGTCATAAACTATGGGAAAAAGAATGAACTGCATTTCTGAGCAGTTTAGAAGAGGAAGAAAAATGAATCCAACCCCTTAAAGCAAGGCAGTTAGAAATGGTTTATAGTTTTAATACTCAAGACTGGTAATGACAGTAAAAATTAAAAACAAACTAGACACTATGGCCTTTATCATTTTCCCTGCTTACAGTCATGGAAGATATTTGTGTCTATTGTGTTTTTACCAACACCCAATTTTCTGAAGGGTGTAAATATTGATAACTAAAATGCTGATGTTGAATCATAACAGCACTGTTAAGTGAAGCATTTCCATCAGGCTCACGCCTCGGGAAACAAGCCCTCCGTACAGATGTCTGCAGCCCATTCGTGGTGCTATTGGTGTGGAATTTCTCAATGTGGTGGAAAGGGACAGGTTGTGGATTTTGCAGTTTTCCTGAAGACATGTTAAAGGACATACTGACAGATAGCTCTCCACAGACTTTGGGGACTCAGATCTTTATTCCCTCCACCAAGCAAATTGAATGCAATGCACTCAAATATTGAACTCTTTACACGGCAGGTTCAGTAATGAACAGAAAAACAACTGTTTTGTTTGGTTGTCTTAAAGTAATAACCAGCAAACTCCCAAATCTCTACATAAGCACTCAAAGGCTGAAACACTTGTGTCTCAGTATAAAACACTCAAAGTCTTGGACTTGTACAGAGTAATTGCTTAGTCCTATGTAGTAGTCATTTATTTCTTTCCTTGTGAACAGTAACGCCTGTCAGATGTGCATTATCATAGTGCTAGAAGCGAAAAACTTTATTGTTGCTTTCTTTTTAGGCAATAAATGAAGTGGTACCATTTACATTTTACAGATAAGGACGTTAGCTATAGAGAACTGAAGCGTGTTGCCTAAGGTCACAGAGGAATTGCTTAGTCTGAGCTGGTGATCACTTATCTTAGTCCCATAAAAGAATTTGCATCTCAGGTAGCAACTATTTATCATTAAATATATCACGAAGCAAAGAATAAACACCCAGCAACACTGTCATCATTCAATGGAAAGACATCTCGGGGGGGCGAGGCATCACAAACTGGAGTTCTGCAACAACAAGGTGTTTTAGCAAGAGCAAGGCCAGAGGCTGAATATTAGAGTTACAGAAAGCATATAACGAATGGAAGATTACTGAAAACTTATCTAGTTTCAAAAAGAAGTGGATATGGTATGAATCACATCACAGGTTTCAGATTCTTATGGCTGCCTTGGTATCAGGCTTAGGAAAAACAGTTGTGATTTATGGCTTCATGTTGAAACCATGTGAAACTCCCCCTTTTGTATTTTGATGTGAAAACCAGCCTTACGTATTTCAAATTTTTCAAGGCTTTTAAATTCCCAGACTCAAATAAAAACTCAGGACAGCTAAAACTGCAACAGTTAAGACCAAAACAAAATTTTACAGGAGACCCTGTGTGTCAAAAGGTGGCTGAACTTAGCAAACTTCTACTGAATATACAAACTTGAGTATTTGGTCTTAAAGGTTTCTACTTCTGTAGAAATCATAATTTGTACTGTTACAGTAAGTGTGCCTTCTCACCCAAGCTGAGCTGTAGAACTAACCTAGTCACATTACTTACTGCTACTTTATTGTGGTTTTTTTGTCATTGGCAAATATTACTAGCATTGATTTTATATCACTTTTCAGATACTTGTTATTCAAGAGATTGAATTAGTCTGAATCAAGTGTATTTCTGTGTGGGACTTGTTATAAATGATGCCAATGGAGATTTCTTATTTAAGATAACAATTTGTAATCTAATAGTTGATCATTCTTAACCTACTTACATTGAGATATATTAACTTTGCATAGACTTGTTTGAAATATATTGTTTCCTATGTCATTAATTTGACGTATTTTGAAATTTCAGATGGTTTGGTCATTCAGACATGAGTGTTTCCTTTGAACTTCATTATTCTAACTAATGGGCAAGTTTGCAATTTGATGGTCAGACTTATTCTCCCATAAAATTCTACTATGAATGGTAATAAACAGCTCAACTAGAAAACCTATTGTTATTTTTAAACTGATTTATATCCTTTTTATTACTATGCTTTTACTGCCCTCTTTAATTTTTACAGTTTATGGTATTTTTCAGTACCAGAGGTTAATTCCTCCGATAAGAAAAAATAACACATGTAATAGAATGCATGTACAAAGATTAATTTTATTGCAGAAATGCTTCATCTCCTAATCTTTAGGATGAAAAAAAATCAGATATAAACTGCAATGAAATACAGCTTATTTCCTAGACTTGCAGAAATTCTTAGAATGAGAAGAAATGGGAACTCCATTGACAAAGAGTACTTGGTGATGCACGGGAATACCTACACTTTGCCAAGCACCTCCACACTCTGGATTTGCCTGGCCACTACCGGCTTCTCCGCCAAGGCAACGGCAAGGCCGAGCAGAGCCTCTACGCCCACCCAACACTGGCCCTCAGCCCGCAGGAGAGTGGAAATGGCAACTGCCTACATTTGCTTTACACCCCTTCCTTCTGCCCATCTCAGATAACGGACTGTTTAGATTAAACAACCAGAGAAGACAGTATATTTTTCTTCCAAAGATTCTTCTGAGGAAAAAATACATAAAACCATTTACTCTGACTGGAGATAGGCGAGCTATGTGAGTGTCTACAACAGGCAGACAGATTTGCAGGCTACAAGTATCTAGGTTGGATCTCCATGTTTGCTGACGGCCTGTTCTTTCAGTGCTCCTCTGACTATGCCTTTCAATTGCTGCCTCTGGAGCCTCCTCCAGTGCTTCCTACATTGAGATGTCTGCAGAACTAAGGAGAAGGAAGGTGACTGAAGAAAGGAAATTACAGGAGGAACACTGCCAGAGAAAAATTACACTTTACATGCCATTTAATTAAATACTATGTTATTTTCATGACAAGAACTTTGTGATGTCTATGAAAATCATTTTATCAGGATCCAGAAGAAGATCGGTAGACAACACCAACATTGCAAAACAACACATGAGAACTCTGCTAGAGTCACAACTAAATACTGCTCCACACAGCTCCCATCAGCATAAATGTGATGACAAGAGCTGGAATCCTTTCAAATTACATTCAGAAAAATAAGGAAAGGTCTTCAAAGGGTTTAATACCAAATTAGGTTGTTTGGTGCAGGTAATTACACACTAGTTTACATCGATCAAACACCTAACTATTCGCATTTTGATTTATTCTCAGAATTCTGATTTGAGTCAAGAAGTTCTGGTCTTGTAGTATGTGCTTTTATCTTCCATCTCTTTCAATGTGTAAATGCATGCAACGCTTTTGTAAGCTGGCCTCATAACTCCAAATAGCATTGAGGGATTTTTGTGGGTTTTATTTGTTTATTCATTGCTTGTTTTTTTCCTGGCTGTTCTCTTCAGGAAGAAAATAAGTTTTGTTAAACTAGTTAATTTAAAAATGGGCTGGGAAGCTGCTGAATTGACAGCAATAGTGTATTGTTATATTTGTTTATTTGAATAACAAACTATTTTGATTTCTTGGTAATGAACAAATGGTCACAGAGTATTTTAAGTCAATGTCACAGCTCAGAGAAAACTATGGAGCTTGCTGAGTACAAGTTGACTGAAAACCTCAGTCTGTTATCATTGTGAGCTCAGACTACTGGTGATTTTTCATTGAGTTTTTGATAGGTCAAGTACAGTTCAAAGGCAGAATGATTTTTATTCACCACATTATCCTACAGTATGTTATTTTTGAGCAGATTTGAAGCTAAAAGCATGTAAGTGGAAATATAAAGAAGAGCAGTCACATCTGGATTATACTGATCACAGTAAATAAAAAATTGTTTCCCAATATACCAGAAAATAATATCTAAAAGTATTCAGAAAAGACTTCAGATTATTCATTGTAGCATTTTTAGATAGAGTCAGAGAGCTTGGCCTTGGTGAGCTGTATTCAGCCTAAGGTTGAATAGGTATTAAAAAGACTCAAGGTGGCTTTATACCAATTGTGTCTTTTATGAATTTAAGGCATTAGAAAAGGGCAATTTGGCTTCCTTACAACAAGTGTTGTGTAAAAGCAGGTTCAGAGCTGCCTAAATCACATCTGAGGGATCTAAGAAGCTGTACAAGCCAGAGACCAGTAGTGACACTTGGCTGCTTCCTACATAGCACGTCGGGACTTCCAAAAGACTCTTACAGGTCATTGGCTTCCAAATGTTGAGCAAAGGCGGCAGCAAAGAGGGAGAGGCGGAGGCAGTTTTTCTACCCATCAATTCCAAAAAAGTCTGATCTTATGACATAAAAATGTACTTGCTTTAAGTAACAACTCGATATAGCATTATTTATGACCCAGGCAAGTATGAACGGGAAAGTAACGCATTTACGATTTCTCTTTGCTGCTTTTTATTAATATAAAAGTAAATAAACTAACCCCAAAGAGTCATAGAAGGAAACTTCTGTGTAAGTGACTTGCATGCATTCATGAGAAGAAAGCTCTACAATAATAAAAGTGAGGTAACGTCAAAAACACCTACCAGCTTCTTCAAAGAAATGACTTGTTTCATTGACATCTCACTTTTTCAAAACAGCATCAAAAGATTTTTCTCTCTAACCAGGGTATAAAGCAAAGTGTCAGCCATGAGAACGCCACAGAAAGGATCACTGTCTCTTACAACACGGGCAGCTTACCAAGCATCCTGGTATGCACACTGAATCAAGCACGCTCTTTACTTTTTTTTCGGTGTTTCTGGTGCCTTATCAAGGAAATGAGGAAAAAGCCTTATAAATCCTTTTTTGTAACGCTCTACTTGTGCAGATTCAATACAATAAAAATCTTATATTCTTTAACATTTAAAAACTTATTATAATGCCTTTCTTATAATGGACACCAAGATCACTGTACAATAAAGGCATTTAGAGTATTCTTTTCTTGCCAGTGATACGCTGCCTGTGGGAGGACCAGGAGGAGGTAATCTGTGTTCAGTCACTGCTTTAGCCTAAAAATAATTGAAATTGAAATTAGAAAATACTTCTTCATCCTCTGTAACAATATGAAGGAGTAGGAAAAGTAAGACATGGTTTTGCAAATCCTCATCTATTTAGGAGAGCAGGAGTCACAAGTAAATCAGCATATCATTTAAAAATGTATCCCTACAGAACAGGGATAGCAAGAGAGCAAAGGTGACTAAGCAAAACCAAATTGAGCATAACAGGGATGGAAGAAGCAGCTTACTGGAACCAAAAAGTAGCCCATGTAGGATAAATGTAGTCTATCAATATTAATATTTTGTCTCATCTCATTTTGCCAGCTTTCAATGTATTTGTATCTACTCACACTCACTTTACAATACCGTATCTGAATTTCACTTTATTTTTCCATTCACTCATTTCTTGTACTCCCTTTTTGTACAGCCTCTCTGAAATGGAAAACAAAGCCAAAATAAATAGTTGAATGACTATTGAATTATTTCTAACCTAGTAACTTCTTATCCAAACTCAGGTTTCTGACTAAATTATTTCCTCTCCTTTACTTACTGTAACTTAGGAGAAAATTGGCTGCTTGAGCTCCACTTACAGGCCTCTGCTTAAGAAAGATCTATTTAATTTGTATACTTCCTAAGATAGCACAACAGTGGCTTAGTCTCTGGAATGTCTCCTGGTTCAATTAGCATTTTCCAGCAGAATGGTATTATCACCAGTGAATCAGGATTTCCAGTGTTGATTTGACAAGGTACACACCAGGCACTTAGATACACAAACTGAGAAAGTTACCGGCAAGGCCCACGGAATTGTAACATTTGCAATTAGTGCTGCGATTAATCTAGGATCAGAAGAGTCCCTCCTCCTGCCAAAACAGCTTCCTGCAGAAGAACCTCAAATTTCTTCATCCAAACCAGTTTAAAATGACTCCAAGCACCTACCTGTTCCCTAGTGACCTTTTACGTAATTTAGCAGGATGCAACATGAAGAGTTTATTTTTCCCGAAGAATCGGCATAAATTTCCCTCTGCTCGCTTTCATCCCATTACTTATCCTCAGACTACTTCAGATCGTCCTGAACGTTTCCATGGTTACTACCAGCAACATACCTACTGATAACAACACCCCAGTGAAGCTTCCCATTAGTGTTCACTCCTTTTCAGCATCTTCAATGCAACCACAGTGGACAATGTATGTGTTTGAACCATTGCAGTAATAAGTCAGACACGAATAAGGCAAAAATTTTGCAAGAACCAGAAAGATTTTAAGAAAAACAAAACAAAATCACTTGATAAAGAACATTATATTTGTGGCTGGGAAAAAAAAAAAAAAATTACTAGACCAGACATGTATCCTTCCAAGTTTTTATGGAGACAATAAACCAGGAACTGGGTAATATGTTCTGATCATCTGTTTTAGGCAGACTCAAAGTACTTGTCTGGTAAAATTATTGCTTTATATAACAGTTTGTTCTTTTTGTTTTGATTAATGACTATGCTAGTTTCTAAGTAGCAACAGTTCCTACAGCCACATTGGAGAAAGCACATTTTTTGGAACTGCTGTTACCTGCTGGTGAGAAAACGACTGTCCTGCCAGTGCATTTTACAGAATGAAATTAAATCTTGTCCTAAAATAGAAAGTGCCTAGTGCAGCTTTTAAATAGGTAAGAATTTTCGAGCATCCTGTTCTTGTTTTTCTAATTCAATTGCATTACATACCACATGAATCTCCAGATGAGATACATGGCTTTTGTTTGAAATTAATTTACTGTATAAACACATATTCTCTCTAAATATCTTTGGAAGCACTCATACTTCCTCATAACTCCTTTTAGTAGCTCAGACAGTTTTTACAGCTTGATTCTTTTTTTCAAGCTCAGTGCAGTAGAAGTACACTGTGCGCACGTCTTTTAGAGTTTTATATTTTTCATTTACAGAGTTTGGTCACAGAACAAGGACGCATGAAAATATAGCTTCATTTCACAGGCATATAAACCAAAACGGTAGTCTTCAGATAAGGAAACTGAATAGACTTCGACTGTTGCAGAAGCTTGAATACTGCTGGGCTTTTTTCTGTCTGAACCAAAAGCAGAAACCTGGCAGAGCTGATTTTGATCCAGAAGATGCGCTGCTTTGAGACGTGATGGACAAACACAACTCGCAGCCCGCTGCTTCCATTGCTTCAGCAGTCTCACGTAGCTGAGCAAGAGGCAGAACAACATCTGCAACCAAGTACAAGCTGCTGATCCAACCTGTGCTTCAAAGAAATTGTAGTAGGACAGAGGAACATTAGGCAAAATGCTGGAGTCTCCATATTTTTTTAAGAAATGTCTTTGAATCTTTAGCTTTTCTTTGGAAAACAGGAAGGACTAGGAAAACAGAGCAGCTAATTTCCAGGTCACTGTGCTTTGAATGCAAAAACTGGGAACCAAGTCTTTAAGAAATTGTTTGAAATCTATAGTAGGAAAGAAGGTGTTTTTTATTTCCAATTGCCAAAAGTTAAAGCTGCATGTGTAAAAATCTCTTAAAAAAACTGCCTAGGATGAAAAATGCTAAAGTGAGAGCCAGATTTTGAGAGAGCATCTGCCAGAGATTCGTGTTCAATTGTACGAACTGGACATATGGATTTAGTTACATTATGTGAAAAGAGTTTGGCACACAGAAATTGTACTTATACCAAAAAGCCAAGGAATATAATGCAGAGGAGCCAAGAGAAAAAAGTCTTTCAAACTAAGGTAGAAAGTGAAAGGAAAGAAGATCAAAGAGTTGTGGGATCTTGTGTCCTGTAATAAAGGGAAAGTAAATTTCTCAGAGCATTCATGAATAAATCTAGAGCTTAGTGCCATATTCCAAAAATAAATCAGAACAATCTGTGTACAGGAAAGGTTAACAGACAGTCTGCTACTATAAACTTATTTGGTTTTCTTTCTAAATCCTATTATTGTGGGTTTTAGTTGTTGGTTTTGTCGTTTCTTGGTTTTGTCTTTTTTTTTTTTTTTTTTAAAGTAGAAACGTTTTCTGCATCGGGCCAGAAACAACTCTATTAGCACAAAGGACGTTCCAGAAATCAGTATAGCCCTCAGCAGCAAACACCAGAGGCTTTTCCAGTGAACTAGGGTGGAGAGGACACAGCCTTCCCACCAGCCAGCCAGCCAACACTTCGTATCTTCCCCTCCCAGTTCCATGTCAGCCATGTGGTAGGTGGGGAGTCAAGTTTTCACATTTAACCTCTTGCTGGCTGAGCCTTCAGTTGACTATTATACTTCGTGCCAACATTTTCCGCTCTTTCCCGGCTTCTGGCTGCTGTTGCGCATCTGTGGATGTCTCCTTATGCTCACTGTTTCCCAAGCTTTCTGGCTCTGGAGGGACGTGAGGGGTCTCCTCCATTACTTTTCTCTTGGGCAGATCTTACTAAGAGAGTGATTAGTTACTGTATTAGTTGATTATTGTTTGGAATGGTGCAGGCCAGAAAACACCTTTACTTGGAGATTTAAACATACTTAGGAGTTTCTGTACTCATTATCATTCTAATTCCTTGCAAAAGACCCTGAATTGCTTGTTTTCAATCCACATAATCTTCAGATGCTACCAGATGAGGTAATTTATATAACCAATGACTTTCTGTCACGTGCTTGGTCTGATCAGAATGATAAAATCTTTGCTGATGTTTTTCTTATTTCAATGAACACTCATCCAAATTCTCCTTGCAGTTAGATCTGCACTGTATTTCCTTATCAATGGCGTTGAAAAACATAAAGGGCAATGTAAATGTAATGTTATCTTGTCACAAGCTTATTGTGCAACCACGAGCCACTTCAGTCATAACCTAAATCTCACGTATCAAAGCCTGAACATTCCTGAGTAGACCTTTTCGTACTAGCTGCTAAATTACTCCTGTGATCCTCCAGTCATATCACCTGTGTCAGTGGCACAGGAACTGTAGCTTCTCAATAATTTCATGCTTGCCCTTTTTCCTGGAATCATTGTCAAAGAGCAAGCTAAAAATGGTAAAAACACCAGGATCCTAAAAATGGCACTGTAAGACAAATCTGAGAAAAACGAAGTTTTAAGCTCTCAGTCTGATTACTTCAGTCTGATGGAGGATCAAAACCAACCTTGTGTTTAATATGAAGTCTTAAAGTTTGTCTGTATATTATTTCTTCATGCAGCTGTGGGCTCAGGACTTCTAAAAAAAGTCTGAGACGTGGAGAAAGACAATCAAGCAAACAGGCCTGGCAATGCCCAGCGTAAGTCTGAGGAGCCATGACGCACCACAGGAAAACTACAGAGAAAGTTTGGGTGATGACTTTGACCAACTCTATCTTTGACCTTTACTCAGTCTTTGTAATTATTGTTATTTTCTTTCATTTTATTGTGGTTTTTCAAAATGTATCTGCACTTTACAAACGCTCTGTTTGCTTCAGTAGAAAGAATCCAAACAAACAAGCAAAAAACCAAGCCAAAAGCACAATCCCAAAGCTTGAAACTACATATTAGAAGTAAGAATGGCCAAATTCTGCATGCTCAGACATCCCTCATTTCCAGCCATGTGTTCAGAAGGGAGAAAGCAAACAAAGCTGGCTGTGCTTCTGTGGTGCTTCAGCTGACCCTGCCAAACCAACCGATGCCTGTTAGTGTCTACATGTGTACTCAGGCAATCACGCACCAACCTCTACAGCTAGACGGGTCTGCCAGTAAGTGCTTGTTCCCGGGGAGCCCATGGAAGTGCTGTGCAGACTGGCTCTGGACACTCCAGCTGCTTTCCCCAGGAAAGGGTCTAGTTCAGGCAGAAGCAAAAGACAAACTACTATTAAACAGAGGATCTAAGGCCATAAAATTTCAACTTTCAAACAAGCCTCATAATATTTCTGTATTATCTATAAAAAAGTTATGAGATTTATAGCGCTTTCTTCAGAAGTAAAACACAGACAGGGACCGAAAAGCCATTTTTTGTCCCTGTAGTGAAACGCTGCTTTATGACCTGAAACCAGCGATTGCCAAAGAGGTTATCATTCACATGTACAAATGAGCTATACTGCAAGATTGAAAAGTTAATTAAACCATTATTTATTCAATTACATGCTGTGTCCCTGCTCTATCTAGATAAACAAGCTGAATAAACTTCTGAAAGCTCTCAGCCTGAAGAGCCTGAATCTTGTTATCAGCTGTTAAATTAAACATTTAGAAGGCTACGTTTCTTTGAATAGCCATGAAAGGATATTTCCAAGGGCCTGTGGTACTTCTAAAACAGCACATTTAAAACATGTTGGTATTTTAAACAAACTTACCTTGAAATTTTTAAGAGCCTAAATATGCCTACAAATGAATTAACTTCCATTTAATGCTTTTCTAGTAATTATTTTATACGGCAAAATATTTTGTTTACATAAACCAAAAGGAATCATCCAATGCATACGAGAGAGTGTGCCTAACAGTGAAGGCTTTTCTCACCTGGAGTCACAGGCAATACAAACCAGCGTGAAATTCCTCTCCACCTCACCACCTCCCTACCCTGAGCACTGTGACTGGGTGTCACGTCAGAGTAAACTACAGGAACGTCGGGTTTCTACCGTCACAGTCACCTTTATTGTGCAGAGACTACTTCTATGTTAGTACTCCATGACGCTGACAGGGGCATAATTAATTTTACTTGAAAGAAGATACTACAACACATCAACGGTGAAGGTAAGGGGAGACTCAGGCCCAGGACCAACAGCATTTACAATTAGAAAAAGTTACAGTGACAGGCAGAGCAGATGTACTTGAGCACAGAAACCACCTGGCAAGTGTCACTTTACAATCCAGCATGTGCAGAAATGCTTTCAGAAGTGATGAAGTTTACAGCACCACTGGAATCATATACTTTTACTACATGAGAAACTGGCAGCAATAGCAGCTGCAGGACAAAACTTCTTCCATTGGCCAACTACACCCTTTTGGGGGTGGGGGGGAGCTTGTGTATTCAGAGGTTGAAACCAGAATATGACATGCATGTGTCATCGGGATATCCACTGGTTTAGCAGCTTCAATCATCAGGACTGAAGCAAGTGCTTCATATTTATATCTGGCTCTTAGGCAGAGATTTTATTAAAAAGATTAGCCAAAAAGAAATAGTGAGAAAAAATGCATCCCACATAAATTTCCGTCTTCCTTTAAGTGACACAGAGCAGAAGGCCTATAGAACAGTTCTCACTTTAAAACAACAAAAAAACAACCCAAGGAAAAAAAACACTGTCCCTGCTGAGTAACAAAGAAAAGGTGGAAGAACTTCAAAAATAGACAGACTACTTACTCTTTCTGAGTAAGTCAGAAGAGTCAACGAGAGCCAGTGTGGGAAGTTTTACGCTCATCCCATCGCACTCTTGCGTATTTTCTTTATCTGTAAACAACCTCTCAGATTTATTTTACACACTGCTCAGAAAAAAACAGCACTTTTCCCCCGACTGGATAAAGGCCTCAGAATCAGAAATCTGAATCCTATGTGAGCCTGTTCCCAGTTTTCCTTCATGATTTATTATTTATGAAGTTTTGCAATGAGGAGTAACATGGGCATGGCTCTGTTCCAGAAACAGGCTCGAGACTGACTTGGGAGGATTCAAGAAGCTTGTTTATGCAAAATAACGTTTAGCAGTGTAATGCACCCCTTGATTTACGACTGGATCCAGTAACCTTTGCTCAGCAATGAGTGGCAAGGCATCACACAGCTGCTAATGTAGTCTGAAAATTTATGTGGCACAAATAAGAGTTGGCTTTTACAACAGCAATGACAATACAAAGGCAAGTGAGGGCCCCCAGCCCAGAGCGAGTCACAGCGTTTTAATCCTGTGTCTTGTAACAAGAGGGCAGATTCTGCTCATAGCAGAGGGCGACTTGTTTAGCGTGGACTGCTTAAAGCAGCAGCTTCGGGCTGAGCCTGTGCCAGGGCAGCTCCGCGGCTGGGTGAGCAGGGACGTCCCCAGAGCCACCATTGCTCCCTGGTCCTGTTGGTGGCACTGGCCGAACTCTTGCCTTGCACCATGAGGCCCAGGGCCCAAGTTGTATTCAGCACAGTACATTTGTCATCAACAGAGTTATTCTCAATTCTTAAAAGCGAGTAGGTCTCTAGCCGAGTCATTGCCATCTTCAACTTGTTTCACACCTGCGTACAATGCTGTTGTGCTTTGCGAGACATGATTCAAAGGCTTTCTAGCGAATGTGGGAGAGAGGATGGATTTGACGCTGGAGCGTCAGGAGGGAAAAAATCATGCTTTAAGCTCAGATGGACAGAGATATTTATTCTGATGCTTGAAACTGAGCTCTGTTTAGATTACAGTTCAGGTTTCACAGCATCAAAATTGTTTAGTCATTCTTGAATAAAAACAGTGGGTGGAAATCTGACTTGCATGATTAACTCTTAAAATTTCAATGTTATTAAAGTTTAGGGAAGGAAATAAGTACAACCCAAATGAACAACCTCTGCCCGTAACTGAAACCAAGAATTCAAACGTGCCATCGCTCTGCAAACTGAGCGACCATAGCTGAGCCCCAGTGACCCCCCGAGGCAGCAGTGGTGGTCTGCACTTGCACGTGTTGGAGGCACTGTAAATCTAGTCTGCCCGGGGGAATATTGTACCCAGCTCAACAGATCAGATTAGTCCTTACTCTCTTCAAAGCAGATTTACAAGGGGACTAATGGGGTTTTAGCCCTTCCATCTCACTCAGTGACACTTCCCCATGCAGTGTATATGGGATTTCTGGATAAATGACATACCAGTCAGAGAGGTAAATGTTGTGCAGCGGATCTGGACTTCTACAAAAAGCTTGATTTTCCTATGTCTCCGCAGGCGTACTACAGAGATCAATCAACACCACATGTAAAAGATGTCCTGGCAGTACTGGTTGCTGCCCATGAATCCAGATTTCAGTCGTCTTGGGATCTGGGCAGCACCTTTCCCGAGAAGCCAAATCTCTTGAGACATGCCCTCTAATTTTCCCATTCAGTATAGAGGGAAATAAAATGCAAAATAGGCATGGATTTCTATGTAAGCAGGTTTACAGCCTCAGGTCTGTAATGACTGAAATTTCCATAGCTTATGTTAAGACAGACACATGTGCTAGAGAGTCAAAGAGCCACTAAATCTAAAACAAAATCTGTTTTGGAGGGGGGCAAATGCAGTAAGAGCAATTTTGCAGACCACCTGCCCCAAAACAGAGCGCCAGTGTTTCCCTGCTCTCCGCTCTACTACACGATCACCCTGGCAACATCAGCACTCTAGAGAGATGCACTAAAATTGCTTAAGAGAATGGATTTTTTTTTTTAAGTGTTTTAGGTAGTTTAGAATCTTAACTATGAATTCATTGCAGCTCTGCAAGCTGAGATGAAAGGCACAAAAAGCTTCATTCCGAATATAAAAGTCCCAAAGGAAATTTCTCCGTCAGCAGCAAAGTGCTTGCTGGCAGAGGCGGTTCCCAGTGGCTGCAGGACTGCAGCTCCCACGGCCCTGGCAGGGGAGGCAGCCGGGCCAGAGCTGCCTGCCCAGGGGTGCACGGGCAGCCTCGTGCCGCGGCCGGCCGCTGGTGGCCTGGAGCCTTTTGGGCCAGCTTTACCCTGAACGGTGTGAAGGCTGCCGCTCTCCTCTTCCTTCCATGCTCCATTATTTTTTGAAGGAACTCAGTGCTGCTGCACCTCACCCCTGCTTTCTACACTACGCTTGGAGCAATGCTGCTCCAGTGACGGTGTCTTCTTTTCCAAAGGGGTAACCTTTGGGACTCTTTCTGGGTCTTTAACGACCTTTACCACTACCACAAAAGCATAAAGGAGGCTTTATGGTACAGGCTACTGACCTATTTTTGATATTTATTTCTACAGAATGACCTTTTCTTTCGCTTGAAGTTTTTCACTGCTTATTCCAACAATCCTCTAAGCATTGCACTAGAGCTGGAAATAAAAATGGAGGGTGATAATATAAATGGTGATCTGGCATCCCTAATTTTAAGCAAGGCAAAAAGAGCTCATTTGTTAGTCCTCTCTCTTCCAAATGAAGAAAATCTCTCCTCTTTTTTTTCAACTCTGCTTAAAAGGCAGGACGGAAGGAAGACAGCTGGCAATGGATATAGCTATCTACCTGCTCTCCTCAATCTACTGCTGTGGGCATTTAATTTAAATGTCAGGCTTGGTCCTGTCTCTGCAATAGATACAAAATTGCTTTTGTTGAATTTATCGGTAGATCTCACACTGCCTATTTATGAATGTGTTTTTTTCATAACCACTGTTTAAAGAAACAGCAGAACTCTCCAAATGTGCATGCTCAGTTTTTTGAAGTCGGAAATATCGTATCTCTTCACGAATAGTTTTACCTGACTGTATTTGAGGTCAGTCCAGTCCTCCTCTTTATAACTCCGCTACATTCTTGGAAAGCTTATAGGAACTCTTCAAGTCTTTTACATTTTCCCTTATGATTTAACTTTCATATAACCTGTTATTTTCTTGGGTTTGCTTTTTTATTTTCACAAAGGATTCAAAAATAAACCCTTGCCCAAAGCCCCTACATGAAAATTATTGAAAAGGCAACAACAGTTGACCCCAATTACTTTTACTTCTGTGGTTCTTATGGGAGAAGGGAGCTATATTTGGGAATTAATTTTTCCGTCTTTGATAGCAATTGCAGCACATCCAGAGGCTACACCTATCTGATAACCTAAGCTGCAAAAACAATGATTAAACATCAAAATACTTACCAAAACAGTGTATTTAAGCAACTTGTCCATTGTTTACAGAACAACATGAGAGAAGTGACAAAATAATTCATTGCTCTCTTACTTCTGTTTCTTTTAACTTTTCTTAAGGTGTATCTTTGCCCTGTGGAACGGGCTATTGTAAGGTGTGTACTTCACATAAGGCCTTAAAATTGGAAGCTAGTTACGAGCAGACATTTTGGTGACGAATGCTAATGCCAGTCAGGGCTTTCAGCATCAGTCACTGTTCAGCACCTGATTACCCAGGGCGCAGCTTTCTGTATCACAGCACTTACTGTCTCTCCTGCAGTGACAGCGACTCAAAATGGCTCCAGCGATTCAGACATTTCTTTTGAGAGACACTCTCCGTGTCTGATTGCAGCACAGGGACGTACAGCTACAAAATAATCCCTCTACTTAATTTAAGATGCCAACACTCTGACTCAAGTCAAAGGGGAGGTTGTCTTAGAAAGTTATATGTGCACTGGCTTCCTATGAACTACGGCTACATTACCCTGTCTTTCCTGTTCAATTCAGCTGTACTAATCTGGTATAAAACATGGCAGAAAGAGGCAATGATCCATCAGAGCATTTAAGCACTTCTTCAGTTTGCAGTCCTGCCTTGTTCCGGTGGAGTTAACGTTACTCCTCTCCATATTTGGACTTAGGGGTATGCAGTTTGTCAGTTTGTCCTTACCTTGAGTTTAAAGAATTTTGACACCTCCTTCAATGTTCATGTAAATTGACAGAGAATTTTAACATACAGTCGTAAAAATCCAGCCCGCTCTAGATGGTATTTCTGAGTATAAAGACAAAGCAAAGAACGTACAGGGACCTGGATTTGGATAGAATGGCTGCGTCATCTCTTAAGGAAATATGTAAGATCAGAGTCTGACATTTTTGCTCCATTCTAGCGAATTTTTACATTGCTTTTGTTTTGCAGTCTAATAAATCACAGTTAGCTATGTAGGCTGATGTAATGTTGCTGTAATGCTCTGAGACAAGTCCTGGTGTGTTAGTTATGAAGATGAGAGTGTGTAGGCAAGCACTCATTAGCGCTAACTAATGAATCCTCTAACAAAGTCACACACAATTGAGAGGAGTATAAGTTACTGAAGCCTTGAGGCTTGCTGCACTGATACGGTGGGCTTTCAGGGAAAGGGTTTTTTGTTTGTTTGTTTTTGTTTTGATTGAGTGAAACTATTCGCTGCCTTCCTTGCTTTGTAAGAGGCAACAGTCCCCAGTCTGTTTCCAAACTGAGCTATGGTTTATGGGAGACCTTACTTTTATGGGGAACAAAAGCCAGATTTGCCTCGGAGTGATCTGAAATGCAGTCTCACTGTGCTGTAGCAGCAGTAAAACAATGTGATCCTGCAGAGATATACAGGTGTACTTTTCTGAATATATGAGTGACTTCATAGCACCATTGAAAGCCCCTAAAAGCCAAATGAAGTAGGTCTTTGTACTTTGAAAAACAATCAGTCCCTTGAAGACCTCGGGGGAAGCACAGGTCAGCTTTGGTTTCTGCAGAGGCTCGGAAACACAATAGGTTGCAGGGAGTGAAAGTACTGTGGAAAGCTGGCGTGAGCCACTCTCTTGTCTTGTGAAGACAGTGTTTCCCCTTCATTTCATAGTTTCCCTATAGCTATAAAGAGCCCTTCTTATTGTTGGCTTAGGGACCATTTTTTTCTTTAGATGCAGTGATACTCTCTACCTTCCCGCTTGAGAAATGGCCTCTACAAGGGGAGGATTGTGGCTATTTAATTTTTGCATTCTTCATTACATGCTGTATTCCTTTCAGAAATCAGCGGGTCAGGGAGGAAGAGAGGAGGCAGCATCTTTTCTCAAAAGCTGCTGAGCAAACTCAGGGGAAGAAGCTTCAAGAGACTTCAGGGACAGGGGAGGCAAAGCTGGAACCCGCACACTTTGTTGCAGCTCAGAAAGTTGTGGAGACTCAAAAACTAATCCTACAAGCAACAGACAGCTTGCAAAGACTGTCATAGCCATGCCCATTTTATTTCCTTTTCCTCTTACTTTGTTGTTTTGATTTTCCCTTATTTAAAGAGGTTGAGATTTTAGTCTAAGCAGATCTCTTTCAAAGCTCTGTTTGAATCTGTCTCCCAGGGCTATAAAGACCTGGCCAAGCATGCAAGGTTACAAAGCATTTCCAGAGAACGCTGTCCTGGCAATGAAAGAAGAGGAAAGCTGAGGATGGCTCATAACATCAATAATTTTGAAAGTAAGAGGCCTCATGGAGTAGGATTTGGGCACAAGAGAGCTGGATACAATTTCCAGCTTCACCATGTGGCAATTCACTTAATCCATCTCACAGTCCCTGCCTCCACCTACCCACTGGGGATGTGTACTCTGCTTCCTTGGACTTTTTTGTTACTAACATGAATAATGCTGTTAATTTACTGATTGATATTCCTCAGAAGCACTGAGAAAAGGGGTTTAAGTGTTTGAGCCTTTTCAGAAATCCAATCTCCCTTCCCCTCCAGCTTCAATTCGAAGCCACAGAGTTAGGACAAGTCATCTCCAACGCGTGGTGAAGTCTCCCTACTTAACGCGTCCCCAACACAACTGCAAGAAAGAGCAGGTTCCCTGCCAAGGGCACAAGGATGTGTAAGGAGAGGGTGCATCTTCGTCTTTCTGTCTTATTAAGGCACAGCCACACACTTAAAATAACATATTTTTCCCGCCAAAATAGTCTCGCTCTTCTTTCAGGAGTAGGATAGCAATACCCATTTTGACTGTGGGGGAGTAAGAACACTGGCGAGCTCTGAGGGAACAAACACAAGCATTACAGAGTGCACATTATGCACAAAATGAGCTACCTTCAGAAAGCTGGCTGACTTAACATTAGCCAATGTATATATACAATAACTAGGATAAAACACTGCCAGTGTACATGGAATAACATACCAAGTAAACCACATACCAGCATAAATAAATGAGAACTCCAACATTAATAAAGTACATAAAGCAGCGTACCTCCAGCATTAGCAAGCAAATGCTATGTTCAATCTGGATTTCATTGAGGATTCATTTGAGAATTTAAGTTAGAAAACTAATCCTGACACCTCATCTTGACTGAATACAATTTTCTTTGTGCTTTACCTTATGTGACTGGAAAGCTATATGTTTTCATTAAAAATCCTTCCTAATAAAGACAGCTTAGAGTAGAAAAGGAGGAGAATTTAAAGTTGATTCTTGGAAGAACAGTTCTCATGAAAGCAGATTCTTCAGTGTCCTACACTTTAAACCATTTGTAAAACCACAAAGTAGATCCATGGCACAACTGGGTTGACATTCTGCTCTAAGGAACGATTACTATAAACATTCATCAGTGAGCAATGAGCCCATAGCGTGAAAAGTATAGGAAGACCATGCCCTACGCGCCAAATATCCCTGGTATCGCAAACTGCACCATTTTTACTAAAAATACCAGGATATATTTCTTACAAAAACATAAAATAGAAATAAAATGTTAAAATCTCTTCTTTCTTTTAAGGGACAAAGGGAATGAATATAACAGCTGATGGTGAAAAAGAAAAGCAATAAAATCTCCATGGAAATAATTTATAATTTGCTTGTAGCCATCATCCTCTCGTTTTATAAACCAACAGAACTGGAACATAATGGGGAAGTTGCAAAAGGGCCAAAGAAAAACTGAACACCAACTCTCCAGCAGTTTCAGTTTGGGGAAAAAAGAAAAAGGCTCCTGATGAGGACACACCTCCCTAGGCTAGCAAAGAGCTCCACTTACTGGCAGATGCAGCCCCTGAGTTATTGCTTCCCACTTAATTACTAAGCCAAAAGTAAGCAGCGATAAATCAATTAGCCAGTCGATCAACCCAGAATAAAAGAGTTACATTGCTTAAAAGTAGCCTGTGACAGCTCACATCCTTTCAAATATACTCCCTGGTTTGAAATGAAACTTCTACCGTGAACAAGTACATGGACAAAGTGTAAAGTGGCACTTAGGCAAAGTGGTGAAGCAGAGTGAAGAATGACAGAAAGCCCACTGGAGTCTTTCCCCCGCCATCAGTAGTTCTCGCCTCAGCTCCAACATGAAAGTAAGGGTGAGATTTTGACACTACCACTACTTTCTGTGAACCGCAGATTATTAGAGTCTGGTATATTGACATTTTGTGGTCAGAAAATCAACCCAGATTATCTATAATCTGGCTATGTTTTGGTTTATTGCAGTGCACAATATATGCAAATTACAGATTTTTTCCAAGGCAGCATAATGCTGCGTAAAAATACACTGCTCTTTGTAAATTGTTTTGTAAGTTGCCTTTATGAGTGTTCTCCCACATCTTTATCTTTCATTATAACATTATTCTTTTCACCTTTACAGCAAAGTTGAATAGGGCCAGTAACTTCTTCAAAAGCACCTCATCAGTGTTCACTCATGTGGATGAAATTACATTTCATAGAATCACAGAATCGTTTAGGTTGGAAAAGACCTTTAAGATCATCAAGTCCAACCATTAACCCAGCACTGCCAAGTCCAACACTAAACCATGTCCCTAAACACCACATCTACACATCTTTTAAATGCCTCCAGGAATGGTGCTTCAACCACTTCCCTGGGCAGCCTGTTCCAGTGCCTGATAACCCTTTTGGTGAAGAAATTTTTCATACTATTCCATCTAAACCTCCCCTGGTGCAACTTGAGGCCATTTCCTCTTGTCCTATTGCTTGTTACTTGGGAGAAGAGACCGACCCCCACCTCGCTACAACCTCCTTTCAGGGAGTTGTAGAGAGCGCTAAGGTCTCCCCTCAGCCTCCTTTTCTCCAGGCTAAACAACCCCAGTTCCCTCAGCTGCTCCTCACAGGACTTGTGCTCTCGACCTCATCAGATTCGTTGCCCGTCTCTGGACACGCTCCAGCACCTCAATGTCTGTCTTGTAGTGAGGGGCCCAAAACTGAACACAGCACTTGAGGTGCAGCCTCACCAGTGACAAGTACAGGGGGACAATCCCTTCCCCAGTCCTGCTGGCCACACTAGTTCTGATACAGGCCAGGATGCCGTTGGCCTTCTTGGCCACCTGGGCACACTGCTGGCTCATATTCAGCTGGCTGTCAACCAACACCCCCAGGTCCTTTTCCGCCGGGCAGCTTTCCAGCCACTCCCCCCAAGCCTGTAGCCTTGCACGGGGCTGTTGTGACCCAAGTGCGGGACCCGGCACTTGGCCTTGTTGAACTTCATACAATTGGCCTTGGCCCATCGATCCAGCCTGTCCAGGTCCCGCTGTAGCGCCTTCCTACCCTCAAGCAGATCAGCACTCCTGCCCAACTTGGTGTCTTCTGCAAACTTACTGAGGGTACGCTCATGGTGTACAACAGGATATTTTGCATGTAATGAGTGATCAAAAACTATTTTGCTCAATGGCAGAAGTAAGTATAAAAGTATACCACTCTTCACATTCATTTCATTAAAAAATTAAAATTGATTTTCAGATACCTGGGAGGATCCTGTGGAATAACACAGTGATAGAGGACTATGACACTATAACAATGATAAACATTCAGGAGAAACAGAACAAGGACCAGAGATGAACCAAAAATATTTTAAAGAATGTTAATCATAAACTATCTACATACTATCAACTCAAATTACACAAAGTGTATACATCACTGGCAGCAACGTTTATTCAATGAATTTTACCAAGATCACTATGAAAACATTCGGATTTTTTCAATTAGCTATCTAAATTGATTTGGCTTTTTTTGTGGCAAGGTTTTTCAATCAATCAATGAAGGACAGATTGTGACACATTGCTAGTGCTTCATACACTGTGTTCACAGTCTGCTGTGTCACAGGGACTGCTGATAAACCGGCGTTATCAATGCATACACCCCAATAAGCAGATTGTCCTGAATGAACCGTTGGAATAAAAGTGCTCTCAGGCCCAGGAAACATTTAATGTGGAAACTTTCTAGTAGACAGGGTTCAACAGGCATGAACTTAATAATAACTTGGGCACTCTCTTAAATTTGGGCTTTGATTGTTTTTATCCCAGAAGCAACGTGAAGAGTTCAGAAAGCTCTGTTCTTTTCCTTGCTGTGTTGAGCACTGTTCCTTTCCAATCACTCTACTCACACTTTGGCTAATTACATGCAGTTTTCCACCACCATGATGGCCTGTCTTGTCTTTTACAGTTATTTAAGTTTTGACTTTTCACACTTACTTAGGAGTAAGGTCACTACACTTGAGATCGGAGTCAGGCCCACACAGCTGTTTCCTTAAAATACACACAGATGGGAAAGTAATAGTATCCCTTTTGTCTGGCCTGTTTAATTAGCTCCTTGGCAATACTACTACAAATGGAAACCTATCTTTCTGGTGCCTTGATCAGCGTCTAACATAAAACACTGACGTTTTAAAAACAATCTTCAAGGAAAGATGCATATAGGAATTCAGACACTGAATTAATGCATACAGAAACTCCTGCTGCATTACTCAGTTCTAAGCATGAACTGATTTAAGGGAGAGAAAGTACAATAATTATGTAGCTTTCACCACTCAACAGAAGCATGCTGGCAAGATAATAAGCAACAACACGAGACAGATAAGCTTCCTTTATTTGTAGACAGAGAATTGGGAGACAAGTTCAATTCTTTTTCCCTACCAAATATTACACAAATGGCCTCTAGAGGGATCCAGGTTATTGCTTTTCTGCTGAAGTCTCTTAAGCTGGTTTGGGGGGTTTTTTTTGCTGTTAACAAGTGAATCATTCATCTAGAAATAATGATGCAAACATTTTACATTAATGGGTGGTAGAACTAGAGAGTTCATGACCAGCAGAAAGCTTTTTGAAAACCCAGGAATTACAAAATCTGGAGGGCAAGGTTCATATCCAGTAGAAGTCCAGTCTCAAACAAATCAGCTCACATCAGATTGAATTAAACGATACAAGCTCAATGCAGTGCCTAGACATTTAGCTGTCTATCTGAAACTCGGCTGAACTGGTGAGTCTGCACAATTAGGCTAGGAATGTGGTAAGAATTAGGCTCATGTTTCTGGGGAATGAGTCAGTATTTCCCGTTTCAGCTCCTAGAATACTCATGAAAAAGTTTATTGCTTCTAAATTGTTGTCTCTGGCTTGGGCTTTGTTTGCCTGAATTATTTCACCTAGTTTGAATTTTTACAGCTATGTTTTTACTAAAGCAGGCATATACTTAGGAGTTCCAAGTTAAACAAAGAGCAAGACTTTCATTCTACGGTGTCTATATTCTATATATTCTATATTCTGGTTTGACCAAACAGTGGGTATGACAAGTAGCTTCAAGCCAGCTTCAAAATTCAGTCTAGTAAGCTTTTCACTGAATGTGCACTTCACATGCAATCAAATTTAAGTAAAGTAGATGTAATGAGTGTAGGCATACGGAAATGCCTCTATGTACAGGTGTGTTAGGAAGTCCTAGACATGCTCCCACTCTGTTTGCAGCTACATTTTCAAGTTCATATTCTGCAAAAAGAGCATTTTCAGGGACCCTCGGGTGCCCATAGAAATACTATATGAAGATACTCAGCCAATGTCCTATTCTGCTATTTAGTGGAAGTGTGGTTTGGCTTGCGCAAACCAAGATAGCGAGTGAAAGGGATAACAAAAAGGTTACGCCAAGGCCTCCTTGGTCCATACCCTGTGATGGGAAAAGCAGGTTGCAATCCTGCCATTAGAGATGATTTGCTGAAACTGGGCTCTGTAAGCAGACTCCATCACAGTTTGCAAAATACAAGACAATACAGTCAGTCCAAAACCAATTTGGTCCATTGAATTTAAATTTTAATTGAATTGTATTCCTTCTGTTAGAGTACTAATAGATGTCCTGATAGCACATCGAGCCAGAACAACAGTTCTGTGGCATGGGCATTTGGCTAGGGTACAGGACGTGTCATTCATACAACACTGAGCACAGCACCAGATCCACAAAGATATTTACCATTTCTGATGTGCCTTGTTTCAACCCATAAAGTGCAAATAAATCATCTTCTCCTTGACAACAATTCTGCGAAGATAATTTGTTAGTATCTGGAAGGGCTTAGCTAAATGACTAGACCCAAACTCAGGTAGAAAAACTCAACAAATTAAAACAGACTTTAGATAAAAAAGACAGACATGATCCTCCTCCAGTGAAACCAATGAGAGCTTTCGTCTCCAACTCAAAAGGGATGTTGTGCAGTTAAAATCTCCTGCTGCTGCTTTTTGGTTTTAAATTTCAGCTTGCAATGAAAAGAAAAAACATTTAATTAAAAATGCCAGTATAAACCAGGCAAAGTTGCCTTATGCTTTATTGTGTGCTTTGTATAATATTAGAAAAGCTGCAGAATTAAACATTTAAACTCCTTCCTGAGGGTAAAATAACAAAACAAACAACCATAAATTGGAGTCTAAACAAACATTTCTCATTCTACCAAGCGTGCTGCTAGCTGAATTACTTGATGACACCTTGTATCATTTAATAATCTAGACCATGGAATACCTCCTGAACCCAACTAGTTTCAAAACTATTATTATAATGTTCCAATGAAAAATAATATAAAATGTTTTTCCATTCATGTATTAAGTAAAAGGATCCCTTCCTAAAACAGGAATGTTTGCTTTGTTGTCCAGCTTGTTATCCCCACATGAAATTTTCTCTCTCTGTAGATTTTGATATTATCTATAAAAGCAAATATAATTTGTTTTCCTCTAGTTGGAATTTACAGAAATAGTTAAAAGATCAGATTTTTGTGATGTTCCCCTGCCCCCCCCAAACTTGAATCCACATTTGTACTACTTAGCTAATGCTTTATTTATAAGTATATGGTGCCCTTGAAGGGTTTTGATAAGCAAATTCTACCTATTCCCATTCCAGTGGATTTTCTCTCATGACCTCAGTAGGAAAAGAATGGGTTTTATGCAAATTTTTCTACTGTTTATACTCTACTTAATGAGGTTATCCAGCGAGACTTGTCCAAAAAAAAATTAAAAAAAGGAGAGAAGGGAAGGAATCCTCAGACATTAAGAAGAACATTTTTGCATTGAAAGTAGCCGCATACTATTCGCAGAAGACCACCAAGTATTTTGCACATGCTTTACCACTTGTACAGCAGTTTACCTTACAGTGGGACTTGGAAGCTTCAGTCATGGTGGGTCTCTGCTGTGTTCAGTTCGGAGGGCCTGAAGATCACTCGAGCCAGTTATATTTTATCAGCTTCAGTGGGCTGTATCTGAGACCCCATACATGGCCAAAGATGCTGGGTTTCTGTCATTGCAGACGACCACAAAATCAACCTGCCTGGAGGAAAGAGAGGATATCAGATCACTCCTGCTTAGGGAAAAAAAACCCCAAACCAGTCCTAAAGGTAGAGACCACTATTGCTGTGTATTCTCCAACCCGCAAAACATAATAATGAAAAGAAACCCAAGAGAAAATTAATGTGCTGCTATTGAAATAAAATTTAAATAATCATGACATTAAACAGTGAATAAAAGAACCAGATCAAGGAATTTGTGGTGAAACAGCAAAACCATGCTTCACAGCAGACCTAAGACAATTTTTAGTAGCACATCTGCTAATGACCACATATGAAAATCTAGGTGCTTTAAAGGGCAAGGACTGTTGGTACTGTTTGTCTTTATTTTTGGAAATAAACTATTGGCTCATTCATTTTTGGTTTCCTATTTGATATGCACTGTTACACAGGTTAAAAAAAAACCCCACGACATTACATGAAAAGAGAAAAATATTTGTTATAGTGTTCCCCCACTTAGCAGTAGTACTTTTGGTAATTGAAGAGTATATGCCTTATACTTTTAAAGACGATATTTCTACACCCTCTTTACACATTAATAATGTTAGCAGCTCTGGTTGCTGGATGTAGTCTCTGAGAAGCAGATGTTTATTTTCTGCAGTATTTCATCATATCTGCTTCTCTGACTATATTCTCCTACCTTGTCACTGCCCATTCTGTCTCCTTACCTGCTCTTTGTCCCAGACTTTGCCTCTCGAAATGCACCATGAGTAAAGAAGAAAGGAGTAAAAGAGCTGTAATTTTAAAAGGCAATCAAGCCTGAACATAGAGCCCTTCAGCAGAAGCCTAAGGTTGGTTTATGATGGATGTAAATAATGCACAGAAGACAACCTTTCCCATTTGCAGGAACCCTTTTCCTCAGATCTTTAACAGGATTCTGCCATGGAGTATAAAAATATCCAGAGAACAAATTCTCTTTCTATTTAAAAAAAAAATAATTTATTTCCATTATTTTGGGCTCACCTGGCATTGTGACTAATGAATTTCCTTTGTCAGTTTTTTATCCTCAGAAAGGATGAAGTTAGAATGTGTCAGGTAGTGTAGATGAGCAAATCACTTCTTTTTAATTTGGTGTCAAGCCCTAACAAATCTACAGTACTTATTCCATATCTACACATATTTCAAATTCGCCAAACAAAGGATTGGGTTAAAGTTTGAAGGGTAGGGATTAACTTCTGACATTTAATTTGAGCATAGCAGAAATATAGGAATTTTTTCATTAAGAAGTTGGCACATGAAAAAATGCTTAGAAAAAGCTTGAAATGGAGGTCATCCATGCCTAACTTTTTACTCCAGTACCTAACATTTCATTAAGCAGCCTTGTGGCTAACCATGAGGATAACCATCTTCTGCTCAATGAGAACTCACACACACACAACCAGCAATGTTTAAGGTCAGCTTTAAGTTTGTTGTCAACCAGCTCAACCCAAATGAATTTGTCTTGCATTTTGTAATCCACACCAGAACTCTCTATATTTTTCTTATTTCAGCATTAATAGATTGAAAAGGTTTAACTGAGATGGTTTGTTGGTATGGGCTTGAGAACAGCCTTACAGCTGCTATTACTTGTCTAGCACTAGCAGGGAAGTCTCTTGGTGTCTTAACACCCAGGCAGGGGCACAGAAACTGTGATAATGCTGAGAAAAATCTGATGTCTCATCTCATATGTAAGCTCCGCCACTTGTCCTCTGACTGACAGCTATCAGTCCCATGACTACCTCCACCCCATAGCAAGACTCAGTAAGAATGGCTGGTTTTCTAGAAGTTCACTCACTTTCTTTGTAGCTCTCTCACAAATTCCTACAGTTTCAGGAAATTCAGCTGAAGTCCTGATTCTTGGGGTCTCCAGGTTGCCAGCTCTCTGCATATAGCACGGAATCACTTTTTCTTTATTTGAAAAAAATAGTGCGAATGTTTATATATTTATCTTTATTTTAAATGTTGATTTTTCCTTTTAAATGGAACAACAAATCCAGATTCTGAGTCCTCCATCCTCAGCTGAATACCCTCTTCCCATAGTTGCCTTTGGTTTAGCTCAACCCTTTCCCAAGAAATATACAAGAGCTGGAAAAGAAAACAGCCCAAACTTTTGTTTTACTCAGTCATTAGGGTTAGACAAGTACAACTATAATAATTTAAATTACTCTCTCTCAATTGCACTTGGCTTTTAAGCAGGCTGCCCTATTTGGGAAGTTTGTTTATTCTGATCTGACTTTTTCTAGTCAAGTCACTTTAGTTTTACGCTGTTGGATGTATAAAGAGATTTAGGTCCCCAGCCTCCCGCTAAGGCTTATGTGCCATCTTGACACCGGAATTCTCACTTTAGTAGAACTGTTGAATTAAGTAAAGAAAAATGTGCAACATAAAGTGATGCAAAACCTCCTTCTCTGTGCAATAAGTTGTTTTGCTCAAGGAGAAGCTAGCATTTCTCAAGTTGAAATAGTACCTCTCGTATGTGTATGTGATTTACCACCATAGTGTTCTCTTCTCTTTTCATGATCCTGGGTGGTTTCTTGCACAACTCCTTGGCTATTAATGTATTGAAAATTTAATTGCACTACAATTTCCATTTCACCTGCTGACATTTTGTTGTATTAGGCCTGTGAATCACAGAGAACAAGAGACAGCATCTAGTAGACAAATTTTCCATTTTCACTAGGTAGGAATAGAAAACTTTTTCTCCTAAGGAGTGTTCATGGAATTTTTCTGGAATCCAAGGAAGCCTCAGGAAAACATCCCCATTAATTTAAATAAGAATTGCGATCAGGATGGCAGCCCTGGCATTTTCCAGTGAATTTCGGCCAAGAGCAGCTGTGATTCTGGAAGAATTGCACGGGAAGTGAATTTGGAGAATTTATCTGACCCTGTTATTTGGATCAGGTGTGAATGACAATGTGACTGGTTATTTTTCCAACGCATAGAAGAAAAAACCCCTTTGCTTCCCCTACAGCATAGCGTACCTTTGAGAAGGTACACTAAATCTCCCTCTTCTACCTGGCTATCTATTTTCATAAAATTTGCAGTAATGACTTGCACAAATGTCTGTGAGACTTCAGTTAATCTAGTCAATCAGTTCAAAAGTAGAGGAATATAGACAAACACTCACTCACACACTGAGGGACAGACTGAGGGACAAGGAGCAAGACAGGAATCTCATTAGCATCACCGCAGCTCGACAGCAGCTTGTCTCAGAACAGAAAACAGCCAAATTTCTTTGCTTAAATTTCAAGAGCCTGATTCAGATAAGCTATTTTCTACAGCTACTAAATGATTGCAAAAGTATTTTTACTGGCTTTCCCTCAAGACATTTCTATTTCCTGTAATCAAGACGGACTGTAAAAAACCAATAGACTTGCATCAAGTAACAGAGATCATGAAGCAGTTTGTTTCTAATGATTAAGTCATAAAAGGTGCATGGGAGCATATTAAGCCTTCAAGCCAGTCAAAATGCTTTCTTTCTCAACAGGAAAAAAAAAAAAAAAAGCTTAGAAAATGCTTAGAAATACTGCGAGCAAAGTAGAATTGTAGATACTGAATTCAAAATAATGAGACTTCATTTTTTCTCCACTAGGAAAACTGGCTAATTTCAATGGTATTTTTGAAGAAGCAGTCACTCCATGTCTGACTGCTGTGCATTTTGATAATAAAACAAGAATGAATAGATTAACATTGCTATATCAAGCAAAAGTAAAGCAATGTGTCTAATCATGGTAGAATTTCCCACTCAGTTTTTTTGACACATTCCCTGGAGTGATCAAGTGCATTGATTTCTCTCTCTCTCTAATGCACGATACACATATACATACAATATATTCTGGTAATTCAGCCAGAGGTGTTTTCCCAATTACAAAAGCTCTTTGATTCTTACCTCATTCACAGAGGGGGTAAGGAGGCACGTAGTCTGCACTGTTGTATTTGCCCTGCAACAATGGCAGTTTGACCCCTAATATTACAATGGAAAAGGCTGCTGTGAACTTTTATATGCTTAGGGCTAGATCTGCAGCTATATTACTTCATTGTTAATATTTTCTTGCTCACAAGATAGAATAAAAAGAATTACTGTCCATAGAAATGTTTGCATGGGTATATCTCAGCTCCTGAACAGATGAAAATATCAGCAGAGATTACTGCTGAGGTCATTTCACTGATATCAATCAAATCTTGTCAGCTGGCAAAGCATCACAGCAAAATGAAGTACAAACGTAACCAATGGGATTTGTTTTGAGGGGTTCATGGACATTTAATAACAAAAGACATGATGCTGCAGCAAGTGTAAACGCAGCACAGAAAAAAAGACTTAAGTTCTTGTTCTTGAATAGCGGACAAGAATATTCTGAATACTATGGTTTCTAAATCTTTTATTAAACATTTAACTGAATCTACTACGGTTTCTATCTTTTCTAACTCAGTGCTTTTAATTTAAAGAGGACATCTGAATTCCTCCTTTAGGTAATATGACTTACCCTCAGGAGCTGTTTGCATTTTTATTATCTTCTAAAATTATACTGAATAAAATGTGTCCAACCTAAGTTTGAACCACTGTCTTGAAACCAAACTTAACCACTTGAACAAACTGTGAATGGGACTTAAAAATTATCTAGTTCCTTCTGCCCTAATAGTACTGTTCACTTGGGCGCACACAAACATAAACAGAACATTCTCAATTAGCTTATCTGAAAGAAGTGCCTCCTAAGGGTATCTTCCCAAGCTCTGTTTATAATTGTGAAGTTTTCATCCTAAGGGGAAAAACATAACTGTTTTCATGCTTCTGCTATGTAGTCTTAAGCTAATGAGTTTGCACTTGGATTTATAATTAACATGTTTTATATTCTTTGTATAAGAAGCTTGCCCAAGACTCTTAGTCAGAATCTAATATGTGAAGATTTAATGCCATTAATTGTCTAAAAAAGACTATGGTGATTATTTGGCTGAGCAACATACGTCCATATCTTGATGAATTTTGAATGCTGCTGCAATTCCCACTGAAAATGGACTATTTTAAGCAATCACACTGCTTACCTCTACTTATATATTGAACATGAGAGTGAAGCATATAATTCTAAATTCATTTTAGTATTAAGGTAGATCACTACCCAAGTTTTAATTGCATGACTCTTGAGAACATCTATTTCCAAGTTGAAGACAGGACTGAACACTTTTTGCTTTAATAAGTCTTAAAATTAAGATGTTGAAGATGCAGGAAAAAGATAGTGTAGGTAAGACACTCATACCTTTTCAATAAGTAAAATACCTTTCAAAATGTGCCTGGTTGTAGAAATGCAACACAAATTATACTGGCCAAAATACCTGGGATCGATTTTACTCTCACAGTAGAAGCAATTATATATCAGCTTCTGTGGTCACTGGGTTGATGAGCTGCAAATGGCGTACAGAGTTGGTAAGCCACAGAAAAGCCACACTGCTGCACTGGAAATGGACGCAGTTGCCAGCACTGTAACACAGGGAGTCGGGAGTAGCCAGATGAATGTGTCTCATAAATATGAATTTTGGCAGGGTCTAAAGACTCTTTTCATTAAAGCAAGTGAGAAAAGTCTCCATTGTTTTTAGAGAACTTACTGAATTTCAGAGATGGGTTGGAGTAAATAATTGAATTCAAAAGAAACACTTTGGGTATTGCCTCTTTTTGAAACGCCTGGTTTGAGTTCTTTGTTTACATTATTAGTGCATTTAAGAGGATTGAAAAAGAATACTCAATGTTCACAGAATGTCTGACATAACCACATATTTCTCAGCCATTTTCAAATGTTAAAAATAAAACTCAATAAAAATGCATCAGAAGGGAGAAAAAGAAACGAAGCATGATAAATGTGCTTTTGCCAGTCTGCTTTGTTTCTCTGTAATGGGATGATTTCTCATAGAAATAATATGCCTGAAAAAACACATCTGTGTAGCATTACATTTGATCAGTTTGATTGTTGTAGCATTACTGTTGAAGGCCGATCAATATCAAATTACCTTGAACAAAGTCAAATCTACAGCACAGCTGGACCACTGCATTGTGTTCAAGGTAAAGACATAATTTACAAGTACAAATCAATTGCCTTTTTCATTTGCTACCTCATCATCGAACTTGTACTTGATTCTGAGATGTAGCTTCAAATTCTGATCTGTTATTCTGGAAAAAGGAAATACAAAGCACAGACCCTCTTCACCATCGCCACATAACATGAATATGACACGTATGAAGTAGCACTCTTTCAATAAATAATGTTGATCCTTGTCCAAGACATTTATAAGAGTAGTTCACCAGGTCACATTCAGGCACTGAAGGCCTCTGGAGCCTGTGGTACCCCACGTGGCAATTGCATATTGGTCCAGCTGAAGGTAAATGCATGTACACCAAGTTTTGCCATTACTAATTCAGCTGCACGAGCGCTTCTCCTCTGGATGTTCCAGACTGGAACATCAAACAAAGGTAAGACCATGCAGCTTTTATTTTCCCATTAAGCCCCTACTGTTGGAGTCAGGTAGAGCTCCCCCAGCTTAAGTTAGCATGTGGTTTCTCTAGTAGGACTGGGGTTGAGGTTGAGTATATTCCTGGGATAAGTTATCAATAAACACAGTTCTAAAAATATTTTCAAACCCATTTTAATGCAAAACCTCTATTCCTGTTTTTGGTTGTATCACAAAAGTTATTGTAAACACATTTCTGGCGTCAGTAGTCAACATGCAATCTCTATTTGGCAAACCTCAGTCCAAGTATTGCCTCTACCGAGATTTCAATTGATGCTGTTAAGTGGCTGGATAAACTGGCTTGCTTTCTTGACTATGCATTTAGTCCTTTATAATGAATTCTAACTCAAACTGATCCGAAACCACAGGATATTGAATACGGACTTTCCACACCATTGTGCACACACCTCTGGGAGGTTGGTTTAGGCAGTCACTGCTGTCAGCCCCCACAATGACGATGTTTATGAATGTTCCAGATCTAAACACAGTCTTAAAATAAACTGTTCATTGCTTTGTTAAAGTAGAGTTTGGGCGTTTTGTATTTCATAGGATTAAGCCTATCACAGACAGGTTTAATTATCCTGTTTCAGGTTCAGCTGTTTTATTAAGACAGACCTAACAAGCTTCTGATGACAGAAAAATCAACCTGGGTGATACTTCCAGTCGCTTACCTTTTGTGTATTTACTTCACGAGGAACCAAAGCTGCCATGCCTGAGTTTGACACATTCATAGTGAAACAGACTTCTTGGTACAATCCTAGGTGATACAATCGTGTCTTGAATATAAAAATTAAACTTCTAGTTATTCAAACAAGAGCTCTTCCAAAACCTGAGATTACATCTGAAATGAAAATTGGTTTATAATCAGTTATGATTTACTGATTCATAATCAGTCCCCACACTATTTAAATGCCCACTAAAAATAGAAAATGACATCACATTCGGAATTATGACAAAGAAATATATTATTTGCTTTCTTATTTTCCCTCCTTCTCCCCCTTGCCCCATCTATTGAAAATTCTGGGTGTCAATTTTTACTTAAATACAATTCAGGTCCTCCTTCGCTTACTAATACTGTCATTTGGAAAGTGTAGCATTCAGTGTGATGATGAATACAATTTGGTGGGGGGAAGCATTTCTCTTGGTACTTTTGGTATACCATAGTTATAATTGCATAGATCTCCATTTCTAATTAGTTCATCTATTAACATTTCACATGAATTCCTTTGATTGTGCTGTTCATTAACAAAACAGTCAACAGTCTCACCTGACAGCTTCTTGTTGAAAGGTATCTTCTCCAAAGAGTATTCTTGCATAGATCAAAGTATTTTTGAAAGTTTTTTATAAATGTTTCTAGCAGTTTAACGATTTTCCTCATGTTTGCACAGGTAAGAATGCAGGCTGTTGAAGCCTTGGAGCCTGGCACAACTTCGTTACAGACTTCAGCCTTCTTAAAAACCTATTGTTTTTCCAGGAAAAATTTGGAAGTATTCCAGTTGTTGGCTGAAATTCATCCCATGAAACTTCATCTACTGAATTGTGAAGGATAAGGTTTACTCTCAGTCATCCCCCAGACACGTGGGATAAACTGGCCTCTGGAAGTACCTGTGCCTCTCCATTTTGTAAGGCTAGAATAGTCAACAGAGAAAGCAGTACCACGAGGAGATAATTCTTCTCATTTTAAGATTTAGATGTCTACAGTTTGGTGAAGTGAGACCAAACACCTCTCTCTTCCATAATAGCTACTCCCAAGCTGGGGCTTCGGGTATCAGACTTTTTGTCAGAGATTTAGCTTGCCAACAGTTCCTGATACAGAGGAGAAATTCCAAGGTGCTCTGAAGAAACAGATTGTCTTCTCTGGATCCACATCATGTGAAATATTGCAGACGTCCAAAAGTTGCGCATTGCCCATCAAAGGTTGTGCAGTGTCTGCAGTCCTTGGTAGCTACACAGAACATACAGCCTGTTCGGTGCTATGACACCACCCCCTCCCAACACTCACTTAAATGAGGATAGCCTCACCCAAATGTTTTTTGTCTCATTTCTGTGTATCTTGCCTTAAATTTTTATATCACTTTTACTGCTCTGCACTTTCTCAATATGAGGATTTAAAAAAGGCCCTAGGGGAGGCTGGCCACTGCAGATATTTCTTATCAGTATATTTCATTCCACAGACAAAATAAATAAATAAATGAAATGAAATGAAATGAGGGTTTGGAGTTGGTAATGTCATATCTGAAACCTGCTGTTCTGATTAGGGTGTCTTTCTTCCTCAAGCAACCTGGAGTTTGTGATACACAGGTCAAGCTGTAAATCAGAAGATATTGGATGACTCGAAAGCTATAGAGAACATAAAATTATGTGGCTTCAGCTTAAAGAATCATAGGCAGAGAGAAATTAGGGATGGAAGGTTTGTTATACTGTCTAGTTCAATATCTGCCAGCATGGGATTATTCTCTGGAATGTATTTTACAGCACGTTATCCAAAATTGTTTCCATATGTGATTCTGCTCAGGAGAGAGCCTATAAAAGTGGTCTGGTACAGTGCCATTCTGATTGAATCAATGATTTCTCTCTCAGTTGCACAAAGGTTAAAGAAATATTTTTTTCCTATCAGTTGAAGACATCCACTCTTTCAATCATACACACTATCACTTATAATAGATGTTCTGTGCGGCACCCTCACCTTTATTTGCATTGTGTAACTCCACATTATGCCTCAGCTCACTCCTATCGCCTTAGGCCTACTGCGATGCAGGAAAGAGGATGGAGGTAACAGTAGAGATAAATGCTTTATCAGAGTTAAAGCGATACAGATTCTTTGTATTACACACATGTGCACTGAGACTTACAACGTTAATACTGTATCTTCCTTCCACAGCTGCTCCTCTCCTGCTTCTGAGACCACAGATTCTGACTCTGACCTAGTGAATCCTTCATTATTCTCAACTTCCTTCTGACGTTACTATCGAAATTATTCAAATATTACTACCACTCTCCCCAAGAGACCTGCCTTTCAGCTTTAGGTGAAGGAACAGGTCAGTTACCTGAACCCTGAAGCTGCTGAGATTATTATTCTGCGTCATAATAAGCTGGTTTGCTATTAGTTTAGTGCCCTTCATCTTCTCTTTGACTCTAAGTGTGACCTTTTCATTTTTCTCTCTGATTTTATTCATAGCTCTTTTCTTTTTACATTTCACAGTTTTAAATTCAGAGTTTCTTCTAGGGCTGGAACATAATTTTGATTTTCTTGACTAGAGTGACCAAACAGACCACACGTTTTTACTGGATAAGATTTATCTTTGTCAGTTCTATAGGGCTCATTCCAGGCTTTACGTAAGTAGTCCTTCTCACTTTATTATCAGAGCATCCATGCTTTAAGGTCAGATGCAGGCTGGGTGTGGGGGAAAGACACTCGCTCCTGCTGAGTGCAGGGAGCAGATGCATGCCCATCGGAGCACCGACTGGAATGGCTCATCTGGGATCATCTCACGATTCTCAGCCAATCAGCCATTTATTTTTTTAATTCTCCCGCCCCCCCGATTCCTGTTCTTTGAAAGTTTTGAAGCTCTTAATTTTTATGCTGATTCCAAACCAGTCCCAATTCTAATGCCATCGAGTTGCTTTTTAATTATTCACAACCACAGGGTAGCGTTACATTCTCACCACTGCCAGGGGATGTCAGCGGCTCTGTCTCCACAACTTTAACACAAATTATGCTTTTTTTCTCAATCTTCTCCACTTGCCTGTCAACATTAGCTTTTCTGAGGCTCTTCACAATGTCCTTATGCTGCTTCCACACTGTGGCAGGCAGGCAAGCACAAAGCATAACACAGGCATCTTCTGGAAATCTGACTTGCCTCCCAGCTTGAAGCCTTCTTGCAGACAGGCTGTTGAGGCACTCTGGCGAGGTAACACGCTACCAAACACAGGGACGCGGAGATCTGAGGGCCCCGAGAGGTGCACTTAAGTGTGCCTATGTTTATACTTGCTGGCTCTCTACTATATGACCAGTCAGGCTTAAAAATGCAGTGTAGGTTTAATGGTCATTGCATATAGATCCCCTGTCACCACAGCAGAGTTACGCCTCTTTGGTTCACTGCAATCGTCTTTTCTCACAACCACAACAGCATCTGTGGAGATGGAGCACTTACAGAAATCCCGCCTCACACTTTCCCACTGTGTTTGCTAGGCTGAAGCTCATCTTGCCTGCTGTAGATTCCCCTGCCTCATCTTTTATAACTTACAAGAGAAAAATTAACTTTGTCAGTCCTTATTCTCGTTGCAGGCTGTACTGCAGCCAGAGGCTTCTAGGTGCATTTCAGAGAGAGAGGGCAGTGTTGACTGCAGCAGTTAAAGGATTAAGCAAGACACCCTGGGAACCTCAGCTGTATTTTTTACTCTGTCACAGTCTTGCTGAAGGACTGTGGCCAACTCCTGGGGCCTCTTCTGCTTCGGTTTCACCATTTTTCATATGAAGATGATACCGGCTTCCTTTATAAAATGCTTTCAGGCCTACTGAAGAAAAATATCCTGGAAGAGGAAAGCTATTATTGCTTGGCTGATGCAGCCCTTGCTATTTTCTTATCACAGTCACAGGAACAGAAGCTACAGCGCCTGTAAGCTCACCTACCTGATAGAGGAGGTTCCTCCTAATCATGGGAGTGAAGGACTCGGAGCCCTCCCAGAGCCTCTGGCTTCCACCAGAACTGCAGTGGGTCTGCCAATACTGCACCTTTTTCAGCTTTCAGCTTTCCCAAAACTTTCTAGTCCAAGTATTTACTTATTTTTCATGCTGGAGGGGAAAAAAGGAGAGAAAATAAAAGTTGGATAATTTTCATGTTGTACCATCTGTGATTTCTGTTTCTGATCTGGTTACAACAGCAAACTTCTCCTGTTGTGCCACCCAAAAAGACTGGAAAATGTCCATTCGAGTTGTTTTCCCCAGGCTATGTTGAATGAATGTTCAGCTCCCTGAGGATGAAGTGTACCAATGTAAATTTACTGTGATAGAGCCACACTGCTGCTGATTCTTGCAGAACTGCTACTGAGTAGTAAATGCTTCACTGCTCTGTTACCCGGGGGGCTGAGCATTAACTACACTATTGAACAGCAAATGCTTATCATCCCCTATAATTCAAACTATATAAATCACTGAAGAGAGACAATGTGCCTGCAGGGAACTCACATGGTCTATAAAAATGTAAAAATGTGAACTATATTTAGCTGACAGAGCTATACTTAAAAAAAAAAAAAGTATTCAAAAGATGATCTGAGACATTCCCTCCTCTTCATTTCAATCTACTGAAGCTTTGGTAGAATTTAATCCTTTCTGCAAACATTTTCATCTTTAACAATATTTAAAAAAAAATAGGGTTAAGAAACAAAAGCTGTTACTCTTTGCATTTTCTCTCCTCCAACCATTCATGCAGCATATAGAATGAACTCTTATAAGTCCATCCTTAGAGCAAAGCAAAATACCAGTGTTTTTTCTTCATTGAGCAAAAGCACCTCTACTTTGCTTAAAAAAAGCCCCACCAAACCACCTAACAGAAGGTTTAAAATATCACGGTTGTAAAACATGTATCCACTGAAAGTAGAAGACACAGTTCCCTTTTGTTTGAAGACACAGTTCTTCTCATATAGGGCTTACACAAGGATCATTGCACTGAGAGATGAAACGCAAGTTAAAACATTCCTCCAAGGAACTGTACTGTGACTGAGGACATAAACTTTTATTCCTGGATAAGCAAACACTTAATCTGAAGTGGACACAAGTAGTTCCATTACTGTTGATGAATTACGCGTGTCTATGAAGTTAAATATACATGAGCATTTGAAACATCGGAGGACTTTATAATAAGCTGATGCTGCATATTCCTTAATGTATACATAAAATAAATTCTGTTTCTTCTTTTGGCCTCAACCATGCAATAACCTGTGGATGGGCCTCACCAGCCCGCCTGTAATTATCAGGGACTAACTATGTAATTCACTGCAGAGCTGAGGCCTTCAATACTTTTCTGCATTAGAAAACAAAACCATTCCCAAATGTCTATCAGTAGAGAAATAAAACACGTTAACCTTTAACCCACAAATGCAATTACACAAAAAGGCAAAGAACAAAACCAGATGAGAAAAGCCTGAGAGGAGAGCTGGTATGGGACTTTCTGAGTGCGCCACGTAGCATCCAGAGAGCTGATGAACGAGACGTTTGAGAGCAGAGCTGGAAAATGATCACAAACAATCAATGTTTCAAAGGGGTCAGAATCAAAATCATGTAAGAATACTAAACCTTTTGTTATTAATCCCCGGACAGCTTAGTAGTTTCCCACTAACTTCTATCCATCATGAAGATGTTCTAATGAAACAAAAATGATTTTGATTTTTCAGTCTTATAAAAGATGATGTCATCAATGATTTACGTTTGATTTTTTTCCCCCTACACAGAGAAAATACCTGTAAATAATTAGCACAGGTCTCCTACCATAGTTTGTGAGCCTGAACTAACCAACAGTAATGAGGGATTTTAAACAGAAATATAATTAAACAATGTAAATATGTTTGAAACACTAAAAGAAAAACATGAAGTATGGTTTAAAAACTGGTTCAGATGAAGTTAAACAATCAGAAACGAGTTCTCCCAGCACAGAAAGCAATGTACATGTAAGATTGCTTTGTAAGAATGCAGCAAATATGCCAACATACTTCAGATGCGCTATCAGGGCACCTCATTTTCAAGAATGGAGAGAAGAGTTTTTCTGTATATATTCCCAATGTGGCTTGAAGATGTTGCTTTGAGTTGTCTTCTGATGAAAAGCAGATAATTAACTCTAAACAAAATTGAGGAAGCCCAGAGAACACCAACAAAATCTCTAAAGGTCTGCTCTTGTAAAGGCAACTGTTTCATACAGTCAGTGGCTTTATCTTCTATGGGCTATTATATGTTCATGAGGATGTCAACACTGAGAAGAGAGCAGAATATACTAAGAAATTGTAGTGAAAAATGCTTGATTTGGGATTAATGGCAGAAAATTAATGCGATACAGCAGTAGTTTAATATGCTGGCAAAATGAACACTTACACGTAATCCTCCAAAATGTACACCAGCTGCAGAATTCCAGATGAATTTAAGATGTTAGTCCCGCAGGACTACTCAAGTGAAAATGAACTCATGCTTCAGTATTTTCAGATCTGAGCCATATGCTGTACACTAGCACGTTTGCAGTATCAGTACCTTGCAGTAAATTTCTTAGAGCATTATTGAATCTAATTTCCAACACCCACAGTCAGCAAATTTCTGTCATTTCCCTTTGGAGATAACTCTGCAACCTGGATCAGCCCTCCATGATATTATTCTGATACTAAGCTGAAAGCGTCTTCCTCATTTGAATAAACATTGGACATCCATAACTTTGGGTGCCTGGAAAAAATCTGGTGATGAATAAGGTCATTGATTTTAAAACAATTTCTCCTGTTGCTACTGATTAGTTGGCACCGTTGCAGTGCCACCAACGGAAACGGAGGGGTGACATTTCACACCAACGAGGGTCTGCTGGGTAGGCTACAGCGTTAAGCACGTGTGTGAATACTGGCATAAGCGTGGCTCAGGTGTAAGCAGTCCCTTCCTCTTCTGGCATAACATGAGGTCTTAACGCATTATAGACAGACCTTTTAGTTTATTTTGCTCCTAAACATTTGTACCTTCCCCTCAATAAAAAATAAGTATCTGTAAGTGAAAAAAACCAGACCTCTTAAAAATTAATCTCAATTGCATTATGTTCGAGACCCACTATTACACTCCATGCTCATTATGTCCGACCTAAAAAGAATATTAAAAATCTCATTATTTTGTTGCTGGCTTTTCTACTTAATTATTACCACAACAGGCAGGTAATCATTATGCTGATTACTCAAGACTGAGATGTAAATAGCTCACGTGGGGGTTAATAATCAGATAATAACAGTAAGCACTGGTTCTGTATAAGTAAGTCAAATGACATGATTTATACTGGTACAAACCCATCTCCAAAATGAAACATTTTATGATATTATTGTCTTTCTGGATAGCGCCACACTTCGCAATAATACTATATCTGGAGGTTGCTTAAAGTCTAAAATTTTTGACATTCACAAAATCTGAATTGAAGGGGGACATTTTGTTTCAAAATTGCAGTAATCTATTTGTCATTAATGTTGGACACCATTTTTTAAATTTCCTTTTTCAACAGCTCACACTTCACAGAATCACAGGCCGGCTGAGGATGGAAGGGACCTATGGAGGTCTTGTCCAACTACCCCGCTCAAGCAGGGCCACGCTTATTAATTGCCTCCAGAAACTCCGTCATCTGTGCATCATAATATTCCTGTAAGAACATGCTGAACTGCTAATGTGGTCAATGACAGAATTGTTATAAATTTTCTAAAAATAATATGTAATTTATAACACAGACACTTTCTTGTATTACCTCATAATAGGAAAGAAGTGTTAGTTGTCGTTCTTAACATTTAAGAGCTGTGTAAACACCAGCAGTGCTAGGTGTAAAGCAAAATAAGGCATCATCAAATCACATGCAACAGTAAAAGGGATGGTTTCCTCCAGCTATAACCATTCAAGGAAGAGCTAACTATTTTTAGCTGACTACTAAAATAACTTCTATTGCTGTCTCCATTAACTCAAAACTCTCTTTTTCAACGACAGGAAATTAAATGGTAAGATTCAAGAAACATTTCCCAGATATAAAGGTTCTTTTATCTGATTGATTACTTGAGAGGAGCTCTGGAAGCTGCTAGCAGATTTGCATTTTTGCTGAGGGCCAGATGTGAGTCAACATTTCTAAGTTTGAGTCATAACTTACTTTCTGAGTAGTCCTGCTGATGGAAATGAATTTTGGGAAAGGGGTGGGTTTTCATTTACATGACGTCCTAACATGGGAAAATTTTTTGAAATATTTTTGAGGTTTCTTTGTCTTTGCCGTTTGTTTTCCTTTACTTCTCTTTTCTTTCCTTTCTTTCATGTGTCTTTCCCTAAATCATTTTGCTCTTACCATTTTGGTATGACTGCATAGGCCTGACAGCCTAGGGATAGAAGTGTAGGGGTAGGAGAGGCCACCTTCCTCAGGGGAGGATTTCCTCTAGCTGTTACTTATTTAGCTACTCTTCCAACTTTCGGAAGTTCCTAAAAGGCCCTGCCTTAACCTATTTAGTCAGAATAGGGCTGTAAAATGAGCCAGATGAAGAATGCAGGAAGGGAATTTCATGAAAATCCAAGGAGAGACAGGCTAAATAGGGCTTTCTGGCTTGCTGTCCCCCCAGCATCAGCATGTACAGGTCATTCTACCTGTATATTTGTTACAGCTGTGGTTGCCAGTGACATCAGGTCAGGACAATCTCCAGCAGCACATTTCAGGTGATAAGCTGGAAAGCCTTGAGGAGAGAAAAGCAGAAATCAACAGTCACTGTAGGGGAGGGTCTTTGTCCCTCTCCAGCATAGCGTCGCGGGGAATATAAGGAGTAAAATATTTTTCCCTGAAGCTTGTTGTACTGCCAGGGTACCAAGTATCTAAGAGTTCGATGGTCAATATTCCTGGAGATATATGATTAAATGAAGTTGTATCCAGATTCTAGTGTATACTTAGACTATTAGTGTCAGCCTTCCACCTGGTACCGAGGTCAAAAATTCACTTGCATAGCACAGCACCTCAGCAATGAACGTCACAAATTGTCCATCAGGATCCATGCCTCATGAGCTAAGTTTTTTTAGCAGTATTACAAACCTCTCTCCTTTTTCTACTGTGCATTTTTCACTGTTTCCCCTTATTTTATTAATGCCAGCCTGATTGAAAAGGGTAAGGGGAAAAGCAAGCATTCTGCAGGGTAAATGGGAAGAGAAATGGACAGCAGCTTTTCTTAAAATGTCACTGCTCATCAGGAGCTTGTGACAGCCCAGCATTATATAAGGCTGGCTTTTAAAAAGGTGGTGTTAAATATACACTGATTTCGCTCATGTTTTTAGCTTGCTATTTTAATCACCTCCACACTGAGTTTTTAGAAGTATTTTGAACTGCTACTTGTTACAATTCTTTGTCATGTTTTCCAGCCACTGGAGCAATGCTGTCCTGAATCACGACAAAGTAGGAACATTATGGCTGTCAAATGAAGTTACTGGTATCTGACAGAACCAGTTATTGCTTTAGCAAAAAAACTTCAAAGTCCTCTATGCACAATTTGACTCGTTACAAGAACCTGTTGTGATGGGATTTGGGTGCATGCGTGCATATGTTGTGAGAGTGCCTTTTAGTTTATTTGCACATAGGCTTTGACTGGATTGTCCCTTGGGGTCAGCACTCGTAGGTTCTGACTCCAGTCGCAACTGTCACCAGAGACATTACATTTAATGTGAATGTGGTCATGGCATTAAACCAACCAATAGGTTTATTCTAGATTTTATGTGAGAAACTGATACTGAATAAGTTCAGCCACCTTCCTTAACATCAGTGTGCTTGGATAGCATTTTCAAGCAGTCCTCAGGGCTGCGTCTCTCTGGAGTCAACCCCTTGGTCTGTTCTGGGCTGCTGTGATCTCCTACTACAGGAGAAATATATAGGGAGAGTTAAGGCTAGGGCTTCCGTAGCACAAAACCAAACAGGTGAGAGATGGATTCTGGAGTGGGGACATTTGAAGTCTCTGTCCTTGCCTGCACTGCTATGGTATTGAAGGTTTCCTCCTTCCCTTTAAAAACTCATCTAATTCAGTTTGTGTTAGGGCTTGGGTCTAAGTCGGGAGGAGAAGACATCCAGTGAGGCTTATTCTTTGAACTGTTAGCCAGGGAAAGCTGAGGGTCAACCTGCGGGAAACTCACCTCCTTCTCTGCAACTGCAGCAGAGGTAGGAGCCTGCTGCCTCCTGCCAGCCTGGGGCTGGGGCAGGGCTCCATAATGCGTGAAAAGCCGATCCGCGTTTCCAGAGAGGAGACCTTACGGCTGCGACATAATGGCAGCAGAGGGGAGTGTCTCTTCGCAGGCAACATTGCTATTCCCGTGACAAAAATATGTGGTGATGTATAAGGTTACGGTTACAGATGGCAGTGAATACCGTTTCTGGACTGCCTGGCAACGGTTGGGCAGGGATTTTCAGCTACACTCTATGGCTGCAGCACCTTATCTTGCTTTTTGGAAGAGTTTGGTGGTGCTGCTTCAGGCCCAACATATGGCCAGGCCGGGCCTTGGGCAAGGCTCAGGGCTGAGCAGCCCAGGATGAGGTGGCCGTTTCTCTGGAGCGGATTTAGAAGCAACACTAAAGGAAAGCTTGGTGCCTCACAGGTTTCACAGCACTGCCTCAAGTCTTTTTTTGAGTGTGGTAAGTGCTCATTTTTTGAGCTGAAATATTTATGAATGTTTAGAGTTAAGGTGGTTTAAAGCTAGGAAGAGATGGCAGTGTTACTTCAGCAGCTTTCTCTCTGTGTTCTCAGACTGGCAAATTCAGAGAATGAGACAACTCCAGCAGTAAGCACTAAAAATGCTCTTGGGCTTTTCACTCCTGTGCTTTCTTCATCATTTACCTTCTCCAGCGCTGACAGAAGCCCTGTTCTAATTGTAAGTCTAAATCAGCTGAATATCGATCCCCGGGAGGTCTGATTATATTTGTCCAAAATAATAGAGATGAGTAGCTGACTCTAAAGACCATTCTAAACTTCCCCATCTAACAATTTAGATCTCAGATTAATGAGCTCTTAAGTAATTGGGTCAGCCATAAATAGGGTTGTTTGCAAAGACATGAATACATTAATCTGTAAAGGTCGTATTGCTAGTATCACTGAGAACTATTACAATATTTATATCCCAGTTTTGAGGATCGATTGGTTGTAGTCAGACGGCATCTGCTCCTTTTAAAGATACTCAAACTAAAGAGTGCCCAGGAGGTTTCTTCCGTGTAGTCCACAATACAGAGCAAATACTTAGGTTCAAGGCAGAAAAGATTTTGTTTAAGTAGTCATGCTATTGACATTAGTTTCTTTACAGGGAATTGGGATAGAGTATACCTTCTATGAAGAGCTGCAAAAACCAGTATCAATTTCTGGATGTTTACTTCAGGAAGGAAGAAAAGAATGACTTTCCTGGTGTTGGAGGTCCAAGGGATTATTACGGACAAGGGAAAAAAACCCCTGGATCTGAGTGTTCAGTAGCTGTCTGATAAGGGATAAAATGTTCTCTGCAAACCTGGGTGCACCTTAGAGATATGTAGGGACCTCTGCATTGTATCCCATTATATTACAGTGGCCTTTCTTTTCTCAGCTCTTACAGGAACTCTTTTTGTACCCTGCTGAGGAATAAATGATTTATTTTGGAACTTCTCTTCTGCCTTGTCTAACTGAACCTAGTATCCCAATGCTCTTTGGGAGGTATAAACTATAGTAAAACTAAAAAGGATGTCATTTTACAACCTTCCTTGTCTGAGCTTGTCATGGGAATATAGGGAACATCAGCACTGTAACACTGTGAATTGAAATTGCTCGCTCCGTTTGCTTAGCTTTGTACACGTTCTTCGCTCTGTCTTGTCTCCTCCTGAGCTCCTCCATCAGGCCGTTAGAGAATGAGAATTGAAAGTGGTTTTCAAAGTCATTAAATTCGAAATAAACTGCACAGTATACTGCTGTCTTCAGCAGATTTCTGGAGGATTTAAACCCCACTGTTGCAGTCCTTATTTAATCTATGCAAACAAAACCCCCTCAGCATAAGATGCAATTAAAATAGGAGAATTTATTCCATGATTCTTAATCTAAATCCAGTCGTGCTCTGTCCTAAAAAAAACCCAGAATAATTTACAGCTTCAAATTTCACATTAAAAGTTTCAGGTTTTGAGTTGGGATATCACAGGGGAAATAGTACAGCATGAAAACAGTCAAGAAATCCAATGAAAAAGAACTGAGGTACTAAAATAGGCCTGACTTTAAAAATGCCAGAGGAAAGAACTGGTAGATAAATCTGAGCAAACATCTCATCATGAATAATTTTATTATTTCTATCTAATTTTCCCTATTTATAAACTGTGCATGAACTGACTTGGAAATTCTCAAATGTAATCCTTATTTAAAATGTATATGAATAAATTTCTGTGAAGTCCATATACATTATGAACTGCAAGGGAAATTTCACCAGCAAGCTCTGGGCGAGGCAGCTGAATCAATGGATGACACAATAAGACTACTCAGATTATATAAAAACAAACAATTTAAAATGCAAGAATTTTAAAATTTCCATTTCAAAATACCTACCATTCAATATTGTTTGGAATATCTGAAATGGAATCTAAACACCTCTTGAATTATTACAGAACAGAAAGTTTATAACAGAAATGGACTAGATAAAGGAAAGCATTGAACTCATATTCAAAACCAGAAAATTCTGCCAAAAGGATAATGTCTTTCGTCAAACAGTTTAACTTCTGGAAAATGCAATTTTGGCTTGATCAAATGTTATGAGTTTTCAATAGACTTCTGTGACTAATTCTAATAAAACTAGGGAAAGGGGTTATCTGAGCAATTCAATGTCTATCTAAAAAACCAATCAAAACAACAACAACAACAACAAAATGAAGTAAAGAAAATAAACACAAAATAAAGAAATGCCAAAATAACACAAAAATCCATTTCAGCTAAGTCAACTCTGTTCAGCTTCACTTTGCAGACAGAACGAACACATGCTCAGTTTGGGATAACACTTTACCTTTTATGATTAGCTGCTTCCAAATATAATTCCTAGTAGGAGGCAATATTACAATTCTGCCATACATATAGCAACAACACACGTATTTGTTAGCTACACATACCACTGCAACAAACCCGGGAAGGGTCAACAAATTGTGAGTTAATGAGAGGATGACACCACTTACTTGCTTAAGACAGACAGCCCTGAAGGAGAACTGAACGAGGATGGAAGTCGCTGTATTCTTTTGTTTCATCTCAAGTCTTCTCTTCACCAGTTCTTCCAAAAAAAGACCACCCTAAAGAACTCGCAAACAGAGCCACAAGCAAAACTTTGTAGACTGCTTTCTGGCATAAGTGAGGACATGACTGAGATTTCCATGTAATTTATGAAATGAAATTTGCAAAAGCAGTACTACAAGGGTCAAATTTCTTTTTTTTTTTTTTTTTTAAGATTTTGCAGTTATGTTTGATTGTGAGACTTGCGCACACTGTGGAAACAAATTGTGTTAAGCAACTATCCAAACACCATCAGTTATTTTTGTTCTCTCTTGGTCATTCTTATTATTTGCCTCTGCTTGATAGAATTGTACTAACAAAACAGTTATTGTAGGAGAGCAGCCACAAGCCAAAGCATCAATACAAATGTTAATAAATTATGGTTGTGAGAGAGTTTTGGAAAAGAACGCTCCTAAAATAAATTCATTAATGTAATTTATCTGCTGGCTTTCCTTGGGGAACTAATGCAGCCAGCTTTCTTGCGGATTGAAGTGGTCCGTACCATTATCATTAAGAAACAATCATATCAAATGTCTTTAAACACTTTCTCTGAGTTCAAACGGAGAGAGCTGCAAACGGCATCCCCTCATTTGCAGTGAATCTCTCCCGGAGGAACCTTTGCTGTCTTTTTTCTTCTGGCCTTTTGTGGCAGCATACCCTCTCAAGTACATCTAGCAGGGTACTGTTTTCTTGTGTTTGGGGTTTTTTTTGGTTTTTTCCTGGAATATTTATGCACAGAGATTCCCCTTATGGAGAGCAAGTGATAAGAAATGAACTGCAATGGGAGTTGGGAAGTCTGGGGAAAAATAGGCACTAGGACACAATATATTAGATCCTGTCAGGTTGAGAGGAGGTTCAAGATACTTTTATTTAATGCTTGCACTAGCGGAGTCCTGATTTCTAAGCTGGTAAGTGCACAATGACAGTATTATTTTGCACTCCCAACAGCAAGTGTTTTCAATGACAACTCAGGTGTCATCAGGACATAGACTAGCCATGAAATGGAAAATATTCAGCTAAAAAGGCAAACAGAGGTACATCAAAATGGTGCTTGGATGAAGTCAGTAAGACCATAACATACCAGGTGACACACTGACCAGGGCAAGTGAGCAGGCCAGCAGGAGATCAGGGCAGAGCAGCAGCTTTTAATTAAAAATAACAAGTTGTGCCTAGTGTGACGGTGAATGCTGAGGACGGTTTTCTGGTATGCCCTGTGACCACTAACTTCAAATCCAAGTCTCTTTCATGACAGCAATATAAACATGTGTGTTACAAAATTATGCTTTAATATCACTGTTGTTTTTACTTTACATAAGCAATAGGTTTCAGGCTTGTAAGTGATTTTGAATCACTTGCAGTAACAATCATTATTTAGTTACAAATTAAGTTTCCAGGCTGAACATAGTTATGTGCTTTATATTACTGGAGAAGTTAGTCATTTTCCTGAGGAATCTATGCAAAATTTACTATTTCTCCTTTATCATACAGTTTATCTTCTAGTTAGCTTTCAGGACAAGCATTAATCAGTATTTTAGAAAAAAAGCTTTTCTCCTAATTATATGGGGTTTCTTTTGAAACTGCCTGGCCAAGGTTCAGTCAAATGACGTTTCAGCATGCTGAAGGTTACTAGCTGAAACACAATAAGATGGTCTGAGCTTAGCTTTCAACGGAATCTGCAGAGATATTTAAGTGATAGAGCTTGTTTTTACTTCTCACTTGAGGAACTTCAGTGCTTTCATCCTGGAGCCACCTCTGCATTTTGTTGCTCTCCTGAATTAATTAATTCTCTTTTCAATATCATCTAATTGGTGAATGAAGCACATAAGACACCAAAGATGCCTTGCCATGAAATTGCTCTTTTTGAAGCTGTAGCTATAATTTCACACTGCAATAAATGTGCACATAGGCAGCATGGGGGGGTGGGGGAAGCCCAAAACATTCATCACTAGGTGATGCTGGCTGCTAGCTAGCAGCACAGAAAATGGTGCCCGTAACCTCCAGGGAGTTAGTCCATCATTAGATTAACCACCGCTAAGGTAAGGCCATACATCATTAAAAAAGACAGGCGCAGTGTTGGCAATACAAGAATAATAAGTAGAACAACTTGCACTGTCACTTTGCGTAGGAATGCAGGAGAAGTCTTATGGATGCTGGTGAGGCAGGGGAGGGTGAACAGGTAGTCATTACCTCAGGAGAAAAATGATAAACCACGTTCCTATTCAGCAGATGTGTCTTTGCTTATCAAGTTTATCTGCATTTACAGTACGCTATGAGAAGTAAATACATCAGTTACTCAATGTCTAAACATGTTTTTCCAACATGAAAAATATGTTTGGCTATCCTGATAAGAGCTTAAATGCTTTTTATTTAACCTTAGCTTTCTCTACTTCAGTTTTAATGACAAATTGCTATTTACATGAAGTGTTTTCCAGCTAAGCTGCTTAGCACATTGCTAGGGAAGACTACAGCATGAATATAGTGTATTCACATGGAGTCAGGATCTCCCTGTTCCTCACAGGAGTGCTGTCCTCAGGTACCTGGGGTCATTCAGCGTGACTAGAAAAGGCAACTGGCTTTCATTCAACACCAGTAGGGTCTTCAATGTAAGACTGTCCCTTGTGACAATCTTTTAAGTCCTTTTGCACTCATTAATTGGTTAGAGTATTCAAGGATAAAAGCCAGGGATGAGTTCAGAACAGTGGATGAGTTTCAGAGCAGTGGGTGTAATTTTTTGTTTTTAATTTTTTTGTGTGTGTTAATGGAAGGGAAAGGCTTCGTTCTGAGGGTTCTCCACAGAGAGCAGGCATTTATTTACTATGGACAGTGCAGACTCCCATGGCACCTAGTATTCAGGATCTTCATTCTTTAGTTTAATTTCAGTCTATCCCTCCCTTTTCCTTTTGCTTCACAATTTCATGAATTGAAATAAAAGTAAATATAGAGAGTCAATGTAGGTCAACTCTTCCTTCTACAAATTAGCAGGCTTAGCACTATTCAACATCTAGGCATCTCTGTCTCCCACTCAAAGCTGGAAGGTCTTCCTTTCGCACACCCGGTTCATGTTGGACTGGTCATGAGATGCACCAGCAAATAAGCAAAGAAGTCATCTTTCTCTGTTGATGCCTCTTACCAGTCTCTGAATCTGAACTGCCCCAGTCATCTCTTGTTCTTTCTCTCTGATAAACTTGTCTATCTCATTTGTAATACACCAGAAGCTGTAATACTGTGGCGTGTGAGGCTCTGTGAGACTTTCAAGCTTTTATTTTTCTTGGCTTAGTCAATGCAAGCAGAATTGATTTACTAGCCTCTAAAAAATCTCTCTTGTTGTCACCATCCAAACTATTATTTAAGCAGAACATTTTCAGCAGAAAATCAGAACTAGAGAGCAGAGTACGAGGATTCACTTATTAATGTAAAAAAGTATAACTTTTATGCATGACAGTGATCCTATGCTTACAGGTACATTAACAAGTTAATACACCATTCCATTTCTCATGTCTATAATTCTGTGAACTTCTGAAAACAAAGTATGTTGTCTTCCTCCTATGATGTGTCATCTATACGCTAATGAGTCAATAATTTTTTACAGAATGGAGGAAAAAATATGCCAGCAAGACACTAATTTTTTTTATAGCCTTCCAAAGTTTTGATTTTTGGCAGAAAAATAACATTTAGATAGTTAAATCTATTAGCACGTTCGTGCAATGCTTTTAGAAAGTAGATCTTGGTACACTGGCAAAAACCTTAATCACTTGTACACTTCATGCTCTTACTAAATTCCTCAGATTGGGGATACATAAGCAATGTGACCCTAATGGTCTGTGTCCTGCAATAAGGTAATTGAGCCTAGAGCATACTCCTGTGATGGTTGTGATCTCCGATGCACTAACATAAATCCTACAATAGCTAACGCTTAATCTTGCCATAAGCTCTGCTCAAACCAATCCCCCTCCCTTAACACGGCTCTGCAAGGAGTGACACCTCTTCTCCTTTTGCCTCGCTCTCTCTCTCCTCACATACAGACTCCTGCACACTTTAATGGAGGATTGGGCCTAAAAATGGAACTCTAACTAAATAAAATATACTGAATTAGTTCAATCACTTATCAATCAAGAAATGGTGACTTACTGGTATGAATATTAACAAACCAAACCAGCTGGAGCATTAATGAAGACAGTGCAGGCAAACTTTATCAAAAAAATAATTTTGCAGGATGAAAGATAACCAAGAACATTGGGTAACTGCTGAATCTTAAGTAAAATAAAATAAATTTCTTTTATATTCTTTTTTTTTAGTGTGGAGTGCCCTATATTTTCAATTAATCTTAAAAAAAACAAAAAAGAAAAACCACAAAAACCCCTTAGTAAGCGTACTCTGGAAAAAAACACTTCTAATTAGGATGGCATATTATTTATGTATCTAGATTTTAATTGCACTCATTTGATATACTCATTAAAATTATTTTCATTACAATCAAGCTTCTTACTTTTTTTTCTAACTGCATTAGACTCTACTATTCAAGGAAAGGAAAAAAAAGTAGTCCTGAACAAAATTCTGGCACCAGGCATCTCTTGCATCTGAATTGAACACTATTTCTTTTGATAGACAGAAATAAACATTGTTAAATGAATATTATACAGGTCTAAAAGCTTGCACACAGAGTCGGGGCACCCCAAGCCCATGGTATGACCGAGTGGGCGCTGCGGCGGGGCACCGGCCCAGCCCCGACTCTGGGCGGAAGCAGAAGGAACAGGGACAGAGAGAGGGATTTACAGGCTTCCTGGACCTCTCCCTCCACATGCGGAGGGACCTAACCGTTCCCGCTGCACCAGTCAGCTCTGCAGGCACTTCTGCTCTTAAAAGTCAATCTGTTTCTTGTTAGTAGTGCCCCTGTACCCCCTATGCCCCCTCTGAGTTTCCGCAGAAAAAAATCACACCACATAGTTTGACACAAGACATTTAGGAACATGCTATGGAGTTGGTTCCAATTCCTTTTGGAGTCAATGTCTTTCCAGGGGCTTCAGAGACCTGCATGCTACACAGTGTTTTTTACAAGAGAGAGGGAAACGTGTTTTTACTGAGAGGGATATATACAAATTCTTCTTCTATTGTGTTCAAACATAATATGAGTTTAGATACATTTTTCAGAAATGGTCCCTTGGCCATTGCCATAACAGTGGCTACTGAAACAAGGCAAAATGCAGCTTGATAGATCGCAGTGCAAGACCTCAGTCTAGCAAAGTAGTTAAAAAAACCCCAAGCATAAAAGTTCCCCACATCACTTCAATTTTTAGAAATAAGCAAATGCCAAACTGCTTAGTGTAGTAAGTCCCATGTACAGCATGTAATAACTACCTCTTTGGAGTCAGTTTGTTAAACTTCCTGCTTTTGGAACATCCAACTATCCTATGAAAATGTACAAAAGATTTCTGAATCAGTTTTTTTAGAAGACATAACAAAAAACTCTAAATTAATTTCATTAGCTTTTGTATTAGCTTAGTTTCACTTCACTGGAACAAGTCTTTATTCTCCATTTCTGAAGACATTTAAAAATAAATAATGGGGAAAAAAGTTAATATAAAGTAAACTTACCAAGAGGAATTACAAATAACCTTTGGACCACAAGTGTTTACCACAATAATTAAAAACATTATGTATTTTTTTCTCAAGAATTTAGCTATTTTCAGCATTTTGGGTGCTGAATTATAAGTAGTAGCTTTGCAATACTTTGTGCTGTTTTGTCATGTTAACCCGTCTGGCCCACTGAGGAAGGTTCAGTTTAACTATTCACAGAGCTGAATTCCTGCTAAGAATTAGTATAAAAATATTTTAACGTGCATCATTTCAACATCTGGTAATGTAACTAACATTTTCTTCCCAAGGAAATTATATTCATTCCTCCTTCTTCCCCTTGCAATAAAATACGCTATTTTCACTTATTTATTCCTGTTCACTTACAAAGCAAAATACAAAAGAGCAATTTTGGTAATGTCTTTTCCTTTTCTCATAAATAGTTTGATAATATTTTATTTAAACAGGATCCAAAATTGCCACACACAGAGCATATACTGTAAGAATTCCGACACAAATGAAATAACGAAGGTGAAAGTTTTTAAATTTTCTTATATAGTGGAGCTATGAGATTCTTCTGAAGCTGTAGGGAAATTCAGGTCAAGATTGAGATTTTTAACCTCTGACTCTTCTCAGAATACCAGGAAAGCATTCCCCAGCAACAATGAGGTTTCAACTTTGTAACATTCTTCTAAGAATAGGAGATAAGACTATTACACATGCAGTGACACAACGTATTTCATATATTCTTAATAATCAAGGATCATTCTGATCTACCCTCTCCCTGATGGCCTTTCACTTTTCACCAAAACACAGGTGTGCTGCCGCTGGAAGATCTTTGTGGTCAGAAAAATTGACTCTTGAGAATATTCTGTTTCTAAGAGCTTTTCTGCTGGCACAATAGATATGAACGATGCATGGGAAGCACGCTCATAGTTTGTCCCCTTTTTATTACCAGTTTGTTTAGAACATGCTCCATACCCACAACGACAGCCATAAAATTTGTAAGGTAATTCTCTGCGACGGGAGTTCAGGTTACTAAATTCTTCTTAGCCAGATTTCACTCTACCTAATTAAAATATATAAAAGCTTTTTTTTTTTTTTTTTTTCTTTTTTTCTTGTACATGCCTGGGCTACTCATCAGTGTCTTAGAATACAGCCTGACTTGGCTTATGCGCTCTATGTCATACACTTACACAGTCAGAGCTATTGGACTGTAGCTCACAAGGTCAAGGCAACTTATGGTTATCAGAACTTTTAAGTGGTACAACACACGAATTGGAAGCTCCCTGTCATATTTCACCACCACTGTGTGCCTTTCCTGTCCTCTTGATTTTTATATTAGAGTGCACCACAACCGTAGTGTCGCCTACCTGTAGGCCTTAGCAATTTTCACTAGCTGAAACCTTGACAGCCTGGCCACACACCAATGCTAGTGGGCATGGGGCAATTCTATTCTGCCAGGAGGTCAAATAACTTTTTAATATTTCTTATCCAGCAGGATTGAAAGGATTTACAATCCATCTTATTTGAAACACAAGTTACTGGGAAGAAAGGGATGGTGGTATTTTCCTCAACTTTCAAAACCTGTAGAAAACCCTCTACAGGAAATGAACATAAGCAGGTTTTTATAGATTTTAGAGAAAAGAGATTTATAAGTAGGTATTTGAGTCAGTTACCTGTAATGGCAGTACCTTGAAATCCAGCAGAGTTGTTCTTCACTGCAAACCTGCTGACCACAGCAACGTTGACTTAAGCAAACCACAAAACCCCTTAACTGAGGGGATGTCCTTCACACGTAATGGAGAAGGTTTTAAAGATGATTCACAACAGCAGCACACTGACATCGTCACTCCCGAGAGAGTTTTATCTCCGAAATCACGCATCATCTGTGCCGATTAGTGCATGCCTAAGATCTTTGGCAACCCCATGCATCTCTGGAAAGCTGTAAATCAGAAGACCACAGTAAGTTTAATCATTACCAAAAGTCCAGGATACAGTGCAACATAGTATGTCTGAGAACACATTTTACCAAATTTATCTCAATGCTAAAAATTTCAAAAGAAATACATAAATCTGGTCCTGTGTATTTATAATGCATATCTGTTGAAACCACTATCATTATTTTCCTACTACAAATGGCACACAGCACTTTTTCAGTTTAATCTCTGCTTCTACATCTTCCAGTGAAAGATCTGCCCATTAGTTCTCTCACTGAAAATCTCCAAGAAACAGTGATATTTTAAGATATTGTTCATTGTGCATAAATTGTAAGTCCTCTGAAATATACTGTCTTAATAAGGGGAAATTATTACATGGTACAGACAGAAAAGAAAGTGAAATAATTGGTTTTCAGTGTCTGAGCAGCTTTGTTCCTTTGTGTTCATTCAGTTTGACTGTTGGTGGAGTTAAGATTTCATTACAGAGTGAGCTATTGGTTCTAATAAGATGTTACTGAAGTATTATTTCTGCTTTGAAATCCTGTTTAAATGATGAACCCGTGAGGTTAACTTTTAAGGGCTAAATCATCAGGGAAAAATGTTTAAAAAGTAATTCATTGTACTTGGAAGTTAAAACTGGTTCCTGATGCAGCCTGAGCAAGGACTTGCCTGTAAGTGCCTCAGTACGGGAGGCAGCTGGCACGGAGGCCGTCTGAGCGGCAGCTGCCTTCTTGCTTCTTGCAAAGGGGGAGAAAAGGCCCGGGCGGACTTTCCGACACTGGTCTGCAAACCCCACAACCTCCTGTGAGCTCTAGTGCCTCGGGGCACTAGATGGGGACAAGTGAAGGTACTTCCATCTATTTCACATGCACAAATTAAAAGATAGTTAGCATGTAAATATTCATATAAATGAGTGCTTTCTCATTTCCTTTTGCTTCATTGTGTGTGCCTAGTACTACTTTCAGTCTAGCCCATATAATTTAGAGGGTCTGACATCTATTGCCCTGATCTCATTTATCACCAGCCCATCTCCATTTTAGAAGCACAGATACTCAGTGTACAATTTTTACTGTAAAATTGAATTTGTTTCTTGTGACAGAGTAGGCTTGTTGAATTTATGATTCAACATTGAACATCCTTCACCTTGAAAGTAGCTCTCCTGCTGTAAAAACGAGGAATCTCTCTCATGAGGACACTATAACATCATGATACAGATGCCCATCCTGTTAGACAAGGTCGTGCCAGTAGAAACTAAACTTAATTTTCTGAGATGTTCCAACATTTAGCCCTATTTTTCACTTTACAAGGATAAATATTGGGAAATACTTTATCCCAGTGTAATAACTGTCCTTTCATCAGTGGAACAAAAAAATGTTTGATGTTCAGTCCAAACTGGCTGAGTGAAAGAAAATACAAAAAGCATGCTGAAAACACATTATTTGTCTATCTGACGGTTGTTGCCTTTGCCTTTACATTGCAGAAAATAACTAAATTATCTCCCTTGTAGTTTGGAACCAGACTATTCATTATAGGCGAGTATTTTATTCAAAACTATATTTTTTTGACTTTCCCAAATCCTTTGTCATTGGGTGTACTGCTTTGCTGTCTCCTTACTCTTCTGTCCACCTCCCTTGCCCTCCCTCGCTATTACTGTCAAGTTCCCAGATAAAACTACCCCTAAATTGGTCTTAATTAATTCATGTTACATAGAAGCAGGAACATCTTGCTGTTTCCACCTTGTCTTCAAACTTTCACAACCTACTTAAAGTCTGCAAATTATGTGTTTCTTCTTTGGTAGCACTTCACAGCAATGTTTACGCTTCTGAGATAAAGTTCTGCACTAACTCAATCCCCCTGTCATGCGGGGGACAGCACTTTCACTCATCCAGTTACAGCAGCACTGATGGGTCCATCTGGCTCCATCTCTGAAAGCAACCCAACAGGCTGCAACTCCTCATTTTCCAAGACAAAAACCCTCTGTGTCCCTCCAAAGTCTCTCCCACCATGCCTTGCCTTCCTTTCCTCTTTTAGCTCTTCTCTATTTGTAGAGGGTTCACAACCAGCCACAGCTCAGTTCCTCCAGGCAAGAAAGCAGGAACCACCATCCTTATCTGTTGCACCTTTTTTTGCGCATTCTCCTTCTCTGGAGAAACTTAGCTGCTGCCAGCTGTTAAAGATACTTAGCAATTTTCCAGCCTAAGTAAACACTTGCAGGCTGTAATTACAGCCTGTCAACAATCCTCTCAGCCTTAAGGAACTGAGATGGTGCAGACTAAAGCTCCTCAGATATATCTGGATCCTTTTACAACCCCAAAAGGGGAATCTGTTCACAGCTGGAGAAATAGTTTCCAATTATAATTTAAACTAGGGTCTGTGTGCTCCTTGGGTAGGTGAATGCACATCCCTGGCAGAATAGCTGGATTCTGCAATACTCTGGAGATCTGAGAGAAGAATTAGTTAAATAAAAATATTTACAAAAAAAAAAAAAAAAAAAAAAAAAAAAGACGAGAACCATTCACATGCTCTCTTAATACTAAATTCCAGCTTTTTTGCATTGCTCTAGGTCACTGTGCATGGAACTTTCCTGGCCCATAGCAACAATATTGAGCAAAAAATGTGTGGTGCTTGATGTCAAGCTTTATTCTCCCTTTGAAGTTCATTCATTAACTTCTGTGTTTGCAAGGAACATCAGAGCATCATGGATCGTATGTTTCACAGCATAAACTTTCAGCAAATCATCTGTCACTTGCAAAGACTTACCCCCAAAAGTGAGGCCTTTTTTAACAAAGAAGTAACCAAGAAGCCTGATCTGCTCTTGATGTATTTATTCTTCAGCTATAAGAATGTGCATCCTTGAAGGAACTTTGGTTGATTATGCCATTGGATCATAAGGTATCACAAGCAAAGGATGTATAAACCTACATTGTTCTGGGAGGCAATGAAAGATTATTGTACTAAGGGCTCTACACTCCTCAGGTGTTTTTTTTCCCCTTCCTCGAGCTGTTCAAATTCTATATGGCCTAACTTCTCATTTTGATTTCTTTTCTGCTACTGTGTATTTCTCTCTCACTAAGAATAAACCACCAGAAGAAGCTATTTTAAAAATGGCTTGGATGTGTTTTAACCAACAAATCCAGTGTAATCAGCGGGCCCTGATTCTCAAAGGTGAAGGTTTATTTTAGAATAGCATGCCATGTTTAATCAGTTTTACTAATACTGCACAGTACTATCTGCTTTGACAAGAATACGTTGATCATATTACAGAATGATTACTGCTAATGGAGATCTTTTAGACAAGATTAGATTTTGCTTCTGTCCAGATGCCTCAAAGAACATTATTAGTTTTTGGTGTCATATTTTCATAACATTAATATGATCAGCTTATGGGCTTGCTCATATGCTATAACTGCAGCAATTTATCTGACAGTTAAGCTGTCAGGACCATGCAGCATCTAACCCAATGAACGCTGCTGCAATCTGTATCAAATTAGGCACTGCCCGCACAACCTTACCATAGCTGTGATTTGACCAATGAATATTCTGATGAGCCTCCAACCTTTGAGATTCAGAAATTCACATCGTGCAGTTCAACAGCTTTTTCCGAGAAAGCTGATTACTTCATGATAATATCCCTAACAGTGAATCCGCATATTTTTAAAGGAATGTAGCTTTTTTTTTTTCCATAAATCAGCAAAATGGGATTCAGAGCCGTGCTACTTTAACAGCTAATTAACGTAGCACGGTATGGGAAGCCCATTAGTATAACAGCAGTTGTGATAGTAGGTTTTCTATACACATACAGAAAGGATGATAAATTACTTTGTTTATAAAGCACTTTTCTGTTCTTCTTTCAAAGTTACTGGATATCTACAAGTACCTTTCATGACCTGTATTTACTAGTTAGACACAAAAAAAATTATAAAAGCTGAAAGCATAAAGATTAGTTTTAATACATTTTGACTAGAGAGCCTTACAATATCAACTAAACAATACTATTGCCCTTAAGTTTAATACATGCTGCTATGCACTCTGATGGTATGCTTCATTCCTTTTGATATTATACCTTTAAAACCAATGTCCTTTAGGGTCCAGTGGACCATGAAATAGTCTCTGCAAAAGTATCAGTGGTGCCAATGCTGAGACAAACATTCATTTTGGCTGTCAGCTTTAAGGACTGTGGAAGAAATGAAGCACATTTATTATATACTGATGTATTCTGACCAGATAATCCTTCTCAGTTGTAGGCACTATAAAGACGAGTGCAGATTACTGTGGGGGAACGTTTAAAAAAAATTCAGATGGGCTGAAACAGTTGTGCTTCCAATTTCACAGTTGGATAATTTGCTTTATAAACTTCTATTTAAAAGAAAGTTTTACTGGCAATGAAGTACGCTAAGTAAACAATCTATAATTTGAAAGCGAGTAAGTTAGAGATACTTACTCAGAAACTGTTTCTACTAATGCTACATTTATTATTTAATATTGGAGTTTGCTTTTCTATGCTGCGGGCATTTTCAAGGTTTTTTCTTAGATAACCATTGTCATTACAATTCTGTCAAAATTTAGCCCTTAAAGTGTCACCATTTTGTGGCATTTTGATAGCATGCTCATTTCTGTATAGCTATGATAGGGACTAATCAACTCGTTCTGAAATCAACAAGACCTCAGGATTTGGAACAGGATACTTAAATCGTAGTGTTTTGGTGCATTTTTCAATGCATAAACTTCATTATTCCCATTTTAAAGCTGGGAATAGGATGCAGAAAGCCCAAGGGATTTTTTTCATTATGCAGTAAATGGAAGGAGAAGCTATATGAAGAGATCTTACCTGGCTCCTGGCTACCAACATTTGACCTTGGCCTGCTGAGACCGTATCATAGGATCTTTCAAGAAACATGGAAAAGCAATCAGTCAGGTGCAACCTGTGTCTGACTGAAAGAGAGCAGAAAATTAACAACTAGAAACATAGTCTTTTTTTTTAAATGCACTTTTTTTTTTGAAGTCTATCAAAGCCCAAATCCAATGTATTGAAAATTAGCAAAATGGAGGCAGCCTAAGAAGCCAAGCAGCAATGTCATGCACACAGCACATGATAACAACGCAAGACCTACTCTGTTGAACTCTTTCTTGTTAAGCACCAACTTTTCTCCCTAATTCAGAGTAGGGAAAATCCCTAAGTACCAATCAAGGAAGAAATCACCTCTAAGAAGCTTTATGCACACATGCCTATGTGAAACCAGCACACAAGGAAATTGTTCGACTGACCAAGTCTTTATCTACTATAAATGTTCACTGATGTTGTCAGATACACTGTTTCTGTGTTTACACCAGCTAAAGTTCTGGCATCTGAACTTCTGTACGTTCTTCTAATTTAGAAGAAACAGTTTATACAGGTTTCTTTAACTCAGAGATAAAAAATACAGATAGTCTGGTAATTTATGAAATTCTGATAATGTTTAGATTTATTGCCTTTCTTGCCTACTTTTTAAAAGTATGTGTCACGATACAAACACAATTCTTTAAACAGCTGATTAACTTTAATACATAAAAATCACAAGTCAAAACTGGGTTTTTTAAGAGTTTTGTCTAACTATTGAGAGTTCTGTCTTTGAGAGAGCGCAGAATTGACTAGAAACGAGAGCAGACTGCAGACTTCTGTAATGGCACAGTCTTTCTACGCAGTGAAAAGCACATCGTTCTTTAGTTTCTCTGCTAACGTATGCCACAGCCGAGGCAACATGTCACCGCTGAAAAGCTGCTTCTATCATATGTTTCGTTTTGCTGGCATGATACATTTCAGAAAATGCAATGTATTACAGTACTTTACCTGTGTGTTACTGTTGTCTTTATACACGCTGAGATCATATGTATTACTTATGAGAAATGGGAAGAACGGAATATCATTCATCTATATACTGAATAATGCATTCAGGAGCTGAATTTCCCCCTCCCTCTCTCAACGCAGAATCCAGTTACCAGCCGTCATCCTACTTCAAAATTAAATTGATGCATTGGTCTTTCATTGGTGTTAATATCATTTAGATTACCAGATTTGGGGTTGGGTTTAAACAAATTTCTAGACAAGAGCTTCATAAAGAGTTTAGGTAGGAGTAGTTCCTTTGAAACCAACTAGTGGCCTAAGAAAATGAATTTTACCTGCAAAAAATAAAAAGGCACTTTCTGAAAGTAATTTGGACACTAAACTACAAATATATAAGTTGCTATAGCTCTTGAAGGGATGATGTTCATACCATGTGAGGCTTTGGTCTACAAACTTAATAGATAAGGAAATCAACTACTTCTTTGCCGTATTATTCTTCAATGCTTATGATAATCTCTTTTGACAATGTGCAGAAATAAATGTCACAAACGATATTGATCAACATTATTTTACTCTTTGCTAAAGAAGATAATATAAAAAAATGTAATATTATGACAGGCAGCTTAAAACTTGTAGCAGAAATAGAAATTTCCTGACTGTATACTTTCACAGTTTCATAACGCTCACTTGGCAGCAGCAACAAAAACACCATAAAAGCAAATCAGAAGTGCTCTTTGGAAGACTCAGAGATTCTTTGACTATGGCACATCTCTCAGAGATAAATATTTATCATCTGACTGGAAACAAGAATTGCCTTTTATTTATGTCAATTTTATTAACCAATTAACATTACCATCACTGAACTGAAACAAAAATGAACCTTTTTTACCTTAAAACTCTAAATTTACTTATTATTATAGTCTTACAGGCCTAGTTTATAATCAGGGGGTGGGATCATTAAAAACAGTGGGAAATTTTAGGGTAAGCTCTGGCAATTCTGCGTAGCACTGAGCAGTGCTCTGTATAAACATTTGTAAATTGGGCTGGTTTCTTATTTGGTGTGGCATGTGTAGTGTGGTGAGGAACACACTCAGAGAAAACAATCTGTTTCAAATACACCTGAACAAAACTGTTAGTTTTGTTTCCTACCCAAATGCAAACGTGAAAAAACCCACATTTAAAGTTGACAAAATATTTCATTCTTTCAAGATAAAATATTTTTTCCAAATTTTCTGTCCCTTTAAACACTGAATTTAGTTACATGTTATTTTCAAATGTCATAGCAAAATGAAAACTCGAGAGGTTTTGTTTAAAAATTGTGAAAACAAAATCTATTTTGTTTTCTGTTATTGAACATTATTTTTACTTTGTTTAGTAGCAGCTTCAAAAGGCGTTCAAATTATTTTGAATAAGGAGTCTGAAATGGAGTTTTGTGAGAAACTTTAGCTTCATTAACTGTTTAAATAAATCTACTTAACCGGTATGTTTTTCTGTATTGCATGTTCCCTCAATCAGGAAAATCTCCATGATGTTTATTTTCTGTACCACTCTCTACATGTCATGAAGCATATGTTGTAGGAAACTGACTGCACTTCAGACTGACACCTGCTTTGCTGTTCCAGTTCTCTGTCATGAAAGAAGATACCTAGCATTTAAGCAGAGAAATTCCTCAGTAATATGTTTGGACACTTGCCTTTAGAACTTAACTATTATAAACTCTGGGGCTCAGTTTGTCTTGGTAGTTCAGTATTCTGGTTTCCTAATAGGCCTCTCTCTTAACTTTTATGGAAGTAGATAATTCTAATCAATATTAATCTCAATTCTTCTAGGGAACTGTATCTTATGCCACCCATATGGCATAAATCCCCAGATAAATCAAGATATCCATTTTAAACTTTGTTTAAATTTTTCAGCAATTACTCAGTCACTTGGAAGAAAATTGAGTTCTTTTAAATAAGTCAAGGATCATTCTTAGGCTCACTGTTCTTTTTCAGAATTCTTCTGGCACATCAAATATCATGGAAGTTGATACAGTTTCTTATAAACAGCTGGCTATCTCAGCACCAAGTTCACTGCTGAGCTGACAAACACATACTCTGAAATGTCTCTGAGGCAGGAGATGCCCAGCTCTTTTACAGATACTGTTAATGTAGTTATTTTGGTGTTTCTCCTATGAAAAAATGCATTTGCATTTCATGCTCAGATTTATTACATGTAGGAAAATTGTAAAACTTTGAGGAGCTCATACTGCCACTCAACTTATAGATTAGTTCCTTCCACTCACTTTATTTTCAATTCTTCTGGCAAAGCTAGAGCTACATAGAGCATATTTGGTTAATATACACACGTACACAGGTAGATTCTGTACTTAACATCACACAGTGCCACTCGATGGTGATTCTTTCTGAATCATTTCTTCCTCTCAAGAATTGTAGAACGAGCTGCAACAGAGTAGGTCATCTTACAGCTGACTTATTGACAGACCTCTACAAAGGTTCACACTACTTAATATTTCATATGAACACTTAATTTTTGTAATCCAAGAACAGTTGATTGCTCTGAATTGCAGGTGCTATACTACCATGATTGCTGTAATTAAAATAATTAGGGTGGGAAGAGGTATAATTAAGCTATTAATATACAGAGTCTTTGTCACATGCAGAACACAGGGGTTTTGAGGAGGCAACAGAAGCAACAGGGTGACACTGCAAAAGGTCAGAGCGACCCGTCAGACCAGAAGTCAGCAAACAGCCTCTGCATGAATCTGCAAGTGGAGAGTTTCTCATCACTGGAAAAGCAAGTGATGTATATAATTTTTAATTCCAGTAGATGTGTATGCTGAGATAACACTAAGTTCAGGATACGCTTTTATTCCTAACAAGGATTTTTAGTTTTGAGGAAATTGTACCAGAAGCATTACTATATAGAACTTATAATCAATGCAGAGATATTAAATGCTAGATCCAAGATAGGTGATGTTTTTAGGTAGGCTATGCTTTTTCCTGTCTGATAACATGACAAGTTATTTAGTTCCACTCTACACTGGCATCTTTTGTTCGGTTTTTTCCTACTGCATAAAGCCTATTACAAATTTACATTATTCAAAAACAGAGTATAAATACTTTTTCAAGAAAGCTTGCCAACCCATCCCTTCCTTCTGTTATAATAATAGAAAAATAACCTTGGCAGAATTTTAGAAAATGGAATTGCAATCTTCTGCTTCCTAATAACAGGGTATAGCTGCAACGATCGTTAGTCTGCGATTGGCAAGATTCCACAATTTTCAGACCATCAAGCACTTTCTTGCTGAAAATGGAAAGGGCCAGATCCTAATCCAAAGAAAGAGCCACCACTTCCACTGGCCTCTGACCAGATCCTAGCGGCACAAAATATGCATACAGAGAGTACCTCATCCATGGTGGCTTTAAGTGAATTCCGTAGGTGGGATACATTAAGGCTCAAGGAAGTTTGGGGCATTTTTCGCTCCAGCTTTCAAGATGTGTGGTTCTCAAAGCTCACAATCATTTGGAAGATGTAAATATTCAGAGTAAGTCAGATGTCTTTGGTGTTGCACAGGAGTCAGTGCATATGCTCACTATGTGATGAGATACTGACCTCTAACATACTGGTGACATTCTGGTGACAGGTAAAAAAAGAAAGCAGATTTTTTTAAAAATAAGAGAGATCAATAATCTCAAATAAAGACTTCTATATATTTTATATGTATGTGAGAATACCTTGTGGCTTTAAATACAGATATGAACGTTATTTTGTATCATGGTTTCTTTTCATGTCTACTGTTTTGTCAACTTACAGGCTGCTTTGCCACTGTACATTTTTAAATACACGTATGAAGGTCATACAAGCTTCTTGCAGAGTTTCTTTTTTGTACATGCAAAAAAAGGTGAAAGCACACACATAAAGAACCGCTTACAGGTTTGAACACAGATCTGCACTGCAACTGTACATGTTACATATTCAAAAAACTGTATCTGTTTTTCTGTAAAAGCTGAAGATATTTATAATATCTGAAAAAACAGATCTTTTAAGCTATCAATTACACCATGGGTTGAGATGGTTATCAGTTTTAGATGCCCTTATTTTAGATGTCCTGATACGGAGTGAAATTAGACTCTGCTCTCAGGCAACACAGAATTACTTTGCTCATGTGTACGCAGTGTTCCACAACCTTACAATTGCATTTCTTCTGGAAGAGACTGGACCCAAAGCCAAGCATCTTGAACTAGCTGGAAGGGGTATTCAAATTTAGACTGAGAACTTTTAAGTTAATATTTAGGTTGAAACAGTGATAGCAAAGATTTTAGTACGCATTCATTTGGACCCTGGCATTTAGCTGGTCTGCTGCACAGGAAAGCTTCAAATGGTGAGAGCCCACAGTCATTTTCTGAAGAGGAAGAGAAATAAAAATTCTCCTGGTCTTTGATAGTTCTGCACTGATTTGTTTCCTTCCTCATCAGGACTATTACTAGAGTAATGTGGAGCAATGTAGTCAAACATGCCTGCTGCACCTCTGCATGCGAGAATGACGTCAAAGCTGAGCCCTTCAAAGGGTGATTAAACATTTTCAGATGAGGGAATACAATCAGAACTTATCAGCAAGCTCCCATTCAACCCCAAAACCTGTTTCTAATCTGTGATGGGGCACTAAATCCCTCAAAACACAATTATGTTTCAAATCTCTGTCATTTTTTCCTGTGCAGGTGGTTCTTTGTGACCAACAATACTTTTTATAGTAAATGAAAACAACAGAATTAAAGGTACACAGTACAGATGTTTAGCGATAAAACAACTGTCTTCACGGTACAGCAACCAGGTTCTTTTTTTTTATCTTTGAAAAAGAGGGTAAGATGGGAGCATTGAAAGCAGGCTGGTACTGCTACCTCACTTACCAGTTTGTCTTGCACAAATCTTGAAGCGAGATCTGCCTTTTCTGATTTTAGTTTGGCATTTGTAGTTACTTGGCTTTTCAGTACTTGCTGCTGAGTAGCTGCACTTTGGTGTCACCTTCACTCATAAAGGTAATGTATCTGTGGGTTTTAGATCCATCAGCGCCACTTGCTTCCTTTAGGGCTGGATGAGAAGAATATTTGTCTAAATCTGCCACTCTTGTACAGACTTACCTGGAGTAAGTCAGGCAATGTGACATCCAGCAGAAATAGTGCATTGGATTGAAAAACTGTACTTGTAAAGTTTTCCAAAGAAAGGCTGACAATATTGGTTACACATTTCCAACACTTCTTTGTTTTCCACTGATTTTATGCACTCAAGTGTATGAAAATACCAGTAAAGGGGTGAAAATGCCAAAAAGTAAAACAAAAATATAGGCCAGCAGGTTAAGAAAAGCACTCAGCAGGCACAAATTAGAGTTACAACACATACCTCAAAGTTCAACCCCCCCAAAGATCGAGCCATCAGAGTTTATCGGCTAAAGTAGAAAAGCCTTTTAGAAGAACTATAAAATTGTTACCATATAAACCAGGAGAGAAAGTAGAGGGTTTTTTTCCTTTTAATTTTTTTTAAAAAATTTTATTTTTGTAAGTGTCAACAGATACGGCTTCCAATAATCAAGTTAAGAAGGAAAAAGCATATGCTGTTTCACACAGCACGGTAAATATTGCTGACAATATGACAAGCAAGGTGAGAAGGTCATTACAGAACAACTCAAATGAACTTTAATCAATGACCAGCACACAAATAATCTAATTAGTGCCTATTTGGTTCAGTAATCTTTAAGCACAATGTAAACTAACTTCTCTCCTCTGGAAGCTGTATCAGCTTTCCAACCTTTAGATTATAAGCCTGCTTTATTTTATTTTATTTTATGTTTTATTCCATTTTATTTATTTTTGCAGTTGCACTCTCCTATGGCGATTCAAGTTAATGCTTTTGCCACAAGCTGGAAATTACCGTCACTAATCAGCGTGTTGATATCTTACTGTTTCTGTGCATGCACTCTGCGTCTGGAAATGCATTCTCCATGCTTGTGCTGGGAATGAAAAGAATTGGAAACAGGCCTAACACTTCTGCCAAGATTTCTTGAGAAGAGTTATGCAAATATTTATGGGTGACAATGAAAGAAGTTCAGAAAACCTTAGTTTGCACAGCTGTCTAACCGGAATGCAGATTTACTATTTAACTTTGGCTTTTTTTTTGAAGTCTTGGCCCATTTTGAACATTCAGTGTATTCAGAAACCTCACTGCATCAACAATGAACTGAAAACTACCAATTTTATAGACTGCTTATATAATCAAATACATCAATTTATCAACATTTTCATTTTGGTACCAAAAAGGAAAAATATGTATTTTGAATACTGGCAAAATAAATGACATAGTTACTCATCTGATTGTTTTATGTTGTGCCCTGTCGGCCACAATCCATTGATATTTACATTCTTAATAAACAGCTCTAAAGTACGCAGAGTTTTCTTCCCAGGCTTCAGATTAACATATAAAACCAGCCTGTCTTTGGGTAAAATTAACTCAGATTCTAGGATGCATTAGATGAACTCACGTTTTCCAAAGATTAACATAATACTTGTGAAAAGTATTTTTAAAGATATCAAATTGATCTCTAATCTTGTCCATGTTGATACAATGGATTTTCATAAAATATTAAAACTATAATAAATGTGGCTTAGTGGAATTGAGAAGGAAAAAACCCCTGGAACAAGAAAGATAGCCAGCATTTTTGAAAACTAGTAAACAGTTCGGTTTGCAAACCAATTAATTGGTTTGCAAACTAATTCTGCTCCTGCTGAAATAAACAGGGCTTTGTCACTGTCTTCACTGCAAACAGGATTCTACTGCATATTTGTGGGTAAGATTGTGACATTCCTGTGAATTATAGAGAAAGAAAAACTATTTGGAAGACACCATTAACTTCGCTCCATGAATTCAAGATGCTTCTTTATGAAACACGCATGTGTGTATATATATACACGCACATATAAAATATATAGATGATTAATTTGCATAACAATATGAAGACATAAACACAAATTTTTGAATGGATAGAGACAGAAAGAAACCATTTACGGTATCTTGTCTCGAGACTGATTCTGTCCTGGATTGGTTTTTGGCAGAGCTGCTGACACTAGTTACGTCTGAGTCAAAAGTTGTGGCCTCCACTGTGTCCTTTTTCTGCTGGTCGTGCTGCAGTACGAATGCTACAATAGTGTTATGGAAGCTTATCATTTATATATAGCAAAGTTTTATAAAGTACTACAATTTTTATGTTTACATTACATATTTTGGGGTATTATTTCTTTGCTTACTAGCTTCAGGCTACACAGTACTTGCTTTTTCACAGCAACGTTCATGCCAACTTCAAAAACTGACTGCTCATGCAAATAAAGCAAAGAGGTTTTGGCCTTTGATGCCAAATGATACATCTGCTCTTATGATTAACACAGACTTTTAGCCCTGTTGACTGTCAAAAATGCAAATACTTCCCCTTATACTGCCACATAACATTCTCCTCTGTATATTACAATGCAGCCCAAAACCAAGCCAAATAATAATGATCATAGTTCAGTGGAAGAATCAATGTGATCTGGAAAAGAAATTCCATGTTGACATTTCAACCATTTTTTGACAGGAGCAGTGAAAATTTTTGTAATTCAGTAGTAGTTTGAAAAGAACTCCTCCTTGCGCATACCTAGGAACACAGGAAAATGCTGGAATAAACTAACGTATTCCCTTTTGAGAAACATCTAACGTGTTATGTGAATGTGTCTTGGGATGGACTAATGCTGATGCATCTGTGGGACGACAGGGACCATAGATGCCTTTCATGTCTATCAAACATCATGAACTTACATAATAATAGTAAAGGAAGAAACTGGAGTCTCATAAATCTCTAAGTCCTGTAAACAGAAGCTTTGTGGCACCCCCAAAATTCTTCCCTCAGTCAAACACATGGCTAGGGAACATCTGAGATGCCAGCTGATAGAGTCAAGCTGCTCTGAGATGACAGAGGAAATCAGTATTTACAGCTCGTGCCCATGCTATCCCATACTCAGCCAAGTGTATTTTGTGAAACTGGAATGTACTAATAAGAAATAGTGTTTGTAAACTATAGCAATTTGTGAGAATCTCAAGAACATGCTGTCAAGACAGTATGTATTATGAAATCTGACCATATTAATGAAAGATCCAAAGCAGAAAATAACACCCTTTTAACTACTGGAAACCCTTTTCTCCTTTAAAAGATTAATCAATTTTCAATTTAGGTTTGAGTGTTTGGGTTCTTTTGTTTGTTTTGTTGGTGTTTTTTTTTTTTTTTACATGTGGTTTCTGAGCATGCAATATTGAATAATGTTAGAATAAAAAAAATGTGTCTGATTGAAAAGAATTTAGTGGTCTGCCTTTACCTTGAAGTGTAATTTTCTACTGAATTGAGGTTCTTAAGATAAATTTTAATCTCTCAACTCTTTACTTGTCATTGTCAAGGAGAAGTAAGGAAAGAACAATAAATCCCTGTTTGTAGAAGTAGGATAAAATGAAACCACTCAAGCATTTACCTTACATTACCAAATATGATCCTTAGTTCCTTGAGACTCATTTGCTGGACCTCTCCCCCTTACTTATCGTGCATTTGTCTAATAATTCATTTTTAGGCCAGCTTTGACAAATACTTCTTACATGAAGGATATTAAAAAAACTTGTCTAGACTCTGCAAGGAGCACTAACAGATTTTTTTTAATCTGTTATAGCGTTAAAAAGAGTGAATGTGTTTCAGAGATACTTGGATAAGTATTTACAAATACAAATCTGCCTTGTAGCTTCTAAATCCATGTTTACCTAGTGCAGAGGGCAGACAGAGAGAGTCTATATGCATCTCCCCATTCATTAGGCTGTGAATAGGCGTGAGTATACGTATACTCATGGTTTTCATTACCAAAATACCTTGCAGTTTTTACAGTTCTCGCCTATCAAGCAGAACAGCATAGTTACCCTCAGCTTGCAGGCAAGGAAATGGGGCCTGAGATTACATATGATTTACTCAAGGTCAGAGAGGAAATCTGCATTAAGATTTGAACTGAAGTGTTTTGATCTCTAAAATCCAACTAATTAAACCATTATACTATCCTTTATCCGTTCAGGATGTAATGTTGAGCACATCCCTATGGTGCTTTCTGAATTAGAGTGAGAGTCCTCAATCTCTTGCATGCCCATGCCCTGCAGGAAAATAAATGGCTTTAAGGCAAGTTGTTCGGGGAGGAGGAAACGTTCAAAGGCACAGCCAGGCACAGTAAATGTTATTCTTTACACACAAGTCAAAATCAAAAAAAAAAAAAAAAAAAAAAGAAACAGACTGTCCATACTAAAGAGACTCTTGGGTACAAGACTGTCCAATACTGCAGGACTGAGACAGTGACTGACTGGATTCTGTAAGGAGAATTACGGCTCAGCTGATGACTGAAGCAAACACCACTAGGCAGTAATTTGTGATATCCTTGTGATCTATCCAAATCTATAAAGCCTGTGAGTTTCTTTCTTATGGGTTCGAGTTGAATCAGGATCTTGAGGAAGATAGAGCAGGTTTTTACAGTGTATTTAGGCCATACCTCTGCCTTCAATTCCTTCTTAGTTCCCTCAGGCTTCCTTGCAGTCCTAGCAAAAAGGAGAATTTTCACTTCTCAGTACTTTATTGGGCAGCCAACCCCTGGACAGTGTCTGTATAAATCTGCCCAAATCCTACAGAGATGTTTTACTTTCCTGGACTTTGTGGCCAGATTCTTATTTTTACTGATATTTTCCATCTCCAGGTATCATGGAAAAGAAGTAAGGCTGGAGAAAGCACTCACTTTGCCTTTGTGGAAAACCCTAGATATGCCTATAATGCCTCTGGCCTAAACTTCAGAGCTTTGTTGTAGGAATGGTAATCTTGTCTTTCCCTCCCTTGAGGGAACATTAGGCAGATTCCTTCCAGCCCAGTACTGCTGCCAGTTCGAGGAGCAAGACATTATGGCAGACTGTCCTCCAGTGGAGAGGACTAGAACTGACAGCCCTATATTCCCTATGGTAAGTTCTCTTCTGATGAATTTATAAACCCCAAGCTTTTGCAGCAGAAAATTGTGCATTTTATTCCATATCTCATTCTATTCCTCTGCAGACTGCCAAATTGCAAGGGCCTGCGGCATACTGATCGCTAACAGAGTTGCAGGGCCCATTTAATTAAATGGTGTCCATTAGGGCAGCTTTCAGGCGTCTGAAACTTCACAGCTGGATTTCCTTTATAGAGAAACATGGAAGATGTCAATGAAGTGACATCTCTATTATCTGTTAATGTAGAAAAAATAATTTAAATGGAAAAAATAGCTAAATTTTTTTAAAAGTATATCTCTAAGTCTTCTCTTGTTAACTGTAAAAAAACCCCCAACTATACTACGTTTCAGTCTAATTCCAACCACTGTCTCAGTCCATTTGATTTTCTTAGAAACAGAGGTAATCATCTAGATTTTAACTCTGTATTTGTTGTTCTGTTATAGAAGCAATTGAGAACTACTCTTCCATTTTAGACAGCCTCTTTGCATGTTGATAGTAATTTCCAATATTCTCTCATTCCATTTGAAAAAGGCTGTATATTATTTAATTTACACTCTACCACATGACAGAAAAACAGGGGGCTTTGCCAAACTAATTAATAGTTCTTATCTTGAGACCCAACAAATTAACAATGCATGTAAGGGCCCCAATCTGGCTTCTAACAAACACAGAATTCACAAAGTCATTGTTACACAGAAGAAAAGGAGACTATGAGACAGGTGCTCTATAAAGTATGTCAAATGTCTGTATAAAGCAGAAATCACTCTAATATGCTATGCTCAAGAACACTGCCTTCAACTAATCACCCAACTTCAAAAATGAAAAGATCATCAATTAAAAATATTGCATGTATTTTATCATCTTTCCTCGATAAAGAAGTGGGAGAGAACTACTTCAGGAATTGTGTTAAAACCATCACTCAATCTATTATAAAAAACTACTGATGCAGTTACATGTCATTAGTGGCAATTAGTGAGAGGTTAAATGCTTCATGGTACAGTGATATTATGCATTAATTGGAAACTGCTCATGAGAAAAGAGAACCCTTTTGAAATTAGGTTTGTAATACCAGTATTTCAGAATAACAAGTCACTCCCTGAGTAGCGTGACACCTTGAAAAGAGGAGGTTTATTTTTGGTGGTTTTTTTTTTTTAATTAATCTGATTCTATGTTTGTATGTACAAACATGCAGAACTGCACATTGAGTGGAAGAAGAATCACAAGAACAAGGCTCTCCAGCTATCAGGAAAGGAGCAATGTGGGAGAGAGAAGTGGATGGATGATCAGAGTAAGACTCTGAAACACGGGATTCATTTCTGACTTGTGACAATCTTCACCTACCTGCCCTCAAGCAGGTGTCTTTTATCTCAATTCTGTACCTATAAGTAGTAAAAGCAATGGAAAAAAAAAAAAATTACTGTAAGATGCTGAGGACTGCGTACTTACCTAGATAGATATTGCAAGCAGAAAATGCCTATAAATGTACTTCAGAGGATCGTTCATTCCAATCAACTCTGCTATGAGAGCTGAGCCCTTGAGAAAGGGGAGAGCTACGGAGCTGAGTTCACTAATGCAGCAACGCCCTGCAGCAGCCCGTCTGCCAGGGCGGTGCAGTGCAGAGCAGGCCGACTGGCAGGATTTAGTCAATCATTGCATAAGGACACAAGAACGGTTCTGGGTCAGGTAAAAGATACCTCTAGTTTAATACTTTGGTCTCAATGTTGGCCAAGGAGTGGATATTTGGAGAGCAAACAGAGAGCAATATTTTTCACAGAATGCCCTTCCAGCAATATGGATTGAAGTTTCCCAAACTGAATGATGAATCTGTATAACAAACTTGAACGAGGAACAAATTGTATATGTTTCATATCTAACAAATCATTGCCTGAGGCAGGCAGTTGTCACTGTTCCTCACTAAAAAAGGAGTGCAGTTAGCCCAAGATGAGTCTAAGATGGGCCTAACATTAGCCTAGGATGTTACCCTAACACCTGGGAAGCTTACCATAACACAAACTTTTGCTGCGGCTTCACAGAAGAAACTCAGCTCTAACGTAACTAGACACGGGCATTAATCTCTATGCATCATGTCCTAGCTTGTAAAACAGGGATGATACTAATACCGTACCCAACTGATACGAAGTGCTCCAATGTCAGAAACTACAGAATAACGAAGGAAATTGCCTTTTTATTTTGACAGTATAAAAATATATGTAAAAATTTCTTTAAGAAGGTTACAACATTCAAGTGATGAATTGCGTCATGGACCTGACTGCTTCACCTACATTCCATCTGCTGATCTGCCTCCCCTCGCAGCTTGGAACAGCTCGTGCCAGAAGATATCAAAAAGAGAAACAAACAAATGAAAAAACCCAACCTTCATCAGCTGAGAGAGAAGGATTTTCTACTTTAGACTCCTTTGTACAAAATTGTGTCTATTTGTATTCCAAGAACAGCAATATTACATTTTATAACAATCTTAAAGACCGCAAAGTTAGAAAGGTTCCCCCTCCCCGAAATATGTGGTATATAAAGAGCACATGATATTGAGGTACAAACATTTTATTGGATGGCTAATAATGCACTAAAAGTTCTGTCATTCATGAGTTATTTGGTCATCAAAACTGAAAGGTCACTAGATATTTGCTGGTTGCACATATAACCTGCACCAGCTGTACATAAATGTATATGATTTTTGTATGTATATACAAAGTGAGTAAGTTTATGGACTACATCCTGTATGACAAGTCTGAATTTTCAGGGTAGTCTGAATAAAACTTTCTGATATAGCTTATCTGAGTGATGTGAGGGGATCCTGAGCTGATATAAAGAAAACTTAACTAGATTTCTGCAAAATCTTTGGCCCCAGTGTTTGCGTGCTGGAAATTTAAGGCAGAATTCTGGAGATTTTCTGGGTTGCTAAACCAGTCAGCAACATCTGGAGGAGTGGTTCCCAACTGTTCTGTCACTTGAGAAAAAGAGGCTCTTTCCTATTCCAAACTTGTTAACTTCTACCCCTCTCTTCTGGGCAAGCGAGGTTGCTATTGCCTTCCTGTGCCCTACTTACACCGCAGCAGCAGCTACTGCAATGGCTTCAGGAGAAAAGTGTCATCATGGCTAAGGCAGCCCACACGGAGCGCACAGTGGCAGTTAAATCCTTTGTGTGATCAGTGAGGCCCTCTCATCGCTGATAATTGAACAAAAATGCACCAAAGCACATTCACCCTATGCCAGATCAGTCCTCAAAGGAAGGTGAAGTTGAGAGGTTTCCCAGCAACTACTTTGCCTTTTCTCTTAGTCGTTTTTTTCATCAGAGCAGGGAATTTAGTTGAAGATCTTTTCAAAAAAACCCACCCCTCTTATTCTGAGCTTAAAATGTATGGACTGATTTAACAACTTTATGCACTGATATACGTAGGGGACCTACCTAGTTTGTTGCTTGCACAAACATTGCGGCATGCCTGCTCCAAAACATTAGGAAGACATTTTCCAGGCTTTTGAAATTTTCCATGAGTTCTGTTGAGAATTACTCTCGTTCTTTATTGGTTTACAAATGCAGTAATGGTGCTACTATTGAAGTCCAGCAGCGATCCATAAAATTAAGCTGTTTTGAAAAAACATATATTACCCTTACAACAAATTATATAGGATTATCTCTGTGACTTAAATTGGGTTTGTAGTTTTTCACAATTTTTGTTCACAAACTCTGAATTTGAAGTCATTCATGTCTTTATTCCAACATATTTTTCAAGTTTCAGAATTTCTTCTATTTTTTCAGACTTGACAACATCAAGCACTACTATCTTTTCACCAATTGCTGAGCCCCTCTGCCATCCATATACTGCCAAACATAAGAAAGGTAGATAAACATGGAAGATGGAAATGAAAAGGGAACAGATGGGCTCATCTGCAATTATACCTCTGAAAAGACTAAGAGCCTCACAGAGATTTATAAACCTTCTTGGAGACCAGACATTCGGTGATCACATAAAATGATCCCTGAAAATGTTTTAAATGAGTAATTGAAAATAACAATTTTATGTGGAATATAGGAAACTTCTCAGATCCAACAAGGAGAAAACAATTAGGTCCGCAAAGGTTTTTGCAAGTGTACATAACTTGAGTAAACAAACACATTATTCCAGAAAAGGCATTTCCCCCCCCTGCCCCCACCCCCAAGGTTTCAGCCAAGTGAAAAAGTAATTTTTAAATTAATGCAATGGGATGATGATGCTAACAAGAATGAGCCAAGGGTGGCTGATGTGGTCTGTTGTTAGGATGTGTCACTTATCTCAGTTTTCCTCTGTAAGAAGGGAGATAACTTTTCGTGGCCTGGTAATAGTTACTCCATCAAATCTGTGAGGCTCTTCCCTTTTTGGACTAAACAAAACTGAGCGAGTATTCTGCCATCCTCCTCCTCTGCTGCCCCCACTTACAGTCTTTTGGGGATCTTGTTTTTGTTCCTGTACGTGTTAAAGGAATATCCATGCACGAGTGTGTGTGTGTGTATTAAAGAGACAGAGGTAATGAGTGCGTCCCTACAAAGATATAAGTGCTTATCTATTATATGCTCAACTACCTGGTGAAAATGAAACTAGAGTTAATGGAATTAAAAATTCAGGGAATATCTCCAATTTATCTCCTTATTTTCAGCAAAGTTTAAGGGACTGATTTTCTACCACCTGTTCAGTTGTGATGGCTTTCTTTCTAAAATGTCCTCTTTTCTCAGTAGGGCTTCAAACACCCTACACAGGGATGACTTCAGCTTGGAAAGTGTTGGCTGTGCAATAAAGATAGAAAAGAATTAAATCATGTAATTTGTATAAACTGAATTTAAAATAGCAAGCTCTTGCTATATGGAATTTCATATAGCAAGGGCTGATATCCACAAGTCAGTTGTGGCTAACAGACTGATTCACAAAAGTCTGAGTCAACGTGCTAAGAATCCAAAAAGAAAATCAAAGGCCACGTCTTTGAAAACTACCAGCTGAAGCAGTTGAACTGACAAAATTCCAGGAAATTTCATCAACTTCTGGCTTCTAAACTGAGTGGGATGTAGGAGATGCTCAAAATGGAATTGCTCCAAGCAGGCCAGAAAACATCCAAGTGGATGCATTAAGCCTGAAACATTTTTCAAGCAAAAGAAAAAATATTTTGAGAAGCAAGTTTCCTAGGAAATATGAATAGAAAATATTGTCACACACACTGGCAGTAAGTGGTAACAGAAAGACCACTTGTTTACCCAGTGATAACATTTGTAGCAACGCATTTCCATGCTTTTTCCCAGCATTAACCGAAGTTTTGACCCCGAGGTAATCAAAAAACCTTGAGAGACTTTGGAAGAAAAAAAAAAAAGAAAAAACAGAACCCAAATGTCAGCACCAGCAAGGACAAAGAGAGAGAGAACTACTCTGGTATGAAACAATGACTTATATCTAATTTCTCTGAAACTGTTTTTTCATTCAGCCATGGAAAGAACTTTTCAGGTTAAAAAATATGAATTGACTTAGTCTGGAAGAAATAGCATTTAAAATAGAGATTACAGGTTTCCACAAGTCAATTTCTAAAACTTGTTCTGTGAGACAGAATTAATACATGTGCATTCTTCTTGCATTGTTCTTTCCCATTAAGTTATGGGTAGACAGGACAGGATTTTTTAAAACAACAAGAAAATCCAAGATTAGTAGTACGCAGTGCTTTTGAAAGTCTGCATTCAAGAGGCTTTTGGGATAAGAATTTCACAGAAATTTAGAAAACAATGCGAGAAGTAGGACTGGGAGTCAAGAAAACACCATAAAATAATCATTATTTGTTTCCCCTCAAATGTTTTAATTCTGTAAATGTAATACTAGCTTAATTGCGTCAAGCTTAGTGTTCCAGCTGCAAGCTGTTCTCAGATGATCCGCAATACTTCCATTCAAGCAAACAAGCACAATGTCAACTGCCATATAGTCCTCTTTTCCTAAATACAAACTGGAACGACATGAATCCACTATGACATGATGAAAATAAGCCACTCTATTTTTGCATGAAGTCAATAAAATCAACTCATTTATTTTGGCTGCCGTTTTAAAAATGGATATAAATGAAAACAGGAAAGTCGTTTTCCAGCAAATTGATTTGTGGTGATAGTTTTCAAATTTCTTCTGCAATTGTATGTCTATTTTGGCCTTATTTCCTGTTAGGGTATTTTGGAAGATGGACCAATGAAGTTCATCTAACTTAAGTCTAAATACCAATTTCCCAAAATACTTGGGGGGGGGGGGGGGGGGGGGGGGGGGGGGGGGCGGAATGAGGGAGGTGACACAGCATAGGAAACTTAAAAGAAATCCAATTATCATAATCTATTTTCATGGTAATTTGGTTAATTTCTTAGAGAGAGAGAGAGAGATCTGAAAAGGTATATAAAAATGGACAGAGAGTCTGGAAGCTGAAGTTCTATCTAGAAAAAGGTACATGTTTTTAACTGAAAAGATTACTAATTTTTAGAATATTTTATCAAAAGGAATAGATTTTTCACAACTTGAAATTTTTAATTCTTAATTTCTAGGTAGGTGCTGTAACATTGATACCAAAAGTACTTAGCCTGTAATACACTGAAAGACAGACACAATGATTACAGTAGATTCTAAGGGCTTAAAAGCAGTGAATCTGTTAAAAGAAATTACTTCGGGATTAGTTCAGGGAGGAAATTTTTAGTGCAAAAGAGTAGAAAATATATCTACTTCATCTTGGATCAGCTGTAGGTGTTAAAAATGACTTGTTTCTCTAGACAGTATTTTAAGTAAATATTTTGGTAGCTAAAGCAGTATTTGAGACCATTATTTTTCTCTCTGATGTATCAACAGTGGCGAGGTTCCTAGTCTCTTTTTGTTTCCAATATCTCTTCCATCCTCTCATTTGGTACAGATCTCCTTTCTTGCCCCCTTCACTCATTCTTCCCAGGAGCAAAACTGCCAAGTAGTTCACTAAATCCTTGCAAAATACTCTGTGATCTAAACGTTTTTCTTTCTATAATGTTGAATCATGGAAGGAGCCTTCCATGCAGCATGTATTTGCAGCAAGGAAAATGCTATAAAGTTGGACAGCTATCCTAGCTCTGAGGTCATTCAGAGCACAGTGGAATTAAAATTACACTCTGCCACACAACCCTTCTGTAACCGAGGTATGGAAAAAGGGAGAGGAAATTGAAAAGATGGAAATGCATGGGGTATTTAGGGCTGAGGTTATCACCTCAATTACACAGAAGAGTAAAACAAAACGAACGCAGGTAGATAAGGTCAAAATGCAGTTTGATATTTCTGAGTAGCTTAAAGGACAAAGAAAAAGGATTTATTTGAAAATTTCTCCTTACAATTTTCTATAAACTATTCTCCCCCAAATAACCAGAAAATATAGGTTTCGGTACTGGAAGTGCGGGGACATACATGCGTGCACTTCAGGGTGCTATAGATTCCCTGCCACCACCAGTGCCCCTACACAGCCTCCTGGGCAACTTTCTTATCACCATTTCTAACTTCCACATTAATTTTCCTCTTTAAAACCTAAAACATTCCTACTGGCGCATATATATATATAAAACCTACATATTAAATTTATAAAGCTTATTTTGAATGCATTTTTATGTGCACTTTTTCCCTACACAAAAGGTAAAAACTCTTAGGGAGTCAAGGAAGATTGGAAAAGGGTCGGAAAAGATTGGAAAAGATCCTGCTTCCACTCCCTTTTGTATATACTCTGGGGATAAAAGGAGGCCTATTCTGGTCTCCCTACTGTGTCACTTGAATGATCACAATGTTCTCTCATGGGTACTACCGATGCTCTTCCATATTACGCAACGAACTAGAGAACCAGTAAAATGGAGTAACAGAAGAGTTCCTTCTCTCTCAGATCAGTCTGCACTTCCCACCAGTCTGTCCTCTCTTTCTTAAAGTAAATGCAGCCTTGATCGTCTCTCTTCTTTTCCCTTCACAGAAACTTGTGTCCTTTCACTCAGAAAAGGAAAAGAGGAGGTTATCTTTTGAGCCTGTCATACACAGGCCAGCCTGTCTAACTTATAAGGTCAGACGATTCAAAGAAGTGAGGTCTTTCTCCTCTTTTCCAATGAAATGGAGTGATAAGTCCTTACTTGATTAAACCAGCTGATAAGAACATCTATTGTAATTTTTTTCTCTCTTTTCGTTCCTTCCTTTGGCTCCAAGAGATAAGAATGGAGAACTTTTAGCCTGGCATTGATCCAAGCTTTGAAAGGACTTGCTGATTATGGATAATGTTCTTATTCAAATGAGCAGTCCCTCTGAAGCAAATACTAATGTTGCCTGACTGTGATGAACAGGATTTAATCCTATATTTTAAATGAATTTCCATATCACACAGAAGTGTATTTATATATCCTAATCTCTAATCCGACTGGGAGTTTTACCATTGACTTCTGCTAAAGAAGAATCTACACCACATGAAGTCCTCAAGTTAGGTCACAGTTAACTATCTTTCTTGTATGCTTTCATAAAGAAAACAAACAGTCACAATAAAGGACAAGAAAATAAAGGAGTTTCAAATGTCACATTAAATATATTTGTATTTACAGATTAACTAAAAATTTACACAAAGTACAAATGTATCTAAGATCTCCCTCTAAACTGTCTCCAACACAAAGTGCCAGCCCATTCAGCCATTTCATGTACGTAAGCCATTTCATCATCTTTATTTCCTTTCTTTAAAGCTTTTAAATTCCAATACATCCCTTCAGAGATGGGAGAGACACCAGAAAAGCGCGCGGCATTCACAGTGTGGATGAACAATGTATTTATACAGAGACATAACAATTTATTTATTTATTTCTTCTCTATTCTTTTCCTAATAATTCCTAAGAGGTGATTTGGTCTGGACACTCACCAAACACTGAGCTAATACTTTTCACTAGCGCTACCTATAACAATCCCAAGGTCTTGCTCTTGACAATTAATAAGCCCAGAGATCATAATTTTACATGTGGAGCTCAAACCATTTTCTTCTTTCACTTTACATTTATCTACACTGAATTTCACCTACCATTTTATTGCAGTCACTCTGTCTTATAAAATCCTTCTGCAATTATTCTTGTCCTTTCTACCTTAAATAGCTAACAACAGTAAATGCTATCACATCACTCCTCATTCTATTTACAAGAGCACTGATGAGTGTGTTGAAATACAGAAATACTTGGGTTTTTTCCAGTATATAAATCAGAATCTAGAATTAGCAATGGGACTATAGTGTCTCATATGGGTATTTACATTTAACAGAGGAGACAGGAGACTTAATATGAATCAACTTGTTAACTCAATAGTGTTTCCATAGCTAAAGATAACAAGTTGATTTTATAGAAAACAACATTATAGATTTTAAGAAATTTTAAAGCTTTTTAAATTAAAAAAAAAAGAAATAAATTAACTGCAATTAACCAGAAAAGTCCTTTTGCAACAGTCCATCACGAACATGTTGTTTAAAATGTGTTCAAAATAGCTCTAGGATGATTTCAGAATGATACTATATTTTTATTTTCTTCATAATGAAAACATTTTGTTAAAACTTTTCTTCTATTTCATTTCCTAACTTTTTAAAAAATGTCAACTTGTCATGGAACATGTTTAAATACAGATCCTTTTTCTCTGTCTTTTCAACTTTTAAAAGAGCAGTGCTTAGCTCTTCTTCATACCATTAATTCTAATATTTATACTTCTTGTGATCAAAATAAACAATTATTTCCTTTTAGTACTGAAAAATTTCAAGGAGGTGTAAAAACAGTCAAAACCAAAGGCTAAGCAATATGAAAACACCCTGAAGAATGGAAAATTGTAGACTAGGCTTCAGGCCTTTTGAGAAGAAAATGGCTGAGCGATGTCACTCACCTATGGAGTTTACTACCGGTGCTAAGTCGACCTTATCCATATGGGACTGTGCTTCAGACAGCAACTTCTTATAAAGTTATGTTACATCTACAAAAATAAAATTAATTTTAAAGTCTATCATCAAGGTGACTTGATTTTACACAGATTATCTTTACACTCAAATGTTTGCAATGTACTGTATTTTGAGGTCACAACCATTTAGTCTTAAATGCTAGAGAGAATCTCACTTTGCAGTGACACTGCAGACAGAATTCAGTTAGGCAACTGTCTCCATGTGTTTTACTCTGGAGATTAAAAGGAACTAAAATCAGCAAAAAAGTTTGAATTGTATAAATCTAAGCTTTAATATAGTCTCTACACACTTGAAAAAAAAGAGGAAATGACATTTCAAGGGGTAGCTGAGAATTTTTTCCATTAATACACTGTTAATCATATGCAAAAATCTCCAGTCTTTTATAAAGCTTGAATACATGAGAGGACTGAAAATGCTGAATTATTCAAAGTTAAAAAGAGTTCATTGATTCAGCTTTCTCAAAATGATGGTGCTTTTGATGAATAAGATTCAACTGCTGAAAATTTATTGACAAAATCATTGTTTATTCCTAATCACCTAAGAAAATAATTTCTTCATCCACCAATATGTAATTCAATCACAAAGCACAGTGAAATTGCTTATGCAAAGCAGAAGTTGATGACAATTATGCTCGTTATACCTACATATGAAGTCTTTTATTCAGTATATTTGGTAAGAGTTTCAACCTTTTTCTCAGATCAATTATAAAAAAAATTCACAAAGTGCGATCCCATACTAAGCAGAGTTAACTCTTTTGAGTAGTTTTTAAAGTTACCTTTCATAGTTCTTAAAAGTCACCTAAGGATTTGGAGATATCAGCCTGAAAACCACTGAGTCCTTTCTTCAGTATGTTTGTGATTGTAGTTAGTCCTGTTCAGAGTCTGAGACAAAGCCAGGACAGCAACAGCTCAAACGACCATCCATCTCTACATGATCTCCTAGAACTCAGCTGTGGCTGAAGTTCAAAATTCTCAGTAATGAGAACAAAACGATGCAGCCCCACAGGATGAAAAGAGTATTTTAGGTGATGATAGGTGAAACACCCTAAAGCTGAGCAAGGTTATGAATATAAAATATACTTAGCATGAACATCAAATCCTTTGCTAGAAGGTAGAAATGAACCAAAAAGGAGCTGATGACATTTCAGTCAGACGAGATGGGAATAGGACAGCAGCTTTAAGAGTTGATAACTCAAGGAAGCAGACGAGTCAGTAACCTGATATAACATAGTATTTCAAATACAGATCATTTTCAGAGCTAAATCAGGCTTTAACGATACAAAAGTAACTACAAGCCTTCCTTATACTAATCTTCCAGAGAAAACAATCCCTGCTTATCCTCTGAAGATATGAATGCATTTCCCTTTATTGAAATTCATGAAATTCAAGATATATTTATAATGATTTGGCAGGTTAGGTATGGAAGTCTCAGCATACATTAATTTTGGAGGAACTCAACTCAACAGGCACTTTACTAAGCAGTTCAGTAGCTACTCTCCTATCTGCACCACATCCAGACGTATGATTGTCCCTCTCTCTTGCCAGCAAGTCTACCATGAAAAAAATCTTGGAAGTAGCCCTGAATTTCCCAACAAATCTGCTCTACCTGGTGTTCAGTCACATCTACTTTCCTTTGAAGAAAGCTTCAATGATAGCCCATAAGCAACCCAGGTAGTCAAGAATGAGCTGGATGCAAATGCTTTTTCAGTATCATCACCAGGACTTAGAATTTCAACTAAAAACATTATCTGGTGGACATCTGTATATACACACTGCTCAAATCAGCTCTGCAGTAGTTTCCAAGTAGCTGCTTAGGTTGGAAGTCATAAAGGCATTTAAGCACCTATTGGCCACTAAAATCACTTTGAAGGGGTGATCTTCAAATGAGTATTTACAACTTCCACACCAGATGTCCAAAACTGGATGCATAACAAGCAACTCCTACAAATAATGTGATCACATATTAGTTTTTGCCATTCTCAGTTTTACTGCTCTTCTTTCTTCGAAGAGAATATATACCTATTCATATAACTGCTGCAAGAAAGTTACATATAGCTTAAAACATAACTGAGCATTAAGAATATTTTTTCCTGCTACTGATCTCGTAGTAAACTCTACCCATAATTGACTGGGCATGCCTCTCTACTTGTAAACTGTAACAAAATGTTTGGTAGTGATAGGTTAACGGCTGGACTCGATGATCTTGGAGGTTTCTTCCAACCAGAACGATTCTATGATTCTATGAAAATATACACCCCACCTCCTTTCTTCTTCTTTTTGAGCACTTCCTTGCAATAATTTGCCACAGGGGAAAAACAAAGACACAAGAATTAATGTTTTATGTCCATTTGAAATACGCAGTTTTGCAAAGACAGTAAACAAGTGCACATCTGACCTTCTGTGATACACAGCATGGAAACTAAACTGATTGCAATGAAGACACAAGCAGAATTGGAAGATCCCAACATCCAAAATAAATTCATCCAAGTATTTTTCCCGGTCTGGTTTCTTTCAGATGTGTGTTCCATGGTTAACTGCTTGCGGTGCTAGCTCTGGCTGAGGTCTCTCCTACAGTTGGGGCATTTAAAAAATGTTTCTCTTTCTTTCTGATATCTAGTAAGAATTGATCTCAACATTCCCCCAGAGAAGACACTGACAGCGCCTCTCTCCTCTAACTGACCAGCTATTTTAATGCCACTGAAATTAACTCAAGATATCGAGGCATCTTCCTCTCTGTTAAATACGTCTGTAATTGAGCAACAGATTCAAGAATTGTGGACATGCAGATGTACATGAAAAAGCCTCCAGAGGAATCACAACTGAGCACTAGTGAGCACTCTAAACTAGCGCTGGTTGTTTTACTTAAGTGGTATACTGTAGGCTGTATCAGTGGTTGCAAAAAATATTTCTTGCCTCTTAAAATGCCCAGCACTCTTGAAATACCTTTCTTTGTTACCTGAACAAGCCATCCGAACTCACACAGAGCAAACAAAATTCCATTTCTCAGAAAACCTAGAGCATATCCTTAAGCACAAAGATGTGTGGCTACACAAATGTGTATGCAAAAGCATTTGCATTTAAATACAGAATGATCTATTAAGAACTTTCATTTTCAAATTCTATTAGAAGTCAGTCTCTAAGCTTTCCAAGATTTCTTTCCAGTAACTTCCTAATCTCTGCCGTTTACTGGTGAAGGCAGCATTCAATCATATCGATATTGCAAGAGTCCTGCCACTGTGCCTCAGATAGATGAATTACTAGTGCATGCATATGAAAATATTAATGTGAAGGATATTATTAAAGTTCACAGAAAAGAGTTTATATCTTTTTGCAATACTGCATATTAAACAATCTTATAATGCACCATACATATAAAATCAATTTTAGCTCTTACAAAGGTGTAAGGAAAATAGAATGAGGCAATTTGAGCCTTAGAAACAGTAGAAAACCATCAATTTCCAGGTGGATCATGAGCAGAATCCGGTTCTTTGGTGCTGGGAGTAGTGCTGAGGTAACAAAGTAGGATGGAAGGAAAGAGACACTAGAGCCAGGGCTACTATATGTTTTACTTCCTTCCACAATATCTCTTCATTTTTTTGCCATGAAACCTGAACCACTTGGAATTAGAATTGCACACATTTGTGTTTGATTTCATTCAGGATGTCCAAAGCCTCTTCACAGCAGTGGCCACACCTCCAGCCAGAACGCTGGATATCCAGAAATCCCACTGTGCAGACAGCAGCAGTATACAGTATACACAGCCAGCCTCATAAATCCAGAGATGCACACGTGCCGCTGTGTAACACCCACCCCGTTGCCTGTGCGTGACAGGAGCAATGCGGCACGGCGATGTTCTCTGGCAGTGTAAAGCTACCCCAGCATGGGCTCCATAGCACTGCACAATGTTTCTACGTAAAAATCCAGGGTAGCAAACCTTAATCAGGACTCTGAAAATACAGAGAGAAGACACTATTTATCAGCATGGAATATTACAAGAATTAAGATACTTATTTAAAGGGTGAGAATTTATCTTTCGCCGCATTACATTTTCTAGGGTACAGTTGGCGAGACACTTTTGTATACCCTAAAAACAGGGGAGGAGGCAGGGTAGTTACCTGTTTTCCTATTTCATTCTCCAGTAATGACTAGAATTAGCAATGCCTGTTAAATAATGTATTACAGGTCCTAGAATACTAACAATGAAAATTAGTGTAACCCGCTAATTATGGTTTGTTCAATAAGCAAACTGTGGAATTCCTTAACTGGAATATTTTTGCTTCTTGCGCTCTACAGCAAGGATCAAACCTTTGAAAGAAACATCAGCATTTTAAGTTATGTTACACTGCAAGGTTATCATTAACTGTTTTTTACTTGTTTGGTTTTGGTTTTCTAGTGTGGGCAGAAAGGCTGAAGTAGATGGAAGAGCAGTTTTTTCTCCCAAGTTTCCTTCTTGCTGTCAGCAAGAAGCAATAGCAGCTACATTGATGTAGAATGATACACTTGACATCATCATGTTAACAACTGGTCTACTCTGTTCATTTTCACCAAGGCCTGCCGGGTAATTTTACTGAGGTCAAGTTATTTTTACGGGAGCCCCTCAGCAGGAGGGAGGGCACTCCATGCCATCTTTGAAATTCACAGTATGCTGGCACATTGCGGCTGCTTTCCCAGAGACTGGGAGAATAATCAGCACTGCAGGATCTTCTGCAAAAATCAGGGAAAGACATGTTTTAGCGCTCCAGAGAAGTCCAAGCAAAAGGTATTCACTGCATGGATCTGAACCAGCACCCGTCTTTTCTGCAGCCAAGGGAGTTCAGTAAAACGTCCAAATCTAACCTGAATCTGGCAACTATTCAGAAAAGTACCCACTGAGGCACCAAGCATCAGCTGTGATTTCTTTCATTTAAAAATAAAACAAATAAAAAAAAAAAAAAAGCCACTGAATACCTCACCAACAGGATAGAGAAAAAAAATTTATACAGGCATGAGTAGTTGAAAGGTTTATTTAAACTAAGTCCGAAAGAGGTTCAGTCATGTCGGTTATCTGTTCCATCCTAATATAATAGCTACTGGTTTTTTGCTTAGCTGGTGTACAACTAGGCTGAGAGTTCACATCTAAAGTAGAGAAGCACCAGATGTAGGAGCTAACGTGTTAGCAGTGTTTCTCTTTGTCATGTCCTGGGGTCGTGGGAACTGTAGGAGATCACCAGATGACTGTGAAACAATTACCACATACCAAAAAAAAAAAAAAAAAAAAGAAGAGAAAATAAAACAGCTGCATGTGTTCCTATGCACACAAACAAATGACCAACCAAAATAAAGGAAAATAAAAGCAAGAGTGATTATCTAAAGCTTAGCCTAGTTTTCAGTTATAAATGAAAACCATTGCAGTAACAATGGCCCTGTTGTGTGGGGGTTTTTTTCTAAAAAGAAAAATGTCTAATGGACAACTGAAAGACCACCAATCACATTTTAGTGAGAGAATTTGTACCAGCTTTCATAATAATGACACGAGTGATAATAATGAGCATATTCCCTCAGAATTTTCAGTGACTAAGACATAGGCTGTCTTCAGGAAAAACCACTTCCATTTTATCCCCACAGATTTTTCTAAATTCATGATGTAACAATAAAACCACAGCTTTTATACTTTCTTGTATACAAAAGTAAGTCCTGAAACATAAAAGTAACAGCTCAACAGCACCAATTTAGAGACTATTAACTGTTCAGATTCAAAATATTATCTACTCTTATGTTTCCATCTCAGCAGTTTACGGCATCACCAAGGAGGTTTATGGTGATGGTCTTGAATTGCTATTTATGATCACTGGCTTATACACCACAAGAGATCAAGTTACAAGAATTATCACTCCACTCCAGTCAAGAAAAAGAGAATTTGATCTTGCTGATCGCCATGTTATACTGAAATGAATGGATTATTATGATTATGATTTATTAGGATGATTTTCAGAACATTCAAAAAATCTGAATGGGGCTTTTCTAGATCTCCCAGCGGTGCTCCTTCACTGGCCACAGGAGAGCATGTAAATGTGAATCATAACGCACTATTGTAAGGCTTGTTGTCTTTGGAGAGCGGATCATCCCAGTTGTGAATCACATACACAAAGTGAACGTCCTGTAATTTTAACTTAGAGTGAGATACACCACTTCTTCTGTACACCTAATCCTATCCTTGGCCTAGACTGAAAGGTAACTTAATTTTTTGGACTTCCTATTGAGTTAAAACTTTCTTGCAGTCCCACAAAAACTTTATAAATTAATTCTCCAAGATGTCCTATGCTATATATATTTTTAAAAATGTGTTTCTGTAATGGACCATTTCTCCACTGTAGGAAAGCATGGGGATTCACTGCCCAGGTTGGAGCTGGAAGTGGCAAATACACCAGCTTTGGTACATGCCCACAGACTTTGGTGCAACTGACCTTGCCTCTCCCATTTGTCTTCCAACTCCCAGCCTCCCTTCCATCTCTTCCTGTCCTGGACCAGGGGCTTCTGATCTCCAAAGGTGCAGTTTATATACCCCAAACATGCCTTTCCCATGTGTTTTTGAGAAGGCTGTGAATCTGGTGAGGAAAAGGCCAGAAGCAGACCCCATGCTTCTGTCAAGGCTCAGCCTCCGGGCACAGGCATTTCCCTTTCTCTCTGTCCTACCTCACTTTGTTCCTCCCTCCTTCAAAACGTCTTTGTATTTTAGAACATATCTGAAAGCTCATTGGGTATTCTGTTTACAATGTTACTTTGCAGAGCTCTAATTACTAATGTATTTAGCATTCTGAGTCTAGAATTCAAGCCTTTTGACAAATTATTAATTACAGAGATGAGAAGCTCAAAAATAACAAAATTAAAAGCTTACTTGCGGCCATAGCCATGTTAATCTTTGTTATTTAGCAGTTGTGTTTTTTGCAGGAATACAAACACAAATCATGCAATGGGAAAGTTTCTACATGAGAACTTCTTTTCTGAGTGACATGTAGATTAGTAGGAGCCCTCCTGCTTCTCTTAGCTGTGCATCAGCTTCCCTTCAGCCCATTTTGTTGAAAGAACAAATCAATGTCAACTTACTTTCCCCATTGATCTGGCCTCCGCTAATCTGCTTGTTAGAACTGTGTAGGAAAAAACAAACAAAATTCTTTACATCATATTTTTAAGTAGGAGAGTAATAAATGTAATAGACTTAAAAAAACCCCACAAAAACCAAAAAAAACCCCAAAACAAAACCAAAGATCTCATAAACTAATGTAGGGAAACCCTGGTTGTTTTCTTCTCTCACTTTATATTGAACAAAGAGAACATAATCTTTCCGTACATTTTCAGTCACTGTGCTGAGGATCTCCAACCTTAGGAAAATTTTGCTCACTGGCAAAGAAAATAAACGTAAAGAAAGTAATTCCTAAACCACAATTATTTCATCTTATTTCATTCACTGGCAAAAGAAAAGGGAAAAGAAAAGGAAAAGGGGAGAAAGGAAAAAAGAAAATACGTTAAAATGCAAAGACCCTTTTAGAAACTTGAAAGACGTATAGGCAATTGCTGTTCAATTACAGTTTCCAAAATTGACTGTCCCACTACACCTCAGGAGCATTTCCTCCAGCCTGTATTTCCCTCAATTGTTTATGAACATGTCAGTGAAGAGGATGCTAAGCTTCATCCAAATTTCCAGTACAGCATATTGACTGCTTCTCCTTAGAGCCTAAGCTTTCTGTCAAAGAAGAAAATTGAATCAGTTTGATACTGTTAGTTCATGATAAATCTGGTTTGGCTGTTTCTTAAAGCCTTATTAGACTCATAAGTATCTGGTCACTGTTAACCTTTTTGCAAAGACAGAGGAGAAGGGCTTTGAATGCTTCCTCCCTAGCATCTACTGTTTTTCTCTCCCATTAATTGATAGCCTGACTCATTTCATTGTTCTCTTTTTCATCTAATGTATTTATAGAACCTCTTCCTTTCTTTACCCCTAGTAAATCTCAATGCACTCAGCACTTTAGCTTGGCTGATTTTAATGCTAAAGATTTTTGATAGCCTATGAGAGTCAACTGCCCTTTTTTCCATTTTTGTATGTCTCCTTTTGTATTGAAGATCCCCCGACACAGCCAAATTACCTTTCATTACCTTCTTACTTTCCTCTGCTTTTAGACAGTTGGCTCTTACGCCAATACGACCTGGGTTAGTCATGCTCGGATTCATTTATCTGGAGACTTTTGTACCATCAGTGAATCTTGCTTTGCAAATATTTCTAATACTGTCCTCCTGCAACACTGTCTGCTAACTCCGTGGCAGCAGTTTGAGCTGAGAGCTGCTCAGCCCGCCAGATGTTCTGAATAAGCCTTTAGATAGCTGTTGTTCAAATCCCTACCATAACTATAATTTTACCTGGGAAGCCACGTAATTTGTGACAGTGTTCAATTTCAACTAAAAGCGCAGGCAAATTACGATACTATCTGGAAATTAAATTTTAGATTTAAGAACTTTAAGTGTTATTAAAAGCATATTAAAACCCAAGCTAATTGTTTCAGTTGAGGGCATAACTAGTGCTTTGTGGGTAAACCCCAGACTAATTAACTGTCTCTGCCAGCTGCAGTCTTTGAACAAGGTACAAATACGATGAATTTTCTACTAATTTTAGTAATTTGGATTGTTATTGTTCAATGAAAGCAAATCATCCAAGCCCTCAGAGCCAGACAAGTAGTTGGCTACGTACAGCAATGGCACCTGCTAATTCATGTTCTTTCTTCTTTATTACTAATACCAAACCTATTAGGATGGATAAGATGACTGCTATCACCAGATACATATAAAGACAGATAATTTTATGACAGTTACTTTTATATTCAGAATTGCAGAGGACTAGAGGTAGCTAAACAAACATCATTCAGGAACACACGTTAGCCATTACTTTATGGCAAACCTCTTTGTGAATATGTGAACTGAAATGTATATTTGATGTTCATAGACTGCTCTGGGTGACCCTGCTCTAGCAGGGGGGTTCGACTAGATGATCTCCAGAGGTCCCTCCCAACCCCCACCATTCCGTGACTCTGTGATAACAGCAGACTCTCAGATATAAAAAAGATACAAAGCAATTTTGTGTATTGCAGATAACCTGTTGCATAGGGCTACTCAGATGGGACTCAGTAGAGACGGTTTCTGTTATGTCAGTGATTTGGTCTGTAACCTATTGTTATATTACTTCTTTCCACTCTCTGCCTTTGATTAAGGGAAAAAGATTACCTCTGCCTGTGCATTTGTACAGCACGGGTCCAAACTGGGCCCTGATCCTAGAGAAAACAAAACAATAAAAAAATCGTCTCTCCAACCATACAAAAATATCCATTCTGTATAGCCATATAGCATTATTGGCTGTTAGCTGATAAACCTATAGTAGCTGTTGTATATCTGCAACACACAATAAATAGCAGAAATCCAGTTATGTCAAGAGTAATACTTAACCACTGCAGTAAAAACATACCTTATCTCAAGCACCATGCCAGAAAACTGCTTCTATCTGTGATGTGTAGAAAAGCAACAATTACAGTCATTTAATTGATCTGATACAAGTGTATCTCTGAAGCTAACGTATACAGAGATATCATCACCTAATCTATTAGGGCAGTATTGACATTTGCAGGAATTGCTTTCTGAAGATTAAGATGAAACAAAGTTGGGATTGATTTAAGTATTCAAAAGGGTTTTATTCACTGGTTTTACACTGTAGCAACTGTCATTTCTGAAGGTCAGATGGATTTAAATTGATTTGAAATAGAGTTGTTATTTAATTATCCGGCACAATTGCTGTATATGAAACGTATTGATTACCGTGAGAGGCTTTCTGTGGCAAACAGCTTACAGTAAAGAGAGATGGAAGTCAACAGATGAGAGGAGGACTGTTAACAGGCTGATGCAGAATGAAGACACACAAGACTAAATCATCAAGGAGTATGTTTTGAAGTTCTTGTGCATTTCCAGATTGGCTAAGGATTAAGAGCTTTATGCAAAAAAGAGACTGAATAATTTCTAGGAAACTGAAATAATTTAGACTTCAAAGTGGAGTGGCAAACTTACAAACATCAAGCAGCGGAAGAAATCATGCTCTTTTAGAGTATCTTAATATTACAGCAATTTCAGAAGATGCAGAAGTCTAGACTTTAATGCTCTCCTCAGACCGAAGGGATACAAAAATGCCTTCCTCACTCTACCTCTGCAGAGGCACTGATGCGGCTTGCCTTGGGTCTGGCACCCTTGTTCTTGACTCCTTTTCACACAGGGGCATCAGTATCAGTGGGATCAGGTGAGAAAGTCCCTCAGGCCAGCACATCCAAGGGAGCTTTCTTGAAAGGATGTGTGTGAAGGGAAGAGGGCGGGAAGGCGGCACTGAGTGTTTGGGGCCTTCTGTCCCCAGATTAATGACTGGTATCATCAATATTTTCAGTGATGATACAGTACCTAATTCTGCAAATGTGCTCTAAAAGGCCTCCTAAATTTTGAGCCTCTCAGGGATTTAAATGACAGAAAACCTGCATCTTTTTTTCTGGATAATCCAAACTAGGCTTCAGTCACAAGATGTTCAGCTTTGTCACAACTGAGGCAGCTTTGGACACACCAATAAAAGAAATGCTAAGAGTCTGAAGAAACACTTAAGTCAAAAAGAGTCCTGGGAAACTCTGGGGTAATGCAGCAAGTTGGTGGGATTTGTGGAATCACAGTTCTGTACTTGCTGGCTAAATTGCAGCCTTTGGGCATCTTCAGGTCATGCAGAAATACTTGCAATTGGTTGCAAATGTACTGATTGAGAGCAGAGCTCCAGAGCATATGTGACACCACAGTTTCTAAAGTCACACCTATCTCCATAGTGACTGAATGCCTTGGTGAGAAAAATTAAATTGCTCATAAGTGCGTAAAACAGATCGGACACTTATATCAAGTAAATCAAAAGTCTGATATCTTGCAGACTAGCTCCCAGATGGTCGAATCCTACAGGCCAGCTCAGACAAATTATATTTGAATTCAATGGGAATTTTACCGAGCCAGGGATTGCAGTATTTGTTTCTGAAGAATAAAATACATTTCTGGCTACAGAACAAAACTCTACTAAACTTTAAAGATATACTTTGCCAACTGAAAATGTAAACTCAGAGGTCTGAGGAGTATCAAATTGACTCTGGCAGTATTTGATTCTACAAAAACAGCTCCACAAACCATGTGGCTGTGGTTGTTTTTGCTTGGGGCTTTGTTGCCTCCAAGTTTGAAGAGATAAGGAATAATTGGAATTATTCAGCCATCATCAGAAGCAATCCCTAACACATAAGGCCACGGTATAGCTCCTAGTATTCAGCCTCATGCTTATCCCAGGGAAAAACAATAAATCTAACTTGGGCTCCCTTCAGCTATTCCCCATTACAAATGAGGGGACAGGAAAGATGCTGCAGCATGCTGTTAAAGGAGTAAGACAAAGGTTTAACAGCGCTGTAAAGAACAAACTTTAAGATCCTTTTTATTTCTTTGTTTATTTTCTGGAAGGAGGTGGAGGGATTGGGCTAAAAAATGGTTTTCTAGGTCAGAGTGGTCAGCTTACCCAATTCTGTGAGCTGTCTAGCAAAAATTTGTACAAGCTTTATTATCTAAAATGAGACACGTCTTGGGGAGTAGGGCATTGGAGGTGTTTATGGGTTAGGTAAATCGAAGAGCTTATCCAAAACATCACACTCGCATCTGAGGAAAAACTGATAAGAAAATTAGAGACGTATTTTTACCACCCTTCAAATTACCCTGAGCAAGATAAAACATTTTCTTTTGACATTTCCGGACAAAGACTATTGGACAAATTCAGGTGATTATTTAGAAAGAACATAAAGCAAAGCAAACCTCAGATCTAAATCAATTCAAATTTTGGCAAGACTAGTTTCCCTTTGATAACAGAGTATTGCTTCAAGCACAATTCAGCAAAAGTGCTAAGATTTAGTTGAATTCCTATTGAAATTCTCCCCTCCCTCCCATGGTTTACAGTGAGCTAAGTTACAAAATAGCAAACTTAAATTTAATTAAAACTGTTGTCCACTTTGAGGAAATACTCATTGCAGAAACTGACATGAACTCAAGTTCTCAGATTTTTAACAAAGCCAAATAAGCTTGATACTTTCCAGAGTTGTTCTGCAAGGGTCAAATGCAACTTTTTTTATATCCTCTTAGGTTCATCCATCACTGGTAAAATAATACGAGCTTTTGCAGATCGCTCTCTTGCAACCACTCATAAATAAATGGTACAGCTCGGTAAATCTGCATCCCTTATATGCCCTCTGCAGTTTTATGCCTAAATTAAAAAGTCAGAATCTATTTCATACTGTCAAATGGATCTTTAGCAACTGGGATTTGTTTTCATATTGTTGTACCTAGTAAGCATAGAGAATACATGAGCTTTTTCTCTAAATTAAATGAAAAGATTATTGTTTTTGCCCTAAGCAGACATTACAGAACATGCCCAAGAAGATAAATGTAGAAAGCAAAATATAGCAAAAGATTGAGTACTTGTCAAAACCAAATTGAAGGCAGTAGGCAGCAAATTGGATTTTCTTTTACAATAACATGCAGTTCACATTCTACTACTGTAATGAACATTATAATGTGTGCTTTCTAATATAATATCTGGTGATGCATTTCTAGAACTATTTCTCAAAGCTTAAGGATATTCTTGCTATATCATGGCTCAGTACATAGTAATGATAAGTTTGTTCTGTTCGTTGCATAGCCTTAAGGATATCTTTTTCTGAAGAAAGGAAAATATTAATCCCTAGATTTCTCTTTCAGTTACAGTGATTTAAAGCTATGAAACTCAGCAGATTTGCAACAATGTCATCACACTGCCCAGCTCCCAAATACCTATGGTTGCTTTGAAAGCCAGCACAACTATAACAAACAAGAGTTAAACCTTCCCTGAAGCTTAGAAACAACACTGAATCATGTGGCTACAAATCCAGTTTGCAAATTATGAGTCCAAATCAACTTGATTCTTCTAATTTTATGAAAAATCAAAAAGGTGGGTAATGAGAACACGCATGATCATGAGCCAGCAGACCCAATGTCATCTGCTGCACGGCTCTGTGGTGCTGGGCTGGGGAAAGCAATCTTAGGTGGGCAGATGACTAAGTGATGTTCCCAGGAAAGTCACTCTTTGACCCAGGAATTGAACCCTGCTGTTCTACATGAGACAATAATTTTTACATTTACGAGAGAATCGTTTTTGTTGTTGTTGTAGATGGGAGGAAGGGGCTGGCATGTGTGACGCATATAATGTAAAGAAATGGGAGCAGAGAAATAAAGATCTTTTTATACTAGAGATTAAATTTTACTATATATTTCAAAAATAAGAAGTATAGGCAAAAAAAGCAATAATGTTAAATGAGACAGGACCATGTGGGTGAGAAGGGATGCTTGGTTGTCATAACAAAGCAATACCTTCCTGAACAATTTAGATCTTCAGGGAACATTTCTTGCTGAATTTAGCTTAAAAATAAGGCAATCACAAAACACTGACATGCTGAGTCTCAAAGTGATAAAAAATGTACATGGATGTCAGCCTTGGGGATTACTGTATGTGTTCCATATCAGATAATAACTGAAAATGAGTTGTATATTGTGCTGTATAAATGGTATTTAAAATAAAGAACCTAAGGAGCTCTACTAGTACCGTGCAGTCGGTAAGAGCGATGTTACTGACTGTTGGTTCAAGGGCACCTCCAAAATGCTTCTCTAAGAGAAGCAAGCTAATGCAGCCAGACAAAAGATGATCACTTTCAGGAGTTTAGTCAGAGCGCATCTAAAACTTGACTGGAGAAGTTATAAATATCCTGTATTTTTTTAACTCTTATCAGGGAAGAACAGATTTGATATTCAGGAATATATTAATTTCTGGTAATTATGAAAGGAGAAAAGAGTCCCTTGACTATATCTAATCTGTTTGTTTTCCCAAACAAAATCCCACATTTCTTCAACAGAAGCAAGCTGAAGAAGGCAAGATGGCTCAAACCGACTTTAAAATTCAGATTAGTCCAAAATTTGTAGTATGGGGGAAATGCTTGTAGAACTGGCAAAATAAGCTTAATGTTTTTGTCTTGGAGGAATTTCTGAAGAATTTATTAGTATTTTGTGTGATATCCAATGTTTGCTCACTTTTTTGTTCCACATCTTTCCTGACAATACAATTTATCGATTCCTGTGGATTATTCAGGTCTCATGTTTAGATTGTCACAAATCTGATGCCTAGGACTTTCCAATTTCCATGAGTTCCAAGTTTTAGATCAGTTTCTTTTTTTATAATTACAAGCGATTAGTTACCGCAGATATTATTCCTAGTACTAATCCTAGTACTAATCCTTCTTTGGAGCTAATCTGATGCTGTGTCATTATTTATTTATTAGATATTGATCATAGGATTTATGAAACACATGAACCCAAGAGGAAGAATGTTTCTTTTAAAACAAAGCTTATTTAGCATAAAGATTACAGACAGATGAAATTCCTGGAAAAACACACTTAGTTTTGTTCCCTTTTTCCACGTAGGTAATTACTGGATTAAATTGTCATAGGCAGAAAAGAACTATGAAATATAATGAAAAATCACTACCAAATCCAAGGAGGGTGGCTATCTCCAGTTGTGTTTCTCAGAACACAGCGGGTAATAATGATACGCATTTCAGAAAACTGAAGAAAGAAGAGAGAAAAACCTCACACATCTTGAAAATGTCAAATACATGCAAACTTGGAATGTGTTATAGGAAAGTCAAATCATCTTCTCTTAAAATTTACAGCAGGTTGCCTAAAAAGAGAAAACACAGCCAGCAGCTGACTGCAGCCCAGAGAAGCCGAGAGGCAGCGCTGGCCCACTGCTGAGGACTTCCAAGGCTGCGCAGTGGAATTTCAAAGGAGGGTGGCAGGAAGAGAAGAACAGCTCATAAGAAATCATGATTGGAAGGTGACAATCTTCTATTTTCATACTAAGCCTTCTTTTTCAAGACATGCCTGAACAAAATTGAGAGCCTTTCATAGGTAACAGTTGTTTGTACATAAAACCCAGCTTCTTAAATCCACTGTATCCTCATTTTTACTTATATACTTGCAAATTATATTTAGTATAGACTTTCTCTTACTTTTGCCACTACATTACCGAGACTTCTGGAGGACTCAAATGCTATTAGCAAATTAGGGAATTATTTTAAATATGGAAAGATTTAGCATAGGAAAAGATTGTAATTTTAAAACTATAAAAGCTTAAACAGCTACAGAACAGCTTTGAAGACGGAAACAGCCCTGTCCTTTTCACAACTGCCATATTAGTCGCTGGTCTTAGGAGAAACCTGAAGTCAAAAAGCCCCCTGGAGAATGCTAAGTTAAAGTCTAAGTGTTTAAATATGTCGATACAGACAGACAATAGAGAATTGTGTATAACTACCCAGACATCAGTATAAATATTTTAACTCATTAGGTGTTGTAACTATTTTGTGATCTAGACTTGTACAGCTACAGTGCTTTTCTATTACCGTTTGTATTGTGGTAAAGTCTGTCTTTTGCAGTAAGCAAACAAGCAGGATTTTGCTAATGAACTTTTGAACACTTTTTAAATACAATTTGTGGTACAGAGAGACAGCTAACCAGCAAATAAGATGTTTCAGCTTGGTCAGCATTAACAAATTAAAAACCAAAACAGATCAGGAAACTTGAAATAAATCCATCCTTTAAGTCCAGTAGGAATGTAATATCTTTTTTCCTTAGCATGTCCAAAGACAATATTGGGGTAAAAAGAAATCATATTCTGAACATTTCGTGTTCGTTCAACAAAGACATAACTGAATACCTTATTTTGAAAAAAGTGCATTGCTAAGAATAAAAAAAGAAAAAGATACAGAGATACCAATACAGATTAGAAAAAATTAAAAAGACATGAATTTCTTGGTAGATATAACATGTCTGAAACTTAGGCTGTTGCGTTTAAGCAAAGCTGATTTGCTTGTCTGTAACTCAGTATTAAGCTGTAGATTAGTTTTGCACTATAATTTATATAATCAGCTTCTGAATTTAACCACGTCTATCTGTAAAAGATGGAGAAAATATTCCTTTTAGCACTCAGCAGTTCCAAATTTCTCCAAAGCCTATGGTGACGAATGCCAACATACTCCTGCCTTAGAAATACGAACCCCAGACTTTGCTGATGAACCTGAAAACTTTCCAAGATATTTGGAGACCACCTACAGTGAATCTGTGCTTGACCTTGAGTGGAAAAAATCTCAGGGAGGCTACCTCAGCACGCAGTACATACTTCAGCAACTGAAAATTCTGTCCTTTACAAAAGCTGTGGGATCAAAATCACACACAGAAGCCTGAAAAAGTGGCATGGAAGCAGACGGAATTAAATAGACATAGAAATAGCAAAATATTTTGGGCTAAGTTTCATAGCATATAGGTAATTGTGATTATAAGTGTTTACACTAAGATGAATGGGGAATAAATAAATGGGCCTGTAAACACATACTGTTTTAGAGACTAATTATCACGCTTCTCGTATCTGATGGCATCACAAGAAATCTCTTGAGATTAACATAAGGAAATATTACATGTACACACAGCCACAACTCTTTCTCTTTATTCCCAGTCACTTCAGGTCTCGGCCTGCCGTGGGCAGCCATCTGGGCTGGCTGTCCCCCCTGCTCCTGTCGCGCAGGTCAGGCACAGCATGAACCTCTCCGTGAGCCGGGGATTACAAGGCTGCTTCTTCCCTCTGTCCCAGTGATCCCAGAGCCATTCCCCTTCATCAAGCTCTGTGGAACCAGGCAGACCCCTGCCCTGTTTCGGGAGAACAGTCACTGAACCGCCCTTTTCTGTAAGCTGCTGGTGGCAATCCCAGCCTGGCATAGCTCCAAGCTTGTACTAGAAACTATTTGATGTGGCCAATCTCCATGTGATGTGGCAAGAGATTTGATAAGCTTTTAAATATTTTTGAAACGTTGAAGAGGAGGGCTAAGCAGACAAAACAAGGTGCTCAGGTCTAGCACAGCTCTCCCACCACAACCACTGAGAAGCTATGGCTCTTACCACAGCTAATAAGGGCAGCAGATCTTAGAGGCAGTCTGGAGATCTGCTGCTTCCCTTGCAGACTTCATCTGCGGCTGGAGTGGGCCTAATCAACCCTGCAAGAGGGAGAGAGACTTAAGAGGTTCAAAGGACTTTGCTCAAAACTCCTCTTTTTTTGCATCCCAGCTGACAGTGCAGTGCATGCCTATATTGCTCATCATAGTTTTATTAGTTACAGTAGCCTGAGGCAGTTTTTTCCTGCTCCCTCCTCCTCAAATGCAATGAATTCAGCCGCAGGGTTTTGCAGCATCTGATCAATATTTACTTAGCAAGACAATTTTAACAAGAACAAAAATATTCTCTCTCGTGCACTGACTTTCTTTTTTTTTAAACTTGTCGAGATATCTGTGTGGTTCTAAAGCAAGACTTAAAGTCTTTAATGAGGAAAGGGAAGTAACAGAGAACTTGGAAGTGATTCATTTGGAAATGTTCACAGTTGTTCAGACTACAGCTCACACAGAATAGAGTTCATATTCAAAATACATATTTTCCTTACCAAGCTGTAAAACCATTCACACAGCGTTGAAAATTTATCTCCTGAAGTAGATAGCATATTTAAATTAGCTGCTTCTTTACAAATTGCTTGTGGTAAAAATGTGATGGCAAACAGTTGCAATGGGCTATCAAAATGTCTTTTTTTTTGGCATTTTTGTATTAGATCTCCTGTACGCACATCTCTAGGCCTTCAAATACATTCCTGCTGGATAACACTTGTTAAAAGAATATAACCAATCTGTTGACTATGCTGGGTGGCATAGCAGGATTTTTGTGAAGCTTGTTTTATTCTAAGGAAGGAAGCGCGCATGAGATTTGCACAGAGCCTTACAAAAATAATCTCTGATCACAGTGATAGTAGTTTGGAAATACAAAATAAGCTCCTTGTCAAAAGCAGTTTTTCTTGATGTTTTAAATATTCTTCATGTCAAAAGAGAGTTAATTATAGGCACATGTCATTTAACACTACGAAACTGGGTAATAGCAATTTCTACTAGAAAAAAGGTTGAGAAGATGTATGTAGTGGTGCTTATGTATTGAGAAGATTATAAATTTAGAAGAATATTGCCTTTAGGTAAACTTTTTCAAATCTTGTAAAATGTTTCTTTTCTTTAGTATAAATCAGCCTCAGAAAACTAAAAATACTGTTTTCCAGTGTCTAATCTTTTTTAAGGGGTAACTGAAATATTACTGATTTTATCCACCACTGATTTTATCCACTACTGTTGTTAGAAGAGCAGCCAAGTTTTTTAAAACCAATTTTGTAATTGAGATGCTATTTAAAAGGCCAAAGTTTCTCTTACTACACTGAGAAATAAAAATGCAACACCTTATACTGCTTATAAACAAGCTCTAGGGAATTCACAGTGTCTAGAATGACAGAAATAAATTAAAAAGGAATAACTTTGACCTTGCACATTCCTTTCTTCAACCACTGACCTTGATCTCCCCCTTTGCCCTAGTTTTTTTGCTAGACATGGATCTGGACAGGCTCACTAAATCAAAATGCCTTGCAATTATTAATTTGTATGATAATTAGCATTTTGGACCCACTATTCAAAAGCATCCACAGTTCAGGGCAAACCACAAGCCTAAACTCCAAACAGGCTTCAACACTTTTTCAGATGGGTTTCCAGAAGGGTTCTGGAGGAGATACTTATAAATATATCTTACGTACATCAGTGCTGTGAGTGTTCTGCGTGCCCTCTGCTCACCAAGTTACACAGACAAGAAAGCAGCTATTTCTGATGCTAGTCTTAGAATAAGATTTTCATTTTTAAAGCAAGATATTTCCTAATATTTTAGATGCTGTGAGTCTTCTTGAGTTCTGCAGTAGGATATTGCCCAGGAGCTAATCGTGGATTCAGGAAAGTGACTTGAAACATGGCAGAGACTAGACCAAGAGTTGGTGGTAGACCTTTCGGTGATCTGCTGAAAAGTGGTTATTATCTGTCAAATTCAATGTGGGATAGAGAATCAGCTCTGAAGTTTCACTGGACTTTCTCCTACAGCTTTGGGCATCAGAGTCTGTAGTTTGAAAAATGCCACAGGGTAAACACTGGGGTTGTCCTCAGTGGTAAGAGACTAAACTGTAAAGGTTCAGTCTGTAGGACTCATACATTGGAGAAGAAAGTAAAAAAAAATGGGTTAATATATTTTTTAATGTTCCAAAAGCTTTAGAAGATAACAACAACAAAAAAATGGATTGAGAACAAGGAGCCCACTAAACCTATACTTAATGAATGTTTGCCTCTCTCTTTTACTTCACATATTTGATCCTCAGTTGCATTACCACATCAAGACTTAACGCCCACAAAGTTTCCCCAGTTACTATGTTATGTGAAGTATAAACCTCTTCAGGATGTTGAATTTCTACAGGGGTTATTTTCCCACAATAAAGATAGATATTTAAAGTACAGCAAGGCACCTAAACTTCTACAAACTTCTTTGGGGCATCTGGAATCACTCCCTGAAGACCAGCTTGTTTTAAATGCAAAAAGAATGTTCTGCACAATAACAGTGAGGACTCTCCATACACACCAAGTTCATGAGGCCACGAAGCACTGAGATGTTATAGGGAAAGTACTGAAAAAACACAAGTATCAAAGACAGAAAGCCCGCATTCCTGTAGGCATGAGGGAGAATTGAGTATTGTTTAAATTTTTTTGAGCCCTTATGAGCTTGTTCTCCCTAGAGATATATTTCTTGAAGAAATTAGGGATTTGTTGAATCATGTCCTATGCTCTCAGAGTCCTGATAGGTTTTTGTATCTTATTCGTTTAAAATAAACTGTTCCGCTACACTTCTATAACAAATCTCTTGAAGAATAAGGGGATTTTTATGCAAGGTTTATTGGAACTGAAATGAAGACTTAAAGTCAGAACATAACAAATCTTTTTCATTCCTAGCATTATGTAATTAGAAAGCACATTTCATTTCAGTTAGTTGCCATCCATCTTTTTTCCCCCTTCTTGCCCAGCTAAAGCTGAGGATGCAATATAATTGAAAACATTAGTAAATAACTGCTTGAAAATAGATTTCTTGAAAAGCTTTTAGTCCGGATTTTTCTAAAACAATGAATGCCACTCAGAGATAAAATGGGAAAGCATTAAAATACAGTACCTTATTATCTGATTTTCAGTCAGTGGCTAAAAAGGTAGAAGCCTCTCATCTTTTTTCCTTCTTTTACATAAAACATATTCCTAGGCAAGTCTGTCCCTTAAAGGTCAGATTTCTTCTATCCTTGACCACTTTAAAGTTTGAAGCAAACACTAAGTCTATGTTACTGTGCCCATCATGTCAGTATTTCATGTTTATTTCCAGAAAGCTGCATTTAATCTTTCATATGGGAAGTTCCCAGTCTCTGCTGGTGCCTGCAACACATATTCAAGCAGCCTTGTCCAGCCTGCCCATACGTAGTTACCTCTGGTGAACTCGGACTAAAAGAAAGGGGGTGAGGAAATATAGGTGTGTGGTGGGAGGAAAGCAGATGATATTTTGCAATTACAACACAGAGTTGAAAGCTGGGAACAACCAGGAATAGGAGGTTACTGTCTTTCTTCATAAGGTGAATGAAGATGGACAGAAAAGGAAGAGGTAGGGCTATGCTTCAGCATAGGATTTACTTGTAACTTATATCGCAATATCAATACCATAGATACAGCTGCAAATCTTTTTCCTACATCTTTAAAATTTTCAAAGCTCTCCTGTCTATCAGCTCTTCACCTATGAAATGTATACTTAAAAATGTGCTTGTATGGCTCATCCACAGGTGGATCATTGCTTGCCTTCAATGAGTTACATACAGTCTTTTGTAACTTGCATTAAAGAAGATGACAGGGGCTTCTATTAGACCTTCCCATTGTGTTAGTGAGTTCTGAATTTAGTGCTAGAAATACCAGAAAGTGTATAGTCACATAAATGTAGGTATCTAAATACTCATGTACCCAGATATATTTACTTTTTTTATAAATACAGTTTATTCCTTTCAGGTATGAAGGAGAATAAAGGACACACTTTCAGGGAATTCAGCCACTGTAGTAAATACTCTCTCATAAGACATGTAAGCACTGAAGTGGCATTCAATTGTATTTTAAATGCCTGTGGTTAAAAACTACTCTGTTCGTATATGAAAATATTACAGTTCTCGTGTAGAAATGTCTATGATTTCCCCATACCCAATTGGTGCTACTACTGCATATTAAGCTATTCTATTTCTTCCAGTAGAAGAAAATTTTTAAATTATTTTTTGCACTTGAGACTTTGAATTTGAAACTCCTTTTGTTCTCTATGCTCCCTCCTTTCTCCTTCTCATCTGTCTGATACACTGAACTAGTTAAAAGCATTAGTTGATTCATTCTCATTGAGAAATTATCTGCCCCTCTCAGAGATTCCCAGAACAGAAAGACAATAAAACACAAGAACAAAGCAATGGAAAGGGACCAAAGCTAGAGCTTTCCCCCTCTTTCTGCCTATTGACAAAAGCAAGGAAGGAAGAAGACAATACTCTCCAACCCAGGGTGCTAATAAGAATATTTGTGATCTGGCTTAATAGAGTCAGATTAAATGGTAGTTTAAATTAAATTCTACTTGCTAGATTGCGGATTTATCAGACAACTAAAGTACAAGACATACATTTTTGTAACTCCTTAGATTTCAAATATATAAACTAATGACTTGTTGAGTCAGATCTTTGATGTTGAAACAGTTTTTAAAGCCAAAGGTAAACTAATACTTAGACTATACATCCTTGCCACACTGAGGTATGAATTATAGGAAACAGTAACAAGAATGTTTATAACTCTGTCTGATACGTCCAGCAAAGACAAAATTCTTCCCTAGATATTTTTTTTTTTTTTTTTTTTTTTTTTAGAAATTATTATTAAACTGAGAAGGAAGAAATTAGCTTACTAAAGACAGGATTTTCTATTAAATCAAACTACATGGATAGCACATTTTAAGTTTTGTAATTATAGAAAATCCACACACAAACCTTCCCCAATGTTTGTCACTGTCTTCACATCTCATTCAGTAGTTAATAATGAATGTTTTCACCAATGTAAACATGTTTTACATCGTTCTCAAGCTATAGCAGATCATATGTTGATGAGGACTTTATGCACTAAATCTGAATGGTTAGTACTTGGGCAGAGTGAAATGCCCATTGTGTGACTGGTTTAAAATTCGACAGCTAAACATTACGTTTTTCTAGGTCTGCCATCAGGAAGTGGCATTCAAAGGACCTCCGCACATCAAGTGCTACCAGTGCAACACTGATAATTCATTAGTAGACAGGTTAAATCTTACTTTCTTGCTGGATTTAATGATCAAGGGTCAGAGTAACCCTCCTTCCCTAGAGATGCATTCACTCTCCTGACATCCCCAGGGAGATGGGGACTAGATAGAGGAAGACTTTGCTTCCAAAAAGCAGTTTTTACATGGAAAGAGAATGCCTGGAATAGGCAAATTATCTGAGAATCAGACCCATTTTTGATGCCTGAGCAGATCATCCTGGTAGTTCAGTTCACAGTCCAAAGAAAACATCTTGAAGCTAAGCCAAAGCAGCAGGAATCTATTGCTGTTTCATTTCATAGCACCTGTTTCCAAGCACAAGAGAACTTATTTACTTTGAATTTGATTACAATGAACTTGATTTTACTTCATTATTAAAGTGTGTTTGGGGAAAAAGTAATTTCAGGTTGGTTTGGCAAACACTAGAATATCTCATCCCTTAAGGGACTGGCAAACTCTATACTACACAATTCTTTGTCAAACACTCTCTTTGGGAAAGATGTTTCCGCGAGGGTGCTAGACCTACTTGGAGGCTGATTATACAGGCTGGCAGGCTCAGCGGGAGGCAGCAGCAGAGGTCTTGTATTTGCCAGGCATTAAGCAAAGCCACTTTTGTAAACAGGAAACACAGAAGAGAGACAAAAATCAGAGACCTCAGGAACTCGTAACATACACACACTTCTATGGAGACCGTGTTTTCAGGTGTATAGAACTTTGCTAAATTTTAGTTCTATTTTTTTATTATTATTATTATTGAGACTTATTTTAAAAAAGGCACACCATTCAGAGAATCAGACTAGAAAAAACACAAGGTTTTGATAATGTCAAATGGATGTAAAATTCTATCAGCACGTAAAATTATATCAGCGCAAGTCTCAAATGCTTCATTTTTTAGGGCATCTCTCAATAGTTATTCTGGGTCAGCAGAATGATTTTTGCCATCCCAGTGAAATGAGCCATAAACCACTGAAAGTTGTGTTTGCATAAATTCCAGAGGAGCTTCTCAAAGCCAAAGCTTGCCAATGTTTTGTGAGTAGAACGTGTTCAACATGTTAATACGGCAGCGAGTAGAATAAATCCTGTGGCTGACCTGTAAAAGATGAGGCCAAATTCCAGATGTACTGATATCTTTCATTTCTGACAGCTGAATCATTTAGTCAGGAGCTCAAATGTAGTGTTTTATATACATCTGATTAGAAGACTGTGGTCTTGGGTATTATTTTTTTTTCCTTTTTCCTTCCAATACTCAGCTGTTAATTTTAATATTTGGTGTACCATTTGAGAGTGGTGGACATGCTGGCTTTGTAATATCCTCTAAAATGTGGCCTCATATTGATATTTTCTTCCAGCAAGAAGAAAAGAAATCTGAACTTCATGGTTATTTTCTGATCTTAAAAGGTTTTTGATGTTTTCCTGAGTAAGGCATCCAAGGCTAAGGAATATTTGTACTGACAAAGTTCTTTCTGGTTAGAAGTCACACATGGAAAATGATTCCAAATATTAGAAATAATAACTAATAGGTTAGAAGCAAAGAGACACTCAAATTACTGTTTTAGCAAACAAGTATGAACTCTTGGAACATTATCTGACTGAAATATAAGTAAATAATTAGACTCAATTTTGAGAGTGAGACTTCTCCCACACAGAAGCTATCTATACTGTTATCTCCCACTATAGTAGCTTAGCAAAAGAACAAAGCAGAACTGTTTGCACAATTGATAATCTTAGTGCAGGCATTGCCACAGGCCAATTTAGCTGGAGATGGAAGTGTTTCTAAACAAACAAAAAATAATAGCAATAACCTCATATTCTAGTCTTTCACTGTGTTCTAGCCAATTTCTTCTGTACGTTTCCTCTTCTGGTTTTGTTATTGGTTCCCCTGTTAGCATCTGGGGAAGACATACAACTATAATAGAGTCATTGGTCAATAGTTACTTTATTATAATATTATATTATAATGTTTACAATTTTACAGCATTCAGAACAAAATAAAAATTTTAGTCGCGGAATCCTGGTTAAAACAGGGTTAAAAGGTCCCTCGAGAGCTGATGTAACTCATCCCTTTTCCCAGGGCAGGATCAGCAACAGTAACTACGTTATTTGAGACAGATTATCTCTCCAGTCCAGCTATCTCAGTTTGCTGTTTGCCTCTGTTTTCAAGATGTACTTGCAGGCAGTTGTGCACTGCTGGTCACTTACCTCCATGCAACAGGACAGTCCTGGTCAGCAGCTCCCCCTTCTTACATGGAGAAGTCCACCCAGAAGCTTAGACCAGTGCATCCCAGGATGTGGTCACACAGCATCAGGGCTACATCCAGTGAGGATTTAATAAGCTCCATATGCAATTTACGCTAGTGCTTAATCTTTAAACAGTTTCTCCTAATGCCTTTCCTTGCTACAAGGTAAAAGTCTTCCTCTCGACCTACCCACCATAGACACAAAACTCAGTCCTATCTGAAGCCTTTGCCTCCCAATTAATTACTCAGCCCTTCCTTTTCCCCAGGTCATGTTTCTCTAAACCTTCCCTGTGCTCTCCTCTGGACTTCCCTTAACACCACTGCGCAGTGTGAAACACTGTGCCTTGTATGTGCTGCTCTTCCAGGTCATCCATCACAACCTGACAGGTTTTTGCTCTCCCCATCGCAATTATCAGTACGACATTGCTAGCTCCTGTTTACGAGCCACTATTTCACTAAATCTGTAGAGCTGCAGGCAGCCGGCTGGTTCCTCACCTCTGGCCAACCTTCCCCCAGTTTGGACTTCTAATGCTATTCTCTTCATTCAACTGCAAAACAGGGTTTGGTTGTGTGGGTTTTCTTTTTTAGAATGTGTTTCTCCTGATTTTATTAAAGTGTCAGACCCTAAGCCATCCCAGAAAAATTCTCTCTTTTTAGGCTTTAAGTCACTGACGGTGTGGGTGCGCGTAGCAGGAAAGAAGCTTCAATCTTTGTTTGACTGCCCCAAATACAGAATCACCTTTTGTTGATGCTGTAATAAATATTTTATTCCTTCTTTCCTAAGTAAAGAAGAGTCATGCTTTGCTCACGTGAAAACTAAAAGCAATACAACAAAAAATAAATACAATGGTAAATAAATACTACTATTCAATCTCTCTCCTACAGCCTTACCAAGTATTCCTTCACAAGAAATAACATAGAAAGAAATACCAACTTCTTTTTTTTTCATTTGACTCCCCGTGTCTCTTCCTAACTTTCACTAAACTCCTTACCTTTCAGAATTAATTGGGGTAATTAGTAGGCGAGTTGCAAATATATCCCTGCTGATTTTCTCAAAAGAAGCTTGGCATTTAACAAGAAAAAACCCCTTATTTCACAAACAGATGGAAACAAAGGAGAAAATGGAAATTCTAGACAAGATGTTCCTTCACACCATATGCAATACTCCTTCCTGTTGCAGATTAGTCTTGTCACTAATGCAAAGACTTAGGATAGCTATGCTCTCCTACCATTCTCTGTGACCAATTTCAATGTGATTTTGAGCGAACCACTAACCCCACCACATGTCAAAAGCTGTTTCACACGATTTCTTTGGTGATAGTTTAAGGACGCTGCTGCCCCCCAGTTACAGGAGGCATCTGAATTCCTGTACCACTGCCTGGTGTAATGCTGACACAGCTGCCAGAGCCCTTATTGTAGTGAATTAAAATAAAGAACTGATTTCACTGGGGAAAAAAAAAACCCAAGAAAAGGAAAAATCTTTCAGCCTGATCAGTTCAGTGCCACTAGGTGTGAAACCACAGCCAACCTTGTCATTTTGAGGAAAACACAGAAAAAAACGCTTATTTCAAAGTAGCTCATGAGGTTCAGCTAAACAATATTTGCCAAATGCTTTCACATCCCTAAAGTTAGAAGTACACCAGTTTGTGAAGCTATATGCCATAGCATCAAAATAGCTTACGCTATCTGCTATAGTACATCTACAGCATACGTTGTATGTATGCTACCCTGCTCGTACAAGCATCACATAGCCACATGCGAAGAGCAACGTGCAAGGCTTGGTTGCACAGTCCTAGGCCAAGAAAAGGGACAGGACTGTGGACAAGAGAAGCTGAGCCCGATTTTTGTCTGTGTCGAACAAAATCTAATAGCCTACGTACATTGCGCCCAACTGCAAGAGGTCTCTTTACAAATGCTGTTTGTGAATGTTGTGTCCTTACTTCCTGATATGCCACAGTGAAGGGTTTATGCCCACACATCAGTTTTTGCTTTTTGAATTTAAGGTGGAGATTGTCATTAAAAAAAAGGAATGAAAAAGCTTTCCCTAAACATAATATCTCACCTCCTACCTTCAAGTAATACTTTCCAAAGGTAACATTTATCTTAACTCTAGGATGGCAAAATGAGCTGCATTTTATCCTGAATTATGCAGAATTATAAATCAAAAGGATTAAATACTTATTTTTATGTTTGCCTTGGATATAAGAGCCCAAGATATATAAGGTTAAAATCCTTTATTTTCAAAGTAAGGCTTTCCAGTTTCACAGGCAGTCACTTGGGGAAGATGACACTTGTGTTCTGACAGAATATTTCAATATTTAGATAAAATAGAAACATTTTCCCAGAGTAGTCAAGTAGCCATACATGAAACTGGTCACTTGGCACTGAAATGTGAAGTGGAGAAAGATTGACATTTGAGTTTCTACTTCAGTTAGTAAAAATTGATTTGAATCCAGGACTCTCACTTTTCATACATGTACCTTAACACCAGGAATATAATGTGACCCTTAGTTTTCTAAACAACACTTTTGCACACCAAGAAGAAGGTTCTTGTCTAAAGGAATTATCTCCAGAAAATTGCCCATTCCCAATCTCAATAATACTGTGAATTTCCATCATGGACAGTTCTGACCATGTACCAGCTTAAACACGAGAAGCTTACACTCGCTTTTCCTGGTTGGGTCTTTTAGTCCACTCATGGCATTTTTAAAGAGTGATAAAACAGTTGAGTAAAGAGGAGCAAATGACGTGGATCCATGAATAGTTTAGTCTTAGTTTTATTGATCATGCTGAAAATCTAATTCTCCATTAGGAAACTTTCTTTTAAAGTATAAAAGCCATGAAAAGAGGCTACTTCTGAAAGGTTGTATTATTGGGGAAGAAAAATTGAGAGTGATGAATTAACTCTATATGCTACGGCTTGAAACTATGGAACAGCACTGAATGTGCACAGCACTGGTAGTTTAATACGCTTTCAGTACTCGGTTGCAGAAAAGACAGCTATGTAATTACAACCTAAATTCTAGCTCTCAGCATCAGGAGATACACAAGGTTTCACATAAAAGGCCTGATTTTATCTTTTTGCCTTCTCTGAAGCTTCTAAAAACATCAGTAGGCTTTGGATGTCAACAAGAAACTCAAAGTAAGTCTACAAAGGAGAAAATGCTCAGGCCACAAGGAAACTACAATAAACTGCGCGTCCCTTCCTCTGAAGACAGCTGTAGCTTTTTAAATTGTTAATGAACACTCTGATGAAGAAAATAACTACCTATAGATATGATTAAATACAGAACAGAAGGTCAAGCTTGAATCTACCAAATATATTCTAACCTCAATGTTAAAAACATGACGTATTTCTAATATCTCTGTGGAGGTGTTCAATAAAATACGGTAGCATTAAAAAAAATGCTGTTTTGATTAGCTGTGACACAAGGATATTTTAAATTCTTTTTTGGCTCTTGTTTCAGTCTTTGTGATTTCCCAAAAGGTATATATATTCAGGGTCATAACAAAAGGAATGATTTATAGTCTAAATTCTTAATTTTCCAGTTCATTACCAAGTCCTCATTTAATTTAGTACCTTATTTTCCTCTGGCCAATGCATTATCCTTAGTGTTTCCAATTTTATATAAGTATACCATAATATGCACAGAACATTAGAAAGAAATAATTATGTGCAATCTTTCTGAAAAACAAATCATTACAAATAACCCACAGATTCCTGATATACGAAAAGAAAAAAAGATGGAAAATACACTTGATATCCATTAATCTACTAGAAAAGCATCTCTCTTTCTTTCCAGACAATTAAAATGATACATCTGGGGCTTTGAAGAATACTACATAATTTCAAAAACAATAGGAGAACATTAACATGAAATTTTAAAAATACTTCCGAATATTTTCCATTTTTTGTTTCTTAGAGTCATATTTTAAATAGAAAGAATTATTTGTAGACTAACTGCTAGCTTTCTGGATACTTTAGCTCTCTGGTAATGTCATTATATCACATTAAACCATACAAACATATATTTCAAAGAGAGGGAACTGGTAAAAGAAATTCAGATACCAGCTGGGAAAATTTGACCTTTGGTTAATTTCTTCAGTACAGGGACAGCACTTTGATGCTGATACTATGCCAGTTGATATTAGAAACAGGATTATTATGAATCCAGTTATTCAACTAACTTGTCTACTTTAATACCAACTTTCAATGAATGGCACCACTGTCCCAAAGAGCCACATTCTGGACTTTCATGATATAGTGTAACATATGCACAGATGAAGAATGAACTCCATACTCCAGAGCCCTATTTACTGACAGATTTGTCCCCAGATCATTCTATAAATTATTATTCTTAGTCCCAAAATATTAACGATTTTTAAGACTAGCTGCCTAACAAACACACAAGGAAAAGCCTTCAAAATCAGTACATAAAAAGAAAAATATGTGCTGGATGTTTGAATTGCTATGTTCTCTGATTAAAAAAGGTAATTACTTTTAATATTTTAAGAGATAATTTAAAAAGCATACAAAGAAATCAAGACACCAACATAGATGTAACTGAACACAAATATAGTGGAAATCTTGCTAGATTAACAGAAAAATAGGAGATAAACTGCTGCTCTGCTAATACCAGTGACAAGTCTATTGATGCTAAAAATTGGGGGGGGGGGGGGGGGGGGGGGGGGAGGGCGTGGGGGGAACACTGAGAAAGTCTCTTGGAATCCTGTCCATATGTTAAAATCACAGCCTAATGTAAATTATCCATCTCAGCGCATGCTGCAGTCAACTATTTTAGCAAAATGAAAAGGATGATGCCTTTTCAAAGATGGCGAAGGAATTGCTAAATTCTACTCCTGTTGCTTGTTATTCTTTATAATGAGTCATCATGGACCCAGGACTGAAAGACAAGTTCCAAACCCCAATTCTCCCGCAGAAATACGATGCAGAAACTGGCTCCCTTTCTTTCATTTATCCTATGGAAGTTCCAGCCAATTGCCTTTGCAAACCTCAGCTGTGGCTAATATGCAGCAATCAGAGAGGAAATTTGTGTGGTATGCTGGCTCCAAAACGCACCGAATTATACGTTATGATCAATATCTTGAGTTCCATCCAGAAACCGATTAAAACTGAAGGTCAAAAAGCACCGATCTAATATTTTCTCACTACAGATATTAATGAACTAATGGAAATATTTTGCACTAGCTTCAGAAGCTGAACGCGGCAGCGATGCATTTTCTTTACAAATTGCATCACCATAATCTCATCCTGAGAGCAAACAGACCTGAATAACCCCACAGCAATGAGAAAACTTCACACTCATTTACACATTAGATACAGAACTTACAGTAGGGCTGCTTGCTGGCCAGTGGAGGAAAGCCTGCTGCCAAGTATGTTCTGTAAGCTGGAGCAGAACAGCATTCAGCAGTCTCTGTACAGGGCACGTGTCCCGTCTTCTCTACTCCTACGGTTACGTACGTACTGTATAAGCACAATAGCAGCCTCAGCACACCCACAACACACAAATGGAGCCCACTTTTGGCAACGAATTGTCTCAGGAAAGCGAGAACTACTTCCCCTGTTGTGATTTCAGAGGAAATCAACTCACAGTCAAAGGCTGACGTACAGTCAAATTCAGTCAAGCAGGGCAGCTGGCTACCTGCAGCTAACTATGGAGGAGGGGGGTCACTGCTCATATTCTGTAATTTTTGATAAATAGCAATGTGTTTAACTTTCTCTCATCACAGCAGTCTGCCATACTAACATTACTGAAGTTTCATTTAAAAAAAAAAAAGGCAGAAAACATTAAAAGTTTCAACAAATTTTCTCCTGCTGTTATCATTATGTTTTTCTCCCTGTGTTGTCTATCCCATGTCTTTTGACTGAAGAACTGGATCAAGATGACATAACTATAAAATGAATCATCATGTGTAGTTATAGTCTGAGGTCTTTTCTACTACTACTGTCACACTAAACTACACAAAGCAAAATGATGACACCATAGATTCATTGCATAGAATGTAAAAATTACACATTAGCCAGAGAACACCTAACACAGCAAAGTGTGTTCCACTTATTGTTAGCAGCTTTTCAACAGGAACAGGTACAGAAAACTGATTTAGGACAGCTTCATTTGCTGAAGCATCACTACTTTTTGGTTTTCCAGAGCAGTCTCATACAGCTGAATTAAGGAATATACATATGTTCAAAATTCCTTCTGGCTGAATAAAATCGGAAGACAGTCTCTGAAGTAATGTAACATAACCTGTGCTAGAGCATGACAAATTAAAACATAACTGAATTGTTATTTCACATCAACTCTGGCTCTAGATGCTACTAAATTAATTACCATGATTACTAAACAGAAGTCAGCTGAGAGATAACTACTATGGGATCCCCATCTGGGGCACTTTCTACATCCTCTCAAATATTGTACTCAGAAGTCAAAGCCAGTAAAAAGTTAGATAGTTCATGTCAACTGCTACCAGTTTCTTTTCTGCCTGTTCCCAGTAATAAACAACTTTGAGTTTCACTGCTGTGACAGTGAAAAGCTCTCTGCTCTTTTCTTGTTTTCATCATTAATCTCTGGCCCTCACTTCTGATCACTAGATACCAGCTTCTACTTCCAACCAACTATGCTGTCAGCACGTCCCTGTGAATTGATAGTTCAAGGAACATTCAGCATCTTCCCTTTCAAACCCTTCCTGTACTCACTACAGACTGTCTGCAACTGAGTAGTTGTACGATTACATACAAAGTGTACATTTGATTGATTTTTCTGGGGAAAAATATTTTTTTAAAAATGGGAGCATTTTCCTGAAGTGAAAATGTAAATATGAATTACCAACTGGGAGACATGTTTAGTTGGAAGTTCCTGAACTGAACGTGTATGATGACAGAAGGGCCTTTTGTTTTTAAAACAAATCTAGTTGAATCATAGGTTTGAAGGAACACTAAAGGTTATTTAGTCCAAATCTCTCTTCAAAGCAAATCAGGTTTCTCAGGGTTTTGTCCTGTCAAGTTTTAAATACTTCCAAGTTTCACATCTTGATCCTTTGACATACGTCTCTACAGCCTGTGGAAAGCTCATTTGTTCAAGAGCTTTTCACAAAGATAGACACCTCCAATAATTCCAGTCCTGCCTGTGGTGTAAATGGAGTAGCTCTATGCACTCTGGCACAGCCCTCCTGATGGAGCAGAAAAACAGAATAGATCTTATTATGTGCAAAATAATAATCTCATACATGTAAGGAGAAAAATTTTTGAGCATCTCCCCTGATGCAATCTACATGAATTATGAAAGTAACATCAGACTCTCCACCTGATTCACACCTTGCTATGCTTCCACTTTTCTCCTAATCTACACCGCTGAGTAGAAAATAGAAACAAACATTTAATCATTAAAACACTATGAACTTTGCCTTCACTGTAGGCAGTCATAGAAAGGATTCAGATCTACCCTTCAATAAATCCATGTGACTCCACTTGGACAAAATTCTTATCTCATCACAACTGAGTATGTAACGTCATTGTCTTAAAAAGACACGTATTCTTCCCATATTCATATTCTTCCCACATGATAGAAACATTAAGAACAAATTTGGTCTAATATTTCAGTAGAGAAATATTTTCAGTTCAGCTTTCAGATTTGAAGGTGGGTAAGAACTTTTCTGAAATGTAACTGCAGGCTATGTTTTCAATATGTAGTGTCTTGGACACTACTGAAATAGCTTCTAAGAAGAGAATCAAAAAATCTCAGCTTGTCACATTTTTATACTTTTGGAGTATATTAATCTGATAGCACTGTGAAATGGCTTTTTTTTCTGAGCAGGAATAGACCATTTGTATGTATTTATGAATGGCTCCATTCCAAAGCTACTAAGTTTTTATGTTTTCTCAGTTACCATGATAGTTATGGTTTATAGGTCTATTTGGTGAAACTCATGGAATTATTCTTTCCATATATTGACAGTTGCTGTAATGCCAAGAAACATAGAAATTGCTATCCTCATTCATCATCATAAAACTGATATGTCCTCAACCACTTGTTATCATACAGGACTTGACTGTTGCTTCTTCACTGCTACCATAGCGCTTAAAAGCGTACCCAAATACAGCATTGACAGGTCTAGGTTTACACTCTAAACAGGATGAAACAACGCAATTAGAGGATTATCTGTGAGGGTAGCAACAGATACGTGCCTGGATAATAGAGATGGAAGAACTGGCAGGTGAAGGGGAAGAAAAATGAAGACCACTTAAAAACTATTCAGAGAAAATGTGAAGATGAGGCATAGTGCACCACTTAGGTGTAGATACAGGAAGAAACAGGGACACATACAGGTAAGATCAATAGAGTGCTGGAAGCAGAGACTACATGATGAAAGAATAAAGTAATCAAGGGAAAATATTCAAAAGAACAAGTGATCAGCCTGAAAGAATAGATACAGAAAGGCGTTCTGTTTAGCAATCTGGGAATGGGATTTGATGAAGCACGTATCTGGAGATTGAAGTAGTTCATGAAAAAGCAGTAATGAAATGAAAGCTTCCCTTTTTATTCTTTTTGTGTGTTTAGCAGACAGAAAGAATTGTATTTTTGAGCTGCTACTGTGGTCAAAGTGACAAGAATCTTCATGCTGAAGGTAGCATGTAGAAGAGTGTACAAGTTTCTTCAAATTTTACTGAATCAAAAATAGAGCATTTCTGTCAACGGCTAAAAAAGGAGGAGAAAATCTGTAGATACATCACACCTCTCACCAGTAATGTGAACTGTAAGAGGGGACAGATTCCATTTTGAAGGGAAAAAACCCAAGAAAATATATAGATGGTGTAAAGAAAAGGATGAGAATTAAGCAATTTTGGACATGCTTTTAAAATATCATATAGGAATTTCAACTTGTGAGTTTCAATGTTCGTAATCACAATTTACTTAATATTCTTGGCAGATGTTGTTTGCTACTAGAAGCAGTAGACTGGGTAAGAATTGCAAATATAAATCTCAAACTATCCCAAGTGTGCTACAGTGGATTTTTCCTCTAACACACATTATGGCACATCTGAAGTTGGAACTTGCTTTTAACTGGTTTAATTACTCAAGCATGGAAAATATTGTCCATTATAACTTCACGCATTGAGAATTTATGCATTATATCACTTACGGCCATCAGAACTTGTGTTAACTTTCATCATTTCTTCTTATTCACCAGAACAACATCATTCCCTGCTTAAAGGCATAACAAACAATTAAGTGATTTTTGTTGGAAAGTGGTCAAAGAAAATGTTCTGCTGAACTCAGAAGCCTTCTGCTACTACTGCTGCCCAAAGAGCCCCTAGCTGACCTAGGGGACTTCCAGAAGGAACATCCCACTGAGGTATTAAACTATGTGATGGTAGATGTTTCAAGTTAAACAAAACTTACTGCACATCTGGAATTAGATCTCTCAATCATATGATGGTTATTAAAGTTGTTATAGCAAATACTGCATGCTTGCAAACAGAGATAAAAAGATCCAAGTGTAATAATATTATCAACATAAAGGAAAACTCTGACCATTATGCTCATTCTTTGTCTTGGCAAGAATAAGACGGATCATGGATATAGAGGTCTTATACCATTGAAACTACTATTCTCAAATGTGTTCTGCGTTACAAAATTCAATTTATATAGCCCTTTGTATGTCTTATTCATAGTTCATATACTCTACAATCCACTCTGAATGATCTTTATTGAGTAAATTTACACTTATACCATTCATATGTAACATTATCATTATAGTCTCAATGTTGTCAAGCATTAATCTTACAAGGTATCATAACTTTATTTTCAACAAAATCTGACTTTGCTAACACCACTAAAGGTATTACATCTTGGAATGTTATTTCCTGAAATGACACACTTGTCAAGATAAAAGTAACACATCATAAAGTTAATTATTCTTAAATAATTCAATAAACAGAAAAAACACACTAGGAAGCGTAAAGGTGCAGCACTACATTCCTATAGGCCTATGGCACCATGCTTATTTATGTCACATCAGTTCTTTTGTCTGTCAGAATATAGCAAAATGTTTAATTAGGCCTCTTAATAGTCTAATTATTTTCTTTTTAGCCTTCCATAAATAGTAGGCTTCATATAAACATCAGATACTTTAACCTAGTAGACAAGAAATTACAGATTAATATAAACACGATATATGTACACAAATTCAAATTCTATCACCCTCCTCTTGTCCCTGAATAGAAAATAAATGAAGGCACAAAGTAAGGTGCTATTTATAGCTTTCTTTAGAGGGGTCTATCAACAAAAAATGTTTTAGGTGCCCGCAATATTTTTGAAGTTTTTTTCAATTGACCGTCACGCCCTATTCTCTATTGCCTTTTCATGGACAGACCACTGTTAGATTTTCTTCTTTCTTACTTGCCTTCATTTCTTCAACATCCCCTCCTTCTCTTTAACAAGCTCTCTTCTCTCAAATTCCACTGCTATTACCATTAAAGAAATGGCTAGGAAAATGACTTTCAGAGTGGCTGTCTGATAATGGCTTCTACATTTGAAATTTGATCTTTTAAAATATCACGTTCAAAACCTGAAATCTGATTTGTGGAGATTGGTTTCAGCTATTTTGTATTTTTTTATTCTTGTGGAAAAATGGTGGTGATCAGAATGTGCAATCCTTCCTACAATATAGCCAACTTTCTCAAAAAAACCCTGCCAACTTGAGGTTCCCCTTGAAATTTGGGAATGGCACACTCCTGGCTTCTGGTTCCTGCATCCCTCAAAAGATCTCTACCCATTTTGCATCCAAAAGTGTGGCTTGATGCAATTTTTCCCTGTAGTGCTTTAGGCTTAAACCGTAGTATGGATTTTATGAGAATTAATACTTGCACCTGGTTTTGAGAATCCGGCACCCTACCTAATTCAATTTCTGTCAGGAACCTGCCATTTAATTTTTAGTCATTTAACAACTGGCAATCACATAAGCTCATACTTCAGTTTCCCCACATAAACAATGCAGAAAATTGCCTACTTTCAGATCAAAGTTCCATCTAGAGCACAAACTGTTCTCATTATGATTATTCCTAATCAAGATGGATAAAAGAAAATGTTATCCTTTAAACTTCATTGTCTCATCACATGGCAAGTAAGCTGGGCCATATAGTGGGGAACCAGTATCATACAGAATATCCCAACCTTGACTCTGGTCTTGAAGGAAGGAAACACTGACTAGTCCTAGAGAGCAGAGGGGAGAGAGAGCAGAGAATTAAGGGAAAATTTCACTCTGCTTTCTCTTCTATTGTCAGAAGCTGGATCCTGTTTGCTGCTGGTACAGGCCAGGGGAAATTCCTCTCCCTCCCACCCAAGCAATGGAAGTAAGAAGTGGAATTATGACTCATTGAAGTGGAATTATGACTCATTGGGCAACTCAAAGGAGTAACCTGGGCTGCTGGAGGTGCTGCTGGTGTGGGGCAAATTACCCACTTGCTCAGTGCTCCGCCTGAAGACACAATAAAATCTGTAAGCACCACACTTCAGTTTTACCTGATCCTTTTTTTTTTTTTTTTTTTTTTTTTTTTTGAGAATAAGTTTCAAATGGAAGGGAAATGAATTGAAGTCAGCAGTTCACAGTATTACAAAAATCAATTCCCACTGCATGATTGCATGTGTTATTCTGGTACTGTTTATCATGCATTACAAAATCTGCAACAAAAATTGTGAGTAGGTAAACGGAAAATTGATACAGCACCTAATACATACCATAAAGTTTAGGTTCTTTTTTTCAAGATTATTTTTCTGTAATGCAGTCAGTGATATTTCGCAGCTCATCAGACAAATTGAACATCTGCTCTTTGAAGTGTAAAGACAACTGCAGGGACTAGGGAATATTTTGCCGACAACCCTTTTCTATACATCTTGGACATAATGTTTAAACAACACTGAAATATGGCATACTGTGTAGATCACCACTTGATTTACACAGCATTGTACATTACACAGAGGTGTTGGATTTTAAAAGGCTAACAAAATATAAACAGATATAACATATTTAGGATGTGAATAGAATTGCTTTATTACAGAATCATAGAACGGTTTGAGTTGGAAAGGACCTTAAAGATCATCTAGTTCCAACCCCCTGCCATGGGCAGGGACACCTTCCACTAGACAAGCAATTTAATTTATATACTTTTCTATCTATCCTGTCAGATTGAGAATTTGCTACTCACTGTAAAACAGTGTTCATTTAACACTTAAAGCCCAATCCTGCATCTTCTGAAGTCAAGTTAAAGTTCCTGCTATCTTCAAAGAGACAAGATCAGTTTGAAATTTAGAACTTGCACAACCAGTTACAGCTGATGAACAAATGTGACAATTTATAATTTTGTTTGCTACTTCTTCCCATTCCACATTTTTTATGACTGAATTTATTTGCTCTTTTTCTTTCTATTTGATTACATCTAACCACTGGGTTCCCCAAAATGATTTAAAAAATTATCTCAAGCTACTTTCAATTTGTTTCCACCAAAATCGTTATAACAATTTTTTTTCCCAAATCCCCTATCACGCATCAAAAGGCAGTAAGTGTCAATAAGTGTCTAGGCAGTAGTATTCACTGCTGTTGCTAACTCCAAAAGTACCATAAAGTATGTCATAAATCAAATATTTAGTTTTCAATGTAAGATATACATCTAAAATTTTTATTGTTACCATAAACAAGCAGCTTTTTTTACAATTCCTTGGAAAGAACTTTATTCCAGTTTTATGCACATAAATGGAGGAAAAAATCAGATGAATTAAGTATTAGATGCCTTAATTTGCAGTGTGCAATAGCTGTACTCAGATCTATTCCTAGCATAGGAGGAGAGAAAAACAAAATATGATCTTGCTAAATGCACACTGAAGACACCTAGTGTGAGTATACGCTATTAATTCAATTTGCCCGAATCTTTAAACTAAGTATAATTTAGTGTATAACTAATATATACCACTAAGTATAATAGAGCTTATGACAAATCATAATACACCATAAAAGCCTGGTAACAAACATCAATAACTTCATTTTGTTCCAAGCCATCCCTACAGTAGGTTTTAAAGCCGGCAGCACGGGTACCCAGCAGCAGGTACCCAGCAAACGATGACTTACGTGCATTGGCTGAGTCAGGGAAGAGAAACTTCTGCACACAAGGACAGTCACTGTCCTTTCTCTTTTATTGTTAAAACCACAGTTAAAGTGTCTTCAATATTTTCTAATATTTCTGCTTTCTAAAGAAACAAACAATAACATTTGCATCATACATTGTAGTGCAGTCCCCAGTATGAAAAAAATAAGACAAAACCCCAAACCTATAAACAATGTCTGTCACAGAGGCCCATTGTTTTTTTATTCCACAGTCATGAACATGCATACACAGTAGGAGGGTCTATTACAGGGTTTTAATTATTACTATTATTCTGTGCTCCTTTGGAATATAGAATCATAGAATAGTTTGGGTTGGAAGGGACCTTTAAAGGCCATCTAGTCCAACCCCCCTGCCATGAGCAGGGACAACCTCACTAGATCAGTGGTGAGTGTCTTTGGGATTCTTGGATCAAGAGCAGAGAAATCATAACAGAAATGTGCAGTAGAGATCATAAAGAAGTATTTGACTTGAAGTTAGCTCATTTTATGCACTAAGAAAACAGAGCTTCTTCCTGGATTTTAATCTAGCTTTAATCATTTTGATTAAATTGGCATCAATGGTTTTTGAAAGTGAATGGTGTTCTCTCTCATGCTATATATTTCTTCCATTAAAATAGCCCTTTACAGGGGGTCTTTTGAATACCTCCAGGGATGGTGACTCCACCACCTCCCTGGGCAGCCTGTTCCAATGCCCAACAACCCTTTTGGGGAAGAAATGTTTCCTCATATCCAATCTAAACCTCCCCTGGCGCTACTTGAGGCCATTTCTTCTCATCCTATTGCTTGTTACTTGGGAGAAGAGACCGACCCCCACCTGGCTCCAGCCTCCTTTCAGGTAGCTGTAGAGAGCAATAAGGTCTCCCCTCAGCCCCCTTTTCTCCAGGCTAAACACCCCCAGTTCCCTCAGCCGCTCCTCATAGGACTTGTGCTCTAGACCCTTCACCAGCCTCGTTGCCCTTCTCTGGACACGCTCCAGCACCTCAATGTCTTTCTCGTCGTGAGGGGCCCAAAACTGAACACAGCACTCGAGGTGCGGCCTCACTAGTGCCGGGTACAGGGGGACGATCCCTTCCCCAGTCCTGCTGGCCACACTAGTTCTGATACAGGCCAGGATGCTGTTGGCTGCCTTGGCTATAATGATGATAATAAGTTCCATCTTTATGCCTGCATGTCTTGTTTTAGCAGTACATCTGAGGCAATTATTGTCTAAAGTCATGATAATCTAAAAGGACCTTTTCTGTTTCAGGCATCTCTAGTTTTATTTTATTCAGTCATTATGTCTCCCATTCCTAGAGAATGGGAGCTCCTATAAAATTGGCAGCTCCAATGTCAATTTTATACAAAGCTTTCCTTTTCTCTCTTGCTTCTGCTATAACTGAATGTGGTTTTGATGAGAAAAGTATTTCCACTAATATTGCCTATCAGAAAGTTTGATGCACATAATAGAATTACTTGAATTACTATTGCAGGACTTAATAGTTTATATTTTAAACGGCTGAGGATCATTTTCATTTCAGTGTTTCAACTGTTTTGTGGTTTTTTTTTTTTCTTTTTTTGAAACAACAACAATAACCTCCCTATCTACATGGTACTACAGGACAGCATAAGCTCTATTTTGGTAGAATATGTAAATATACAGCTTGAATGTTTGCCAGCAAATGAAGCGTACTACAGCGTTAAAGCTTACTCAAGTAAGTGATAGACATAAGTGATAGACACTTATGACTGCAGTGGGTTTTCAAGCAGGATGCGAATGCTTACTTTAGTCTTCAGCTGAACAACTGTAATATCCTCTCTGCCTTCCTGACTCCATTTCCTTCTTGGTCTTGTGTCCATCCCCTGCCCACCTTCCTTCCCCCTGCCCCCCGACATCTGTAATTAAAATAATTAGATATATACAAAATCTTCTGTCTGTAAGGCTTGCTATTTCTGAACGTGAAGAGAGTGAGAAGAGTTTGGAAACCAAAGAAAGAGTCTTCCAGAGGATTAGTTAGTACTTCAGTGGGATATTAGACAAGATATGCCTTCGATGACAGAGTCCTCGATGGTACCACAAGTACTTTAGGACTGTAAATATCTCCAATAGCACCAAGAACACCACCATTGCAGAGCTTTAGAGAGTAATTCTGGGTTTACATGGTTCCAGTTTGTTTGCACAGCTTGTTTAGGTGAGAATCTGCAACTGATGAAGTCTATCTCCACATACAATTTTTTTGCAGCTATGAATAGCCCAAGATCTCCTGCTGTAAGATTCCCCCAACACATACACACACACTCACCCTACTGTTGTGGTGCTTATTTATTTGTACCTTGGTTTTCTTTTATAAGACATATTGGAAACATGTCTCATTGAAAACAACAAAGTACTTAGTCTTTTATCCATATTCTCTCTGTCGCTTTTCATTAGAGAATCCCTTCACTTAAGGATAAAAGGGAACTGCTTGAAACAGCTGAGTTTAGTTTATAGCATTGTTACGTTGCTTTTGTCTGTTGCTTGTCTCATCCTCGGAACTGAACACATTCATCCTCTGTAAATCTACAGGCAAGTTTGAGGCTTTCAGAACAACACTGGCGTGACACAAATCCACAGAACTTCTACACTAATACAGAACAAGCAAGAGTCAATAAAGCGCTCAACAGCAGCTGCAATTTACTGAAAATCCTTTACGTTTTTAGCCCTGTAGGCAATCCTTTGTGGAAGCGTGGACTTCATGCGAATTCCTGATAAACAACAATCTACATCAATGTCGTTGTACTACAATTGAAATATTTTCTTTTTACTACAGACAACGCCCTGTGGTTCTGACCATTCTCTTGGCTCTCTTGCCATTTGTAAAAGGGACAGAAGTGGTAATGTGGAAAGTTTCCATTACTTAAATCCAAGTGGGTAACCGAGGCTAGAACCAGGGCTTTTTTACTTTTAAAAAACAAAAGTCTAATAAAAATGTATTTATTCCCCAAATACGGTTTTATCCAATTTTTCCAGTGTGAAGTCCCTGATAGGATATATTATGAGGTAGTATTTCAGAGAGGTGGAGCTCACTAATACAGATCTTTAAGGATATGCGCTTTACACTGATTACACAAGTTGGGGAATATTTTTATTAACAATATTGGTTTTATATAGAAAAAAGAACTTCTCTGAATGAAAAAGTATTAAAATATTTTCTATCAAAAATTTTGTAAAATCAAAAGAACAAGGAAAAATCATTTGAGGATGAAAAATCGGTCAATCTAAAATTATATCAATACAGAAAAAATCAAGTTTCATATTTAATTTTTTTTTAATGTATGACTCAGGGATTGTTCCTCTAAATTATTTTAATACTCATAGTAAAACATATACAGGAGGAAAAAAACCCTAAGGTCATACACCTTCTGGTGCAAGTAATCTGAGCTTTTTTGATAATCAAACCTTTTTTAAAAGGTTTAAAAGAGCTTTCCAAAATGGAATTGTTCCATGCTTCTTTCTTTGATTTTTATCTGAAAACTGGCCTAGAAAATTAGCAGTGTCAGCATTTTTGTTTTGGTGCAACAGTCTGCATCTAGAAATTCTCCGATGATAGCATGCTGCTGAGAAAGACATCCTTTCATAAGAAAACGTAAACCAAGAGTATATTACAATTTTCCAGATGGAAGAATATGTCTGAAACCAAGGAAATGTACTCATTCATGCTCAGTACGAATTCCATTCTCAAAATCAAGACTATAATAATATGGCTTTTACATAACATTGAGTGTATGAGAGAAAAAAAGAAACTTCTGACCGAAGCAAGCTTAAGAGGAGGACAGAGGCAAAAGTCTCTGTCTTGGCCTCCCAACAAGATAATGGATTCTTGCTCTACACAGGTGCTGGAGGTACAAAGTCCTAGTCCCGCAACAGTCAATGAGGGAAAAACTCTCACTGGCTTCAGTGGAATTAAGATTTAATCCAAGGATTTCCTGCCCTGTGACGTCTTAAACGTGTTAATGTATTGGGAGAGAAAACCGTTCCTAAGAAAAGCTAGCATGAAAGAATCAATTGAAAATCATAAATGTCTTCCATTTTACCTCCAGAGGTGATGAATAAAAACAGAGGAAAAAATTACAAGACAGAGGGGAATTCTCTGTCAATATTCAGCTACGTTGTTTCTTAAAAATTTCTAAAACTTTTAACCATGAGGAAGAGAGGAAGAATGTAGCTAAACTGAGCTTTTATAAGCTGAATCAACCCACATCAAAATGCTTCGTTGAAATCAAGATTTTTTTTTTTTTTGGTGCATCAGTGTGGCACTAATCTGCCACTAGCTCAGATGCCTACGGGCTTGATCTTCACTTAGGGCACGCTGACAAATTGTGGCTTTCTTCCAAAGTATTGGTAGGCTGGGACAGATATACTTTGGTCAAATATCTTTGCATTTGTGGTAAAATAGGCACGTGAACCAACATGAACTAATAACAGCACAACACAAACGAAGTGGTTTGCTGCTCAGTGTCAAATGGAACAAAGCACTCCATTTCTCAAAAAAAAGGACAAATATATTTTTCAATTTTTTTTATAGGGGAAATAAAACATTAATTGAAAGCTCAGGGAAAACATTTCAGTGTTACAGCACCAAGTTTTCTTGAATTTTCTATTTCATTGAAGATACGGATATTTGGATTTTTTGACCAATGGAGGAGTGGTAAAACTTGTAGAACAGGAATACTTCCAGTGAAATTGCAGTGTTTAGTTATCTCTTCACAAAAAACATTTTACCCATATATTATGATATTCTTCAAGATTTACTTTTTATCCCAGTGAAATATGAGTGGATCACACTGAGAAACTTGATTTTTTTTTCCTGTCAGGTAACCCTGGTCAGAAGGGAAGCACAATACTAACCTAAACGCAAATGAAGAAGTTGATGCAATACTCCTGAAGAGGATTGTCCATATCTGATTGGCTTAAATTGCTTTCAAGAAAGCAGCTTTCGTTATTTAGTGTTTATATTTTTTGCAGAGATCTTCTAATCTGAATACGACACTAATCTCCGATGTCTTTCTCATCTCCTTTGTGGTAGAAACAACACTATTGGAAGCTATTGCCTTTGAATTTGAAATGAGTTTATTTCTGAAGTTGACTATTTTTTTGAAGGAACTATACTTCACTGAAATTTTACTACCCTGTAGAAATTTCATCTTCATAAAACAACTACTGGCCTATGTCCTATTGAGCTGTCTAAATCCAAAGGACTAATCCTGAAATACATTTAATTGATTATCCCACAGTTGAAAAGATTTTCAGATGATATATAAAGTATACACAATCTTTACAGTTATATAAATACAATATATAGATTGACATCTACACATAATTTGAGTGTGCATGTAGCTGTAAGTATTAAATAAAGCAAAAAGCCCCAAGGGTTCCCTTTCCCAACTACTGTTGGGAATACACAGACTTTAGACAAACAAAGTTGCCTAGTATTGCAGCTGAGGAAGCAGAGTAAATTAGTACGGATACACTGGGAGGGAAAGGGCATTTGGCAATTGTACTTCAGATCAATAACACAGGTAAATATAATTTAAATGAGACCATTATTAAAATACGGCTTACAGCACCAGTATCAGTTCTTAACACTATACATATTCTAAAATACACAAATGCAGAATTCACTTTCCACAGAACATTACCATAAAAAGTCTTACAGAACCCTTTGCAATGCTTGCAGTTTGTTTGTCTATATAAAATAGAATCAAGATGTGTTTTCTGTTGCTTTATCTAAGCTTAGTTTTATTCATTATTATTGATGTAAGTCATTAAAGATGCATATAATGAATATATTAATAATGACACAATATTTCATCTTTTTATTGCAACAGGCAGTGAAAGACATATTTGTCCTTTTTATTTGATTTCTAATGAATAAAGAATACTACTCCAATATAGAAAGATTAATACAGATGTAGAATAATGTCACATATATGAAATCTATATTTTACTATTTAATCACATAGCATAAACTAAGCTAGTATATGGATGTTCTTCTATTGTATTAAACAGATATTTCCAGGGTAGCTAAAACGATTTAGAAAAATCACAGTATTGCTAATTTGGACATAACCATAAAACACTATGGCTTTATTACTATGGTTTAAAAGCCAGACAATAGCTAGGATTCATCATATTGATTAGGAAGAAAGAGTCTTTCCTCTGCTTTTTTTGTTAATACAATGGTGTTTGGTCAAACAGCACTTGCTTTTGAAGTAAAATACATCGAATCACTCTCTACAGAGAGGGAGATAATATCTGGCAGTTAGTAAAAGACAGACAAAAATAACATAGGAGAGAGAGTGTAACACAGCAGAGAGAAAGGACATAGATCAGGCCAAGGAGAAAATAAAAGTAGAAGGAGAACAGGGGGCGGGGGAGAGAAAACACCAACATAAAATTTCTATTTTGAGGACTACCTCCACACACGAGAGAACTAGAAATATGCTTTTGTATTTAAAAGGTCAGACTAGTCTTGTTATCACCCTAAAAACTCAGAAAGCATAACTCTAAAACTGAGTGGCTAGAGACCTGGCTTGCATATCACCTCTACACTTTGACTGCCATAATCCAAAAAGATTTTTAAAGAGGGCAAGAAGCAGCTCTCTCTGCATATGGCAGATAAAACCTTTTTTAATTCTTGCATAGTAGAGAAAAGCAGCAGCCTGTTTTACAAACATGTCATTCGTGAGAGGTAGTTGAACTGCACAGTAAGCCCATCAAGATCACCGGAATGCTAATTAAAACCTGAAAATCAAACATGCATTCCTTACACCACTGCAGAAATTGATCCAACCGGTGACAAAAAATGTTCTTCCCGAAATATATTTCATGTCTCGTGCTGAAATTACGTCAGAAATTGCTTCAGCTCTTCTCCCACTATATAATCTGACCCTTCGCCAATGTGCTCAAACAAATCATGCCACCCATCAGGTTAGAGGGCATGTAATTACAGGTGTATGGGGTAATCTATTCAGTCTGAATATGTAGCAGCTAGAAACTCTGTCTTGTTGCTATTTTTAAAAGTAAAACAAGGCTTGAATATGCCTGAAGCTGTATACAGGCTCTTCACTGGCCTTTCCCAAGGAGAGCAACTATGCTGCCAGTGTGTTTACTCTGTTTATTATAAGAGACTAAGCAGCTTGGGTTGAATTGAACAAGTGAAATCAATATTGCAGACAGCTATGGAGGTATTCTTTTGTCCTGTTTTTATGGCATATGTGGATATTACATGTCAAAATATTTTTGTACACACATTCCTCCAGTCAATATATCTGCAAAAAGTGCCATATCTCATGGCCATCACTAGCAGATCTGGCCAAGCACGCTTAGGCATGGCCAAATTTATCCAACAGTTTTGTAAGGACTGTCCTAGGAATACCTCAGGTCTTCACAGTACGAAACTTTAAACTTTTTTGCCCCCCCCCCCGCCTTTTTTTAAACTGAGGACAGGAATGGGAGGAATCACAAAGCAAATATTAGGTAGAATAAACATTTATCAACTTAAGTTTTTGCAGAACAGCATAAATAACCTATTTAGAAGAGAGCAAAAGAAGGGCAAGAAAGTTGGAGGGGGGGGGGGAGAACAGAGAAAAAGATGGAGATGATCCAATAACAGAAATATTTTCAGGATTTCCAGAATGTTTAATAAATGCATGTTGCAATTTACATTGAGACATGGAAAATTCAATACGGTTTACACCTCCCAGAATTCTGGAGCTGCCAGCTCAGAAGGAATGGAGCACATAAATAATGTATTTTCTGTTATTCTTGGTCTGCAGCTGATCTCCTACTGAGCACTGAGAAAGAGGTTTAGATCCCTAGGAGACAGCTGGTGCTGTCTAGCATGTTTGACTGATTTTGTGAGCAGAGAATGAAAGGCATAAAAGGCAAAATGAGAATCTGAAACCGAAGACGTATTTTCGCCTATAAGAAAACTTGGAAGGTTACAAAGCTGTGCAAGAAGGCACAATTAAGAATAATCTGTTCTAAAGAATCATATTATTTGAAAATGAAAAGTCTCGAGTAGATTGGATGGAAATTCAAATGTGCAGTTTTCTCTGCAGATAAACAGGCTTATGTTCTTGGTAATACATAATACTTTGCGTTTCGACACAAATGCCAGAAAGCTAATGACTGCAAAGGATTTAGATCACTTAAGACTATGGACCTCAAATGTGGAGCCATTTAGGATTCAGCTGCAGTTTTGGAAGACTGAAGTTCAGCTGTTCTTCAACACAACCTGCAGGGAATAAAGGTTTTCAAGCACTCGCTATGTTCTCTGCAGCATGTACTAAACTCATGGGTTCATCTGCTCATTTCAAAGAGCTAGTCAGACTGGAATTAGTAAACCTCATTCCTGTTCTCCAGCAAGCAGGCCAGCTGGAGGAAAAAACACTCCTACAGCTGCTTTTTCATACCTCTGCAGACTATTTATTCCCCTTGTAGGAGAATTCCTCTCTCTGAGCAAAATAAACATCTTAAGCCAGAAGTATATAGTAGAAGTGCATACATCTGATTTTTCCTAATTACAAAGACAGGCCACCAACTGACAGTCCTGATAGTGTCCAAATGCAAACAACTGGGCTGAATACATGCCTTTCCTCACAGGCTTCCTTAATTTGACACGGTAAGATGGCTAGAGACTAATGCTGAATTATGACTCTATCAATCATCATTCATAAAATGTAAAAGCCAACATGCACACAGATGAACTTCCTGTAAGGACGTTTAGAAATTAAGCTCCTTTCTCAAAATAATTCCCTTTCTGACCAGCTCACGACTCCTCCAAGACACCAGGGGAGAAACTTTTTTATCCCTAGCCACAGATGTGGAGTACAGACCAACATGTCTCTTGGACCTGACTCTCCTTCTGCAAGGGCAGCAGCATGCTTTGCAAATCATCTGGCACATTTGGGAAGGGGTTGTTGTGCCAAGAAACTGAACAGAACCTGTGTCAGTATTTCATGTATCAGAAAAACTTTGCGGGCGGGGGGAAGGGGGGTGTCCCTTTACCCTTCCTTTTCTCAGCCTGTTAAGCAGCCCTGGCATAGCCTGAGATAAAGATGATAATGGTGAAATTTGTTGGGTCTGATAAGTAAACTCCTTTCAGATATGAGGCTTCAACAATAATTTATTTTACAGGAATTCAGTAAGATGATAAAGAAATTAACTCATTGCATCCCCCAACTAACAGGTTTCAAAGATAAACCCGTTGTAATTATGCCACTAACAACAGAAGTTCCAGTAAACTCATACAACCTCTATGTAACAGCTGATTTGGCAGAAACCCCTCAAAGACATGTCCCAGCTGGAAAAGTAATTTCAAGAACTCAAGAAAATGAGACAGAAAACTGCTGCTTCTATTCAGTCCTGAATACAGCTAAAACGTATAAATCGTGGTTCATGAAAGAAATATGGGGAGGAGAATTTCACTGCACCACAGATGGATGAATCCTGGGCAGATAACTTTCACAAGATGCACACATTGCTATCACAGTGAGAAAATTCCAAGGGAAAGCAATTTCACACTCCTTATAGGCCACTGTAATCAGCCAGAAAATGAATTAGCATAGCCCAGAGGACAAGGTACTATCAAACAGGGTCTTGATCCAGTGAAGCACTTAATCTTATGCTTAATATTAAGCACCTGAGCTGTTCCATTAAGTCACATATATGTGCAAATCAGACTTGACCTAGCACTAAAAATAACTGAAATAATTTCTAGCAAGTTATCTATTTCTTGCATTCAGTATTTTGTTCTATTCACAGGTTGCCCATGACAATACTCTTATTTTTCAAACTATCCTAAATTATTTAGCATTATACCTGCATATTTCTGTCACTAATGCTTGGGCTGAACCCCATTCACAGTTCATGAAGTTCGAAGTTGTTATTATGTCGATCCATCATATATTATTTACAAATAAGGAGGCATACCTTCTTTTTAATGACGATTAGAGCTTTTAGACTAAAGTTTCTGTTTTGCATACATAAACAAGTTCAAAATTCTCTAATACGTACATGACGTTTTCTTTTTCTGCAAAAAAAAAAATTCCCTTAGTTATTATACATATTTATGAAAAGTGACATAAATGCAATCAAAGTGTAATACTTTGCTTTTATCTGGGCAGCTAGTCAGATGTATTTATTTTTTTCAAATAATATTCACAATGCTGTACATATGCTATCGGTTAATGCACTGAAAATGAAACAGATTTCAGAGACAAATTATGAAAAGAAACGCTCTTCAATCAGCAAGACAGTCCCAAAACAACAGAACAACAAAGAAATATGGACAACTGAGCAGGAAATAAAACTTAGAAACCTGAGAACAAACTTTACATTTTCAATATAGCTAGATAAAATGCCAGAAGTTTGAAATATGGATAGGAGGAAAAATAAGATTAGACAGTCCCAGGATTGGCTTGAGAATCACTGAGCTTTAATCAGTAACTTGTAACATCGGCAGAAGTAAGACAAATAACTTTCAGATGAAATAGTGTTATAGTACAGAGAGGTCAACCTTCTTCTATATAGAGTTAGGTTAGGACATTTTGATTCAATCTAAGGTGATTCAAGTCTTCTGAACAATTTAATTCTGCTGCTCCAAGGGGCAGGGCCTTGACCAAGGGAAAGGTGAAATGAGAGCAGAAGTGACAGAGGGGAAGGGAAGACAAGCCCAGAAAAGCAGGACTGCGGCAGGGTGGGAAGGGAGGAGTGTTCTTGGCATTGATGCACCTGGGCAAGAATACCACCTACCACCAGTATAGAAGATTCAGTATTATATTGCTACATAAAATTCTGGCAGGACACCTACTGGGAATGAACTACACCTGCAAAATTATGCTATCAAAATGTCACCATTTGCATTCCAATTCACTGTATCTGTGGACCTGTTACTTCTAATAGCACAATTTCATATTTAGATATATGTATTTAGCATATGCACTAAAATGGTGAATAATACCAACATATATTTTTCCTATTTCTTCTCTATTTCTTCATAATCCCCGTCCAAAACTGGCATTTTAAAGGACCCACAACTAAATGAGGTTGCAGATTGCCGCTCCCTTCTAAATTGAGGTTCAGAGCTTACACATGTTGTGAATTAACTAAAACATTAACCTATATTACCTTGCCAGAAAAAATAACCAAAAAAGATGTCTTGAATATACAGGGAAAGCCAAATCAGTTACAGCTCTTGTAATCAATTTCCATTTGCAGTGGGATTTTAAACCATTATTTAAGTGACTACAGCACACTTCGATCTCAAGGATGGGAACTAAGGGTCTCTTTCAGCAGAGATCTCAGAGAAGTATTGCTCTTCATGCTTGCCAAGTTTGTTAAATGTGGACCTACATGGAAACTCTAACAGCGTTATCATTTCTCACTTCTCCACAGTCTCACGCTCCCGTAATAAGGCAGTAAGAAAAAAACCCTTTTGGATTAATCAAAATTGTATCAAACTGAATATAGCCACTCCTTACAGGTTTGCTTTGCATATACTTGATCTAACTGAAAAGACTTTTGGACACAAAAAAATCCTTCTTCTTTTCATGAATTTTGTAATAATTCCTTTCTTCAAGTGTTTCAACATGAAAGGCTTTTGGAACTGTGACTATTAGAAAAGATGTATATTTTTTAAAAAATAAGTGAGGTAAAGAGATGACTTTCCATTGTCTCCTGCAGGGAAGTTTCACCAGAGACTGTATTAAACTCTAAAGTTATCAATTTTTTTTTTTTTTGCAAGAGACAAGTGCACATTGCTGTATCCGCGTGCTTGTGTTACTGCTTTAAAAATTAATAAAAAAACATATTTCCTTGCTAAGATAAGGATTTTCTCCCAGCTCTGACATAAACCTGCAGTCCATTTCACTTTTAATAAGTAAATGATGAAATAATTTTTCATTGCTAGCAATACTGTCACTTCACTCCTTTAGCTTATTACATCTCAGTGCTGCTGTTTGCAGATGGAGTGACCAACAATGTTCACCATCTATTTTAGCAACCAACTATCTGCTCCATTTTTATACTGTTTGGCTGTCAGAATTTTTTCCTTTGCCTAATTCAGCACCACAGAGACTCAGAAAAGGGAACCTGTATGTGAATACTCTGAAGATTTCTAGATTTCCAAGCATTCATCCTTAAAACGCATTGGGTTAGCCTTCACGACCCATTATTTTGGCAACCAAGGTCAAGTGGAGACATTCAGTTGCTTTCTCCAAAACCAGAACACTTTGGCAACCCACTCCAGACAACCAGTAATCAAGGAATTAGCATTACATTGCCCACAAATAGGATTTTATTTATTGTACTGCAGACTGCTTACTTATAAACCTTATCTAAAAAAATCCATATGGAAGAAGGATTTATAGGACAAAAAAAAAAAATCATAGTATAATAGAATGGTTTGGGTTGGAAGGGACCTTAAAGATCATCTAGTTGATAATCTCAAAAAAAAAAAATCTCAATTTACAGCAAAACAAACCAGAATGCTCATCACCTAATAATTTAAAACATGTTTTACTGCAAACAAATTATCTGACAGTAGCGCATGTGCACTGGTGATGAACGTCAGAAATGACCACTTTCAAGTGTTGACACAAAAAGTCCCCTCACCCCAAGTCCAGACCATTATCCATTTAAACTGAATCTCTGTAGCTGACAACACAGTGCACGTACCAGATTCTGTAGGACAGTACATAGGCTAACTTTTGCTATTTTCTCCAGAAGGACCAGAACTGTATGCAACAGGGGCAGCCTTTTCAGACTAGGTCAAAATCAATTTCAGGAAAATCATGGGTAGAGCAATCTCTCTTGTCCTTTCCTCACCTTTTTGTGAATACCCATTAAAGATATGTTACCAGTGTCTACAATATTGTTGCTATTCAAGGATAAAGTGACAACACTTCAAGGAAAAGGGTAAAAATCCTAAAAGACATCAGAGTCTGGATGCTCATCTGCACCCAGTTAGACCTGGGTCTTGTCAATATTACACTGCTGTTGGTTGCTCTCATCCACTTTTGCTTGGCCAGACACAAAAATCTCCTTCTGTTACAAAACCTCATGCATTTTTCTGAATGTCTGCTCCGGGCAGTTTTTCTGAGGAGATACACAAATGGCCATGGTACAAAACATGACCATTGGGTAGCTGATAATAAGAATGAATACAGTCACATTGCTAATTAGTATCTGCAGACTGGTCTCACTTCTATTCTGACTTCTGGCTTAAATATATTTAAACCTTAGATCTATTCCTGACAGAATGATTTTAATTTGGAGGCTGACCATTGCAGAGACTTCATCTCTTCTTGAGAACTTTAACCTCCTGTGACAAAATTGAGCGCATTTGCTGACAGAATGGTTTCTGTGAAGGACCCTTGAGACGAACAAACAGATGAGGTTTTACTGGGATGACCTGATTACAGAAGGGTGTGGAGAAATTTCTTGGCTAGGATTTTAAAACATACCAAGTAGTGAGTATGCCTAATATCCCATTATTTTACACATGTATCATGGAAGTAGAGTTGGGACAGTGATGAGCTGTCTTGAAAAAATTGCATCTGAAGTGATCAAGTCTTTAAAAAGAAAATAAAAGTCAGCAATAAAATTCTCAGCCAAAAGGTCAGAGAAGTAGAGCACTTACAATCACAGCAAGAGGTCTACAGACTGTTAAGCAACAGTCGAAACATGAAAGAGAAATCTAAAGATTCAGTGAAGAGCCTACAAGACCTCCTTTAGCACTGATTTTTGCTGCTAAGACAATGAGATCAGAGCAGCAGCTTCAGAAAAACTGTTATACCTGGTAATCATGGATACCCAGGAAAAAGAAAAGGGATAAGCAAGAAACCGTTTGCTGAATTGTGAATTTGTCTCTGAACATGAAGAGGCAGAGAAATCGCCTCTACAGCTTAGAACAGCCAGACAAAGGAATGAGCTTGAAACACGGGTGAGGAGGGGCTTGAAAGCATTTTAGGATCTTACCTGTCCTTGCACTGTTAACACATAAGAGAGACACTTGCCACAATGTTTTCATGCTGAATTGCCTTGCAGAAACAGAAGAGAAATGAAAAAGAAATGAATAAGCAGAACATCTGCTCAGCTGGTTATTGACTGATGTCTTTTCTCTCTTCCTTTCCACAGTTTCAGTTTCTTCTTAATACCTGAATGAAATCGAGCCACAAATTCTAGGAATCATTCCTATGGCACCAAGAGGCCATGCTTGAGTACTTTGCTATGCTGACCATGTGATATGAGATTAACAGTTTGTAAAAAGTGTTGTTTTCCAAGTTTTGAAAACCACACATAAAAACTCACGATCCCTAGGATCATGCATTTAAAAAAAAACCCAAGAAGTAGGGAAATTACGTACAAAATTAAAATACAGTATTAAAACCACAGAAGTCCACTGTCAGTAAAAGGGATAATAAATTCTAAGGTGATGACTAGCTTTTTCTGATTAATAAATGCCCCCAAAAGGAAGGGAAAATAATCTTTTACAATGATACTGGAAATTTTTGTAACACGTTAACAAAAAGTAGTGGAAGCAATGGAAAGGACCCGGTATTGCTATGTAGACTCACCAGTTTAGAAATAAAGGCTTTCCATTGGAACATTCTTATTTGTTATAAGAAAACATGTTTCATCTGAAACTTTACTGTCAAGGTTTTGGTTTTCTCTTTTTAACTAAAACTCAAGAAACTTATTGGACAAATATTCACAACCTGCCTGGACCACTTTATGAAAATTCAGCTGTACAGGGAAATTAGAGCAAGGTAGAAGTGCAACTGCTCAAAAACAGTGGGGAGAGAAATTTAAAAAAAAAAAAAAAAAAAAAGCTTATTTGTTATTCAGCATTCTCAGCATTAAACTTCCTCATAAAAAAAAATCTCCCCGTCTATGAATGCAAAAGGAACACAAGTAACATACAGTCTGGAGAAAGTACCCTTAGAACAATATGTTGAATCACGGTCTATAATTTATATCCTTCACTGAATCAGCACAGAAAAAGGTTATCTGAGCAATTTGAGAATTAATTCCAGATTAAACAAAGCTGTTTCTGTACAAAAGTGTAAGCAAAATTTTGAACAGATGTCCATTACTGTGGCATTGCTTCCCAGGGATTCTCAGGGTACTTTGTAAACTAGGCTGAACTTCTCCATTTTTTGTCAAAGAAAGAAAAAAAAGGAAAAAAGAAAAAAAAGAAAAAAGTAAATGTAGTTTGATATTTCCCTTGCTGTCAAGTTCTGATAGCAGTTGTCATAGCTAGTGTATTTAGCAATCCAGATGTTTAAAAAATATATTTCAAGACATTCAAAGTTATTATTTTTCATGTTAAACTCGAGGGGGGAGTTACTTTTGTTTTTTCATTCTAGGTGTTTTTTTCCTTTATGGTTTAACATCTTTTTTTTTTTTTTTTTTTTTTTAATGAGAGTGATTTCCTTTGTTTTCTATGAAAAATAAAATTATCAAAATAATTAGCTGATTCTACAAGCTGGTTGCTGAAAAGTAAAGATGTTAAGACTCAATAAAATCATGAAATTCAATAGTAAAATTGCTACTCAAAAAATTCTTTCATGAATATATCTTTGAAAGGAGTAAATACAGTTTTCCCAGATGAATAAGATTTTCAAGTTATATTATTTTTGATCTCTGATTTATCCTTCTGGAAAGTTTTCATAATTTCATTGAAAATTATAACCTTTGATAAAACACTTCAAAAGCTTATAGCAACCTTTTCACGTCCTATTTAATTCTTGGATTTCTTCATAGCAATTTCTGTTGAGGTAAATTACATTTCTACTGAGCTGCACAGGCTTAATCTTTAAAATCTTTAAGCTTTTTCAATAATGTTATACTTGGAATGACATACTTGAGAAAATATTAGAACAGGGTGCCATAAGAAATTTCATTCCATATGAAGAAACAGTAAGACAACGTGGATGGGTTTGTTCTTTGCTCCTGAACAGCATTTATGTAAGTAAGTAATACTATGTTGCAAAACCAAAGTGAGGTTGAAAGCCCTACTGTTATGGAAATTGCCATTAAATGTTCTATTTTCTTCACTGAGAAAGTCTTATTAAACAAAAATACATGGTATGTAAGGCGCAGATATCTTTATTTCCCCTCTTGTTTGAATATGACTATCCAAAGCTAAAAACCCACTCCCATTGTGCACTGAACATAAATGCTTATCAACAAGCCTGGAATACAAAACATATCTAGTGATAGAAAAGAAAATGTCCACAGAATCTCAAATACCACTGTGCATTACTAACTAAAATGCACTGAGCTAGAGTCTAAGGATTTTATTTATGATACCAAACCTTATTTTGCTGGTTGTTGCGCAAGTAACAATAAAGCTTGACAGATTCATCCAGAAGCTTGACAAACATAGACTTTCTAAGTGAATGTTCACATCGAGGTGGTCTCCTAAGCATCCCACTTTCAGCTCCATCATAAGGGAACATCAGGGGTAGTGTGACAACGTAGTAGAGCAGACCTATATTTTGGGAAACAATCCACCATGAAATCCAGTTGCTAATAGATTTATTTTTATGCTGCTCTAAGTTATATCAAAGAGCATTTTTACAACGTCAATGTGTAGCATAAGAACTGGGAAGAATATACTTAGCTTTGAATCACCTTCTTTCCTTGCCCCTTTGTTGCACCAAGTGCAGGCAAGCTGTTTATTTGAACCCAAAGGCCTTTGGACAGTCTCAGCTCAACAAACAGATATGATGTATGGCTACTCACACTCCTCCTCATCTGTTGCTATGGCATTTTGCCTGCTCACAAGGTGATTGCACAATTTTGCTATGAAAGTCTGCACCAAAGATCAAAAGCTCTCCCGTGGCACAGTGCTGCCTCTGCCATCTGTTTTGCATGACGTTTGACAGGTCCAGGGAAGAACGGATGAGAAGGCAATATGATGTCATGCTTTTACCTATTTTTCCTCACTAGCTGGCATTTTGTCCCACCTTTCTTCCACCTGCTACTTGGAAAAATGTGGACAAAAAACCCACTTTGAAACAGAAAAGAAAAAACAATTAGCCTCCCTCAGGTTACACCTCATTCTGTAACTGAAGAAACACATAGTAGTTGCTAAACAGAAACTAATAGGTATCATCCTATATGTAACAGCTGCAAGCACCCTTTAGGAAGCAATAAAAAAACCCTACCAAAAATCTTAAGAGTTCCCAACAACACAAGGTGAGTTGTGCCCTAGTACCCTGTTGTTAACACATAAATAATGTTAAATAGTTGTGCAGAAAAAAAATCATTTAGAACAGAAAGCAATATGAAAAGACAAAATAAGTATGAGCATCTGAATAATATCTCATTTGCCTTTATATAAGAACATCACAAAGACATCCAATGCAATTTTGAAGGCCTTCAATAACAACTGCTATTTCTGAGTATACTCTAAACCACAAGCCCGATGAAAATTTCCTATTTATCATCCCTGACCCGTTCAGATTCCCAAATGTTCTCACTGTAGGCACTGAAATGAAGACACAAATGTTTTTCTCACCACAGGCAGTCACATCTTTCCACCTCCCTATGTGGGATAGTTCTTATGTTACCAAAGGATATGCCTGCAAATCAGAGTATAGAGGCATTTCTTGGGTCCAGATGAACTGTTAGTGCAATTCAGCAGCTCACAGCAATGTTCAAGAGAACAGCTATTACGATGAAGCTAATATAGCTAGTCCTCCAAATGACAACCTCATTTCTAAATTATTTACACATATTAATTTTTTCTCCCCATGCTGTTATGCATTTGAATTGTTTTGCTCTCATTTATAGCAGTACATATCATGGCTGAGATTTTCAAGGCCAGGAATCCCTTAGGTGGCTTTGAAGATCTAAACCTAATCTTTTAGTTTATGCTCATTTATAGTGGATTTGCAAAGGAAGATGCTCTTTCATTCCAGCAGGCAGCTTATGCAAATTAGTTTTCATTATCAGATGCCCATCCTTCAGTATCGTCATTAATTAGCAGACTAGATACTGTGAAAAATGTCTTTAGCTGGTCATTATAATGGGCCAAAATGAAGCCAGGCTTTCTTTGCTATAAGAAGCTGCAGAAATCAATACATTTACTGAAAAATCTTCCCAGTGGTACAATGGCTTATTTTATATTAATATGGTAATGAACATAAAAAAGAGATTTGATTAGTATTTTTGCATGAAAAAGCTGTAGTACATTTCATGTTAAACCAATGCTGCAAAATGTTTGGTAATGTATATTGAGAAATGCAAGCAGTGACCCACGCTGTGAGAAGAGTTGTTACATGCTGTTTCTGAGCATTACAACATCAAAATCATAAGACTTCTTTAAAGGAAAGATCCCATTCTTGTTCAGCAGGTCCAGGAATGAATGAACGAGAAACCAGCTTGCAGTAAAGTACAGCTGCTCAACACCACCTAAAAAGACCTCCTTAGTTTGGGATTGTTGTGGGCAAAAATTTGTTTTCAAAATCAAATGCAATGTCTCCTTGAGCTATTCTCAAAAAAACACTATTGGAAACCTCTGTCCAACCCTTGGACTCACACTTCCAAAACAACATTTTACAGTCTCCTCCAAGCACCTTATCCACCTTTAAATTCTTCTATTATTCACCACCTTAAATAAATAGTACTCTCCTATACTTTAACACTATATCAGATATGATACTATATTAAAAAATGGCTAAATCAGGTCTCCTATATTGCTATCATATAAAAACCCAATTACCTTATTATTACTCTTCTAAAGGAAACATTAAAAGGGAACATTGAATTAGTCTGACATAATCTACGTTGGGATCAAACGTATCTTTTTTGTTTTTCCTCTGTTTTACTTTAAGTTTAGCCATCATGTCCATCAAAATATAACTTTTTGTAGTACTGAGGTCATAGTAAGGAGATGGAGCATTTTCATTCAACTCTATTTTGTTTTCATATAGGGCCTATGTTTCTTTTTTCCAGTCATTAAAGTGGCATTGACAGATCCATTAAAAATTATGTCTTGTGGATTTATGATTTCACGTGCCGTTAATTTTGCAGCAGAGATTATCCAGGCCTCCTGATTTCAGTACAGAATATAGGTTAAATTTTGATCCCACTTTGGACAGAAAAAGTTCCATTATCATTCCCATGTGGTCTCTACTACTAGCCTCAAATACATGATTAGCATCCTTATCAAAAACTGACTGAAGTATTTATGTAATATTTGGAATACACTTAAATTTTCCTTAATCTCTAACCCAGCTTCAGTATATCCCTTCCGTTTTCTTTTTTGCGGAGTCACCTTTCAGTGTTTTCCCCAAATACTTTCACTTGCTTCTCGACATTTGGTTAAATAACAAAAATGGCTATTAATCACATAGCTCACAATTCCCACAATACAAAGAACAGAGCTGCAGAGAATATTTTAAACAGGTAAAAAGCTTAATCTTGTAACTCTAATTGTCATACAATAGATTTGCTGATTCCATCAGGGAAAGAAGGATTTCTTTGCTTTGTCACACAGTGTTCATTTACATTAAGTATAGAAGAAAGGAAAAGCTCCGTATGGGCTGCAGCTGATGCAAGTTGCGGGTGCCAGATTCGGAGCCTCCCTGTGCTCATGCAGAATAACTGATATCCACTGGTTGTCACCTGCTGGCTGGGTCTGAAGGACAAGCCATTCCTTAAATAAGGCAAGGTGCAAAGCAGCCTGCCGAAGTGCACAGCCAGTGCCATATCCCCCCCACTGCCTCACTCCTCCTGTTGGCCTAGGGGGACCACGGGCCCTTTGTCCTTTCTAAACAATTACTTCTTCTATACCTACCCCAATCGACAGTGCGTCTCAGAGAGAATTGTTTCTGAAGTTTTCTGTTTCTACTGCTGACATGCATCATTTAAGCTTGTTCCAGTTCGTGACCCTCTCTATCCTTCCTCCTTTCTTTGAAACTTCAAATCTTGCTACTTCAGCTCTGAAATGTTCTCATTTCACACTTTTCAGCAGTCAAGATTTTCTTGTAGTTGATTTTCATTGATAATCCAAAGTATGCATGATATTTTAACTGCGAAGTTTCATCCCAGATATCCCAAAGAGAAAGATGGAAGCTATCCCAGAATAAAGGAGTGGTATGAAAGTGGAAAGGAGATTTGGTATATCACGAAACTTTCAATAGTTCAAGAGATAAAAGGAAAAAAGAAGATTGGGAAACAACTGACTTCATAAATAAATGGTGACACTAATGGCTATGGAAAGTATTAACTTAAGGAATCAGACAGCGTTAAGCCTTTTGGGTAATTGGACCCTGTGTTTGCATACTGTAAATCTAAACTTGACTCCAATCCCAAGAAAACACAACATAGTTAAAGAAATATACCAAGCTGATGATACAGTTTTAGTTGCTTATAGCCACTATAAGTGTACACAATCTTGGAAAGTAGGAATCACTGCCACTTCTATACAAGGTCTCAATATTTATGAAAATGGAAGAGAAGAGATCTTTTGTTAGAGAGCTCTTAGCAGGTGAATACCAAATTCAGTGGCAATATAATAACATAGATGAATATTTTATTAAAGCATTTAGTAAAGATAAAAACAAGAAAGGCAGTGGTTAAGAGAAAAAAAAAAGCAGAATGAACAGCAGTAAAATAATTAGGTCATGTAAATATCTTAACAGTTTCACTGTGTTAAAATATCTCTGCTAAATCAGACAGTATATCCTTATCATATTGTATTATCCCTGACAGATGGATGTAAGAAGACATACAAAAACTAAGTTTAACTCTAAATGACAGTACAAAATCAATAATATAGTCAATACAGCTTCAGGGTACGTGAAATTATCTGAGTATATTAGTTAAATGTGAATCCACATATGGAAGTGTGTCAGGGAGACAGGGAGAAAATGAGTGTAAATAGTTTCACGCTGATATACATGCCTGCATAAAGCAGATAAATTGAGAATTAAGCTGAATTCCAAACAACCAAGAAGATGAAACACCACAGAGAAACAATTTACTTATGTCAACGTCAGCTAACACATACATGAGCAATTTGAAATCACTATGAAAAGACACACCATTAACATTTCAGTTTCCTGAGGCAAGTAATACAATTTAGAAATGCTTAAACTTTTTCCATTAATCTCGCTGCAGAAAAGAGAAAAAGTAAACACACTATTTTATAGTGTTTTGTAGTTATAGTTAAACTCAGGGAGATTACACCATTCACTTGCTTACGCTTTGTCCCTACACTTCTGAGTCACCACTTTCATTTTTGTACCAAGACTCAAATTTTCCTTTTCCCCTCCCTACTGACAGTAAAGGTTTTCCACCTCCTCAGCCACATGAGCTGAGTCTCAATCACATAATGCATCTTTACAGACTTCACTGATGTGGCAGTGACCGTAAAAAACAAACCACATGCATGAATAGGTGCGGATGCGCCTCCAGCTGAACCCCCTCCGTCCCCGAGGAGGTGAGCCTCCAACTCTCATCATTCACGGCCATTTGGCCGTTGCCCCTCTTTTTCAAAGAAAAGGCGAGAGGCCAGCTGGAAGGCTCTCGGGGTTGGGATCTAGTCTACTGGCTGGCAATAGGACACACACGTGTAGGTTATATTTTGGATGGAGGCATTCTTCAACCCTCCCATTGGAACAGCGATACATTAACGTATTTCAGATTTGTTGGAGCAGAGAGCAGGAGGATAGCTGTCTGTACATTAGAACCTTCAACTGAGAAAGCAAAATCCAGAGTTCTGGTCACTGAGCCAAGTCTAATTCTGTGTTTTACATTAAACTGCCACTGGCTCCTCTTATTCTGAAAAATTACACTGAAAGTAAGTCATATTGAAATGTCTGCATGGACTTGATATTTGCTGCAGAAGCCTGCTAAATGGTCTTGCTCATGGCTATGGCTGTATCTCAGTTTTCAAGTGGTGACATTTACAGAAATTGATAAACAATCACAAATAAGAAGAGGCATCTACTACCCATCACAGTTTTTCCTGTGGGCAATACCAACAGCGCAGTAAGTCTTAATTCACTCTCTTTTTGTGTTTCCATTACTAACACAGAGCACGCTAATTTACTACACCAGAGCTGAAAAATCTGTTTGCAGGTGCCACAAACACTGCAGTGAAGTCAGGAGAGAGACTACAAGGTCCTAGGAGGTTCCTATTCACAATGCTCCAGGCACCAAGTAGAGGAGGAGGTAGATCAGCCCATTACAGACCTTTTAGTGCTAAACGAAATACAACAATAGAAACTATACCTCAGAGAATAAATGTGAACTGTCAGCGATGACGAGCTGGGATGAAGCAGCAGCCCTTCTTTCTATCTATAAATTTGGTGATAACCACAATGAGGGGAAAAAAAGCTAGAGGCAATTCTTAAGTACTATGTGGCTCATTCATGAAACGGGATTCCTGTGATAGACACATTAAGAGATGCACATTTTCTCCCTCCTATTGCCTCTGTTTTGGCCAGACTGATACAGACTAGCTTCAGGAAGTAAATGTGCAACTTCATTTTGATGAATCAATTACTAACTCAGAGCTGCAATGTAGCAGAAAAGTTGGAACAAAACTCCCCTTTCCAGACAAAAATGTACATACCTAATGCTATTTCATAGTTCAGTAACACTTGAAACCTTTTGATTATTTAGAAAATCTTTAAAATCTGCAGTGGAATTGGTATTTTCATGAACCAATACAACTGACATGTAATAAATATTTGCATATTTATAGTGCAATTAGTGAACTATACACCTGAAAAATGAAAAAGCCATTAAAGAACTGATATTTGCTAGTTGAGAAACTTACCTTTGTTAAAACAGTAGACCAGTGAAGCGGATGATCTAGCAATAAAATAACTACAGAAGTCTCATCTACCTTAGATGAGCATTTGGCATTGATCTTAGAGAATATAAGAAGTTATTTCAGCTTTCTCCCATCTCTGCTTTCTTCAGCACAAATTACTCAATTTTAAAGACTCTACCATGTAGGATAGTACAATAACATTTCCATGAAAAGATAAATAAAACTCAAATGAATATAAATGTTGTTGCACCTCACTTTTCTTATCACAGGCACTAAAATAATAATCTGATAGGTTATATTTAAGTATAGGTAACAACAAACTGTGCTTACTTATGGGAAAAGGCAACACATATTCAGGCAGGGGAAATTAAAAGTTAATACAGAATAATACTCTAAAAAGAAGTACTATGCATGCCATCACTATATACTATTATGTCAAACCTGTCATTACAGTCTCAAAGCCACATGTATTAAACAGACATTTGACCTACAGTTTTCAAAAAAACAGTTCTGTAAGAATTGCAAGTCTTAGTTCTTAGGAAACCAAAGCAAAGCAATCTATAACATATCATAGAAATGTCATGAGGAAGGCCTACTAGGTTGTCTAACGCAGAAAATTTCCTGCTACTGTTTTACTGAGTGCTTTGTCCAGTTAATAAGTAATTGATTGACTGGACTTCCAACAGAAAATTCCCTCTTACCAGCATTTTTGGCCCTGTCTTTTAACTTGTGTGGGGTTTTTTTTTGTTGTTGTTTTGTTTTGTGTTTTTTTTTAAATCCTGGCCACGGGTGGATCATTCCTGATCTCTCAGACTTGAGAACATTGTGCCCAAATGTGTCCCCAGAACCATTTCCAGAGTGGAAGCTTGAATACCCACTTGCTTCATAATTTCTGTGAGTATGCGTATGCATATCTTGTGGAGTCAGAAATACCTTTCGCTCAGCTACAACAGAATCAGAAAAAAAACTTGAGTCGGAGACCACTGAATCCACTGCTTTCAACAGCATTGGTCAGGACTTGTATTACGTTGTCTTTCTTCCTGCCTTATGGAATGATGATTCATGACCACTTGCCCAGTGAACTTCTTAAAATATAGCTGAAATACCTCACTCTCTGCTCCTTACACCCAGTACAAACTTTACTTCAGGTGCATTGACAAACTTTGCCTTTTTGTTTGTGTGGAGGGATAGAATACACATAAAATATTAATTCATGTTCAAGAATACATAGTTCGTCTTGAAGAATAGAGGCATATGGAAAAGTGGTGCTTCAGTATTTTAAGCTGGTTTTGTAGAGGATCTGATACAACACCCATGAAATCTTTCTATTGCCTTCAACAGGCATTAGATTAAGTTATTTGGAGTCTGTGTATGCAGACTGCCATAGCTATTGTATCATGAGGAAGAACATCTGACTGCTAACGTATAATAACATTAGCATTGAAAGAGTGAAAAGTACACATAAGGAGCTCCATAAATTTGTTATAAAACCCATTGCTAAATGTTATTTAGCATTTGCTCCTGAGGCTTAGTGTTACACTAAATTAATAGTGTTATGGTTTCTATTCAACAGATTCCCTTAATGTATTACATAAAAGACTAAAAACCACACTATAGTAACAATGGGAATCACATTTAATCACATGAAGAACAAGTATGTGTCTTTAATGTCTTAGTTTTGTGCCTTCAGACCCTACTCTATAGCCCAAAGCATAGTCTGAACATCTTGTTATTTCTCAGGTTAGCATCAACATATACAGACAGCTGCATGGATGTGTAAATATAACAATTTGAGAATACTAAACATGTAAACATTAAGATAGGCCTGACACAGCATAAAAGTCCATGATGTACAATACCCTAATCCGTTAAAGACAACCTGATTAACCATTGACTTCAGTTGTGTGGCACTGTGCACTTTAGGATCACCCAGGAAATTTTCAAGAAAGGACTCTCCCATGTCAGGGGGGAAAAGATTTTCTGTATTGATTTTGTGTCCCTTGCTGGTGGTGTTCATGAGTTGTGTGCATGACTAGAGAATTTGCAAAGCTTCTAGAGCATTTGGAGGGATAAGGAAAGGAGAAGACGACAACATCCAGGAATTAGACTCTGGAACACTCAGGCAGTCTCGGTGAAGAAGTGTCACTACTCCGCAATTCCAATTCAGTGATGCAGATGCTGCTTTGGGGGAACTTCTCAAATACACTTGCCAGAACTGTTAGAGACTCACGGGAAAGCCTCCTCATTCAGTCCGTCTCCCACTGTCTTGCTGCATGCCGGGGATATGCCAGCAGACTCTCCTCACTAGAATGCATTCCTTCCAAAGCACGTCCCCTGCTGCATGTCCAGCTCCAAAGCTACATTAGCTTAATAAGGAAATCCCCCATGCTTTCCTCAGCATCAGGGTGCTGGTCTATCAATTACTGCTCCCTCCAGACTAAAATGTCAATGGTTTGCAAACTTCACCAGAATTACTGCAAGTGCCTTACAAGTAAAGAGTTAAGTATTTGAGCTAGAAAGAGCTAAAAAAAAGGCATTATGATAAGAATATACATTGTAACAAAACACTTACTAGTTTTAGAGAGATTTTGTACAGAAATGAAATAAAAATGTCATAACAATCTAATTGCTCCAAGAGTAATTTAAATAGCTATCTGGGAGCTAAGATTCCATTGCCAGGCAAGACCATCATCAGGAACACTGCTGTCACTAAAGGTGACTGCAATCTGGGGACAAATGTATCCTCATACACTTATTTTCTCCCTCTGGTATTTCAATCAAATGCAAACCTTTGCAATGACACTGCTCTTTGGAGGACTTCCTGTGATTTTTAGACTGTATTCTTATCAAGATCTTAAATTAGGGATTGTGCCACAGAGCTTGGGAAGTGCTGACATTCCTATGGCACAAATAAGTAAAGTCTGATCAGACCTACAGGGACTAAAGGGACACTTCAGGTACTGTTTAAAATGTAAGCAAAGTATTTACCTGTTCTGAAAAAAACGACTGTAGTGTTGCCACAATTCCAAGTATAATTTACGTGCATAAATTTTATTTCAGACTAATACGTACACTGACACTGAAAATCACAACTTACTCTCCTGGACATATATTGCTTGTGATTCTTTGATTCACTATCTGCTTTTCATGAGCACAGGCATAATAGTAATCAAATGACTCTGAGCTTAACATAAGTTTGGAATGAGCTACCTCCAGTTGCAGTTTTGGAGGATCCCATGAGAGCTACTCTCCATTCTGCCTGTGCCCCACTCCAACCTCTCCCACTGTCTGTATCCAACACGTGGAAACGTTACACTTCATCTTGAAAGTACTTTCAGGTTTTGTCACTTTCAGCTAAGATCTTTCTTTTATACTATGCACCATGCTTCACTGCATAAGATTCACTTTTTAATAGCACTGAAAAAAACATTTCAGTCTTTTTAATTCTGACTATACAGATTCATATCCTCCAGGTATAGACACAATGGTGATCCTTAATAAACGTGTGCCATCTTCCACTAGTAGAAGTTACATAAATTGAGTTAAGGTGACTTTGAGCTAAGCTCTGGGTAATACTGAGTGCCCAGTTCCCACTGAGTTGAAATCTCGTATGATCTGGCCCATTACATACTATAAATTTAATTTTAGTCCAATTTAACTTTAAACTAGTTGCCAGAGTAATGAAGTTTTCTCTGCAAAGTCATTCAATCAATCCAAATTCTGCTCACCCCCAAGTAGACATCCACAATTGCATCTGGGAAATGAAATTCCTTTTTCTGATGGTTCTGATGCTTTCATTTTTCTCATTGATGGCGTTATTTTGGCTATAGTGTGTGTCATGCTTTGGCTTACATTCCTTTCCTCTGGAAAATTTCAATTGTAGTTTTCTCACCTTATTTAGGAAAGAGCTGTTAAAAATGCAAGTTATTTAACTTTAATAACAACAAAAGTGTTGGGAGTACCTGAAGTCACATTTCAGTCTCTAAAAAGCCAAAAAGAAGGTAACATTTTGTACAACGGCAGAGGCTAGCTGATGTCAGGCGATCTGAGAGTAAATAAAAACCAACAACCCTGAGGTTATCACTAACCTTCAGATCTCCTTCTTATTTAGACATATATCTGATTTTAGGGGGAGGGAAATGTAATTTAGGTCTCCAGAGACCTACATTTAATTAGTTTCTAATCCATTTCTACACCCAGTGCCTCAGAGGGTGATTTCATCTTTAAATACATCTAATTGGATGTGGTTTAATTGAGAAAGGCTACAACGTGCATAATAGAACTACCAGGAGTTAAAGTACAGTTTTATATTTTAATGTGTTTATATTTAATTTAAAACTCAGTAAACAGGGTTTCACTCTCTGCTGGAGTAAGTTGGTGAAACCCAATTAACTTCAAAGGGACTGTTCACAGTGTGTAGCATATGTGAAAGTCTTGGATGATTACAGTCTAAGGACACCTGCAAAGCGTCATTTAAGGTCAATGAAAAGAAAATATTTCATACTCCTTTTGCAACACCTCTGAAAAGTTCAACTTGATAGTGGGAGGGGAGGGAAAATTGCTTTGCTGCTCCTTCATTTGATTGAATTACTAATCTTGAATTAAATTATTAATTTTGAGTTAAAATATTAAATTCTGATAAAAATGTATATTTATTTGAGCTGAGGAAATAAACTGCATTTGATAAATTCATCCCTCCATACTGCTAATTCTATATGAAAACATGTCAGAAGTACTGATAGCACTAAATATTCCAAGCAAAACTAAGCTTCTGCAATATAAATTTTACCACCTGAAATTTTTTCTGCATTTAAGCAGCTCATTAAATGGTGCAAACTTCCAAAAACTGTATGCACACGAGTCTTTCCCATGTCACGCCATGTAAAAAAAGTTTTGTAAAATGTAGGCCTAAATTAGTACTTGATAAATTACATAAATCAAGTAGACATATTTTTGCTTCCTAACCACAGACTTTTCTACCGTACTCATTAGATTAGAAACTCCCTTCGGAACAATTTGAAAGAACTAATACACACTACTGAAAAGTTGTTAGTGTTGGTGATTTTGCAATTTAATTTTTATGAACGAATATACAAATAGTTCAATTTAAAATTTACATATTGCAAATATCCATTCAAATCAAAATAATTTGAATTCAAATTAAAAATTACTCCTTAAAAAGATTATCAATACATTGTTTTACCATTTTGTAATACAGTCTAACAATCAAAATTTCTGAAATGACATTTTTCTGCCAACTCCAATTTTCAGTGTTTACATTGGGCTATAATCTTCTTATAGAAATATCATTTTGTACAGAGAAATAGACCCAACATAAGGATGTTAACTGGATACAAATGTTTACTTCTGAGTGCAGAGGTGCGTGTCCTTCTGCTGCAACAAAACTAGAATTTATATCCAAAAATGGGATTACTCATTTGCACACCTACTTCTTTTTTCATTGTGAGCATCTCTAAGGAATTTATTTTGAGTACATTTTTTTTATACACTCTAGAAATAAATATCTCCTGCCATCAGATTAAAGTAAGTACCAATCAGCATAATGTTGGCACTGTATATTTGGATTAAAAAAACCAAACAAAAACCAGGAAGCCTTGCCTCCTAAACCATTCACTGATTTGTGACTTTCCAACACGTGTCTCCATTTTTTTTTCTCTCTCATGCAATCTTTCTAATTTTACCATGTTTTAATAGGAAAAGGATAAGTACGAAGATAATAGCTGTCCTCTATACATATATCGGTATTCTCTTTCAGTAAGGCAATAAAACATCTAAAAAAAAAACCAAACTAAATTATGATAAATATTAAACCACCATTTCTTGTATATATTAACATTTCCTGATAATAAAATTATCTTCTCTTGGATTTAAAGTAGTTTTCTAAATGGAAACAGAACAGCTGCTTTTCTATCGGGGACATGTAAATCTTTTTATTTAATTTCCTGATTGTATTTGCTTTTCTGATTATATGCTTTGATTTCTCATTTGTACGCTTCATTATATAACCAAGTTTGGAACAAACTTTAATTCCACAACCAATCTTTGCTGATGCCAATAAGCTTTGTAAAATGAGCTTTTATGGATAACTGGGAAGATCAATTCTTGACATATCTAAGATGCTTTATAATAACTTTCAGACAAACCAAGACAGTGGACTACGCATACACTACAACACAGAAACACGGTAGAGATTCTTGAGCAAGCCTTTATGTCTACATAGCACATCCAAAAGGTATCATAGCTACTTTAGCATGGGTTTGCATATTTTGTATGGTGTTCTCCTGCAGTATGTATAGAAAGGCTCAGGGAATTGTCCAAACGCTACAGAAAAGGTACTCAAACTGTTTCTGAGTCCCTTTAATGCACAGGAAAACAATAAAAACCTAACATGAAAAGAAGTAAAGCATAAAGACATCACATAGCAACCCTCTGCCAATGCACAGTAATTGCCCTGCTTGTCCCATGAGGAAATTTTTCCCAGAACTTGCAGTATCAGGATCCATCTGCTGCTTTGTCAATTCAAAGCATCTACCCCAGCTCTATGAGTCTGGCATGAGCGTACAGAAAGTAGTCTAACCATGACAGCTTTGGATATTAGTGCTAACTGGTTTGCACCCCAGACAAAAGTGCTAACACTGAGAACAACCATGCAAGCAACATGAAAGAATTCCCTGTACATTAGCAGAATGAACTACTCAATTAGCAGCAAAAATTATAATGTCTTGTTCAGAAAATAAAAGTCTCCTCAAAAGGAAATTAGGCTAAGTGGAGCTACATAGATGCTTCTAGTCTCTGTGTTATTATGTTTAAAGTTAACACAGGTATTCTTAAATATACACCACAATCTGTACAGCACAACCTACCTTCAGCTGCTCTAAAGATGCTGTTTCATTAGAAATAAGCAGCTCCAATTACTACAGTTTGGCACGCTGGTTAGCACAAAGGAACGGCAGAGGCAACCCTTACTCATTTCCCTGAAGGAGAATTACGCATTGTAAAAATATCTGTGTCAGGCAGGAAGAAGTGCAGCTGTTATGCACTAGCTCTGAGATCACTTTAAACTCCAAAGCAATGGCAAAAAGGTTGGGGAACTAACACATAAAGGACAAAAGAAAGATCAAGGACCAGTTACTGGCAGTAGCTTTGTGAAGAACTTTGTTGAATATAAGATGATAATCGTAACTGAACGAGAATGTCACGGTTTAACCCCAGCCAGCAACTAAGCTCCACGCAGCCGCTTGCTCACTCCCCGCCAGGGGCATGGGGGAGAGACTCAGAAGGGTAAAAGTGAGAAAACTCGTGGGTTGAGATAAAGACAGTTTAATAGGGAAAGCAAAAGCCGTGCACGCAAGCAAAGCAAACCAAGGAATTCATTCACTACTCCCCATGGGCAGGCAGGTGTTCAGCCATCTCCAGGAAAGCAGGGCTCCATCACAGGTAACAGTTACTTGGGGACAAACATCATCACTCTGAATGTCCCCCCCTTCCTTCTTCTTCCTCCATCTTTATATGCTGACCATGACGTCATATGGTATGGAATATCCCTTTGGTCTGTTGGGGTCAGCTGTCCCAGCTGTGTCTGCTCCCAACTTCTTGTGCCCCACCAGCCGACTCACTGTGGGGTGGGGTGAGAAGCAGAAAAGGCCTTGACTCTGTGTAAGCCCTGCTCAGCAGTAACAAAAACATCCCTGTGTTTTCAACGCTGTTTGCAGCACAAATCCAAAACAGAGCCCCGTACTGGCTACTGTGAAGAAAATTACCTCTATCCCAGCCAAAACCAGCACAGAGAATAACAATGAAATTTGCCCTGATGAGGACATCTACAGCCCATCCAAGTACACCAACAAAAATGAAATGAGAAAAATCAGAAGGAAGATCTAAAAAGTTGCACAAATTGCAATAGTAGTAAAATTCAAATAGTGGATTCTGTTGGAATGGGAGTGTTTTTCTGTCTGTAAATACTCTGGAAACCTTGCAGGGAAACAGAAGACTTTAAATAACTTCTCCATTTTGGGAAGTTAAACAGAGAACAGCTGATTATCTCCAGCTATTCTTTTGCTTCTAAGCACACTTTTCTGGCATATTTTATGACATATTTATGACTTTATGACATAATGTAAAAATGGATGTGAGTCTATAGTACGTAATGCATGGGAGTAGAATCTCTTCATATTCTTAGCACACTGTGCAGACACAAGATCACTCACACAAGCATAAATATTCTAGACTTGTGCCCAATGATGCTACATCTTCCTGCTGGAAATATCTAGTAAAAATTTGAGCTATTCAGAGTAAATCTGGCCAAGTGGTATGACATGGAAGCACACCATTGCCATATTTTTGAATAGTGGCAGTTGTGAATATTTTTCATGACACTTTTCTTCTGCTAAGTATCCTTTAATTCTCCTATTGGATTTGCTAGATTTCTGTGAATGTCACTGAATAAATCAGAACACCAGACCACATTCTCTGAATTTCTGCCACAAAATTAATGGCCAATAATGAGTAGCAGATACTGCTTTGTAGTAAAATAGACGGATGGTCAGTTAATCTTAGGCCTTTGGCAAAAAGCAAAAGAGAATATTACTAAATAATAAAATAAATGAACACATCAAATCCAGTCTGTCTTAGTTTGGATATGAAAATTAAACTCTAATTCATGTTATTCTTCTCCAAATATCATAAGTATATTACACCAAATAAAATTTGCCAAGGAAGAGTTTTCTCAAGCCAGAATTAATCTGTTTATATTGTTCTGTTAATTGCCAAGTAGGATTGATAAAAACATTGAAAATGGGGAGATACTTTAAAGGGAGTCCTCTTTTAAAATTTAAGTGTTCTATAAAAATTTACTGACATGCTATAAACTATAAAGCTAGACTTAATTTCATTTCCAAGAAGGTTTGAGAGAAAATGGATCGGTGATATAAAATATATAATATTTTTAAAAACTGAAAACAAAGTAGTGATTTCATACTTTTGTTTACATGAAATGAGTTTTCAATTCATGGAAATGTTGATTAAAAATATTGAAAAATATTGAAAAATATCAAAATGGAAAAAATTTGTTGCAAATACTCTGAAATTGAAATGTGACCTTCCAGACTGTTTTTATTTCTTCTCTCTGCTGTAAAATTGCAGATAGCTATTTAAGCATGCAACGTGCTTCTTCATATGAGGTCTTTATGGGAGTAGCCTCTCTCAGATTTTTTTTTTTTAATTAACAATTCTATTTGTGATTTTTTTTTTTCTTACTCAAAGTTGGTGAAATAATAAAAGCTCTTATTGTGAATGCAGCTGTGTCAGCACAATGTAGAAGATGCCGTTATGAGAGTACGATTTCCTCCTTTGTATGCCAGGAGTAACGATTCCAAAATAAAGATTTATTTAAAAAGGGCTGCGCACCTGTACTTCAGATGTTATGTCCCTATTTATAGCAGTTACAAATATATACATAAGAATCTATAAAAATAAATACATAAAACACCATAAAGGCTAAGTACAATCTCTACTTCTGCTAGTTTTTCCATTCCCATCCTTTGATAATACCTCCAACTTAATAATAACCCCCAAAAGGCAGTTCAGGGTGAAGTTAAACTATATCCAACATAGGCATTTTCTTCACTAAGCAAATTTCGTATAAACTCATAACAGATTAAACGCTTCTCGGATAAAAAGGTTGTGACATGCATCTACCATCTATCATTCTGCACAGCAAAGGAAAAGGGTTATTCCTTTGTCTCTGTGGAGATTTTAATACTATGACCACCAACAAATACTTCCAATGCTTACGTTCAAAGCCAGAAATAAGATGATAAAACCATAATTTCAATACTTTTAACAGTCCCAAGTAAGCAAAAATAAAAGGAGAAAAATTGACGTGAATGGCATGAACAAAGAAGGAATCTCTTAGGGATAATCAGAGAGAAGGAAATATTTGACATTATATTTTGCAGAAAGCTTTTCAGGAAAATCAGTCTTACAGAAACTGGGACAGCTGAATGCACAGTCAGGTAGACAAATGAAGATAAACACAAAGAAATGAATGACACACACACACACAAAAAGCGCAAAGCAACAAAACCCACAAAAAAAACCCCATAGGAGGCCCTGTACAAAGCTGTTGAGGACAAAAAAAGCTGTAGCCTACCAATAGCACAGAAAAATGTCAAGGCGAAGAGACTTAAACATCAGTCAAGCATTTTTGGGACAATAGGTTGTTTTTAAAATGAGAATTACTCCCAAAGCATAGGGATCATCCCATCTATCAGCCAGGAAGAAACCTGACATTAGGAAGAAACTAAGACTTTAACATAGCAGACAATTCCATATTAACAACTAGAATTTCACATTTGCATATCAAGTGTTTTGCTGGGTTTCTTTGGAATAAAGATTTAAGGTTGAAAACTCTTGTAAGAAATAAAGAAATGCCCTTGAACATTAACAGAAAAAAAGAAATTATGAATTGCTTTGGTTAACTTAAGTGCTAATGAGACCAGCAGTAATGGAAAAACCCTCATATGATTATTGAAATATGCTGGAGAAATTCTATTGCCAGATGGTATAGGTTATTGCTTAGGAAGCTAGACAGAAAAAGGAAAATAAAATCCTGCCCAATATTTTTCAACAGCATATATGAAAAGTTTGGTCAGGATGATAGAAGATCTGCCTTCCACAAGGATTTTGTTAGAAATGCCACTTCTTTCAAATTATGCAACAGAGTGATAAGAAGGAAAAATGAAAGGGGAAAAAACAATTATCATAAAATGTGTGCAGAACTTACATCTTTACACTCACTGGTGAGGCAGCTAGATTCTTAATTAGAATTCAGTCATCACTGATTTTCCATCTGCTGATGGGAGATCTGCATTCCAGGTAGATTTACAGGAGGGAAAAAACCCCAAACCCAAGAACACACATTGTTCAAAGTTGGTGGTACAGTACATTCTTCCCAGCTTAAAAGTATAAATTCATGATGCATTCCTAATCTGTCAACAGATCATTAGATATAAGCCAGCATCTGATTTGAACCGGCACCAGACCCCTCTGGAATCCAAGCAACTAGCGTGAGGATTCAGTCCCCGGGTTTGCTGTGGACCACCTTTTGACTGGCGGAAAAAACACCGAACCGCATTTGAAACACCCTCTCCCTCCGTTTCTGAGCCACATTGGATCTTGACACTGCAAATGCAGCAGACTGCTAAAACGTGGACAAAACCATGCAGCATCAGCCACAAAACTAATTCTTGAAGTTTTGATTGTTATGACTGGAAAAGACCAGGCAAGCGCTAGAGAGTCCTCTCACTTCTATCCATTCAGTCTGCCCATCCCGTTTTAGGAGTAACAGCACATGGCACAGCTGTTCCAAGACTTTACACCGAGAAGAGAAAATTAAGTAAGCACTAAGCATGAAGGCAAATTCAACTCAGTTGTTGTTTCATAGGCTTTCATAGGCAGCTAAGCAGAGGTTCCCAGTTTTGCAAAGTTTGCCTAGAACAACAAATAGGAAATCTGTAAAAGGTGAAGGGAGGTGAATACAGTGGTTTGTCCTTCCATTTTTCAACATCCTCAGAAAACTGCCTGCTCATCAGCCCTGTAATACACAACTACTAGGAATGAAATAAAAACCAGGAAACAAATCTCATCAGTTATTGTCAGGTTATTGTTTTATAGGCTGGGGCTTTTTTCTGTTTTAATATGGGAAGGGTTATTATATCACTAGGACAGTGAAAATTTCTGGCACCTGAGGCTTTGCCGTTAAAAATCAATTTTTTTTTTTCCAGAAGTTTGCCTGACAATGTCATTCAAAAGACACAGCTGGCATCATAGCTCTATTCGTAAACATAACAGCCAGACTCTCACTGCTTGTGCTTTTCTTGTTGTTTTGTTTCATTTCTACTTCTTTTACTGTGTATTGTACCAGGAAAATCAGCCAGTTATCCCTATCAACACGGATATACCACAAGGCTCAAAAAAACCAACACAAAATAAAACAGCACCCCTCCCCCCCCGCCCCCGCCCTTGGAACAAAGGAGACAACAATGTCCAAATCACAGAAGTAGATGGGTTAGATGGGCTTCATCTCACCCAGTTGTCTTAAAGCAGGAAAAACATAATTGTAAACAAAGACATTGAAGAGAAAAAAAAAAGTCACCCCATCAACTGGGATGGGTGGGAATGAAAATTTGCCTATTTAAGTGTTACACTTCGAAAGCTTAATCAAAGGGTCAAGGTACATCTTCACAGGGGAGCCTGACCCAGGGCCATCATACTGTAAGTCAGGGTCCAAATCAACTATAACAGCATCCAACTCCTCTTGAAATGATAACAATAATGACAAAATAGAAAATTAGCTTTTTGGAGTTGAAACCTTCTATTCAAAAGCTACTATCCCATGTATTCAAATTATAACTACTAATTTTGCTACAGGCTTGCAAGTCTACCAGCAGAGCTGCCTGGAACAGAAATTCTGCTTTTTCTCCTCTATATGAGCCCGCAAAAGACAGTATTGAACAAATGTCCCTTTGGGTCAAAATAGGTCTGAAAAAATTTCATTATTGGAGACTACGTAAATCTAACTTTCCAGTAGAATGTGCTGACTGCCAAGCTTCTGGGAACAGCACAGAAGATACAGAAATATCCCTCAATTCATTAATACATGAATACAATACAATGTTGACAACTTCTGATAATTCCAGCCTTTACATACAAAGTGCTGTTCTGCGAATAAAATGGATAATTCAAAAATGTAGGTGATTTGCCATCTTCTTGGTTCTGTGCTGTGATGGTTAAAGTATCAGTTAGATTGACAATGTCAGAAGTTCTGACATTGCATTCTATCGACATATATTTCATTGTCATCCACAGACGATCAAAGCTAAGGCTTTGGTAACCTTTTGCAATAGCTAGCAGAAGTTATAAAAGCCTAAACCAAAGGCTAAAATGTAAGGATGTAACTGAAGTAAGAAATGAATCCAAAAAGCTGACAAGAAAATTAAGAGCTTCATGTCAGCACAGAACACAATTTCTCAGCTACCTAGGAAGCAAAATAAATTGCATTAATCTTGTTAAATGTATTGCAATGCCGACACTTAAAAATTAACACAGAGTATGCATAGTCATTATCAAGTTCTACAATTGCTTAACGTATTTATGTCTCATTACAAATAAACCTTATTAGTCAGTATGTATGTCTAATGAGAAATTTGATACTGTTTAAAAATCAAATTGAATTTAACTAAAATGCATGTTATTTCTGTGTCATTCTCACAGTTAGAAAAAAATACCATTACAGAAGTTTGTCCCCGTTGACCAGGGTTTGAATCAGGACTGCAACAGGTAAAGTAATCTCATCTTTGTCTCAGATGATGCTGAATTTCAAACCAGGAGAAAATCAGCTGGCCGAAGAAGAAACTCAAGAGCAGAAGAAGTAGTATCTTACAAAGCCTTGATCTAGAAAGACCTGGACCGAAGTGTCAATCTTGACTTCAAATATGGAAGCAAAGCATCTGACTATGAAAAAAAAAAATCTGAATTTGAGCTAATTGTACAGCAATCAGAATATTCAGAGAGTGAACTCCTCAGCAGGCAGTAAATCAGAGTGCGACCTGACTTTCTTCTGGCACTGATGGGAGAAGAATGGAGCTTGCCAGAAGGGACAGAGGAGAAAAGTGACCAACAGTCACTTGAGGAGAGTAGCTTTTGCAACAGTAAAATAGGAATAGCATTTTGGAGACACGGTGAGAGCAGGGAGAAGGCTGGAACATACAGTTCTCAGTAGTCACTTGGATAACTGTCCAGTCATATTTACCAGGAGCTTTTTGTGTTGGTTTTCTGAGTTTGAGGAAAAACATATGCTGGCAAAGAGAGTACTGGAGGTCAGTTTTCTACCTGAACCAATTCCCACAAAAAAATTATAATCTCCGTCCTTTCCTTTCCTACTATCAATGAAAACAGAACACTGACAGGCTTTAAGCTGCTGAAATTCTTTAGCTGTGCACGCTCTTTCTTAAATTCTTCCCCTCTTGCTACCTATTTAAAATTCAGCCAGTGGCTGCTGTAGTAGTGGTGTTTATTGTACAATGTTGCCATGCAGCCAGATTTGCATATCAAGCAAAAGAGGTGGAGTAGTTTAATCACTTGTTCTGGCATGCAAGAGATTAATATTAATTACAGTCTTCCAAGTACCATTTAGCTTCTTAGCCTTCCTGGTGCTGATTACTTCGTAGCACTTTTGTGCAAGGAGCTTGTTTTACATTTATTTACAGTACATGAAACCCTGGAAACATGTCTTGTGTGTTTTGAATCACAAGCCAAATGATATATGGGATGCATAAAACATAAAGTTGGATTCTATTTACCGCTAAAATATGCCAGTTAATATAGTCTCAGTATAGGCATATCTTATTTAAAGCCTCTGCATCGAACAATGTGCAAGTCTAGAATTAACAAGCAGTTAATTAAAGTGCCAAAGTATATCCATCTAAGAGACAGAAGACTAAATATCTTAAATTAACACAAGATTTATAAGCTCTTCTTTGTCATTACCCTTTCAAAGCCTGTAATGGTATGGTCTGGTAATGTCTGGATCTGCAAATTGGGTAGAGTATACCAATCTCTCTTCCAAAGTGACTATTCTATCAGGGACAGGGGAAAAAACAATCAGACAAAAATAGTACTTTCAGCTCCTCCAAAACCAGTACACAAATAACGTTCTGTCTGCTTAAACACACACAGCGATATAATACTAATTCCGCGTGGATTGGTTTCAAAGCAGTGGCATTTCTACCTTTCATTTCTAGGGAGTCAGAAACCATGACAATTAGCATGACAAAAGAAAAATGAAGAGCTATTCTCAGATGCTGATCTATAGTCTATTCTATCATCAGCCAACCAGCAAAAAAAATGCCTCCCCACCTGCATTTGGACTTGTACAGAAACGCTTACGTTCTGATTGCGAAACTGAAATAATCTACATGCCCTAGCGACTGGAAGTGAGCCACTGTTAGAACATTATAGGAAAATAGCCATACAGAACAAGCTACAGCTTTCAGGTTTAATGGGTTTAGGGAACATATATGAGATTTTGTTCTCTATGAAGAAATCAACCAAATAAAGATCTTACCAAGGATAATTTAATCCGGATCAAGAAAAACATTGTGATTTTGTGGTCACTGAAAACATTTCTAAAAGAAAGTAATATTTTGGAAAGGGATAAGAAAATTAGATGCATTGGAAAAAAATTGTGGGAGGATTAGGAGAGAAAATGAATAAAATTAAGAAATCAAGTTCCTTTTATTCTGAGAAATATGGGCCACAAGCAGCATTCATACGTCACAGCTGAAGAAAGGAGCTTGTCAGTATCATGCAAGTTTAGCCAATACAGAATTAAAATACCTAATCCCAGATAATGAAGTCTAAGAAGTCACTTTAGGAGAACAGGTTCTAGCATTAGATCAAATAATCCAGAATATGCAACAACAAATAAAGTCAAATGAGAAAATGGTTCATGCCATAAATGAAAGATTAAAGCAGTTGCCCTTCATACAGCTGAAATGCCAGCAGGAAAAAAAAAAAAAAGTAAAAGAAAAAAACAATACAATAAATGGGGACTATACACCAAACCTAACATCTATCAGCTGATGGTATTGATGAGGTATACAAATCACTTTGTGAGACACTGCAGGATGCAGAACTGGTAGCTTGTGTAATCATGTAAAAAATTCTTTATTATAGACTGAGTAAGAAGGTAGAATAAGTATTACCAGGTATCATCATTTTAGTGTAGCAAAGAGAAGAATGAAGTGAGACAGGATTAGAGTCCTCAAATAGACCTTCAGCAAAATAGGAGGGGAAAATGAGATCTCTACCACTGATAAGAAAAACAGCAACAAGGTTTAAGTTGCAGCAAGAAAGGGACAAGACAGACATCAGAAAAGCCTTCTCAAAGTACAGAGAGGTAAGTAATGGAATACATAGTTTATAAAGTTTGTAGAATTTCTTACACTGAAGGTTTTTATGGATAGATTCAGCCATTACTGGTAGACATTTGTAGGCACATTCAATGATGGACTGGAGTGGGAGTTCATGTCACCTTAAAATCTCAGAGATCTATTTCTGTCTACTTCCCCAATCATTAACATCAGAAGAAGTAATTCCACTCTGCAAACTAAACAGATGCTTCAAGTCAATAGTATCAAATTTTAAAAGTCTCACTATTTAAATATATATAAAAGTATATATGTTTGTGTATATATATAAAAATATGCATAAATACATATATATATATATATTTGGAACCTACACGGAAATAAGATGGACCCTAAGCAGTCTTATTATAGCTAATCCATGTCAACCTTGCTGGTTTCCCATAAGATTCCAGATAACTTTTGTAAACTAAACGGTATATGCTGAAGTGCAACATTGCTAAATTTTCTTTTTTTTATTAAATTACAGCATGGACTTGTCACAAGAAATTATCTTCTTTGCTGTTCATCTATCACCAGTATCAGGAGAATAAAATTTCATGAAACAATACATGAAACACCAAAAAAAATACTTTCACAGACACTTGTGTGAATTTTTGCATGCTCTTTTCTTCAAAAATTCACATAGCAATGAAAACAAGAATACTCTTTTGTAGCTCTAACACAATAGAGTACCCATTTGTTGAGATGGCATGTTAAAGATGCAGCGTATGAATCATTTAGACTGTTTGAAGCCATAAAAAAAATCCATTTGATTAAATTTCTTAATCAATATAAAAGAAATAATGCAACTGCCAGCAACACCTAGCTCAATAATGTTGAAAATAGTCTGTAAAGGACTTCCATTGAGCACATGAACTGCAACTCTTCCATCAGTGCGAGTTATAGCTACAAGGACAGCACTAAATTCTCTAAGGCACATCTTAATTGTTTGATGTAAAAGGAGCCCCAAACATCTATCTTAAATGGATATGCCAGCCTAGTACGTCTCCTCACCCAGCACGGCAGCTTTGCAGTCGATATAATCCCACCCTTACTATGAGTTTCTCACCTCTGCATAGTGCTGTCTTTATAACTTTGGCAAAGTAGAATGTGGCAGCTACGTCAGTCTGCCCTCATAGAGTCCATCCGTCTCATGGTTAACTAAGGAATCACAGCTACTCTTTGAACAGTAGATGAGAATGGAAGGGGATGTTTCTGAAATGTAGGTCTCTTACTCTAATCACTGGTTTTGAGGCTTAACAGTTGGCACAACAGAGGCTTGGAAAGACATTCTTGCCAAGCTAGCTTCTTCCCTTCTAGCCAGTGCAAGGAAACCTCAAAAACATTAGGTCTACTTTTTCCCATCTTGTTTCAAATTATTTTCATTTATTGCACCTGTGTCTCCCAGAGGACAATCCATAGTGATTATGTATGTGTATCTACACCTGTCATATAGATTGACTTTACAGAACAGCCATCCCCTACTCTACAGGCAAAGTCAGATTTGAGTTTTCAGTGTGCAATCATTGATGATTGGTGTTTAAACAAACAAGTTTTAATAAAACAATGTCTCAGATAACCCTTCATCCTCTAAAACCAGCAGTATAAATATTTGGAAAACTTGGTGGGTGTTCTCACTGCAGCAGAAGATTGTGGGAAGAGAAAGACTGAGAGGGAAACTGGCAAAGATGATTAATATAAGTTTCTGAAAGAAATAATGGTAACCTAAAGGTTAGCTGCTGCAAGGACATATCGCCCCTAGAGGGGACAGATTCTAGTTATGGAGAAATGAGCTATCACTTTTGGATAGCTTAATTTATAAAAGAAACAAACTTCTGAGCCTAGAATTATTTATAGAGAGATTTTAGAAGAAACATGTCCAAGCTGTTAATAATCATGAAAGAGAACAGGGAGGTGTAATGGTCAGTTATCTATCAAGAGATAACGTGGTATGAAACGTATCTTTTGTTTAAATCAGCAGACTGTCACACACTTGTTATATAAAGATAATTTCAAAGGTTGGAATATTTATTCTCTTAGAATTGGTAAGATTATCATATTCATTACTGACAGCAGTATGTCATCTATGGAAGCACAGTGCAGTATCTACTAGAATAATGTCAATGAGATCTGTGAAAATTACCTGAAATGCACATTTTCAAAGGCTGTTAATAATAATAAGGTACTCTGCTAGTCAAAGTAATCCTGGAGAAAAAAAAAAATAACAACTGAAAGCAATACGCTGTGGAACAGGCACGATGCTTTTAAGTCTATAAGGTATACCTCAGTGAAAGTTAGCCTTTTCTCATGAAAGAAACCTCCCAGAGGGAGGGAGGACATGCAGTACACTTAGCAAGGCCAAGAACCTCTCACAGACCAAAACACTGCTGGCTGTATTTTCCCTCACATTGGAAACAAAGACCAAGGTATTAACACACCTTCTCCAGAGTACTGCATAGCCACAAAAGCAAGCCCTTGGCTTCTTCTCCCCAATATGTCCTAAGTAGAGTTGCAATTTGATAGCATGATGATGTCTCTGTACTTGCATATGTCATGTTCTTGCACAGATGCCCATGGACAGAGTGTTTGTTAAAAGAAAAAAAATAGTAATTCATCAAGGCCTTGAGACAGGGTAACACTTACTTGGGGAATCAAGCCTCTCGAGCAGGATGGCCAGGTGCTGTCTGGACGGTGACAGGAGTCACCATTGCAGGGGTCCAGCTGGATCAGGAGAGACTCCCTGAACCTCCCAGCACTTCAGCTATTCTGGCCGTGTACGGCAATATATCTGTCATGGAGCGTGAGCCAAGCAGCTTACAAACAACAGTTTCTACTAAACCCCTCAGAGCAGGCAATCAGTTACCACAGCTTTTCTTCCCTTCTCCTCTCTTCCCTCCCTCTCATGGAGGTTGAACTCCCATGAGAAATGAGGATAAATTTCCTCCAAGAAACCAGATTCTTCTCTCCCGCTGACTGGCTGAGACAGTCCTGCACTTTGGAGTAAGAGGGATGAACACAGCCAGAGATGGTGATTCTAGGCCAATCATGTGAAAAATGTTTAGACCTTCTCACAGGAAAGTCACATCAGGACACTGGACAGGTACCAAGACAACATGTCCTTTTACAGCCTTGTTCAGGTGCTGCTCGGGACACGAAGGTCCCGCCGGGCAGGAGCAGCACTAGAACTTCCTCTGGCAGACAGGTCAGTGGTGAATTTGGCATAGGGAACGAAACCTCTTCCCACGCTTAGTCTCGACTTTTCACGCAGGCTTTGTCAGGGCGCGGGGCGGACTGGCAGATCCCCGGGGCCAGCAGCAGCAGGCGGTCCCCAGGGCGGCAGGGCAGGCCCTCGCAGCCAGGGCCCGTCCCACCCCAGGCAGGGGCCAGGGCAGGCCGGGGGCAGGCAGGGCAGCCCCAGCCCTCAGCACCTCCCTGGGGGCAGGCCGGGATGTTGGCCTGGGGCAGGGCTGTGGGGAGCTGGAGGCCAGGACATACAGCATGGGGGCGGGGGGGGGGGGGGGGGCTGAAATAGTGTCCTGGGCCATCGGCAGGGTGGGGGGAGGCCCTGGGGGGCTGCACAGGGCTATTACAGCCCACTACAGCCCTCAGGGCTCGGGCAACCAGAGCCGTACACGGCCGGGCAGTACGGGAGCTCTGCTCAGCTACTGTTTCTTCTGAAGCCATCCTATGAATAAACAGAGGCATTCAGCTCCTTAGTCTGTTGCCTTTTCAAGCATTTAATTTCTTAAGATGTTAAAAATAAAATAATGAGTAGCTGACAAGTTATTTTAGCATAATTGCCTAAGGTTACTACCGTTTTGTCTGACAAAATTAAGGAATAGCGTAATCATCGCTGAAGGGAAAAAGCAGTCAAATTGCAGAAAGCTGGTGGTAGCAAGTTAGTGCATGATAAAAACGTTAAACCTGAATTATTTTCTAATACTCTTTCCCCAATATTCATGATGAATTTCAATACATAATGTGCCAGTATCTGTTCACACGAAAATCTAAAGATTGAAAACACAATACAGTAACACAGACATCACGGTAGAGGACTTCACTTTCCTTTAAGTAATAAAAGCATAGCCTTTTACTTTAATAGACTCTAGCATTATTATAATTCCGTCCTGGTTAACCACAAAATGCGAGTTATTATATACTGTAACCAGGTCAGCTGTGCTAGGATGAGGATTTTGAAACAACCAGACAGAACTTCAGTAGATTACACAAATCATATTCAGGATTTGATAGATCTGAACGGCAAAAATAATTATCAGGCCGTTTTAAAGGACTTGTGAATGCAAAGTGTGAATGTAATGATTATATCAGAGTCAAAGAATAGAAAAGATTTGAGGATTATTTTTTTGAGCTCCTTGAAGTAAATTTTCTTTTCATTTTGGAGGCAAGATGACTAGATTAAGACGTATCACAGATAAGATACCTTGCCAGGCAGGCAGTCTCCAACCAGTCACCTCTGCATAGCACACTCCTGCACTGTGTTAAGAAGCAGCTGCAAATACACATGCTAAGGGAAGCACAATCGCAATCTTCAGCATATTAATATGCTTTGCATGCTGCATTAGGAAGGCAAAAGTTCAACTCTCAGTCAGATCAAACACATTCTTGTTATTTACAGTTCCTGGTGTTACCACTTGCCACAGCAAACAACCCTCTTGTAAGTAGCCCTCCCAGTGATTAAAAAATTGAAGTAACTTTTAATCTTGAATCCCACCACACCATGGCTTGGCATTAATGGTTTGCTCCGGTTAGCCTGCTGTGCTGCATCGCAACCCAGCACAACCTCTGTCACCTCTGCCAAACTGCTGCAACGGAGTGCTGAGAAACACCCGCGTTACCTGATGCAGGAAGAAAGCAGAGGAAAAATATGTCCTGATACAGAACAAACCTATACAGCACATATCTTGTGCTTCTGCAAAGTACACACCACCATGGTCTCAGACATGATAAAGCAGGATTTGGCACTTTGCTTTTCTGAATAACCTATACTTTTTACTAAATCAACACAACTAGTGAATGCGCAGGTTACACAGCTAGATGATTAGGAGCATTGTAGCCCAGGCCCAGCAAACTCCGTGCTTTACTATAGTAAAAATCATTCCAATCAGATGAGGAACAGTGTCGACATAGGTGCTAGTTTGAGTAGATTGGGTACTATTACAAATTCTGGTTGTAATGCAACTAAGTTGTCATCATGACAATCACCATACACACAGCCAGATAATCCACTGTTTGCATCAACATTTCCTTCTAGATGAGGGATGGTTTCAGTTGTTAACTAGTGATCACCCATTTGAGCTGGATAACCTTTGGGACAATGGAGTGCCTGAAAGCAGAAGTACTGGAATTGTTCCACCATAAAATTGGCGTAAAAGTTATGTTTGTTAAGCATATGTTAAGGCAACTGTTTCAGAAGAGTTAAAATGTGAACATAGAGCAGAAGCAGAATTCAGTCAAGTTTCATATCATAGTTGAAAAATCAAGACGGTGCAGTAAAACTAGCTTGACAAAAGTGTCATAAATTATACCTTAAACTACCTTTCTGACAAAAAACCAACAATAAACCATCATTTATGGTAAGTGCTTTCTACTTAAATGTTATCTATTACCTCTGTAATTTTACAGCCTGAAAATGCATCTTATCAACCTGCAGTATTTCAATATCCCTTTCAATATCCTTTGTAAAGTACCAAAAGGGAAACAATGCAGTCACAAAGTACAGTAAATTTGAATTAATGAGCAGAAGAGTGTAGAAAGTCTCTCCTGCTGCATAACGCTACCCTTTCAGAAGCAATCCCGTATCACAGCATATTGCTCATGGCCACAGAAATTCATAATGCTACACCAAGCACAGAACCTCTTTGTTGCCCATAAGATCTTTTACTTCCATTCCTCACCACACACATTCTGCCCTTGGAGCATGAATTGCTGTGAAATAAGAAAAACCTCTGCAAAATAGCAGATTAGAAACACTGAATATATGGTCCTAAAAATAATATACTGCAGCTATCTAAAAGGCTCATCTTCCTCCTTTCTTTCCACATTGGCAGGATCTATGTCGGAAACTTCTCTAATCTTCACACCCAGACTAGGTAAAGCCATGCTGTAGATATAAGTGTCTTTCTAATTCAGCCCCTCAAACCTCAAATATTTGCCCAGGATATTATCCCATGTTTTATTACTATAATATCCTTTATTCTTGACTAGATACATGCAATATTTCAACTGCATTTTCCAGTACGCAACAATGAATTCTGCAGAATTATGAGGCAAAGAACAGAGCTTGAATCACTTCTCTCTTTGCTTCCCTCCGCATCTCCATTTTTGTCTGCAGACCCTCTTCACATCACATAAGGAGGCAATGAGGGAAGGTGCTATGCTGGACCTTGTTCTCACCAACAAGGAGGGGCTGGTGGGGAATGTGAAGCTCAAGGGCAGCCTTGGCTGCAGTGACCATGAAATGGTGGAGTTCAAGATCCTTAGGGCAGGGAGGATGGCGCACAGCAAGCTCACTGCCCTGGCCTTCAGGAGAGCAGACTTTGGCCTCTTCAGGGATCTGCTTGGTAGAGTACCATGGGATAAAGCCCTGGAGGGAAGAGGGACCCAAGCAAGCTGGTTAATATTCAAGGATCACCTCCTCCAAGCTCAGGAGCGATGCATCCCAACAAAGAGGAAGTCAGGCCAAAATGCCAGGAGGCCTGCATGGATGAACAAGGAGCTCCTGGACAAACTCAAACACTAAAAGGAAGCCTGCAGAGGGTGGAAGCAAGGACAGGTAGCCTGGGAGGAATACAGAGAACTTGTCCAAGCAGCCAGGGACAAGGTCAGGAAAGCTAAAGTCCTGATGGATTAAATCTGGCCAGGGACATCAAGGGCAAGAAGAAAAGCTTCTATAGGTACGTCGGTGATAAAAGGAAGACTAGGGAAAATGTGGGCCCTCTCCCGAAGGAAACGGGAGACCTGGCTACCCGGGATATGGAGAAGGCTGAGGTACTCAATGACTTTTTTGCCTCAGTCTTCACTGGCAAGTGCTCTAGCCACACCGCCCAAGTCGCAGAAGGCAAGGGCAGGGACTGGGAGAAGGAAGATCCACCCGCTGTAGGAGAAGATGACGTTTGAGACCATCTAAAGAACCTGAAGGTGCACAAGTCCATGGGACCTGATGAGATGCATCCGTGGGTCCTGAAGGAACTGGCAGATGAAGTTACTAAGCCACTATCCATCATATCTGAGAAGTCATGGCAGTCAGTGAAGTTCCCACTGACTGCTAAAGGGGAACCATAACCCCTATTTTTAAAAAAGGAAAAAAGGAAGACACGGAGAACTACAGGCCATTCAGTCTCACCTCTATGCCCGGCAAGATCATGGAGCAGATCCTCCTGGAAACTATGCGAAAGCACATGGAAAATAAGGAGGTGATTGGTGACAGCCAACATGGCTTCACTAAGGGCAAATCGTGCCTGACACATTTAGTGGCCGCCTACGACAGGGTTACAGCGTTGGTGGATAAGGGAAGAGCAACTGACCTTATCTACCCAGACTTGTGCAAAGCATTTGACACTGTCCTGGGTGACATCCTTGTCTCTAAATTGGAGGGACATGGATTTGACAGATAGACCACTTGGTGGATAAGGAATTGGCTGGATGGTCGCACTCAAAGAGTTGCAATTAATGGCTCCATGTCCAAGTGGAGACGGGTAATGAGTGGTGCTCCTCAGGGGTCAGTATTGGGACTGGCGCTGTTTAACACCTTTGTCGGCAGCATGGACAGTGGGATTGAGTGTTACCCACAGCGAGTTTGCTGACGACACCAAGCTGTGTGGTTCAGTCAACATGCTGGAGGGAAGGGATGCCATCCAGAGGGACCCTTGACAGTCTTGAGAGGTGGGCCCGTGAGAACATCATGAAGTTCAACAAGGCCAAATGCAAGGTCCCTGCACCTGGGTTGGGGCAATCCCAAGCACAAGTACAGGCTGGGCAGAGAATGGATTGAGAGCAGCCCTGAGGAGAAGGACTTGGGGGTGTTGGTTGATGAGAAGCTCAACTTGACCCAGCAATGTGCGCTTGCAGCCCAGAAGGCCAACTGTATCCTGCGCTGCATCAAAAGCAGCAGGTCAAGGGAGGTGATTCTCCCCCTCTACTCCACTCTTGTGAGACCCCACCTGGAGTACTGCATCCAACTCTGGGGCCCCCAACACAAGAAGGACATGGACCTGTTGGAGCGAGTCCAGAGGAGGGCCACAAAGATGATCAGAGGGCTGGAGCACCTCTCCTATGAAGGCAGGCTGAGAGTGTCGGACTTGTTCAGCCTGGAGAAGAGAAGGCTCCGGGGAGACCTTCTAGCACCTAAAGGGAGCCTGCAAGAAAGCTGGAGAGGGACTTTTTACAAGGGCATGTAGTGATAGGACAAGGGGTAATGGCTTTAAACTGAAAGAGGGTAGATTTAGATCAGATATTGGGAAGAAATTGTTCACCATGAGGGTGGTGAGGCACTGGCACAGGTTGCCCAGAGAAGCTGTGGATGCCCCATCCCTGGAAGTGTTCAAGGCCAGGTTGGACAGGGCTTTGAGCAACCTGGTCTAGTGGAAAGTGTCCTTACCCATGGCAGGGAGATCGGAACTAGATGATCTTTAAGGTCCCTTCCAACCCAAATCATTCTATGATTCTGTGATACTTATAGTTCATTAAGATCTGAAAAGCTCAGTCTGAACTTGCATTTGAACGCTGAGTATGCGTTTGAAGGCAAAGTCAGAAGTATGTCAATGTTTTCTTCAGTGTGGTGCCTTACCCTTTGAAGGAATTCCTCACCAACATCAATGAAAATGTGTTTGAAACATTTTCCTTCAGTAAGAGGTCACTGTAAGTGATCCAAAAATGAAGTGAAGGTATAATGACAATACTGGAAAACTACCTGTTAGAATGCTTATTATGCCAATATGCCAATAACCAACACATATTTTCTTCAACTCCCCACTCCTTTCTTATCTCTTGTCTCTCATCTTTTACTTCAGACAAACTCTTAGGGGCAGAACTTCTTGTATATGCTGTAGAGAATCTAGAAAAGGACAACTATATTCACTAATACTAACACATAAGGATAACCATGAGATGCTCAAGGAACATTTTCCTGACATGAACATGCAGGAGGGATATTCCAGCAATCCCTGCTTCAGCAAAGCAATTAATAAGAAACAAAAATCTTCTAGTTCATACCAAATGCTGACCCACAACTGGAAAGAAAGAGGGTTTGCCACTTATTTTCCTTATCATGAGGTCACACAAAATAGACACAAAACAGTCCTGTTCAAAAATTTAAAAATGTACTTATTATGGGACAAAGAATTTGATCGCTGATAAGTTTAAACAAATGATTCAAGGGAAACACACACACACACCCCCTTCCCCAAATAAAAAACCCAAAACATACAAAGCTTAATGATATGACTAGGTTAATTTTTTTGACATTACAGAGGATGGTAACGATTACTGCCATGATGGAAAGATATTTATGGCTTCCCATTTCTTAAATAATTTCTCTTTGATAGTAAAGCCCAACTGTCATGGAGTAAGGTTGCGGTGCTTTCACTAACAAAGGTGGTGTGTAACAGGCAATCATTACTACAGTGACAAGACTCAATACGTATTACAATAGACGTTCAAACATTTAATGAAATACCAAGTTTTGATAACTGTCTTCCCCAAAATAATGTTAATGCCTTTGCATCTAGAAAAAAAATAAACTGCCTGGAAAGTTCCTGGTTTACTTCATTTGGTAGACTGAGAAATCCATCAGCACAGCATGCCAGCATCATAGAAAATTAATGTACCGTATATTAAAGTGAGAGACCACAATGTGTTAAAATTTAGTTAAATGGCTATGTTTCTAGTAAAACCACACAAATAACTATTTTTTATTTTGCAGTTACTGACAGGAAAATACAGTCAGACATGCATTTGAAGTAAATTACAAAATAAAGTAACAAGCAACATATGTTGTCTATAAATTAGCTTTTTCTCTCTCCAGCACAGAAAAGTCAAATAGCTAGATATGAACGCTCTTCTTTATGCAACATTTTCTATGGGTTAGCTTGGAATGGTCCCTATTTACTTAACTGTCTCTTATGCATGACTTCTACGGCATTTAGATCCTCTTTAGATTGTAGACAAGATTTAGGGTGTTAGAGTTCAGGGCTTTAGAGTTCAATTCAGAGCCCATATGTCTTTGTGCAACTAATTCCTAAATACCTTGAATATGAAAAAAAAAATTCATTCTGAAGAAATAATTTCATATTCAAAATCTTCTAGTCTATTCTACTCTCACACAGAAAATATTGAATGTAGCAAGACTGGTTTCAGTTCCACAAATCTAAAGAACTATGGAAAATGTGTTTCTTGTTTTATGTATTTAACAAATCCACTTGTGTTTTCATACACTGCACGCCCTCATCATAGATTAATATTACACAAAAATGAAACTTAAATAGATTTCTACTCACACTTTGGTAGCAGTCAGTCACCTTCCAGCCTGGCTTGGTCTACTGCTCATCTCTTTTTCTTTTACTCTGTAAATGGAATATTGAAGGAAATTTGTAACTCAGAAATGTCATACAGCAGAACTGAGATCAAATCAGGTATCTATATCCCCAGTTATCAACCACAGGCATTATTGCAACATCAAAGCCGTAAGAGTTTCAGTATTTAAACAAAATACTGTCACTGTAATCATTTGGTTACATCTGGTCTTACATATTCCAAAATTTTCTGATTGGAAAGAAGGAAAATTTCCTCATATTCTCATTTGTTCATAGGAGAAAAATTAATGCACATAGAAAACTTTTGAACTACCAGTAAACTGATGATTTTTTTCTTAATGCAGATTAGCACTATATGTAATGGCCAGGACCTCCAGTTACAAAACTAAATTAGTTACAAAACTAAATGGTAAGAATTAAAATGCTTTCATATAAATTAAAATACTTTTCCATACTCCACATGATGAGATTCCCTTTGAATTTTCACGATTAAAAAATGCAATGATACTTAGCTTATTCAGAGAAAAGTCACTGCGAAGATTTGATAACTTTAAGTCAGTCTTAGCATCAAATTCTCAGTGCGAACATTTGTGACTCCAAATTAGCCTTCCTGTAATATTCTACGCTATTTGCTAATAATTTACAAATATTTCTGCAAGTATTCTAGGCAACATTCTTACTGGTTAGAGTATTCATAGAGTACGGACAAACATGTTTTCTTGAAAATGTGAAGGCATTCCCAGGGAATATTTTGCAGTGCTTGTCCACCAACCACTGTCAAATGTAAATATTTTAGGAACACAGAAGAGGATCCAAAGTCCTGCTGTAAATTACCCTCCATTTCTCCCTCTCTTTCAAGCAATGTATTTTGACAGATTAATCCTTTCATTAACTTTGCTTGATATAACTAGAAACCCTTCAGGCTTGATTCTTGACTCTTAACTAGAAGTGCAGCATGATAATATTGAATGCACGACTTCAAGATATGTTACTTAAATACATGTTTTATCAGTAAATATTCTTTTGTGGGAGCATTAACTATCTTATGCATAATATTTACAGAATTCATTTCTCCCTTCAATTCCTGATGCAACTCTTTAAATGAAATGCATAGTGCTAAATCCCCAGAAAATGCGAACTGACACTACTTCATTGACTTTGGTAGGTCAAGATTTAAGTCCAGTACCTAAATATCAGGTCAGTTGGTCAGTTGTCACTATTAGTGACAACTAACAATGATTACAGGGACCATATGAAAGGTAAGGAGAATGCCTCCTTCAAGTTATTATCTCATCCTAATGATGTTTGGCTCTGCTGAACAAGATTATTTTTTTAAACAAATATTATAGGAAAATATACACTTGTGAAATTCCAACATTTTAAAAATCAACATCATTAGTTTCTGAATTACATTCAGAAGTGGTTTAGATTTGTTTTTCCTCCACAGCCTTCAACTTGGGACCATTGAAACAAGAAATCATAAATAAGATAAAAGAAATAGACATGATAATATTAAAAGAACCATTGTTACTGTGGCAACAGAAGGAAGAAACTACAGTTTCACTTTTCCCCAATTAAACCATCACTAATATTAACACATTCCTATGCAACATCTGGATTTAGAAAAAATATTTCATAAAAAATATTTAACCAGTTCTAGGCACCATATTAAAATACTATGAATTTCTAGTGAAAATTCATTCGGGGGGGGGGGGGGAGCACTGAACTTCAAGTGTTATCAAAATTGTTTTAATTTAGAAATGTATCTCTGCCAAGTGCCCCATCTTTCAGAAATGTACATTATTATTTGTTTCTTTAGCATTCTTAATTTGCTTTTTACATAAAAATACAATGTCAGAGAAGCAGAAGAGTCAAGGTTTCCCTATTTATATTTTTAGATTCTACTCACTTTTACAAATGCAGCAATGGCTGTTACAGTCTATTGAGGGTCGATCTTTTGTGTTTGCACATCAGGTGTAGGCGAAATGATAAAAGGGATTGAAAATTTTAGTCACAGCAGGGTATGTTGCTTAGCCAAAAATATATTGTGCTGCAGTAACGTAAAAAATGTCACAGAACAACCTTTACATAACTACTCAAAAGTCCACTATCTCCTTTTTGTAGTTGTCCTATACCTTGTTGAAGGTCCTACACCTGAATAGCCTCAATTCAAAATATAAGCTCTTACTTCCTGTCAGCATCGTTTTCAGCTTGGTTTTTAGTTTTAAAGGGTAAGACGACACATTTTAAAATCCCAGGTTGAGGCCTCTCCCGTCCTCTTTGTATTTTTCTCAAGCAAAAGACTGCCTATGTTATTCTGTTGCAACTGTTAGTCTTTCAATCTGTTTGCATATTTCTCCCTTTTAATTGTAAAAATGCGTCACATCTTTAGAACATGTTCTAATCTGTATTACTTACTTGTTCCAAAGTATCTATGCATTTCATTTTCCAGAGTAAATAGAAAATAAACAGCACTGACGATTACAAAATGGAAATTATGAAACATATCATAATTATCATTCACAAAACTTGCTGAATGTGACATTTAAAAATGAAGTTTCAAATGTCAACTATTTTATAATAAAATTCAAATGTATGTATGGTTATTGGGAAAACATATACCTTTTAGTTAAATATTGTAAATAAAATTATACTCGAGTAATGTCACACCTACGGGACAATTCATGCATTTACCATAAATTAAATCACATTAGATACATAAAAGCTATTTATAAGATAATCACAGAGCTACAGCTTACTTTTATGTAGACATGGTACAAGCTGCCTATAAACTTGCTTTTCTGGTCAGTCTAATAACAGCTAAAGGTCATCAGACAGTAAAGTTCTTTGCCTTGCTTGATCTAAGTTATAGCCTTCTGTCACCTGGATGGTCAATGGTGCATGGGAGTGAGTAGCTAAAATATTTCATATTGACTTAAAAGAGCTGTAGGTGTAGAAACACCTTCTTCAGATTAAAATTTAAATGACTTTCCATTGGTACTAACTTGATTAGAAAAGCAAGAGCACAGGAGGGGGGTAAAAAGACTCAAGTTTTACATGTGTCTTGTAAATGTCTTTTACATCTTACAAAAGTTTAATAATATCCAAGTTACAGTAATTACATGGCCTTTCCCTTAACTATGACATTGTTCCAACGTAATGTTTTCTTCATAGCATTTAATTTGAATAGAGCAAATTGTTTTTGTTAAAGGTACCAAAACAACAAAGACCCTGGTCGATCATTTCCACATTTATCTGGTTGACTGCTCTGACATGATGAATAGCACGTAATTTCTGATTCAAACATCAAGCAACTCTAGACCTTGTGACTGAGCCAAAATTAGAAGAAATGGTTACATGCTCAACTTGAATAAGCTAAGCATAAGCCTTCTAGGGAAGACACAGTAAGACAGACATCCTAGAGAGAGTAGAACTACATGTGACTGATATGAAATATGGTCATAAGATTGTCAAAAACTATATTAATGTTAATAACAGTGCAGTAGAATGTACCAGGAACACTGCAAGCTTTTGCATTTCACACACACCTCTGCACTGCTCAAACATATCACAACTAGACTGAAAAAAGACGTTGATTAGAGAATGAAAAAGTCCATATACTGTGTAACAGGAAACTCTACATTTAATGAAGAAATCATAATTGAAATGAGAAATAAAATGAATACTATTAGTATGGCATAAAGGTCTACCTTAGATCTTAAAAAATATCACACTAAACAATGTATAACAATCCTAGACATTGATCTACTTGACTGCATGAAAGTTCTTCCTGGCAAGGAGGTTAAGACAACATTGAAACAAAAGTCCTTGAATAAATGATAAAAAAAAAAAAAAAAAAAAAAAAAAGGAAGAAGTAGCAATTGGACCAGGAAAAAAAAAAGAAAAAAGGAAAAAAAAAATGGAAAGAAAATCTGGTTTCAAGGAACACACACTGAAAATTTGAATTCTACAAAACACAAGGAATAATTTCAATGTCAAATACTTGTGTCATTACCTACAGCATTGCATATAACTTTCCTGGTCATATTTGGAAAGATTACACAACACAAAAAAGTTCAACTTCGTGCAATTTTACTTGCCATCTACATGTTGGAAAGCTCTCAGGATAAACTCCTATATAGCTCCCCCGCTCCCGCCCGCCTTAGCTACTCAAGAGGGAAAATGTCATCTGCTGTAACAGCAGGTGATCAAACAATCGTAACAGACTAATACCAGCTTCCCTAATGTTTAGTTACTTACTGGAGATCACTAATGATACTACTTTTATCCTGGTGGCATAAGGGTAGCACAAAAATGGAAAAATCTTGCTCTACGTGAAAGCCAATGTTTTGAACCAGAGAGAAAACACCATATGGAAAATTGTTTTCTTCTGCGTCATCACCAAACAATTTCTAAACGCTGTTAAAAGCTTCTTATGATTTAGAGATTATTTTTATAGGCATTCATATACATGCAGGCACTCCTACATTCTTGAAGCAATTGCTAATCAGCTATTTATTTTAATTATTAATCACATACTTAGTTAAATTGCTAGTACAGATTGCTTTTTGCAGGCACTAACACAAAATTTGGCATAAAAATTCTACTTAACATTTACTGGAAGAGTTTTCTGCACCTTGTACAATCGTGTATCTGTAACCTATTCACTAGCTCCATACTACATTTTTCATCCAGGTTGCATTATTGTTTAACATCAGAGCATGAATCATCCTTAATATCTGTTCAGCATTTTTCTGAATGCTTCCCTCCATCTCTTTGGTTAAACTAGGGGAGGTTAGCCTGCATTTAACCTTTTATTTCACCGTAGGAATTCTCTGAGTTTTCTGGTGGAGACAACAGCTTGGCCTTACTTTACATCTCACTTGAAATAATCAACATAAAGTTTTAGGGTCTGTGTAGACATCAGAAGAAAACAGCCATATTTTCAAGAGTGTTGAGATCCTAGCAGCTCCTATTTTGCTGTGATGTTCAAAATGTTTTTGAAAATTTTGATCATTCAAATTCCATATCGAGAAAAAACAGAAATGCAGAACATGAAGTTCAATGTACAAGTTCTACTTGTAGGTTTTTTTGCATGTTAAGCAGAATACAAATACAAAGAAAACTAAATAAAGCAATCACTGTTTTTCACGGAATAGTGTGTGCTAACTGCAAAGTACTCTAATCTAAATAGATTCTTTTTTTTTTCTTGAATTAGTTATGAAAACGTGGGGATATACCACAACCATAGAGCAATAACAAACCTTCGCAAAGCGGTGCTCTGTGTGGGGAGAAGAGAGAAGTTTTTGTGGTCACAACAACAGTTATGGATTCTGGCCCAGAACTAATTTTGTTCTTGTTTTTTTTCCCTCCCTCATTTTTTTTAACTTCGCCATTGGGAATGACAAAAACGTTTTTCATGTTCAATGCCACCATTAGAGTATATTCAGGTTCAGTATAACATATGGCAAAATACTTCCCTGATATTTCAGATTAGATTTATTGTCTTTTTTTAATGTTTGTGATTCTAAAATGTGTTCTAACTCAACAACAAAAAAACCCAAAAAGCATTTCTACCCTAAATAATAGCACAGCCAGGAAGCATGCAACTCTGTTTATTTAACAGAAAAAAATTCTTAGAAACGTTGTTTTCAATCGAGTGAATTCATTATAGTCTGCGATAGATATTTATAGTTGCTCATATTGCAGATGGTATTTTGGGATAATCTTACTGAATTTTTATATGAATAGATTTTAGGCTGAATGTTGCTTCAACCTAATCTTCTGTCACTAAGTGTAAAATGCTGGACAATGTCATTAGCGCAATTAATTAAGCAGCTAATGCATTGTGCAGAGGATATTGAATTATATCACATTGGAATTGCATAGTATGAAGTGTCATAACCAGGTCAGTTTGAAATACTTGTATCCATCATTACAACATCATTGAGTGCAACAGAGAGACCAAACTAAATCATCCAGTGACTATCCAGCCACTAATTTCCTATTTCAGCCTAGTCTGACCTATATATGAATATTATTTCTTGGTTTCCTCCTTGAACGTGCATCCTATGTGAATACCTAAAAGCAGATGTGGTACAATGGCTATACTGGAAAATGTGGCTACATTTTAACACAATTGTTACCAAGAAAGTCCTATTATATAGAACTGAGAAATGTAGTCTGGTGGCAGCCTTTAGCCGGTACTTCATACTGGTTTGAAGGCAAGCAGGTTAGTTGGATGTGTTTATCCAAATTGCTTGAAGACAGGAGATTGTTGCTCCATCTCATTGAATAAATCTATGATACTTGAAATGTTTATTCCGCACCCTTTCCAGAAATTATTGCAAACTATAAGGCGTCAGAAATCCCAGAATTTTTAAACAGTGTGAAGATCAAAGAGGTTAAAGACACGCAAAGAGTTATATCTCTGTTGACTGGCAGGAAAGTAGGTTGTAATCACCAAAGTAAATATTTCTGAATAGCATTCAGGAAACCGATTTAGCAATGACATTTTAAGCTTTTACAGTTTATGCTGTATTATGAAATTGATTTCTGCTGTGCGAGATCACATGAGGAGTAGTGGTGGTTACGTGTTTTGTAGCGTAACCCTCTTCCTCCCCAGATGTTTTTCCAGTAGAAGCTGAGGTTATTTGTGACAAATGGCCAGCTTCAACTAACTTTCCAGTGTGTTTATTTCAATACTTGACTTGTAACCATCTCTACTACCAACAAACAACATTCTTGACCTGATTTATGGTTATATTTTGAGGTTTTCTGTTTAAAATTTTCAGATGCAGTTTAGGACAGGTAAAAAATTCTCACATAAAAAAAAAAAAGATAAAGCCCTACCTCATAGACAAATAATTATCCCTTTCTATTGTTTAATTAGTCCATCATTTATTTCAAGTAAAACAAGGTGGGTACCCACAGCTGTGTGAGTGGAAGAGCAGTGCAATGACAGCTTTGCATTCTTAATTCTGCTGGTACCAAACTTCAGAGAGTGACATGTTTAACACCTAGAGTAGAGGTGTCTGGCTTGCTGAAAGGGACAGAGGAAGAAGCTGAGTTCAGTCAACTCAAAACTGATTCTTAATTATTTCCTTCCATAAATGGTTTTGTATTTTGACTAGATAGTTTTCTAAACTATGGAAGTTCTCTAAACTATGGAGTGGAAACATTCAGATGTTCCACTGGTTTTAGAGCTCTTCAAATACAAAACAACCTAACTGGATATTTAGTTCTCAGGAACACACGCAATTTTCCAGTTAACATGCTTCATGGTCGCTGGTTCTGTTTATACAGCAGTCACTCCTAAATTCACTAGCCATGAAATCTGCACCTGATGTGAGGAGGGGTGGCAATATTTCTGCAGTCCTGGAGACAAACATAGCATGTATTGTTACCATCTTACTATGTGCTGATTTCAATAGGTGCAAAGACACAACAATATTTCTTACTTTCCCCAGCTTTTTCTAGAATACTGCCTGACAAAGTTTTATTTTTACTTTTCCTGTCATATTTCAGTAATATGCAAGATTGAAAGAGATTACCCGATATGCTGAATCTGGATTTACTGTCCTACAAGTATACTAAAATTCTAGTGACCAGTAGATTTATCAACCTCCTCTGCTTTTAATGCACGCATCAGCATACTATGTATTTATGGCAAGCAACTGTTGGAATCAGGATTACTAGGAGATTCGTAATTAAAATGTGATCTCATGATTCCTATGGTTGCTATGGCAACTCAGGCTAAATAAAAAAACCTAAGTGATACTACATCAATATTCTTTGTTGTTTTTAATGTAGGTGAATGATTGCATCACTACATTAACAACTGTGCTTACTTTATTAGCATTATTTATTTCTTCTTAGGAATACAACCTTAGGGATACATTTTATAGTACTTATGCTCTGATCAGACAAAATTCAATAAATCCAGTCACTAATGGCAAATACATTCATGCTATATAACTGATGTCATGATACTGAATCTGCTTGGGTTCTGATGATGGAAGAGTTTTAAACAGAAGATTTTAAATTATCATAGAATCATCTTTGCTCTCATATTAATATTTTAATATTCTGAAGAACCTTCCTTCGTCAAACATTTGTTTTCTAATTAAAAAAGCACTACTTGCTCAGTAGCACAAAAGTAGGTATAAAAAAAAAAAAGCTATATTTTCAATATGATTCCAGTATTCTACTATCTCCCCCTGCAAATTATTTGAACAGAACTGAGTATCATGGCAAGCACCTTACATAAAAATTGTGGTAAAAATTAATGGCAATTGAAATCTTTAAAACATAGACCACATAAATGTTAGAAGATCTATGACATTGTGTGTTATCACACCATCCCATTGTGCTGTTGACAGTGTGTGACAATTTAACAGCCCACTTCTATGGGAGTGACTTAAAAATAGAGATGAAGTCGTATAGATATCATAGAATCTGACTCCATTGTTTATCCAGTGAAAAATTAAATGGCAGCTTCTGCGAAGAGTCGAGCGATATGCACGATCTACAACTTAGTGATGGACAAACAGCGCGGATGAAAATTGCTGCTTGATACTTAAGTGACGTAATTAGCAGCTCACAGCAGGACAGATGAACAACGAGGATGAAGCTGCACCGTAACACCCAAAAGCGTAGCCTGAGCTGTTCATCGCATACTGGCTTCTCTTAGATTCAAAGAAACGTGAACCCTCTCTGCAGCTGTTATAACTAAAAATACTATTACAGAGATTGTTAGTTATAAAATAGGTTCCATTTTTCTCCTAAGCTCTCATCTATGGTTAGCTGTTGTTTAGCTCTGAAGCATCTTATGGGTTGTCCTAACATACACACAGATATAAATAGTGCAGATTACACAGTTACCAACCACCAAAATATGGAACACAATATGCATAGGTGAGAAAATTGCTCACTCCAAACCAGTGCCTCTCCTTTAAGCAACTGTTGATATGTGACAACATATTTGCCACTAAGGTAGCACCACATACAGTCAAAACTGGCACACAATTAATTAGTTTATCACCAATGTTACTTGTTGGTGATCACTTAATTATGGGCCTCTTAGTTTGAGTTTGCTGGTTGGTTATCAAGGTTATTACTCTTCTGCTGGTGTAAAGCACGTACAACTAAAATGACCCATGAGAATTAGACAAGTGAAAGATCAAGCATGGAAATATTAGAATTTTTTGTTTATAGAGACTTCTACCTTTTTTTAAAGGGGACAATTTAGCTTGTTAAATTTATTAAGACAAACAGTTCTGTTTGCTAAGAAAAACAGTTACTTTCTTCTTTTCTCTCTAGATGCCTCAAATACGTAGATATTTTTAAATCTCTGCAATACTGAAAATTCCACAGCAAGGCCATCAGGTGAAACCAATGAAAAACCTCCTCCAGCTCCTGAGAATGACTGGAATTAGGGTTAATTCTTCCCAGATTAATGTATTTTTGTTGCTCATTTCTTCCCACACAATGCTAATATAAACAGGAATTTATAGAATCAAACACAGCAGGGATGCAATTAATATTCTTTACATTATGATTTGGAATGGAGGTGGTAAATACATGGTGCTGGGTGTAAGCTTGCATCAGGTCACCAAGGAAACAACACAGTGACGAGCTAAAATTTGCACTTATTTGCAATCACAATTTTGGCTTACTCAAACACTTTCAAGATAGGTTTGTGTAGTAAATTAACACTTATCACCTCATACTGGTTATTCAGCATAATATTTTATTAAACATTTACGTCATTTGAATATCAAGCAAATCTTTAAGTATTTGCTCTGAGCTTCAAATTGAGCTATTTTGCAGTAAGCAAATCCGCAAAAATTTCTTTGAGAAAAATGCAAGTGCTCTAGAAATTAGAAGGAAAGAATGCAATTTAATTTCTCCATCTATTTTAAGGGCAAATAGAAACTTTAATTAAGTTGCAGGAGGACTATGATTTTGGAAAATGGATAATCAATTTTGTCAATGTCATGATTTGAAAATTTATTCAAGCTCACACAGACAAAGTCAGAATGCAGAATTTAGTTAAATACAGCTATATTTTTTCAAGTCAGGAACAAACATAGTGTCGTGGTTTAACCCCAAATTGTCACCCAATACCATGCAGCCGCTCGCTCACTCCCCCCCCCCCCACTGGAGAGAAAGGAAAACTCGCGGGTTGAGATAAAAACAGTTCACCAGGGCAGCAAAGGAAAAATATAAAAATGTATTAATAATGATAATATATATAAGGATAATAGAATATATAAAACAAACGATGCACAATTTCTCACCACCCGATGACCAATACAGCCCGTCCCGAGCAGCAGGCAGGGAGCAGGGGTATCCCCCCGCAGCTATCCTGAAACAGCAAGTTCCAGAGAGAGCAGGCGAGGGAATGAACAGCCGAAAGAACGAACAAAAAGGAAAAATCAGGGAAACAAAAAGCAACCCGAAGGGAAGCTTAAGGATTAAGGCAAGTTAAGGGTCTAAAAGCCTAGTGGCCCACCGCCTGACCCTCACTTATACCAGGCATGACATCTATGGTACAGAATACTCTCTTTGGCCAGTTTGGATCAACTATTCTTTCTCTACCCCTCCCAAGTTTTTGCACCTGCACATTAGCAAAACCTGGGAAACTGCAAAATGTCCTTGGTCGTTCAGCAGCAACCAACATCAGTGTGCTACCACCACTCTTCTCACACTAGATCCAAAACACAGGAGCTGCTGAAGACAAAACTAGCTCCGTCCTGGCCTAAACCGGGACAGATAGTATAGTGTCGCATTTTTGCTGACATTTGTCGTCTGCATGCTGTGATCAGGTGAGCTTAGAAATACCAGTTGGGGTGGTTCACTCCTGTCAGACATCACAGGAAATATTACTATGCATAGCACCTTTTACTTTTCATATTTACAGGTCATTTGCTTACTTATTTTTGCGGCAACTAGAGGTTGATAGCAGTTTACCCTTCATGTGAGCTGATCTGATGGTAACTAACAGCAATCTGAATGCAGGCACTACGGGGGCGAGGGGGAGCCACAGCTTTTGCAGCCTTTGCAGAGCTAAGCAGTATCTTGTGAACGGTGTATCAAATATGTAACAAATCTTAATACTTGAGACCTCAACAAGAAAAACTACATTTACTTCAAAAATGTATGGGAACTGAAGTTATCAGTGTATTACAGACTATTCAATTCATACAAGTAAAGTAATTACAATTTAAAATATCCCTTATAGATATTAAAGACATATTATGGTACATTCACTCACACTGAATGCTGCTTTACTATACAAACTGACCAACTTCAATGGAATATTTTCCAGAGTAGGATCAAAACTTAGCTCCTGACAAACAGTATGATTTAGCAAAAAATTAAGAGTATTTTTCTAAATGTCAGTATATGTATTTTTAGATGCCTGTTAGTACTGATTAAATGAAATTACAAGTTATTAAGTCAAATGAGATTTTCCTGCTATTCCATTCATTTGCGATGCTATCTTCTCTGTATTTGATTCAGCTACAGTCAATCCAAACCATATTTAAAACGCAAGCAAATGGCTGTTCTCTCACTGCGTTTCTGAATTATGCTTGGAGTATGCACATCCCATGTTCTGAAAACTCATTCACATAAAAATGTCACATTAACACAAATAATACTCTAATTGAGAAGTCGTCACCTCTTTCCACGGACACAAAAGACAAGTACACGCAGCAGATTTTGTTCAGTTGGAAATATATGCACCAGCTAATTTAGAGAGCTCAGGAATTAAAATAACCTACTTAAGTTTTAAATCTAACTAATCAGCTAGATTTTACATTCCACGTTGTTGTATTGGCAATACCTAAGCAGACCAAAATGTACATAGTATCTCTCTGCAAACACATTCTTTCCATTTCCAAGAATTTTCAAGAAAAGAGTCTGTTGAAAGATGGATCCTTCTCTCTGTCATCAGCAGCTGTATTTCACAACACATAAAACACTGCTTTATGATTAATTATTCCATCCACCAAAATTATGGATAGGTAACAAAAGTCCAGATAAAGGAATTACATTCCCCATGGGATTCTTATGTCACTATGAAATCCATCAAGATCTGATCACTGAATCAAATCCTTTAACCTCTCCCAGTGCTGCAGGAAAAGAGGGGGCAGAAAAGGAGACGATGAAACGGATGCTATGCAGCACTTTCTAGAAGACACTTGCAAAGAGTTCTGGGATCCTTTTTGTTCTGCACAGCTCATAACTTTGAATTTCTGAGGAAACTGAGCTCTGATAGAAGGTATAAACTTGTATCTTAGGGTGGAGGACAATAAACTATGAAGGTTTATATCTCATAAGACTGAAGCTGGAAATAAGTATGTAATTAAAACAATGAGTAGATTTTCCTTTGGCAGGGAAGAAAAGAAGTAGACAGTCAAAAAGACCAGCTACTGGAAATTAGACCTACTTCTCCGATGCCAATTTTGGACATCCAATACGCATCTTCAGAGAAATACAAACAGAAGTCAATTCATGCTCTTCTGAGATAAATGGGAGCTTTGCCAATGAGATGGACTCCACAGCCAGTAGAAAAATCAAATCTTTACAGAGAAAGACCTAAACTGTTCTGCCACAGCCAGCTTCAGTAGGAGTAACTTAATTGACGTTAACAGTGCTTTAGCTGACAACTCAGGGAAACCAAGATGTGAAACTGTACCCTCCGTGTGTGTATGAAGATTCTAACATTCTACTTCTATCCTATTCAGCTGCTCATATTTTTGCTCTGAATAGTACTCTCTTAATCTCTTTAATTCTGTGACTTCTTTTTTGCATAATACATTAAAAGCCAATTGTAATGGGATATGACCCTTTTTTCTTTGACAGAACAAAAAGAACTTAGAAATCTGCCAATATTAGGTAAAACATTTTGTTCCTTATAATTGCTGTAGACAAACTGCTCAACAGACTTCTCACTCTGAATATATTTTAAATTCTCCCTGACAGGTGACTTCATCAATGTCACTATAAGAATGTTGGTTCAGTCTCATTAAAAAAATAAAAGGGAAGAAAACCAACATTGTCATCATACTTCCTTTAGTCACTGATTTTCAGAAGCTATTAGCAGGTCTCCAGGCTTACTTTTTCACTCTCTTTCTGATAGATAGCCTACAAGTATTCAAGGAAAAGAGTCCTATTCATCTAAAGTTAAGTTTGAATGTACTTGGACATTGAATGAGCTGGTACAAAAGAAACTTGGTTGGGTGCTGTATTTTTTTTTTTTTTACCTCAAGGAATATGCTTTTTACAAATTGTGAGCACTTGTTAGTATAAGAACGCATTTATGATCAAGCCACGTGAACAGACAGCTGGGTATTTTAGCTTGGTAGAGGGCAGCAGGTGTACTCTGATAGATACGGAATTATGTTTGAGCTGGAGACAAACGGATGTTCCAAATCAATGCTTAGCCGATCTATCAGACAATACAAAGAAAGCCTTATCATTTTCACCATATCTGATATGTAGATAAATAGCTATGTCAGCATTCTAAAGCCATGGGAGTCCTTCTCTTTTAAAACTTTTTTTTATTTATTGGGAGTAGTTTTAGAAGCAATTTCTAAACCAGAAGTCCCGTTTCTCAGTGCTGATCTCAAGACATGAACAAGAAACCAGCCTAACAACATTACTGAAGATATTATTGAATGTATCAAATGACTCAGAAAAACAGAATATAAATATTAAATGAAAGAGATTAATGAATAGTATAGCTTTATAAAAGTAAAAGAGAAGAGTCTTAATACTTAACATTCTCGTAAGTTTTAAGATACCCGGAAACACTACTTATGTAGCTGGCCTAAAAGCTTGGCCCATTCTCAGATCCCACAGGTTGAAGGGATCGAAGAACTCCTTTCATCTGCACGTGAAAACCTCTGCACGAACGTGAGCTCAGTGCCAGGGAAACACTGCCTTCTGGCAGAGCCCGGCTTCGGCGCCTACTCGTTAATAAACAGCTGCATTAGAAATGACATAAGCTGATGCTTTTCATTGCCTCCACTTTGCCTTTTTTGGGGGGGTAGTGACTATAGAAAAGTTAATTTCCTACACAGATCCCAAAAAGAACTGTTAAGCGTGCTGTGTGTGTTGTTCAAACCCTTCTCCCTTGATCATCCCACCACATGCATAATTCACTCTGGAGCCTTAGCGCTTGTTTTGAGTTTAGAGTTCAAACTGAGTTAAAATGAGGAATTTCAGTCAGAGGTTTATTTCTCTACAAAGTAGTTTAACTTCTGTTGTTTAATTGAGGGTGTAGCGTAGATGTTATCCAAGTCAGTAAAGAGCAGAATACAACTGAAGAAAGCCTCCCTGGAGAGAGGAGCGGAGACCCACCACGCCTGAGTCCCATCACCCTGGCCTGTGCTAGTTCAGCCTTCAGGACTAAGGAATGGAATTCTTTCTATTCCAATTAATTTCATTCCAGTTTAGCAGATGATAAGGATAATAAGGAGTGCTAGTGATTAATCAATTAACCTACAAATGCTTCTGTAACTGGTAAAGCTCTAAGAAGTATAGTGACCTAATTGCTTTCTATAGACAACAGAAGAATAATGGATCACGCCAAAAAGCTGGAACCACTGGGAAAGAGAAGTCTTTTATATTCTTACTCACATGAGGGCAGAGGAAGCTCTCTTAAATATGGAGAGCAAAAAGTTGTAACACAGTCCAAACCTGCAAAATTGTTTCATTAGACTGCAATAGGGTTTCCTCTTACAGTTTAGCAAATATTTTCACTCAGTCTAGTGACAAACAAGAAGAGCCTTGTTCCTGCCTAAAGGATATTTTATAGTTTTCATCCATCCAGTGTTGAAGGTATAATTAGTTATATGATTATATTTCTGGCTAAGGACTAGGAACCAGGATTCCCTACTCTAAGAGACTATAACCTCAGAAGCTAGGGCAAGCTCATGCTCTTTTTTTCTGAGATGGACAAAATGCAGAAAAATGCTTTATTATTTTAAGGTTAGGAAAGCAACATTTTCTCACCAAACATTTTACAAAGAAAATCCACGTGGAAAAAGGGACAACAAAGGAATGGCTTTTGTTTCAGCTGCTGAGATGCATGCTGGTGAGTTTAATTCTCTTTGCAAAGGTTTCTGAAGTACACCTTTCACACCAAACAAAACATAGCATAGGAAAACTCATATCCTGTGATCTTTACACAAACAAAATTCACTGAACTCAAAGGGAATTAAAAAGAATACAGAAGAAAAGGCACCAAGATTAAAAGGACGTGGGAAAAGGAAGAGAATGGTTTTGACAAACTAATAGTCTTCCCAGAAACCTATACAGCTACTCTTAACACTCTTTTGTGGTTGGTCTTTTATTTCTGTCTCTTTTAGGCAAGAGATAGGCTCTCTGGATTTTTCAAACTAGATACGCCATATGATTTTCTTTTATAAACTCAGTGGGTCCATTTCTGTAAAGGCTGTCACATGCCCAGTTCACCATGATAATTATGTTGACAGAAACAGTTCCTTCAACATTTAAGCCTGTTTTAAAAGTAGCAGTAATACTAACAAATGAGTTCTGCAATTCTTTATACAATTCTCCAGCTATTTCAGTCTGTATGTCTATGCAGAGGTGTGTATCCCTGAAGCAGGTTTGCAAACGGTAGGGCGGTGTATTTCACTTGAAGAGAAATAAGCAAAGAATTTGTCCAGTGCCACCGGCAGTGGCACTGTAGGCATGGCTGATGGTGCAAAGTTACCTTTTTGCTGCTATTATTTCATGCTTGCCAGAATGTTTATGATTCTACTTGCTTCCATATTAATAGAGAAATTTCATGGCTATCTTGAAACTTCCTAGAAGGGGTATTAGTCCAGCTATGTGCTCCTTATTCCTTTTGCTTCTGGCACTAGATGCTAGTAATCAGAAGACCTTCAAACTAATACTTAAGTAGAAATGTTCCAACAACAGAGGGTCAGAATTCCCCTCTCTGCTTACACCCTCCTTGTTGCACTAAAGGCCACCAGAATATCACATTTGCTTTGCAGAAGATTCCCAAAATGAACAAAAACTTTTGTGATCATTACTACACTCTCAGAAGTGAATAACCAAGAACTTTGGAAAATGCAAACTCAGATTCGTATTTCACGGCTCATTATGATCCAATACAGTTTGCAGAAAACCGATGCAAAAATTATGCTTATTTATATTCTGGGCTGACTGGGCACTCCCATTTTTGCCTGTTGCGGTTATTTCACTCTGCAGATAAGAATTAAGGATTCACTGCGACAGAAAGAGAGCATGGGAAGGTTTGTGATCCGATAGTGAACTGCCTCAGGCATTCACCTGAGGTTGGAAGGGACTTGCAGACCTTTCTCCAATGTCCTCAGGAGTAGATGTGAGCCTGCGTTCCTTCACAATAAATAAATAAGGCAATGCTAAGAATGTGCAGTATTTCCTCCATAACAGAAAGATTCATAGTCCACAGTTCCTACCTGCACCCCCCGCTTCAATTTTGCTATATTATGTCAATTTATAGATTCTCATTTGTTATATGTAACCTGAAATTCTCTTAAGGGAAAAAAAAAAAAATCAAACCATACAGTCATACAGAGCTGCTGCAATTTCTCAGCTGCTAGATGCTTTTAAATATTCTCTTATTTTCATATAACCCTGAAATGGAAGAAAAACAAAATTAATAATTCATTTTAGAATGACATCAGCTTGTTTGTAAAATGCAAATTTCCTTCTGCCTAAACCCAGTGACTCCTGGCGAGGGCTACGCACTGCTAACACTCTTGGATTAATGGCAATTCTTTACCTCTTCCTCATTCTGTCTGGACTTGTTTTCCCTTTGTCCTGCAACTGTACTTGCCTCTCAAAGTGCTGCACTGTAGTTTTCTAACACTATCTCCTGCTTGTTTGGCTTATGTTATTCTCTTCCTTTATAGTTTGTAGTAAATCTTTGCAAAGAGCAGTACTCTAGGCACTCTTGCTACAGCAAAGGAAGCATGTTCTGACCAAGTTTGCCACCTTCTTCATAATCACATTTATTCAGTTTCTAAGTTATGATCTGGGAAACACAATGAAGGATAAAGGGGCCATTGAGCAAAACACTGAAGACAAGTCTTTTCTTAAATAATTCCAGTATTTAAGTCAAGTAGCTGAGATGAATAAAATGAACAAATCCTAAATTATCACTGTCTGTATGTGTTGTGGCTTAGCTGGGACAACTGTCAACCCTCCACCCCAAATCAGAGAAGATTATTTAAAACAGACACTCCTTCTCAGATGAACCAAAAAATTGTAAACGTAGGAAATGAACTCCATTTCCTCATAGGCCAAATCTTCTTAGAAAAGACAGGAGGAACACCTAGGGGAGCGCAGCCACAGTTTGAGACTTAGAAATCTCCGGACCTTTCCCCCGTCCATTCCATCATCATGGTGCGAGTTAGGAGAGGACTGATGACAATAATGAAGTAACTTCTGGATTACTTTTGTTTTTAATTTAATGGATGTTCTGCAATGTAATTATCCCATCTCCGATGTGCACTTTCATAATTCTTCTTTTTGTTTATTTCTTTTATTCCGATTCATTCTAGGGACACGTTGCAGTGCATATGCGGAAAACACGAGGGTGTTTCTAAAATGCAGTGCAACGCCAGGTGGATGTGCTGGAGCTATCTCACTGCCCAAGGGCAGCAAAATGCTTTATTCTGGCAAATTACAAACGTACAGAGGCAGTCTATAATGTTTATAGTCCTACATAATACAGCATTATTCCATGCAGGATACACCAGTTTGAACGCAGCATGGGTGCATCCAACGCATGATGCCATTGTGTCACATAGACATTCTCTTGGGTCTACTTTATGGATTTTCAGTATTTCTCTACTGACGAAATACAGCTTTTTATACCCGAACTTCACCAAACATTTTCCTGCATCTTCCTGAGAAGTGGTTGGTGTAATTCTACAGTTTAAGAGAGAACAGCAGATGAGATAAAACCCTGGGGATAATCCAGCAGGGCTTTCCATAGGTTTGGATTGCGAAGTTAGATACAGTTCTTGCTATTTGTATATTAGTAATATTCCTCATTAAGTAGCCAGCCAGTTTATGAAATCACTACAAAGGAGTATTTGTTGTATAGCACTCTGTTATTTAAACATTTCTGATTATCTAGGAAGAAGTTACTGCTATTGGCTACAAAAATGGTAAACTTGCTACAGAGGGTTGTACAAGCAGAGAACAGTAGAGGAGTATACATAAACTTGCCAATAAAAAGAACAGATACTATCGCTTTAAGATACAAAAGAAATATTTCACTAAAGAACTATCACTTTCGTTTAACAGATGTTTGTTTTGGGATCTGGTATTGCACATATCTTCCTGTGAGTGGAGTCCAAACTTCTCACCTTCAGGACACTATTTTAAATGGGCAGCTTAATTACTGCCCGCATTACTGGTTTTCTGCAGGGTATGTGCACTTTGCAGTTGGTTTAGGAATACTGAGCCTTTGGCAAAGAGCAAGCATAAAATTATCTTTGGTATCTTGCCCCTTGAAATATTTCTAGATACCTGAAGACGACAACTAACAGCTTTATCAAAAGTTGGGAATTTGCCATCATCTAAGTATCAGAATTTCTGAGTCTGTCCGTAAAATGCATGCCCTTTCTGATGGGTAGAAAAAATGACATCACAGAAATTAAGCCAGGCACTCATTTCTTTTGGAGGTATATTCTTTAATATCTGTCAATACATTAAATGTGTCAAAAGTGTTAGAGGACATCTTTGAGGAAGTTACTAAGATGTGCTTTACATCCACCACTTGCTTTCCTCTCTTATTAAGTTCTTCATCATTGAAAGGAAATATTTTTGCATTCGCTGTTTTCTAGAATGGCAGCAAGAATGAATTCCTCATATTTAACTATGAACTCCCTCATGAGCAGAGCAGAGCATGTATCAACCTCAGCTCCCCACTGAGCAGTGCAAAGGTAACTTGAAAGGTCTACACTTAAGTGTCAGCAGTTCGGTGACTACCCCAGGGCTACATCCACCAAGTTCACTGCATGGGCAGAGTTCGTAGCTATAAAATCTTACCCACAGTCCTGCTGATACGGCTTATTAGCTCAGACACAGCACCACACTACAGCAAGTACTCAGAATCTGCACCCAGTTGGCTTAACCTGAAGTCCACAAAGGCTGTCCCTGAATTGCTTTCCCAGCTAACTGGTGCCAGGTCAACACCCCATCGGCTTTCTTCACATCCACCCAGCAGACATTCATGTGAAGCACCTCCCCAATCCTGCGCTGCCTGTCCGTCAGGCTGGTTTCTGGTTCTCTGACATCAGTTACAGCATCCAGCAGATGCTGTAAATTATACCTATAATAATGATACCAAGAAGATTCTCAACACCAGCTCATGATCCCTGGAGAACAGTTTGAATCTCAATTGTTATCAAAAGATCATTTTACTTAAATATAATCTTTTGCAAATGTTTATAAAGAGGAAAGTATGTTCATAACACAAACATTTAATCACACGTGTATCCAGAGTGTCAAAAAACATGGTAAAGCACCACAGAACTCTTACAGCCATTCACTGTCCAGGTCATCAGAAAAAAAGCAGACAAAGAGACACAGTCATTTACCACGTTCTCTTGCTCAGCAAAATTTTTTAGAATGAAGTGCAAGTATTGAAAATGCTTAGCGTTTATCTATCAAGCAATGCTATTGTAAATATTAGAATTTATTGCACTTATTAAATTGTCAAAAGCATCTGTTCTGTCAGCATTTAGAATTGGATACAGGCTGAGGAGTGAAAAAAATAACCTACGGCAGCATTTAGATAAGTGACACTTCTCAAAGCCCTTGCTGTGTCGACTGTCACATTGTTCTTCCACAGGAACAACTTTACTTAATTTTTTTTTAAATGAAAGTAATATACACACACACACACACACACACGCTCGCGCGCACACTACTTCAGCTAGGAAGATTTAATGTACCTACAAATGAAGGTTAGGGTTAAAATAAAATACAGCTCCAGAACTATTTCTTCAATTTTTCATACCACTCCAATAACTATTGCTGGATATTAAGGAGGAAAAAAGAGGGAGTCCTTTTTTAATGTGACAAAGTGTCCCAACAATCAGCTTGCCATAAGGACCTCGACAGGGATTTAGCAGCGAATTGCCCAATTCTGCGCTGATATTAGCCAAGATTCTTTGGAACTTGGAAGGACGTTGTAAGCCGATAGTGGAAAGTTTAAGACTCTCTGGGAAAATCTTACATGTAATTATAAATGACAGAAGGAAATTGCACTGTACCCTCTCCTTACTGAAAAAGCAGGGACGTGACAAATAAAAGATGACAAAACATGCATCTGAGTTATTGGTATTGTGCTCATTATATAGTTGATTTCTGCGAATAAAAATGGCTAAGAGGTTAATCAGAAGAGAGACATTTACATGAATAATGAGAAAGTCTATGACATCTTCAAAAAGAATAAAAGTGGAATGGCCTTTCCTACATCAGGATGGAAATATAGAGTAAATAAAGACTCTGCTAATTTCAGGGATGTTACTCTAGTTATGCTGTGAGTTGACTGAGATTACAAAAATAGTTATTACAATACCATATAACAGCAGGGATTAATCTACTCTCATATTCCCTGGCAGTCGATATTTCCTAAGTTTGGTAGGAAAATTTTCTACTGGGTATATTTTCTATCCAGGTTTTGTGTGGAGCTTGCAACTTTTTCAGAATTTGATATGTACCAGCGTCAGAGGGTAAAATATCAGATTACTTTCTGTTCTGGTCTAGCATCGTAATAACTGTTCAACTAGCCAGTTAAACCAGAACAACACTGAGCCGGCAGTGTCCCCAGGGGGCCAGTAGCACCCTGGCCTGTATCAGAACTAGTGTGGCCAGCAGGACTAGGGAAGGGATTGTCCCCCTGTACTCGGCACTGGTGAGGCCGCACCTTGAGTACTGTGTTCAGTTTTGGGCCCCTCACTACAAGAAAGACACGGAGGTGCTGGACCGTGTCCAGAGACGGGCAACGAGGCTGGTGAAGGGTCTAGAGCACAAGTCCTGTGAGGAGCGGCTGAAGGAACTGGGGTTGTTCAGCCTGGAGAAAAGGAGGCTGAGGGGAGACCTTCTCACTCTCTACAACTGCCTGAAAAGAGGTTGGAGCAAGGTGGGTGTCGGTCTCTTCTCCCAAGTAACAAGCAATAGAACAAGAGGAAACGTCCTCAAGTTGCACCAGGGGAGGTTTAGATTGGATATTAGGAAACATTTCTTCACTGAAAGGGCTGTCAGGCACTGGAACAGGCTGCCCAGGGAAGTGGTTGAGTCACCATCCCTGGAGGTATTTAAAGGACGTGTAGATGTGGCACTTAGGGACATGGTTTAGTGGAAGACTTGGCAGTGCTGGGTTAACGGTTGGACTTGATCATCTTAAGGGTCTTTTCTAAGCTAAATGATTCTATGGTTCTATAAAGCACTGCTACAACACTGCTCTTGATTTTTTCCCAAACGAGTAAGTTTGGGAAAACTTACAAACAGCTACAGAAAGTAGCTGCAGCACACCAAGTGGTACAAATAGGGAAAAACCTCACACCCCTGGGTCTGGGTTACACAATAGCATTACATGTCTAAGGAGAATACAGCCTCAAGAAAAAAACATACTTAAAGCTTGCATGGGAGAACAAGATAGCAAAAGGTACAAAGGCAGAGCAATTCTGGTGACCTGAGCTACCCAAAGGAGCAGGACTTCCCCAGCTCTGCATCCTGTACCCAAGAAAAACAAATACAACATGATCAAGATTTTATGGAAAACATCATTCTGTTGTAGCTGACAACTCAGCAATAAGAAAGAAAGGAAATTTATTGCTTAGTTGATTATTTTAAAAATAAGACTGCATATAAAAAGCAAGTTTACTAAGCAATAGCACGCCTGCTCACAGGCAGCCTTGAGGCATACACGTTCCCCACTAGCTCCTATTGTTTGGTTGCTGTTTAAGTCAGAGAGGAGTCAAAAGTACACAGGGCTTCTCTCTCTCCCTAATTCCTGCAAATTCATCTCCCTTCTGTCTCCTCAGGTTCTCCTCCAAAGCCAAGAGTCATTTGGATGTTCCAAATCAGGAACAGTATTTTTAATTTTGCCATAGAACACCAAAGTTGACATTTAGAGACAACATATGTAAATGTAGCAATGACCCAATTTGAAGTTTATGTAAAACTTAATTGCCTATTATTTGAAGTTTACATAATGTTAACTGCTTCATATATATTTGGAGGATTTTCTTAAAAAGCATTTACTCCAGAAATGGGTGATTTTTTGAGATTACAGAACAGATTGTTTTGCATGTTTCAAGACAAATTAATCTGTATGGTTATGACTCGGACACGAGCAGCCCTGTTTGAAATACAAATTCTCATTCTGACTCTCAAGACAAATTATCCTGACACTGGCGCAAAAAGAAGCCAAGTTGCCTTGTAGCGATCATTGCAGTGCTGACCCAGAAGTAACATTTGGAGCCCTTTTGCACGTGTTCCGTTTATGAGATAGCGGTTGACTGCAGAGTCAACAGTGGGGTCCCCAGTCTTGCGCACCCATTGTCCCACATGTACAAGAGCAACAGTGGATCCCCTGCAGTTGAACTGGATCTCCTAGATTTGCAGATCCACTATGTACTTCGTATTTTCTATCATTTATATTGCCACAGCAGCCCACATGGAAATGAAACAAGTGCTTGTTCCAAGCTGTGTCTCAGAAATTTTGCATTTCAATGCTGGAAACTGACTTTGAAGATTGTGTCGTAACACACCTGTATTATAAGGTGTTCAAGGGCCTGGCAATCAGAACAACAATTGACAATAAATACTAATAACAGTCAGAAAGAAAGTAAGTGTAATGAGCAATCTGTTCTGAGAACTTATGGGTGTTACCTAAAGATACCATCCTTTGATCTCCTTGTCTTCTGTGAACTGGATCTCTATCGAAAGAAAAAATCCCATTTATTGACGAATGTTAAAAAATAGATTAAACAACCAATTACGCAACCAATTATGGCTATCCAGCAATGTTGTATAATTGAAAGCAAACACTTTGTTCTCCCCCTAAGGATACATCAAAGTTTCAAGGCCAGAAAGACTGGATCAACTGCTGTTCAAGGTTGCTGTATAAAATTCAGATTCAAATGGATTCCCCGCTGCTGGAACCCCTACGTACACTTCCTTTCATCCTTCGGGATAACCAGCACTTTCTGCTTCGCAACAACAATCCAGCTGAGGTCCAAGCTCAGCTCACGCTTTATCTCACTAATTCGCAGTATTTACCATGTCTGTCAGGCACCAAGGAGCCACGTTAACTGACTGGGTAAATTCTACGCAAGCTGCTGTGAGGACTTCCATAAAAGAGCCACGAGGACAACACTCCTGCCATTTATAGCTTATCACTCACGCTGGTTTACAAACGCGGATGCATACGGCTTGAATCCCTCATTAGCGTGGAGCAGGAATAAAAGCATCAAAAGCAATGAGCTACATTTAAAAACCAGAGTAAGGGCAGCGTCTGCGTTTGTAAGATGCTGACGTTCAGCTCAGACTTGGGGTCAGCGTCAGAATTTATACCTGAAAAAATGGCTGTAGGCTCCCCCGGGGAAAAGTGCAGACAGATCCTAAAAGCTGCAGTGCAACAGATTTTACATGATCCTTTCACTGTAATACAGGTACTGGGAAAGTTAATATATTCTAAAATATTATTGCTATAGTCCAGTATTGAAATAATCTGTTTGGATGTGATTAACTTTACTGACATACACTTCTTTTAAAATTTTACTTTTGCTAAAACTTTTTTAATATACCTTTGGAAACAATGAACCAAACAAAATTTTATTAATAATCTTGGACTGAAAAATTGAAATTGCCAAATTTATATTGCAAATTTAACTATGAGAAACTTCATAGTTTTAGAAGCAAAACACCTTTGAAAAATACAGTACTTAGTATAGGTGCCTTATTACAAACTCAGAGCCACCTACGGAGTCTCATCACTAACATCCTTCGTGTCCCCAAGTTCTTTGCAGGTCAGTCGGGAAATTTTAGACTCATTTCTAGAAGTACCACCTCCCAATTAAATATTGATGTACAGACTTGGCCATTTATTGTAAAGTCCTTCTGACTGCAATGGCATACATCTGAAATGACTTTAATAATTCATATGAGCATGCATTCTATTCTGTACTCATTTATTCTTGGCATTTTAAAAGGACAATCTTTATCCCGCTCAATTACAGAAAACATGAAAATACAAACAGGCACCCAGAAACAAATCACCATGACAGCCCAAACTGCCCTACATTCACGGCCGCTGCATTCCCACTTCTCATAAGGGCAATTAATGGAAATACAAATTATGCCAATGTCTGAACCAAGAAAAATGTGATACTCGCTCTTTTGGGAAAAGCCTGTGAAGACAGACAAGATCTGATGGTCACTAAATTGAGACTTTAATGAGCCAAAAAGGAAGCAAATTTGAGAACCTTTCAAGGATAATCCTACAAGCTTTTCAAATTGTGAGAGGCCCTGTTCTCAACAGCTCAGATAGCATGGAAAGAGCAGTGGTTTGCCCTGTTTGCTGCAGTGATTCATAAAGCTAGAACACATGACTGTGCCTTTAAAAAGCTGTTCCAGAGGCTGTTTCCCTTCTCATTGCATTTACATTTTTAATGGAATTTTAGGCTTTGGATGTCATATGCAGAAATAATATTTACATAAAAATAAGAAGAAATGCAAAAGTCTAGAAGTGGTAGAAAATGAGAATTTTCTGAGGTATATCTGAAAAAAAAATATTTTAATGAAGGTATAAATTTTTTTTTAACAGAAATACATTTGGAAAAAAATCAACGCAACCTGAAATTAATTAGCAACTTGACATCAACTGTCTCTAGAATTCTCTAACTTCTGAAAAAGTTAAAGAATTTTACTTCAGAACTGATCTCTTAAGGACCAAGCTGACCTTTAAGAAATTAATGTTTAGCAGAATATGGATGTTGCAAAATACAAATTTTGAAATTTGAATAGTGGTATTGCTATTTCCTCTCTCCAACTACCTGTTCTTCTCTCCAGTAAAATTATTTCAAGACCTGTAACACCGAAGTAGACTTCATATAATACTGGATTGAAGGGCTTTTTAACATGGGTTTTTTTAGGAATAACTCTACATTCCTGCAGCGAGTATCTCTATCCCCTCTTGCCTCATTGACAGTAAAACCTTTTCTACTATACAGGGAACTTTCACAGAAAGTAAAAAGATTGTGGATTACTTCTTTTCTGAGTAGGTACATAACAGCGTCTCTAAGAACGTGCCTTTTCCCTTCCTCTCAGAGCGACAGAGGAAGGTACTGTAATATGTAATTCTACAGAAGTCATTATAAGCTTGAACAATTTTGAAAATAAGTTGTGAGGAGTAACTTCTCCAGCAAACTGAGGCTTACAGAATAATTCCAATAAATGTGATTGGGAACAAAACTATTGCCGAATATATGCTGGTGATACTGTGATAATATCTAGAGCTTGGAAGAAAGTCAGTAGCACGTTTTACTTCCAGTTCTATACGAACACTGCAATTCATTCACACAGGGGTCCAAAAGGGGTATGTGTTCTGATAAACTGTCTAGACACAGATATTATGCACTGAGTATACAGTACTATACTGCCTTGCTCATAAGTTATTTCTCATTATAAGCATACTCCCATCAGCTCAAGAGTGAAATCACTTTGCACGCTTTTTCTCCACCAAAGACAATACCAGGGCTCTGTCTAAGCATATCCAGTTCCATTACCTGATTTCTACAGGGTCTTCTTCAGAGCTGTCATTAACATATCAAAGCCACCTGAAGCCAATTAGGTATGTAAATTATGTTTCAAAAATAAACTAATAACACAGCTACACCCAACTTTAATAATGTTACAGGACAAAAAGTTACGTTATCTCCTACTCTGGTCCTTCATCTTAGCACAGCCAGTTTTTCTCTTCACTAAATATTTTTATAGTTAAGGATTTACTCAAGTTTTTCTGGAAGATTTAATTACCCACAGCAAATAGGATGCTCTGAGTCCCGGTCTCTTCTCTAGATAAGTTCTATTTTAATTTTTTTCTTAATCCTGTTATCATAGTAGCCACACCTCTATTGCTTTTGTGCTAAGTAAAGGAGATCACTACCCCGTTATTTTAAATATTTAACCTGAAAAGAGAACTTAGGCATTCAATATGCCATTAAACACTGATTTGTCCAGTTCCTTTACATGACAGCCTACTAATTATTATTTGTTCTTTTATGTACTATAACCAAACCACTACCGAGAAAGCCATCTTTGGTGGCATGACTGATGTCAACAGCATTTTGGGAAAAAGAAGTTGGAGCTTTCTATTTTATTAAATATCCACTCATGCCACATTTCTCTTCCCTAAAATTTAGCTGCATTTATAGAAGTTGACATTTAAACAAATGCTTAAGTGTTTCAGTAAATCAGAATCATAGTGTTACAGATGCACATTCATTTTTCCTTCGCTTTGTTTCCGAAGCCTTGTCTGTACAAGGTCACTGTACTGAACCTACTCAGGCAAGCAAATCAGTGGGAGTATTCATTCGCAAGATGAGTACAAGTTTGCACAAAGACGTTCTGATAGAGAAAAATGGGATGAATTTTAAGCTAATTCTGGTGTTCCTTCTGAACTCTAGAAGTCAACGACCTTACAAAAATCACAAACTGAGTTTAAAAAAAATGTTGAGCACCATTCTAGAAGCTAACTAGAATCAGATTCAGTCATCAATAGAAAGTTCTAATAACATATCAGATGCTTCTTTTGTTGTTTGCTTTGTATTTTGCATCCAAAATGCATAAAGTCAAAGCCCTTGAAGCAAAGCTTTTTCATGAAATTATATATACATTGAAAAGGATAAATGCAATAGAGGGATTTAGGCAGCAATGCTTTTTTTGTGGGCAACATGCCAAACTTAATCAGTTTGCTTCCCATAACTGCCTGATTTGATAAGAAAAAATAGCTACTGAAGGTACCTGATAGCAAGCGGCACAGATGATAGTATCTAAGGTTTTCTTTCTTAAAAAAAAATATAAATACTTATCACAAATATTGTCTTGAAATAGCTTTCTATTAAAAATTCAAAGATATGATGCATCAATAGCTAGCAAGTATATCTGATCTGAATCACTAAAGTTTAATTCACCATTTATGGTGAGAAATAAAGATGTTTGGAATACAGAATGGGATATTCTCAGAAAAAAGCATTCTTCTCACTAAAGACTTATAGTGACACAAACTGGAAGCATACTAAATTTTGAAAAAGCAATTATTGGTGTGAACATAATTCACAGTATTGTAAGTGCTTTGACTAATTATCATTTATTTCCACCAGAATAGCTTCCAACTCTGTGCTCTACATCTGCTTCCAGGACCTGATGCAGTGCCAGCAGAAGTTTAAGGGAAGGTCCAAATTGATTTAGATGAGTTTTGTACCAAGAGTTTATCTTCTCTTTCCACAGAGAAATATAACTACACGTGGGATCTCTCACATAGTTCCCTCCATCTAGGAAGTCACTTCCCTAATATCGTGGATATGCATTGAAAGCAATTTATCACTAAACTAACCACATACCTCACTTTTTCCTCCTTGCCACCTATATATTTATAGTTAGCAAAATGGACAACAATGATTAAAATAAAGTGGATTCAAACACGTGATGTAACTTTTGTTTATACCAAGGCCTCTCACACTATTAAGGTGAAGAGGGTCACTGCACTGAGATCAGATTATACTGGAACAAACCCACGTGCTTCTGCCCTCAAAACACTAAGAAATGATGTGTTCAAGAATTCCAGGCTCTTGCATCAATTGCTTCTGTTTCAGAATAAATCTCCTTTAAACGTTCTGTTTGGTATCAAAGGGCTGGAACCAACAGACCATAGTTAAATTAACATTTTCATTGATCTGGATAGTGCTGCTTCTACTCAATGTTATATCCATAAATACAGAGAGAATTCTGAAATACCTGACTTTCATTAGTTAGTTATGACTGGCATAGGTTCAAATAAATTCAGAATTAGGACCAGGGAGTCAATAAAACCTGAAATTTTAGATAAAAGGATCTTGGACGTGACTACGAACGGTAGCTTAAGCACCTTCAGATGTGGTCTTCCTCAACTGAAATCTATGAACAACATTGTCAAGAGGAGAAGTTTCAGATCTGGTTCTCACATGTACCTTGCAGAATTCCATTCGTTTGGCAAATTTCAGGTTAAAAATTGTCTTCTACTTTACCAAAGGAAAAAAACAACACTTGTACAGACAAGTAGCAGAGGTTTTTCTGTTCTCTAATCACATATCCTATGTCTCTGAAATCTTTATTTCTGAATAGCCCTTTCTTTGCTTGCTTCCTTCTCTCCCCAGGCACAAGCTGTACAGGGATGTGAAGACCCTCCTCAGGCTTTGCAAGAGAAAAGATCCTCTCCCTGCACTTGTGCTGCTCTCCACCCCGCTCAGTACCGTGATTCCAAAGTGGTCCAACCGTGTTGAGATATGCTCCATAACGTTTTAGATCATTTACTGCTTAATGTAGGAAGTTCATACGTGTCAAATACAATTTGTATCACTAGTTTGTGTTGGTAGATGAGAACAAATGTCAGTACATTGAAAGCTTACTGGAAATTCACATTTAGCATTGAGAACTAGTCAGGAAAGTAACTGATTGCCTTGTCGTGATGCAGAAAGTCTTCCTCCAGGGCTACTAGTTCAGCCCAATGCAAATGACAGAGCTGGTCTTTCTTTAGTACCTGCTGAAGCCTGGCTACCCAAAACAATAAGCCAGGGTTTACTCCTCCTGTTGCAGCTGTAAGCATCAGTTACGGAAATGTAGTATGCAAAAAATGTAAAATCAAAAAGGTGTCATTGCTCTAGTTCTAGCCAAAGAAGTGCTGCTGTTACTCCAGCAGACTGCTGCCTTTGAGAGAATTAAGCGCTGACAACTTTGTTCACTCCCTATTTAAGATGACTGAAGTCAAATTATATTAAAACCTCCTCTACCTCCAAGTCCCTGTGCAGTAGAACTCCCATCCGACAATAAATCTTGAAAACATAATTGATTACACAGGACAATTCTAGCTTTCCTTTTCAGTTAGGAGCTGAGGTGGCAGACTAGGCAATGCTGATGAATACTGAACAGCCTGTGATTCACTTTAGACAGCTATCGTGCCAACCCTATAACACAAGTACATAAAAAGTAGAAAATACAAAATCCATTTTAAATTATATGGAGATGAGCACTGTATACTAGGAGAAAAAAAATAACCAATTAATGTCTATTATTTCAAGATCCAACCCTCCTCTAAAAGCTAGTTTCCTTTACATTTTTATCTTATCGAAAACAGCATTACTCTAAGAAAAAAAAATCCAAAACTATTTAATCAGGTTTTAGATGTACTTTCTTAGTAGATAATTGTTTTATGTCCAGATAAGCCTTCTTAAAAATCTCATTATCAACTGTGAAATATTTCTCCAAAAACCATCTTGTAAGTGACACCTACATGGAAATTTTACGCTTTCATAGATAAGTTCTCACTACTGTAAGTTTAGGCTTGCACTACACTAAGGAGTCTATACTTGTAATAACTTTAGGACAGTACAGCGAAGTGGATTCTACTCATCTTGCAATGAAACGCTGAAATATCTGGTATGATAAACGCAGCTAACACACTGGTAACAATTTAGTATTTCCATTTGATGCTAAATGTCCTTATTTTGAATTTTTTTTTCCCAAGTAGAAGAATAGGCTGAAACTTTCTACAAAAATGAAAATTCCAAGCAACTTTTTTCAGGGAATATGCAAATGACCTTGTCGATATGCTTTATTTTGACAAGCTGAAAACGTATCCCTTTTTTTTTTTCCTCCAGTTATACAACAGAATGGCCAAACTGACAATGAAGAATAGTTGTCTGTTTCAGCAGCACTTCATGAAAAAAATATCAAAATAAACATGATCCCTCAAAATAGTTCAATTTCATCCAGTTAGCACTCTCTGATGGAAAACATTTCTTTCTAGTTTGAAAAGCTCTTCAGGAAATACCTTTTGTCAAGTATAGTCAGAAATAATGAGAACCAGCTGAAATAATGAGAAGTCCTTTTAAAACTACCAAATATCCTCACCTGAACTCTTGGTTAAAGTATCTAGGGCCAAATATACCCTTAAGGAGACTGTTCTTCCCTATGGAAATGTTTAAGTGCACGTGTGAAATGAAGGCAATGTTATTTAGGAAAAGGAAAAGCGGACTGCAGGAGTGGGCACAGCCCTTTCCGACTGAGTGCAGTCACAGCTGCAAGGAGCAACGCGGGATCCCCCTCCTCAAACCGACAGAAGGTGTCAGGAGAAAGCGCTAAACCCCTGCAAGTACCGCCGGTCAATCCAGGCTTGAAAAGTTTGGGAAAACCTGTTGACAACACAACTATCTTAGCAAGTAAAACATTTCCACGCAATAACCTAGATCATTACGTCAATGAGCTTCAGCTACTGCAAAGACATTATAGGAAGCAAATACTCTTTCACTACATCACTTTCCTATCCCCTAATTCCAGCTCCCATTCTCACATCAATGCCTAGAGAGGATGGCAGGTGTTACCTACCCTCTGCTGATTTCCACCAAACTAATAAAACTCTCAAATTTTCAGTGAATAGCTGAGCTTCAGAAAAAACAAGAATTGTTTCCTTAATGAAATGTTATGTGCTTTTTTTCCCCCTAGCATTTCATTTTCTCAGAATTACTACTGTGAAGAAGAATGCAAAACATACTGGTTTTAATCCAACTGTGACTAAAATAAAACTGAGAGTCAGAAAGTTTTCTCTTTTTTGTTTTATTTTGGTTCAGCTCAAGCTGACCCAAGTTAAAACTCCATTCCCTAAATCAGTCAGAGATTTCACTTGCATCTATAGTGTATATAAAAATGGAGCTCCTAGGAATTTATTCATGATGCTCCTGGTGGTGTCTGCATTTAGCCCAGCAAAGGAACAGTGGGGCTTGACTCTTTTTTTGTACTCAAGTAATATGCAGAAAAGGCAGCTGGGTCTAAATTACTGGGAACCTACCCAAGTTTCTGGACAGGCTTACACTGCTCATGAGAAAATCCACTCTTAATCAGTTAAACACCGGCTTGAGTAGACGTTTAAAATCTGCTGTGACACTGTTTGACCTAAGCTAGCAGAGTGGAGCCAACACCATTCTTTAAGCCTGTGTTACTGAGGACGGTGTCCCTACTACAGACCCTTCAGCTGCACGATCCAGTCAACTCAATTAATTCTGAATTTGTACTTAGTTCAAGTAACTCCCCCCTGCCCTGTGTCATTTTAGGTTGCTTAACAGGAATAAAGTGGGGCTTCCTAGGTATGCTCTTCCCCAAGTTTACCAAGACTTTACTCTGTAAAAGAGAGCACCTTGCCTTCTAGAGCTGCTACCCTTGCTAAGGTCTGGGCGGCGAGCTCTGTATCAGAAATAGTGTGGCCAGCAGGAGTAGGGAAGGGATCGTCCCCCTGTACTCGGCACTGGTGAGGCCGCACCTCGAATACTGTGTTCAGTTTTGGGCCCCTCACTACAAGAAAGACATGGAGGTGCTGGAGCGTGTCCAGAGAAGGGCAACGAGGCTGGTGAAGGGTCTGGAACACAAGTCCTGTGAGGAGCGGCTGAGGGAACTGGGGGTGTTCAGCCTGGAGAAAAGGAGGCTGAGGGGAGACCTTATTGCTCTCTACAACTACCTGAAAGGAGGTTGTAGAGAGATGGGGGTTGGTCTCTTCTCCCTAGTAACAGATGACAGAACAAGAGGAAATGGCCTCAAGTTGTGCCAGGGGAGGTTTAGATTGGACATTCGTAAAAATTTCTTCACCGAAAGGGTTGTTGAGCATTGGAACAGGCTGCCCAGGGAAGTGGTGGAGTCCCCATCCCTGGAGGTATCCAAAAGACGTTTAGATGAGGCCCTAAGAGATACGATTTAGTGGGGGACTTGGTAATGCTAGGTTAATGGTTGGACCCGATGATCTTGGAGGTCTCTTCCAACCAGAACAATTCTGTGATTCTATGATTCCATGGAAGACCTGTGTGGGAGTGTATTCCCTGGTAATGGGAGCAAAGAGCTCCTTATTTCCAAAGCTTGGTGCTACAAGACTGAAAGGTAATCTGAGACACATTTCATAATGGGGAAAAAATAGAACTGGTAGAAGGACACTGGTTACAGCAAAAAATTGGATATTTGAGGAGATCTCACACAAAGGAATACATAGATGGGAATAGCGGCCTAATTTCAATTTATTACTACGGCAATGTATTTATCCAGTGTCCTGGAGAAGATTAATTAGAACTATACATGGTAAAAGTTGGCGGGTTTTTTGCAGTAGAGATCTAGCTCTCAACATTGTAAAATCAGAGAGTTAGCTACTGCACTATGGCCCGTGAATGCTATTTTTCCTGACCATCCATACTTCAGCAGAGCCAGCCAAGAGTGGTTACTCATTTATGCAGACAACAAAAAGAGTAGCAGTATAACTCTGCGCTTGTCCCTCTTCTGCAGAAGTCCCAAGCCAGTAACCTGGAGACTAGTGAAGGAAGGGCGTCCTCGGTCATTCCAGACACTCGAGTTTAGCTAGTTCCGGAAAGGAACAGAACTACAGGATTTTGTATTTCAGAAAGGACTAATGTAAACATGTTAGAATGGTAGAGGTGACTGATTCTTCTTACACACTTGAATTCCATAAAAACTAAGCGGGGTTGGTTGGTTTGTTTTTAAGAGAACTTCATTCCTTGACACAGTTTCATCCCTCTCCAGGCTGCCAGGTAAGGCCAGTGTTTCTCTCACACATATAAAACACTCTAGAGACTATCCTGGTCTCTAATGATGACACCTAATAATTACACCTGATGCCACACAAATTGTTGTTCCTCCTTTAAATGTCTCATTTGCACTACTTAAAACATGATCAATTTTTACTATTTTTTTCTCATTTTTCTCTGCAGCACATTGCAAAAAAGTGAGAAAGGAAATATTTTGGTGAAAATCCTTACTAACTCTATGGATAGCAAAAGCCTGTGCTTAAACTTACAACAATTTTACTGCAGTAATGTCAGCTTCTGTCTTCTCCGCCCACTGGTAAAGTCTGCATAAGAATTCTAGTCGCGGCTCTCTCAAGGATAGAGTCACACATCAAAAGAGGATGTTTCCATCCGCTTTCTTGTATAGCTCAGTTGTTCTAGTTAAAGAATTTCTTATTATGACAATCTAGAAGAAATAACATTTCATCCATATTCTGAAGGTAGTTAAACATTATATTCACAAAGTAAATGTTAGTATGATTGTCTCCTGTAATTATTTCCTTTTATGGTAGCTATGTATTATTTTTCTTGATCATCTTTCAAAAAGATACAATGATTTCCAGCAACCCAGAAAAAAAATATTTTTAGGAAAAGTGAAGGTAATCATTAAAAAACAAGTAAATAATGCATGTCATTTTTAAACTATTATTTTGCTTTAAGACAGTCTCTGCATATAACGAAGCAGGGCAGAACAAAACTGAATATTAATATTGCAAAAATGTATCATTTCATTATAATGAACAGAACACCTATAATATTTCATTATTTTCCCTGAAATCATCTGTGTTCAGGTCAACCTTCATGAACACAGGTTGAGTCAACAAGGTGCTTAAGACTGCCATGACGCGAGATGCAGGATCACCAGAGGCTCTCCTCCAGTGGCTGCTAAAATCAGAGATTGCTGACCTCTAAATCTAGAGCAGGATTCAAGAACTGCCTCAAAACAGCAAATTAAGCACATTCTATGTCCCTTAATTTTTGTTTTATGTTTGGGTTAAATGCACACGAATTTAGAAAAAGGTAGTTTATTCACGTTATTGTCAGCATAATAAGGATTCTCTCCTTATTGTAACATTCCTCCTGGCATTGGTGATAGCTCTATGGGAAGAACTCTCTCTTTTTTTTTTTTTAATTGGTTTTAATGATCCACAAAAAAAAAATATAGTGATGATGGGATATATAATAGGTTGAGATACAGAAATGCGTTTTCCTTCTCTAGAGCTTTATACGGTCTCTGTTACATGGATTCCCTTCTTTGAAAAGAGAGCAGGAGAAAATGAACAGACATAGAACAAGACCATTGGATGTTTGAAGTGACTGATTAAGCTCAGTTGGAAATATTGTGTGCTTGTATGTCCTGTATGTATGAAATTAGCTTTAAAAGAAAAATGCCATCCTTCCCCATCCCCATTCACATCAAAATGATTCTCTATTGAGCTAAGTCTATTTTACTCTGAGACATGAAGTACTTCCTTAAAGACAGTGGAAATAAAGCTTTTATTCTATGACAGGGAAGGTTAAATTGAAGCAGTCTTTTTTGTATTTGACATTTACAAATAGCAGAAGTCACACAGTAATAAAATAATAATGAAATTATAAATAGGTTACTCTTCATTTGAATTGCAAAGATGTGCTTTTATGCCTTCCTCGGAGCTCACACGTGTTGGTGTATAATGACCTGCTCAAAACCACTCCTTAGTGACAGCTAAAATGAAAAGTTCATGGGGCAATATACTGTCCAATAAAAGTTTCACCTTGTAGCCTATGTCATTTTACAGTAATATGTATAACTTCAGTTTTACAGTGTCTTTTATGCTGATATCTCAACCTGCTTAACTAGTGTTAATTAATTCATCTTCATGACCCCTGAGGGATTAAACAACTTGGCCAAATTTAAAGAGAATAGATGGCACAGCGAGCAATAAACTAAAAATACTGAAGGTTCAAAGCTAACTAAGTAGTGGGGAGAAATTTCATGCATAAAAGAGAAGGAAAACCATGTCATTAACTGTATTTAATATTTAGCTCCTACCCCTGTTTATTTCGGTATACGCCACAACACATTTCCTCGTAGCTGGGCCTGAGGAACTGCTTCGTGAAATTTCAGAAGTGGCAGAGAATCATCTGCCTGCAGCGGTGGTTGTTCTCACGTGTGTGAGACGCGTTCTCACACAGCGTTTAATATTCCATACACAGAACGTGGGATGGATTTTCTATTTTGGCTGAATAAGAGCTGGGGAAAGAATGGCGAGTACTGTCTTGGATTGCAGAGAAACTGTCCTATTGCAAAAAAGCACCTCATGCGATTTTGGATATTTGCTTTTCACTTAACCAGTTCTCACAAAAAAATCAACCTCCATACATTGCAAATCAGAATAATTCACCTGCAGGCAGATAAGGACGTTTATTTAAATACCTAACATTGATGTAGATGCTCAAATTAAAGCTTGATTTTGAAAGCCTGTTTTTCCCTGCTTTTAGTAATATCCTAATGAATAGCGTATTGAAAATATTTGGACTTGGTATGAAGAATACGATCACTGAAGTATCATCATTTGCATCATTTAAACACCATAGAAAACCTTTTATAAAAACATAGCCATGTTTTCACTTCAAATAACGCATATTTAAGTCATATGAAATAAATAAATAAATCATGCGATTTATATCAGAAGAATTTGTAGTTTCTTGGTTTTAAGATAACAGAATATATTCAAATATTTGGTTTTTTTTACAGAAGAAAACCAGGAAAGACCACCATATGGTCAAAGCTCTGGGACATCGCGCTGGATATAGTGCCTTCAATTTTAAAATAATGACTTAGTCGTCTTTTGTGAGCTGCACAAACTCACAACTCACCTGACGCCAGTGTTGAAAGAGTAAAGCAATTAAAAATGTGTTTATTTTTTAAGCATTTGCATAACTGTCTTCCAAATCTATATCCATTTCTGTAACTTGTCCTCACCATCAGATACATACCAAGTCATTTCCAAAACTATTTCTTTATCTCACTTCTCTAGCTGGGGTATTTGAATGGTGTTTTTCATCTGCCATATAGTACAAAGAAAGAAACAGAGCAATGGTGAGAGGTCACCGATTTCGGCGCGTAACCACGTCGCTGTCGCAGCTAATCTGAGTCAGAGCTCTCCGCGCTTCAGTTCCCCGCGTGTGATGTGGGAGTCACAAATGCTCCTTCTCCCGGATGGAAAGTCTGTCTTACCTGTTTAGACTATGAACTCTGCAGAGGAGGGGGTGTCTCTTAAACTAAGTCACTTAGTGCACTGCAGCTTTTTTGCCAGGGTACTTTGTGCTTTCCAATCATTCCTGACTCTCCTTCCAATACACAAATTCCCCCCTCAGGTACTGCCTGTCCTGCGAGGAGGTTTGGCTGGCCCATCCACCTGGTGGCAGTCACGCTTCTTCAGAATCCTGAGTTAATTAAAATACCTTTTTAAAAAAATTAATAATAGTAAAAGTGCCTCTGCTACGGCCCTGCGTTTTGCTCTAACGTTGCTGGAATCTCTACTTTTACTACTAGTACAATGAAAGACGGGTCTCTTTTGTTCCCTGGGGACAGAAAGCTTCCTCAGTGCTGAAATGAATGTGTCCTTTTCATAAGAAGCTGCCTACAAAATGCTCTTTCCATCTATAGATCTGCTCCGTAAATTCTTACTGTACTCCTGTTCTCTTATTCCTACATTCGTATTGCAACTGCACTGGTAAAAAAAAAAAAAAACCAACAACTCTCTCCTATACTGTTTTTTATACTGTTTGGCATGTATGCCCAGTATTTTCTCATCTACCATGTTGCATTTACAAGATGTTAAAACTGTGTCACTTGAGTAGACCAATACCTTCTGAATAAGTTAAGAGTTTTCAATTTATATGTACCAATAAACAAACAAGCATCATAGATCTTTGCCTCTTGCATCAAATACGTTATCACTATAGATTTGACCTTCAAAACTGCTTCACAATAAGATGTCCACTGAGAGAATACAAGTGCTCAGGAAGGTTTGAGATTTATTGGCTAAATTTTATTGTCCTTTTTTGAACGTTTTCAGCTGTTATTTTCCTCTTAAACCATTTCAGTTCTTCAAGTTTACTGATTCTAGTCCCTGAATTTCTTTCTAACATCCTCCCATACACACTGGCCACAGCCTTCAGAACTTCCAAGATTTCTGAAGGTGGCTCTGGCACATTTTCTTTCATCATAGATGAAAGTCGACATTTTTTTAATCCTTTCAGATTTCAATGTCATATTTCCTCCCTACCCAGATATTCCTCCAGACTTTCTAGTTACTTGCTCCATGCAGTAAATGTCAGAACTGCAGACTGCAGCCCTGAGGCCAGAATGACCCAAATATGGGGACATTCACTGATAAACCCAAGGTCAATGGCTGACATAAAATCGTTATTATATATGTGCATAGCATGGCTATCTAAGCAGGACAAAATGTGACGCATGGAAAGACAAAGAGGTGTCCCCCGTTCGGCTGCGAACACAGATGCAGAGCGTTACAACAGAGTGGTACGGCTACAACGACTGCCTGAGCTCCGATTCTGAAACGCTCTGTGTTAGCTTAGAGCAGACATGCATAAGAATAAGGACAGACAGCTTTGCCTTCACTGAGGCCAAGGTGAACCTGCTATACATTGTGTTTCAGTGAAGACCTTGGACTATCCCTAAAACCTCCACTGAGTTTCCCTATTTTATGTTGAACGTTTCCTGTTACAGACTGCACAGAGACTGTTAGCTCTTAACCTCCAAATTACACATCCCTGTGTAGGTTAGAGAAGGGGCTGGAAAGAAGGAAATCAGCAAATACTCTAGCGGAGCACGACACTCCAGTAATTAGAGCATCGCCATATCCCAGATGAACTCCTGTCATGGCAAGCAGACTCTCGGCAGCATTGCTGGGCTCCCTCTCTCAAGAAGTAACTTTGCAGCGACTCGTCACTTCTTGCTAAGAAAAATATGTATATTATTATGAACATACAGGTGCTTAGTTGGGTGACAGGAAGACAGATAGCAAAAACATTCTTTTTTTTAATGGAAAATTTCACACTGCAGAGGGCCGTAGGTCTCTTATTTCTTCCTTTCTTTTCCTTAAACAATAAAATGACAACCCTTCTGGCCTCACAAGTCTGCAAGTGCACACACTTTGATAGAGTTCGATTATGAGTGGATAAAATTGATACGTACTATATGAATGTGTCTAGTCCATGGCAGAGATCTCACTGGGGAAACAAGTGCTTTGTTTAAGAGCTTACATTTAAAGCCTCTTTTTAATAAGTAAGAATGAAAATAGAAGAAGGAATAGAACCATAATTAAAGTTAAATAAATGCCAAACCAAATCTTGATCATCTGCTTTTTCATCCTCCTTTCCAGTTGCAACATCCTCTCCTGGCTCATACACGTAATGTCGCAGAAACGCGCTGTCATGCACTGCAGCATTTGTAAGGTACACTTACCTTACATTTACAACCTTACCAAGAGTCATTATGGTATTCACTGTCATTTTATTATTATTATAATTCTTTACCTGTGAGTCTACTGTTTCTTCAGCCACTTGGAATCTGTGAAACCTATTCTGGACTCATACACAACATTAACTCAGATTTGTGGCTCCTTTCTAGCACTCGCACCAGCATTAAACTATCCAATTCAGGGTTTTTAATCTTTCCCGTGAATCAAAAACAAACAAAAAAGACTTATTTAGTCCTGGCATGAGAAATTGCTTGCTTTCTTTAAATAAAAATCTACCACTGTTCACTGAAATGAAATATTTCAAGCTTTGACTATACTGAAAAAGGGTATTGATTTTTCTAGGTTTTTCTATTGTGAAAGCTCCTGTAAGCAATAGAGACCATTACATCATTCTGGTTTAGTAGCCAGGATCTTTTGCAGAAGATTTCCAAGCTGCTGGCTGGTTTTTGTAAGCTGGTTGCTTTTAAAAGCACTTACATTTCTTTTATCTATTTACATCTCCAATGGCAACTTTATTCCATAGCGCAATACAGCTATTACGCATCCGGTATCCATAATCTGGATGGTATTATCCAGCTGGTACCTGCCCCTTTTTGTCACTGCACAGAACTCAAGAAGAGACTGAAAGGCTGTAGGCAAGACCAAGCGAGTACAGTTGGGGTTACACGCACACATGTATCCCACATGAAGACAAGCATCAGGAAGGACGTTAAATTATGTATTCATTACAGAAACAGAATTTTTGTAACTGTGCAAAGGCTCTCAATCCTCAGGCTCCGTGGTTGTGCTCTAGTCATATTCAGGAGTAACTTTCAGACTCACTCAAATTCTCTGGTCCTCCAAAAACATGAATTATTTTCTCTATTTTTGCGTGTCTCAGTCTGGATATTTACTTTATAGTAAATTTTCAGAGACACAAACTCTAAAACAGAAATAGGAGAGAACTAGAGGAGCTCTGACCTACTGGATTTGTGTGGAGTCACTTAAAAATATCCCCATCTATCTGCAGCCTTACTTAATCTCTGCTTTTGTTAGTGCACATGTAAATACAAAATGTGGTATTTTAGCTAGTAAGGTCCGATGTGAGGATACAACCTGTCCTAATTCAGACCAAAAAATATTTTTCTATTTAGTTATTTATCTGTTTGATTATCCTGAATTTGACTTTTTGCATTCTGTCAGCTCTGTTTGTCAATTCTGTTGATTAGGGAGACAAAATTCAAAGAATTTGAAAAAAATAATCTGACTCATTCTGAAAACAGAAATCTACTCATTATAATACAATAATGAGGAAAAAAAAAAAGGAGTTCAAAACTATTTTTCAAAAACTGCTATAAGTGAATACAATTTGAGGTGGAAAACTGGGATCACTGATATGGCTGCAGGGTGCATTATCTGCTACCTTCCTATGCCTAGTTCCCAGTGAAGTCATAAGGTGACTTTGGAGAAGAATGAGGTACAACGCACTTATGTTTCTATGCCTTTGATTTACAATTAATCCTGCACAAGTTTGTTTATTCATTCGTAAAGCAAATAAAGTTTTGTTCTTCTACAGCTCATGTATATTACTTTTAGCCAATATGGAGGAAAATGAGAGGCTGCGACCTTTCCTTTCTACTCCACACACAATTAAAGATATTGTGATAATACTCAGAAAATGTCTCATCTAAAGGCTATATTTTATCTATGTGAAAGTGACGTTGCGATTAGCATGGGAAAACTGAATGCTACTTCCCCTGAAACGTCAGACAGTAGTGCCTGGAGCATAGCTTTGTTAGGAGCCAGGAAGTATTCCATGCAAAATCAATCCTCTATCTAATCAAAATGGTATCTACAAAGCAAGAGGGATAATCTGACACTAATTCAATTCCAAGTGAAAACAATTACATGTTAATATGTATTCCCCATAGGATATGGTCACTTTTTACCACCCTGTTACAGTCATACAAGAGAGACTCATTTGTAGTGCTAACCTCATGCACCACAACCCATGTCCAAAGGATAATTCAAGTACAATGCACATCCACAGAGCAAGTGCTATCCAAACAAATCTGGCATTTTGACCACCATCTGGCCCAATCTGGCCTTAACAGAGATTAAATCTAGGTCATCCAATTCCTTTACCATTCTCTTTTGACAGATTTCCAGTATCAGTGCAGGTCCAGCATGAAAAACTACACTTCAGGTTATAGAATTGTGCAAGAACGAGTCTTTTACAAGAGAATTTTTTTTTTTTTTTCCCTCCCACAGTAATTACAGCACAAAAGTCACTGAGATCTAATAACCTTCTCAATTCAAGTAATGTGATGGACATGCACCTCCCATTGAGCTTTCTATCATGGCTATCTGTACCCATGGCCAGAGGAGATCTGACAAACCTGAGGTCCAGAAAAGGGAAGAATTTTTTGAATGCAACACTGATCTGGAGATCTAGATAACAAGAAGTCTCTGAAGAATTATTTCTAAAAGTGGGATGGAAGAAAGAGACCTCCAAAGATAGTTTTCAGTGTTTGCAAGCTGCAAAGGGAACAGACCTATCCCAATGGCAAAAACGGGGCAGCAACACTACTGCAGTGTGACTCTGCACACTGAGTACGGACTTGCCATCCACAAGGGAGTTAATCTCAGAGCTGTTGCTCAGAGATTTTGCACTTCCCTGACAACGATGAAACTCAGCAGGATCAACACTGTAGCGAAATTTACACCCTCACTGTCGATGTCTGGCTTTCTACTCTGCTCCTGTCCTACAGATGTTTCAGATTGCTTTTCAAAATGCACAGCAGAAATGTCCATCACTGAGCAATGAATAAGCACCAAGCTCAGAAAGTGCCCTAAGCAAACAGTGAGGGAGCCATGAGTTTTCAGAAATATCCTTTTCGAGTTCTCTGCAACTAGAATTGCGCAGTACCCGGCAACTGCAGGTTCCTGCTTCCCAGAAACGGCTGGATAGGGAAACAAGACACTGCAATCGCAGGGTACTGTGCAATTCTGCCTGCATAGTGGAGCGTAGGTGCAGATTCAGGGCATTCAGTGATTAAAACTGGATGGCTGGTTTTCAACACACACCAACAACTGCATCAGGTGCTCTCTCACTTGCTCATATACCTTCACATACACTCAGCCATTGAGATACCCTTGGAAAATAGACTCTACTAGAGCAAAGGCACTTGCATGATGATTCAGATAAAGAGTGACTCAGCCTAGTGATCAAATAGCATAGGAAGTGCAAATCGTCGTGATTTTGAGATTGATAATTTTATCAGTAATCTGGGATACTAGACATAATCATTAACCGTAATCAATTGTATTAAAATTGTTCTTATCATAGAATCATTTTGGTTGGAAGAGACCTGCAAGATCATTGAGTCCAACCGTTAACCTGTCACTACCAAGCCCACCACTAAACCATGTCCCTTAGCACCACATCTACACGTCTTTTGAATACCTCCAGGGATGGTGACTCAACCACCTCCCTGGGCAGCCTGTTCCAGTGCCTGACAACCCTTTCAGTGAAGAAATTTTTCTGAAAAATTATCAAATGACAACCTATGTCTCACCTCAGCAATTGCCAGCTTGCCTACACTGAAGACTTTTGTGGAACTGCTGAGACCGACTGCTGCAAACCAAGACGCTTTACAGTTTGAATTTAAACTTCCATGCGCATAACGGACAGTCGTGTATCACATCAAAATTGGTCAGCCTTTTCATTGAAGTATTTTCCTCTCATGGTGCACCTCAATTTTTAAAATCAATATTTCACCCTACAATATGAATATTTCAGTTATTTAAATTCTATAAGAATAGAAAGATAATCTCCTAGTATACTTTAAACTAACAAGAATTATTCACACTTTTTCCACTGCAGCACTATAGTAAAGTAGTGTATTCTAAAAACAGTTCAAACAGAACTAAACTTATCTAGGTTTCTAAGTAACTTACATAAATTTACTTACTTAAACTTATTCTGAGAATCCTACTGGTATCAGATACAACATGGCTGTATGAAAACAGAATTGTCTTGTTCTTTCTGGTACTTATTTGTATAAAGAATATCTCTTCTCTTCCTCCTGTTGGTTTCCTTTTCCAAAGGAAACAACTGATTTCTTACCGTGAGGTCAATGGACAACATATTCCGTTAGGAAAATTTGCAAAGAGATAATACAAGGGTGCTTTGAACACCTCGAAGACACAAGTTTTTCAACAAGATGCATCACAGATCTCTCTCCAGGAATGTAAATTCCTTATCAATGCCCAACTTGCTGCCAAGTAGGGTTTTGACAGGCCCTGCAAAGACTCTAATCTCCTTACTGACAACGAATGACATTTTCCTCTCTTTAGAAGATATTGGTAACAACATTTAGGACAGAATTCAGATTTTACAGCCTTCTGTTCTCTGACTGTTCGTACAGCAATTATCTGTAAACTGGGCCTCATAGCTTAGACATGAGATATCAGTTCATGGAATAGAAACTCTATCCATATCGGTGATAACATGTTTGTCATCCACCGCTTTGTAAAAACTCCTTAGCCATTTGTAATATTTGCAGATTACACTGTGCTGTTTGAACTAAATAGCATGTGCAATTACTCAGCGCAACCGTAGATTTTATAGCCGGGTATGTAACTTGGAATTCATTTTCAGTGATTACACAAACATTTCATCTTAACTTTTCCTTTAATCCTATTCATGCAAATGAAGCTCAAGTTCCCTAAAACTTGAAAGCAAGGGCAAAAAGATCAAGAACAGAACAGATACTTGCTTTAGGATTTGCATACAGAAAATAACAAACAGGCTACCAAAAAGGGAAGGAATTTGGGAAATACCGATTAGAAGAGGTTCCTGACTTCCTGAAGGAACAACAAAGAAAAAACCTTACTTGCTCGGCAGCCAGACAGTGAATAAACCCGGAGAAGCAGCCCTCAGTACTTCATAATCCCAACAAGGAGAAATTCACAGTTAATAGTCTGTACCCAATACCATGGCTAAAACAACACATTTAAGTCTAGGTTTTCTTCAAGTTGACTTATTTGGTCATACTCACCAATTAAAAATTATATTGGACAAGAAATTTTTAAGGTTTATGAAATGGAGTTCTAGTTTTACAGTATTATGTATGCATAATACGCAGCTTAATGAATTCACTGTCCTGGATAGTGTAATGAAATATTTAAATACAGTGAATACTATTCTGTTTCACTGATACTTCATTTGTATAATTAATATATTATTTTTCATTATTTTTTAACAATGCAATAAATGCAGGTAAATGTAAATGTTATAGGGTATTAGAATTTTGTGTCTATATTATTTGGATGTGTACTAATCAGGATGAAGGACCGCTCGTTATAATGTGACGTGAAACAGACGTAACCTGTTTCAAATCCTCTTAGAGGTACAAACATCTAGCTTTAGGTGAGGATGAGAAAGAAAACACAACCATTTAAAAAGGACAGAACCATTACCAAATGAAGTCAACCCCAGTTAACTGCACACGGTGGAGCCCAAAGGGTTTTGATGTTTTATAGGTTAAAGCAGTATTGCATGGTTTATTATATATAGAAAGAAAAATATGTAAGGGATAAAAAGGATAAAGCCTTGTAGCACAAATTCTGGATTCCTGTACTATCTCCAGGGGTCCTTAATCCACCAAAAGCATTTTTCCATTTGAACTGCTAATCTCACAAAATACAAGGGGGAGAAGAGAGGAGGGTGTCGCATCCTCAGTATGAATTATTTTTCAGTCAGTTTGCTGTGTTGAACATGTGGCTTGCTTTCTGACTGTGGTGGTTGAACCCCAGCCGGCAGCTAAGCCCCACGCAGCCGCTTGCGCACTCCTCCCCAGGGGGATGGGGAGAGACTCGGAAGGGTAAAAGTGAGAAAACTCGTGGGTTGAGATAAAAACTGTTTAGTAGGGAAAGCAAAAGCCGCGCACACAAGCAAAGCAAACCAAGGAATTCATTCACTACTCCCCATGGGCAGGCAGGTGTTCAGCCATCTCCAGAAAAGCAGGGCTCCATCACAGGTAACGGTTACTTGGGAAGACAAATGTGACCACTTTGAACATCCGCTCCCTTCCTTCTTCTTCCCCCAGCTTTATATGCTGAGCATGACATCATATGGTATGGAATATCCCTCTGGTCAGTTGGGGTCAGCTGTCCCAGCTGTGTCCCCTCCCAGCGTCTTGTGCCCCGCCAGCCTCCTCGCTGGTGGGCTGGGGTGAGAAGCAGAAAAGGCCTTGACTCTGTGTCAGCCCTGCTCAGCAGTAACAAAAACATCCCTGTATTAGCAACACTGTTTGCAGCACAAATCCAAAACAGAGCCCCATCCTGGCTACTGTGAAGAAAACGAACTCCATCCCAGCCAAAACCAGCACACTGACGTTTGTTTTTACGGTGCTTGAAAGTAGCTTCTGTACTTGGATTTCACACTGGCAAATTACAGATTGCTGTTGACATTTCCTTTCATTTCCCTGATCTTCATTTAGATGAGCTTGTATTTTTTCTTTTTTTTTAAAGATAAATATACCTATCAATATATCATAATTCAAGGCCACCTTTGACATTTGTCTTATTAGTTTGCTTCATCTAAAATAATAATGATAACTGTTGAAATTCATGCATCCAATACACAAGTAACTCATTTGGCAGAACGTACTCATTTCAGAGTCTATCTGTCACTATTCTCTTTTAAATGTTAATTTTATCCAAAGCAATATCAGCTTCATCACTGGACTTCAAAGATTACTTTAAATTTGGCATCTTTTTTGTAGGCAGAACTCCAACTTTTAGCACCGTCATGTCCAGGCTCTGCATCAGCAGCAGGCAATGCGCCTTGCTGAAAGCTCTGGACCTGGCCTGACAATTCAGATATTTTATTATCTTTCTAAAAATGAAAATCATTTATCATTTTCTTATGATTTAACAGTAGCAGTTGCAAAGGAAAAGTTTCAGGGTTTTTTGTTTGTTTTTAATTACCTTTGGTATCTCTAAACAGCTATTTTCAGATTCTATTAATCTTTTTGATGACTTGTAATTACATGGTTAGTCTGTACGATCACAGATTCCTTGTAAAATGCGTTGGCTTTGCACATGTTTGCATTTTCTTCAGCAGCCTTTATGAAAAGTTTACAGGCATACAATTTCATAGATTTACCTCAGTCACCCAGCAAGGTACTTGGAAAAGACACCCATGTTTGCACACCCCTCTTCACTAAGCTCCATTCTTATTTTAAAGCTCAAGTAATAGCAGCAACAGAAGAGAAAACTTGAAGTCTGTTGATATTTCCTTGTGGCATCCAGACATAGCTTTGTGTGTTATTTCAACAAGTCTCACGAGATAAACAATCAGTCTGAGGCAATATTTCAACTCAAAGTCTTAAAGAAAGTAACCTCAGAAGTCTGATAAATAATGTTTTTCACCAAGATATTAAAAGTATGGGTTTGGGACTACGAGAGCAGACTTGCTTAAAATGAAGTGCAAATGCAGTAACGAACGAGGCAGGGAAGGAACTGAATAAAGAATTCTGCACTGTTCTTAACTATATCCTTGACAACGCCAAAGTACGCAATTTGATTCTGCATGTCTTAAGTTATTTCAGAAGTTGCCTTAGACATGTTTTTTGAGATAAATTGTTGGGTAACATTTAAGTTGCTAAAGTGTTCTCACAGTCCAAAACAAGTTGCCTGCTTTTCCCTGCTATTGGGAAGGTTTCTGTATGATCAGATGCTGTGGGACAGCCTGCGTTAGATTGCTACCCATTAAATGCCATTAATGAGGTTTTTGACGGGAATGAGAACCCACTGCCAATAAAGCATTTTGGCTGTTGGTGATGGAAGGTATTCTTTAGCGAGATGATCAGTTTCTCTATATGCTGTGAGAAAAGTATCTTTAGATGTCTTTCCTTGTTTGAAAGAAGATGGAAAAAGAATCAAATTAGCGAACAATACCAAGTTAATGTTATCGGACTTTATATTCAGCTGCAAATAAGATAAATCTAGTTCTGAATAAGACAAGGATGTAAACATCAGACACGAGATTAAGACTTTTATGTATGTATCAAAGATTTACTACCTGCTGCTGGACAAATTTTCAGTTCTGCTACTCTTCTTTCAAATTCCACCAAATATCCACTTTTACTGGTATCTGAAATGTGTGTTTTTATTAAAGCAGGTCTGTTGCTGAATAAAACTATAAACATGTCCATTGATGGCAAGATGAGTTAGTGCTAGACAGGTATTGCTGCTTGTTCTTTTATATGCTCATGTTCTTGAGTATACCATTCAACAGGTTTAATTAACTCTGTAGAGCGGGCAAGATTGTAACTCAGAAGATAAGAAAGTTTATGTTATTTTATTGAAGCGCAAAAACAACCTAATTGTGTTTAAATGAGATTTAGCAAAGCAACCTACTAGTTCCCCCAAATTATTTTTTCTTTGAACTGTGAGCACACGGTCTTAAAGGGTTAACTTGTACTCTGGTGCTGATTCACAAAACATAAGAATGCAGGTTTTCCATGTAGAAACAGATGCATCAAACCCCATAACAATTTATTTATATATTCTTTTACATATCCCAGAAACTGAAGGTCACGGAATGTAATAAAAACTTTTGTAATAGAATCCCAAACACACACAGTCCTACCAGAAGCTGAAAATAATGTTGAATGGGAAACTATTTTCCCGTATTGAAACACATCGTTACATATCAAAAAAAAATCTCCCCCCTCTGCATTAACATGAAGCCAAGACACTTCCAAATTCTACACAGGAAAAGATCTGCTCTGGGCTTAAAGCACCAAACGTCTAATGCCTGAAATGAAATCCCGGTCCTGCCATTACCCGACATCTGAAACAAGAGTGTTAGCTGCCACGCCGTTGGGTTTCCAGGTATGAATAATTCCCGTTAGAGTTGCTTTGCTACATATAGATAGACAACAAAAGGAGCGTGTGGCGAATCAACATTTGCCTCATCTCCTATGAAGGGTAGCTATGGAGTCAGGCTTTGTGCTGGATGAAAGCCTAATTTGCCCAATGAGAAAGCACAACCAACCACATTCGGAAGCCTGGTGGCCGGCAAGTTAACATAAGATGTGTACTGAAAGATTTTGCGGCATCAGACACCACTTCTCAGCACAAATTTAATGAAGACAGACATCACCCTGAATTAAACCACCACTCTATGACGGAGATGAGACTGAAACAAAAAGTTTTCAAAACTGGTATGTCTCCTGAGGAAAGCTTGTGTTTCACTAATGAACATTCTCATGACAAAATATCCGTTTAATCTGAATAGTTTCTGTTCAGTTCCAGCGTAGGTACCTTGAGAGTGAAAAAAACAAACAAACCATTGTTTTCATCCAGTGCCATTTTTCATGATACATAACTCCCTTCAACATATGGGGCTAAAGAAGACAACAGTGCAACTTTTTGAGTCTCACTGCAGTTGAACCATGAGATAAAGACTTTGGTATGTTTTTTCGTAGGAGCCAAGGCAGCTTGACTATCCTCACCATAGAAAGGGAAGATCAATACTGCAAAAAGATCCTTCTGCTTACAGGGTCAGTAAGGGTGCAAGAGATAGTCACTTCTCTTTAAAACTGGTTCTTCAGTAATTCCCCACCTCCCAAGAATTGTACCATTGAATTTATGAACCATATGACAGAGTCTGTTTAAAATTAATTTTAGAACAACTCGCAGATGATAATATGTGGGTGATGGGGTAGCCCTATCTTATCTCAGTTGATTATTTATATATTTATTTTGCTACTAGAAGCAACACTATTTCTCTGAAATAATAAACAAGAGAAGTCCTAAGCTCAGTCTGTATTGAAAACCGTGTACACTATCATCATAGAGACCCTCCCCCAGAATATAAATAAGTTGATTACTTTTTCATGTTGTGTTTTATATAGTTCCTTATTTTAATTTCTCTTTTAAAATTAATAGACCAAATACATGGGTAGATGGCAAATTGAACATCTGATTTAGAATTCACTATCTGATGCCACATAAAAGGTATCAGCAGAGTAAAAAAAAAAAAAAAAAAAAAAATCAATACCATCTCTCATGTACCTAGCCACCATGAAAAATACAGAAAGAATTTCTCAACAAAATTCCCATTAGGCTTTGCCTGAGTAACAGCCAATGTGTCATATTCATAATATGATTTGGAACAGGGAAATAAACAAACAAGGAATTTAAAATTTATTCATGCATTTGAATCCATCCCCTGCTTATATGATATCATTTTTAAAATCAGTATAAATGCAATCCCCTGTGTGGGCAGCTGTTGTTGATTCAACTTGGATTCAGTAAACTGATCTGTTTAACCAAAACTCTCACAAACATTAGTTTAATTAGTCTATCCTTCAGTGTTTAGAAAAAACTATTTTTTAAAAGAATTCCAATGTATGGCTATACATAAGTATATAAGTAGGTTCTAGTCCTAAACTATTACATTTCATGTCCATAAAGTCAGTAGCAAAAAAGACCCTATTCCACCTATCACTTTTAAAATAAGAATTTACATAATACCTTATTAGGGAATAAATTTGAACCAGAAATTCACATTGAAAAATATGAGCAAAACCAAACCCACAGCATTGAGAAACACTGAATCCAAATTTCACCTCTCCATTTCACCGGTAGTAATATTGCAGGGGAGCAGAATAAAATTTGCCAATCAATAAACATTATTCAGTATTTGAATAAATAAGGAAATCATACCATCAGAACTTAAAACAACAAAGGCAAAATAAAAGTAATAGAATGAAATTACATTTTCTTTCTTAAATGTACTTGAGAGAAAATTATTTTGCCATGAGATAGATAATTCTCCCGGTATTTTAATAAATAAGGGACTTTCCCCTTTTCCACCATAAATATGGCAACATAAGCATAATGTACAAGTCTTAATTTCAACACACTTCATCTGACTTCCAGGAACAGGAAAAAAGCCATCTCACTGTATTTCCTCCTCATTAAGAAAGGACCTATACACCTGAAAGTTTTCTGAGAATCAGGCCTGGGCTTTAGATCTGGCAGTTACACAATAGCCGTTATGTCTTTCCCTGAATAAGACCACACCAGAAACCAAGATATCTGACCACTTATTTCTTCAGAACACGTACAGCCGTGAATAGGTACAACTATGTTAAAAGAAAAATAACCAACCAAGCCCAATATAGCTATATAAGAAAAACTTAGTTGAAAAGTTTGCCCTCGTTTGAAGAAAAAGCTTTTTAGGCGAGCTGTTATCCAAATAGAAGCACCTCTTGTTATGCTACCACAGATTCTGAATGAGAAAAATGCTAGACTGCATTTAAAATGAAGTTTTATATGTTCCAAAAACTTCATACCTGAACAGTCAAGTGCAAAAGCTTCTGGCCTGAACTGCCAGTAGCCAAAAGACCTGGGCGGTTAAAGGATTGTCACACAAACCTCGGAATTTCATCTGCGCACCAGGCTTTGGAAAAGGACGTATTTCACTCTGCTGGGGTTGTGTGTAAAAGAGCAGCATCTACCTAAAGAGCAGCTGAAATCTCGCTTAGCGCTATGACATGAAAACATGCTGTTTCTTACAGAACTGATCATAAACATACTGGAAAATATACTGTTCTCTTTAAAGTCTCCATAGCTGTGCTACCATCCAGTATATGTTACCAACCAGTACTGCCAGCATGTGGCCTTAAAAGCCTGCTAGCTTGTTTGAACTCTGTTGTGGCCCTTCTGTTTTCTTTTGGGTGGGTTTCAAAAGCTCCCTTTCCCTTTAGGCACGTGCTTAGCATTTGCTAATGCGACCAGCGCAGAAACCCCTTTTGCTTGTTTCCGATACAGGCAGTAACCGAGCGAACCCCACCAGGTAAGGAAAGCTCTTGGATGATGGACCAGTGAAACGCAGGGCTTTATATAACTATTTCATATCTATTGGGCATATGGAATGTTTCAGGTTGACTGATCACAAACTTTGGAATATATTCCAAAACATACCTATGCTCCCACCGTAAAACGTTCAAAGATTTCCCTTCTGTTCATGTACGCCGATGCACTGTGATATACTCGATGGCAAGAGCAGGGTAAAGGAAGTTCTGTGTCTGTGACTGCTTCTTCCTGACCCTTCTGAATCAGGCCACTGTGCCTCTCAAGATCTTAAAAACCAAAAATAAACAAACAAGCAAGCTGATGCCCTCAGAAACCATCAGAGAAAAATATTTCTCCAATGTTTTGATGTATTTTTCAATCTAAGCATGTAGATGTTTCAATATAACTCCAAATCATCTGAATCTTTTTGTTCTCAAAAGTAGAGCTCAAAATCATGAGAAAACAGAAGTGATAACAGATGTTGGCATTTTAGCTTTCGGCCCTGGCCAAATCTACATAAATAGGAATGTGCAAATAGGAATGGCAGAAGACTTAACTGTCTGGTGCTAGCACGGCTCAGACAGCGTTAGGCAGCAGCCAGAGCTCTTAAAGCCAAATCCTTTGAGGGCAAAGTCTGTGTTGCTGCTGCTGTGTCCACCAAGTCCCCCCCACAAATGGGAAAAAGGCTGCAGATTGGTTTGGTGGAGACATGGCCTCAGGCCTTCATGTTCTGGGCCTGCATTAAGTGTCTCATCACATTCCGGATGTCACTGAAATTTAATTATAAAGGGTATCAAAAGTCCAGACTATTTTTTATATTTTAAGAGCTCAGGCAGTAATGTCAAAACCCCAGAGAAGCCAAATTAGACATAAAATCCTCTTAGGTCAATGAAATCACCCAAAATTAAATCTTGCACTTAGACTAGATTTTAACGGATATGTTAATTCATTCAATCTGCAGCTTAGCCAAGTTACATTAAAAATAATTTTCACAAGTAACAGATTTTTTCCCCTTTAAAGAAATTATATACACCCCATTTAAAATGAAACCGATATGACAGGCCTTTATAGAATGAATTAATGTCACATCTTGAGGGAAAGGTGAAATGAGGCACCATTTTAAACCAAGAATAAAAAAATATAAATGAGTATTTCACATACTCAGTATTTGAGATGATGTTCTATGGATCATATAACACATACATGCAAATAAAAACTCCCAATATGCATATAAAAAGCAAGCTTCATAGTCAAGAGGTAGACAACATCAATCTATTTTTGGCAAGCATATTTAAGAGAATTTGGGCAAAATACACATACTTTTATTGCACTGCTATAAGCACTTATGTTATCTAGATCATGGGAAATTCCAAGAGGTCTTGCAGTTCTCAAAACTGTTAGAAAACTATCCCTGCCCGAGTTATTTGTTCATAAATATTTAACTTGTTTAGATCATGGGCTTCTCAAAGTCCTCCCTTTAATTCCAAGATCTGTGTTATTATACACATATTCTGAGAGCTTTTCCATGGTAAGGCACTACAAGGCCACCACTGACTCTTCATATGGCCGAATTGTTGAATTAGCGTAGAAAGCCTGTTCTGGAGACAGAGCACTGAACTCGGTCATGCGCAGCTGACTTCAACCTATATCTTTTACAACAATCTCTGCAAGAGTCGAAGTGCTTCAGTCATACGTGCTTTGCTTTATGGCAACATCGCACCTTGTAATCACACCCTCCATATACAGCAACGATGCAGGTTAGCGGGAACGTTGCCATAGTCATGATACTCTAAGGATACATGCTTTAAGTAAGGCAAAGTTTCGGGGCAGAGGTTCTATCTTCATTAGGCTAACAGACGTCATGCAGGGGAAGAAATGCCTTTTAGGCACAAAAACTTTTCTGAAACAGAATCAATAATCTTCTTCTAAGCTAAACATAAGCTGTGAGCTATGGGGCTGAATTTACCAGTTGTGCTACCTGAGAGAAAAGCCAGTTTATATCTGGAGGAACATTAGCAGGGAGAATTGCATAATATCAGTGTCAGCTGAGTGACAAAGCACTAAATAACAAGATGTCCAACAAACCAACATGTTGAGTGGGCAGCTCTACTGAATGGGAAATTACCACAGTGTTAGGCGGAAATTCTGATGCTTTCATTGATTTCTGGCCCAAGATCAAGGCACAAAAATACAGCATCCTTCCGCAGTCTGGAACCATATTTAAGCAAGTCTGATATACAGACATTATTATTCTCCCTCTTTTATCCAACAGCTGGAAGTGCACACCCATGAGAACGGAGACATGGGGCCCAAACTCTCGTGCAATGGGCCTGAGGTACCTACGTGTTCAGCGCAGCTAGGCTGTACGCAGTCCTGGCTGTACCTAACAAATCCTTTTGGTGAAGCATCAGAATTGAGAGTTTCAAGACCAATGAGCAGCTGGATGTGAAGTTTTGGATCTAGGCAATAATGGATTTCTTGTTATCATTGTTGTTCTCTTTCCCTCTTAACGTTAAAGTACAGATATTGTAGATTCTTAAACCACTGTGGTAAAAAAACATCCTGAAACTTCATCCCATGGGCTGTCTTTCAATATAACTTTGTGCCGAAATGAACTCTTCACAATTCCAAGGTTACAAATCCTACTTGCTGAAGGTCAGGCATCACCTTTTTTCCCTCATGAAGAAAGAAAAATTCACTTCAGATGAGCTAGAACAAGGCAGTTATTCAGAGCTTCCCCATAAATTTCTTTCTAGGATATCGTACGCAGTACTACCTTCTTACAACATACCAGAAATGAGAGTTAAGAAACGGCAGAAAATTGGCACATTTGACTTTACAGCACACAGACATAAAAACTGAACTATGATTAATCCGAACTGCTTATATTTCTTTTTTAGCTATTTTCTTTCACACACAAATATTTTGAAGCTATACCTAAGCATACCTAAACAATATGGTACTGTTTGTTTGGGGCTGTTGGAGAGTTACACTTGTTTTTCCAAAGACCCTGGAGATCTTCCATATTCAACTCATCTCTAATTTTCTGCTTTTGTAGGTCTGTGGAGGCATCACCAGAGGGAAATAATAATGGAAATTAGAAATTGAGCAGACTCTGTTAAAAACAAAATTAAAGACCTCCGAGAAATTACAGACTTCAAATTTGATTTTTTAAAACCGACAGCCTGGTGAAACTCAGAGAAGGATAAACACATTATGTTCAACTTCTGGGTATCTGCCTTACAGTGACAAGAAAATATCCTTATTTCAAGAAAATGCACTTTAGAAAAGAGGAATAAGAAACTGAATTTAAGGATGGCTGGAATTTAAACAATTTCAAAGGCTTTGACATCAAACAGTTTATTATCATCTGCTTTCTAATTGCATCTGTCTAGATTTCTAATCTAGCAGAAATGGAGAGATTCTGAACTTCTCGTGGGAACAGTCAGGCCTTAATGAGAAACGCACATGTGAAGTTAAGCTCTTGTGTACGAGGAAAGAGCAGGGTGGGGGAGTGAAAGTAGCTGGTGATCTTGCAAGACTATTGAAAAAAATTCTCAAAGCGTGTGCTTTCCAAGCGCAAAAGCACAAAGGAAACAACTCCTGCTATGAATCAGCTCATAAAAAAGGAGGTCTGGTCCTAAACAGCTTTCAGTTCAAGTTTAAGATAAACCAATGAAAAAGGCAAAGACAAAAACTGGTTAGTGACAAGCAGCAAGCTTAGCACACTTCTGTATTTAACGATGTCAAAATGATTTTAGTCAGGACAGTAAAAACATGTAGTTTTACAGTAGTATCTGAAAGGAGTTGAGGTATTTTGGCATGTTAATATTCCAAGAGTCTGAGGAAACACGGCAAGAGGAAAAACGTGCGTATTTGAGAGTTTTAACAAGAAATGAAGGCTAATAACCTGGGCTAACTGGAAATGAGGGTTGATATTTCAAAAGCAACTGAGAGTGCATGTGGATACGCTGTGGAGAAGCAGCTTGTCTGGGAGGAAATATTTCCACAGAGAGGGGCTGATAGGGACTGGCTGGAACAAGCCAGGAGAAAGATCTTTGTAATGGAAAGTGGCACTCAAAGTGAATACAAGCAAAGCATTTAGTATTTGTCACATCCAAGGGATGAATGCAGTAGACAGATTTCAGTTGTAACACCGGGAAAGAAAAGATACAGTGCTGGAGATGGCATGTGTGTAGGGACGGATATGGCAAGCCAGAGAAGAAGGAGGATGATATGTGTAATATGCCCTAAATGGCCAACAGAAGGCAGTGTTTTCTTAACAATTGCAAGAGAAAATCATGAAAATCTGAGGGTAACGAATAAGAACTCTGGTTGGTTGTACTGAATGCGAACTGGTTGCATTTGAACAGATGGAGATAAACACGTACAAGAGTGGGTCTGCCAACAACTCCAGTAAGGACAGTAGGTGACCTCGTGCTCTGAGACGACTCTACCAGAGGTGATATGTAAAAGGAGAAAAGCAGCCAGAAAACCAGTCAACTCTGCATGAAGGAAGCTTTTGTAACTGGTTCTTCTCTTTAGAGTTTTTGGTGAAAACAAGAGGCAGGAGCTGACTTCGCTATCTCCAAACAACAGTAATGGGAATGTTGGATGAGCTTAGTGATAAGAGAAGACGAATTTTGGATACTTGCAGGGGCCAGAAGGTTTTACTGCACAGCATCCTCATTGCACTGTGGGCGGCAAAAAAAAAAAAAAAAAAAAAAATCAGAGAGCTTCAGAAGAATGATAATGGAGGGAAAGTCAGGGGCACAAGAGAGATCTGGAGATGAATTAAGTGAAGGTCACTGGGGTATTGGTGAGGATAAGATCAGACACAGGGTAGGCAAGAAACTTCTGCGTGCAGTGCCAAGAGATAAAAAGGCAGAGCTGCGAGTGGGAAGGGAAGGCAAGCCAAGGGCTGGGGTAAGTCAGATCATTTATAGTCAGTCTTCTCAGAAAGAGCACATGAAAAGAGAGAAATGGAAAAAGGGTGTGATTAGAATTCAAAGGCCATGAGAAGGAATTGTCTCGTCTGCTTGAAAGGAAAGTGAGCTGTAAGGCAAAGACAGAGGACTACATTGTTTTCTACAATAAAGGTTGGTGGGTTCGATCTGGTAAGTCAGCCTTTGTTTGGATTCTCTGGTGGTAGTTTTTAATCTCAAGTAATTATCATCGCTTTGCAGTATTCTCTGCCTCTCCCCTGGCTGAGAAGATACAACAGTGAACAGGAGAAAATTTTAAGGGATTCATCAATTTAAATATTCATAATTTAGGAGGTTTTAATTTCTATTTTTCTAGAAGAAAAAATAACTTTTTTTCTCGCTGCATTTTATTTAGAATTACACTAGCTATCTAATAGATACAAAACATAAATCTAAGTTAAATATGCATCATATCAAGATGTCACACCATTACAGAGTTAATGCATAAAGAATATCTTCACCACTTGACTATACCTCCCACCAGCTCAGCAGTAACTCACAGATTACTCCAATTTTTAAAAAAGATATCTTTTTTGAGAGAAAAATGAAGCAAGGAAGCAATTAAGTACAGTGCAATACTCAACACATGACATCAAGACATTTTCAAGCAATTAGCAGTAACAACTAAAATATCCTAAAACCAGTCACCCTAAGAAAGGTTCAGCCATTCTAGCAAACACCCTAGGCCTCCTTCCTCCCTTTCTTATGGGTGGTTGTTTCCAAGTCCTAAGCTGACAAATGCACTTCAAGTTTTTTATTTCCATCTATTTATGAAACTGCACAGCTAGGATCGCACAGAAAAAAAGTGTCACCTACGTCAGAAGGTCCTTAACCTCTAAAATAATGCCACATCAAATTCTTTTGGAAAACTCTTATTGCTGCCAAGTGTCAGCTTTCCACCTCAACCAGGAAAGCGACTCTCAATACCGCAGGTCGCACCCTACCTCGGGACTCCCCACGCCAGCCATCGCAAGGCGGCCAGGCCAAGGTCGCCCATGTGCACCTCTCCTCGGGCAGCCCCGACCAAGGCCGCTGAGGAGCTGGTACCCTGCCAGCTCCCAGCCGCCTCCGCCTGCCCCGGCTGCGAACAAACGTGCCAACCCTGTCTCGTTCTACGGAAACAAGCAAGAGGCAGCGATATGGTGAGTTATAGCAGAATAATCCAGAGGGACAAGCGGCATTTCAGAGTATTCTGCTGAAGAAGAAAACAAGAACAAGTAGTTTAAATAAAAACTGCTTTAGGGAGGATATATCGACAGGTGTAGAGTTCTTTCCATTATTTTTAGCTGTTCCATTTCTAAGCATATACCAAACTGTTTGTTTGTTTTTTCTAAGGGAAATACTACCATTTTGACCAACTGATAGAACAAGATTATTTTAGGAGTCTGCTTATCCTATTAGAAGAAAATTGTGTTACAGTGCGTATAACACTGATTTCATGCACATGACCACAAGTTTGTATAACAAGCAGTTCTTCAACCATTTCTACTTTATATTAACTTATTTTACCCATTTACATCTATGAATCCTTTGGAATTTTTGATTCCTCATTAAGACTAATTTTCTAATTTGAGCAAGAAGTCTTTTGCATTATAGTAGAATTTTTTAACCTTAGATGAGTTTATATTTTCCTCCACAATACACAGCTTACATAGCAAATTCAATTATTTTGCTGCTTATTAAATTGCATTTTAAACTCTATTTGTCAAAATTATTCTGCTGTTACGTTACCTTCCTCTTTACTAAAGCCAGGCAAAAAATAGTGCTTGAATACTAGTTTATATCAGAAGTCTAAACACCAATAAATCACAATGGAAAAGCACGGGAATATCTCTGAAAAATATATCTGCAATTCTGTATCCTTTAGCATCAGTTACAGAAGAGCGGAACAAAGTCCCGTTAGAGTGTGTATTCTTTATGGAACCCAGAAGTCCAACCTGACAAGGAAGGGAAGAATCTCGAAAAACATTATCAGCTTGATTTGTTGTTATTTTAAATCTGTAACTACATTTCTTTCACCCTTTTCTTTTAAAGAGCAAACTCCAAACTCATAATAAATGAAATGTACATTAAACATTTCAGGGTGATTTTTTGATTTTTTTTTTTTTCCCCACTTAAGACAATTTCAATGACATCAGTAAACTTAAGAAGATTTGTTTATACAGGTAGGACTCAGAAATCACATATTAACACAGGCTGGAAGGGACCTTAGGAGGTCTCTAGTTGTATCAGTAGTGTGGGATTTCATCTTAAATGCCTATGAGATGAGAAAGAGAAATTCTATCAAAAACACAGAATACAGGATTTGTTCACTTAAAACTCTTAAAGTATAACCAAGTTGCTGTAATTAGGGCTAAGAACAATTTGACTAGCTACAAATATAAAAATATCGTCTTTCCATACGATGGGACACAAAAATATGAATGATACAAAGTGTGTAGAACATCTCAAGGCAGAACTGGATGGAATGTATTTATGGCCTCTATAAAAAGCCATGTAGCTTTTCACATAGGGAGAAAAGCAGCCTGGGGTGGGGCAAATCTAGGAGTTTCACTTCATAAATCCTTCAGCACTTGTTGCACTGATTCAGCTAAAGTCAATGCATGCTGTTAGCACAAAGAAAATGTGTATTTTTTTCTGTTGTAGAAGTTAGACACATTGGGTTACAAATTCTGTTTTCACTGCTTGTAGCTCTTTGCAGGGAAACTTAACCTTGCAAATCAACTCCAGTACAGGCAAGTTATGTACACTCAAGGTTTGCCTCCTATCTTTAGATCTAAGAATATAAATTGGAAATATCAAAAGCGTTCAGTGGTGATTTAGCATTGCTCCCTGAAAAGTCAATCTTCTAATTCCCACTGGACAAAACCAAATAAGTTAAATTCAAAGCAATAGCAAAAATCCCACGCAAGTGTAATAGAGTACAGGGTTACTCACTAGATCAAAAGTGCTACTTAAAACCATCCTTAGGAGGAAGTGGTCAGCTTACAGTTTCATGGAAAATGGTCAAAAATACACACTGGTCCCTACTGCAGTGGACTGATACGAGGTTTGTGTGCACATTTGTGTATTCTGGGGAAATGGCCCTTGTTCAACTAAATTTAGTACCTCTTTCCTGTGAGCTACTTGTTATAAATGAAAATACAATCCCTGGAAGCAATCTCACCATTTCACTTTGTCTCACACTTAAAAATCTTTATATAATTCATATTAAAGACTGAACACTGATATGCCTTATTTATAGCCCCCAATGGCTGTTTGATCAGTGATTTTCTCCCTCTAGGAGACTGAACTAATACAACCTTACTGATGTATAGGGCGTGATGTGTAATTGCCAAGAAATGCATTACCATGAACAGCTTTCCAAATTATTGCCATTGGTGGTTTTAACTATTATTGGAACTCCTGCTTCTGAAATGTACCTGTACACGAGAGAAGGAAGCCTCTGCTTTGTACCAATCATCTTGGATTCTCTCTCTTCCCATTTTCAACTTGTAGGATTAATATTTCAGACACAGATTTTCTCCAGTGAGTTTCACTTGATTTACATTACTTAAACATCTTTCAGGTATGCGTTACTATCGGAACAAGTGCAAAATCAGAATTTAGATTCTGCAGTAGTTAAAAGTTCTGGAAGGAAAACACTATTTAATGTTACTGTCGAGGGCCAAGGGATGTCACAATCAACCCACATTACCTCTGATCCTGCTTTTTGTAATACTGTCAGACATTGCCTGTGGCACAGACAGGTATCTACAATAGTCTTTATATGTGCATTTGAACAGGCACGTGCTACATCATACTGAATGCTCCTAAACCCCCTTTTGGTCTAAAGAACCCAAGTCCACCGCTAACAGCAAGAAGGTTCACTATGGGGTTCTCTCTGTAGAGACACTACGCTGGCCAACAGTGCAGGGTGCCCCACCACACAGCCAACTGGGGGATTAAACTGGAAAGCAATCATGAAACCTAGTAGAAAATTTGCTAAAAAGAAATTCTTTGTTGAGAACATTTCCCTAGTGCACAGAAGTCATCCGTATTCTTAACCTGTTGCTAGAGCAGCAGTGCACATGTGTCGCACACCTCCCCTCACACCTCGGAGACCTCCTGATCCCTCCGCTGGCAGCCAACGTCTGGAGAGAGAGTTTTGCCCCAGAAGCCAGAAATGAATGACTGACCTCTTCGAGATGGCTACAGGACTTGACAAGGTGACAACATCCTACATCTTTATTTTTTATTGCATCAGCTGACTGGAAGGATCTTATCTCAAACATTTAAACTGGCATAAAAGGTCAAAGACAGACAAATGTCAAAAATAAAATGTGCTGAAGTGGTGCCAGGAATATATCAGTGAGGAACTCGACAGAAGCTTCTGGATTAACTGAATTATTTTTAAAACTGTATGAATATTATTTCTTAAGAAGTAATTTTCTAATTCACTCATTTGATATTTTTTAAATATCTATATCAGGTAAAGAGATTTCGCTATCATCATGTTTTAAGTAAATGAAATATTTTTGGTTTACGAATTACTTGAAGAAGACTGCGGATGTTTACTGAATCCCACTTGAATCTCACCACAGAAGATCAACGTTTTCATCTCTCCTGTTCAATACCTCACAAGAAACAAAAATTAATGGTTAATTTTTCAGTGCTCGTCTGTATGAACCAAATTTAAAAGAAATGTTTCATTGACACACAAAACCCTGATAAGTATCATCTTGAATATAAAGAAAATGAACATTTTATATGTTGAAGGAGGCAAAAGCAATGAGAGTGCTACAGATGAAGGAATTTAGAAATCTTGTTTATGCATTATTTATTGCAACACCACAAAAATGGAAAAAAGGTTTTGTTTTCTTGTAGATATTTTGTACAGCTTAATTTGTTATTCTGTACCTTCACTTTTTTGCACAAATTATTTTCCAGGTGTGACACCATGAATGGGAAAACACTAATAAAAAGGAATTCTATCAGAACAAAACCTACGCAACAGTAATGACTCCTGAAACATTCAAAAATGCAAGAAATAACACTTTCTTTTCAAGAAGGAAAAGTATTCAGAATGAAGAATCCATAGATACTACATATACCCTTATTTTCCCTTTTTCTGTTCTTTTTCTTTCTGTAATAAAAATGTTTCATAGTTTTAACTCTGTTCTAGAATCGTATCTTTTTTCTCTTTTTGAAAACTCTCTAGTATGATTGTACTTACACCATCAGGAGAGCGAAATTTCTTTATTTATCTGTTTAAAGGGGTATAAAAATAAACAAAGTTTTCATGAGAAAAAAAACTGGGATCATAGTTGAACTTCTTGCATTTGATGGGAAGGGGTTAGGGATTTAACCAATTTGGATGGATTTGTGCATCTGGGCTTTTCAGTTTCTTTCGGTACAAACCAAGCATTCTCAGCTGTGCAAATCCCCAAACATTTCCTGGAAAAGTGCAAACAAACAAGGTTTCCTAGCTTGTTCTGCCAAGGCCAAATGTCCTAAGGAGCCATGGTTAGACACAGATGTGCAGTGAAATGAAGCTTCCCTTCATTAATCATCTTATTCTGTGTATCTCCATCGGATGACAGGCTATGTGAATAACTTTCTAACAATGAATGTAATAGGACACCTAATTAGTATTAAAAAAATAGGGGATAAATGGATGATGTAATTTGAAAGGCATCTGATGGAGAAATATAGTGATGTTTGGAAGACTCTTGTCCCATTTAATCATGTATAACGGTACTCTGGGAAAAAACTTTGAAGTGTCTATTCTGCTGGTGGAGGAAAAAGCTATTTTGTTTCATCGTTTATTCATACTTTTAAATGGGGAGCTAGAATTATTTTTCTATAAGCAGAGGAAACAAACTTGATAACATAACTGTTCTTGCCATCTGTACGTACTTTGCACATTGTCATATAGAGTCACTTTGATAGGAAAACAAACACAAAATTGCCGTGTTCTGCGTGTTATGTAAAATACTCTGCTGCTTAGTACAGTTCAGTAGTGCCCTCACCTACACTGAAGCAAAAATGTTAATCTAACTTTGACAGAAGTGTTTGCAAGAGGTAGGAAGGATTATCTGTGAAGCTTAATAGTAGCAGCAGTTTAGGACATATTTAGGCCTTCTCACTTGCACGAGGAAAACTTTAGGAGTGCGGTGAGCCATCTGCTTCTGCACAGAACAGCCTTTAAAAAGTAATCTTCCTGTCAAACGGTGCTTGGCTCATCCTCAGAAGCTTTTTTGATAGGAAACCAGTTTATACCACCTGAGGGTATTGTCTTCTATGGCTGTCAGAGAAGCACATTCCCTGTTTTCTCCCAGGTTCCTACACAACCACATAGGCAGCATGATCCTTGGGCAGTGTGTTACTTTTTGCTATCTTTGCCTGAAATCTGCATCTTTCCTTTCCACTACAAGCAGCCTACGGGCCATCTTACCTTGATTCTGACCCTGCAAAGAGGTCAAAATCATGAACTCAAGTACACATTTGGGTCTCAATGGTTACATCTATTTTACCAGACTCTGGAAGAGCCTGGGTGCATTCTGTGACCAAATCCTTTCTTCTACAACAGTGAACGCTCTACAGCACAAGACTTCCCCCCCCGTCTCTCCACTCGTGAGCAGGCACTCACACCACATTAAGGTCTCCTTGGAGAGAAAACTCAGGCTGGGCGGCAGCAGCCCACGGTCATTTCCAGTAGGGTTTTGATCTGAGCAAACAGGAGTACAGCACTCAAGGGCAGCCCCACCTGTCCTGCAGCTCGGGTATGACCACTGCTATCAAGGACAGCACGTCCCAGGATGCCTGCGCTCTGTCAATGCTTTTGTGATACAGAATTCCTACGGAAAAAAGAAAACCCACCAGCAACAATAAAACACCTAAAGTTTTACAGAAATCTTTAAGAAAACATTTTCTGAGAAAAAATAAGCATCTTCTACCAAACAAAGGATATGTCTTATCACTCCCTGCTATGACTGTACAACTGTCAATCAAGTCAGATTAAGCTTTATAACATAATAGCTACATAATATAATTGTTTGATAACAGGCTGGGAGTCTTCTGGACTAAAAGTAAAATGCAAAAAACCACCCCTTCACACCATCATAAAATAGACATTAGAGGAGAAATTATGCAGCTGAGATTATTCTTACTCAACAGCACAGTTTTTGTCATTTCTTTCTGTCTTGAGGTTAAGTAAGCAAGCATGACAGGTATTGTATACAGCATTTAAAATGAATAGCCTGTACGTGACATGTACACTGAAAAAAAATAAATGATGACTACATTTGAATAATGAGGAGGAGTCACTTCCAGCCCACACCCCCTCCACTCCAGAAGGAACTGGCTTCTTTAATAAAGTACATTCCTGGTGGTTAATTGAACACACCTTCCAGCAGCTCGCTTAAAGAAAAAGAAAAAAGTATCTTAGTAAGTGTATCAAGATGATAAAGAAAATACAGTAAGAAATCCTATGATGTGAAAATGCAATCCACATAGTCCTTTCAAATGGTACAAGGAAGAACTTCTAAAAGAGACATTTGGAAGCTTTGGTTCATGCAGAAAGATTGCTGGTGTCTCTATTAGCATCATTTTAAGACATGGATATTCCCAGTCACGGCCTTACCCTGTGAACAGTACTGCTTCGGTTATAGCCAAATAAGGTGGGGGGAGAAACGTAAAAGCCTTTGGAAGGACATGTTGGATAACCATTTTGTTGGGATTGTACCCAGTGGATGCAACATGGAAGAAATGGGAATGACAGGAAAAAATAACACTTGCCGCCCTGTGCTTAATGCAGAAGTTTGGGAGGTTTTATATAATGAACTGCTTTGCAGTCCTTTGCACGCTAGCCTGCCTCCTTTCCTCTGCTGCAGGGGTCATCAGAAGGTGTCAAGGCAGCAGTAGCCACGAGAAGCTTTACAGAGTGAACAAAGTTGCTTGTCTGAATACCAGCCATGCTTGGGAGGGTTCTCTTTTTCCCCGGGTTGCTTGCACTGACAGGTGGGCGCCAGCACAACAGAGAGAGGACGCGGAGACTGTTCAGGGTAAGGAAGGTCAAAGCCACTGTGGCTCCGAGCAGGAGGCTGAGCAGCCTGCTCGTATGGAGAGAGAGGGGGTTCACAGTGCCTGGCCGCTCGGGGGAAGCTTTGCTGTTCTCGAAAGTTCAGCTCACGTGTATTGAAAGACTGAAAGAGTACGTAAAAGCTGACAGTTCGGTAATGAGAAGATGGCCCATGTACCAAATACGTTGGCAGAGCGCTTCTGCCCTTGTGAATGGAGAAGGAAAGGGAAACCATTCTTGGCCATTTGGCTAGTTTTAAAATATCAGAATATTCAGTAAAGGAGCAAGGAATATGTGGCATGCAAAATTAAGTAATCCAACAATTTGACCTTGGAGCGTGTGTTAGAAATTGTTGGGTTTGGAGACAGCCACAAAGAATGTCAAATTTTGCAACAGAATCATGGCATTTCTACGAACTGCAACCATAGCCTCACAGGGCGAAATGTTTGTGAGGAAAATGCTGCAGAGACGTACACAGGAAAGACGGGGAAACGGACAGTTCCAGAACACAAAGCCTATGCTCTAAGGCTCACGCTAGATATCTCAGATTTGTAGATTTTTTCAGGTTGAAAATACAGAATCCGCAGATAACACGCCATCATTTTAATCAACAAGACAACGAAGTGAAGTATTAGCATGTCTGTGCGAGCAGGGAAGGTAGAACTTCAAATACCATATGTTTAAGAGCAGAATTATCAGACTTCTTAAAAACAAAATCTGAAGATATCTAAATACAGAGGTGATACCTTCCCTGCTTTGGAATTTTTACACTGAAAGTGGCTCACGCCCTAAAGGGTACACGTCAGCCCTCTCTGCACTGAAATAAAAAATCTCAGAAGTACCAGAAAATAGATTATACACAGGCTGGGGCCCAAAAGAAAACAGTAATTCACTTTTGGACACTGCAACTCACCTCAATGTCAGCAACAACAAAAAAGCATTGCTATGTTTTTAAAGTTTACTATCGACCCAACACTACATAGAGATCAGCATCCTGTATCCACAGGAGATAACAGGAAAAAAAATACTTCACTGTTAATAGGGAGATCGTTTGCAATGCAGTAAATTACTACTGGAATATTAGTTTATTACTTGCCACATGGGCTGAGGCCAGGCACTCTATTGCGTGGTGTAATCAGGGGACAAAGACCTCTCAGGGGAAAAAAAATGGCCTTGTACTTCAATCTCTAGCCTGTCTCTTGTATGTGAGATAACTTGTGTTTTGATGCACTTAGTTTGGTGATCTAATGCGAAACATCTTGAGAAACACAGACCATATGGCTTGGGAGGTTGAACATGTGTAAGCAAGGAGAAATGAATTCTTCAGAAGTTCAGCAGCAATGAAGCTGTCACAAATGATGCACCTCTTATCTATTAAACATGTCACTATTAACGTCAAAACAACTGAAAGATACGCTCAAACACAGTGAAAATGTAACACTCCGTAAACAAAAATTCATGCTTTGATGAATTTAATACATTCATCATACAGAAGTGTGTAATATAATGCATTTTTGCTTGGAAAATTAACTTATTGTGCTTTTTTAGTATGAGATATGAATAATATCTTCATATGTCATGGAACTTATTACTGAATGCCAGCTGCCTTTGCTTCTAGATGTCTTCCCCCACCAGAAGAGACCTCAAACCACATTCATACCACAAAGTGGACACTGGTTGTATAGTTTCTCAAAAATAATTTAAACCTCTCACTAAATAAAGACAAGTTCACCAAAATACTCTTAGAGCCTAGATGTGCAGTTTTAATTTCAAAGAAAGGATATAAGAGATAATTAGTGACAACAAGAATGGTTACAAAGAACATCCTCTGTTATAGCTACAAATACATCTTGGAATGATAGAAAAAACTGCTTATGAGCACTAATTCCACTAACGCGCTCTGCCCATGATGCCTCAACCGCCAAAGCAGCAACAGATTTTTCCTATTTTGGCAACAATTGACCTGAGGAGAACAGTGTTAAGGTGACGTTGAAATAGCTGTAAAAGCAGGGCTAACACAGTTATGCCTTCTGTTGTGATGCTTATGATATGTCAAACAGGAGGAAATACAAAAAGCCTCCTGGAATCAACCTGAAGCACTGCTGTAGCCGTGTTCCTCACGAAGCACAGAAACGAGAGCACCCCAGTAGTGTTGTGGAGTTTGTGAGTGGGGAATTCTTATATAAAGCTTTAAAATGGCAAAACGTTAACCTTCATGATAAAGACTAAAGGAAAACTATGAACCCACAAGACTGCAATAAACCAGTTATATATTTAATTCTTTTGTGTAAAAAAAAAAAAAAAAAAAGACCCTGTGTATTTCTGAAAGTACTAATTATTTTACCAGGTTGAATCACAGCTCAGATGTATCACTGTCATTAACCTCATTGTTAATTGTCTTTTCAATAAATTAACACTGGGTGTTCCTTACAGTCCTTTTAATGTAACAAAAAAGAAAATGATCTATCAACTTTAAAGGCTTACGAATCTGGATCTTAACACACAGATGAGTGAAGCAGCCCTCGGGGGTTACAGCTAGCTGTTGAGTAACATGTAACGGAATCGGGCGTCTATATTGCAACACGGAGAAGCGCAGTCTGCGATCACCTAATGGCTACGGTCATCGCCAGCTTCTGAGACCTGCCTCACACCCTGGGCTGCACAGGGAGGAGCAGGCTGTGGACCACAGGAGAATTTGAGTTTTTAATGGTAATAGACATATTGCACAAATGCCAGATTCCTGGTATACCTGTGTCCTAACCGTCTCACCCACCTGCAACCTCACTCTTCATCAGTCTGGATCTGCAGCTAAACAGCACCTCTTGCACCAAGCCCTACCTCGCTGAAAGCATCCTTGTAGGGTTCCCCAAGAGTCTCAGTCACCAGCAACATAAGAGAGTCCTGCAAACAAGGCTTTCACGTCCCCATGGAAGCAGCTGGACATGAGGAGAATTGATGCTCACAGAAGACCACCATTCTCCTAAATCCTGGAGAACCTCATGCTCTTCAGTCTTTCAACAGTGTGCGGGCTTTGCTAGGGTGGGGAGAGGGCTGTAATAGACAGCAGAAGGCCACTGCATACAGCAGATGCAGTTAGTTTTAAGGTTCTCTGCTAAAATTCCCAATAATGCCCAATATCATATTGTCTTTAAGTTCCTCAGTTTTGGAAGCTGCTACTCAAAGCAGATTTAGATACTTGCTGATGATGGCAGGCAACGAGGGGGGTGAAACCAACTGGAGTCATGGCCAGACAAACTTTATTTACTTAGGGGTTTTGTGACAATCTGATTGTTGAAATCTTGCTCGTATCACTGTTTTTCTGGTAAATGCAACTATGCCAGGCATCCTGTAGCTAAAATTAACATTTGAAAAAAGTCCCCACCCATTTTATAAGTCCGCTTAGCCACAGGGAAGAAAAAAAAAGAGTAAGAATGACCTTAGTTGAGTGGCTGGGGAAGGAAATCAATATTTTAAGAGAGGATCAAAAAGGATTCATATTTTAATTAGTCTCCTTAGTTCTGTCTAATGATAAACTGGTTTCTGAATGATTGGATGATTCTGCTCTCCTATTCCCTGTATGCTAAGATCTCCTTTCTAAGGTATTCACTTTTATTTTCAGTTTTATTTTGAGGCTATACACCTATCCAGTTTGATAAGCTGTATCTTTTCTAAATCTGTTTTTCCCTTTATCCAAAAAGAGTTGGAAGATAAAAGCCAAAAATTATTTTAAGTGTGCAGACCTGCTGAATTCTGACGTTTTGAAGAGCATAAGTACAAAGCAAGAAAAAAACTCTGACTTTTAAGGTAGACATTAAGTCCCCCCTTAATTTAAATTTTTTTCCCAAATCTGGAACTCTTATTGCAAACTGTGCAGTAAAACCTCCTGCCCGTCACAATGGGCAGAGAATTTGTTTTGCCATTCTCAGTACGAAACGTTCACAAGATCAGAGTGGCAGAGATGGGATTTGGGCTCTGACCTCCTGAGATTTTCCAAATAAAGCAGCCTTGGGCCTACCATATGGTTTTCACCAGGGACATGCACCAAGGAAATGCAGGCATTTGGAAGAGAGAGAGATGCAAGTTTCCAGCTATAATTAAATAGCCCATGGAACTTCTAATGAAACTGTACTCATTAGTGGTGCAGCCAACCGCGGCAATTAAACTCTTACTATTCTGGTAGCTATAAGACTGATTATGGTGTTCTGTTTTCTTCCCTTTTATATAATTTTGCCTTTAACAATTATAGCAGCTGCAGTAACCTAACCCAGAAGAAACAGAGTTTTGTTGTTAGCTAATCAATTCTAGTTCGTATTGCATAGAGCTTTTAATTATGCAAGATATTTTAATTCTTCACAAGGACACAACACTAAAAAAGAAAAGATAAAAGAAATAAATTATTTCTGGAACATAAAACCGACAGACTCTAGGTGGCAAAAAGGGATAGCAATAAAAATGAGGAATATTTTGAAATTGGTTTTTAGAAAGATAATTTTTGATCCTGCAATAAATGAAAACAGGAAAAGAGTGTCTAACACTGATCTAATTTCTTTTTGGCAGTAGACTAAAAAAAGTCTGCTTATTTACTTTTATGAAGAATAAAGGTGTAATACTGCATGCTAAACAGAAGAAAAAAAAACCAATAACTTTATTAAAGTAAAATCATTACTATTATTTGCAATATGACAGTGCAGAGAACGCTGTAATAACGTCCAGTCAGGTTCTGCCCTAGCAGATGGTAACAGCCTTCATCAAGAATTTATAATCTGAGGAGGGAGGGAGGGAGAGAGGGAGGGTGGGTATACATAGTCATCACTTTACAATATAACAGCCAACAATCAAAGATATCAAAGCTAATACTCTCAAAGATAAGTAGGCACTTAATTCCCATTGAATAAATTAAAATTGTTAGCTTAAGACTACATGTGGTACATCTCTGACATGACTTGTCAAGTCTAAAGAGGAAAAGAATTAAGATCTTCTCACTGTGTGTTTCTCTTTTCCATCTATCATTCCAGAGCTAGAAAAATTCAAAGATGGAAATACTCAGACTCTTTTACACAAAGTACCTTTAAAACATATTTCTATGTTCTTTTTACAAAAGAATATTTTTGTAAAATGTGTGTTGACGTTATTTGATGGACTCTTTGTTATATTCAGCCATTTTAGGCAGAAAAACTACCACCCCCACCCCACCCCCCCGACTATGAAACTTCAAGAAAATATTAATTGCTTGTTTGTTGTTAATAGAGTAACTTCCTATCAAGTAGCAAGATATATGAAGACTGCGTTTTAAAGAGATACAAGGAAGAGGCACCCTACATTAAAGAAAAGAGTGTGACAATTGAGAGTTTGCCAAGTAAAAATTGTTATGTTTGTTATCATGACATTTTCATGCATCTGTTTACACAATGCATTTGTATTTAATATACCCTGTGCAAGACAGAAATGTATTTTAAATTCAGATGAAAAGGAGAATGAGAAGTATATAGTACTAAGAAAAAAAAAATAAAAATACCCGGAGATACACATATAACTAGGCTAATTATATATCTCATATTACGATGTAGTATTGTTTGTTCCCTTCTTGAGGCTTCTGTGTACACAGATGCACAGATAACCCGATGCCTCATTACATATCTTGCAATCAAACTGAAGATGTTCACAGCAATTAAATAAGCAAGGCACCACCTATGGGCACTAAACAAAAGCTCAGCAGCTGAGTCTTGCATTCACATGATTAAGCAACCTGGAACATTCAAAGGCTTATGCAAAACACAAATGATTAAGAGAAACAGTATCCTTTTGAGATGCTTTTTCTCTCCACTATCAAATGAAAAGATTATTTGAGGACTCATCAGACCATCCTTCCTTTATCCCATTCATACAGAGGATGAGATAAAGACCAAAAAGATGGAGACCAAAATTTGACAAATTTTGCAAGATATGAACTACTTAAACAATATTTCTGTTATTATATACCCAGCTGGCAGGGGATCTTGGTGAATTTGTTCACATGCCAAGTCAATGAAGCACTCCTGGAGATGCAAAGGCACACCCGAGGCAACAAAACCCGAGCATATTCTGAATCAGAGAGAAGAAAATCACAGGTCTTGTTTGACTGAGCTGCATCTCTGTGGTATATTCCCCTCATCCAGAGGAGCTCCCTGTAGCGCTGCACCAGAGGATGGCAGCAGGGCTGTGTCAGTGCTGATGGCCGGGATTAATTACTGCTCCGCAGCGTCCATCCAAACTGGGCTCTCCTTCCTCTCTTGCACCACGCTCAAGCGCTGGTCCCCACCAAGCTCCCAGCACTGGCTTATCTGAAAATCCCTAGACTGTGAGAGTGGACTACCGTTAAAGGTCTTTACTCGGCTGTAAAATGGGATATTAGCTCTCTCCCCTATAGGACATGGCCATGCTGCTGCCACTGTGATAGGACAATGTATGAGAATATGGTATTTACAAACATTCGGGCAAGCTAAAACTATGTGGTCTGCTTAACTAAGGTAAAAATATCTTCTCTCTTGGCATTAAAAAATAAGTTTTTAGGCTTTTTCTGCCACTGTATTAATATTCTTTGATAGTTTTAACAAAGAATTAGCATTGTTAGTTAAACATAAGTTTAGTGCTCACTTTACACCTCTGAAAATAATAACAGTATTTGGAGATTTTTTTAAAAAATAAAATTCTTTTTTGAAAGGAAAAGGATCTTTTGTTATAAAGGGAAAAACACAAGCTTCAGTAATTTTACCACACTTCTGCAATATTCATTTTTTGTTCTAAAATTTAAAATTATAATGTATTATTCAATATTTTCATTGTTAGAACTCCACAGAACAGACAGGTTTCCTGAAACCAACAGAGGGCTGGTTTCACTCCATTTCAAGTGTTTTGCTGAACATGTTGGTTATAGCTCTATGTAAATTAATCAACAGGACAGATATTCTTCTTAGGTTTGGCCTCATGTGCATTCTGATTGAATTGCTTTTTAGAAGTAACAAGAGAAAGCATCTCATGCGAGATATAAGGCCTTTTTGAATAGTTTATACATATCAGAACTGAAGTGTTTGCTAATCCAGATACAGACAGGCAGGTTCGTTCATGCAAAAACACTTGCAATTTAAATACATTTTTTTCAAAGGGTCCTCACAATATGTGAATATTTCATATGTGAAGAGTGCGAACACTGAGCATTCAAAGCAGCGAGCACGGTACGATAACGTGCCTGAATCTGAACGGAATGTATAGGGGTGATTCAAACCACCAGCCCTGCTACTGTGCAGCAGATTAATTCCTCTGAAACTCCTGGTGCCTACCAAGCACCACATATCCCTTATGAAAAATACATAAGCCTGTCACCTCTAAATTTATACTTTATAATCTAAATAATGCTCAGAATAGGGCTCAAATAGTAATCCCTGAGAAAATACACAGCTGTGCACTTGTCTAAATAAGATAGGCCTGGAATGCCTTGGGGTAATTAAAAACCAGTGGGATACCAGTGAATACACATGACAAGCAAGAAAATCCAGATTACAAACTGTACCCTTAATGAAGACTCAACAAAATGGTAATAGCATCTAAACTGCCTTTTTTCCCCAGCTTAGAAATAAGGTATTACTGAGAGAAAGCGTGGGTAAAAATAAGATTGCCATCTTTTTTGCTCTGGATAAATAAAACACTTCTGTTCCCGGTCTATAAATCCTTTTAAGAAGCTAAAAAAGAAAAACAAAACCAAACAAATAAACAATGGCAACAACTATGCCATAGATTAGAAGGAATAACAATAATAAACCCCAACTGGTCTCTGAGAAACCAAAAGCCAGAAAGGAGCAGAACACGGTGCACCCGCTCAGGGACCTGCAGCCTGCGATTGCGGGCAGCACCTGGAGAAGTACAGAATTCACAACCCACAGAAAAGAAGTGGCTGAAAAACACTTTTGCACTCTTCTGAAATCAAGGCTGCTCTGGAAGCTATTCTTTTTTAGGAAGCTTTTGAGGGCATAGTCCCATCTACAGGTGCCACGGCAGGGCAGTCTGGATGGTACAGCGCTGCTCAGCATCCTTGTACCAATGGCCAGGCTCACCTCTTGCAGTTTCTTGCCCCATCGAGGCTTGCCTGAATCTAAAACTATGTGATGCTGCCTGCAGACACCTCTCTCTGACCTAGCACAAACACCACGCTGAGAAATTTTGCTGCATATCACTGCAACATTGTCACAAAAGAAAATCCCAGAAAATACATCTGTGGCTTAGGTAAAAATCTCATTTTTTCATTCTACTCTGACCTTGTCCCTGAATCACTTCTTGAAGTTGAATACTTTTCATGTTTTAGTGTAAAAACAGAGACAGCAGTGTTCATTCGTCTGCCATGCAACACAATTGTAAGCTTAGGATAAAGACATACAACGCACCATCTTTTATTATATCTAATTAACACAGGGTAGCCTGAAAAGGCAGAGCAATCGCATGTGAAGACTTCAGCAGTGGTTCTCTCTACATTACTACTTTTATTTCATAAAAATAAGCAGGAAGATAATTTAGATCAAGTTATCTAGACATTTGAGATAAGTCTCCCTTATTGTGAAAGATAAGAGATCATCTCACTGTTCCTTAAGATACGTAGAGAGCTACAATAAAAAGTGAAGAAAAGGTAGGTGGAAACACATAATTAAGTCCTCAGAGAGTTCTGATTGATAAAAATTACATTAGAAAAAATTCTTCACGCAATATTAAGCTGCTATTGTACAGTGAACTGTCAGCCGCAGCAGATAGAATTATTTTCTATTGGCCATGGTTTTATTACAGAAATGACTTATTACTAAGGTGTTAACTCAAACAAACAGATCCAACAATCAACTGCACTGTCTCATCTGATACCACGTTTTTCCAAGCCTTGGGATTTTGAACTTTGAATAGTAGCTTGATGCCATGGTATCGTGCTTGGATTTGCTACTGCTGTTTGGCTTTTCATTTAGTACATGCAGCTATACTGAATTTGTTTTCTAGTCATAAAAATCAAGACGACATCTTGAAACCAAAGAAAGTTTCATTCTTTTCTTCCTATCTGATGCTAATGACACAACTTAGTAACTAAAATCTAGTTTTTACCAGCCTCTAAGTATTAGCATAATAATTAATTGCTTTGATCAAATCTCAAAACCAGTGTGAAAGACAAGACAAAAGAATGGATTGTAATGTTCAAGTCTAGGTATGTATTGAAGAAGTTTAGCATGGACCTTGTTGTAGATAAAAGACGAATGTTCTAATGACAGCTTCAACGTTGGCGTCGAAAACCAGACAAATGTACACGCAGACTGTGACACAACATGGACTCCAGGAAGGCAAATACCTCAGCAGCAAAAGACATCAATTATTTCCTCAAAGAACTTCATCAGCAAAAGCCCCTGTCCCCCCTGGAGCGCTCGGCCCCCTTTGCCGCCGTGTCACTCCTGCCGCGGAGCCGCTGTGCTGCAGAACACTGCTTACACAAGTGGTTGCAAACCCAATAAATAAATACAAACAGCACTGTGAACTCCCGATTTAAGAAGATGCATTAAGTTTTGCAGGATAACATGAGGCATCTAGCATAGGAAGTGATCATACACAAACCATCTAATATCAATAAAAAGCCTTTGGTTCTCACTGCTGTGGAAACTTAAGTGATGCTCCTGAGCAAATGGAGTACTAAGGACAATAGTTACAACAACTCTTAGAGAAGTGGGTCCCACTTGTCAGGAATATTACAGACTGATAAAAATCACATTTGCACCAGTCTGTGATACTGAAAATAGTTTGAATTTAAATTATGGATTTGTTTGTAATCTAAGAGTAGTTTAATCTATGATTGTAAGGACCGCAGTGATAAGAGTTTATGATAAATTATCAGTAGTTTATTTCCGTTGACATGTTAACTAACTGACATAGAGTTACTTTATTGTAGAACTATCCATACATAAATGCTTTACTTTAGGTTAAGAACTGGATGCTTTAGAGAGATTTGGGTCAGTTAATAACTTGAGCCAGCATGAGAGTTGTACTCTACAATTACCAAGCGACTTAAAGCTATTTCTTTTCTTATTATAGCCTGAAATTTCCTACCTATCATTTCTTTTCCTGTTGCCCTAAATTCTGATAATTTTAATTTCTCTTTGGTTTTAATTAAGCCACCCTAGGGCTTATAAACTCTGAACGTTTTTACATTTCATTTTTTTAATAATTAAAACTGCTTCAATTTGTTTCAAAGGCCTGATGTTTAAACAGGGAAGATTTTCATAAACCCTCAGCTCTGCTTGTAATAAGGAATATATTTGTGGAATGAACTGTTCATTGCACCACTCTTTCAATTGCTTGGATCAAAGTCAATTAACGTCTGTTCACAGCTGGAAGAGTGCTGTAATGCAAAGCATACTTGTACGAATACAAGTGTGTGAACCTTTCTGGAAGCTGAAAACTGTGGACCTGATCTGGTATCTTCACACTTAGTGAATGCCAAGTTAAAATAGGCAGCTTCTCTAACCGTACATCATATCAGTAAATATTGCATAAGACGACTTGGAAATCTTATAAAATGGTTCTAGGAAAAAGTTTCAGATGGTAAATGGAAACTGCCAGCCTTAAAAAGGGAAGTAAGAAAAGTGACTTGTTACCTCTGATTCTTAGAAAATAAACTTAGAAAAGTTTTGCTCTCTCTTTTCATACCTCCTGACTAAAGTCTTTGTTTGCCATTCGCAGCAAAATGGTGGTTTTAGTAACTCCACATCTCACCTGTTACTACTTCTTTCTTCACACTGGCATACCCTAAACAGGCACCAAACACTGAGAAAAGGGAAGTATAAAAGGAAAACAAGAAATATAAAAAAAAATTATATACCATGATGACCATTGTCCCCACATTAACAAGAAGCTATTTCAGAATCTGAGCAGCAGCTCTCAAATGCTTACTTTTTGAACAGAGTATAAGAAGTCTATATATAAACCTGAAATCTTTGCATTTGACGTGCTGCACCATGCAAATGTGGCCACACTGTTTGTAGATGTAACCAGGCAAATCTACATGGGTTCGCTGTCATCTGCCAGTCTTAGCACCGGGATCTACATACCTCTCCATTTTGTGCGTAGCCGTACTAGAAGAACTAAGAAAAGTCTTAGAAAAATATCTTGCAGGAAAAATTGATATTCCTTCAGTATTTCAGAAATTCTATATAAAAGTAGCAGCTGCTTCCACAAGAAATCTCGCTGCTCTCAACTGCACAGTAATATTGACAACAGCTTTCAAGCAGGAGATGTAATCTTGACACACTCTCTTTACCTGGCTTCCTCTGTTCATGTACATCTATTAATTCCAAAGTGTTGGCAGATCCAAATGCCAAGCAGACTACAAGAGGTGACAAACACAAAAGTAGACAGAAATGACCTTGCCATAGCGAGAGGTAGGAGAAAAGAATACCTGAAATAAGGTGGCAAGTTTTCAGATAGGTGGCTGAAACAAAGTAGTATTTATATCAGCTCGGTCTGTCTTAACGGAAATGTTTTAAGGAAATTGCATTAAATATAATTTTGATTGAAATGAAATATTTTGACTCAGCCAGTACAAATAAAAGGAGATTCAAGCACCACAAATCTGACCAGGCAGAACCCAGGACAGGTTACATGGTATTCTAGGTCCCGTTCCCTCACCTGCCAAACAGTTTTCATTGACTGATTTCATACTTTGAGCCAATGTGTGGTGAAGAGGATCACAGCCTCAGCAGTACCCGGGCTGGCTGCCAGTCCCGAATCAGGCCTCAGAAACTCGTAGTTATGATCCGTACAATGTTTGTGACCAGCCTCTACGTCACTTTGCGCACCAATGGCCTCCAGTATTGCTTTTGGTTTTAATTTGCATGCAACAGCATTTCTGAAACATGTTCCCAAAGGTTTTGTAAATAAAAAATAAACAGGATTCTTAGTATTCGTATCTTTTGACAAGATTGGAAATACTTTAACAACTTTTCCATATGCCCAATCTAAAATTTCCTAGGAAAGCAAGGAAACAAATAACAGATAAGAAATATACAGAAAAGGGACCTGACTGATGTTCTGGAGGGAATTTAAAATTTCTGTTTCTCTCACTACACATTGTCAAAGTTTCCTCCATAACTGATTAATTCAATGAGGTCACCTTATGAAATAAAATACATTACAAATTTCAGGATCACAAGAACCAAGGGAAAAGTTTTGCTGACTGAAAGTGTCGCACAACAGAGCAAGCTCTCACTCACCAGGTGATTAATGCTGCACCCGGCCACCTTTAGGAAATACCAAAAGAACCTCTTGCTTTGGAAAAGCTCCTACATCAAAAAAGCAAGCCTCTTTCTGTCCTGCACAGCTAAGAGCAGAAAGAAAGGGATGTGACACAGCCTTAAATACTAAGGACATAACTCTCGCCTAAGTAAAGCTTTTACCTTGAGACGGTGGAGCACAGCAACTGCACAGAATCTACCCTTGTCTTTGCCTTGTTCCTTGCACTCAGCCTCAGCATCGACTGTTCTGCGCTAGCCCATCGGCATATAACCTGCCCTGGCACCTCGCTGTAGGCGACCAAGATGTTCAGACGAGAAGAAAAAGCGGGACAGTTTCCTCCTCTTCCCCTCATCACACCAGCACATTCCCAGCAACAGCTTTCCATAAAGAAAAAAGTAAAAAGAGGAAAAGCATATATCTTAGTGACATGAGTGATTTATAGCCCCAAGGAGCGACAAAATGATCCATGACTAGAAGTCAGTGTTTTTATTAGAAACGATGATTCCCAGTCATGGTGCTTTTTAGTTATGTGCATAATTAATGTTAGCTCGTGAAAGCTGCCAATGATGCTCATCACCAGTGGATGTTCTTATAATATATGTGTGGATTTGAATGCATGATGAAGTTTTTCTGTCTTTTGGGATTCAAAACAGAAGTTTGTGAATAATACAAGACTGAAAACCAGAAATAACAAAGAAACTGCTATTTGCCCGGTGAACAGTAGAGACAAGAGTGTAGAATACAAAGTAAAGGAACCAAAACAGGCCCAGACTTCCCTGTAAAAACCAGAATTGTGTAAAGATCTGTTTGGTTTTTACTTCAGAAATATCTGCAACTGAGAAATTCAAAACTACTTTACTGACAGCTTGGAAGCAGTAAATTCTTTGTTTACCCACTCATCAAAACAGAGAGAGGCGACGCTGGAAGTCTTCACTACAGAGCTCTATCTGAAACTCTGGCCTCAAGGGAGAATCTCTGCTGCTGGGAAAGAAGTTGGTCTGCGGACTGCAGTTACCTTCTTTTCCGAGTTCAGCGTGACACGCATTTGACTTTTGGTGGTGTGGTTTGGATCTAAACAGCTGTCAATTAGCTGAACCTGTCTTATGCCCAGCCTTCAACACTGTATATATAAATCCGGTTATGTACGTTATCCTGTTTATCATTGGGGGAAACAATGTTGGTAATTTCAGAGGATGTATGTGCATGCATAATTTGAAGACTAAAGCGTTGTATACTCAACTACCGGTTGCAACAGAGAAATATTTATACTGCGAACACTACCCAGTTTATGTTATGTTACTGTGTTAACATTATACTGTTTTAATTACTTCCTGAATCACATCGTTATATTCTAGAACAAGCATTTTGCCTTTGCCTTCCTCTCAAAAACCACTTCAACATGCACCATAGCCTTTTCCTGGCTGCTTCAGTTTCCTCTGAATTTCTTTTTATTATTTCAAGTATCACACAAAAGCGAGCAATATTAATACTCCAAGAGGAGAAATGCTATGAATGGTTGTTTCCAAGAAGTATTTCTTTTCATTCTGCATAGCCCATTGCCTTTTGGATTTATCAAAATATTTACTTATGGGAATGGCTTTACTCGGTGCCTTGTGGATCACCAATTACACATTAAAGAACAAGGTCATAAAATATTGATAAAATCATTAACTACAGTTTTATCCATTTACCATGGCTAAAAACATGCTGCTGCAATCTTAATTTGATTCCCAAGGAAATAAATTATTTCAAGAACAGCATTTAATTGCTAGAACACATCAAAAAATGAAAGAAAAAGAGTACCTTTCCCCAATTTCAAGTTTCTGTTCATGTATTTGCCTCACCAGTGTACTCTGGTGATCTGAATTAAATGTCCCAGACCCAGAGTTTTGTAGGCGTGCTGTATTCCTGAAATAACACAGATCGCGGCTGGAGTTGCAGCTCCTCAGAACTATCAGTAATTAGGCTCTTTACCAGATTAGAAAGCACTGTGCTGAATTTTTCTCTTGAGGTTCTCAAATGTTATCCCTTTATTCATTGTATCAGACAAACAATTGAGGGAATGTTGCCATGAGGCCAGATATGAAATACTAATCTGGTTCTTTAGACAAAGGTCATAATTTGTTTTCAGAAGGTTACCCCAGTATCTTTTCTTTCCGGACAAAATGGTTTCTCGGTTTTTTAGCCACCAGCCTAAGTCTCCAATATACATGCAACATCACCAAACAGAACCACACATACAAGACAGAAAGAGGAAGGCAAAAGCAGGTTGCAATTCCCTTCATCCCTATGCAGAACTGGTACGAGCTATTGCTGGCAAAAGATCACTGTTTGTCGTGGGTGCCAAGAGCTGCAGTGTGTGGGGGGAGGGCGGGGGGGGGCAGACGTTGTGGGGTCTGGAATGGAGATCTGGGCCATTTCCCAGAGAAATGAATGATAAAATTCTCTCTCACACAGAAGAACTGTTACTTAAGAAGAGAAGCCAGTAGATTTAGGAGCAGAGCTGGCTGCAGGCTCTGTTGCTACTGATTTTGACATCATTATGGCACACCACTTTTCCATACGTACAAGAAGTCTTCCCCAAGCCCAGCAATTAATTAAAAAGAAAAAAAAAAAAAGTTTTTATCCTGCAGCTCCCATATCCAGATAAAAACAATAGTGTTAACTAATTTGACAAAATTTGGAGTAAAAAAGAGAAGGCATAGCAAATGGTCAGTGCAAAGTGCCTTTCCCCTGCCTCAGCAGCGCCAGAGCAGAAGCGCCGTTGCCGAAGGACCCCAGACCCTCTCCCAGCCCAGACGCCCGCAGAGCCTGCGAGCAGGCGCAGGCGGGGAGCACGGGCACCCACACACTTCACATGGGTTCCCCCTCGCAGCCCGGCGAAAGATGCAGGAGTTGTCTACGCAAGCATAATCTTCTCTTCCTGTATAATTTATTACTTAGGTTGTTTTCTAACCTCATTTTAAATCTGGTTGGAGACTATCAGCATAATTGACGTGCAGATACTTTGTTCCCCCTGTTGTACTGAAGTTGTTTTTCTCAGTTGGTTTTCAGAGCTCCTACTGAGTCGTTAATGAGCTGTCAATTATTTGTGCAAATTAGGAGGCAGGCACTAAAAAGTAGCTGCACTCCAAAAGAAACATATTCCCTCAAATCTTGTGAAATGTAACACTACTTTTAAGGATTCTCTTTACTTATAAATCTTCACCGATATCAGTACAAAAGCCACTTTATATAAAGTAGCTGGCCATTTTAAATCGGTCCACTGTTGTAAAAAAAAAAAAAAAAGACAGCAAAATACTTTATTAAATACAGAGACCTAATTCAGCAGCTACAGTCATAGCAATATTTTGAAGGGGAAAAATGAAAATGTCCCTCTAATGCTGGAGAGAGCACCGCACCCCAACCGCAGTTCCACATCACTGCTAACAGTAACCTGTTTGCCGAGTTTGGTTTTCATAAACAATACTCATTTTATCTTTTTATTCTTAAAAGGAACTTCCTGTTTCAGCCTCTTGTTCTTGACCCCATGTGTAAAGTGTCCGATTTCTCAGCTGGTGCTCAGCCACACAAACAGCTGCTTGACCTGATGGAACAAATTGTTGGTGGCAAACGTAGAAGGGAGGATGGCGGGGAAACCCGAGAACCTGCTAACGCGGACGGGAGTGAAACTTGCTTCATCAGTGTTGGAAACACCATGGAGTTCTCCTCTCCCTCTCCCTGTCGCTTTATCCTCTGCTGCTCATTTCCACCCTGCAGTTATGCAAATATTAATTGTGTGTGGCTACGTTCTGAGAGCCTGGAAACCTCTGATGTGAAAAATGAGAACAATAATAATTTTCTAACCATTTTTTTTCATTTCCATCACCAGTTGCACTTACAAGACAAAATTAGTAATTTTAATCACAGTGACACAACTTTTAAATCATCCTCTCCGAGAAAAAAAAAAGACAACGTTCTAAGTTTTAATTATGCAAAGGGTTACTCTTAAGAGGATACAGCAGGATATTTCATATGCTTAAGTTTAATCACATGCATAAGTCATTACAGACTCAGAGACTGGTATTTTTGCTGGGAGTCCCAACATTTTCCCATTAAGGGAGGACTGCTTCCCTTTGACAGTCCTCCCGACTCATGTTCTGAGAAACCTGGATTCACACTGAGCAGACATGGGTATCCAAAAAGCTGCATTGATCTACAGTGAAATGTGAGGGCTTTTCCAGCAAGAGGGAAAATTAGTTGAGTTTCACCAGGTGCTCGCTCCATCAGAGGGTACAAATCGAGGGTGGAACAGAGGCTGGGGTGAAAAGGGTTAGAAATTGTGAGCGTTACAAAAATGAAAACTGCTGGGTTTTTTCCCCATTCTCCTTCAGGGATCAATACTGACTGAAAAACTCATATTTTTGATGCAGATTTTGTAAAAACTCTCTAAAAATTATTGATGAGATTTTGCTAATCTTTTAATGATGAAAATAAGAACCATTCATAATATAGGCAGTGAATCTACATGGCCACAGAGACTAGGGAAGGTTTTTATTTTTATGCTAATTGCACAGAAAGTAGAAGGGCTACCCGAGTCCACTCCACTGAAGTTGACAGACAGGCAAGAGATTATGCAGCATCATTTTATCTACACATCTTTTCACCCAGCTACACGCATGTGTGCTGCAGGGTAATGTATAAGCAACACCCAACACCATCTGTCTAACTGGAGCACAGACCCTCGCACCAGATGCCAGCCTGAATTTAAGTCAGCAAGGTAGCGAACAGAAGTCGTTGCCACGAGCTGTTCAGGCTTTACATCAGTCTCGTTACAATGCCCTGTTATGAAAGCTCCAGCTCTCCTGCTACTAATTTGTACCCTCGCTAAGCAGAGCAGAGGCCAAGGCTCAGGTAAGGAGGACTAGCTGCTACCCATCCCCGCCTTGTGAGGTGCTCCAGGTTAGTGCTGGAGGAGAAGCCTAACAGTCCAAACAGCTGCCACGCATTCCACCCGGCCTAAAAACCAAAGAATGTTGGTCTCTAGTTCTAGCTCTCTTTCCATTACCTTTCACAAATAAGTTCACTTAAGGAGGAGACACAAAATGAATAATGGCTTTTTATTTCAGGAAGATTTATTTCACTGACATCTGCTGAAATCATCTGTTTAGGAATACAGACCCTCCAAAGGCGCTATTAAAGCTTTCACGTTGCTGGAGTGGGGCCAACTGCAACTCTGTAAGCCTATGGTCTGCTATTAAAATTCAAGTAAAAAAAAGAAAACAAAACAAACCCCCATCAAACTAAGAAGTGTCAGGGGTGGTGGATCTTCTACTGAGTTAGAAGTACAATGGTCTTAATTCATATTAACAGTGAAACTTAGAATTGCAAACATAACATTGTCACACGATCAGTTACGTGCACGATGGATGAGGGAGCTGATGGATCAACTGTATTTTGTTATTGCTATTAAATCAATGCAGGAGTTATTACTGTATCACAGTCAGACCCAGAGGTCTCAAGTGACATAACTGGAGGCAAAGTAACTTGCCTATGGCAAACAGATGATGAACAGAATTAAAATCCAGGTCTCCTGAGTCTCAGACCAGATCCTTATAATCACTATTTTTTTCTGATACCATCTGTAATGCCTAAGAAGCCACTTTCACTGGGCAAAAAAAAAATACAACAACTGAAGATAAGCTATTATATAAATTGATTTCAGGGATTTTAGCTTTTTCCTAGATTTGGTAAATTTTCCTGAAACTGAACTTAGATATCTAGGGGGAAAACAATACTTTCCCTTCGTGTTATAGAAACATCATCTGGCAATGGAACATTTACCTAAAGGAAACAATAGACACTAACCGCACTGTCTCAGAAACCAGCACAGTTAAACTGAGTACCCATCAACTAAGTTTCCTACCTAAGAAAAAGGAAAAAAAAGAGATATTACATATTCCCAGAAGTTTTTAAATAATGGGCTGCACAAAGACAAATTTGAAATGAAAATATGCCAGGAAATTTGCCTGTAAAAAGAATGTCATGCATCTGATGGAAACATAAAAAATAAACCCACACGACCTTTTGTGCAATCTGAAAATTAGCAGTGATGAAAAAATTGCTGCATTGTTAGCTGCATTTTAAATGAGTTTCCTAATTATGTTTTCCATGATAAAATGAGCATAGATGCTAATTTAAGCAGACTTAAGACACAGAATTATTCTCCAAAATATTTTTCCTTTAAAAAAAGCCTAAAATCAAATAACCCACCACTCCTATTTTTCCTCATTCAGCGAAATGTCCGTCAGAAATCTGTGCCACACAGATCACAGACTAAATACATTATAGGAACTGAGGTGTCAAGAGTATATGCAGCATCCTCCAAGACATTGCGAACAGAATGTAATGCTCAATTCCTAATATTAATAGTAGTCTAAATATTGAGCTTTAGCACTTGCATAGCACTTTATTCCTCAAAGCAACTAAGGTGATGGTATCTCAGGATATATTAACACTGAAAAGTATTTTTCTGGTCCCAAGACAGATAAGGTCTGAATACTGATATGTTCTGTAGCATAGACTTTTGACAGCCATAACATTGACAGGGATGGGCTGAAATTAAAGCAGTATAAAGACACAGCTATTAAAGCCAAAACATTTAAAACAAAGACAAACAAATGTTCTCCTTATATGTCATCTTGCATTTAGGAGTAAAGTCTGGGCCTCACTGAAGCCAGGATTTCCTCCAAGGTATTAACAAATGCATCTGCATATTAATTCTCAACGAGCAAGAATCAAAATATGGAAATGAGGAGTAAAGATATACAAGCGTAACTCATAGCAGTTGGTACCTTTCCATCAACTTGACTGGATGCCAGTAAGACAAATTCCGCTGACAGTTATCATAGTGTAAGAGGAGGAAAAATTCTGCTAAATATTATTCTGAGCATATAGCAGTGTATAACCAGGAATAGAGCCCGAAATACTATTTCCTCAAAAATACCTCATTATGAAAAGGTTTCTTCTCTACTACATGAATGCTACAATTCACGGAGGTATTTCTAGGTGAATTACGCTGCACCCACAGAACTGAGCTTTATGACTTCCTGTGGAAAAAGAATTCAGAGTGAATTTCAGTAGAAGTTGATTGAATTCCCAGTGTGCCTTTAATGCTATTTAAGAAAAACACACACGCTGGCTAATTGCATGACCTCTGAAAGGAAGTGCATGCCTACAACGCTAGCAAGGGCAAATCAAATAGGCAACGAAAAGGACAAATGCCATGAAGATATATTTTTTAAATGTTAAGTATTATGAGCCTTCTTTTATACCACAAATAAACTTCATTATGCTACCACGCTGCAATCAACTACAACTGCTTTTATTCTGTGAGCAATGGGCAGAATTAAACAAAGCAGCCGGCATAGTAGATTTGACCTTTGAAAACCAAACTCTGCATTTTTCCTCCAAAGGTTTATTTTGTTTTATTTTGTAGCCTTTGGAAAGAAGCAAACTCAGGATCCTGCTCGTTACACAGTTCTCACAGAGAGCTCGCTGGCACAATCCAGTGTCACTCTGCTTTTGTTTAAGAAGCCTCTGTTCTCCTGTAGTCCCTCCTGTGGACTGAGATTTAACCCGGCCACCCTTATGGGTGGCATCTCAACCTGTGTGTGTTTCACTTTCACACATCCACGTGACAGCAAAGTATCAGAAGCCATGTACAGGATATGTCTTTTTTTTTTTTAGTGCACTTCCACAAAATCAGTACAAAGCCATAAATTCTTATTTAAAATTAAACAGAGATCCCTGTATACAACATAATCTCATTAGATTAATACTAAAGATTTAACAACTATTTATGTAAAAACTATTCCCTGCCTGTTATATCTGACTTTCTATAAAATAATTATTCATAATTACATCAAAATCTATGTCCCTTGGCCCCTCTGATAAGGCTTGAAGAGTTGTGTCAAGATCCAGAAGGACATGCGTACCCCCTACATACGGTATAGTATTTTAATTTTAAATCGTATTATGCCCATCAGAGTTGGGGAAAAGCCTCTGACTGTCAGTTCTCCCAGTGCTAAGGGATGCTCAGTTATACTGATGCCAGCACCCCTCTGTATCCTCCACAAACCTCCGGAGCATGAACAGCACAGAGCCAGCTCAAGGCTCTTGCTCAGTACGGGCTAAAGCACGGGGCCGGGACAGCGTTGCTCCCGCCAGGCTGAGAATGAAGGATACAGCCCCATCCATGTTTAATTAGCCACAACACAGCCCTGGAGCTTTGCGTTCCGTGGTGCCCAGCAAAGAGCAATAGAGGCAGTGGCTGACCAGAGAAAACCTCCTTCAGCTATAGCCATCTCCCTCCTACCCTCATGTCCCCTTCAACAGCAGCGCAGAAGTTAGAAAGCTGGATCCCCAGCGTCGGGGCACAGGCAAAACATCAGAGCACACATTTTGGTGCCCCAAGCAGCCTGCCGTTCTAGGCAACCGCCTTCTGTTAGCCTTGATTGCAGAAATCCCATAAGCTCTTCGAATCAGAACGTGATTCCTTATTCTTCATTGCAAAAAATGCTGGCCTTTATGTTTGTCATAAAAGCAGCTGCCTAAACTGAGAATTTCCTTTACGTGCCAACCTCAGCAGTGAACCTCATGCCCAAGCAAAGATAGCGTCTACACCACAGTAGTGCTTTAAAATATGTGGAAACAATATTCTTACTATTGCTTTTATCATTTATGACAGGAAGATCTTTAATATATGGGTAAATTTCCATTTGGAAAAATCAATAGTCTTAAATAATAACTAAGATTTTAGGTCTTTCAATCACAATGCAAAATAACCTACCATTAACTTTACAAATGAGAACCAAGTTAAAAGGCTTCTAGCAAATTACCAGTGAACCACCAGAATTTGCTTCAGGCAGAGATATTATTCCTAAATTGTTGCCAGTGATATATAGCTTTAGGATTTTTTATTGCTAATTTGCACTAGTTTCTCATACTCTTCTTCTAATGGATCATTACAGGAGCAAGATAATTTGTACTGCTGCCAATAACTGTCTCAAGGTAAGGCTGTTTAGGTAGACCAAGAAGAATGCACAGTAAGAGAGAGCCTTCGAAAAGAATTCCAAATTAAAGCATTGTTATGAAAAAATAGGAATCACTTAACAGAATAGAAAGCTACGTCCTGAAGTATCTGCTTCCAAAATCAAGGCCATCACAGGTAAAATACAACCTTAATAATATAGTGTTAAGGGCTGCCTTTCTTGCTTTTTAAAAATCTGTTCACTTTGTTGTATGTCATAAAAAACATACTGGGTCAAGCTGTACTTGGAAGCGTTGCAATGAGTGACACAGGCATCCAGAAGAATTAAATTGTTATGCTATGGAAAATAAAACAAAGAATTACATATACACAGAGAGTTCTCGTGCTGCTCCAAACTTTGATCATATACAACCCACCTTGAACCTTAAATCTTTATAAAGCAAATCAGTTATATAAAGGCTAGTGATAAAAAATAATTTATAGATTAATAAAAAATTATTTAAACAAAAACTAATAAAAGCTCAAGTTAAGAAGTATTGGCCATAAGTGATACTCAATTCATCTTTAATATGACATGTTCTTTCTTTCATATTTTTCTTTAACTACATTATGTTTTTTTCCTTCCAACAAACCTTTTAAAACCATTCTTGGAGGACAACTGAGTAGCACTCAAGAGTGTCAGTGTTAATACAGCCTATTCAACCGAAGCAAAGGACGCTGGAGAGGATCCCCCAGGGAATCAAGCTGAGACTCAAGACCAGCGCGCGAGCAGACAGTCCGTAATACCTACATGCACACACTCCTGTAAGTAATGTGCACGTTACGTGAATGGAGCCCAAACCATTTTTTTGCTGAGCACCCACGTAGATATATGCAAGCACTGAAAGCCTCTTGCCCGTCCTTGAGGTTTGTTTTCACACCTTCCCACTGAATTCAGCTAGATTTGTACACAGGTAGCGCGATCTCTTTACAAAAGGCAGACAGTCTGTATTCTTATGCCTGTTCCTCTAAACTGTTGATAATCGTTTCGTCTGCACCTTTAATACCTTCCCATTTTGTAAGGTCACAAGTTTGGAGACATTCTCTAACGACATACACAAATATTTTGACCTTACCTTGTGATCAGTGAGCAGCAATAGTATCATCTATATTAAGCATTGACTTGCAGTATTAATTGTGCATTTAATACACAGTACGACTGTCCCCTTGCCTGTCCTCTGACTGGTTTGGGGCATCCGAAGACACTTAGCCAACGGGCAACACAAGGCACCGAATTTAGGTCACAGCCAGGCTGCATGAATCTGGCCCTTTCTATACACGTGTATAGGCCAGTGTGCTGAAATGCAGCTGCCAACGATTCAAATGGGTTTCCTGAGATGACACCTTTACAATGTATTTTTGAGCTCACTGGCTAGTGGTTCAGGCAGATTTAAACACACTAACTTTTTTGGTGTCTGGCACGTTCTGTGGAGCACGGTGAAAATACGGTACCTCGCCCTGCAGTGGCGTAATCGGGGAAGAGCTCAAACGCGAGGAACGGGCCCGACAGACGGTCCCACTCCAGTGCTGCGTTCAGGGCACAGACCTGCACAGGCTGGTGACACGAACAGCTAAATGGGGGGAGAACAGCCCTCTGTCAGGCATGGCTGACTCGCAACTTGAGAGCAACGATTCTTCTCTCCTTTCTGTAAAGGAGGGTTGAAAATACCAGGAATGTCAGATTCCAGTTTTCTCTGCCCAGTCAGACACCAGAAAAGAAGCGGAACTCCCCAAAGCAGGATATAACATGGTAGAGAGGTGCATTCTCCAGGATCCTGCTCAATTTAACTCCTTTACTTTTAATAACAGTTCTGTTGATGATACTTTTATGTAACTTAGTCCATTAGCCCAGTGGGTATATTGTGTTGCTAAACACTAATTTTCTTTAGTATGTAGAATTTCCATGAACATTGAGTTTTCTCAGTAGTCTTGGCTGTGATTTCTTTCTCTAATTCTGTTTCTAGGGAGAAACTCCCCTTTCCACTGAACTGCAGAGCTCTGCTGAATATTTCACACTCGGTGCCTGTGCAGAACCAATATCGATACCTATTCCACATGACAAACTGGTGCATCGTAACCAGTCAAGATCCCCGGCCCGATCAGAGGAAGAGCAGGGAGCTTGCTTTGTTATTTTAAATGTGAAGGAAAACATGAGTGAAAGAGCATTTGAATCACAGCTTTGAACCTTACCAACTGTTACACTTTGCTCTTGGAAACAATGACCTGCGTTTGACAGGGACCTCCTCTGAGCCCACCACATTCACCTAGATCAACAAAATCAACCTCTTAATGAAGTGACATCTCTTGAAGAGGTATGATTAACGAGTTTGACTTAAAGCGTGTTGTCATTACAAGTGTTGCCACTAGCTTTCCACATAAGTTAAATCAAGACATGGCAGGTAGCCCAAAAAATAATTTAAAAAAAGGATGATACACAACAAAAAGAAACGTAGGCTGAGCAAAAAAGGGAGGGGGTTTGGTTTGAAACTATGTTTGAGGATATGACCAGCTTATTCTTAGGTATTTTCAAAAGGGCCACCCTTTGCCTTCAATCCTATTTTGTTTGATATACTGTGCTACCATATAGCATTTCTCTGAATTTATATCAAAGCTGCCCATCCACACTACTTACTTTCCCAGTGCTGTAGGTGTCAGCTCCACAGGAAGAGCCAAACTTAGATGAATTAGATAAACATGCCAGCATTGCAATGCTTGCCAATTTGTTTTGCAAAGAAAAGGCAACATGATTTTTTTCTTCCTTGACTTTAGTCATTCTTAAATTCCTTTTTATTTTTAATTATGCCGAAATTAATCTTATTTTCCCTCAACTAATATTCTTCATAAAGGTAGCAGAAGCCCTAGCTTGAGAATATAGACACATTTTCACTTTTTGAGGAAAAATTAACCAACTTGAGACACTATTTTTGAGAATACTAGAATATGAATTCTGCCCGGTGGAATAGAATTCTGTCCGGCGGAAAAGGACCTGGGGGTGTTGGTTGACAGCCAGCTGAATATGAGCCAGCAGTGTGCCCAGGTGGCCAAGAAGGCCAACAGCATCCTGGCTTGTATCAGAAATAGTGTGGCCAGCAGGACGAGGGAAGGGATTGTACCCCTGTACTCAGCCCTGGTGAGGCCGCACCTCGAGTGCTGTGTTCAGTTTTGGGCCCCTCACTACAAGACAGACCTTGAGGTGCTGGAGCGTGTCCAGAGACGGGCAACGAGGCTGGTGAAGGGTTTAGAGCACAAGTCCTATGAGGAGCGGCTGAGGGAACTGGGGATGTTTAGTCTGGAGAAAAGGAGGCTGAGGGGAGACCTTCTCACTCTAATAAACTATTAAGTCCTGCAATAGTAATTCAAGTAATTCTATTATGTGCATCAAACTTTCTGATAGGCAATATTAGTGGAAATACTTTTCTCATCAAAACCACATTCAGTTACAGCAGAAGCGAGAGAGAAAAGGAAAGCTTTGTATAAAATTGACATTGGAGCTGCCAATTTTATAGGAGCTCCCATTCTCTAGGAATGGGAGACATAATGACTGAATAAAATAAAACTAGTTGAGATGCCTGAAACAGAAAAGGTCCTTTTAGATTATCATGACTTTAGACAATAATTGCCTCAGATGTACTGCTAAAACAAGACATGCAGGCATAAAGATGGAACTTATTATCATCATTATAGCCAAGGCAGCCAACAGCATCCTGGCCTGTATCAGAACTAGTGTGGCCAGCAGGACTGGGGAAGGGATCGTCCCCCTGTACCCGGCACTGGTGAGGCCGCACCTCGAATACTGTGTTCAGTTTTGGGCCCCTCACGATGAGAAAGACATTGAGGTGCTGGAGCGTGTCCAGAGAAGGGCAACGAGGCTGGTGAAGGGTCGAGAGCACAAGTCCTATGAGGAGCGGCTGAGGGAACTGGGGGTGTTCAGCCTGGAGAAAAGGAGGCTGAGGGGAGACCTTATTGCTCTCTACAACTACCTGAAAGGAGGTTGTAGAGAGATGGCGGTTGGTCTCTTCTCCCTAGTAACAGACGACAGAACAAGAGGAAATGGCCTCAAGTTGCGCCAGGGGAGGTTTAGATTGGATATGAGGAAACATTTCTTCACCGAAAGGGTTGTCGGGCATTGGAACAGGCTGCCCAGGGAGGTGGTGGAGTCCCCATCCCTGGAGGTATTCAGAAGACGTTTAGATGTGGCGCTAACAGATATGATTTAGTGGAGGACTTGGTAGTGATAGGTTAATGGTTGGACCCGATGATCTTGGAGGTCTCTTCCAACCAGAACGATTCTATGATTCTATGAATATAAATCCTCAAAATTATTACAACTTATTGAACCCTAACAAATCTATATATAATTTAAATTATTATACAAACACTCAAAGGCATCAGTATGATTTTATCTACATGTATATAGCTGAAAACAATAATCATTTGGATTTTTATCTATCTTGATTCAATTTGCTGGCAATTCAATATGCAAAAGATGTATTTCTATTCACCTATTCCTTAAAATCCAAGAATAGTTTCCCACTAAGAAATTCTATTTAGTCTGCATTTACCTACAGAAAATTGTGTTGCATCCATTTTTACATCCTAAAAAAGTAGGCTATAAAAATAAAGAGATGAAGAATCAATACTCCACTCAAGTGATACATAAATCTGAGTATCACCACACTGGAAACCTATATTTATACATGAGTTACCTCAATAGCAAGATATAAATTATAAGGTGTAAATAGCTCTAATGGAGGGTTCAGAAGAACTTTGTGAGGAAAAATTTTAAAAAGTGGACTAGGGAACAAAAATAACAATGAAACAATTCAGCTTATTGCTTTAGTTAACAAACCTCCTCTTAGGGAAGAATTGTTATCATGATCCATTTAGTAATAAAAGCATAAAATAGATGAAACTTCAGCTCAGCTAGTAAGCGATGAAGACTATTCAAGTTTTACTATGTGCTGTTCTGTCACAAATAACTTTAAACTTTGTCCATTGGTTTGTATTTGTTTTTTTCTTAACTACTGGATTTTAATCTAATTATTTCAAACTGTCTCAGGCAAAACTAATGGCAACAATATGGAGCTGAAGTTGCAGCCCCTTTACCTGCACTAATACATGCAAACGTTGACCTCTGGGAGGCTTCTAATTAGCACCCGAATAACCCCTCATATTCCAAGCGTCTAATTGGGTGGGGTTTACTGAATGCTAAAGGAATTAACTACTGAGGTTATTTTCGTTTGAGCTGCAGGTATGCCAAATGCACCCTTTGGATGTCATCGGTGAAATTGCGGGGGGGGGGGGGGGGGGGGGGGGGGGGGAATTAAAAAGAAAAAGAAAAAAATCAGCATCTAGTCCGCAGCTTAGACTCCATTTCTAGCTTAGGCATGTCTTTGCCTTGTGGCTACTCTGGAGACTATTACTTGATGTTAAGAATTGAATATATTGATGGAGGGACTATTTATAAAAGGTTCAACACAAAGGAAGATGTGCTCCTAAAAGCAGAGCGAACTGGCTGCCACCATCTCAAGCATCTTTTGACTTGATTTATGAAACCATGCAAATGAGTCATACTCTTGGCACGGCTTCTTTCTCCAGCTATACGCACTCTAGAAATTGCCCATCCACGGTTACATGCAGAAACGCTGCGAACCAACAGTGTTAATCCTCCTCTTTCTTGCACATTCCCTTTACCCTGTTGACATGAGCTCCTGACGCCCAACACCTATTATTTCCTTCTTCACTATCTCAGTGCTTGACCATAAGAGGGACCGTCTTCCACATGCCCTGTTCACTAGTGACGAGGCTTACCAAAGGTTAGAGAAGAACAGGAGGGAGGAAGGAGGAGAGATTCACAATAAAGGCACAAGCAAATCATAAACGGTGACTGACTTTTTGTGACAAAGTATTGCAGAACAAAGTTGAGAAACAACTGGCCTTTGAATTTAGTCGTGTCCCAAAAGTATATGGAGAAAAAAAGTCTTTGCAATATAGGGGCCTAAGTGCCCTGAGGAGCTAACCTTGAAAGAAATATCTATATTGGTAAATAATACATACCAACAAGCTGATTGACTTACTGCCAACACACCCGAAATTTCAGGTTGAGTGCAGCCAGAGAAGGAAAATCTGGCAGCGAAAACTGCAAAAAGCTAAAACGTGCTAACAGGGCCGTATCGGCAGTATCACACCCGGCGCTGCAGGCGCCCTGCGAGACCTGCACCTGAAGAGCTGGCTGGGCAGCTGAGGAGTAGGCACACATGCAAAGACTGTCTAAATCAAGGAAAAAAGGAGTTATGACTTAGGGAAAAGTTAAGAAGGGAAGAGAAAAAATAAGATCGATTTTTTTTTTTTTTCTGTTCAGCATCCAGAAAATGAAGCAAGGCCAAAAAAATAAATTATTTTGCCAGTCTCTGGAAAAAAGTGAGAACGGAAAGCAGCTCAAACTCAACCCACTATTCCAGATTACTCAGAAAGTGCAACTGTTAACTTTGACAATCCCTTACTCCACCTAGAGCCCCTGAGGCCCAGGTAACTGTCTGTTCCTGCATAGGGGCAGGAACGCTCACAGATCAACTCCTGCCGTGGAACGAGCGCGTGGTTGTGCACTCTGCGGGGGCATTGGCAGCCGAGTCACTCAAGTTTATAAAGCACTTCGGCTTCTTTAAATGGAAAGTACTGTATTCTGGATCATTATCTCATCTCTGGCAATATGATATGGACACTCAATAGCAGGCTTAGCTTTTATTGAAGCGTTACTATTTTCTGCCTTCACTAGCAGCTCTTCAATTGGTGCCAGTTAACCCGTGACTGACTAGATCCACTGCTGCCCTTTTCATGATCTGCAAGAACATTTCAAAAGCAGTTTTAAAATTCCAGCTGCTTTCTTTTATTCTATTTCATTTCTTGGACTAGATTCCACTTTTCACATGAAATTTATATCAGCAAGTTATGTGAAGCATCTCTTGTTATATACTACTTTTCCATCACTGTATTTTGGAAAAGTTGACATTTAAGTTTCCATCTAAGCACACTGCATTTCGTCATACCAGTATATAAGTGGTACTATCTTACTTTTAAATTTTAATTTAATTAATAGAAAATGTCAGTATGACACAGATCCCTTCTTTCTACTGCTGAATGAAGAACAGCTCAGAGGAATGTCACTAGAGTGACTCAGACCGGGTTCCTGGGAGGTGTTTTGCATCCCCCCCCCCCCCCCTTTTTTTTTTAAATGTACCACTTGCTCTCTTCTATAATGCTAAAGAAGGAACAGACAAAGAAAAAAATACTTCCCCTAGTCCTATTGAATTTCCAGATTTGGATAAGGTTATAATTGCTTAAAATGTAATACCTGGAGATTTTTAGACAAATATTCAGCTGTGTCTTGAGCATAACTGAACAAAATGATCTCTAAGTAGGATTTGATGTCTGGAGGATCCAGAACTATTGCAACACTTCAGTATTTCATGTTGAAGGGAGACATTCATTTTGTAAAGGCTCAGAAAAACGTGGGTAAGTTTTAATGACCAAACTACAGATAATGAAAATGATTTCTTTAAATTTATCCAGTGATTCTTACTTCATTAATCAGAGATAATGTTGAGAACATCAAAATACCAGTAAGAACAGAAAGAATCATCTTCCTGTGTGCAGGACCAAAATCACTTTCACCAAGCAGCACAGCAGATATACAAGGCAAAGTAACATGCCCTCATAGAGGGCCCAACCGCCTGCTGACGCTTGTCTTTAACTTAACTTCCCAGCATCCACTGGACTTGAACTTTAAGCAACAGTGTTCAAAAGCTGATAAAAGATGAGCAACTCAAAACATCAACCCAGGAGTTAGCATGCGAATTAACAACTAGAATGATTTCACCCTGTAGGAACCTGCTTGAGTTGTCTGGACTGGCCGCATCGAGCAAGAAATGTCATTAAAGCACCTCTGTGCTAACACAGCAGGAGTATAAGGTATACACAAATATCTGCAAAATTAGTTGACATGGTTAGATTAGCAATAGACAAATTAGATGAATATAAAAGTGGTAGGTCATAGGATGAGATCCAAGTACACACCCTTGAACATCAGTCATCCAGTACATTTTTTTGTCACAAGCAACATATTTAATACATTATTGCTGCTTGACTTTTAAAAACGTAGAACTTCTACTTGCAAAAAGTTGTGTTAGGTGAAAAGAGTCTGGTAGTTGCACACCATAAGTATAAAGGGAGGAATTCTGGCCTCACTGAAATCAGGATCTTTTTTCACTGGCTTTGGTGAGACAGAGCTCCTTTCTCACCAGTGAAGGAATCGAGCAAAGAACTATTTCAAATCAGATGAAAAACTGCCTTTTACTAGTAACATACATGCCACAGTGATGCTTGAAGATGGTAAGCTTCCAGCGTTACATACATAAAATATTAAGACCCTTTGTCATTAGTTCTCTTCTACCTTATGCTGATAAAAGATGGTTCCTGTCAGAATTTTGCATGTAGTTTCCTTTATTTGCAGGTATATTCTCACAGATAAGTTTACCAATATGTTTTAAGCAAAGGCAACTCAAAAAACTGATACTGTGATACCAATGAAAATTCCTTGCATATAAAATAATTTTATAGAATATTCTTAATTTATCCATGTGATTTAATTACCTTGCTTACTTTCGTTTACAACACACAGACATCTGTGATGAGCTATAGTATTTTACATTATTCTCCCTGCTTAAATCATCAATAACTTTTCTTTGTTTTCTGCTTCAAAAACATAAATGGAAAGTAATAACTTAAGTTAATAAAATGCTACATCTGATTTCTAAGACAGGCTTCTTGTATTAGTTGTGAAGTCTGTTGCTTCATTTTTTAATAAAACTACATGGTACTGAATGCTCAAAGCACATAGATCCCTTCTGTAAAATACAGCCTTACAATTAATCGTGGCCATAATTTGGTATTTTTTTAAGGTAGCACACAAATACATTTTCTTGGACTTATAGTGTTGTTCTAAAAACATATGTTGTAAGTGCGCACAAAGAAATATATTCAATACTGAACACGTTCAGTAATAAGCACATGCATGCTATTGGCTAAGTTGGAACGAGAATGAGAAATCCCAAACTGTGAATACAAATCAGTGAACCTCACTATATACATTGAATCTACAACATTTTTTTTCTCTCCTGCTTTCCTTACACTGTACTTTAATAGATTTTTGCATATCAGAACATTCATATTTCAAAATGAAAATTCAGTTGGAATGGTTCCTCTCAATAGAGCTGTATTTTCAGCCACTGCAAACCTTACCAATGGGAATCAGAATGTGCTCTTGCACGAAAAACATTTTCCTTAAAAATATTAAAACTTATGAATACTGCCATGTAATGAAAAATGTAAATTACAATTGGTGTCTGCACTAGAAGATCAAATGTTCTTCTTCGTTTCCTTTAAGAACTTTGAAATAAGGAGTTTTTCTTATCATTAATCCACACATGATCCAGCTTCTGTTATTGTCATAACGCTAAAACCTTCTGACAGCATAAAGGTGACTAAATGAGTCTTTGATCACAAGAAAACACCAGCATTTCAGATGTCATCTGTACTATCAGTCACTCAACACCAGCTCTACTGATCAGATACAAAGGCCTGTTTTTTACATATATATATATATATTTTTTTTTTTTAACCAATGGGTGCAACAGCTATTATGTTTGGACTTATTGCAAGTATCACATTTTGGTTTTGAAATATTTCCTCTCTACACTGTCTTTGTTTTTACAGCACAAATCACAAGCTCAAAATAGTTTGCCATACTGGAAAGTTAAAGAAAAGTTCAGAAATTATCTCCATAAGAAGGGTAAAGGAGAGTATTCAATAGCAATGGTTAGTGTTGATTTTACATCTCCAACTTAAAAATTGAGTTAGGAAAGGAAAATAAAATTCTCAAAAGGCACATCTTTTAGATTTTGCTTTGACTCAATCCACAAGAAATAGAGTTTTACCTGCCAAGGAATCTTGACCACATCAGAATAATCGTTAAATTAAATGTTTCATCTTTTCAGATGCAATAACGTGCAAGCCCCAAGATCTTTCCTGGAGAGATGTTTTACAAGTATTACTAGGAACTTTGTTTATTTCCCCACCACCACCCCTCAATACATGCCCATCAGTGCTTCATTATTGCTATTTGTAGAAGAAGAGAAGGTAGAGAGTGATTTTATATCAGCAATTTGTTTACTTTCTTGATAAAAATCTAAGTCCAGGAGAATCAGTGCAATTCCAATAAGAAGTGGAGGAAAAAATAAACAGAGAGCTACCTTGGTACGCCCACCGTACCTGTAACATGACAGCAGTACCCTAATGACAATCCAGGTAAAAAAATCACAAATCTTTTACATGTGAAGGCTCTGTGGCATACCCATTCTGATCTGGCAGCAGACAGGATTGCGATAATATATTTGTGCTCCTCTATGGCTTTGAAATCTAAGAAAAAATGAAGTTTCCACTATGCACATGGGGAACCATTCTCCAAAACCACAGAAGGCCATGTCTCCATCCAAAATCTGACCACCAGGAAAGAAATCCAACTCAATAACTGAGGAGTAGATGGGCTACAAGTAACAGTAACACGTTCCTGGAAGAGGTATATTGTTTCCACTGAGTCAATTTACTTAACAGTGCCGCTGAATTAATAGTTGTTGATGTTTCCAAATCATGGTGGAATTTCAGATGAGGGAAGGGAAATATTTGAATGATTTTACTGGAAATGGGATTGGAGAAGAGGGCAATGGCACAATGCGATTCACTCACAGGATGCTTAGCACTGGTCTGAGGCATGAGTGGGAAAATTGCGCCTACAGAAGATTATTTCACAGAGTAGGAGTGAACAGTTGGATGCTGTGGATTACGTTAGCCATAGGTTGTAAGCTCCACTTAATTTATATTTGAAGTATTGTCAGTTCCAAATATGTGAAGTGAAAATTACTATCCATCACTCAAAGATTAATGTTTTTCTTCTTATGAGAGCCTTCATCTTCAAAACACATGGGAATCTGCAGCTATTGTAAAGTCTATTATAACTAACATGTAAAACCTTACATCCACGCTATACTCTTGTGCAATGTAAATAAGTGCAGTTATCCCAGAAGTTCCTAGACTGAAAAACAATCCTGTAAATATCCTTGATGCCAGCTAATTATATATTCACTGCTACGGCTTTCAAGTCACTATAGAATAGATCGTACTTCATAGCAACAAAGATGATGTCCCTTGGGACTGACTTTCCATTGAAAAGAGCTTTAATTTATTTATAGCTACACTTTATACTGCAAATGACACTGGGAACCCAGATAAGTTGTTTGGAAGAATTGCTCTCTCCTTCTATTAAATTAGCTGCTATAGTTAACTGATTAAAATCTTATTGCAAAAATAAAAGGCTCAGACAAGTTTGCCTTATAACAAGGAATTGAAATGCGTTCTGTGCTAGGAGCTAGTGAGAAAATAATGACTGCAGCAAAGATTTCTTTTACAGTTTCTGAATGCCTTTTATGCCAAAAGAAATAAAGCAAGCTTTACAAAGAGTAAGAGAGCTTTCCAAGAAAGCTTTTTGTATACTGAAAGATATATGGGCTGTTCCTGAAACGTTTTGAGCGGGCAGCCAGTGTAGGGCTGAAGAAGTGCAAAATGGCTTTGTCTGCTCAGTCCTGGGGTTGCTCCATGGAGCTTATGCTTTAGAATAAAGGGGGTTCAAAAGCTCAGAAAACGCTGTGTTCTGTACAGAAGTATAATTGTGATTCTTCTTTTTAAAGCAACTACTCCTATCTGCGATAGCAGCAATTGCAAGGCAAGATTAGTTCAGGATCTTCAGAGAAAATGTCTCTGCATTGTCTTAAGAGAACTTTCAAATAGAAAGAAAACTTTACCATTCTCTGAACCTATGACCTAAAGTCTAAATCTTGAAGAAAAACTAGGTTACAATTAAGTCTATTACAGACGTTTTATGTTTCCTTTGGTGACTTGTGTATTAAGTGGAAGACACTGGGGTTCAGTAACATTGTCTCTGTTTTTCACTCAGTACCCAGAGAAAGTATTTTTAAGTGTTTGCACTAGTGCTCACTCTTTCTCTGGTATGAATTTTTCATTTTCCTTTCATTGGATAATCAGTATTTGGATATTCCTTACAGAGTTGGGACTGTCCCGCTGTGTAACCTCAGACAGCTTCCATATGAAATTGCAAATCTAACAACAGAAGGCCATATTTGAAATGGAAAATAAATAAAATGAAACTCATTGGCTGCAACAAATCTAGGCAAAAACCTTAAAATAGCACTACATCCACCTTGGTTTTCTAAGAATAACCTGTGCCTTTTGAGACTCCCAGTCCACGTTTTGACATCATTTTTCTAAGCCAGCAGCTCACTGTGGCTCTTCCAGGCTTCATAGCATTAAGCCTCTCAAAGACTTATCAGTCAACTGGAAGAATCACAACCATGGACATTAATGTTGATATCAAGCTAGTACTTTTCACCAAGTCTTTGTTTTATTCATAGCAAAAGGTTCCCCCAAACCCACACTGAACAGCAGACTCAGGCGATCAGCTCATTAACGAGGTAGGAATTTCAGGTTCTCTCTCTCTGATCACCCGGGTGACAGGCAGGGGTCTGGGGCAGTCGCTTACGCTCTCGGCTTCAACATTTCTCTGCAACATTTATGAAGCCATGTGTCTTGGGAACCTGTTACTACACTTGCATCAAAAGAAAATGCTAGTGAGGGCTGGAAAGTTATTTTCAAAGGTTTTGTTTATTTACTAAGCTATTTAACTTCCACATCCACTGGTAAGGATAGGGGTTTGTTTTGTGCTTTAACTATAAACATCTTCCCTATATACAACACATAAATGTCTCACCGAAAGGTTGGCATTAACAGCACTTTATTTACTAATTAGTTCAGCAATTTATTACACTGAAATTTAAATGTACTAATCAAATGTTTATCTTGTAATCATGTTGCATTAATGATAATTAGTGATGTATTTATCGCTTCATGGATTACATTTAAATTTAAATGCTCCAGTCAAAAGTTTGACATTAAATTGCACCTACCTACTTAAATGGTCTCTGACATATCAGCTAATTTTAAATACCATTAGACTAACACAAGTATTTCTTTGTATTGTAAGGAAGTATTTTTTTAAAACTTCACCTAGATAATGTAGTAATTGTTATTCTGTGGATGTGATAAATATTTCTTTCATAATTAAAAGCATATATGTATGAACCAAACATCTTTTAAATAGCTTTTTTTTTCTTTTTCTAGTATAACTTAGAGAAGCAATTTTAGAAAAATATTTTAGTCCAGACCATTGGGATATACCAAATCACTACAAATTTCCAAGGAAAATTTCAATAAAGTTTGATCTGATTCCCAAGGGATTATACCTGAGATTTAATTATTAACCATTAATCAGCTGCTGTTATTGTAAGGTGAGGAAGACATAGCCTGTACCACCAGACACCAATAAAGAACCCCACATAGCAAGGGAACTACCAGGCGTAGCCTGGTTCTTACTGAACTGCGCCTGTTTGCAGCCAGGTTTTTACATGTCTATAGTTCTGAGGGAGATTTAAGCAGTTTTAAGTAACCACAGGTGGAACAGTAGAGAGAAAACAACAGTAAAAACAAGCGTTCTTCTGTGGAATAATCAGTGTATGACAACTTGACCACATAGAGGAAAAAAAAAATCTAAAATACTTCACATTTCCAACTTTCCAAATATTAATACACTTTGTTGTTATCAACTCCCATAAACTCATATTGAGGCTGGAACCACCTCATGATCAGAGTTTACAGGCAGGACAGAGACAAATGAAGCTTAAGATGCAAAGACTCATCATCTTCATGAGGCTGCTTATAAACGACACAGTTCAGACACACCTTTTCCCTGACAGGTACGAACACGGAGTTGCATTGACTTCCCAAAGGCTGAGGCAGAGTGCGTCTCTCCAAAGATATGCAAGATGTTTAAAGGGAAAACAGAAGTCTTAGAACTTCAAAGGCTGGATGGTTTATTTCATGACCTATCTGTCCTTTGCTCAGATGCCAGCTTGAGTCTCGAGGTTTGCCTTTTGTTTCTTTAAAAATTGGCAAAGCTTTAAATTCATATTTCCCATTTTCAAGAGATTCATAAATCCCAATTTCAAGGATTTTTTGTTTTGCTTTGTTATAGATTATCATCTTCACTTACAGTATTATCAGGAAGCATATTCCAAATGCAATCTGATGTTAGCATCCTGTTCAAACTTTTCAGTTTTTAGGCAATAAAGTAAAGCTAATGTGAAATTCTCCTTCCCCTAATAACTTGTTAAAGTACTGTATCAAAATGAAATAAACTCCTGTTGCTTTCATTAAGAAAAAACAGCTGTCACCTTGCTTTACATTTGCTGCTTCATCTTTTCACTGGGTTCTTCCGACCTCATTTAGTCTCAACTGAGCCTTTTAAAAGCTCTTTAAGTTTTTCTTGATGCTGCTGAAAAACTTTGCATTAATATAATGCCTAAAATGGTCTATCCAAGGTAACTTATTTGCCAGTGGCAGAGTCTGGAACAGAGCTCAGATACTCAGAGTCCCATTCCACTGTTCTCATCTAGAAACGACTTCCAAAAGACAGCTCACATTAAAGGAACCTGATGTCAACAGGTCTGAAGATTTGTGCAGTTGTATTCTGTTGTTAGTGGCTATTCAAAATATAGTTTTGTAATTGTGGTTATAAAATTCAAATTTAATTAACAAAACATTAAGGATACTGTGACCTATAGCCCACACTCCTTCCGATAAGCTCACGTTTAGAAATGTAGCGCGTTTATAGCAGAAGATGTTGGGACTAAATCTACAATGGCTTTGCCAGCGCGTTTACTGAAGGAACCGAGTGAACAGGAACAACATTTCCAGAAAGGGAAATTATGAGAAATTGGAGATAGAACTGAGATGGGAAAATGCCAAATTGTAAATAAAACTTAATTATGAAGAATGGCTCGGAGGCAGCCGTGTGGCAGAGGGCTCACAGTGTCACAGCAGCAGTTCGAGTGATCAGAAGACAATCAGTAAATACACTGATGTTTATTATTCTCAACTTCCACGTTGCCCTGACAGTGATACAAGTTTGGAGTTGAATAGCCAGTGGATGGAGGAATATCAAGGCTTATGGTAAGGCTCATTATTGCACAGAAAGACATTGCAGTAGGAAGGGTAAGAAATTTGTACTTTCAAATCTATTTAGGATTTCTTATTACTCTACAGAGAAGTAGTTTGTTAAAAGAAGTGCTATTTCAAACACCAGTTTCCCAGGAGAAACACAGGAGCGGTGTGTGCCACGCGGACCCAACATACATGCCAGGTGTCCTCACCCTACTCAGCGCACCCCAACCAGCTTCAGAGCGCCCATCACGACAGAGGTTGTGGCTACCTTGCCCGACGTCGAGACGTGCCCCTCACCCTTAAAAAAAACTTCCCACACCCTTGACAGGCATTAAGATAATCAACGAAATTCTTTCCTTCAAATCTGTGGTGGAAAAGCCTCGTACCCGGCGGCAGTGCTCAGGTAAACGCGCGGGGGCACGCGGCGGCGCTGGCGGCTGGTCGCTGAGGGGAGCGGCCGGGCTCGGCGCAGGCCGGGCTCGGCGCAGGCCGGGGGTCTGCTCCCCTCTGGGGAACCGACAGCGCCAAACAGCAGAGAGGAAATAATTAAGCCCAGTGCACGCTCCGATTTTGTGAGCTACTCTTTCTTACTGCTCTTCTGGAAACAGTGTCAGAGCTAATTCATGTTATCTGTGACAAGAGGGCCCTTCTTAATGAACTTGCCTTTTTTTTCCCTTGCAAGTAAACTATGCCCCTTACACTTCGAAGGCCGCGTAACATACAGACCCTATCGCTTTTGCCAGAAATATTGCTGCAAGTTTTCTATGTTGTTGTAATGCTTATTTTTTCCATCCAAAATTTATTTAAGCTACTGACTGAATAAAGTAGGGCTTTTCTTTGACAACTTATTAAAAAAGAATTAACCACCTCTTCTTTAGACCTTTCTTCTGTACATCATATTCTAATATTTTTCTCATTTTAATCACAAGCAAAAACCATTTCTATTCAAATGGGTATTTTCTTTCTTTTGCAAGTATTAATATAGATTTCAGTATTTATAAGAAATTACTAAATCTTAAATAAATCTTCTTTGGATCAAAGCTATTTTTCATTTTCTTTCATAACTTGTCTTTTTTAGAACTTAATGAAAATACTTTAAAAAAAAAAATCCCACAAAGAAGTAGGTCAGATTTTCATTTCACAGGGAAAGGGGTAGCAGTACATTTTTACCTGCTAATTTGCTAAATCCTACATGAGTAATAACACATGAAGAGGTCAATCCCCACTAGTACTGTATTTTAATTATATACAGTTATCTCCCAAATTAAATTTTGCCTGCCAGCTGATTATCATAATTTAAGTTCTTCAAGTGATCACGATTATTTTGAACACACTGTCTTTCACATGTCTCTCATTCCATGTCAATTTTCTTACAAATGACTCCAAGGACAAAAAAGACAAAAACCCACACACACTACTAAATAAAACACAAAGAAAAATACTTCTTGCTTCATGATTCAGTAAACCATGAATAAAAATGAGTTTTGCTCACTAGAGCTGAGAATACACTGTACTGAAGAAACCTCAAATCTTGCTAAAATACGGTCTAGTTGGTTTCTTCACTACACGAAAGACGTTATGAATCTCATTTGTCCCCAACAGCAAAGCAAATTCAGCAGCAGCCGAGCAGGGCACAGCGTCCAAGCACCAGTGGCCGCACGGACATGGCCACCCACTCTGTGACGAGCAGGAGCCGGGGTGGAAAACTCAGGGCAGAGGACGGCGATATAGGCACCGCCGGTCACAAGCCTCTGTCGGGGAGCGTCCAGTGTGCGACCGCTCCGCCTGGGACACACACCCTGAAGCCCTTCTGGAGAAGGAGGGTACGCGCACAGAGGTATCGGCATCGACACCAGGGAGACCGCAGGACCTCCTCTGCTCCCCGAACTCACCACTTGGTACACGGCTGCTTTCAGTCCATGCCCCAGCTTTCTGCGCATCTCCTCTTCCAACAGCAGCTCTCACATAAACTGCGTGAGGCAGGTGGTCGCACACAAATTTCAGTCCTCAGATTGTACAGCCCACGTACTGACTCAGTCATTATTCACTCCTTTATTATACTTCGTTTTATCGGCTTTTCATTTAATAGCCATGGACTACATAGAAATACCATGAAATCACAGGGTAGTGTACAGTATAACTAAACAGAGCACATACACTAAAACTATTTCTTTTCACCTACTACTACTTTGTATTCAATCCTCTTTATTTGAATTTCTTTCAGCATCAGAAAGCTGTAGCAACACTGATGATGGAGGTCAGTTTAATTTCAGACTTGCAATTTTTGTACACAGATACCTGGAGTGAAAGTGCACAGAGGAGTGTCCACTGTTCATTTTCTACATGTAAGGACAAACCTCTCATTGCTCAAATGAAACAAGGCATTTAAATGTGTGAAGTCAATAGTTAAAATCAGCTAGGAGGTTAGATGCTTTGCTATATGCATATATTTATCATGAGGCCCACAGGCCTCATGGCAACATAACTAGTATGAAACTGAAGCAGGTAGAAAAGAAAATTAGATCGGATTTTTGAGGTTATGGCATGTTGGACATTGGAAGCATTTACCCACTTTCTAAAATAGGGAGGCTATTCTGAGCCAAGTTGCATAAGTATGCTGAAAATTAAACCCAAGAAAAATCTACAAAAGTGTAAGGTTTTCCTTATCATCTCATTAATAACTAAAATTTAAAGCAAACAGTTATCCAGTGCTCTGATTTGAGCTCATAAGCAGAACCTTTTGCACTAGCTTTTAACTGACGGTTCTGGCTGCACAGGGTGCTGGGCTGTTTGTACTTCAATCTTTTCAGTTGGAATCAATATGTACAAGATTTGCTATTGTGGGCTGCCTTCATACCCCAGATGGCCTCTCTGAAATATTGGTCCACCTCCTGATTCCACCTCCCTACAAGATGTTTCAGAAGGAGGTGGGTAGACTATATCAAGCAATGTCTCCAGATAGTTACCCAGTGCTATCAGAAAGCTCGGAAGTTGCAGCCCACCCAGACACAGACCTGCAGTCAGAGAGCGCCAGAGGATAAACAGGGCTCTGCAGTCGAAGAGGTGATTTAGGAAGTCTGCTGAAAAACTTCAGCTGAAATTTATGGGCTTTTAGAGAACACAGTTTGAAGCTCACAAAAACTGTGGTCCCAAAACCTCAGGCCAGAAGAAAGTAGGTGTTGGCTCACTGCAAATGTTTTGCTCAGCCGGAGCTCTGGCAAGGGCTTACTTTCTTTGCAGTCTGAACGTATCAGAGAAAACAAACTGAGTCTGGGATAAAACTTAAGACTGGGATCTAGTTTCTGTATCAAGCACATGATACTGCACAAGTCTGTTCCACTCCTCCAAGGCTCACTCATCTCTCTTCAGATCGGTCCAACATACACTGTATTAAAAAATTTACTTTAAAACCACCCCTATATTCCTGTGTCCAAAGAGGACCCAAAGATTCTTAATAGCTATCAACTCTCAAACACCAAAAAAATAGGTTTTTTACAACCTGTCAAGCTCATATGTGAACTAAAGCACATCATTCCAAACCAGCTACATCCCAGTAGCCCAAGTCAGCTCAGTCAGTGTCAGGCAGAGTGCATCTCAAAGATCTCTCCTGCTTCACGTTCATTTTTCAGCTGTCAAAACAGAGACTATCATGATTGCTGTCAGAATTATCATCTGAGTTTGAAGAAGCTTTTGTCCACTTTCATTGTTCATGTTAGTCTAAGTTCTTCCAAGGCAAGATGAACTTCAGAAAAGACAGGTGAGCTCTTTGGTAGAACAGGCAAATTACACATGAAGAAAATCCACAATTCTTGGTAATAAAGCGGGGGGGGGGGCATTAGAAAGGAAAATGAAACCCAAACCTGACCCATGCTGTCTATGAAAAATCCTGTGTTATTATTTTCTAATAAAAAATATTTTGTGGTCCAACAGAAGTTTGAGATATTCCCTCCTAATACACTGTTAGTAATTGCCTCAATATACTAAACCAGTGTAGGAGGGTTGTTTTTCAATGACCAAGAAGAGAAACAAGCCAGAAGATGGGAGGTTGTATTAAACTCCCTTACTCAATGGCTCTTGTTCCATAATCTAGAAGTTTTATACATCCACCCATTTTACCACTCTTCATCCATTCCTGACACGGTCATAACAAGCAGCACATTGAGACTTGTGCGCTATACATCTGGAATAAAGCTGCTGCGAGCAAAGAGCTGCTCTGAAGCCTTCAGTGGTGCTTTCATGTCATAGGGATGCCTTCTGTGAGCTGAGTTGTGCGTGTGCTCAAAGCCTCTCCAGCTGTGGAGCCCCCCCAGGAGATTTTACAAGCCATAACAGACCCATTGTTGTTTCAACAGTAAAAACAACAAGCTAAGGAGATCAAATTTAAAACAAATAATAATTGTCAGATTTCATCCATGGGAAAAGAAGGAAAGAAACAAACATGTAAGCCAGATATTAATAGAGCTTTTGCCCTATTGAAACTGCTTAAAAGTGAGGAAAAACCGTGTAATTCAAGAATTGCATTGACTACATACCCCTTCACTCTAGAAAAAACAACAGATGAGAATGCCCATCTGGTCTTAATTTCAGCCTCTGAAGGAAGTCATTGTCCATTTAAGTGGAGAAAAAATATCCTCTCAAATGCTTAGCAGGGCCTGCTAGGAGACTTAGGGCACAACTGCTGCTGTGCAGAGACTCCCTTTCCTTTCTTTGTTACCTCAATCCCTTCTGTAATCACTAAAAGAACCAGGAGCCTGTATGACATACAGGACAAGCAACGCCAGCCGTTTCACGGGGAGAGTAGCATTACTGACCACCTACGCTCAAACCAAGTATAACATTTAGGCATTTGAAGAATCAGTCAGAATTCTGCAATTACTTCACATAAACATGCATTTTGTATAAATAAGCATCAGTTCCAACAAGTAGCTAATTCAAATGTCTTTGGCTCTCCAGAACTTGGAAACTGTTGGAAACTTTGCAAAGTTTTCTTTTGAAAACTCATTCCACGTGTCACTTAGGAAACGCAAGTTCTGAGTTTGCTCTCCCCAGATGACTATATTCCAGGCTCGCTGAAGCAGCACAATTTCTGCCACAGTATTTAGGGTTGGGAGAAATGAGATTTCAAAAGCTTATTAATTGCTAAAAATATGTTTCCAAAGGGAAACAAATGCAACACAATGCATCAACGTCATTCCAAGTTTGCAGACAGCCTGAAATATTAGCTTTGATTTAGCTGAAATATAATCATACAAATGTCAATTAATTATTTCCCTAGTGATCAAATCACCAGCTTTTGCATCTGTTGTAAATCCCAGCTAATTCCCAGACTTAACGTGGGACCAAAAACCCTAACTGTCATTTGGCCCAAAATGACATGTTTTCCTTAAGTGAGTGTTCAATATTTTTCCTCTTTAAATTTTATTGCACACTGAATCTTAAAACTAAACCAATAAAAGTGTAAAACAATTAATCAGGTATAAAATAAAAATAAGTACAACGGAGGTGCTGTTTTATTTGTTTAATAGTTTCATGTTTAAATTGCTACTAACCTTCCAATTTTATCTGTTGCAAACAGCTGCATTATCTATAGGTTAGATCCCAGGAGAATTATAAGACACAGCGTAATTTGCAAGGATTTAGTCAAGATAATTGTGTAGTGTGTGAGAACCTGGTTTTCATCTTCAGTTTGTTATGTGCTTCAACTTCCCTCAGGAGGAAATTTCCTCCCTTCCTTTTTTCCAAAATAATCCTTCTGAAACCTTCAATAAAAAAATGTGTCCTTGAATTCAATACTCATTAAGCATCACTCAGAATTTTACTCCAGAATAGTATGCACAAAATCATATTTCTCTTATTTATTCATCCATGGCTAGGGCTTCTCCTCCAAAGCCCCAGTAACAGCTAAAAATGTTAAATCCAGTTTTTATTTAACGGAAGATGAATGTAATCTGACCTGGTGTGACCCAAAGTGACTGTAGCTTTAATCAAAGTCATCATCTTTATTAAAGTGATTTAATAATCACTTTATTGATTTAATTTGTATTAGATAGCATCTGAAGTTGGCATAGTTAAACCTCTTTGAACACTACCTTTTTAATTCCAGGAACAGCACTGGCTGCTGGCTAAAAAAGCTCCATTTCACGTATACATACGCAGGCTCTGAATCTTTACTCAAGATGATCTGCATTTTTCCATATGTAGCGAACACAATCACAGTCATCCATAACGCTGGGGGAAAAGCATTGGTAACAGAAAGGAGGTTTTGTGCTGCAGATGCACAGACGAAGACACGTGTTAAAGACGGCAGCTGGCCTGGATGGAAATTCCTCCTGCTCAGGAGGAAACGCGATAGTCGTCACACTCAGGCTACCGAGCTCCTAGACATCACTTCAAGATTTACACACTTGTGATTCTGAATCCTGCTGAATGAAAGGATGAACAAATTGGGGTTTTAGGCCTGCCTACCAGCTTGCGTGGTGTTAACGGCACGTTTGAGCTATGCTCATGCCGTTTTGGACTTCTGATGTAGTCAAACCCTGGAGATAGAGCTTGGATCCCAAAATGATTGGGGGGGGCAGGGAAGGGGGCTTTTTGGTTTGGTGGTGGACTTTTGGGGGGTTTTGTTTGTTTGTGGGGGTTTTTTGGTTATTTGTTTTTGTGTAGTTTTTTGTTTGTTGGGGGGGAGGTTGTGGGTTTTGTTTGGTTTGTTTTTGTTTTGGTGGTTTGCTTTTTTTTTTAAAACTCAGCTGCACATTTATGCAGAAAAGCCACCAAGCCACCCATTAATGTCACAATATACAAAGATTTACATCTTACAGCCCTTGGACCAGGGAAAACAGCCAAGGATCAGGGAAAGCCTGGAAAACTTCTGTGTCTTGGATACCAAGTTGTGTCCTTCATGTCCATAGGACAGCTCTTTTCAGAGCTTGTAAGGATCAGTGGGACACTATCACCCTTGACATTCACAATATTTACTAAAACATATTTAAAAATTGGGCTTAAATATTTAGCGATTACTGTTCTCTGGGATGAGTATGTAGTAATACATTCAGTCATTTTTATGTGGTTTTAGGCAAACAGTGCCTGAGTAAAGTCAGTCCAATGGTCTCAATTTCAATGGAGTTGTTGTAAACTAAATAAAAAAAATAGGACAGCAAAGAAAAAGTCAGATCTTATCACCTCATTCACATTTACAATATAAATGTAACTACACTGATTTGAAATGGAAGAAGCATCCTAGCTGCAAATGCCTCAATTTGTATTAATTAATGAATTATTTCCACTGTGAGACAGGTGTGAAAGTTGATGTCAGGTGTCCTCTGCTCATCTTTTTTCAACTGATGATTGACAAGAATGATTATGGTTCAACCAAAATAATTTATACTGCCTGAAGGAATTATTTCAGTAATAGTTCTTTACCATTTGCCATTGCAAAACACCAATGATTTTTATGACTATTAAATCTGTAAGATGTTAACACCTTACCATTTGTCTAAGGTGACTATAACCTTAACTTAAGCACCAGTTTACAGGTAGGTACTATGTTCCAGGTAGACTCATTATGGGAAACCACGAAAAGAAGATAGATAGAAACTATATTTTGCAGGGGCAAATAATTTTGGATTTTCTTAATGAGAAGTCTGCATGTCTCAAAAGTACTGCCAAACACAAATTTGCCAGCATTTCAAAGAAGGGTTACAAAAAGGGCGCAGAATGGGGAGCATGTAAATCAGTTCCACTTTCCTTCAGCAAAGGAGACCTTGCTCTTATGAGGATCTACCCCGCATCTCTAACTCTGCTGTAAACTCTGGAAGCAACGTGTATCTAGAGGCAGAATAAGAGATTGCAGGACCAGCCCCTCTTGGTGGAAGTGCTCTTCAGCAACAAGATTTTGCAGAGCCTCAGACACTGGGCAGGCACCCACCTCAACGGCGCAGAAGATGTAACTGTGTAATTGTGTCCTGTTTGCAGGTTGGACTTACAGATACGAGAGCCTTTCACTCACCTCCCCCATGCCAATATTCTTGAGCTTTATCCTACAAGACTAATAGTTATAAATTCATAAATTGCAATTGTGGGGACCATTACATGAACCTGACATGGTGACTCACATACAAAACATTTCTCTGAAGGCAAATATAACAATAAATATAAAAACAAAAACCCTAGATTATGTAGCACTGTTTCTGTTTATGGGCAGAAGTGCCAAAACCAGTAGCACTTGCTTTTATTCACAGTTGGTTCAAAATTAATAAAACTCACGTGGATTTTATGGACCTGGAGAGAGCTTATTTTTATGAAAAACATTATACAGATAAAATGTATGCTCTGCTGTACCTCAGCAAATCTGCAAGCTTTAACCTACTTCAGTGGAACTGCTGTGGAAGAACAGCAACATAATTAATATGGTAGTTTAACTGGGGAGTTTGCTTGAATATAGATCAAGTTCCAGTTTTGTACATACAACATTTTTGCACACTGTCATTCATAGATTGTGAAATAGAAATGAAAGATGAGATCAGCTAACAGAGCATCTCCTAATGTATGTAGATATCTTCCATCGGTAACAATGAAGTTTTTTCCAAGGAAGATTGTCCTTATCTCCCTTTAATTCTAACGACATAAATGTTTCATTCACTTTTAGCATGTGTTCATCGGTTTATCTTGAGTGCATTCAGGTATTGTTCAAATAATCCTGTAGTTTGTTAAGACAACAGGAGATTAACTGGGAAAAGTCACCCATGTTCACTCTCTTTACTATTTAATCCATGAAGTCCTGTCCAAAACACAGTTGAGAATTAAAAGGAAAATATGTCTTCACCAAATCTCGATTTATAAGATACTCATTGTATTTTTCAATTCTATGAGAAGTATTAAATGATAACAGGCAACACAATAAACAGAGTTATGGTACGAGAAATAGAAATAAAAATACAAGTAATTGAATGCATAATTATAGAAGTATAAGATGGATAATATTCAGCAACCAAAAAAAAAAAAAAAATCCAGCTTTAGGCATATCCTTGCTAACCTGTTAGTTGATGCATACTTCTTTGAAACAAACAAGGCACGCAAGTCGAAAACCACCTTTACTCTGCAGGTCTCCAAAAAGATTTCTCAGGGTCAGCTTCTGATTTCATGCGGTACGTGTAGATGTATGCAGCAAAGAAGTTCTGCTACTGAATTCAGGGAAGCAAATAAACGTTTCCCACACCATTTTTTGGTGCCTCAAAAGATGCATAGGTGATGATGGCCTAGTTAGGACCATCTCCTTCCTTTCTTTCCCAAGCACTAGCAATAACGCAGCGGTAGGTACTGGCCTGGGCTGACTGGCTGTGACTGTGCACACGCAAACAAGGTGAGAATAGGGCATAACTAATGCATAAACTGATACAAGCAGCAAGATAATATTATCAAGAGCCTTTTGTAGCTCATTCTCTGAGATGAGGCACGTGTTAACTGAATAGGCTTTATACACACACTCTCACTTCATGGGCATGTTTTGCTTCGGGGTTTTTCCCCATGAAAATAGGCATATCCTTTCCCAGGTTCTCTCTAGAAGTCAGCAATCTAACACAAATCTAACAATATTTGAAATTAAATGCAGGACAGATGGACCAGTTCTGCTTTGGATCCCGACTTGCAATTTGCCCACCTGAAGGAGCCACCCAGGCGCTGACGCGCCTTCCAAACACAAACGATAAAACCACAGTATGGGAAGTGCTGCAGCCCTGAGAAGGAGAGCTATCACCATGATTAAAACAAACCAGAAGAGAAACGGAGGAAAAAACTCAGGAAGTTTTTTGCAGACCGAATGATTATAAACAAGTACGTGCTGCCCTATCAACAGACAGTAACTACCCAATTTTTGCAATCATTCTATTATAATTCCAGCCTAACACCTGTCCTCTTACACAGCTGTGTAAACTCTCTCACCTTGAATGCACAATGTATAATTAATCCAAGAACCATAGACTCAATTTTTTCTACTTATCTTGTTTGTAGGAAGCCTACCTTTTATTTGTGCTGCTATGTTACCTCTGATCCAGAAAGAGTCCCAAGGGAATGTCTTACTGTGCACCAAATCCCTTTCTCATAAGTTTGTCATGATGTCATGACTAAACCTACATGAACCAATGACAATAAAAATAAAATAAATAAAACAGAAACCAAAACCAAACAAAACCCCCCACAAAACCCCTAAGCCTTGTGGAGTTCAGATAACCAAATTTCGACTTCCCACAAGATGTAGCAGCACACGACATGCCCAGTCTTAGAATCACTTCACATTAACTCGCCGTCCTGTGAGGACCCAAAGGGCCGATCACAGACAGGACTCCTTCCTACTCAGTTTGGAAGTTGTGTTGTAGGTTCAGCACACACCCGAGGAACTGTAGTGCTCAATCCGCTCATCAGGTCACCGATTTCCCTTTCCTAAGGGTGCACAGCAAATTTGGCACGTAATGCAAACCATATTTAAAGCTGTAATCCGTAATAGTTTAGATCATTACAGCTAGAAAAGCAATTTATCTGATGCTGAACAGAAGTCTTCTGTGAGACTTTAATAATTTTCTATTCATTTTTGAGTGAATGTGTTTATAAATACAATTTTCCAACAGATTAACACTGGTTTTGGTTAAAGTACACTCATTTATAACTGACTTTTGTAACAGGGAAGCAAACAGAGATAATGTTGAATTTTTCTCTCGTGACTTTTCTATTAGATTTAGCAATAACCGGAAAGTTGTGATGATTTTCTAATGCACCTCATTTATAAAAGGTATATTCAATATACCAATATTGTTCCACAAGACTTTTACTATGTTATGTCATATAAAATGTGTTGTAAGACTTGTAACAAAAAGCAATACAACAAACCATGAAAATTAATTACATCATGTTCAACAAAATTCAGATATCTCAGACTGAACCATGCGGAGAAGATTAGCTACAAGAGAGACAATCTATTTGTGGGTATCATTCCTCAACAGGAGCTTGTTTGCAGAGGAAGCTTGTTCCAGTACGTAGGTGAATTTTACATGCACATCACTCAACCCAAACAGTCCTTAATGTTAAGCTGAGCAGAAAACAAGAATTATTTTTGTGAAAGCTTTTGAAGATTTCATTCAACCTCAGGAACTCCCAGGTGGAGCAACTTGTGGAAAAATGACGGAAGCTGGAAAAGGCAGTCCAAGGGCCCAACTGCAAATGCCGAGTCTAAGTTATGTGAGAAGGGACTTGAACTTCGGTCTCTTACAATGGAAGGGGGTCACTGTAATGATTAAAGCACTTGCTATGCAGAAGTCCCTCTCTCTCCTGAGGAACTTTACTAGTCTTTTTAATTTCCCAAGAGAAGTGCCCAACAAAAAAATCCCACAACCAAACAAAAAACCCTTCCAACAACAGATGAAATCTTTGTGAAGACAACTCTTATCACCTCTCATTCCTATATTTGTATGGCAGAGGCATCAGTCATCCTTTTACCATTATGAGGTCTCTGCAGAGACAGAGAGTGCTTACAATATCACACTTCGCTGAACAATTGACACACGTATTGGTTTCCTGACTCTCGGTTCATAAGCTTGACAAGCAAGAACCAGCAACAACAAATCAACCTGATGTTTCAGGACACACCAGGCATTCCAAAGATGCTTGGACATTTAATTACGTACTATTACCCACTTATGTTCCTCGTAGATTGTTTTAGATTCACCCAGAGAGTCAGGAACAGTATTTCTGTTGTCATTAAACAGGTGATAACCTGCACCCTATTAGCCAGGCAATATCTGTGCCACACCTTCTCCCTCGCCCCCCCACTCTCTCAGACAGTCCATGCTTGGATGTCAGACTACAAGCTTGAATTGAAGGATCCTGATTTACCAGGAGAAGATTTTTCTACAGTAACCAACCTACAGAAAGTAACACAGTGTCTCTCCCTAAGTATTTCCCCTCTCTTGTCCTTTTCCCTGTCACTCAAAACCTTACAAAACCTACTCAAAACAGAACTGTACAGGAAAAAAAGGATTGGGGGGGGGAGAAAGAAAAAACCCCACCAAAGTAAAGACCTCATCAAACCTGTTGCATATGTTAGCTGGGAAACCTGAAACCTTCTCAGTTTTAGAGCTGGGTATCTGCATGGAGCTTCTGCAATTGATAGATTAGACTAGTTTGGGAGAAATATTGTTCTCTCAACACTTATTTTTAAGTTTCACATTTCTAAATGTAGCTGACCAAACTGGTGGACAGTGATGCTTTGCAAATTATAAGGCATTTCAGACAAGAGAAGTGACTAGAGTCAGGTGGTCAGGAACAAGCACTAAACATCATCCCAAAAATTTCTGGGTAAAACTTATTCTATTATATAGATGAGTGGGAAAACTTTCAAATCCATTTAAAATGAACCCCCAATACTCAAGATAGTACTTTTATGGAAACAAAATTATATAAACAATTATGATTACTGTAAATTTTTACTTCCTTGTATACAGCTCTATAAATGTACTTTCTGCTTATCTCAGAAATAAAGTAACAGAACTGTTGCTATTCAAATAATTTGCTGCTATTATCTTACATCTGTCAAGCTAAAAATCTAAAAAATTTTTTTAAAAAAATCTTTTTATGACATTTGCATTTAGTTTCCTATTGTTATATACAACTTACAGGTCTCGGAGAAAAATTGTTTCCTTCAGTCATATACAGGTAAAAGCTACTGTAAAGTGAATTAACTTATTTTCTACTTCTTAGTAACAGTAGCTTTCCAAACATAGTTTTTGTATACTAGCTGTTAGACTATGAATTTAAGATGTTCCCACACTTGTACACTAGCTATCCCGCACTGTGGTAGCTAGGTACTGTGAAGCATTAGTTCCCATCTAACAACAACAACAACAAATGTTACCTTGTATTTGTTGCTAACTTGAATAATAATAATAATAAAGAAAAGTAGTACCTAAGAACCCCAGGGTCCCTATGCTAAACTGTAATACCATAAAGAAGTAGCAGTACTGCATTTTTCATTTGAAATCAATGACATTTAAAATAAGTATTTTAAATACTACAGGAAAAGTGAAATTCAGAATTCTATGAAATAAGTAGTGTCAGGAATTAGAAATGTGTTCTCATACCGACTGTTCAGTTGAATTCTCTGCGAAAAATCATTTCCCCACAAAATGCAATGTCGAAGTTTTGTTGTAACACCAACAATATCAAAAAATCAGCAGTCCTTAATTGTAAATCAACTATAATGTAATTCAAAAACTACTTAAAAATAGTGACTTATTAAAAACTGTACTAGTTACATCAGTAATAGAAACAGAAATAAACCCAGTAATTAGTTCCACTACAATACAGCATATTCCTCTTCTAAAAAAAAAGAAAAAAGCATACAGTGTGAAACTAAACAATGAAATACAACTTGAACTTGTGAGATTAAAAAAAAACAAGCTTAGCACTTCTGAAGCAATCCTATTTAACATTTGAACGCAGTAAACCTTTCCCAAGACACTCTCATAAGAGCTCATGTTCTTTCCATGCAAGTGAAGGAAACAGCCATTGGCTTCTCCTCCACCACTCTCTACGTTGTGGGTAACGTGATTTGAAAAAGGCTAGAAAGGAATAAAAATCTTGTGCTTTTTTTTTCTGGGAAACAACATCAGTGAATAGCTTTATGTTGAGAATGCACTAGAATATGAGGATTGCCTAGAATATTAAAAATAAAATAATCTACCGGATTCCTAAATGACTTGGTCTTCCTTTGTTCCTTCAGATCACCCTGACATTAAAATAATTCAGTTTAAAAGTTCTTTAGTCTCTATTTTCAAGAAATCATCAACTGTGCATAGAGCTATGTCTATTAGTTTTCAGATACACATGTGAAGTAATTATGCACCTACAAGAACAACACATAAAAATTTATGTGCAGCCATCCATACATTTTATATTAGTTCTTACAATAGAGAACATCGCTGGTCTTCATCTAAATGAATGGAGTCATCTTAGATTTCAGAGAAAAACAAGTATTTGAAAAAACTAATCTGAATATGAGAGAACATTTAATAAATTAAATAAGCTATTTCACATGAATGCACATAAATATTCTCCCAGGGAATGCCTCAGAAATGCAAGCTGCACTTCCTTTTGGTTATCATACAACCAGCACACGATGATTTTTGCCTCAGTAACAATTTCATCATTTCAGGCACAAACATCATTAATGCTTTTAATGTTCTTTCAGCAGCGTAAATACTTTTTTCCTAAATAAAATGAGGCAAACTTTGAGAGAAACCTGAAGAGAACAGCAGGGAACATTTTTCGGTAAGAGCCTGGCAGCGGCCGCGTTGGTGCCAGCTTGGTGGCGTGGGAGACCAGGTCACACCGACGTCCAACACGTCCAACACCCACCTCCCTTCCCGTAGCAGCAGCATCTTCACAATGCAGACAGCAGACCAGTACCCGCGCAAATACCCAGAGCCTGGAGTAATGCTCAGACAGGCAGGGTGCAGGAACCAAAAGCCACACAGGTATATGCTCTGGAGCGGGACACAGCAGCACGGCTTTTGCAACCTATGTTGTAGCTGAAGTCAAGTTCAAAGAGAAAATGGGCAGGAGAAAGCCTGTTGGTGTCGTGGCTAGTGCAGTATTTGATCAGAACCCAACCATGTGGTTAATAGGTAAGGGCTGGTTTAGCAAAGATATAGATATAACACAAAAAAGTGTCCCTGAATCTCTGGGAAGTTGCACAACATGCAAGATCTCGCACAACATGCAAGACCTCACACAACAACATCCGTGGCAGAGGATTTGTCCTGACACAGACCTCTTTGAAATCTTAGTAGGTCGATACTCAGAATGAGGTAAAAATTGTTTAGCTCAGCAGGCAAAACAAGCAGTAATAATCTCATAAGACATTGCTCTCCACAAAATCTATTCAAGTGAACATCCCTGTAGTTTTTAATGTAAACTTTGGGGCTTCGTACTTGGTGTCTCCATTACTGCATGGAATACATGCTGTTCCACCATAGCATGCCAGCCTAGATTTGAACAGCAAAACACCTCCAGCAAACCTCGTCTTTGCCGCAACGAGCGCCATGAGTACTTGTGTCAGCTCTGACCCTCGCAGTATTCTGCATGCGGGCGCAGGGCGAGGAGAGGACGAAGCACGGCCCCGACACACGCTGCCCATGACGGGACTGGGACTTGCCGCCACAGCGTCAACTTGGTTCTCAAACATGGGTCAGAGAAAGAAGGGCCTCAAAATTTCTCTGATCCCTGTAGTTATAGGAACTCTGCTTTAAAAGCTATATATAGGTGATCAAAACCAGCTGGAGAGGAACCAGGACTCATCCTGCAGCTGCACTCAGAGGTTTTTTCTTCACAATGTCTATGTTGTTTAGAAACATGAAGAAACAGAAATATACACATATATATGCAAAATTATACTAAATCAGAAAACCATAAGAATTTAATTTTGCCCCCCCTTTTTTTTTTTAAGGCAAAATTTGGTAGCATATATTCTTGGCAAAAAGGGAACCACTCATGCAAGAAAAAAAGGCATACACAAAAAAGTTACATAAAATACTTAATAATAGTATTCAGTGATAATTTCCACAGTTTTTCAGCACCGTATTTCCTGTTAGTTAAAAAAAGCAGCACAATTGTATTACTGACACATATCAATATTGGTAGATAAAGTGCTTTCCTGATTAATTATACATCACTGCCTGTGTACTGGTCATAAAGCTTTGACTGGAAAATATTTAAAACATTTCCGTGTGAATGCAGCATATTTCTACTGTTCTCATTAATGTTCCAAGCAATTTTCTGCTTGTTGATCAACTTTCCAGTTTAATAAATACCAGAAAATGTGGATGATCGCATGGATCTCGACAGGTACACGGCTGCTGTTAAGACAGCATTCTCTACAAAGACTTCAATCATCTATAATACTGTTTGCAATTTGTTACAGCACTAAAAATTTCAGTAAAGCACAGGAAGAAAAATATTTTTTCTGGAAGAGATCTATTGTACAGTATCTAAAATACCAAACTTCGTCCCTTCCATACAAGAAAAAATAAGGAATGAAAAGAAAGAACAAACAGACAACTGTAAGCCTAACCTTCCCCTCATCACAGTTAAAAATAACTGTTGGAGGTTTTAAATCTCATGTTAAATGCCAAGAGACAGAATTTTGCCTACCTGAGGCAGACAAAGGGGTGTTTTTTTCTTCCCATTTTAAATACTTCAACTATGAAAAAGCTGTAGTAAATTGAATACCACTGCCGCAGAAATGAAATTGTCACTGGGTGTACAGAGCAGGGAAGAACTTCACGAAGGGTTGCATGAAGTGTCTGAGCGCGGCAGATATACAGAATATACCGGCCGCAAACTTTGGAGGCAGGGCGGGAGGAGGCGCAGCAGGCGCTGCTCGCTGCCTGTCTCGCTCAGAAGCCAAGCTGTAGTTTTCTCCCCATGTCCGTGCCGGCAAGGCTACGGCTGCGCGAGCACGACCACACACCAGAAACATCGACACGCACCCGCAGGTAAGTCCTGCAGGTCAGGCCCATTTGAGGAACGTCAGAGCCAAGAAAACAGGAGGACGTCGTTCTGAACCCGTCCAGCAGGAGACAGTAAACATATTTGGTAAGCATATTCATTTTACATTACAGCTTAAGACTAAAGCCAGACATGCCAAAAGGGGCCCAAGACCTTTCACTGCTTTGCAGCCATCTTCTGGTTTTGTCTTGTTTAATAATCCTTCAGAAACAGTTCCGAGGCCCTTGACAAACCAATCCAAGCATGCAAAGCAGACATATGATGATCAGATGGCCCATACTCTCATCCTTCACCACCCATAGGCTTCAAGTGTATTTCAGATTGCTGCTGAAGAGTTGTGGTTTAGAGTTGCAAAGATTCCAGCTGGCAGGAAGGAGCTTTACAGATGTTGGAAAAAACTCTTTCACTATAGAAGGATCTCACTAAGCACACATTGTATCAGGAATTAAGCTGATTTCCTGCATATCTCTGAGACAGCAAAAAATTTCAGTTCTCTCTGATGTCCTACTGATAATATTTTTTTTAAAAAAAAAACCCTGTCATTGGGGGAACAAGACTGAGGTAAAACAGCATTCTTATGATGGGATTTTTCTGGTTGACAATACTGGACACAGAATTGATAATGTTGAAAAATACTAATAAAATAAATGCCTATCAGTTTTGGTGATCCATTTATATCTAGATTAAAAGCCAGTGTATTGAAGAAAAAGACTTCAAACTACAATTGAGGCTTTCAGTTTTCTACAAATCATTAAAAACTTTTGAGCCATAGAGAAATAGCATACTTTATTTAGTACTGAACATTATACATGGTTGTCAAGAATGTAATCATTTTAGTAAGAGTAATTAAACAGATTTTATATATTTTATAGAATCAAAACTTCATCTTAACAAAAGCTAAGATTGGAATAGACTAGACTATTTCAGTTGGAAGGGACCTACAATGATCATCTAGTCTGAGTGCCTGACCAATTCAGGGCTGACCAAAAGTTAAAGCATGTTACTAAGGCATTGTCTGAATGCCTTGAACACGGACAGGCTTGGGGCATCGACCATCTCTCTAGGAAGCCTGTTCCAGTGTTTGACCACCCTCTCGGTAAAGAAATGCTTCCTAATGCCCAGTCTAAACCTCCCCTGGCGCGGCTTTGAACCATTCCCACGCGACAGTGGAAAGAGTTTATATTTTTATTTCAGATAAGCTTTCCTGAACTCACAGATCACAAGACTGGTAATAGATGAAACCTGAGGTCCTGGTATTCAGGAGGACAAGGTCTGCAAGGAAAGCAGACTCTTAGGCCAACCGAGGTAGTTGGGAAAAAAATAACTTCCTTTAGTTTTTCCTGTATTATGAACAATAAAGCCATGTTCCTTGGCTTGGCAGTATTTATCCCTTATGATCTCATTAAATAATCTCTCATAGACCATGACGAACATTTGGCATTTATTGCATAATGGCTTACCCAGAGTCCCTTTAACAAAAGAGTAGCAACACTATAGACACATTTAGAGTGAATGCCTGATCCCATTCCCACCGACAGACATTTTTGTTATGAAAGCTGTAAGTACAACAAGGCAAGATATATTTAAACCATTCCCTATGATTTTACCCATTTTGTGATAAACTAGGAAAATGAATGAATTCGTTCGCAGAACCAATATGGATGTCCCTAGCTCTGTTTGTAGTCAATGAAGAAAACCAGGCATTTTTAGAACATTATGTAGCTGATCACATGCAAATATCTCCTTTAGGGTGATGCTAATTAAATCCTAGTTTTCACTGAGTTTATAGACTAGATCTCCAGCAAGTCCAAAGGGAACATGACTAACTCATCAACTCATCCACTGATCACATCTTATTTATTTACAAAATCATGTGGTTTAACTAAAACATTTCCATTTTAGCAAGCTGGAAATGCAAAAATAGAAACACATACCCAAGGGATATTGGAAAGTAAAAATCTTTGAAAATTCCTATATATTAAAGCAGTACATTTATAAACATGTAAATATTTGTCAGACGGGTCAATAGTTTGAAATAAAAGAGATATGGCAATAGTGCTCCAGTTTGCTACTTACGAAACTAATTCACCTGTCTAACCGTGGTGGGCTTATCATGAATAAAAGAGCACTAAAAATAAAGAAACAAAATGTCTATTTAATCCTTATACAGAGAGGGAAACAGCGTGGCAGTGAACAAGAAAGAGGCTAAGGAAAGGTTGGACAATGCGGCTTCTGCCTTAAGCGACATGAAAGGAGCTTAGTTGTGGGATAGGTCCTAAGCCATAGCAAGTCTCCTCTTCCTTTTTTGAAGTAGAATGTGCTTGGACATGTGTCTGGTCTCTAGAAGACTTTCACTTTTTCCCTTGTCATTGCCCTTCCTCTGGATACACATCATGTTCAGTAACTCCTACGTTTCATGACTGCCAAGTCAAGCTACAAAAATTCAATCATTCCTGAAAGCTATCTGTGACAGGGCTCGAGGAACAGTGAATAAGGTCAACACGGGCTGCAGCTACTTTTACTGATATGGAAATGATGATGTAGGACGACTTTTCAGCACACACCTTTTGTACAAACCATTGCGTTAGTATATATTAATAAACAGACTCAATCTGGATCTCTTCCATTAATGTGCAATTATTTCTATTTGCACTCTGAAGTATATTTCCGTAGTATTTAAATAACACAGCAGATGTTAATGTCTGTAAATCCCCACTTGTGACTATTCCATTGCTTAGTGCTCCAGTTTTCTATATCTAAAAATACTATATAATGAAAATTATGTTTATATTTACAGTGAATAGCTTTATTCCCTTCTGAAATAACAAAAATATTAAGATATGTGTTTACATTTACAATGAGTACTTTTAGTCCTTTAAAAAAAGGAAAGCTATTATATAACATTATAGAAATGTATATAATGAAAATTATCTATATTGTTAAAACTCATATTAGTAAGACATCATTCTCAAGGCAAAGGAATGAAGTATATTTATCATCCAATAGACAAAGAATAGACCAATTGTTGTTAAGTACAATTTTCAGAAGTGACATGATTTATTATTTTATACTCCTTCAATTTATGTATTCTGAAATCATGAAATGCTAAGCGATTTTCAGAAAGGCAAATAATCAAAGAAAGCATCAAAAACTATTCATCCCAAAGTCAAAGCACTCCAGGCCACTTCTATTTCTCGCATATAAGTATGAATTCTAAGGATTTAACTATTACCGTGCTCCACTAGCATCTAACATGATCCTTAATATGCAAAAAAGAAATTGCAAACACTGTGATATAAAACGTTCAAAATCAGTGTCAAATTCAGTCCTCATCTGTAATAATTCATGCTTCTTAATCAAGAGTATATAACCCCCTACAGAGCAGAGTGTAGATAATCCCCTATAGAGTAACAGGGTTTTGCATGGGGGTCTAACACTCCAGGAGTTCTGCTGGATGGATCTTTAATGATGCAATCTGCAACTAAATTTCCCTTTTTCCCCCACAGTGACATCACAACGGCAACTCACAGTCGCACTTGGATCAATTTATACTTCAAACTATTTCTTTCCTCAAAGGGACAAGCAGTTAGACCAATGTGGAATATCTTTGGTTTGCTCCCCAAGTCCTTTATTTTATGTTTTATACTATGGAATGTAATCTCTCTTGGGGGGGAGTGGGGGTAATGACTAAAAAAAAAGTTCCACCCTCAATGTCATTCTCCACTTTCTGCCCAGCAACTCAATCCATCTCCTCTGTTGATGATGCCATATAACTTTGAATCTTTAGTAAATCTCAACAGAATACTACGCTTCTGGTGCCAAAGCTATTACTGAAAACATTTAACAATATTGGTTGCAAGACTCATGCTCAGGAAATCTTAAATAATCTTTCAATACTTTCTGCTTCCTCATTTTAACATGATTTATTCTGAGTCAGGTTTATCACTCCATTTTACGCTTATTTTCTGGAAAGTGTACAGAAATATAAAATAACTCAATTCAAAACCCCGGCTCGAAAAGCACTTGCTTGTGTACGTACCCTACAGTTGATTTAGTAAATGACAATAAAATGGATAAAACAACCTTACTATGCTAAAAGTTACTGCCAATATACGACATTGTTAAATTAAAAATTAATTGCCTGAAGAAACATACAGAAATGCATACATGCGTAGTTCAGATTTTTTATTTAGTGTTGCTTAATAATTTATGGCTTGAGTGAGAACGTGCCTCCTTCAGCATAAAAATGCTAATTGCATTAAAGAAGCAGCAATCCCTGAAGCACAGAAGCGAGCATTACGACTTGTTAGTCAAAAATTAATACTCAGCACTGTAAGTCATTTTTATTAACTTACTCTACAGTTGTAATGGCCGCACAATTACAAATAATAATGAACTGTTCTCTGAGACTTAAGATAAATGATCAAGTTAATTCTTAGTTTAGTAAAATATTTTGTTACTTCAGTCTGACTGACAGACTGAAGCCCAGAATGAGAAAATACCACAATTTTCGAGTATTTTTTTTTGCAGCACTTTTTCAACTTCTGCTTTACCTGCCACCCACTGTTGTGCTTTCAGTACAGGTATCAACAAGCGGTGCCCATTACAGCACAAAACCAAGGAAACTCCCCCCCCCGTATAGCTGAAGAAATGTCAGCTCTAGCAAAATAATTCCTTGGTTTTGAGTGCACCGACATTCATTTTTTTAAACTCAGATACTTTTAAGTGACAACTTCCTTTAGAAGGTTTGTGGAATTTCCACGTTTCCCTTTTTTAAAAGAAGCAACTTGACAAAAGTTTGTGGAAAAATTATGTAATTTACACTGCATTTCTGGCAAGAAAATTTTGATTAAAAAATAGCACCTTTGTGTCTCAGTAACAATTAAGTGATCTCCCACATTAAAAAAAAACACCACAACAAACCCAAACCAAAACACAACCAGAAAAACCCCACCACAACAGCCCAGCAACTGCTATCTTGCAGTAGAAGAGTCTTGTCTTCCTTTGCACACAAAACTTACACATTAATGTCTCATTTTAACTCTCGATTTTTGGCACCACAGTGGAAAACGTAGTGTGTATGCAATATGCAGGGTGTATAAAGTAAGTGTACAGAGCTCGCGTCGTGTCAATAGAATCGCATTATGTTTGGGAGTCTGATCCTGTGGTAGGACTATGTGAAAGTCTCCTATCAAAACTGCACTTTGCTGAGAGCATCTCAAGGTAAAAGAGTGGCTTCCACTACAAAAATAGAAAATTATGTTGTTGGGGTGCTGCTGGGACGGGACAAAGGATGCAGTTGAGAGAGGAAAATAGGTAAAAGATGGAAAAATACCTCAAGAACAATTACACACAAGATACAACTGGCTTAAAATGCCCTTCAAGGAACAAAATTGCTGGAGGCTGCAGCTGGCCCCTCTGGGGGAAATATTACTGAAGGTTTTTCCTTTTTTACTCTCCTTCCTCCATATTTGCTGCTGTGGGGGATGAGATGCCAAGAGAGGACACCCGTTTGATCTGGAACATACATTTTCATGGGAAGAAGGTTCCAAACAACAGCTCGGCAAACAAGGTTTAGAGAGCAAAGCTGCAGCTTTGGGGATATATATTGTCATCTTGTGGCCTCTCGCCACCGAGTTCTCTGCAGTTCTACCGTGAAGCACAGCGCTCTGCAGAGAGCTCCCGGCTCCGCGGGTACCCCCCGGTTGAGACCTGCCCAGCACGTCCCGGGGTGATTTTGGCTGGGATACCTGCATTGCAGCTGCCTGCTTTCACCATTAGGGAAGACTATGTGCTATGAAGCACCTTGCCTAACCCAGAGATTACAATATGGTATATACAACTAAGTAGATAACCGGGTAGCTTTTCTATAGCAACGTATTTCAGTTTTCAAACAGAAAAAGCATGGCTTGGGAAGAAGTGCATCTGCCTATTCTTAAGAAGAGTTGCACTTTACAGGTAGATTTTAATTTTTAAAAGGGTAAAATTTTGTCAAAACTTTTCATAAAATGTCATAATTACAAAGCTTAACTTCACCAAAGGATATGAACAATTTAAATCTTTGTTTTGATTAGTTGGTCAGTACAGAGATTTTATTTCCCATCAGAACACAGTACTGTAGAGAACATTGACCAAATGAACTCTCTCCTTGTTTGTGTCTCACCTAATTAAACATTATAATTAAAAACAGCTCCAGGCTGTCATAATTAGACTCCTGTTGACTTTACTATTGTTGTATGACACACAGCTCTCTGCTTACTGTCCGGTCACGCAGAGGCTGCACGCGGTCTGTCTTTCAAAATTCCTGGCGACTGGGCAGCAGTGGAAGTCTTCAAAACCAGTGTTAAACTGTGCATATTTAAAACTAATTTCTAATCAGTCTTATTTTTAAAGAAGGACTAAACTTAGCACTCATCCTCTTTTCCTTGAGTGCAGAACTTACACACAACCAAGATATTCCTCTTCAAATATTTGTGGCATTTCAATTAAAAGCAGCTCTAGGCAATTGCTTCCTGATCAAATGTCATCCTTGTTATAGAATTAGTGAAATATTTATCAAGATGAATTTTAAATTATTTGCATGCGTGTCCTAATTACATTTGCATATGCATTTCTCTAATTAGCCCAGTGGCTTTACTATGAATCAAGAATTGGCACTGTGCACGTTCTCAGGTTTAACTTTTAAAAAGTGCCACGATGGTTATGAAATGGCACAGCAGTTTTGATTCACACAGCTCATTTGGAGCAGCACAAGCAGGGCTGTGTTTTCTCTACGGTGACATGGTGACTAATGCAGAGAGGAGTCAATTAAAACCGTTCATGAACTACCAAAAGGTAACGACCAAGCAAGGAGGGGCGACTGGCCATTTTTGACATGGTCAGGATTTGAAATTTCTTCTCCCACACGCTTTCTGAAGGGCAATCCACTGCATTTTTCTTTGACTTTACATCCATTTGAAACCCGTTACCGTTGACTTTTCTGGGTTCTGCTAGGCACTTGGAGTTTATACATACAATTACTCCCTCTCCTTTCTCTTGCTGTACCACTGTGTGTCAATGACCATTTTTCAGCCCTTCTATTTCTTTGCTTACTTTCGTCAGCAGGCAAGTTTGGGGGGGGGGGGGGGCATGAGGCAGTTTGCAATTATTCCCATTGCACTAATTTCCAAACATATGCCAGCAAACGAGTCAGAACTGCACCGACACACTTGTTTTTTCCCTTCATGTGATGTGACCACATTGTGAAGAAGGTGGTAAATGCACACGGTTTTCTAGTAGTCTTTACACTGGTATGATTTCATGTGCATTGGGAGAATTCCCAGCAGAGAACACGAGGCACAGTATTGTAGAGGGACAGTAAAAAGCAAGAAAATAACGTCCTACCTTTCCTCTAATACAATGGAATATTACAGAAATACTTTGAGGGTGTCTCAGCATGGATTGCTCTGAACACAGTCAGTTCTGAATTTTTTACAGAAGGAAGTCCTTTGAGAGAAGACTTAGTAAATGGAATTAGTCCAAAATCTATGTTCAAAAAAAGAACAGAAACTGTTTTTTTTTTCTTTTTCTTTTCCCTGTCTCTCCTGACACCATCATCTTCTCTCACTGTCTGTGCTTCCCAGCATCATTTACTAAGATCAACAGGGAATATTCCTGTTCTAAACTTTAGACCTTTTCACAGCGCATGGCACATATTGGAAAGCCAGTGTAAATTCCTGCTGCCCTAAATACGTAACGTCATTTAAAAGAACGCTCTCAGCTAGCTAACTACAGAAATTATTGTGTTTGTACTTTCGGTATATAACGTACTTACCACTTTCCTAATATCTTGACCAAACTTCACTTTTCTTCTTTACCCTTTACAGCACAGAATTCCCAAACGAATGAACAAATTCAGGCCCCCCCAAAATCCCTTGAAATACAATAGCGTTTCAGAGAAGAACTAAACTACAGGAAAGCATATACCTATCAATCCACAGAGGAAATCATCTTCCAGTCACATTTTTACATTTGTAAACCAAACTCCTTGCGTCATTTCTTTACATCTAACCTGGCCAAAGGGGTGGCTTGCAAAGATCGTCTATGAGCAAGGTAAGAAGAGAACACATGTCAAGAGAAACAGTGAGTTTGCCACATGACGAGGAAGAGAGGTACACATAACCTGTAACTGATCAGAACTATTGATAAAAATATATGTGTACACAGAGCATGTATAAAATGCATGGTGGTGTGACACAATATAAAGCTCTTATAGGTATGGGTTAGAATGACAGCATTATTTCTAAGTGCCTGTATAACATTTATATAACCACAGCACCACAACTTCTACACATACTACATACTTTATAGAAAAAGGATTTTTCAGAGGTTTATTTTTTACTATGGAGTTTTGAATTTTATTGGTCCTATTTTTCATATACTTTTGCCTGAAAATTAGGTTCCTACAGCACTATGATTCTTGTGGTATACATTTTGCAGGAAAAAAAAAAGGAGAAAAAAATTCATATGTAATAAACCTTTAGAACCTTTTAAAAGTTACCTAATGTAGCTTTGCTTTCGAGAAACATGTTATTGCAGTTTTGACTTTTGCTCTTGTGCAGCCAGCCTGGGGTAGTAACAAGGAGGATTTTGTGAGCTATTTTCTACAAATCCTAGTCACATATTGGCCACTTCTTCACTACCGGCATAAATCCAAAGGGGCTTGTTCTTCTTTTAGTCAGTACTTACTGAAGAAAAGAGCAACTTAACTTTATCCCCTTCCTGCCACATCTACAGTTGTTTGGGATGAAAGTAAGTTATAAATAGAAGTTGGCACCTGGCCTCCTCCTAAAATCTCAGCTCATTCTGACGCTGTCATTAGTGCTTGACTGATCATCATCTGGCCCAAAGCTCATAACGAAATAATAAAGGAAATGGAGGCAAAGGAGAGAAGAAACTAAGTCCTCAAGCTTTGCTTCACTTTAAAAGCAAGAGTGATGGGTCAGACCACAAGTGAGGTTTAAAAATTCTGCATCTACGCAGTATGGGTACTCCCACTCCCTAAACAACCGAGTAAATACAAAGAGCCATAATTCACATGGAAGAACCAGTTTCAGAACGATTGAGCCTATATAGGACGCAGGAACACAACCAGGAACTAATGCAGATTTCACAGTTTTGTGCTGTACTGTCAAGATTCTGACCTTAGAGATAGACACATATGATTGGGAAGCAGGAGGTATAAGAAGCTGATAAAAGTACGCATTGCCCGAAGTCAGCCTTCAAGGACGTAATTGCGCTACTGTACTAAATGGCAAAAATGGATTAAAGTTATAAAATAGAGTGTATAGGCTGAGTATCAAAGATATACGAGCAAAAAATCGATTATAAATACTACAGTGATAACAGGATGAGAGAAATGACTTTTCTAATTTGGAGGAACCTCATGTACTTCTGATCACACTAGAGAACTGAACTTTATAACCATATGACTCGGCATTAAAATATATACATACATATAAATACAAACATATGCCCATACAAGTCACCCCTTGCCACAGTTCTCTTGAAAGAAGCTCATACTATCTCAACTCTCATAAGTTCAGATAATTTATGCAATAATTTCGCACAGTGGAATTCCCAAAGCAGATCTACCAATACGCGCAGGGAGCAATCCTTCTTACAGTGCTCTAACATACATCGTGAGTCTCACCACTCCAAATTGCCAGATTTGGCTGGTTTGCCTTTATGGCCAGCTTTATGAAAGCACAGAAAGCTGCACCATGAAGTTGGCACCATTGCCTTAAAAAACAACAGAGTCATAATGGCTATATGTGCCTGGGGTATGTTATTGCTTATGTTAATATTTTATGTCTAGCGACTCTATTTGTGATTTCCACCAAGGAGTGTATTCTCAGTATTGCTCCAATTCGGTAGAATGAAAAAGAACCATTCTATGGGGAGTATTCTCTGTTTGTTTTACAACAAGGAACGGGAGGAATTGGATGCTGTAGTTACTGCTTAACACTCCAGATGCTTCAGCTGCGAGTGGATAGGAATAAGACCTCACTGTCACTCAGCAGGGAATCCCAGAAGCATCCGAGTTCCCCAGCAGCTGGCAGTTTCAGAGCAAATGGATCAGATCGCAGTGTAATAGAACAGCAAGGCAGTAAAAAGCCAAAATGAGATGAGACTATTAATTTCAGGATCACAAATCTTGCTTGTAAATATTGAATTGAAAGTGCAGTAAAGTAGAATTTCCAAACATTGATTAAGAAAAGTAGTTATGCAAATTCACTTAAAAGAAATCAGTCAAGGGTGTTTCAATGCAAAAATGTGATGTGGTGCCTGAATTACAGATCACAGGTTGCTGCAAGGGGAAGTTTCAGAATAAACTGAAGAAAATGGCTCTTCATAGAACCCATGGATAAGCTGTGCAACTCCTTGTTCTGGAGTGCTAGAGATAGTAAAAGAGAAGACTGACACGTCCATGGGTAAAAAAAATGGCAAAGCATTACTACACTTTAAGAGATTGCCTTTGGCTCAGGAAATCTCTCAGCAGTAAATTGTTTACTGAAAGATTATTGTAGTAAAGTATCGCTATAGATATGTTCTGTTCCTGTACCTTCCCCTAGGTATACACTTCAAGCCACACAGTACTTTGATCTGAGCCTGTAAAGATTTTATGTTCTCATGAAAAATAATACAATCAGATTACAGATTTTATAGGTGAAAAATTTCAGCCAGCAAACAGTAAATTCTAACTTAAAATATTTTCTAGAGGCAAGAGTATTCCAAGGGGACATGTGACAACAGAAGCAGAAAATCTTCTTCTAAAATTGATGTAAAAGTTGAAATCATAATAAAAGCAGTCTCAGAGATTATTTGCATATCAGTTTAGGATGGGTAAAGTCATAGTACTCCCAAAAAATGCACCTATGCTATACGTTGGTCACGCAAGTAGAAACTTGAAATAATTCAAATTACTGAAACATAGAGTGAAATTCTGTGGAATAATGTTTGCACATTACTGCCAATTATGAGATTGATTAGTGGTGTGTTCTAGGCATTATTTGGGGACATAACGGTATGTTAAGTACGTACATTCACACAGTGAAAGAACATTTCCACGTGCAAGATACTTAACTAGCTTTCTTCAGATTCTTTGTTTGGGTTTGGTTTTTTTTTTTGCTATTCAACTGGATCAAACTAAGACATCAAAACTTAGTGCTCTGATGGTGGTGTTTTATCAACAAATGCAACAAAATATATGTATCAAAGTAATACATTTACACCATCTATTGTAAAGAGCATTTCTAGAGTTTTTCATCTCATGCTTCTTGGCGATTACATCGATGAGGCACTGGTGGGTATCTAGCACATTTCAAAAAGTTTAGCATTTTCTTGCTTCCATAGGAAGAAGAGATGCAATTGTACTACATTAATGAAATAGTGTGGCAAGACCCAGTTTTTTCAAATAAAAAAGACTGCAGTGATTTCCATACTATACGTTTAAAATCACTTTACTCACATAACACAGAAGGCTTAGAAAAACTTGTGCCATGTATTCTTATAAAAACTTGTGACTTCTATTCTGTTACATTTTACACACACAAAAAATGTACGGTTATTGTTTTAGCAGAAGTTGAGGAAGAATTCCGGCTGAGGTTGATTTTTCCATTGTTTACACTGCATACGGGTTGTACTACTATAAGGAATTTCTTGTCCTTTCTTCTGAAACTGTTTGTTTACTTTCCTGAAAACCTGCAAATAGTTATGTACTTCAACAGGACAAATTGAAATATTATTATGTAACATAGTAAAATAAAATGTAAACAGATGCATTTTAATATTATACAATGCAGTATTCCATGGTTCATTAAACTATATTCATTACTAAGCTGGATCCATAAAAACAATTTTGTAGCTTTAACAATGTACCAGATGTCAGATGTTTGCTCTGTCAGATGCTTTTATTCTTTAGCCACTAGGAATTTACAGTCAAGCTTGCCTCAATAAACACATGAATCTGGTCACATCTATCAAATTTGCTAGTATATGTTAGAATTAAATTCTGAGACAGTAGTCAAGCCCCATTTCATTTTATACAGAATTTTTGGTAGATAAAGGACCAAAGTGGAAAATACTAAGAGGAAAAAATCAATTCTGGTCCAATCAAAACAGGATTTTTCTAATCCTTCTCTCTACCTACAACAAACCTTGCCACCTTGAATGAAAAAGAAGTTTCGTTTGGAAAACATCCAACTGAAATGTTCTGCCAGGTTTTAAATGTGTGTATCCTTCCCCCCACCCCTTTTTTCCTCCACATATCAGGGAATAAAACTCCAGGCAGATGTTTATCTTTGAGTGATAGCAATCAGAGAGGACTTTTGCAACCCAAGCTACTAAGTAACAGTAACTGCACCCATTGCAGACAGTAAGGTTGGTAGTTCCTTAGTTTCCTCATAGCTGCTGAAAGATGTCTGTGCTAATGCAGTTGAGCAGGATCCTTCCCAAGCTGACAGACCTTCAAGGTCCACTAGAAGCTCCATCTCTGGGACAAAGGCACCACTGTGTATGTCCAAAGAGAGGAGGTGGGGAACACAATCTGCTCCCTCCCCAAGGTCTCAGTCACACCATCTTGCTTCCGAGAGGAGCATGAAGCAATGCTGCCTCCTGCACCGTGAAGGAGCAGCAACCTCCACCAGCCCATCACTTCGGTTTTTAAAAAGAACTGGAAACGCTGAAAAGACACCATCCAGAGGATCTCTCACCTGGGAGTAAAGGTTGGTTTGCGTTCGCTATTACTCACATCCAAGTTCCTGCTGTAGCACTAAATGGCCACATGCTGCTAATGAACCCGATAGTCACTTCAGCAGTCTCAATGCTAGATTCAAAGAACTATTTAAGCTATCTATACAAACAATTGACCACAGAGAGTCCTATGCTGTTATTTATGGCAACCCTAATGACTTTAGGCTTTTTCCAGTCTCCACCGAACAGAGTTGTGAAGTGCTCCCATATTATCAATCTTAATAAAAGCACTGGAGCTGATAACCGAGAACCTAAACAACTTAGTTTAGCTGCCAGATCTAATATTAGTCCCATTTTCCACTTGCAGCGAAAATTTGGGCCTTGCAGTGAATGAACCACTGTTAATCCAGCATCCTGAAATCTCCTGGCTTCACACACTGGAAAGGGTAACAGCAGCCTACAATGATGTTACTCTGAATCCAATGATGTTAACCCTGTTTCACTACTTGGATTTTCTGCTTTCCAAGGTAAAATGTCATGTAGCTTTATGGGATGTTTTAGCAGTACAATACGGTTTTAGGACTCTCCCACCATTTATGTTGCCTTTTAACTGGTTTCAAAGCGATGGATGTATGCCAATGAACTAACATCAAACCACAGCTGCAAAACATCCTAGGCTACCAAAAGCATCTTGAAATAATATTCTAAAAGCCAAAGCAAAAAAACTGAGTTGTGCGTGTGTAAATTTAGCATAAATCCAAACACACACACCCCTATTACTCTGCCTTTATTCTCAGTTCAGCATGAGCTTACTTTAGCTTAAATCACTATTTCGGGAAGAAAATCAGAGGGCTTGTTTGTTTGCTTTTAAGAATATACTGACAACTTCCATATCTGCACTTCTTACCAGACCTTTACATCTTTTAAATTAAACTAATCCCAAAGATTTCATAACTCCCCTCTTGATCATCATGGAAAGGCGTACTCCCTAGCGTCCAGCAGCCACAGTACTTGGCAGCTTTGTCAACATTCGCTACTGGAAAATATTACCTCCACCCATCCACCTGCAAGAGCAGTTCCCAGAGCAGTCAGTACAGCTCAGCGAAAGCAGCTACTGGTAGTCCCTGAAGCCAAACATAAGGACCACTGCAATAGCAAGGACGGAGCTCCCTTCTTCATCAGGTACCTTGAAATCAACTTTAACTCAAGCCAGACTAAAATAACTTTGTTTATTTACAGATATGCAAACCAGACATGAAAAAGGTGACTAAAAACCATGCATAACTTCTCCCAAAATTGAATCCATTAGATCTCTCTTTTTCTTCCTATATCTAAGCACAAGGCTCTTCGAAACTGCTGGCAGTTCTGCAACTCTCTGCCCTCGCACTGCATTTACAGAAGAGGATCTGAACCTGGGAACCTTCGCTTCCCGTGGGCCTCGAAACCAGATCAAAAGAACTGACCCTTTCCAGAGAGGTACAACCTCTTTCCCATTAATTGTTGATCTTTAATCTGGCGACACATTTTAAACTGTCTGTTGCATAAGTTAATAGCTGCCTCCTCCAACTTCAAAGTGGCTTTTGAATATAGCGTATTGAAATGGTCATCTGCCTATTCAGACCCAGATTGTTGTTCCAGTGTTTAGATAATTGGTAGTAAATCATTCATAAAAGCATAAAATAAATGTTCTGTTCCATACCATAAGAAAATAGTCAGACATCAGTGTTAAATACTTCATTCACTGGACCTTATGTTTCATATAAAAATATGAATTTTATATTACATGAAAACCAATAAATATCAGCTTTCACCTATATTCCACACCAGCTTCTGTGTGGGAATAAAATGGACACAGGTTTTGATTTCGAAGGGTAACAAGGAACCATTCACATCCAGGAAAATACACCAACTTAGACCATTACCATCACACATCTCTCCTGTTCCAAAATTATATAAAGGAAACAATAACAGAAAAGAAACATCACAATGAGCACCTTGTTGAATGTTTTTCTAATGATCTTCTGGTGCCTCTTTTCCCAGGCCAGATTCCGAATTGTGAGGGGCAGAAAATAGCTCTGAAACGGTGCCTTCTTAAATACCTCTGCTAGGCTCAGCACTCAACAGTTAGACTCAGGCCAAATTTAATTTTAAAAATTCTACTTATCAGCGATTTCTCTGCTATGTAGCTACGTGGAGATCAGAGGAAGAGTCCTCCCAAAGCACCACAATATTGAGAAAAGGCAGTTTCTCTTGAAGCAACTTCATCCTAATACCAGAAAACTCTCCTCTGAACTTGCTGCAGCTACTTCTACACAGATAGAAAAACTGAAATGCTTTCACAGTTCAGGTGTGACTATCTGCATTCAATGCTGTACTTACTGATATTTTTATGATGCATATCTACTTGTTTTGAAAGAAGTCGTAATGAAAACTTTTTTCCATCCCCTGCTATTTTCCCTGAGTTGTCTCTTAGCAGACTATTGAATCAAACAAGTATAGCAGCCGATTCAGGGGCATTAACAGATGTGTTGCTCTTTCTAGAAACTGTTCAATGCTCTGCATCGATCCAACAGTTGATGATTGCAGTGGTAAAATGCTGTCAAACAATTGTTTGTTCATATTACTGATTGCAGAGTACCCAATATGGAAAGGATATTTGCCAGCTGAGCATTCAGAATACTAAGCTTTCCAGGTTAGTTTCTATTATATGCTATCCATAATTAGAGTATCTGATTTATTGGTTCATGTTACTATTTTTTCCTTCTACTCTCTTCTTCATTCTTAGTCTGACCAGCCTGCCTGTTTCTATAGTTACTGATCCAATTTTCTTCTTTACAAAGAAGAAAAGAAAGAAAATCTATGCTTTTTTGGAGGGAAGAGGAGTCATCCCTTCTCAGAAACAGAAGGCAGCAGGTTCTTGTAGAACAGCAGCGGGCAGGCTGTGGCTCTCGGGCAGCGCCCAGCTCCCATCCCAGGGCTACGAGCCATGGCCAGTAACTGGGCTGTGTCTGCATGGAAGCCAACAGGGAATCCAAAAGTTTAGTAGGAAAGGTGGCTTCGTGCCACGTCACTCGGCCCCAGCCCAATCCTCTAGAACTTATGTATGTAGTTACTGCCCATGCACTGATGTGACCTCAAGGTAATTTCACTTTCAGTGAGACTTCTCAGAGGCACATACCTATCTAGTATGGAGAGGTACCTCCTGAAATTAATTCCTCTGATTCCTTTAGAGTTATTTAAAACTTTTTAAATACTACAGATTCATATAAGAACATCTTAACTCGCTCCCACTCCCTATCCTCATGCACTTGCCAATTCTTCCCTGAAAGTGAAATAAAGCATCAAGTGTCAAGAGTATTTCTCAGACTTCATCTGAAAAGACTTGCACATTTTCATCAGTGCGTATTTTGCAGTGATTGAATCACAGATTTTTAACCAGAGGACACACAGGATCCATTACATTTTTCTATATTGATTTCTGTGACCTATATCAAAAAAATTTTATCCAGAAATTCCTGAGTCAAATCTAACAAAGTGGGAGCTAATGTCATCTAGAGCAAATCTGTAGAAGAAAAACCTTTCTGAAGTGATAGAGAATCCATCATCATTTTTAAGCCCCTCAGCCCTTATACTTTCCTCAAATTATGAGCAGAAGCAAAAAGAAAACCACACCAACCAATAAAAAATACACCAAAAAGGAAGGATCATAAATCCTACAAGCCTAAACACAACATTTAGACAGATAAGTGATATTGTATCAGCATGGTATTGATTATGTAGCACAAGAGAATAACATCCCTAGCTGTTATACCCTTTTTGTCAGTATTCAGTGTTTTATGAATACTTCATTTTATACAGAACCTTCAGACACAATGTGAAACAGTTTTCCCACAGTTGCTCATATGCAAAGAATATGAATAAAATACTAGTTCCTCGAGTCCCACCATAAAGACTCCATATCATAGAATCATAGAATTGTTCTGGTTGGAAGAGACCTCCGAGATCATCGGGTCCAACCATTAACCTATCACTACCAAGCCCCCACTAAATCATATCCCTTAGGGCCTCAATGTTTGTGCCTGAAAAAATTCTCCTCTAGGTATAACCCTGCTCAGTAATGTCAGGTTCCAGAGCGGTGAACGCCTTTCCAGAGTGTTGAGGAAAGCAAGCAGCAGCCCCTCAAAAGGGCCTATCAATATTGTTTGGAGTACTCCAATGTAGTACTCATTTTAGCCTTTTATTAAAATAACAGTTTTGACTGATATTTTAACCTTTTTTGCAACAACAGGTTAAATAAAGAGCATTGATTTAAGTAATTTGTCTTATTTTACTGTTAAGTGGTTTTGCCTCGTTCAATACACTGTTTTATTGTTAAACACTGCTGCCTTAACGTTCAATTCTGCAGTTCCGCATAATTCCAACAATATAACATCAGCATAAAAAAATGTTCTAACTGAAGGTGTAAAGTGATGCAAGCCGTCAACAGCAGCGGTGCTTGGCACTGAAGAGACTTGCATCAAAGAACTTTAGTGGAAAACTTACAAGTCTGTATTGCAACTCAGATAAAGCGTATTGAAAATAACACGTGACAAGTATTCCGTATGAAACCTGATCAAATAGAAAATATTCAAAATAGTTTTTAAAAATTTTATAATTAGATGCTTTCATATAAATTGTTGCTTAAAAGAAATAAGGAGAATACCGCAGTTAACAACACTGCTGTTGCAAACTCTGCTGTTGTACGTGGAAGAAACAAAGGAGCAAGGTTTCCAGCACCCTATTTCTGATACTACTCTTTTTGCTTGAAGTTTATACTTTAAGCATTATCTACTAGAATGGACATTAATGCTGCTCAGTGTGCCCTCAAAGAGCCCTCTCATACCAACACAGGAGAGTCCAACATCTATGAACATCTGGCAGAAGATGGCAAGAGTATAACAATGCATCAGAGTTGAAGACGACGTCTGAATTGCTGCAGCAAACCAGACTGATGTATCCAGTGAAAGAAAAAAAAACACCACACACACCACCAGACCAACCAAACCCACACAAATATGCGGGTTTATCTTGCAGCCAGATAAAACAGAATTTACCTCACTATCTCCAACATCAGTCAGAGGACAGGGACACGCAGCTATGCAGAGTAGTTCTGAAGCCTGAATTTATTCACAGTGCAACTACTGATACGAACATTTTGTACATTTTTTGGGCAAATCATCCCCTTTCACTCACACTGAGCATGTAGTCTTTAAAAATGGCTGAGGGAACTGGGGTTGTTTAGCCTGCAGAAAAGGAGGCTGAGGGGAGACCTTCTCACTCTCTACAACTACCTGAAAGAAGGTTGTAGCAACCTGGGGGTCGGTCTCTTCTCCCAAGTAACAGGCGACAGAACAAGAGGAAATGGCCTCAAGTTGTGCCAGGGGAGGTTTAGATTGGATATTCGGAAACATGTCTTCACTGAAAGGGTTGTCGGGCATTGGAACAGGCTGCCCAGGGAAGTGGTTGAGGCACCATCCCTGGAGGCATTTAAAAGACGCATAGATGTGGCACTTAGGGACATGATTTAGTCGTGGACTTGGTAGCGATGGGTTAACAGTTGGACTCGATGATCTTAAGGGTCTTTTCCAACCTAAATGATTCTGTGATTCTCAAATACAGATGAGCACAAGAGTATTTCTAGTCTGCCTCAGAATGATGGCCAGCAGTCTGCCTCAAAATCATCTTCAGCGCTTTGTCAGTGAAGCTCTTTAACTCAAATTTAAAATGATATAAAAGTGCTCATGAAATCAGTTCCCAGGTCTGAGTAAGGAGGCAGACAGGAACAGTTGCCCGAGCAGCCTTCCCAGGGTATGGAACTGGAGTGGACCTCTGGCAGACACCCTGTGCAAATTCTTGGCAAGGACTCCAAGCATGGCCAAAGCAGAGAGACCCATCCCAGAGAGATTAACTTATCTTCCAATACAAGCATTTCGGTTGTGGATGATTAAGGTGATGAGTCTCAAATACTTAGCATTCTGCATGCCAATGGATCTTTGGGTTTCCCAAGGCAAGACACCTGTGGTTTCATCAAACAAATTCTACCATCACTGCATTTCACTAAGGTACTAAATACTATGCTTAAAACCCTCAGAACTGTTACTCCTACCACTAAATGAATACTTCCAATTTCTGTTTGGAACACTCTGAATACAAGAGTCTTGATTTCACTAGGTTGTTATACCTATGTATGTTTTTGTATTCTAGCAGAAATTACACAAAAAGAAATATTACCATTACCAATATTACTAAGCAGCCATCCAAGAAAAGAGCTTACATTCAAAAGTGCTAGTTGGTTGAAATAACGTAGAACTCTCAAGCATGAATTTCTGATAAAACAAAAAATTGTTTCAGTTACACATTGCCCTTGAAACTGTACTTGCTGTTAATAGACTAACACATAGTTTCTGTGACCCTGAGTAAAATTTAATTTTCATAATTCACAAATGATGAAAGCCTTGCAAACCACTAGAGAGGAGAAAACTAATTTGCATCCTATTGTGACTTAATGTCATTTAATATTCCTTACATTTCTGGCAGAGATGCTTCAAACAGTTTGTAAATAATGCTGATATGTCAGCATCGTAACATGCCTCAGGGGGAACTGAAGAAGTATTACCTCTTCACTGATCAGTGATCAATAATATTAAAGATATCAAAAAGACTGTGAAAATAAAAGCTGACATAAACTGCATTTTTCCAAACACTTAATGGCTCAGTTCTGACCTTTGTTACTCAGTTAGCCCAAGAGTCTATCACCACTCCAAAAGTATCCACACATAGAGTTTAATTCTCAGTGAAGAGCTTACCCAATGTAGTCTGAATGCTTGCTTTGTATGCAGGCTCCTGATCTCAATTTCTTAGAGAGTTACAGTGTTGGATGGCACCCAAGAGGCAGGTATCACATAGTTCACATTTGTGCTTCCCCCATTAGCCTCTATGATGAATCCCTTTCTTTTACTTAGCCACGGAAAAAGTGATAGATCCTGAATTAAAATTCTGATGCATTGTAAGGCCAGCAACACATCTAACTGTACCTTGGGAATATGGTCTCTCCAATCCAAAGGAAAAGCCACATTCAGTTAAGGCTCAAGGATGACACGTGCATAACAGAAGGGATACAAAGGCAAAAGCAACAGTTTCAATTTTAGTTGGATGAGGGGAAAAAGTGTGCACAAGAATTTGCCACTAATTATTGAGTTTGAGTTGGGAGTACTTGGTCCTGGGTAGTCTGACTACTCCAACTTTCTCTAACCCCATGACGAAGAGGTGTAATATTTCTCAGGACACTCAGTAACATTCTGTAACTCAATAGGATGAGAACAGGGTGCCAACTCCATGTGGACTCTGACTATAAAAAAATGCAATGGATATTTATTCTTTTTGAAGGAATTTAAAGAAAAAAGCAGCCCAACACGATATGCAGCTTGTAGGAAAAGGGCACGTTTTCTATCTAGTCTGCCTGGGCTCAAAATGCAGTGTACGCCCCACTAGGCACCCTGACTTCATCCACTGGAACCTTGTATCTACTTAAATCAAGCATCTAACTTCACGACTGTTAAGCATGTTTCATTCTGATTTTGAACTGCAGCATTCAAATGCATTAGTTTAATACTCTAGGGAAAGCAAAACCAATACAAAATCATACCTAAAACGTAAACGTCGCATTTGGGAACTTAAAACTACTTACATTTCAAATTCCATAGCATCAAAGCAACCTCAGCAAGCTTCCTGTCTAACCACATTTGCTTGGCTCTGAAGCGATAGAGGCGGAACAGAAGGATGCTGCTTATTTTCGTGACACACTGCTACTTGCTGGCCAGTCTGTCTTCTCAGCGGGCGCCAGGGAGGACTGGAGGGAAGATGGAAGCCCTCACAAGGCCGTTAGCGCAACACTGAACGCAGCCCCAAGAACCGGCCTCACCTTCTTGTGCTAGCCACAACTCCGAGCTGGTTAGCAACGACTCTCCATAGAAATTCAACCTTATTAATTCCAAGTCACTCTTAGATTATCTGAGCTAAATTTTCTGCAAAACCTCACATAACGCTGGGATAAATGCAGAACGCAAAACACAGCCTCTTCTTTGAAAACATTAGCTCACACTATTCCTCAACATATAAAAGGAAGTTTCAAAGGATGGCAGAAGAAATTAGAATAGCTGAATATTAGCCATAAACCTTATCTTAGTGAATTTATTATATAAACACTCTCTCCAGACCTTCAGAGATGCTGCTTCTACCCTGCCCATTTATCTGACTACTCCTAACTCATTTTAATACCATGACATTTACTGAAATAGTGCTGTGCTACTTTATTTCTAATGCAAGCTGTTTACTTATTACTGCACACACATCCCCTAAAGCAAAAAAATACTCAAACCGTACAACCAAATTACAGAAGCTTTCTAAAACAAATCAGACGTATGCATGCATTGCAGATAAAGCTTCTGTTCAAGAAAAAACAGGTGAAAAATAAGTGTTACATACACTTTGTTCTCATCTGAGGGGATTAGAAATGGATTGCTACACATCCATGAGACACATGAATGGTGAACGGCTGAAAGCAGGCGAGCAAAGTGCCAACTTAAGCTCTCTTTTGTTCTTTTCCATTCACCCAGACCACCCGGTACACATAAAACACAGTCATGAATGGTGGATTAGTTCTGATTTACACAAAAGTATCTGCTACGTTTCTTTGAAGGCTGCTTGTTTATTTAGTGTTTTTACAACAGAAAAGCTAACAAAAACTTTGCATTAGCTCAACCTCACGCTAAACAAGGCTCTATAATATTAGAATTTGTAGAGTTGAAAACTGACAAAGTTTCCTCAGGGTAGCTTTTCATATTCTGTCTCAGCTCTCTCATATAGAAGGAAACAATATTTTTTTTTTTTTTCCAGTATAGGCTACAGGTATGTATTTGCATTTTTAGAAATGTTTTAATTGATCTAGGTTTAATAAAACAATACTTACATTGTATACTTTTGCTTCATAACTGCATTTCCCAATTAAAACACTACAGACTTTCATTCACTTGTCCAGCAGTACTTTGAAATTCTTTCTATATTTCTGCTTTGGAACCACTAATCTCAGATGAAAGGTCATAGAGCACTAATTGACATAAAAATGCAGGCAACATTGCCCTTGTCAAAGGCAGAATTAGGACTTCACTAATGAGATTAAGTAGAGGAATAATGTGTCAGAAAGGTATGAAGAAACGAAGATAATTACATTTGAGGAAAATCCATGTGCATTATGAAGAATCAAAGAAAAATGTGGAGAATCAAACTGAGTAGACATTGGTCAGAGTGACTAGAAAGAGTTCAGGATTTTTTGAAGGGATTTAAAAAAATAATCCCATGTTTTATATATGGAATTAATGCCATATAGGATACTATATATACCGATACTAGTTTTTAGACTTCTGACAGAGAAAGGGAAGCAAAATCTAACCCTACAGATCCTACTTTATATCAACAGTTTCACAGATGTCATTCCAGTATTTGCAACCAGAATTCTTCCTTTATGTCTGTAAAGCAACTTCAAGACAAAAGATTAGTACAGCAGGTTAAAACCCTTTTTGTTCCAAGGCTTTGTTTTAATTTCTAGCACTGCTGATTCAGTCAGGAATTGCAACACTAGCGAGCGGGTTCCAAGGTTCCAAAGCCCCAGGCAGCCAGAGAGATCAGTTTTCTCTGCTGCTAAAATCAGTGAATTAGAAAATATAATAGCTGAGTGTATAAATAGTTGGGTGCCATTAGTCTCCATCAGCAGCTGCTACACAATAAGCTCACAGGGATCTGCATGGATTTTTGGACATCTGCAGTATTGCAGCATCTCTCTACCACCTGCAGGGGATATAAACCCTGAAGAATAGATCCCAGACAGGTGGAATTACACATTGCATTAGTTGGCAGTGAAAAGCTGGTTCAGAAAGTGTTATTCTGTCAGGGACTTGAGATTTGTAACACTAAATAATGGACAGCAGATGTAATTAGAGTATGGGCAGTCTCGAATTTGTGTAATTTCCTGCTACTTTATGTGTCAGCCCATCTGGGTGAACCTCAGGCCCCTATTTAAGTAAGCGTCTGTACATTTAAATCTCCAATTCGGTTAATCATAAGGATGGTGATTCATTTTGCCACTGATAAAAAAAGTACCCAGCGAGAAAGAGCAAGCCTTTTTCCTCTACATGATGTGAGCTCTTCAGAAGTTCAAGTATTCCATTTTAATACTAATACTTGATAGATGGATTTATCATTAGGAGGTGAAAATTTCTTTCCCTTCTTTCTGAACATTAAGAACTATCTACTGAACAGGACTTTGCCAGAGAAGAATATAAAATAATCCACTGCGTACGTCTCACAGCTCCCCTGGTGCAGATACAGAGAAGCAAGCAGTGCTGGCATATCCATCACCATTGGAAAAACTGTGATATCTAAGGGCACGTGGATGTGTGAAATGAGGAGAGCGTTGATGCTGGTTAAACCTCTATAACAAAAAAATCTAAGTGACACTGGTTCAAGTTAATTACTAGGCCTATAAAGTAAAGTTGATAGAAGAGAAGAAATTATGCTTCTCTGAGACAACACGATAGCCTTCTACTCTGGCAGTTGCAATAGCGTGCCACTGGCCCCGACAAGGTTAGAATCTGTTCACAGCAGCACTGAGCAGAAAACTACACTCTCATCTGAAAAATATTGGGATTTAAAAATGTATTTCAGAACAAACCCAAGATCTCTTCCCTCTGTCTGTAGAGATCCAACCAGCTGGGTCACTCTTCTCACCCAAGGAAACAGCCATTTATCTGCCATTCACCCCTGCGTCAACTAAGTGCCCTCGGCACCAAGCTGCTACCAAACGGATGTTAGCGTCACTAAATGTTATTATAGAAGTTTTATTCAACACCCGAGAGAACAGAAGTTCTGCCGTAACTACATTGTTTGTACTGTTGTTTGTATTGTATAAATAAGATATCTAGAGGTCTTATTTCCGAAAGATATGTCCTCATCATTCTTTTACACAACGTTCTTGTGCTCTAACACTAGTAAAAGTCTAGGACCGTGGTCTGTTGTATGACATTATGTCTGGACTCGATTTCTTCAATTTTTCTTTTTAAATTTAGTTGGACACATCTGTTAACTAAAACATTTCGTTGTTTCTCCTAAAGTAGCCACATTCTTATTTTTTTAATAACTTTTTTTGATACTTTGTAATATAACAATGTAGGTTGTTGCCTGGTTTATTATATATGTCATTTCAGGGAAAAACTAGTAAATCCTAGTCCTAAAGCTAGATGGACCCTTCATCACTGCAGATGTCACTCCTGAATGACACAGGGTGAAAATACAACCAAGTATTTGCCCTGCACCTTAAAAAGACGGACAGAAAGGTGCGACGTCAGTCATTAGCTAATAGAAACATTACATAAATATATCAGACTTTGAATCTTTTTCTCAGCTTACCACAATACAGAAAACAAGGCTGGTTAAGATTAATGTACCACCAGGAATAGTTTTACTCACCATTGCGTTTCTTCCCCACAAAATTACTACAATAGCAGTGATATATACTGAAAATAACCTCAAATATCTACTCAGTATTCATTAAGAAATATAATAGTATAATTCTTTTTCTTTATACACCAGATCACTACACAGAAATCCAAAGTACATCAAATGTCTGATTTTAGCTGCCACCAAAAAAAATTTCAAAATCTTCCATTTAATTCAGCACATTGAATATATAGCCTTACTAAACCTTTTTTGAGTAAATGACTAATATGAAGATGACAAAGTGTGTCATTTTTATGAGTAAACATTGAAGAAAACTATCTTACTAGTAAGTGACTTCATAGGTTACCTCTGTATCTAACATCAAAGCCACACAAATCCAGACTGATGGTACTGAGGACAAATGAATTGTTGATGTAATTCCACTGGAATTACCATGGAGAAGTGCTTAAACCTCAATATTTCATAGGCATGTAAGTATTTTGTTCTTTTCCCCTCGTTTTTCATAGTGAAGATATTTTTGGAATTACTTCCTTTTTCAGAATTCTTCACACAGAAAATAATACCTTTAAATATGTAAGAAAGTAGTCCACAGTTAGCTCACAACCATTAATATTTTAAAAGTCAGCATCATATTATGCGTTTGAGATTTCTGTATGCATGGAAGTATCTAAATGCTTTAATATCAAGGTGAATGTGTGAGCAATTCCAAGCCATTTTCGGATTAGGGATCTGTAAGGAATTAAAAATAATGATGGCACAGTAGTGAAATTAAATGATTTTTTGGCACAAGCCTTTATCATAAGGGATAATGAGGAAATTTCTATTCCAAGGGCACTTCTTATAAGAATTCACAGCGTGGCCTTAAGAGAGATTGAACACTTTACGAAGGAAATAATAGAGCAACCTGAGAAATGCAAGTGCAATGAATCGCCACCATATGGTTCTTGTTCCAATGTTCTGGAAGAAATGAACTATGGAATAGCAGAGTTCCTGGACAGCAATTTAATGAACTTAAAAGTAGCAGCACTTCTTGAGTTTAGAGGCCCTCTTATTTTACCTGAATCTTCCAGTGGAGCCAAGAGACATCTCAAAATACAGAGCCAGGGGGATAAACTTAGTCTGAAGAAGCTACTTGAGAGTCTAATTAAGCATAAAATAGTGTAATTATATTCTAATTGGTTCAAATTAGAGCAACTTGTGCAAGAAACAATAATGCTTTTGCAACCAATTAGGCATGTTTGAGTAAAGTTAAGAACAGTAGAGAGATGTGACCAAACAGCTCAATACGAAGCCTGTCTTAGCCTGTGCCTCATCATCTGTCCTGTGGACTTGCAAAAGTACCTGCAGAACCTCCAGGGAAAATGCTGCAGGTTTGTTGGTGGAGTTTTTTTCCAGAAAGTAGCAGATAACTCTGATCTCAAGCAATGAGCTGAGCAACAAAAAGGGCAAATGACAATTCTATATTGTTAATTTGCATATTCAAATTAGCTTAAAACCCATTTCAATTACCCACCACTCATTCAGGTGCAAATTTGTCTTGCTTTGTACAGCAAGCATTTACCTTGGCAGAAGTGGGACGTGTGGTCGGAAAACAAACCTGCCACTGTGATGTGCTGCAGGAAGAATATCCAAGTTCAGCGTATCGCTGCATCAGCATCAATCGGTAGGTTTTTCTGCATCTCCTCCAGACCTCTTACTGTATCCATTTATCCCTTTTCTCTAATTCTTAAGGTGCAAGGTTTCAGCTTACTCTTACTACGCATCTGTATATCTTCTTCTGTAGATTAAATTTGCTTCTAACTCCCCGACAATAACCCATTTCCTTCAGAGAAACTCATAGCTATTCACAGCTCACCCAGCTCCCACTGCATAGCTCTGCTTTTTTTTTTTTTTCTTTAAAATGTAATTAACTCGTACTGTTGACATACTCCATAATTTCATAGACCTTGTGTGTCACAATATCAACTTATCCGTAAAATACTTTAATCACAGGAGAAATCTCGGAGAAACTACTTCCTTAAATGTTTATTCTGCAACATTAAACTATGAGAAGGGTAGGGGTGGGGAAGAATGACTTTACAGCCAAAAAATTCATGCGGAATTGATTGGCTGTAGTCTTCCAAAGGAAGTGTGAAACAGGTAATTCAGCCTTTCCTTTCAATGGGAATTTGAATTAACTTATGAAGCCGGTCAGGTATGTCTGCGATGCTGACAGGACCACCCTTCCAATTCCAGACTGAGACTAGTTGAAAACCCATCTGACAAAATGATCTGGGTTTGGGTCTTCCTCAACAGTAATCAGCAAGGTGTTTAATATCCCCTGGAGGAAGGATAAATGAGTTATCATTCTTCTTCTTTCCCAAAAAAGATTTCAAAGATGATACTTTCATCATGACACTGGAATAGCATTTTTTAAACATATCTCATCATTGCAGAGCATGGGGGGGGGGGGGGGGGGGGGGGGGGAAGTGTTCTAAACTACTTAATTAGTGCATTTCCAGGACTGGTGGAATTAAAAAGGGTCACATTAAACTAAGGGAGACAGATCTGCTGCTGCTTGTTTTCATTGAACTCCCAGGAAAATAAAGGGTCTTATAACCACTTTATGAAAAGCGTACTAAAATACCAGAAGATAAGAAAAGGAGACACTATTAAAAAAGTACATGAAAAAGTTAAAGTGAGGAGAAACTGAAAAAAAGCATAAAAAGATATAAAATACTACAGATTTTCATTACAGCAGTTGTAAAAGGCTAGAGCAGGCGCATGATTCAGGCTACACAGAGCAAAAGTATTTAAATCAATGAAGAGGAGTTAGACACATTAAAAGTCTTTGTACTTGCACAGGTTCAGTTACAAAAATGTTTGTAATGAAAGGTTATTTAACTGCTTGAGAGCAATTCTGAAGTGCTTTTAATAATGCTCTTTGGAAGCTTCAAATAGCACTAAATCTGCAGTGGAAAAACATCTCTGCTAATTTGGACCTACGCATTTTTAATATTCTTTTACTTATTTTGCCTGAGCATAACTCATATTAACCTGAAAGACACAAGCCTAATTTACTACACTACTAGAGACTGAATAGAAGTGAGACTTTTACTTCCAAATGTCTGGTTTGTATATAGCCACTAATAGCTTATATTGATCCACTTTTGGTGTATTGGAGTATTTTTTCCTGATCTTAAAATCTGTTTAAAATGCATGTTTGCCTATCTTTGCCAGCAGCGTAATATAACAAAGTAAAAGGAAAAACAAACATTTGTAATACTAGAGGATAAAAGAATAAAACCACTACGACAGTCCACAAGAACGATCTGACTTGACTTGCATCTTTTGTACAATTTACAGATATAAGTAACATCTGGAATACTGTCTAGAATTCCAATTACTTCAGTGGCAGAGTTGTCCTTAGGAGGGAAATCAGAAAAGAACAAATATTCTTGAAGGGCTGCTGAGACCGCTTGGGACAAAATTATAATCCCAAGAAATCCTAGCCCTACTGCAATCAAATAGTAAACTCCTACTGCTTTCATTAATTTAATGTAAAAATGCTTCCATTCTAAAAGCACGAACAGCAGCAGCAGCAGCGTCTCACACTCTTGTCAGAAGGAAGCCAACTTCTCTGTAAAAGCAGCCATTAGGGAGCAACATTCCGCACATAAAAACATTGCCTTTCATTGCAGTTTTGCATTGAAGGGTATACAACGTAATTCAAACGTAACATTACAATCCTCTCGAAAGAGCACGATGATCACTCAGCTGTGTCTATAGCTAACAGCAGCAAAGATTGGTACGTTGTAAATGTTAGAGAAACTTTTGTTACTGAGCATTTGACCCATTACACCTCGTTCTGGAAACAGAATGGCTATTTGAAACCGAAAATATCTTGAAGTTTAGAATCCATTTCCCAAATCAATAAAGTAATCAAATTTCTGCCTAAGATTGTGCATAATCTCATCAAAACCACTTTTCCACCCAGCGACACTTTCCTGTACTCAGCTACAATCCATCCCACAAAAACCACTACACCAAAATGAAAACCTGGAATGAAACTATCGAAGTGACGGGGTCCCGAGAGCTTCCAGGGAGCACGGTGTTATCCCAAGGCCAAGACTTGCGTGGCAGTCCTTCTGTCACCTGTGACCCTTCACCGTTGGAGCCACAAAGAGCACAAAATCATAACCCTGACTCCAGAGCTGGGGAGTCTGCACAGTCCTCCCTCTCCAAGCTGAGGCTCACCAGCTGTTGAACATGTGCTTCAAAATCAAGTCTAGTATTTCCCTTTCCTTAAGGAAGAAGAGAAGAGGAACATATGGTGAGCAGAAGAGCATTATTTCTTCAACCATCCATTCTTCTGCCAGGTACTGCCCATTGTCCCTGTTTTTTCCCCCTAAAAAGTGCAGGGCATCGGAAAGCAGTAATGCCTGGCCACACTCTGTTTCTCACAGTCGTTGGGGAGCGGGATTAAGAGGAAAATTTTATTGTATTCCTTGAGCTCTTCAGCTTGGCTCCCCTGTATGCTTCTATGTAGTACCACCTATCATACGACTTCCACTAGGAATTAATATTGTAAGTAGAAGCTGAAGTATTGTAGTATGAAAACAAAACTAACACATATAACAAAGATTCCATATGATGAATGCTATTTAATGACCTCCATCTACAGCTTCTGTAATACCTGCCTTAGAGATTTTTGACAGGGCATGAAAGAAAAAAAATTACAATAGCTCTAGCAGTTGTAAGAAATAACAGATTGCTCTGGAGATAACACAGCACACGCTTAAAAACGTCACAGCTGCTGCTGGGGCCTCCGACCTGCCTACTAATGCCGGCTGCTCCAGCGGCCCGCGCCCTTCCAGCCCAACACGCAGATGCGGTCATTGCTGTCACCTCCCACTGCTTCGGAGTTGGGTGTGGGGGTTCCACCTCAGTGCTGAAACAGCAGAAATCAGGGTCCCAAAAGAGTCATCACACCCACTACATGGCCAACAATTAGGAAGCTTTAACTGGAAGAGGGGCTCACATTACAAATCACCCCCATGAACCTCAACTGAGAGCGTAGTAGCTTTTTTATTAATACTATTCATGAAAACAATTAATTTACTGAAACAAATACTCATAGAGTTTATAAAAATATACCCTTTTAATTTTCAAAATATTTCCTAAAGAGTTGTAACATTTTTTATGGTTTTCAGCTCAAACTTTATGAATGGAAATTTTTAATGTTTTTAATGTTTGACTATTTTCAAACATAAGGTATATTGCAATAAAAACAACAGTAAAGAACAAATTTTAAGATAAGTTTTGACGTTCATTAATCTTTTTCCAATTTTCTTAATTTTAAATTGAGAGGGGTTTTTTTAGTTTGTTTGTTTTGAACTTAAGCATCCCCACTGGCAAGAGAAAGTTCTGCTTAAAAGTGAAAGTGCAGAGATCAAAGAAATCAAAGAAAATTGGTTACTAAATTAAACCTCAAACTTCAAATGACTAACCATAATCCATAATAAGTTTAAGAATGTGACCTAAATTAAAATTCCCTTCAAAAAATAGACCTGTCAGGAAAACAAAATACAAGCAGATTCATATGGTGTTTGTAAGTGAGGAATAATGAGAATTAAGAAAACTGCTGTGATATTTTGGCAAATATGAGATGGATTTAGGAGGGGTGGGGAGGGTTTGCAAACAGAATAATTTCATATCATTTGGGGGATCATATGCCAGTTGTTATATTTTTGCAATTTAATGTGACCAAGCAATGTGACCTATATAACATTAACTAATTATCTTAGTTATTAAGATGAATAATTACAGATGTTAAGCCAGTGGCCCTTATCACTCATAAAGAGATAATTGTTTTTTCCAATCCTGACTGATATTTAAAGAGTTAGAATCAACACTTATTACATTAGGATTCTGCTTATTATTTTCCTTCCACAGAAAAGAAATTGCTGATGAAACAAGACAGAAATAGGTGTCTGAACACCGAACTGGGGGCGCTGGCAGAACAGACGCAGGCATGTCTTTCCACAAAAAGTGACCTTCACAAAAATTACGAACAAAGAAGAGCATCAGCAGGTGCTGGTTGTACAAAAAAGCAGACAGCAGTAGGTGACCCCAGGAAGGAACGTGTCAATTAGGGTGAGAAGTGCTGCACAGATGGGTTAGGAAAAGCGCATACACGTCAAAATCTGAGACACTGTCAGAAAAACGTGCTTATTTAAGGTATAAGTACAACACTTGGGAGCAAACTTTTAACGTGTAACATGGTGAAATGTTCTCTCTGGCCCAGATCCTCAACAGCCTGCCCGCGGGTGCAAGACTGTTTCCGTTGTTAAACGTGATGTGGCATTGGGGGAACACACTAAGGAAACCTGTGGCAGTTAAGAGCCCCAACAACTGATGGGAGCACCCATGTCACAAAGACTGACCATGATTTTGAATTCAGGAACCAAAAAAGGAAGATCAAGGTCCGAGCAGGTACAGAGTGAGATAAAAAATAAAAAAAAGTCTACATCATTTGAATGAAAAGGGAAGCTTGACTGTAAATAAACAATATCTATATTCTCAGAAAATAACTCATTTCAATGAAGAATAATCGTCTGAGGGAGCCCGGGAAGCAAGTCTGTGTGGGCATGCTCTCAGCAGGCACCAGCCTGAAGCCTCTGACTGGGCCTCAGGAGATTAAGGCTAGTCAAAAACACCACTTTTAGCCAAAAGCAACTTTCTTTACCCTTCCCGTTTGGGTATAATATGTTGCTCAAAGAACTGCTAAGCATAAAGTATTCCAACAACTTTAAGAAGCAGACTAGAGTGAAAGAAGACAGGGCCAAACCTTAAGGACGCACATATTTGGAATTCAGTGACAGTGATTAGTGTGATTTCCTGATCATCTCCAATCCTCAGACAGATGTTTCATGACATGGCAGAAGGAATTAACACTTCTGAATTCAAGACAACATGAAATCCAGAGTAATATATATTTCTGGAGAACAAGATTGAGGTTCAAAGGTGTTGTGGTTTAACCCCAGCCAGTAACCGCATACCACACAGCCACTCACTCACTCCCCCCACTCCCCAGTGGGGCGGAGAGGAGAATCGGAGACAAAAGAAAACTCGTGGGTTGAGATAAAAACAGTTCACCAGGACAGCAAAGGAAAAGATAATAATAATTATATTAAATATTAGTAATAATAACAATTTAAAAAATATAATGATAGTAGAATATATAAAACAAAAGATACACGATTTCTCACAGCCCAATGACCGATACAGCCCATCCCGAGCAGCGATCATGGAACAGCAATATTCCCCAGCAGCGATCTCGGAGCTGCAAGTTCCGAAGAGAGCGAGCGAGGGAACGAACAGCCAAATGAACAAAAAGGGCCCCCAGTCCACCAGCTGACCCGCACTATATACTGAGCATGACGTCTATGGTATGGAATACTCTCTTTGCCCACTTTGGGTCAACTGTACTGGCTCGACCCCTCCCAGGTTTTTGCACCTGCACATTAGCAAAACCTGGGAAGCTGGAAGATGTCCTTGATCTCGTAGTAACAACTAATAACACAGTGTATTGTCAGCAATTCTTCACATACCAAATCCCATACTAAATCCAAAACACAGTAGCTAATGAGAACAAAATTAGCTCCATGCTGGCCAAAACCAGCACAGAAGGCAACATTAATCTTGAAAGTTTATAGAAAATAGTAAAGCAAGGTTTGTGAATCATTAGGAAAGCTTTTTTAGCAGATAAGTTTACCTTGCAGAAGGAAGGTATTTTATGTAACATGCAATATAGGGATTTGTTCTCTGCAACATTATAAAAAATTCACTTTTAATTTTGGGAAAGTCTACTAATGCTTTTCCTGACCTGTCTTCTATTATCCAATCCCTTTTTAGTACATTGTTTGAAATACACACACAAAATTGATTTGTACAATTATAATCATCCAAATCCACAACCTGAGCGTTAAGTTCATCATAGCTTCAGCTTAAATTTCTTTTTAAACATGAAATAGAACACGATCAGCATTTCAAAACTTGAGAGCCAAATTATCAGTATTGCTATAAACAACACGACTTTTGGAGGCCTGTGAACCCAGCTCGCTGATGGGTTTCATCTAAACTCGTACATGTCTTCCACTCAGAGAGGCACATTTGCTTTTCTGTATTTATCTAACGAATACACACTCACAGAATGTTGGCAGAGGATCCTGCAGACTTAACAGAGAGTCTGAACTACCGAGTTTTTGCAATGGCAGACTCCCACTGGATCTTCCATACGTGGATTTATGCGGATTGGATAAACCTTAAAGCCACAGTTATCTTCTACAAGTGAGCATTAGCAAATTATGGTTTAGATTTTTAGAGGAGTCTAAGATGGTTTGGCAACAAAACTGCACCAAAATCCGCCAAGAACTACTCAGCTTGATTGCTAATGATCCCAAGAATATGATTTTTAATGGAATTTGTGATCAAAGATAAGTTATAATTCCGATATTTCATTTAAGTGCAAAACCATACTTTGCTGTTTAAGGGAAAAAAATTTGGTTTATCCCTTCTTTTTATAACAAAGTATCAAGAAATTATGATGAATGGAAAAAAGCAAGTTCATTCTCATGGCCCCATATAAGCTAATGCTATCCAAAGGCTGTTTGACATTTGACATTTAACAAAAAAAATTGAGAAAAAGCCAAGTTTCAGATTCACAGGTCAATTCCAATCAGTCACAACTCCTTTTTACAGCTTCAAAAAGAGCTCTCTGTAATGATGGACAAAACCACTACAGGCTCATTATTTTCACTGTAGTAGAGAATGGATATTAAAATTTATGAGTAAAATAAAATTGTCCCCAGGCCATAGATCTTGCACGTAATAGGTACTCATTCACTGGGTTCTTCTTATATTGATGAATACAGAAAGTACAGGTTAGGCTAAATTACAAGCATATAAATACAGTGAGACGGTTCAGATGGCATATAAAATATAACATTACACTCAAACTTATTTTTTATTACTAGCACAGAGCACAGATTTACATCTCAACATGTTCATTGTTTCTTTTTTTTGTCTTTATTGTTGTACCAATTAATCCATATTTAAAATATCAGCAGATGGTACTTGCATTTAGAACAATGCTATTAATGCTTTTAAAAAGAAAATTACTTCCCATCATTCCCTGTTTGCTTCAGTCATTATTTGGTTTTGACAGCAGAGCATTTTTAATGCAAGTCCAGGTATTCTGAACAGATTCAAATAATATGTTCTACCTTATAAAGAAAGTCACTCAGGACTAAATTGTACTTCACAACACAAAGATTTAGACTGTTATCATTTAGCAGTGGTATTTTCAGAAAAGTATAAAAAGTACTAAGAAAGCTTTTTCTCAAAGTCTTCATTCCCATAGCTAGTAGCTTGGGAGATGAGGCAAAACTCTGTATGCACCAAAAAAGGTAAAAAATTTCATTCCTCTCCAGGGAAAATTAAGTACTTAATTCCTTTCAGTTTCTTTTCTAAACTTCCTCTTAATAGTTGTATGTACAACTCCTTGACAAGTCCTATACCATGCTTCTTTACAGGAAAGACTTTAGCAGGCAAAGCTAACTTCTGCATGTTCTTTTAATTGGGTATATGACAATGGTGTTAAGTTTTAGTATTAAATACAGCAGCAGGCAAATAAAGCTGGTGCAGAACCAGTTGCAAGCTATTAGTTTTATGAAGACTCATAATTAAGATACCCATTTCCACCTTGAAATTTTTAAGACTGACAACATTAATTCGCATGCTTTTCAACTGCTTGACTCATTTTAGCTCTGTGTTGGAAGCTTTTTTCTCCCCTCCAAACAATTGTTCCTTTTTTTTCCAGGTGCCTGGAGAACTTACAAACATTCTAGTCCAGAAAAGAAGCAGTACTTGTCACCACTCATGAGCTTGGAAAGCAAAACTGCTCTAGCATCCAAAGGCTTATACGTTAGCATACAAGTCTTTCTTTTATGAAGAAGATGTTACCATAAATAAGAAAGCCTAGGAGCCATCTTAACTGAAGACAAGTTACATAAATTAGTGATATGTGACTAGAAAGATATTTATTTCAACAATCAGTGGAGAAAATTGAGAATCATATTAATCCCTCAAAAAATTACAATTCCTTAAACATTTCTGTTGACTTTAAAAATTGAAGCAGAATCGCAGAATCAACACTATTATAATCATACGTACGTACCTGGCCATGTCTTAGTCAATTATTTCTTTAACTTCTGGGATTTTTTTTGGTTTAGTTTGGCTTGGGCTTGGGGCAAGGGGGGCTTGCTTTGTTTGGTTGGGTTTGTTTTTATAAAAAATAGAATGTAACTAATTCTAAATCAAAACTCAGTAACTGGAAGTGAGAATTAGCTGCTCAGGCTGCATACAACAGCCTGAATCACTGTATATCATAGCTTCAGTGACAAGGTATGCTGTCATCAAGCATATTGTTTTAAAACACATACACAAAAAAAAAAGTGTTGCACAGAACTTATTGAAATACTATGTACCTGAGAGCCCACTATTAGGTGCGACCTAACAGAAAACAGTAGTGGGACACCATGGGATAAAATGGGATGAAAAGGAGTAGCATTTTACCTAATTTCAGTTTATTCAGTTATGAAAAGCGTGGTAAAGAAAGAAGAGCTGAACAAGATAAAAGATTCCAAAGTAAGATCAGAAGAAAGCTACTGAGATAATAGTAATAATACTGTATAATATAATATGTATAATCCCATACAACTTGTACTGCATTATTAAATTGCATAATAATTACATTTAATAATAGTAATAACACTGAGAGAATAAAAGCAGTGGGTTTTGACCAATATAAGTACAGTCTTGGGGAAAAAAAAAGTCTCTGTATTTTGCACTTTGCTTCCAAGAGTGACATTTTCTGAAAGACCACATTTAGATCTGTGTTCTCCCACTGAGCAGATGCTAGTCCTAGCAAGGTGTCACCGGCACACTCAAGTGCCGTAAGAACTGCCCTCTAAGTGAGGTGGTAGCCATTAAATTCCTTTTAGGTCTTGTCTACACTTCTAATTGTGTCAATACTACTCAAACATACCAAAAGGATTGCTCACAAATTTAAATAATAATAGCATAGTGTAGGAATAGAATGTTGCTTCTTCACTGTAAGGACTTTGCTGGGGGCGGGGCGGGGGGGGGGGGGCAGAAGGGGTGGTTTGTTTTTTTAATAGGGGTTTGCAGAGAATTATGTTTCCTTCCCTTCTAAATTATGATGCTGTGAGGAAGTTTAGCTTAAGCAACAGCAGAACATCAACTACTGAGCTTCTTACAATGATAATTTTAAGGAATTATTTCAGAAGAGCAAGGCAAACTGGTCTTTGCCAAGTTTGGAGCTCATTTTATTGAAAAACACACAAAGAAAATAACAGAAAATTAACACTTCCAACTCCCCCCCCCCCCCCCCCCCCCCCCCCCCCCCCCCCCCCCCCCCCCCCCCCCCCCCACCAAAAAAAAAAACCCTCAACCTGTCGTGGGCAGGCAGGAGGGGGACTCCACCAGAAAAGAAATTCACTACTTTGTGCCCTTTAAACTGTGAACCACAAATACCAACACACCAACCTTGACCTCTGGATATGTTATCCCTAGCAGACTGGCTATTAGGAGATAGAAAAAGCAGGGCTGGGTCCCACAGGAATGCCCCACAGCCAGCCACAGGGGAGCACGTCATCTTCTGACCATGCAGGCGGCATCTAGCTAGTGCTGACGTCTCCCTAGCTATGGGAAGATGGGGTTCAAGAAAGATGCTGGGGGCATATCTTCCGAATCCGCCTTCGCCACCGCCACGGCCAGTCCGGCTGTGCCCATACAGAGAAAGCAGCCGTTAAACGCCATTCGCCACAGAACAAGGGACGCCAAGTAGCTGAACCCCAGCTGTGCTCTGAAGGCAAAGCAGCTATATGCTTTCCTAGATGGACTGGAAGACTTCAGTACAGCCCTTTGTACTTTTTAGATAAAAGTGCATTTATCATTAAGTACACAGAACTCTAGGACTCTACGAGAGGTGTGCTTTTTGTTTGAAAGCCTATATTGCTTCACTGTCACCATATGAAAGGAATAGGAGGGCGTGGAATCAGACAAAAATTACAGACTGCATCTTCTGTATTTGACTATATGTCTGCGTCTTTGTTCTCTGCCCTCGGTCACATTCCTTCTGAGTGCCTTTATTTTTACTAGATGGACAAGTACTCTTTTTTAAAAAAAAAGATCACAACTGAACTGTGTCTATTACTTTTATCTTACCTTTCTTCACCTCCTCTTTCGTTATCTTTTCACTTTATTCTACTTCCAACTAGTAGAAAAAACAACCTGCCAAAGGTAAGAGGCAAGTACAAAGAAGAAAGAGCAAAGAACAAAGAATACTACTAATGCTTTGGCAAAGAGATAAAAAAAGTTTCTGTAAAAATAAAACCCAGAAGTTTTGACGTAATCACACTACTATATATATATATATATTAAAAAAGCTATAAGCACTACTCCAAATACCAGCTTGTTGTTTGTTGGTTTGTTTGGTTTTTTTTTTTAATATTCCTCCCTGCTGTAAACTCACTTTACTGTCTTTTAACCCACCACTGGCAGTCATTAAGCTTCTCATTAAGATTTTTTTCAGATAGAAAATCTGAACCATAAAAGAAATCTACAAGCCTATGAGATAAATTGCAAACCAGCTATACCAAGATAACAACACAGTTGTAAGTATAACCAGCCTTAGGCTTAAAGGACTCTGAAAAAATCTCTCACATTTATAAATCATAGGAAGCTATACAACATCTTAAGAGATCATCTGGTCCGTCTCAAAACACATCAGATATTGAAACATTTGATACGTGCTTTTCTACCTTGTTCCTTAAACCATGTATGATGGATAACCTGCACTTTCCTGGCTGTACAGCAACGATTATCCCTGTAGAAAGAAAATTCCCTTCGTGTCTGGCCTGAATAGTCCCAACTACACTACAGACAACACAAGAGGCACAACAAGCCCTTTCCAAGAGCAGCAAAGCCCAGTCCTGAGCCCAAAAACTTCACGGTCATAGTATTAGTTGCTACAGTGCACAAGAAGTGCATGGGTCCTTGACCAGGACTAAATTTCTTGCTACTGAAATCTAACATCATGGATTACTGCCCCAGCCTGCACACTGAAGAGTTTTTGGGGTGTTTGGAGTGGTTTTTACTGGGCGTTGGGGTGTGGGGTGTGTTCTTTGCTTTTTGTGGATTGGGGGGGGGCAAGCAGGGGATGGTTTTTATTTTCTTTTTAAAATACCAGAGACTTGTCACATCTCTCCCTTAACCTTCTTTGTTAGATTATTTCTTTTCAGCAAATTTTCAGACCTGAGATTATTCCTGCATCTCTCCTGCTGTCTTTGGTTCATGTCTGTCTTGAAGCGCAGTGCCAAAATTCATAGTACTGCAGCTGAAGGCCTTACCAACACTCGCGTGAAAGAAATACCTTTGCTCATGTCACAGCTATCACTCCTATTTATACACATATCCAGGAAGAATGTATGTTAGATTCTCCATGATTCTAACATGCATCCACAATTTACCATTAGAAAATTACTTCTCCCTGTCCCAAGATACCTTACAGGGATAAGTGAACAAAATTTTTTTTTAAAAAAAGGGGGGGGGGGGGAGGGGGGAGACCCAGATCAAATATTGCTTTTCTTTTCAATAAATGTATGATCCGTTGCAGACCCACTCATGCATTATGAATGTCCAGATAAACAAAGAGATTTTACTCTGCAAATTAAGCCAGAATAAATGGGTTTAAGGCAGGTTGGTGTACTCAAATGTTAAGCACTGCTTCGCCCTCAAACCTTTTGAGCTCTCGCCTTTCGTAAAGAGGTAAGACTTACAAGGTAACTGAGGAATTGAATGGAGGTTGGTAGATTTTTAAATGTTATTGTTCAACTCTAGTCCTGGGGAAGGCACATCTGCCAGAAACTCACAAATTCAAAGAGGGAAAAGCCTTGGAAAAATTACTTGGCTTCAGCTTTACATGAGCGGTCCTGCACATAGGCATAACTCTGCAATCTCAAGGAAAACAGTAGTAATTTACATCAATTGCAAACATCCCCCTTTTCTTATAAATAAAAGATAGATCAATACATTCTTTGAAGTCATTCTTGCATCTTGTCTGTTGCTGAACGTTTACCTTGAGAAGATGATGCTACAAAATAAGATAACTTCTCTTTCATCATCTTATGTGTAAAAGGGAAGCAGATTCTCTCTTTCATTATTATGGACAACAGGACTCAGTGCAGCCTCCTAAGTGTTTAAGGAAACGTGCTGTTTGCTTTCAGGCACAATAAAAATATTGAGGACTTTTTTTTGTTTCACCCCACTTTCCTTGACACTTTATAAAGATTAATGGATACTGTTGTTTACATACCTTCTCTCTGAGGAAGCATGACCTTCAAGGCAGTTATAAAATGGAAGTCAAGAACTCCTCCATCTTCATTAGTTTTATATTAAACCTAATCTGTTGTGGGTTTGGTTGGCGGGTTGTTGGTTTTTTTTTTAATCGTAGTTAACTATCTCAATACAGCTGTTAAGGGGGTTTATTTCCATTACCTTTTAACATGGAGTTGTTCTTTCATATAAGCAAATAAACAGAGATGATTCCTCATTGCTCAGAGCACATGGAGACATTTCACATTTCGTGAGTGAGGGCACAGCTGGTGCATCACTCACCAGCCATCACAGACAGCAATGCTGTAGTAAATTGGCAATAAATTATTCACCAAGCACCGTGTAAAAGAAAGTTTAGATATCTTTCTGGAAAATGCTATTAACTTAATACCTAAGGAACTAGGCATATTGAGTCAAACTTGCTGAACATAGCTCTGCGTACAGATCCAACAGATCTGCCTAGAATACAGTTGTATTTCAACAAGCAAATGCCTGAGGTACCCTAAAACTGAAAGTAGGTGCGTTTCAGACACTTGTCTTTGTCAGAAAGTAGTTACAAATACATACACAGAAAAACATTAATAATATGAGCAACCACCTAATAGCAAAACTAGTATCTTAAATTTGTATTGCTCACCATAGTTGCAAATTACAAACTCTGTGTATGGGTATTCAAAAGCGAGATCCTCCAGTTTTCTATAAAAATTAAAATTACTCCACTCCTTTTACTACTGCAGTACTAAAGCACCACAAACTAGATTTTTTTCCCTCTCTTCTGCAGCATAAGGGAAAAAAAAAAAATCTTTCAGTCACATATCATAGGCCAACTTTCAAAATCTATAGTAAAATTTTACTGATTTTGCAGAAGTAGTCAACTGTTAAAATAGCTTTGAAATATTTTTAAAATCTACAAAATGTGTGTACAAGTATATCTTTCCTGCAATTGCTACAGCAATAATCACAAAATTAGGGTAGTATATACTATCACGTAAATAATATTGCATTTCGGAGCATAACTTTAACAACAACAGTTTCTACTTGCAACAGGATATTTTAATTTCTCTACACACATTTTTTTCCCCTCATCTATCATTCCTTCATTTCACAGAGCATACAGCCAATAGGAGATGTATCACGCTGTCTCATCCCAATAATCTTCCATTCCTCTCATCCTCCGTTCACAAATGGAAGTTACCAGGCACCTCTTGGCCCAAATTTCACATAAAACAAGAGGAGATGCAAGAAGGCAGCTTTGTGCAGCCAGTTTCATCTGAAGGGGAATATCTATTCCGTCTGTTATTCCTTGGTTATCTGAATAACCACGAGGACTGGCAGGAGATTCACAAGGCCCTGGTTACTTTCTTTTACTATGAAAGATGAGGGCTTCTTTTCTGAGAATCTAATTTTGAAATGACTTGTAGATGCAGGGCAGGAAAAGAACCCAAGGCAAAGTTATGAATAGGCATTTTGTAATTTCCATTTTCTCTTTGAGACAGATTCCTTTTTTACCTAGTGTGAAAGAGAGAAAACAGAGCTCGCTGCCCCAGTGCACAGCTAGCTCTGGCTGAGAGCATCGCAATGACTTTGCCCCGGTGTCGGCGGGGCAGAGACAATACTGCTTATTAACACAAGTGAGATTCATTGCTATAACCAAAGCAGCAACATCCCCTACTCATAAATCCACAGGTAATCTTACATTGTTATAGCTGCAGCGCCTGTGCTTCCTTTTTGTCACTTATAAAAATAGTTTTTATTACAGTCTGTTCTGGGTGAAGGTCAAGCGAGAGACAGGATTGGAAACTTAAGTCTTAAATGGAGAAAGCACATAATGCAAATTCCTTTAATACAAGTTCTTCTGCCTGTAATATAAACCTTGACCTAGAAAATCCCTGCATCTTTGACTTTCCAGGTGTTGAAATAATTCACTCTATATGCAAGAATTTACCAAAGACCTTTCTGACCTCAACCACACAAACATTTGTTCCAATAAATGGCGATAGTTCTCTCTTACGGAGCACTTTATGCTAGGGCTTGCACGGTGATCACCAGACTCGCTTTATGAAAGAATCAAAGAACGACTTGACAGGCTATGAAAGACAAAGCCTTTATCTATTGCAGCTCTATTGTTCAGCTTTCTAATTTACAGATTACAGTGGTAGAAAAGGTAATTCTATTCAAACACAAAGAAAGGTGTTAAATTGTCTGAAAAAAATATTAAGCATTCTACAGAGAAAGGGAAATAAGAGGCTGCTTGTCTTCTGAAATGGTACCTGCTTATGAAATAGCCACAGAGGAACATTAAGTGAATCAATATAACCAGTAAATCTATCTGAAAGAGTGGGCACAGCCAGGGTCATAATTATTACCCTTAGTGCTTTGCTAATATACGAAAAACAGCAAAAAAATGTTGATTGATTGCTATGAATTTCTGGCAGCTGTAGCTTTTGAAGCATGAAATACATTAGCATTGTATCCTAATGTCTTTGATAATTGTTCGGAGTTGATGCTTGTCTTCTGAACAAGGCATATTATTTATTCACAAAGAAGTCACTGGCTGTAAAAATTAAAGTTGTAGAAAATAAGTTGACCTCTTTTTTTCCACAAAATGACATTTCTTTGAAGGACAAAAGAAGAAATAACTTGCACTATTAGTAATTGATACAGGTCTAATTTAATGCGCATTGTCCAAATACCTTTGCCCTTTACAGGTTATTAACTGTAACAAGCTCCTGGGTGAATTTATTGCATCATTACCCAGCAACTATAGGAATATTTCTGGTAGAAAAACCTACAGTGAAATATCCGCTCTTTTTAAAGCAACATTTTTGAAATACAATGCTTGGTTTGTAAGAGTCATTAAAAGAGTTTCTTCAGACCATATCAGCAGAAGTCTTCATACTTATGTGTACCATAAAGGTTCTCAAATGCCATGTCTTTAAGAGTGACCTTATACATGTATATCTTAGTATTTTTTGCTTTTCCACATCTTTCTCTATGTATAACTAGTCAGTAAAGAAAGCAAACCAAATCATTTTATTCTTCTGCAATGATTTAATTTTTGTCTCTTCCTGATGGCAGAGATGTCACATGTAGGGTGCCTAATAGAAGCAGTATTATAAGGATTTAAAGTATTCAGAGCTGAACTGACTGTTCTTTTCAAAAAATTCTGCGAGTATCTCAAAAGAAAGAAAAAGAACTAAAAGGAAAGCACAACAGAGCCAGGTAAACAGCAAGAGCAGGTACTGCACTCATCTTTATACTCTAAGCAACAAATATATCAACAAATAGCAGTAATTATCGTTCCTGAAACTCAGCGGGGTTAACTGCAGTGGAATTACTTTCCAATCAGCACAAACACACCAGTTAAAGACTGGTTTTTACATCAATGAGGACCCTGCTTTTTCTTCTACTAAGGTTTGCAATACAAATAAATAAAAAAAGAGTGTAACATAACTTTTGAAATACAGATCAATACAAATTCAATACCAGTGCAAAACGAGCAAAATCTCTGTCAAGTTGCAGACCTGATTGGCATTTGCCCCCACAAAGCACCTCTCTGCCCTTGTGTTATTACTAACTAATATTCATATTCACACCATAGTTAATCAAGGCTTTTCCACAGCCATTTTTCCAGACCTCTTCCCTACCAAAATACAGAACTATTTGACCTGAAATCAATGGTGCTTTTAACTCAACTGTCCAACTTGGGTAATGCCTTCAATTTAGACTGCTAGCCAGTTCTGTCTGCAAGAAGGTAAAACACTTGTAGACCCTCATTGTCTGCCCATAACTCTTCTACCATTGCTAGGAGGATGAATGACTTGTCCCACAATTTATGGTGAGAAAATCTCTGTGGCTCAGCTTTTTTCAGAAGAAAACCAAAACAAAAGTCTATGCAAGGCATTCGCATAAAGCCCAGCCAGGCAGAAAAAGGCAAAACTGGCTATAATATTGTTAAAAAGAGCACAGCTTCACAGTGTGCTTACCAACACAGAGACCCTGTTAACACTCAGATCTGGAAAAACATCATCACAGCAAAGACATATCCACGAGGGTATAAAAAACCATAACTGTTAGCTGAAGGAACAAGGCAGAGGCTCCAGCTACCACATAAGTCAAAAAAGTAGCACTCTACAAGCTGAAGTTTAAGGGCTCTTAAGGGACAATACGAAAGCCAGATGTCTCAGTTGTCTCTCTAGTTCTTGCTCTGCAACTGGCGAAGATTTATTTCTAGCTTGTGTGGTCTATCATGCTAGCATAATAAAATACAACGGCACTCAGATGTGTATGACTATTCACATACATCCACCTTGGCACCCATTTACAGCAGTACTGAGTAAGACAGACCCTGGGGTGAGATCTGGAGTGTGGTTCAAATTCATGAATTCGTATTAATATATTTTAACCTTGTTGGCACGTTCTGAATCTTGTTTAAACATAAGATATTACGCTATGGGGCTAGACAGATGTATATAAAAGACAGGAAAACATTACGGTAAAATAGGTTTATTACAGAGGAAGAAACATACATTTTTGCTTGTAGCACAGATGCAGCTTAGCTGACATCAAATCTGCACTTTATTTTCTGTTGCTTCTAAAAATCCCAACACACACATTATCACTGCTATACTGGTATGGTATACTGGTTCTTCTCTTCAGGAAACCTGAGCATCTGGCAAGTTTCCAGGTAAACTGATAGCTTGTAGTTCTAGCATTGCCAGTTTGGGGCAGCAAAAGGAAGAACTGCAAGACTCTTTCCTAAGACTGATCATCCTGAGGCGCACTCCGAGACAGAAACAAACAGATGGAAGTAAAATAAATCCTATAAGTCTTAAATTGCAATTATCACCACAACCACTGTTAGCTCCACTACATTGTAACGCATTGCGAGAGAAGAATCAGGACAATTAGTATTATATTATGGTTTTCCTCCTAACTTGGCTAAGGCATTGCTCAGCCAGGATAGCTCTCTTGCAATAGGAAAACCTGGTCTTTCAGGCGTGACATCAAACCTGAACAAAGGCACCCTGCAGGCGATACTGGCATACTGTGATTCCCGGGGCAGCGCTTTCCCAGGCTCGTCATGCCTTGACAATATTTCAGTAGGCTATAAGAATCCACATTGTAGATTCCACTGTTCTGTAGGACACAAAGCAGCAAATCTCAATAATCTCCATCTATGATCTAGAGACAGGACACCGTACACTTGTTAGTACGGTCAGTCCGAGCCCTGCGGCAATAGCTTCCTGTTAACGCTAAGGAGGTTTTCCAAGGTGTTTGCCCTCAGCACAGTCCCAGGCAGAGCTCCACGGGAAGGCAGGTCTGATATCTGCAAATCTGTTCCTGCTCCTTCAGAAGCCACAAAGGATAAATCATATACTTACACTGCAAACAAGAGTTTCCCTTCCCCAGTCTAAAGGACCTTTAAACAAATTAAGCCAGCTGTTAAGAAGACAACTTGTAGTGAAAGTTCTATAATAGAACAGCAAGAAATCACAAAGAACAGCTCTCATTTTCTGCTAGTCTCCTTCCTTGTCCTCTGCATAGAGGGCAGAGTTGGAAAAAGTAGCTCCACAACTGAGCCCCATCCTGCCCTGGCACTTCCCGGGTGTGACAGCAAAACCCTCGGGGACGAGGAAGGTCTTGCAGGATTCAGGCAGATTTGAAGCTGCCCTTGGGTGCCCTGACAGTGCTGATGAATAACATTCAGCAATTTTAATTCACAGCTTCTTGAACTATTCATGTAAAAACAACAAAACAAAAGATAAAAAAAATAGGGCTCGTGGGACTTCTCACACTGACTTTAAGAGGAGGATTAGAGTTTCATAGTCCCATATTTCCCTGTTCTAATGTGCACAGTAAAAGATGTCAAAAAATAATTAATGGAGGAGCACAAGGTTTACGACATTTTAAACCAGAATGACCAGTTAAGGAACTTAAAATTTAGTAAGCCAGCCCTCCCCAGGCACCGACCCCACTATTTCAATGTCAGCAGTAGACTCTTTAGACACAAAGAGCCTAAGGCAAACATTATAACTAGCTTTTAATCAAAAGATATTTTTGTTATTCCAGTATGTAAAAATATAGTACAAATACAGAGATCTTGTGTAAAGGGTGTGTTTGTTGTTTTGTGGTGGTTTTGTTTCATTTTTTAAATGCAGGATTAAAAAAAAAAAAAAAAAACACAACATAATTTCCAGGAAAGGTTTGATGCTTATTTCATTTCTCTGATTTTGCATCTCTAATGCCGTGAGGCATAGCTACAATCTGCAAATTGTTCTATAAGTGCAGAATAACTTTACCAAAGACAGCAAACTGTAATTTACATCAGTGTAACTAAGAGCTAAGTATATCTGCTAGTTCTTAATGGCCTATCAGGCTTATTCTAAATCATATTAAAGTGACAAAATAAAATAAACCAAAATAAAATGGATAAATCTCCTGCCTCTATCTGTACATTATAAGCAGATATTCCATAAAATATATTTATCAGCATTGTGACCAGCTATAAAACGTCAGTGCAGAATGTTTATGTACTGTAGCATAGTAAAATTGTCCCCCTGTTAACTCTAAATCAGCTTCTGAACAGGTATCGGTGCTTCTTCATCTGCAGCCTAGCTCAAAGGGAAACGGCTTTTGTGATGTCTGGAATAGCCTTTTGGCAATGAAGGATGTCACAGTTGAATTGTGACTTCCTATAAAGGTAAAAATTGCTGGATTTGGTCTAAATAAATCTTAGGGACAGATCACAGTATTATTTACCTTTTGGGTTTTAAAAGCTGGTTAAATTTTAAGTGAACAACTCAAGATCTGTACACTTCACTTTGATTAATATAGTGTGTCATCTACACACTGCAGCACATTAATTCATGCTGTTATCTCATCAGATCTCATAAACAATATAGTGCCAGGACTTGTCAGCATCAGTACGCCTTCACCACATGGTCTGGGTGACTGTCAACCACGTCCAAACATCTGAATTAGCTTCGGCCAAATGCAAGTATTCCCCCAGCAAAGCATAATCCACATATTACTGTCTCTTCATTATTTCCTAACTCAATCGATACTTAGGATGCATCCCATACTGATCTGATGGAAAAATAATAGATTATGGGGTTCCCTCTCTCAAGTAAAAACTAAAATATTAGAGATCAGATCAAACAAAACTCCTCTATGTAACATAATATTCTTTGTGGTCCTGAACTGGTTTTTGGCAGCACCGTGTATTCGCCGGCATCCTCCATGTCTCTCATCAGGAAAACTAAAATTCAGCAGTAAAGGAAGCAATCTGTGTAACACAGTTACATAAACACCGGTTTCACAAAAACAAGTTAAATAAAATGCTCTGTAATGCCACATTAGCCGACAACAGATAAACTTCTAGTAGCAGATCCAAATGCAAACTGACACCTCAGTTTGTACTGTACATCAAACCCTTCAAGGTTTTGCATCCATTATTCTGTGGGAAAGAAGAGTCAATTTTTTTAAATTGAATAAAAAAATTCCCCTTTCTTTTGCAACAATTTGAACTAGTAATTCTGAACCAATACCTTACCTATTACAACTGTGGCAAACTGGTAATGGAGCCTTGATTCAAAAAATTATTTAGAAGCTCAGGTTCCACTAAAATCCATTGAACGTAATCCTGCATTTTTAGACACACTTACAACAGAAATCACATTTAAATATTATATGATCACAATTTAATATATGCACCACTTTTCACAAAATAGCATCCTCCACTGTATCTAGTAACTGCTGCTGAAGAAAGAGTTATAGTAGAGGGCGACAGACCTAGCACGTTGCTTTTCTGGCCAATTAAAAAAAATTATCAGTTTTTCTCCAAAATACTGTGTAGTTAAACAAATAATAAAAAAATCCAAGTTTCACTTGAGAATGCAAAGGATCACATCAGGAGTTCAGACTACACTCAAAAGGTGATGGTTTAGTGAATAAGAATTATCTTTTGTCGATTTAAAACATATGAAGGTTGCTTTTTTCAGTCATCTAATTTTTTCCGGTACTAATTTCCAGCTTTAACAGTCTCTCCTTTTCTTGTCGTTCTCCCCCCCCCCGCCCTTTTTATGAGGAACAATATCTTGCTACTCTCTCTTCTTCAAGTCTCTAGGGTTAGAAGTTATTTTAAGCCATATATCCTCAAGTATTTTTGTAGCGCTGTATGATAAAGAAAGCTTCTTTTTCTATAACGGTCACAGGAAGTCCACTAACAAGAGAAAGTGTTGTTCTGTGTTAATAGTATGAACAGCCAGGCACCTTTGATTTAAAGCGAAAGTTAGTATTTCAGAATTAATATCTTCCTTTTCAATGAAGCTTGCCATTGACAACACATCCATTCGTTTCCGTGTCTTAAAATGGAGTTCTGACTATTTTAAACCCAGTCCCGCTAGGTGCTGCCCAGCTCAGTTAAGACAATACATGAACCACCTTCCTTAGCTAAGTTCACAAACAATTAGCGCTCCTTTGTACCTTCACTGGTTTCCTCTCAGAACTATATTTGGGGACAACACAGCAAGATTTACACAGCCCTTAAGTGCAGTGAGGTACAGCCAAGAAGCCCTACCGCATCACTGAAAATAGGGCTGACACCACCACCGACTCTTGTACAGTGAAAACAGAATGTTTCTATTAAATATTTAATGACAAAATAACATTAAAATGGAAAAGGTTATGTTAACATAACCCAATATTTTGGAACTTCCTGTTGATTTTCAAAGACTTTATAGCAATAGGGTAGGTTTGTTTTAACGCAAAGCGTAGATAGTTAAAAGATTCCATTTCAAATACAAAAATAAATTGCAGTCATAATTAAAATAATAAAAAAATTAAAAAGTCAGAATCAGTGGTATTATCCTTCTCTCTCTTTCCCTAAGCCTTTCTTATATACATATAAACAAACACAGCATGAAACCATGCATGACACAGTTACACAAGACATCTATTTTTAATGAAGACAACAAGTTCTGACCCAAAACCACATGATCTAGAAGTAACAGTTTGGGTAAGCAGGTTTAGAAAGCCTAGTTTTTAAAGGAAGCTAAACTAAGGAAAAGCTCTGGCTTTGCAAAGCCTTTCATCACCTTTAGTACCTTAGGTAAGAGCAGATACATGGTTATTACTAGCCCTGTTACAGATTCGGGGCCCAGTCCTCAGTACAGGTAGTGGTTTATAAAAGCCGAGCCTCTGGGCAGGGGCTGAAAAGAACTGAAAACACTTAAACAAAAAAACCCAGAAAAACCCAAACCAAACCCCCCAAATTCAGGGTATAGACACCAAAGACATGCACTTCAGAGCAACCACAATTACATTTTTTTCCACTTTGACAAGCAGTGAAAAGCTTTCTTTCCTAGTTGAACAAAGCTTTCTACTCTGCTTTAAACAAATTGCTGCATTTGTTTTTCAGTCTCAGAAGGCATCACTTGGGTGCTGCTTACTAAAGTAAGAGCAATAATTTCCCACCTTTTTAGTGGTGGGAATAACGTTCCCATGACGCGAGAACTTGTGCAGGACAACAGAGATAAGTGTTCAAATCCCCCCTCCAGCCCGGAGGCCCGAAGGTGCGTTTCCCACCAAGAGCCTCAGCCACGCGGCGTGCGGGTATTTACAGGGACACAAGCGACTCCACCAAAGCCGTACTGTTTTGCAGAGGCACAAGGCAAGCACGGCAGGTACGCTGTCAGGCTCTAGAGCGTTTCCCATGCCTTTTCTTCCTGTCCTAATTAAAATTTTATGCGACCTTTTCACAGCAAAGACCATCCACTACACCCAAGCAGGCAGAAATAACCCACTGGTATTTCAGGGCATGATCTTCTCCCGAGAGACTGAAGTTGAGCACTCCCAGTTCTAGACCAGTATTTTAACCAGCAGGATCTTACGGAAAGTGAATGTGATTGTCATCTTTTTTTTGAGCTGAACTAAAAAAGTGAAGAGAAAAGTCTGCATATCACTCTGCTTTTCTAGTCACTTGGATTTTTTACAGTGTTAATTATCTTTGTTTGGCCTTCTTTGGGAAATTCGCTCTGAGAGTCTCAGACAGATTCACCTCAAAGTCCTTTTGACTGACAGCCCCCTTAAAAAATGAAACCAGGAGGCCAACCAGCTCAGATTGTCACCAAGTCAGCTGTGTCTGGTGTGATGTAGCACAAAATGAGCATTGCAAGGTTATACTAACTGACTAGATAGTTATTATGAATTTAAAAAAAATCATCTTCCTCTGACTACGCAGGTGTATCTTGTTCTCTTCCTTTATTTTTTTTTTTCTTTTGCAAGGGAATCATTTGACTAAGTGGCCATTCAAGGTTTGCAAGCATATAGGAGTAGGTAATTAGACTGGTGTTTACTTTCTAGCTTGAATATAGTTTATATATTGAACTAGTTAAGGTAAAATAAGATACAAATGCTAATTTTGAGAACAAGAGGAATTACATAGGGAGAAAGAGCAGCTGGATGTTGGTCAAAATGCTGAAGTACATCTAATGTTCGCAGACTGAAAGCAATCACATCATCAAGGTCTGTCATAAGTGCTCGTGCTGGAGAAACCCCTTTGTTTCTTATTTTCATTTGAAAAAGTCTCATCTGTCACATTTTCTGTCTTTCTTTTCTTATGAGTACTCATAAATTCTGAGCTGCAATACAGCTTAGACCTTCAGCACTCGCAGCACGCTTCTGTGACCTTTTCAGTCACACAATTAGACTGATGAATTAATCCAGAGGACAATATTACAACATGAAGTATTAAGACAGGCATATAAAGTGGTAATTCACGTACAAATTGTTAAATCTATTAATTCAGTTCAGTTATTGAATCTGACTTTAGGATTCTTCAGGCTTGTAAAATGCTGAGTTACATAACCAACTTATATCAATAAACATACAGATGATTATTGCTTTTAAAAAAAAAAAAAAACCACCATGTTACCTGCAGTACCAGTCCAGTACCAAAATGCTTTATGCTCAATGTAGATCAGAATCAAACATCCAGACATGACCTGACCTAGAATCACCTAATTCCCAAACCTACAGCCAGCAATGGAGCTATGTTTCAGCAGTAACAAAATCACCAATAATATGTTAAGATAGATTTTAAAATAACTTAATTAATAAATACCACTCATACTGAGGAATGAGAATTGGCACCTAATCCGTTCAAGGCCCTAGAAAGGTCTGGGTGCTCTAAGCCTTTGCTCCATTTCAACAGCATAGTCAGAAACAGTACTAAATTTATTATGCAGGGCAAAAAAATTAGCTCTCCAAAGGTTTCTTATGAGGTATATCATAAGTCAGTTGCATTTATTTAACTACCACATTTTCAGGAATGTTAAGCTTATGATCTCCATGATTAATAGCAATATGCATACAAAATACAAAGAAAGGAACTTAACTGCATTGTCCCTGAAGAATTGCTGGCTTTACCAGACAATTAAGAAGTTCTGCATTTTTTCCTTATGATTACCTGTACACAAAAATATGATCTTTATTATGGTCTTTTTCCATCAAGACTTCTGCAATACATAATAGAAGATAGAAGAGGACAGAGCAGAACAATCCAAGGAAATGATAGTACATACAACGCAACAGAGCACAGTGACATGCTTTGAGTATTCCAAAAAGAAGGCTAAAATATTATATTATTCTGATAACTACTTTTAACTTCACACAGAGCTCCAAGAAAGGAGAGTACTTCAGATACGCATCCCATCTTTACATATCACTTACAGTAAACTTACTGTTCGTTAAGAGATATAACTGCATTTATTAGTCTTTTAAAACATAAATTCTAACAAGGATGTTTGAAATATTTCCCCACTCATTCTGCATAAATCTACAATCTGAATATATTTAATATGCTGACATACAGTTTGCAGATTTACCCATAATTAAGACAGTCTGATACATCCATTATTTTATTGGGTATTTTCATACACATTCGGCTATTTTGGAGACCTACACTAATTGTACAGTTTTGCTTAAATTTAAAAAAAAATAACAACCTTTATTTGAAAAGCTTCAATACATACACACTATTGTGGGACTTGATACGCATTATACTTGGGTCTTCTTAGAAGACGGCAAAGATTTGCTCTGCATTGACCATGCGTTTGCTGTGGTGGGCTAGGCTTGCTTTCTCGCCACGGTTTGGGAATGCTGACTCCCTCTCTGGTCCTCTGCACGAAGAGCCAGGGCCCTCTCCAGAGCCAGGGCAAAGGCAGAAACTGCTCCGTGAAAGACTAATGTGTACCAAAATTAGGAACTGCAGGAAAAGCAGCCTTAGAGTGATACAAGAAAACAGAGAGGCCTGGGATTTGCCTGGTAAAGTGGCCTGGGCTGGGGTTTGAAGGATGATAAAAGACAAGTTTAGCGCATGTCAGTGGAATAGGGCAGAAAGGCCCATGCCTGAAAGAGGAGGCAGAAATACATCTCACTACACCACAGTCCCCCCCACCCCAGCCTGGTTCAGAGCCCTTTTTTCCACCTTCTCCATAAGGGATTTCCCGAGAATCCAGAATTGACTTAAACCAAACCTTCCAAAAATTACATTTCTAGCATATCTTATAAATCACCTGGAAACTATAGAGAAGAGTTGATTGGGGAAAGAGGTGCAAATGAGGTCAATAAAACAAACCTGGAACATAAAATACCATATGAAAGACTACTATTTGAACAGTATACATTGTATAGTGGTTCTATGAAATGCTTAGATCTTTGCATTTTTCCTGTCCCAAAGAAAATCATTTCCAGATTTCAGCAATTCAGGTTGTTGAAGGTTAGTTCTTTTCAAAAAGCTATTGCTGCAAGATGCAGCTCACACATTATAACAGAGATTAAGCCATTGTTATCCTTATTGAATAGTTTCTTGCTTCAGGGAAGACACTTGAAATTCTTAGTTTTCAAGCATTACTTAAATTGGTGATAAAAGGCATTTAATTTTACCCACACCAGAACATAAGATTTTAGAATCTCTAAACATAAGCATCTATGTAGCTGGAGGTATGCATTATTTAACCACAACAGTAGCTCCCATTAAAACTTAACTCCATTTTTCAGCTCTCTCAAAACATCTGCTTCTCATGGTATCTGTTTTTGTAATTATAATAAACCAAATTTCTCTAGCAATGCTCCTTTAGTTGCAAAAACAACAGGATTATAGGATTTCTTCATAGCTTTGATAAACTAAACTTTACAGCAACAGAAATAGTAGAATTTTTTTTATTTCAAACCCATTGCTTTAAAAGTTAATGCTACAACACTTGATTTGGTTACCATAATGCTATAATTTTAAACAAAACTCTGGCAAGCATGTTTTTACACAGGTTCAAAAATAACAACTTCTTTCCCCTAATTTAAGAGATACTGTAAAATTAATACATGACAAGTCACAAGTGTAGTTTAAAAACTGTACATATACCAAGGATGCATAGGATATAGGTGTCAAGGTACTGAAAGATTTGCAGCAGTTTTTAAACACTTAATGGCAAAAAACTATTTGAAAGGGATTTAACACTTTCAGAACAGGCATTATAAGTGATTATTATAGATTTTGGTACTGATGCTTCAGATTAGCAGGTTTGTCAGCTTGCCAAAAATTTAAAACAAAGTATGACGCTGGTCTTACGACTAATGACAGTTTCTCTGTGTCCCACGTAGAAGATTCCTGAAGATACAGCCAGGTCTGCTTTTTTTCCCCAAACCAGATTTACAGCAAAAGTTTTGTCTGTCAGACTTTATCTCACATGATACCAACAGGCTTTGGAGAGCTCGCTGGCATGGGCCAGCAAGACAGAATAGGAACTTAAACTAATTTAATCACAAACATTTGAACCTATGGGACAAAGATTCACTTATTGCATTCTTTCATACCAACAAGTATCACACAGGACCTATCATAATAAGCAAGTACCAAAGGCATGTCTTCAATCTAGACAAAATCACTATAAAACATAAATACGTCTTTCAAACATTTGTTTTGATTGTTTATTCTGATCTGTGATAGAGTAAGTGTCAACAAATACTCAAGATGGAAACAGTCATTGTCCTCTTAAATTTTATTGACAGCTGTCAAAAAATGGTATATGTTAATATTTTAAAAAAATTATCGGCCATTATTATTTTCCTCCTGATTGTTAAAGCAGAGGTTTAGATATTACCCTTAGACAGAGATTCTGAACATTCTCTGGCACAAAAAACTGCATGATTTTGCAAGTCAGTATCACCAGAGGAGAGTTGAAATTGCTGGTCTTAAGCAAGTATTTAAGAATGATCCTTCAAGGATACTTGTACCTCAGCTTTCTTTTTCTGCCAGACCACATAAGCTGATACCAGAGGAAGGTTGGGTCGAGGCAAAGCACATATTTGAGAAATATTTAGTTGGATTTAGCCAATTGCAATCCAGATCAGAAATGCTTCAAACACATTCACACCATGGAACAAAATGAGGAGAAGGATAGGAGTAAGACGACATACATGATAGGAAACACATCCACATGGCTGTCGGCATATTCCAGTGCCCCTGGACCCAATCTTCAGTGACCACAACCTAACGGGCAGACTCACATCTACATTGGATGGAAATTTCCTGTCAGCATCTTTTAGGCAAAAACTTGAGTTTTGATGAAGGCAGAATACATGCAAGTGTTTGATAAAAGATCTTGAAATATAAAGCTGATTGAACTTTTTCAAATGCAAGTAGTTTAACCACACTTTCATTTCTTTATTTTTTTAAACAGCATTTCAAATTGACTGTACATCTTTTAATCCTCGCAAATTGAGCTCCATCATTTCCTTCATCCCTGCTTTTGATTGGTAAATAAGGTTCCATCTGGGCTATAAAAGCAGATGAGGGCACAGTAAGAGTGAATGCTTCCAGCACTCAATTGCCTTGAAATGTGCTCTGTTCTCGGAACACTCTGGACCCAAGCAGATAAGAAACTGGCGGAGATAATACTCATATTATTTCCTTCTACTATGCTTTTCTATTTCCATCCTGGGCCTTATTCCCCAAGTCACAAATTAATTCTATTTCTTTTCTTTTTCATTTTATAGTCAAACCTGCTATTTGGATTTAAATTGTCAACCTTCCTAAGGTATCGTGGTAAATATCACATATGCCATATGGTGATACTAAGCTTTAAGAGCCCGTGCAATCTGCTCATTAAGCGTATTAACACATACAAACGTATGACAAAAAGAAACCACTGTCTGCACTATGCTGGTTAAAGAGGCAAAGGTGTACGTTTCCATAACTGTTTGGCTCACTGAGGCTAAATCCACATACGCTAAAGCTTAGAAATATTGTAGTCACATTGGGGGGATAATAAGATACATTAACAGATTTGGGGGACAAGAATCAAATATATGTACTGCCTGGTCAGTAGATGTGATGAACAGAAGATGTGCAGTAAATTTCATATGTTGGACTGAGACTGAAAACAGAGTATTACTAAGAGAAGCCCTCTGCTTGGCCTCTCTCCCTCCTCCCACCAGGATCAGCCAGCCACCTCTCCAATGGAACTGAAACGAAATAGGGTAAGTGGACAATTTGGGTTATTACTATATTAAGTCATTACCTAGTTGTTATCTCAAGTTCATATCTCTTCTTTCCAGTAAAGTCCCTGTTAGAATAGCTGAACTGAACTCTAGTCTCTCAGATCTTCAGAACACTGAGGTAGCACACGCACGCACACCTACCAGGTCTGAACCAGAGGAAACACTTTCAAAATTGCAACCAGCATAAGGAATCGCACAGAATTTGCTTCTGAACCAGAAACATCACAGTGGGAGTCAACATGGGGAGCCACCAGAGCTGGGATGGAGCATCAACTGACTTCAATATCCCAATAGGTTGGTACTGCCTATTTCCCTGCCTCAAGGCCTCCAGCTCCAAATGGATTTCATAATTTGAAGATTTCCTAAATCCTTTGATACTTTTCTCTACCTTCTGTGTTGACGTGAGTGAACAACCTCTTAAATCTGCCTGATTTGCTAAGTGTGAATGAAATTGCAATATATTACTTTTAAAACCACTAGTGTCTTTTTTAAAATTTTAAATTATCTATTTATATGAAAAACACTAAATCAGTTGGAAGTTAAGCCAGGACTTGTTCTGTGTATGGGGACAGAAGAAGTCCGTCTTTTTCTCCTGCAGCAGTCACAAAAATCTTCAGGCCTCTCTACACAGAGCTGTCAGAAAGCTGGTTTTACCTATGCAAGCATGAAACCTGCTGCTGCCCTGTCAACAAGGGCCATCAGGGGACCAAGGACCACCACTCCACAAGGGAGAGACTGTCCTCTTCTCGCCACTGCTACCGGTGACACGCTCCTGTGTCTCAGTAACATGGCCAGCCAGCGCTGTGAGGAGGGAAGTGGTCAGGCACTCTGCTGCCCAAGGTGCTCTTCCAAGTATTCTCCAGGGGCGGGGAGGGAAGAGGGGGAAGATACCCGACCAGGTGGAAAGGCCCCATGGTCCCTGTCTTGCACAGGGGCTGCAAAACTAAAACTGCACAAGTTTGTGTGAAGACTACCTAGAGATTAATGAACAGTCGTTTCCTCATACAAGCCAATACGTTAAAGTTAAGGTCGGGGGGAGGTGGAGTTGCCATTTACTGGAAAGTTGAATAGATGGTAAGTTAAGTTTGTACCAAATTGTTACCAGCTGTTGAAAACTATTTTTGGTTTTTTTTTTTTTTTTTTTAAAAAAGCTTAAACCAATATTAAAGATAAAAACAAGATAAAAATGGATATGTAGTCTTTCACATTCTAGTGAAGAAAATTATTTTGTACAGCAAGTATTGAGATCAATTAAAATCCTTTACTTCAGATATAATTAACAAGCCTTACAAGCATAAAGTGATTTAATTTCCCGTATCAAACCAAATGTTGTTTTCTGTCAGTAAAGGAGGACTATCCTCTTACAGGACAGCACATTAATAATTCATCGTTGTTGCACTTTCAAACAGATGGGACTCAATGAAAACTTTTAATGAAAACAGCATTAACCTACATCCAGCATGTAGAATCTTTAAAAGAATAGTATTTTCTTTAACAGTGCAGTTTTTTCATTACACAATTTCCTAATTAGAGTTAAATTGTTACATTACCAAAAAAACCCCAGTCCTTACACTGGGTGAAAAGCATGCAGAAGGACCTAATACAGTTGAATAAAGTAAAAATAAACAAACCCAAGACCCACCCCTTCAGGAAATAACTACCAAACAACTTTATGATAGCAGTTTGTGCTTACTAATATTTACCCCTGTATTTGAATTGACTTTAATAAGCTTTTTCCATATGAGGCTCAATTAGTCTGGCAAGTGACACGAACATGCTAGGCTTTCTCTCCCTAGCATAGGAGAGTAGAAAATTAGCATTTAAGCCTCGCACAATAAGATGATTCAGATCTAAGTCACTTACTACGCCGCAGTGCAGAACAACGAGGCTGTAAAACCAAAGCTATTGCAGCTCAGTTACGGCCAGGGAGATAAGCCTTTTTTCTTCCCCCTGCCTCCTTTTTTTTTCTTTGCCCTCCCCCTTTAAGATTTCAAAGGAGAGAAATAAAATAGGGGGGTCATTACTCAAGTTCAATAAGGCTAAAAAAGCAGTGAGAAAGAAGTCATTTATTGTCTGATCCTAGGTATATCTGAAGTCAATAGGAATTTATTGACCATAAATATTTTCTCTTCATAGCTTCCCACATCAGCAGCAGCACTACTGGCTTCTAATTATTTTGTATTTTTTAAAAACTTTCACTTAGGAAAACTTAGGAGATCTGCCAATATAGGTAGCAAACAAGCAGAACAATTCTACAACACATGACAAAAAAAATCTGTAATGTGTCTATATTAACAATCCAAATATGAAAAAGCCCCTCCCTTTAGTTTTATAAGTGATATTCACCACAACAACACATCATGGTATGGAAACACTTTTCCCTCCTGAATGTTTTGTAATTTCTAGCAAGCAACCTTTGCTCTTATTAAGCACGTTCATATGCCCCAGGAGTTGCCTGGTGTTACTTTCAGCGTGCCCATGCACATGGCAGAACTGCACTGATACACATGTAAACTGTTTCAAAGACTGAGGGGGTTTGATGCTGCAAGGTGCTGAATAGACTGACTGTGATCCAAGGACATATATAACTACAAATGCACACATAGTCATAGGCAAGATTAATGGAATTTCCTGTGTATAGTTACATCCACGTTCTGATGCCTTGTTGGCTATAGAGCTCACATTAAGCACATTATAAGAGCAAGTTCATGCAACATGGAATCTTGCTTACGCAAAAGGGGTGAAAATATCACAACAGGTATCCCTTTCTCCCTGAGCAGTTAACAGAGATACTAGTAGTAAAAAAATATTCATATTATTCTCCATTACCTAGGATGCCTGCATTGTACATCTCCATTCTACATCCAATTAATATAATGCAACAAGAAAAAACCTTAATGAAAACAATTTGCATTTACACCAGACCAAACAGCAGTCTATTTGCTCTCATCTCCACAACAGCTAACTTAGGAAAGGGCAAGTTTTACAACTCTAATGGAAATTCAGTGGAAGAAGTTATTTGGAACAGGGAGAAAAAGGGTGAAGAAGAGAGGAGGAATATAGCTTTTAAGGACATGCTGAAAATGCCAGCCAATATCACACGTTATTCTCTTTAAATAAAGTCCATATTAAATACAAAAAAGTGCCTACTTTCTGTCTGGTTCTTGACATGTCCCACAACTCATAAGTTTTATTATATTGCATTAGGAGAATTATGTGCCCTAAGAAACTACAGAAATATATCATAAATGTGCTTTTAGTTAGTTAGAAAGTATTTTCAATACAGAATCTATAACATATTTCCTTTTAGATTTTGCTATATAACGTAACAATGCATTTATAGGAGTTTTGCAACAGAACTTCCTAATTGCTACTCTAGAAATAAGCCTCAAAGCTCTGAATATCCCATCTCAAAATAAAGTTCTGGTTCTTTGCTTTGAAGACTATGATACTCAATCTATGTTTCTAAAGAAAAACTTGTAGAGAATGTGTTGACGTAGTCTTCTGGATAAGTTTTTCCTCTTCTAAAAATATTACCCATGTGTATTTTTTTGACAGGGTCCAGAAACAACCAACAACTCCCTTTATAGGGCTCCATCATAATGCAACCTCAAAGAACAATAAATTAACAAATCTGTTGCCAAAAATTAAGAGTTGTTTGTTTCCTAGTATCTCCCAGATGGAAAACACTTTTGTAAATCATTGCAAGTGAAATTAGGCAGCTTGTTAGTGAAGCCTAATCATTCATTAGCATTTTAAATTCCTGCAAAGGAACAAAATACTTCAGTATCTGACTGCCTGAATATTAACAGCTGATGTTTTTTGTTTACATGTAAATATCTGAAGTCTGTATCAGAAGCTAGCTAAAGAACACTGGGTAAAACTTTTTGCTTTTTCAAAAGTTCTTAGAGCTCACAATATTCCTCTTTTCTGATGCTTTTTATTGTTCTTTCCTCTCACCCTTTTGATTATTTTCAACATCACATCTATTTTACTTGCATAAGAGAAAAAATTACAACTCTGCCCATGGCAAGATCTTTTTGTTTTCCTTTGACGTAGATCTCAGTATTTGCTATGAACAAGTAAGCTTCTTCCAATATACTTATCCAAAATTGGCAAATTTAGATAGCTGAATTTGTGTTATAGACACTCCATACATTAGCTCAACATTACACTACAAATCCATACACAAAGAGATAGGGAGAGGACAGAATTATGGATAAACATATCAGATGTTTATTAATAAACCGTTATGACCTGTTGTTCTGATTTAATAGCAGGAAGTAAATGAGATTCAGACAATCAAGACTGAACTGAATCTAATACTAGATTCTCATCTAGTTAAATGAAGAACTGCAGCACATAAAGCAAGTAGGTTAAGCATCCTCATAGAGAAACTAAGGAAAAAAAATGAACTAGACTGTTCTCTGTGCAACAATTACAGAGACTTCGAAAAAAGCCGAGATCATAGAAAGATCCTGAAAGACCTTCCCAGAATTTGAAATCTTTGCCAGATCATCTAAATTACAGGTCTCGGTGACTTTGGCATCTGATATCTGTGGGCAAGCTATGCACTTATATTATTCTCCACTTTATGCTGCTCACTGAGGAAGGGAAAAAAGCTTTCAGCATCGCAGTCATGTGCGGATTTAGCTGGTGGGGTACAAGCCAATACGCTGTTACTGAGTCAATTACGTGCTATTTTTGCTGCTTTTACTGCAGAAGAGGGTATCCTACAAGACAGGCAAAACACACATCTCAAACCATTACAGACCTATCAGGTAGAAACTGAAAGACAGAACCTTTTGCCCTGTGTCTACTGTGCCATTAAGTTTCAGAGGAATGATAAGTTACTGATCAGTCTCAAAATGTACCAGAAGCTGATCAGTAGACTCCAACTTCTACAAATTGACTCAGAGATTTCTAAAAGTCAAAGTGTGAATTTCAACAAAGGTTTAAAGAAAGGTTTAAATCATGAATGAAACAAATAAAACACTTTCTTGCCTTCAGCTTCCTAACTTTTCAGACTTTTGCTTACAGGTTTTGAGATAATTATGTTAAAAAAAAAAGTCACAGCAACAGCGTGAACTCACATAACACTGCTAGCAATCTCCTGGAAGTATGAAATGCTACAACAAAATGTATAGACAATAACACAACATATCACCTTCGGGCTCTGTGAGCAGTCTTCATTTCAAGAGCGTTTTCAAAGCGCCAATACCATAATGCCAAGTACTAATAAGCTGGGCAGGCAGGCTCTCACCATGCTAATTAACTCACCTATGGGGTTCTAGCTACAGCCCACACGCACAATTCCAAAAGCTTTTCTCTCTCCCCTCCTACTCCTTTGTCTAATATTTTTCACTATAATCACACTCAGGAAGAAAATTATGAAGCCCAGCACGACAAGTGTGTCTTGCCTCAGCTAAAACTATTAAGAAATAATAAAAAGCAAGATCGAGAGGCATGGATATAGAAGGGCTTTTGCCCTTACAGCAACAGAAAAATAAGTTAAACCATTGAAGGCCATTTGATGAGGAAAATGCATGCTTTTGATTTTTCTGGGTGAGAGTTTCAAGGAGTTCCACAGCTCATTTGCTGCAGAGGTCAAATCCAATCCATGAAATTTCCTCCAAACATACAGTCTTTTTACTACAGCCATACACGACAGTCATCTCCCTCCTGCCCATCTACAGAAGACTAATCACTCCAGGGTGCAGCTTAATATAAATGGCTGTAACTAGGACTTTGCACAGCAAGAGCAATAAGAGCCATCCCCAAAGTGCCCACAATGAATTCTATTCTCAGATTTCCCCAAGGAAGCTCTTTAAATCAGGCTTGTCTACACATGGCTCATAGTTCATTTCCAGTCTCTGCTTCCCAACAGGCGTGTGTTCAAGATGTATTGTACAGCTTTCTCAACTGCTTACTTCCCCACTTTATCGTACAAGGACGTGAAAGTGGCTAACTTCCATAAACTGGAAAGGGGGATAATCTGGAAACGTGTGTTAATTTGGTAATTGGACTTCTATAGAAGATCAGAAGGCATATGAGAAGCCTTTCAGCTCTCAGGTCCTATCTGTCCATTTTCTGAGTGTTAGAGGAAGAACCCCATACAAATTCTCTAGCAAACAGAAATAGATACCCTAACTACAGCAAAATCTTTCTTTGAAAACTGAAAATAAACTTTAGAGAAAAAACTCAAAACCCCAGGCTGAAGAGCTCCATTCCTTTCCCCTTTATTTTGGTTCCTTTCCTGCAACAAATTTCAGTCCACGCAACTACACAGATCCAAATGAGCAGAATTCATCACTATAGAGGACAGAATAATAATAATAATAAAAAAAAGTAAGCTCTCTTACCTCCGAGGAGCATTTCCTTTTGACTGCTCTGGGTTTCCTCCAGACGAAGTTGCAACTAGCAGTTCTTTGTTGATAGATACTGACTACAGATCATGTGAATCAGCATGGGCACATCTCATTTATAGCTTTATGAAGCATCACAGAGTAGCAGAATTATTACACAGCATCTGGAAAGTGAATTGAAAAAGTATTCCTTCTGAATAACTTTCATATCTTGTTTTAGTGTTTCAGAGAAAATTACCAACAATGGGATGCCACTAATTATTACATTATCAACATTAGTTAGTGAGACTAGTTTATTATTATAGTTTAAGATTTGTGTGGAAGATAGTGGGGCTGAAGGCAAAAAGAGGCAGTTTTAGTCAACTTATAAACCTGAACTTCAGGGAGCAGTTCCTGCAAAAGCAGTTGCCTTCCGGAATGCCAAGAGGCATTTCTCCTACTGTCTTTTATAACTGAAGTCCTGCAGATCACTCTAAGGTGGCTTGCAAGAGGCAAATAAAGAAAATGTCTGGTCAAGAGACTTAAATGCTCTACAAGAAGCACTTGTATGGACTCCATTACAGGACTTTAAATAGAGCATGCAGAAATCAAAAGATGGTAACGGATACAGTGTCTCCTACTCAAACAGATTTTTCTCCTAATATAGACAAAAAATGCTTGTAAGTATTTTAATACCACAGATTTCCACTTATTAAACACAGCATTTAGTGAGACAATACTATTGCTAAAGTTCTGAAGATCAAAGTGTAGATCATTAGCATGAATCCATTTCGGTTGTGTTTGAAAAAGCATGAACTCGTATAAATCATTAATAAAGGGCACCTTTACATCTCTTCCCACAACTCCTTCACACTACTTAGTTCTTTTCCAGATGTAAGAAGTATTGACTTCAGCTAAAGACTCTGCTCATTAAGGATCTCAGTTCAGCTCCCAGCTAAGCTACCTTAATTACATTAGGGACCAAACACTCTGAAATTGTACTACTGTTATATTCTACTTAAATGGAAAAAAACTAAATAAAAAGGTATCTTTCTTCGGCTTTGCGTGCTCACAGGGCTTTGTTTTTTTACAGAAATTCTCAGAGCAGTTTTACATTCAAATTGTTATGAAAGTAGAAGAAACTCAAACCAATGCAGACTGACCTGAAGGTAAATTTAAAAAAAAAAAGTTTTGAAGATGATTGTGGGTTTCCTGCTTAGGATCACAAAATTAAACTAGCCACAAAAGTCTCATCTCACAAAGGCCAAATACAGCTACTCAGTTAAACGATAAAACGTATTTGGACAGTATATAAGAGATATAAGCACCACAGACTTTATAGGGGTAAAAACTGGAAAACCCAAAGATAAACTCAAATTTAGTCAGAAAGGATGAGTTCTCAAAGAAAACATAACTGTTGGTCTCTTCACTGCTGCTTTAATGAATCTCTGCATTGCTTTGCTGAACAGTAACTATTCATTAATACAACATAACTAACAATGCAAACAGTACTTTCTTATCAGAAACAATATGAGATCAATTCTTTCCTTGAAGACTTAAAATTTCTTATTCTACCCATGGGTACTTTTTATTTAAGTAAAATTAGAGTCCTTATTTATGTTGTTCAAAGAATTGTTGTTGTATCTAGTTAAATCACGTTAGTGTAACGCTAATATAACATGTTCTTGTCAGACTTCTATATTTTTATAGGAAGAGATGTCAAAAAAAAAATCGTGACAATAGTAAATCCAAAAAGGCAAAAGAAGTCAGTGTATTTTCTTCTCCATATCCAGTTTCAGTAGCAGAGTTATTGCCTGGCTGGAGTATGTTTATGATTCAATACATTTCAAAACCACTTTCAGAGCATATAAAAATAGTATTATAAAAATAATTTGTCCTTGAGTTTAATTTTATATCTAGAACATAATGGAATATTTAATATTTATCAAGTCAACTCCACAAAGTTACTTCATACTGTTCAAATGGGGAAAAAAGGGGACAAGTGCATATTTACATTGGATGGCACAAGACTATAGGTATATATCCAACTCAGTTGTAAGAGCTCACAAAAAACCCAAACAAAACACAAAACTATAAACAAAAAAACCTCTAGCCATGCCTTATTTATTGTACTTAGGGGCTGCTCACTGAGAATCATGAAGGAGCCGTACTACTCCCAGCACACAAGGTGAGTCTGCAGTCTGAAAGAGCGTTACATCATACTGTGTGACCAGAGAGACTTCACCCATTCCATCAAATAGAATTTTCTGAAGTCAAAACTGTTCTTAGATGTGCCAAAATAAATATTCTTTTAGTGCCTAAACAGGCTTTAAATCAGCCTACTAGAAAGTAATCCTCCATCCCACAGGCAAGCTATATAAGTCAAAATGTAAAAGGCGTAAGTCATGGTAATTCTACTTTAAGATTCTGCAATTCTTATCCAGACAAGCTTATTCCCTCAAGCGAACAAGTGCCCTGAAACCCTGCCCATGAGGCACAGTGGAGTGTTCCAACTGGCAATGAGTCCTCAGCACCAAGAAAGGGTGTTTTAATATTAAAAGCAAACACTTTACACGCATCTAAGATACACACAAATACAGAATTCTGTATACGTATAAATGAGAGTCCTCTTTTCAGTTCTTCTTGGTTAAACCAAACAGCATTTCCTACTTTTTTTTTTTTTTTTTTTTTTTTTTTTTTCCCCATGAGGAGCATTTGAATAGATGCCAGCACAGTTGCACCCACGGAAGCACTCATTCTATCAGAAGCACAGAGCACATTGGCTGGACAGGATGGAAATCAAAGCGATAATGCTCTTTTCTTCCACAACGGCAGCCCTCATTTGGCCAGGTGGTTGAGCAGCACTGACCGCAATCCCCTCCATCAGTTTGATTAGCTGTGAGCCCGCTCACTCCCACCATCCCCTTCAATCGCCTCAGGACATTGACAGAATTGGTGCTTGGGAGATTAGGAACACCAGATTTCTGTTTCAGAAGGGGTAAAAATGGTGACTTTTGGAATGAAGTCATACTGGTGGGTATAATTAGCTAGTAAAGATAACACCAGTGACCTCTGTTATGTTAAAGGGTTCATAAATAATTAAAAAATAAAACGTTTTTAAGTGTCTAGTTAAACATAGGCATCTAAATCCAATTTAGGCACCTAGATACGAAGCTTGATTTTAAAAGGCATCTGTTTATTACCTTTCACAGTACTTTTCACTGATCACTGATTTACATACATTTCCTTACTTAACTTTAAGAATTGTTCTCTTTTAATTCAATGATTTACAGGGGCACCTTTCTGTGCATTAAAGTTTCTGGTTTTATTAGCAAAAATAAGAGGGGATTGCAAGCCACTGCTACAGCAACAGTGTATCAAAAATTCAGAACTGGGGGTGGGGGGAGACCCGGGTCTCCAAGATTACTGTATACCTAAAACCATCTCCACAAAGGGAAATTATCAAAAGGTCAGACATAAAAAGCAGCAATTCATACATACTAATTAGCATCTTGCCAGTGATTGCATGATAACATTTACTGATGCATAATTGAATAGCAAGAAATTAAAAAACAGAGCGTGGGTAGATTTAATAATTAATTCCTCCTACACTAAACAGTTTCTGACTATTTCTTCTAATAAGCACAATTATATATTCTTACTGCTTTTTTCTTTTCTTCTTCCTTTGTGAGTAACAAACTATCAGTCTGTCTTTCTAAAGCTAAAGAGGAGGGGGGACCATTGCAAATAACATAGTAAAAATAATTTTTAACAATTCTGAAATTCTAATACTACTAGGATTCTTTGGTTTATAAAACAATAGTGATTTTAAGTTATCCTATTAGAATTGGCTTATCTTCCCTCAAACCTTCTTCCTGAATTGCACACTTGTAATCCAGTGCATTTATTGATGTGTGTCAGCACACACACACGTCAATAGCCGTCATCCACTATCCCAACAGCTGGGCTGCGGCTAAGGACAGCCCTTCTCCACCTTCACAGGCCTGAGCAGAGAAAAAAAGTATGTTATTCCACAGTTAGGGTTAGTTATGTCAGGATGTAACTATCTGGATTAAAGCACTGATTTGCAAGCAGCCACAGTGAGCTCGTACATCCTTTTGCTGTACGAGGGATAAACGAGATGAACAGCACAAGAAGAGCTGCCAGAAGCAGGGCTGAACACAATGCTTAAAATCACACACTGCTCTAGTAACTAGGGGTATTGCATTATGAGCGCAACAGATCACAGCAACCATTAGCTATAGGGGAAATGTCAAACTATTAAGACAAATCAGAATTTTTTTTTTTTTTTAACTTCAGCCAAATTTTATCTTTTCACAACGTTTTGTTAGACCAATATATTCTGTCGTCCAGCACTGGAACAACGTCGATAGAAAAATCACAACAGCAAGGCACACAATCTTCTAGAAGCCCATATAGAAACAAAATTGCTGCGATGTTTGTCAGAACACATAAAAAATATGCAAGATTCTGATACAGCCCTCCCAGCAGGTGGGTTTCATCCACGGAAAGACTGACGTTTTTTATCAAAAATATATAGGAAAAACAAAACACTCTAAACCCAAACCCCACTCCCCAAGCTTCTAACACACTTTCAAGATCTCAGGAATAGCATTCTTTCTCCATTTAACACTCGCCACCAGCCACCACCACACAACACATATACACCCTCCCAAACATCTCTGCTTCCCGCGCTTCAGAACACACCCAAAGATAAGCGGCAGGGTGAGAGGAGCAGCACTTGAACCACAAAGCCTAGCAGTGTCCTAGAAATCCAAACCTTAGTGGTGTGTCTTTAATTGACGTGAAATAAAATCTGCAAAAACACAGGGCTGAACAAAACCCTTCCCACCAGTTGCACATTCCCCAGCAAGCACCAACCAGCAATCTTGTGTTACACCAGAACATTTGGCACTAAAATTTTCTCCTCCCCATTGCTGGAAATAGAAGCACAAAACATAGGCATGAGCCTTTCAAGAGCAACTAAAAGCCTGAGATACCAAATTTCTAAGCAGTTTATTCACCATGCCCGTGATCGTCTCGCAGACCTCTGGAAAGATACTGCTAGTGGTTCTGGCTTGTCTCTCATATCTCACAGGCAAGCTTTGGTATGAGTTAATTAAAGTAAAGGCACTGCAGAGCCCTCTGGCAGAAAACACATAGGAATGGAAACCCTTCAAAAACCACTTCTTTTCTGGGTTTGGGTAAGGAAGATGGTGGCTGCAAGGGAAAAGTGATATGCAGAAGCCTCTCTCCCACAGTAAAATAATACGTGTACTAGTAGGCAGAACCACATCAAGCTGTTTGTCTATCCAGTCATACCCTGCAGACTTAGTCTAGTGAACCTGGCTAAACAGAAGAAAAAAAAAAGGAATTGTGTTTAAAAAGCTCCCTATTATAATAAAATCCTTCTCTCTTTACTTACAATACTCAAATATAGTAATGCTGCATTCCATATATGCTATACAATTGGTAAAATAAAATCAGCCTAGCTGGCATTAAAGAGCAATTCATAATAATTAGAGTTGTCTGGACACGAGACTGGGAGGACTGGCTGATACACCAGAAGGCTGTGCTGCCATTCAGCGAGACCTGGACAGGCTGGAGCGTTGGGCAGAGAGGAACCTCATGAGGTTCAACATGGGCAAGTGCAGGGTCCTGCACCTGGGGAGGAAAAACCCCATGCACGGGTACAGGCTAGGGGTTGACCTACTGGAAAGCAGCTCTGAGGAAAGGGACCTGGGAGTCCTGGTAGACAACAAATTCACCATGAGCCAGCAATGTGCCCTTGCAGCCAGGAAGGCCAACGGCATCCTGGGGTGCATTAAGAAGAGTGTGGCCAGCAGGTCAAGGGAGGTTCTCCTCCCCCTCTACTCTGCCCTAGTGAGGCCCCATCTGGAGTCCTGCATCCAGTTCTGGGCTCCCCAGTTCAAGAGAGACGAGGAACTACTGGAGAGAGTCCAGCAGAGGACTACGAAGATGATGAGGGGACTGGAGCATCTCTCCTGTGGGGAAAGGCTGAGGGAGCTGGGGCTGTTCAGCCTGAGGAAGAGAAGAGACTGAGAGGGGACCTCATCAACGCTTACCAATATCTCAAGGGCGGGTGTCAAGAGGATGGGGCCAGACTCTTCTCAGTGGTGCCCAGCGACAGAACAAGGGGCAACAGGCACAAACTGGAACACGGGAAGTTCCACCTGAACAGGAGGAAAAACTTCTTCACTGTGAGGGTGACAGAGCCCTGGCACAGGCTGCCCAGGGAGGGTGTGGAGTCTCCTCTGGAGATATTCAAACCCCACCTGGACGCAGTCCTGTGCAGCCTGCTCTGGGTGACCCTGCTCTGGCAGGGGGGTTGGACTAGAGGATTTCCAGAGGTCCCTTCCAACCCCTACCATTCTGTGATTTGGTTTAGAGTTTTGGGGGGTTGGTTTGTTTGGTTTTTTTAAATCATTATCAAGCATCTGCCCCTCCAGAAATTTTATTCCATAGAGGGCATCACATTTTGCATAATAATTTTTTTTTTTTACCTTGCATTTCACCTTCCTGACATGTGACATTAATACATCATTAAAGTGACAGCTCTTTCCAATGATGTATTAGTTTAACAGTTCACATTAGATTGTCCTAGAAAATACGGTACTAAATAAATTAAACTCCAGTAAGGTACTCTGGCCAAGAAGGACTGTCAAGATTGGTTCAACTAACACACAGGATAGAATAGGATCTAGAAACCAAAAAAGTGTCACAGCTTCTAAATATTTGGACCTAGCTGGCTTATATATAGCAGTATGGGCACAGGGTGGGGGGGGAACTGCAGGTGCATCTCTGAAGCAGTATTTTAACAGAGTCAAATGTCTTTCATCTCTTCCATTTTCCTCTTCCTGCTAACACTTGTCTACTAAGTTGGAAGGGTCTGGGATTTTGGGGGGGTTTGTCTGTTTTGAAAAAAAGGAAAGAAAAAAAGGCTTTCCTTCTTATTTGCAGAACCGCTAGCAGACTTTGCAAACTGCTCTGAGTCAAGTACAGTTTTTGAGGCCAAGCACACCCGCGGTCAGAGCAATGCTGTTGCCCCTCTGGTCCCTGAACGGCGACACAAAGGCTCATGCTCGGGCCAAACCAGCTGAGAAATAAGTATTGCTGAGACCACACGTGGCACCATGATATAAAGTACAGCTATGGGAATAACAAAGATCTAGTCAGTAAGGCAGATTGATTACAGGTCAGCCGGGTAAGCTGTTGAAAGGGAGCGACTTCCCACATTTCGGGCACTGTTAGCACAGGCTGTAGCAAACAGCAGCACAGCCTCCTGGATATTTCCTAAATCCTTTTAAACCATAATCTATTGGGAGGTCTTTTTACAGAGTTCAAAGTTGGGAAGTACTTGTATCTTAATTCCTATCCTGTATCAGATTTCATCACTTGGTTGACAAAGCTGCTAAGAAAGCAGAAAATAAAAACACGTCAAATTCATTTATAGGAGTAGTAGAAGAAACGAACACAAGTCAGTGTAATCACTTCAAGTGCTCTCATTCACTCTTCTGGCAGAATCAAGACTTTTCTTTGCAATCGACTCCTATTATACTGGGTTTCTTGGGTAAGCTAATAAAGGTTCTGAGTGTTTAGGAAAGGGAGAGGGGAAAAAAAAAATCAACATTATGATATAAATTGTTTGCTTTGCTCAGTTCATCAGGCTGGAAGGAATGATTTTTGCACCAAATTATTCCATATTGTTTGTAACAAGCTTTAAGTTCAGTAGTACCAAGTCACCCAACAGTCATCTTAAACGGTACAAGACACTTTTTTTTTTTTAAATATTCTGAAGCACGGAAACTCAGTTTACCTAGTAAAGCAGAAAAAGACATTGAACCACGGTCTCTCATATCCTTGGTGAGTGCTTTAATCACTATTATATAAAAAAAGAAAATCATCTCTAAAATGAAAATAATCACCTTCCATTCCTGCTTTATTGGGGGTGGTGGTGGACAGAACGGCCATTGCTGAGCTTGTGAGTAATAAATAGGCTGGCGGTACCTACCCACTGTTCCAGGCTACGATTGCCAGGGCAGGGAGGTACGTACCTGCCATCTTCAGTCAGGTGTCAAAGCACCAAAGAGCAACATTAAAAACAATTCGTCTTTATAAGGAAGGCTTTAGGTTCCCCTTCTAAGATGTCAGACTCTTAGTCTAAGAAACAAACTCAAGTTTTTGCACTATGAAATTCTTTAGATTTCATTCCATTATGGTTCTTCAAATCCTGTGTCATATTTTTCTACTCCTAAACAAAGTAAGGGAGGAAAGACTAAAAAAAAAAAAAGTACTGCTGAACAATTTTCCTTTCATTCCTGTTATGAACATTCGAGGTTCCCTTCTTGATCTTTCAAGGAATTACAATCATTTAATTTACAAGTTACATGACTACAGATTTACTGAAAGTTTAAGACTACTTTTGTTTTCTTTTTAATATAAGATAAATAAATTGATTCTATAGCTTCCACATTTTCTTGCACCTCAAAAGTACAGACCAGGTCATGAATAACCTGTTCATTTGCAAGCAGGAGGAGAAATGACCTTCTAAGTACCATTATATTAGCATAATTATTATTATTATGCAAACTTTAAGTTCCTCTAGTGGACAGAATAAAGTATTAAGAAAACAGTCTCCAAGGAAGAATTCCTTCCTCTATCAGCCACTTCAAAGTGTCCTTTTTTTTTTTTTTAATTGCCTCACAGTGATTACCTTGCATACATTGATCAAAGAGTCACTAGAAATATTCCTCAACGTTAAGCAACGCAATGATGACAAACCATCTGTTCATCCTTAATGCAGGGCAGAAGAAACAACAGTTCATCCTACTGCAGTGAAACCATTGGGGGAAAAAGAATTTTGGCTCTTGGACTTTTAAGATGAAGGAAGATTACATACATCCGTGACACGGCACACTGCGTCTAGAGAGTGACTCCACAGTGGTCGTCCTTTTAGCCAGCATCTCCCAGGCAGCACGTGTCTCACTATGAACGAGACACTCTGGGTCAGTGTAGAGGTCTTGGATCTCATCTAACACAGCCTCCAGCAGAGCGGTGAAGCAGAGATGTGCTGTGGGAGAAGGATGAGCAGCAATTCCTATCTTATTTGCTAATCCCAGCTGAAGTCACTTGTTTGATGCAACATCATGTATTAGCTACTTAATTGCTTGTTTCCTCCATGACATTAAACTGCTAATACTGCAAGCTTGTTGGCTTTGCTAAATATAATGCAGTACAATGTTTTGTTTTGGGGTCCCCCCCTGCCTCTTCCCTAGAAGTGATTCATTATTTCAGCACACGTGAATCCCATCAAACTACTAGTTTCCCAAGAAATAGTTTAGGAGACTACGTAAGCCTATGGGAACCTCCCCAGAATTAGTTTACAACCTCTATTCAGCTAGAGGGGGAAAAAAAAAAATATATATATATATATATATGACAGAACAAGGGCTAGCTGAGTGACACTGAAATGGGTCACAGTACCACCAGTCGTTCTAAGGTCCTCGCTACACCCTAACTGAAGATAAGATACAGAATTTACACTCAAACCACCTGCAGCAGTTTCACTGCTACTGAGCCATGATTATTATTTAAAAAGTTTGGCAGGAACAGAAGTGGAGGAGGTAAGAGCACAGAGATGTTCAACCACGCACGTGAGGGGAAATAGCAATAGAGTCATTAATATTTCACTCTTCCATGAAGAAATATCACATTGACTTTTTCTCGGTAATTCACAAGAGTGTTTGAGATCTTTGGTAGAAGTAGTACACCTATGAAGAATTCTGCTAAAGTGAGAAAGCAATATGGGAAAGTTTGTTTCACCATTTTTGTTTGGTAGCTAAAAATAAGTTAGAGAATTATATTTTGATGTCTATACCATAATAAAACCAATTAAGATTTACAGAATGGAAGAAACAGATGGTTGCTGTTTGAGTTTTATTGAAGCTTCTGTAATTTCTACAAATATGCTAGCAGCTTATCTCAAAAATTCTTTCTGATTCCCCAGAAACACATTATCTTTCCTGAACTTCTTTAATCTTGCACTGTTATTTGAAAAGAAATAATGTACCAAATACTCAGGCTTAAGAAGCTTGAATTTTGCATAGTTTGCTACAAAAACATTAGCAGAATTTGACTTAAAAATCATTGTTTCTTTGTCCCAAACAGATAACTTGTTCAAGACAGAAGTCCTCTGAAACATTTCACAGCCCCTATAAATCTTTCTTCTTTGGCCCGCATGAGAGATGATACTAGTGAATATGGCAGACATAAGCAAAAGAGTAATATACGCTGCCAGTGACTAAGCAAAGTGTTTTCAAACTAGAATGGATGAGGGAGCCTATTTAATATTGGGACTGCTTTCTGACAGTCTTAATTTACACATCAAAAGAGAAATACACTCTAAGATTTTGTCATCGTAATGGTTTTGCTATTACATTAACTAGCAATTACTACACAATGCAATGCAAGCTGACTAGGATTTAAGTGCCAAGTCCCAATTTCCAAACCTCCTTAGGCTGTTATTTTGGTGTCTTCCACGCTTCGAAGGGAGAAAATTACAAAGGTTACAATTGCATAGATTATTAACGGCTAAAAATGCCTACAAATGCTGTTTTCTAGCTTCTATCCAAAGAAGCAGAAAAATATCAGTTGTCGTTTACCTTTTCCCCTGTTCTATCCAGTATTTAAGATGCCTACCAGCTTCCACCCCTGTGCTTTACATGTTCTCTTCCTCTTCTTCTCCTGTGAAAGGCCTATGCTACCCTGGGACAGCTAATTTTTGCATTTGAGCAGCTTCACAATAGCGCACTGGATCAGTGCCTTTGCTTGGGGGAAATACAGCCACACAACAACTGGAGAAATAGCAGCCCCTCCAAAGAGCCCCTGTAATTCCAAATTTGCAAACCCCTCATCTACCGGGCAGGAAACAGAAAGGAGAAAATTAGGGGGAACACAGAGGTTTCTGCTTGCTGTTCCTCATCTGGAAGTTTGCTGATGTTACTGCAGAGTTTGAGAATATTAAGTGTCCCTTCTTTAAAATGAGAAGCTTACTATTTCCCTCAGTGGCTTATTATAAGGCTTTATACATAAAATCTTCAAGGTCTTTAGACAGAGTCAACCCTATATGTGATATTCACTTCTGCAAGTAGCTAAGAATGTTTTCTTTTACGAGCTACTGAAGTAGTTTTCTTTGAACTATAAATACAGGATTTATTAGGAAGAGTGGAGAGCTGCAAAAATGCTGCAAATCTCTGCTTCCGAGGAAACACAGTAGTAGTTACTTCTCTTATGAGGGGGATACATCTGCTCTCATTTCTGGCTGCAGAGAAGCAGAGTCAGGGTTATCTTTCCTGAATTATTTCAAGTCAATTTGTACAATCCTACAACCAAAGCTGTAAAGGCCAAGACTTTTGCAAAGAAAGCAGAACAGAAGAATTACCTGCACCTTGTCTCCACTTGCATTTCCATAGGACCTAAACCAAAGCAAAGCATGTCCTTACCCAGCACATTCACTGTACACTGGACTTTTTGGGAGTCAGACCCTTTGACCTGTGTGCCCATAGTAGCAGGCAGCATTTTTGTGTCAAAAAAAAAAAAAAAAACCCACAAAAAAGGGATTCAGGTGTTTGCTTCTCTTTCCCTTCCTCCCCATTCTTATAACTCTCTGCAGTGTCTGACAAGTCAGAGCTGGAGCTGGGAAATCAGCAGGAACACAGAAGTTACTCAAAACTCTGCACACATCAGGATCCAGACTGATAAAGTTAGATAAACCGAGGAAAGCCACTAAAGAACAAACAAAAAAACCACAAAACCCACCCTGCTGCTCAGCCAAGAGGGCTTCTAGGTTTCCACTCATCTATATCAAGCTATTTCCAAATGTGAACTTTTTGTGGCGAGATGACGTATTTTCCTTTTTCCCCCCCCCCCCAGTTTTGCCTTTCACAGTTAAGAGGCATTGCTCACCCCAAACCAGTATCTATTATGCCTGCATTCCACAGTAGCCACAATTATTAACTGGCCAACTAAAAATATTCAGCTTTGATTTGCTGTTTCATGCAAAGCTTGAAAATACTGTTCTGGTACAGCTGGATTCTCCTTCATATACTTTGATTTGTGTTTCTATGCCCTGGTTCAGCTCTCCCACTGAATGCCTCCAGAGCACTTAATTAATGCTACATTGCTAGGCAGCCCTCACCTGATACAAGTCAGAGTTCGACTCTAACTTGCTTTGATCGAATTATGTCTATTTACAGAAATAAATAGATCATTTCTCTGTTAAGGAATGTAATAAATATTTGGCCATGGCTTTCACTGCAATAACACTTGATATCAGATGTCTTTCCTTGCAATCACCGTGTTTTCTTTTCTGTGGTTGTTCAAGTTCTTTTTAATGTGAAGCCAGCGTCACCTGCTAAGGTGCATGAGCCAAATACATCAGTGCAGCGACAGAACCATCCCAAAATAGAGACAGGCACTTGGAGTTATGCAGGCTGGTCACACAGCTCCATAATTAATCCTTCAAACAAAATTTCAAAAGGGTTGACATTGATTTTTAGTGGACACATTTTCCAGGCTACTTGATGAAATAAAGTTGGCTTATAGTAAGTTTGAAACAGAAAAGAGTAAAATAGTCAGGTAATACAGAGACTGAAGGACTTAATGTACTTTATATTTATTGTAGTAATTCAGAAGGTGGGGGGGGGGGACAGCCTTAGGTTCCCCTCCACTGGTATTTCTTCCCATCAGTAGAAAGATTTTCTCTCTCATCATCATCATTAAAGGCCAAATCTAGAGCCACTGGGAAGACTGGCGCTGGTAAACAGACACTGGATCAAGACCCCTGGGTTTTGCAGCAGTTACTGCCACAGGGCTGTTAGCACTGAGCACTCCCAAATGGTCCGTAACTGTTCCTTAGTGCTCCCGAAACGTCCCTGCGACTTCCTTCCCGCTTTCTCATTGCCACTTAGTACTCAGCTACACTGTGCCAAAAATACGGCCTGTAAATAGGTATACATTTAAGCAATCAAAATACACATAATACAGCTTTCTGTCTAGAATAGGATTCTGAAAAGGAAATAAATACAGCAAATAAGCATATCACATATTAAGACAGCTGTGGGCCCGTGTTAAATCTCTGCACAAGAAATTTTTACTCTTCCTTTTTGAAAATCCCTGACAAAAGAAACTTTTCTATTCACTTTCTGTAATACATGGGTCCAACCGCTATTTCTAGAAAAAGATAACATAGACATTTCTCTCCCTCTCAATCCTCAATACTAGGAATTCATCAGCTGGTTATGCAAAGTACACTCATGCAAACAGATTTTTTTCACTATTCTCAAAGCTTTCTGCAGTGTAATTTTTCTCCTCTTCAGCATCAGTACGAGCAACATCATAAAACATTATTTACCTCAATGCATGGCTTCAAGAGTCTGTTTATTAGACAGCAAGACCAGAAGATCCCTCTGAAGAAGAGAACAAATAGTCTCCCTTGCTATAAATAACTGGATTTTTTTTTTTAAGTATGTTGACTACATTACTTTTTTTTTCCCCACTTAATGGATACAGATATGTCTTTTAAAATGACACTAAGAAAGCCAGAAAAAGTTAAACATTTTACTAGAAGACCAAATTATTTGTTTTCATTACCTTTCTCCTTCCCCTTTAATCCTAAGAAAAGGGATCTGTTTAACCTAATGAGGCTATTCAGCTGGGCCTTAGTTTTTTTTAATTATTCCGTTCCTGTAAACAGAAATTCCAGATTCAGCATCTATCCAGTCCACAAAATATGGAGCAGGAGATGAGTTCACTATTTCACTTTATACCAGCTAAAAGTTTTTTCTGCTCTTCCTTTAGTGCTTCCATGCCACCAGCATCTGATGTTCAAAGAGCAAACCCGCTGCCAAATTCAGTAAAAACAACAACAAAAAACCCAACACCTTACCAAAGTAAGGTTATATATACAAGCAGCTCTCACTAAATCTACTCAGAGGTGCAAAGCACTTGTGGGTTAGTGGTCCTCATCATTCCAGTGCCTCGGGGTACCAGTGTTGTGCCTGCTCTGCCCTGACGTGTTGCCAGGGCTGGGATCACAGCTGCAGAACACCAACCGAGTAACTATTAGATCTGATGGTGCTGAAGGTCTTTCTGAAGCATTGGGTAAAAAACGCAATGGCAACCAAGGGCAGGAATATCTTAATTCTAAACCAGACCGTCACAGTGTGAACACTGGAGGTAATAAGTGCTTTATGAAATACAGCTGCGTGGTATCTGCAAGTATGGATCATGAGCAGACTAGATTTAGGAATTCAGTCGTCTGCATTTATTCACTTCATAGTTTTCTTAAAAAGTTGTAGATTCCCATATTTATCATTTTATTGTGCTTTAATTCACTTATGGTTTAATAAGTGAAGAGGGTTTCAGGGGTTGGGAGTGGGGGAATAGGTTGCAGTTACAGTTTTAAATAATTTATTTTTCAGTTAAATCCAAGCTATTTTAATGATTTATTAAACATTCTGCAGCTGTTGTATTAAACAGAGTTCAGGAGAAATTAATGATTAGGCGATAATAGCTAGAGATCCTATCACTGTTACTCAGCTAAATTGATTTTCTTAGAATAGCTAAATAAAAAAAATAAAAAGCTACATGGTAGTTTGTGAAGTTTCATTGTGAAGCACACTACATACTGCCAAATAGCTGCTAAATCCTAATGGAAAAAACAGAAAGGAATTTTTTTCCCCCCTAATTTTTCAAAACTCGGAACAAATATTTTTGTGTTTATTAAACTCTTCTTACAAGAGACTGCTCCCCCTCTTTAATTTGTATTTTTGTTTTAGTTGAAATTCTTTTTTTAGAAAGGAAAGTGCTAAGCCTCTCTGATATAGCTAACACTAAATTCAGTATTTATTAATATGGAACTTTCATTTTCTCTTCATTGTCTTACCCTTAGTGCATCCCTCTGCACCTACAGCTAACCCAGCTTTCTAAGATGTCGTCTTAAAGTTATTCCCTTCTCCAATAAACTTCACCTTACAGAATGTTCTTCATAAATTTCTCTCCCTGTGAAGACAAGCACTACAACAACATTGGGGCTTTAATGCCCGCCAAAAGTGGGGTTGGTGCAAAGCCTACAAGTGCCTGCTGAGGGCAGCTAAATTTAAGCAGTAGCAAAGCCTGGCATTGATGTCCCTGCAGAGAAACCACCTGAGCAAGTCCATACCATCTCCAGCTGCTTACTCAAGGCTTCTCCTAAAAGTTGCTCTCCCTGTAGCTGGGGCAGAGAAACAGAGCAGATGCTTCAGCCTCACCAGTTTGCAACTTGGGCTTTCAGGCTACCTCACTCACTTCAAGCTTGCCCACGGTCATTCCATTCTGCTTCCGCTTGCACATAGGTAGAATAGGGGGAGCAGTTAGTAAAGGCCGTCCCGCCCCCCCTTGAATGCTGCTGCCCCCCTTTCTACAGGTGCCGCTCTTTCTTCCCACCAGCAACGTGCCTACGTTGGTTAACATTGGTCTTGACGGTACAATCATCTGAGAACTGTGTGTTGTACCCAGAGACACAGAACTGGGATGTTGTTTTCTAACTCTTTCCACCATGATATTACAAGTGTAATCCAGTCAGCCTTAAGACAACTGTTACATCATTTATAGTCCAGCAACAACGACGCGATGTCATCGCCTTACTTTTCCTTGAAATGTCCTTGGAGAAGCATCCAATTCTAAGCAAGTTTTCTCTGCTACAGCTGCACCAGAAATCTAAACTAATCTGGGGAAGTTACGCCTCTTAGAAACTGGAAGAGTCCGAAAACCATCTGATTTAAGGAAAAAAAAAAAAAAAAAAAAGTACGTTCATTTACCAGGCTGAGCATCAAGTCAGAGGTTGCCCCATGAATAATTACTGTCATAAGAACTTCTTAACTCTCAATTAAAAAGAAATCTTACAGAAGAGATTAGCCAGCTGCAGAAGAATAGTACTCAGAGAGAAAAAAGGATAAAAAAAGAAGACTGAAAAGACTGTCCCTTATGCTTCCTTCACAAAGAAGATGTGGCCACTAATAACTTGCCTAGTTCAACAGACTATGGAAATGACTTTTCTTTTTTAATGGAAGATTCCATTTCAGAAAACAAACTTCTCAAATTTGTTATAGCCTACTTATTATAGATATTCAAGACTTTAAACTTCTGAAATTCCACCTGCATTGAATTAGCAGACAAGCAGTTTGCTAGAACTTCACACAGTTCTTGCATCTTAGCACAGGTAGTGCCAAACTCAGGCACATGTCCAAGATCCAGTATGCGTCCACACACACCTGATGAATGATGTACAGACTAGTCCAATACCATAAAGTGCTTAAAATATCTTACAGAAAGTCAAGTAATAAATCATGTTAAGAAAATAATTCTCAGAACAACTGTGTCTAAGTGCAAGCAACACATATCATCAGAAATGCCGAGCACAAAATTTTAAGGTAGATCTGAACTTCTAGCGTAACCTGTGCTGCGTTTGATCAGGCTATCGGGCTGCACGCTCTGGACCAGCACACTAGTGGAATATCTCTTGTGTCTAATGATTCTGTTTGGCCTTGCAGTCATTCAGAACACTTCCAAAGCAAAATCTTGCAATAAAAATCTAGCCGTGCCCTGCCAGGAAGTTAGCTCTGTGCTATCGTCTGTACAGTAACAAGCAACACAAGCTGAGCAAAATCAGCAGGGGATGAAGGCCACTTTACCAAGGCAGACGATACCACATATTCTCAGGACATAACAGAATTTTTACAGCAATGCATCCAAAAAAATGTTTCTGCCTGGAGACTGGTCTACAAAAAGTGCTCTTTTATCTGCACAGTTTTGATTACAACCACATTGTGGCCAGGCAAACAGTTCAAGTGCTAAGATGGTACGTGCAGGAGACACATCTCTCTAGAGATGTCTCAGTGCAACTATTCCACTGGAAGAGTTTAAACAGTCTAAATTAGGTTTCAGATGAAAACAGCTGTGACTCAGGAACATTAAACAGGGTAAACAATAACAGTAGAAATATTTATTAGGGCTGCTGGAAAGAGACTCTACAGGATCCATTTAGAAATTGCATTATGTAAGTCCATTTTGAAATTTTGCAAAAGTCTCATTTGCAACTCTTGAAACGGATGTTTATGCCTACAAACCAGATTTCTTGATGTTTCCTCCAGTGTACTGTTTTAACAGCCAATCTAATTTTCTCCTCTTTTCATAATGAGACTAAAGACTACATCCAGACAAAATCTACTTGTTTCATTACCATCCAACTGCCATTCTAGGCAAAGTCAAAGTGTACACTCTTGAACTTCTCTTTCATCCATTGAACGAGCCTATTCAATGCCCCAAATCCTTACCTGCCTCAGCATACCCGTGTATGGGGACGGTACTGAAGTTCTTTGAGAAAGGTGCTTGGAATGAGTTATACCTCTGTCTTAACCATATAACAATATTTCGTTATTTAATAAGTCAACAAACACATTCTTCAACAGTAGTGACAGCACAGTACAGAACAGGATCACTAAGGCGACCTTAAAAGCTGTAATTCCCACGGAAGAGGAGTCTACTTCAGTCACTTTTAGGGAGGATAGAAAAATTTACGTACCTCCCAACATTTTATCCAGCATAAACCGTATTGAGAATAGCTGAGGACCTGATACTTTCTGTACACAGCTCAAGTCTGTAGCCCTGAGTTTTATTTTATTTGCTTTGGATTTCATTAGAGTAACTGCTCTGTAATCAAATTATATCAACTTTTATAAAGTAAGATCAGAATCAGGTCTTATTAAACACTTATTAAATAAGAAAAGCTGTAACAGTCTGAAGAGAAGAAATCCAGTCTGTGTAGAGTTTTAAAGTTGCGTTCTGTAAGACTTAGTGTTCTGAACGTGCTCAGATATTGGATTGTTTGTAACAATAAACACCCTATCCTTATTCAAATACGTTTTGCCCAGAATTCACTCTGATTATCAAGTGGGTGATTTGATAGAAGTATTATACAATTTAAGAGTAATCCAAACTGTAAAATAATTCTTAATATGCATGTAATTGTCTTTTAATGTTCACATTGCATAATATGTTACTTCATATACAGCTTTAAACACCATGAAGTTTTGTCCTATATACACCAGAACTTTAGTTACTGCATGTAGCATTATTTTCTCAGGACCTTAGTCTTGGCCATTTAAAATCCTTGGCATTTTGAATCCTAGAAAAATATTATGATGCACAAAGTAGTATTACTAGGGGAAAAAAAATAATAATGAATAAAGCCTACATCTCAAGTACTCCTATTCAGAAAGTTGGACTCAAACATAACCTGTTTTCATAACTAGCTGGTTAAATGTATCTTTCTGTAGCAATTTGTTTTGGAGATAGGAGAGTGGAAAATCAATTTATAGTGAGCTGTGGAGTTGTGAGGAGGAAGTAATTCAAACTCACTTGACTGGATTGCAAATTTTTTTTCTTTTTTTTTTTTTTTTAGAAAAGGTGAAGTGGTTGCCTAGACTAAGTATTCTTCTTTTATGTAGAAACGGTCTTAGGATAGAGACAAATATTTTAGGTCCCCTCCCTGAAGATATATATGTATGACACAGTACAGACACCTCCTTGGAACAAAAGCATCCTTATAGCTGTAGATAATCCTTACCCTCCCTGACTGCCTTTAAGCTATTCGTCACATCAAGCAATGGAGCATTGTCATACTTTAGATATACCTAATCTACAAAAAAATCGGTATCTTCTCTATATACACTTCTTTAGGCATTCAATAAAATCTGACTATTTTCAAGGTTAAACAAAGTTATTTATATTCAGGGTCTCTCTATAAATATTATATTCAAACAGGACATCTACATTATATCAATAACACTAGCTTTGACTATGGCAGATTTATAAATCTTCTCTCCCCTACTCTTCGGGGATTGTAGGGAGACATCTTTGGTTATGGCATAATAGCTCTCTGATAAAGTGTTGTTTTGGTTTGTTTTGTTTTTTTTTTTTTAAACTGTGTGTGTGTGTGTCTTCTTTTCACCTCTCCTTTTCTCCAGTTAAAACCTAAAGATAAGCAGGTGAATAATCTAACATTATTCATGTCTGCTTGATATTTCCCATCTAGGTTGTATCTGTCTGCTTAGAACAAGATCAGAATTCTGGAAAAAAATTATTCCTGCAAAACATACCAGTAATTGTGCTCTAAAAAGGTCACATTGCAATGCTACAGGCTGCTTCTGTGAATAAGATTATTACAGATGTATGTATGATTAATTTGCCATTTTACTTTTTTTTTTTGAGCTGAAATATTACAAAAAGCTACACAACTTTGAGAAAATAAAATGGTTATTGCTTCATTGAACTATAGCCAAACTTTAACAAAAACAAGTGACGTAAGGATTATTGAAATAATTGCTAATAAACTTCTATGATCAGAAATTATTCCCATAGCTTCCCATCAAAGGAAGAATGCACCATGATGGCAGTCAAATTAACCAACTCATCTCATATCCACTGCATGTAAGGAGCGATTGTCTCATAAACCTCACTATAGGATCATTAAAAGTAATTATATGGCCATAATTTCAAGACACACACATTCAGAACAAATTTTTCTTTAGGCAGTATGTAAAAAAAGAAGTTTCAATTATTTTATCTTGTTCTTTGAAAAAGCATATTGCTGCATGAAGCCAAGGCACTACGCCATCACTACATCAACAGCCGTGGAACCTGTGCCACTCTGACTTGTGTTCCTCCAAGCAATGCTGAGAAGTTTCAGTCTGGTACAAGCCTTAAGCTAAAGTACCAAATCCCGGCACAAGTGAGACAGGGAAGCACACAGCCAACTCGCCTAACAGTTTTACCATTTTCAGGCAGGGCCACCACAGGATTAGCCGGGGGAAGCAACAGGAAAATGGAACGGATGAAGGGACACATTCAATTCTACAGGTATGACCTCTAGGGAAGCCCACTATTGTCATCTTCTAGTCCGAGAGAACCCACTCAATGGATACCGTCAAACTTCAGATCAGATCCCAAAAGCCTACCTATGAAATTAAGATGTTAACAACTTGCCAGAAAGAGGGTGGGGTGGGGAAATACAATTCTCAGGTCCAATATATTTTTATGAGCTCAAAAATATATACATCTCTGGAAGCCATATTACATACAACAGACCTCACCCTGCTTTCAAATAGTACCATGTATTGCCTTGGAATGCCCAACGTGCTGATGACATTGGCTGCACTGAAGCGAGTGGCACTGCACCGCGGCCACCTGAACATGGAGCCGATGCACACCATTAATGCTTCACACTCTCGTCTGCTCTTCACTCGCCTTATCACCACCTCTTGACCAAAAACCCTTCTACCTGAACGGTAAGACCAAAGCCCTTTACAAAGCAGATCTACACTTCCTAGCATGCTAGTGCTCCCCATTTTTATGCAAAAAAATAGGAGATGATTAGCATAATCTTGAATGCAGTCAATACAACTACCAGCCGGTACAGGAACTAACTCTGTTTAGAAGACTTTTGATTCAGAAAACTCATGATTATCGTCTCACAAACTAGCATGGATCCAGTTCAGAACCAGCCACAGTTGACTTTTGCATTAGACTGACTGAATTTTAATCTATCTTTTGTTTATGGCCGACCACTCTCTCCAGATTTTGCATAGTAATTGACAGAATTTGCTGTGCAATTAACTAGGCATTTTTAGTTCTAGGTACTTTTTGTTATTCATATCTTTCAGAAGTTGATATCATAATGGAAATCTCCAACATCAAAGATAAAGCAGCTTTCCATGGTGAAATTCTTGCAATTAAAAGAAAATTGGACACATTCATAACATTAGCTTTTACTTAATTGCTAAGCATTCTTTTTTGTCCCTGGCAGGAAGGCTCATCTAGATGCAAATGTTCCTCCAGAGAACCAGAATGATTATTTTTATGATTGTTTTTGTAATTAATGCATTACTGGTTGTGGGGGTTTTTTTTGTTTGGTTGGGTTTTTTTCCTCTCAGATTAAGAGCAAAAGCAGCACTGTAATCTTAATTGCTCATGAAAAAGGAAATATCTACAAAAGATGCTTTTCTCTGTGGGTTGTGGGGTTTTTTGTTTTTTAAACCTGCACTGCTGACTGACAAATATATCTTCACCTCAGTTCACATTTCAGTTACCGGCCTATGAACCAATTCATTCTCCCCAGCCCATCCCATTGCTTCCTGACATGTTACAGCTACAACATGTCAGATTTTGTCAAAACCTCGAAGTGACAGTTTTGATATAAGGTCAGCGCCTGTAGGAACAAGGGTTGAGCTACACAGCTTTAAAATACGTTGACTGTGTAGTTTCTATATTAGCTTGATATAAATATGCTGAGCGACCTACTTTGCTTATTTAATGAGATCGTGAAGAGAATGCCTTGCATTTCTGACAAGGATATTTTTCATTGCCAAAGTACGAAAGAAAAAAATGACAATTCGAAATGCGAAGGTTTATTTTAATTAGAGTAACACAGCATACATTATAATAAAAACAGACTATAGCTGGTGCGGTTGGGTGCTGTAAAGCAGGCAGTCTATATAAAGAGTCAAATAAGGCAATTGAATATTTGGGAAGTAAGATAAAAGTAAAGATAAGCATGAGTCTGTGGGCTCTTTTACTTTCAAGAACTTATATTATTCAAGCCATACAGATTCTATATATTTTAGCCTCAAGCTGTACATAGTAAGGGCTACAAGAATAACTGTAATTATTCCATTTGTTTCCTATCAAGACATTGAAATGCTTCAATTAGTAAGGGAATATGTTTCCAGGTAATAGAATTAGAAAAAAAAAAAAAAAAAATCAGTATCAGTACTATTGGGTTCTTTACCCTTTTCAATTAATGATATTACAAGTATTAGAGATTTACTTGGCACTTAAGTATGACCTAACTAAACTTCACAGGATAAGGACAGCAGCTACAGAGAGAAAAAACAAAAATTGTAGACTTACTGCTGCTCTTGCCACAGCCAAAGCAACCACATAAGCCCTGCTGCACCTGTTGACATGCAAAAGAGATCAGATTTGCCTGTCATCCCAGAGGTGATGCACTGTGGAAATCGTTACTGCTTCACAGCTGGAGACTAACTATAGGTGGTTTCATAAACCACTTCCATTAGGTCTGTATGAGGATATTTGTCTTCGTTCCTCAGTCCCAGCTTCGGAAGTTACCTAATTGCCATCAACTCCTAATAACATCTGGATTTCTGAGGACTGAGCTCACACAAAAAGCCTACAGAGCACTGCTGCAGGAATGCTATATCCAGCGGTGGGGTAACACTGATGTCTTTGAGCTCTCCCAACCGTTTCATCACCCTGCAAAACCACACAGGACTCACCAGCTGATTCACATCTCCAACAGAGTTCCCTACATATAAAACACATACAGGACTGAGCTGCAAAACACGCCAATAAAAAAAGGCACGCTGAGCACCCCTCAATGTCTCCAATATCTGTTTTTTGTTTGTGGGGGCTTTTTTGGGGGGTGGGGGGATTGAAGGGGGGTGTCTTTTGTTGTTTTGTTTTTTCTTAGAAGGATTTTCTCCACTACAGTTTCTACTTATTGCTACTTAAGTAGATGAGATCAAAATTCTAAAGGAGAATTATAAACAGATTTTTTTTTTGTTGTCTCAGACCTTTTTTATTATTAAAATAAAAAGCATTTGTCATCAGTGACTTTGCTTCATGTTTTGCCATAACATGCATTTCTTTTAAAGAAAAAATGCTGACTGTCAATTGTGTGACAGGCCCTGTCAGAGTTCTGACATTCTTTGCAAATATCTAAAGAACTACAGTGATAGGTGCAAATTATCTAAGTGGAGCCACCCATAAAATAGTAATAAGCCCTTTGGTAATATCTGTTCAAGATGTTTCCGAGCAGCGTTCCGCATTGGCACAACATCATGCCTCCTAACCTTTATGCACTAGTCCAAAACACCGAGTCAGGCAGATCTGATTCACATTATACCTTTTTCCTCAACACTCTCCAGCTGTGCAAAAGTAATGGGGCAATGGCAGAATTTCTCATCTAGTCCCTAGTCCCGTTGCAATCATTTAGGGGAAGGGAGGAAGAAAAAGGAAGGGGTTTTCTACAAGGAGCAAGTTCAGGTACTCCATGATGCAAAGTTCAAATTACCTCAGAGCCACTGGGGCATCCGATGTCACAGGATGTTTCACGAGAACTATTAAAATTAAATTGATGTGATGCAAAGGAGACTCAGGCACATTAACATTTAGTCAAATTATATCTTCAGCAAAAGTAAAACCAGGGAAAATTGCTTTTCATCAGGGTAAAAAAAAAAATAATTAAAAAAATCAATTGGCACTTAACATACAGTGTATCTTATGCATATTTGCCTGGTCTATGGCCCAGGTAATGTTTTACCATTCCTAAATTTGCAAATTAAATCTAGATTCATGACAATGAAAAAGTTGCCTCTGGAATGAAAGCTCTAATTAACTTTAGTATTAACCTATGCAGAGAGGAAGAACAACTAATAGACCAGCTTCAATAATCACAACACTGTCATCTGTTCAACAAGTAGAAATTAATTCCTTGCATATGAATCTAGGACATCTTTTTCTTCAACAGAAATTAGTACTTTAACTATTAGAATAAGTTCTGCCTTTTTCATAAAATGTCTTATTGAGATGGAATAATGGGTCCAATGCCCAAATTTTTTACACTACCTTCAATAAGGACCACAAGCTCAAACTGACTTACTAAACTTGAAATACAGCCCTATATTTCTATTATTTGCATATTTTAATATTCTGTATTATGTCAAAACAGCTAAATCCACCACATTTTCACAATGAAAACTCCATATTACAGTTATTAGACTTGGCTAACTGAACTTCTGTGTACAACCTAGTCCTTCCACACTGAAGGGTTTAGAAGATACTAACATACTTCACACAGTTGTAATGGAAGTGCTCTGGAAAGACCACAGACCACGCATCTTGAGAACTGAGACCAGGGTCATGGTTCAAGCATGATTTGTGACAGCACTTCCTAAGACTACTGCAAATGCTCTGAAAGATGGCAGCAAATAAAAGCCACATGATCTCTGCCTTAACCATAATGGACCAGACAGTCTTTAAAATTTGCAGAAGACCATGGCATCATAACCTTATTTTGCAAACTAAAAAACTCACTAATTGTCAACACACCTTCTGGAGACTTTGGAGCATTCTGGCACTCCTAGATCTTATGTTGATATATCACAGCATATCAACAGGAAAATAGTATTTTTCAAGTACAGCACTAATAGATATTGCCAGGAATTAGAGATCCTTCACTGCTATAAATAAAAACATTTGAAATATCCCACTATAGTTCTCCACATAAGTTATACTATATACAGAGCTAAGCTGCCATGACAGCCATTTAGGCAATGCGAAATCTAGTAAAGACAGTTTCTTTAACTGTATAAAATATTTGTTACTTCCAGAACTAGTATAGAGAGAATAACGATTCTAACATGAATGTAAGGCAGCCGCTGATCACCATTTCAGCCATAAGTGCTTGGCTTTCCCCTTTGCGGTATCACCTCAGCTTACATTTCTGGAACAGATAGTGCAAATTGGTCTTTTCTTATGACTTCTTCCCACTCACTTCTTGTCATTGTCTGGTAGCAATTGTGAAAAAATCTGAATAAAGCCTTTATTGGCAGAGAAGGTTGCTTTATTGAGAGATTAAGACCACTCATCAGACCAAACACCACAGCAAAGAAATCACTTATAGCTTACATTTGCCATTTTTGCATTTATAAGCAAGAAAACTACTGTCATTCACAGTAAGCTGCGTAGCAGGTTGACATTTCATTGATGTCATTTTTAGTTTTCCCCGTCTGACAAAACACTGTATTTTAAAGTTTCTCAAAGAATTTTCCTATGTTGAAAATAAAACATTCCACTAAAAGTTCAGAATCTTAATGATACCTTGAAGAGACGTGGGCAGAGCTCCAATGAAAACTGCCTGATAGGAAAGCTTCAAAACCCACGGGGTTTGCTGCCAGCTCGCCCGCCTGCCTGCCCAGCGGCCAGCTTCAGCGCCTTCTGCAGAGCCTGAGCTGTCTCAGCTCTCTGCTCTTTAGCAGTCCATCAGCAACGTGATGGGAAGCATAGACTTAGACTACCTTTGAGCAGCAAACTCTTGATGCCCTGAGCTCTGCTGCAGGCCAAAGACTTTCTGGCTCCAACTTTGTACCAGCCTGAAGACACTGGTGCCTAAGCTCCATCTCTTCTTGTCCTACTGCTTGTCAGATGCACCATCCCAAGCCAAAATGATTTCAAAGTGCTCGATTCTCATTCCAGACCAGAAAGAAAACAGATTTTGACACACTGACATTCTCTATGAAATGGAATTAGATTTCTCTACCCATCTCTAACAGAATGACACACAACTTTTTATGGAAGTAAATAGGAACAATGAACCAGGATTCTCAACTGGAGTCTGTCTCCAGCAGGGATTTGAGGCTGCAGAGCCATAGTACCTTATTGGGGTTTTGTAAAACGTGACTAATACTAGGCACTGTTAAAAGTGGGGACAGAAATAAGACAAAAAGGAATGAAATTTTCCTGGATTTCTTGTAGTCTAGCAAATAGCCAAAAGCTAGACAGAGCAACAACTTAATCAAGTGATAACAAGTTCCTTTCTCCCCACCCCCGTGAGCCCATTCCCTGCGAGCTCTCTAGATCTTAGAGAAGTTGATGCAGGACACCTACACCATCAGACGCACAAGGCTGAAGTAAATCTTGCCTGCAAGTACTAGCAGGGTACAGATTACACAAGTGTCACGCGGAAAAAAGTACATACCCAGTGCCACCAATTAACAGTTTAAATGTAATGACACTCAGTATAATAAATGCATTTGAGTCTGGAAAGATCCAGCTTTCCTGTTTTAAATAGAAATGAATAAGATATCACAACACAAAACCACATCTAGAATTATAGGCATTAGTAGTAATACTAATTAGCTGAAAATGAAAATTAATTGAATACAGCATTGTTCCAATCCATTTATCTAACTAGATCAAGGTATCATTAACTAAGTAGCAATGCTATAATGTACAGCTTATTAAACCACAAGGTCATACAAAGGCCATGCTACCAGTCTCCTTGCAACAGAAAACATGGTTAAGGAAGGCTATCTTTAGAAGGGTTTAAATAAAAGTCACATAAGTGCACATTTACCAAATGCTTTCAGAATTGATCAGTCAGTTGAAGAAAATGCCAATCCTTATTTAGAGGTATGAAACCGCATAATATTGCTATTATATCCTCTAACTAGCTTTTCTCATTGAAGAGTTCTTTTCGGCACAGCACACCAGTGATCTTGGCATATTTCAAACCCAGTACTTGAGGGGGAAGCCTATGTAACTCACCTATACACTAAAAGCAATTCAGAGCCAAGAGCTGACAGAAGTTAATTCAGAATCCGTCCACAGATCTCTAGGTCAGCAGACGTGGGGGGGGCTGGGGTATTACCAGTATCTACATTTCAGCCGAGATGGCTGTGAAAAGTTACCCCCTTTTTAATGTAATTATTAGCCAAATGAACAATTGTCTGAAACTAAAGGAAACTCATGTTGTTAACTATATTACTGAATATTGCATTAGGTTTTTTCAAAGCAAGCTGTTAAACAAATTTACAGTTGTACACACAACGCAGATCACACTGATTTGTGGTAAGAACTGAACCTGGAAACACCATTCTCAACTTCTGGGCTGTTATTTGGCCAACAAGTAGATTCCAGCTTTACCCCACTAGAATCCATTACTCCTCTCTCTCCCCCAGCCCACCACAGTCAACAGCTGGAATTGACTCAAAATCAAGAAAGATTTCCAAAGTACTGCAAACTAGTGTGAACTAACACACCACTAATGTGTTAGGTAAACTGCAAAAGCCACTAAGTAATGTTCAGATGCAACTGACTTAAAGATCTAAGTTCCATTGTGAACACATAGTCAAAACAATTTCATTTCTTTTTTTTTTAAACTAAAGTACACAAGAAAGTCTGACCATTTCATAAAATGGTGACTGATGTGGTATCATTACTTCTCAGCATTAATTTGGCTTCTCCCCTTCCCATTTTTTTTTTTGTTGGGTTTTTTTTGTTGTTTGGGTTTTGTTTGCATGTTGGTTTTTGTTTGTTTGTTAAGGGCTATGTTGAAAAGTAAGGGCTCAGTGAATGACACAGTTCCAGTAAAACATACATTGTAAAAGCAATTCCAGGAAATATAAACTTAAGGATTGAAAGTAGTATAGGCCTATGACAAGTAAATTGCATGACTGTGGGGTATAGTTCAATTCTACATCAAGAAAAATCCTGTTATACAGCCGGTAAATTCATTTCATTCCCCATAGCCTGAAAATATTTTTCTGACGTTTGAGAGAATTGTAATTGCAAAAGTATAAAACCACATTTATCTTGTCATTTACTTGGTTCTGGTGTGGACAGAATACTATCACCTAAAGCCCCGCTATACCCTGAATAACTTCTTGGGAGAGCTGGGACTGCCATTCCCTTCCTGACACCAGAAGAGTTTTCTTTCATACTTTTTTCAGTGAGACAACTTGAGAAAGAAGGTCTTTCTCGTTGTTTACAGGACTGGCAAACAATAGCTTATGCATTTGTGATTCATGTCCCTTTAAGTGCCATTACATATTTTAACCTGTGAGAGCTTTAAAGCTAAAGAGAGTTTCTGCTCCAAGATCTAGAGCAACATTCTTGGGAGCCTCTCCTTTGCGCCAGCTCCAAATGCCTAGAAGAATACAAGCTCAAGAAGGGTGGAAAGAGGATGCTGGAGAATCAACAGTCAAATCTGTACTCAACTCCATGAAAAATGGACTTAATTTGTTTACTTCCCCTAGCCTTGTGGTTAGCTTTCTTTTGTTATAAAATGAGAGAAGCAAGGAATTACGAACTGTGTCTTAAGGGGCGGGGGAGAAGTAGAGAATCCAGCCTCAAGCATAAAATTTAACTGAACCTTAGTCGGAAGCTAGCCACTGCAACCACTAAATGAAAAGCTATATAAATGGTGCATCAGATACGAGAGACCATAGTGAAGCTACAGAAACTATTCTTTTTTTTTTTTTTTTTAATATATATAAAGCAGTGGATATGGAATGAAAACAGGAATTCCCTCATTTTAGAGGCAGATCTCAATGCAGATAATTACTACCAACAGTGAAACCTGGAGATAATAAATAAATGCCCTGGTCTAGAAAAGCACCAAGTACCCAGCAGACGTTTCTTTGCCTAAAGGCAAGTAGTCATATTTTAATAGTTCATTGCAATCACTAAGCCAAAAAGTAGAGAAAGCCAGAAACTGTGGGTGTGGAGGACAATTTAATATTCAAATCGAAACACTTTTTCTTTCCATTATCAGTAACTACAGCCCCGAAAGCAGTTAGCTGGTGTTTCTGCTCTTAATATGAAATATTTGCAGCCCAGCAAAATTAGCGTTCTGTCTTTGAATCACGACAAACACAAAGTAAAATAAATGATCCAGACTGCCTCAGAATAATGAAATAAAAAGAAAACAACCAACTTTGCACAACTTTAAACAATGATCTATTTCACCTCTATGACTCTGCCCTTTATGTTAGCATCCTACTTTGAATACAAATCAAGATTACCACTCAGATTTTAATCAGGAAATTAATTAGTAAGAAATGAGAAAGTGAATGAAAGAAGAAAAAACCATCATATTGTGCATTAGACTTTTTAAACCTGACAATTGCACTTTACGATTTCATTTCCATGGTAATACAAAATATCCACTTAGCTGATTGAATCATTTGGCAGAAACAGATTTTATTCCTTAACAAAATAACTCTAGTGCAGTGATGTATAAAATGTTTAACAAAGGTGCTTTACTTTTTATCTTCAGGCAGTTTTGGTTTTGTTTTTTGTTTTTGTTTTGTTTTGGTTTTTTTTACATGAAAACTTGATTAGGAATGACTTTGGAATACAAAGGTGAGAGACTGATTGTCACATTCATATTGATCAGGTTGAAAACTATAGAGATTACATTTTCAAATTTCAAACCAGAAAACAAGCTGGTGGCTCATTTAGAATGTTGCTTCAGAATCTGTATAAATGTTGTACCTTTGTGCTGATTTAAATGGCCACGTTCCTAGTTCCAAAAAAAGCATTTTCACCGTCCTTTGCTCTTGTTTGGAGCAGAACTTTTGTTTTTAACGACCTGCTGAAAATTAATGACTTAGTTTAGTTTCTCTTATGCTCACTTTGCAGTCTCTTGGGTCAATTCACTTTTTTTTTTTAAATGATTTTTAGATTTTTATAAGGAAGTTCAATGAATGATAAGTTACGTGGGACACATTTCCCCCCATCTTTCATGGGCAATAAGATCCTCCTCTTCCCCCAAGAGAAAGACGGGTGACATCACTACTGTATTCTATGATGCAGTTTTTCAACACATGCTTTTGTTCACAGCTCACTCCCAGTATTACATTTATTGCCATAATTGGGAACAGAATTTAGTCTTTAATTTACATTTTGACTTCTTGAGAATAAATTAAATTACCTTTCCATTCAAAGGGCCAGTTTATGGCTTGTGGCCCTCGGGAGGTAAAAAGCTTAAGCAAGAGGCCAATGAAGCATAGTCTTTGTGCTCTTTCTTTGCATAAACATGATTTTCAGTCCATTTATAAGCATCTAACTCTGGGACTGAATTTTGTTTGCAGAATAATTCATAGAAAGATTTTTCCCCTACTGTGAATATTTGTTTAACTACAAATAAACTGGATGCTTTGTCACAAGAATATTTAAGAGTAGAACTGATATCACAAGGATTACACAACCTGCCACAAGTTTAAACAGGAAACTTTCTCAAGTTAAACACATTTTGCCATTATGCATTTAATCAAGTTTGATGTCAAACAGCAATTGGAAATTTTAAACAGTGATAAAATTTGACATTCGTGGATTATTTGAAACTAAAGCCAAGCCAGCTTGATGTTCATTGAAGTGGTGATGTTCTTCACCACTGCGAAGGAGCTGAAAACCCTATGTCATTGTCTAATTTATAGTATATAATGTGCCACAGTTCGCATAAAACAGAAGAGATTTTTCTCTTCTACTAGACAAAAATGACAGCATTTAGGGTCTGGAAAGGCCAAAACAATGTAGTCAATTAGTTTCCATAGGCTGTATTCACATCTGAGCTGGGAACACTGCCATCGATTGGTTACATTTGGCAAAACACAGTTATCGTGAAGCTTTTATTTTAATTAGCAAAGTTTCATAACAGGAATCATTTAGTCATTTTTCTGGATCGATTGGCTTGATTTTAGTGAATGTTTTTTTGTTGTTGTTGTTAATCTGCTCTTCTCATTCTTCATTAATAAAGCAATAATTAACTACCATAGGTATTTAATGACACAGCTGAAAAGCAGATTTGTGAGAATGAATCATCCAATGAATTACATGGATGTGGTTTATCCATTGCTGCCATTTCTTCCAGTATTTCTATGCCCATTTTCCTGAAGAAAAGCAGACTTGTTAGGTGAAATAAACGTATGATTTTTGCCTGTCAGTTTGCTCACGAAAGCAATTTTTACAGAACAATAGTGTCAAATTGAAGTTTGATTATATTGTTCAAAAAAAAAAAAAAGGAGTAATAACCTTATTTCAAATCTGACCAAAATACTTGTCCCACAAAAGTACACAAACATCTAAACCAGCCCATTAAGATAAATGGGCAGGACTCATTCACTCTAAATGTATATTTGATTGTTTAACCAATTTTTATGAATCTTGACCAGTTTTCCAGCTTCCTGCTTACATTCGGGACTCAGATTAAGAAGATCCCAATAGCCCTCATACCAATGTCAAATACAGAAATTAGTGCTGCTACTAAATAGTTCCCTTTTTATAAATCTAAGTATAGAATTAGGGTGAAATTGCCCTGAAAACCCCAAGAGATCAAACACTGGTAATTAGCCATCATCATCATCCTCTTGCTTTTTTTATAACTTGATTTCCCAGAACTCAGTTCCCTTCCTCAAATGTTTGACTTCGATTGGAACACGACCAAACGGAAAGCCTGCAAACAAAGAGCATGTGTGGTTGACTGAATTCAGCTGCCCAAATGATGCAGAATGGCTGGGACCTGTGTTGGTTATTTAGTATTCTCCAATTTTTCCAGATATCATCTGTAAGTGTAAGTAATGATTAAATACTAATTTTACTATTGCTCCAAACCACCAAGACCAACATTTTCTGGAATCTAGAGCTATTCAAGTACGATCACAGCACTTGCTATTTAAAACTACATTTTCAGATTACCATAAACTGCTACTTATTCACATAATGCAAGCCTGGTTAATTTTGCATTATTTATTATTTATTCTTCTATTTAAATTGTATTACAGTCAGTGTTAAAAATCCCTTATGTCTATGCTCTATCTTATTTTAATACTAATTTTAACCAATTAACCCAAACTTTATAGGATATTCTCACTCAATTTCAAGTTAGACGTTATTGTCCATCAAAAAGTCACACCAGTTGTCTCAGATCTGTATCCGTCTTAACTGTGTTCATCAAGGACCACATTAAACAGCTCATTATTTCCACAGCCGTACTGGCTGATTCTAATATTCAGGTAAAGCATCCTGTTTACCCTTGCAAAATACTAGAGGAACATCAATCTTCTTCCAGAACTCCAAAACTCTACTGCCCCAGGAGCTCTGGGGGTCAGAAACAAACACCAAAAACACCCCCCAAAAACCACCACCACCATGAACATTCAGTTCCAGGGGACTTATTTGGTGATTGTCTAAATCCCTTGGACACCTGTTATTTGCTAATATGAAAAGAACTTAACTTTAGCAGCTACAGTTCAGTATCATGAACCAATGATTCGCCTGACTTGAGTGAACTTTGTTACTGCCATATGCAAAGAATATGTAATTATATATCATGTGCTTCCCCCCTTCAGATCAGAAATGTTTATAGTCTATAAACTGCCTCCTATATTACTATCAACAGTTTTATCATGTTTGACAGCAAAATAGTAATTAGGATTTCATTTGTTCCCAATATGCTTAGAAACTACATTTTACAGTCTAACTCTGCTCATCCTGGATTCTTCATAGTACCATCTTGCTTATTTGATTACTATGGAGAATTGATAAAGGAATGAGAAAGTGAACAAATTTACATGAACAATGAGATGTGCATTTACAATAAGGTTAAAAAACTTGGGTGTGTGATAGATAGATGTGAGAGCAAATGAAGCAGGAACTATCAGTAGGACATCTAGAACAAGATAAACTCAGTACTATTTTTGGCTTGACAAGCCAGTAATCAGATCCACGCTGACTATAACTACTAGGCTCAGAGGTCTTAAAAATATTGATGAAGCTTCCAGAGAAGTCTAAATAATGTTAAAATGCATGTTTTAAAAAAAAAAAAAGCAACCCAGCCTTATTCTATTAATTTCTTACTCACATATGCAAAGAAAACTATGATTTTGCAAATAAAGATGTTTTCAAACTGAGAGTCTGAATTTTAAATTTATAATTTAAAGTTAGCCTGGGTCTTCTTTCCATAGCTTCCAAATGCAATGAAAGCCATTACACATACCATTGCTCCTTCTAGCACAGCTAACACTGGGGAAGAGCAGGGAAGAACTAGACCATATGACACTCACCTAAGGACAAACATCCTCATCCTCCTCTATAATCAGTGGAGGCACACAAGCACCTGCAGAGCATGATTTAGTTGCCGGATGATCTGAATGGCCTCTGAAAGCACCTACCATTCTCTACTGGTTTAGCAAATGCTCCTGATAGGTGCCACAGTTAGATACCAAAGTTTGGTAGTTACTGACATAAGTCAGTCATTATCAGCCCTGGGCAAAAAGATTCTGACAGCTCTGTTAAATGCTCCAATAGATTTACAATACAGTTTTCTTTAAATTGCACCGACATCTCTCTCTTGACCACAACTTCTCCTGAAATATATTTTCCAGTTTTATTATATACAATGTATAAGGACAGATATTAAATGGAAGTTCAGCTTCTAGTAATGAGAATATCAAAGATTGAAACCAGCTCCTGTTTTCTGAACATAAGTCACAAGTGTACGTTTTTCCAAGTCTTTATTTTAGAGAAACAACAAGTAGGCACCCAAAGCAACTCCTTTTTCAACGTACAATCACAGATCTGTGAAGGATCTTTGGCCACAAGACTGTTTATATTAGATTAATCATTCTGGGCTCAGAATTCAATCACTCCAAAGGCCGCATATCTGCACAGTCATATGTAAAATTCAGCTAAATCTATGAAAATGGAAAACATCCAGAACTGGCATCAGAAAATCCTCTGCCATGATCTGTCTTCCAAGCAGGAACCAGATTTGGATGCATTTAGGAAGGAAATTGCACTCTGGCATAATTAAACCTACCCCTCCCTCTCCCAGCAGGTTGAGGACAGTATGCAGAGATTACACAAAACCACATTTTATAAGTTTCATTTCATGTCAGCATTTATCAAGAAAAATGCTGCAATTTGACAATGACTACTGTTTTCAGGTGATTAGTCTCAAAGCATAAAATAACTCTCCTGCACCCACCCCCACGAGTTAGACTGTGAATGCAGTATGTTCTGCCCATGTCTGAAATGGCGCTTTATGACTCAGTTGTGGAACAAAGACCAGGTGATGCCAATTCAGGTAGGATGAACATCACAGTATATCTCCTGATTTATAGGCACAGCCTGTTGAGCTGAAAGACACCTATTGCTCAGCATATGGTCCATCCAACCACATCACACTGCACATAATTTTGTATAAACCCAAACTATAAAGACTTTGCAAAAAGGGGGAAAAGCAATACAAGAAAGAGCAGTTTGATTAGCTCTCAACCTTCTCTTTTTCTACCACAGCTTTAACGAGTTCCCTAGCAACCTGCCCAGGCTCAAAGCAAGTAGGACAGAGAGACAGGTACCTGGAAAGAGCACTGGGTATGATGTATCCAGGAGACAGAGGAATAACAGAAATACTGCAAGGAGAGCTAACTGTTCTCTTCATAATCAGCTTGGTTTGAAAAAGATGAGATTTCTCAAATTACCTGTCCTGTGATGAGAATACATGAGTTAGTGTTATAAAATTTTTCAAATTCTTTCCATTCACATATTACACTGATGGGGAGAGGTTGAGGGCATCTAACTCATCCTCATGTGCATCATTTTGTCCTTATTTATTTTCTTTTAATTCTCAGAAGCATTTTAACCACATATCCTGGCTTCAGCCAGGATGGAGCTAATTTTGTTCTCATTAGCTACTGTGTTTTGGATTTAGGATGGGATTTGGTGTGTGAAGAATTGTTGATAATACACTGTGTTATTAGTTGTTACTATGAGATCAAGGACATCTTCCAGCTTCCCAGGTTTTGTTAATGTGCAGGTGCAAAAACCTGGGAGGGGTATAGCCAGTACAGTTGACCCAAACTGGCCAAAGAGCATTCCATACCATAGACGTCATGCCCAGTACATAGCGCGGGTCAGCCGGTGGGCCAGGGGGCTTTTTGTTTGTTCATTTGGCTGTTCATTCCCTCGCTTTCTCTCTCTGGAACTTGCAGTTCCAAGATTGCTCCCAGGGAGTATTGCTGTTCCATGATCTCTGCTCAGGCTGGGCAGTATCGGTCATTGGGCAGTCAGAAGTTGTGCATCATTCATTTTATATATTCTATTATCATTATATTTTATTATTATTACTAATATACAATATAATTGTCATTTTTTTCTTTGCTGTCCTGGTGAACTGTTTTTATCTCAACCCACGAGTCTTCCTTTCTCTCCGATTCTCCTCCCCACCCTGCTGGGAAAGGTGGGGAGTGAGCGAGCAGCTGCGTGGTATTCAGTTACCGTCTGGGGTTAAACCACACCACCATGGAAAACTGCATTGTATTTCAATAATGTTAAAGAATGTTTCAATTTTGTAGCGCTGAAGAGTGAAATAGTGTTTTCTTAGATTTTTTTTAAAAAAGTTGCGTAAAGCATTCAAAATGACTACCTCAGCCATTTCTGAGGCAATTCACATCCAGGACAGAAACAGCGGCTACTTATGAGTGCATGAAAGCAATGTTGTAAACAAAGTTTACACAAACACAAAGAATTCCACCTTATTTGACTTGGAGAAATCAGTAAGCCTGATATTCATTCTCTCACAAAATGTACAGTACCTCACTGTAGCAGGTAGAGTAAGATCTCTATTCACCCCTGCCAGTGCAAGCAGCTCTTGTACATAAAGCTGGCCAGAAACTCTTAGTTTAATGCAAAAGCTTCAAACCTGGTCTTAAAAATCAAACTGAAATAGTAAGAAAGCTTATTGCAGGCGCTCTGCACATGTATAGGAGGACCATAAGGCATAAATAAGCTCTTATCTATCAACCTAGGAAAATTAGTCAGCTCTTCATATAGACCCGAACACTAGCTGGAAAACCTACCATACAAGGACATATCCAGTACTCCAGTTCTATGACTGAGCAACCATCCTTTCATCCCTTTATTTCACATTAATACCCATAGCACCTGCTGCTGAGAAGGGCCACTATTGCTCTTATATCTGGAGACACCCAGCAGGGATATGAGCCCTGTCCAAGACACAGTAAGCTACTTCAAAAGGAAAGCACTGGCACCAGACCAGCAGAAACATTTATCTGGATTAAAATACTTTCATGGCTAGGTATAGTGAGAACAGCGTTTGATTTCAGAAACCTACCTTTGCCTAAACACAATGAAACCCGCCATAGGATGCTCCTTTACTGTGCTAGTCTGTGGCAGCAACAGCACAAGCCAAGAGAACTGGCTTGAGCAAGAGCAGGTGGTCAGTCAGGGCCAGCCTTCACCAGGAACACGGACCAGAGCTGTTCTGTGCTACATCGCTGCCCTGAGCGGGTTAGGCTGAGAGCAAGATGTGGCTTAAGGAGGTCATTGCTTTGCTCATGTACATGCCTAGGAATAACAAGCTTTTATGTAATCTTCCAAATGATGCTGCACCTTTCAGTTGTTGTAGTTACCATGTTACCTGCATGCTTACTGCGTTGCTTGGAGTGGCAGCGGATTTCCCAGGGCCTGGGACAGCAACCCAGAGAAAGCTATTGCACATCAAAAGCAAAGAAATAAGTGTCCTGCTTTTATTAGAAGCCAGGTGTTCTGAGAAACGTCAGCAACTTACTCTAAATATCTATGCTTTGAAATCATGAAGTGTTTGTTAACGAAGCAAAGTATCCTGTCAGAAAAGTTCCCTTCTCTATGCTCCTACTAGAATTCATTAGCAGCCTTTCTGCCTTAACACATTACTGCAGGAGCACAAAGCAGTGTAGAGTACCAAGCAATAACAAATTTCTCAACACCACGTACAGACCCAATGTATCTCACCACAGCTTGAAAGAGACATCATGTAGTTTCTTCTCTTCAGAGTTTAAGACACTTTCTAACCGACTCATCTTTTTCAGGCCATAAAAACACTACTCCCCCCAGCTCTGCAACAGAGACCATAAAACATAAAGGAGAAAAGCAGAGTGAGATAGGAATGCAAGAAATATAACTCTTCTGAGCAGCACCAAGTCAGGTGTCCAAGACCATGGCTCACTGGTAGTAAAGCAATGCAATAACCAGGCAGAAATTCAGGATAAGCTTTACTGACCACAATGAAATACCAGTGTCATATAAAGAAATAAAGCTTGTGTTTAGTGGAAGCCTACCTTGTTCCCTCATTCTTACAAAGAGGATAAAAGAATTGCCTATTTGAAACTACCAAAGCCATCTGTGTAGCCAAGTCATACTGCAAAAAGTTACACAAAAAAATTAGCTGTGGACTGAAGATCAATAAGTGCATGGGCATGGCTAATGACTGAATAAATAATACTGAAAAGCGTGGAGAGAAATTTGGAATAGGGCTCAGAATTTCTATTTTATTGATTATGTATCTGTAAGATTATAATATGCATCTCAGTGGCAGAGGCAGGTTTTTACAAAAACTAAATACCAAAAGTGTTTTTTAGACACAGAAAATACAGTCTGTTTAATGAACCCAGATCACAGCCATTTAAAAACAATTAGAAATCATTTTAGAAGACTGGGGCAAGTGTAAATTCAGTGTAGAAAGTATGGCATTTCAACCAGCTTATTTACAATTAATGAATACAACAACATGGCCACTGAAAGACAACTCCTAATAGTAAAAAAGAAGTATGATAGATACCAGTAAATCAGGCAGCATTAGAAACATTTTACCAGGAATACAAGTTTTTACAGTGGTTCTACCTCTGGATTTTTAAAAAGGTACTTTTTTTTTTTCTTTTAGTTGCCCGGTAGAGAGGGACCTAGCTCACTACAAGCTAGCCAACCAGGGCTACACACAAAAGCCACTTTAACCCTACTACTCATGAAGATACTCCATCTCCAGAACTAGATCCTCAAAACCTTGCTCAGGCAGAGGCTCCTGGATTTCTAAGCCCACAGTCGCTGCCTCAGTCCTGCTCCTTACTGTGACCAGCCTTGAGACCTCTGAGCAGTTCGGTCCCTGTCCCAGCTGTGGCCCAGTGACACTTACAGATGAGGTTTTCCATGGCTGACCATGCTCTTCAGGGCCACCTGCTGAGGAAGTTAGCATGCTCACAGGATTAGGATTTACACAGGACAAGAGTATGGGGGGAGGAGCACATAAAAAAAACCCCAAACAACTTCTTGCACTCACCACTCATTACTGCAATTCCTGCCCTGAAAGCAATCTAGTGACTTAAGGAAATAAAAAGCAGGATCATAAGAATAGGCAAGTAAAAAAAACCTGGCAACTGCCATCTCATTGTTCTCAAGAGTGGGTCTATACCACACGAGAACTACAATCCAGCTTTGTAAGTGTTGCTGCTCATTGAGACCAGAGGATTTTCCCCAACACGCAGATTCGGAGAGGATAAAGAAATATGCATTTGTATTTGCCTATTTCTAGTCTGACTTCAGGGAGAAGAACATTTCACTCTGCGGCAGGAGTTAAGCTTCCTTCCCCTGGAACACAGAACTTAAAGTGTCAGATGATTTGGTGGTTTTTTTGAATGCTATGGGGAAAAAAGCATCAACTAAATTATTAAATAGGTTGAAACTGTTTCTATCCACATCAAGGCTAATGAAGAGATTCTCTACAAACCCTTGTGGAAGAGAACAGAGAGCTTTGACACGTCACAAATTTTCAGAATAGAATTAAAAAATCATATTTGGAAAAGGAGATAAAATTTTAAAAAATTATTAAAGTCAGATTCAGATGGAAGCTTTCTCCTTCAACAATTAGACTTGTATTAGCAATCACAGGCTAAACTGCAATTGTAATTAATATTTCATATGGCACTCAGTGATGTAGCTAAATATTAGCTGCCAGACTCTTGGAAAACACTTTTTCTGCCAAGCTTTCCTTTTGTTTTACAGAGCTATGAATAATATTGTAGAAGGATATACAGTTTTAATAATATCTTTTTTCTTAATAGACCTAAGTATCATCTGACTTCTTTAAGTGGTACAGCTGGTATGTAAGAAAAAATGCAGTTTTGAACAGAAAAGTCAGACAACAGTTGAATAATTACTCTCGCTTTTTCTATTGAACTTTGTTGTATAATTTTTTAAAAAACAAATCCAATTTGAATATTTTCTTCCAGTTATTTTTCTAGTCATAATACTCTTCACTAATTATGTGAATGTACTTATATATTTAAAAGATTTAAAGTGATAGAAACAGTAGACTTATTTGTCAGAAAACTATATACTGTTAGAGACCTCGAAAGAAGCTGTTGGGAGCATTTCCATTCTTGCTCTGCCTGCCAAGAGCCAGCAAGGTGCAGAAGACCAGGAAGAAGAGAACAGGTGGGCTCACCTGCACCTGTGCAAAGACTAGGTTATTGGACTCTCACAAACGTGATCGCAAGAAGGGCACTGAAAAGGGGCAAAACCCAATTTAGACTGCTAGAAGATAAATCACAGATGCGATAGTGTGGTTCAGACTTTGGTTAGCATATCATAATTTTTATTTTTTCATTTGCAGATATTTGCTTGTTGATATTACAGCTGCAACTATAATAAAACAGAGCAGCTGAGAGCTATTACCCTCTGCATCCATCTTCATTTTGTCATGAAGGCTCATATATTCACAGAATCTAGAGTTAGAGGCACTGTTAAAACGGTCCAATAAAACTAGATCTCTTCTTTATATATCAAAAGCAATTATTTTTTCTTGCATACATCTCTGTACCGAGCCTGTATCTCGATTTGTCTAAAGGGAAGATAGGAGGTAGATAAAGCAGCCTTCCCTTGGATGAAACAGTATAGGATGGAAGCCTCTTCACCAGTTCCTACATATCTGTGCAGCAATACACAGCTTCTGATGAGAAAGAATAAGCATTACCAGAGCCTTAATAATGCTAAGCCACAGGGCAGCTGCCCCGGATGATCTAAGAAACCACACAGCAATAACTACAGCAGCAGCACACCGGCTAAAGAGTTAAACAGTGATGAATTATTCTTTATATTTTCCCTGTTGAACCTTGTACAATCTTCATTTAGTTAAACATCAAAACTTAGATTCAATTTACAACACTGAGAAAAATTAGGGTGGGGAAGATCAGTCTAGTCCCTTGGGCCTAGGACCAGCCTCCAGGTCCCAGATACCACCGGCACAGAAGGATCACTGGTCTTTCGAGGGAGAACACGCCCAAATGGGACTTTCATTGGCAGAGGCCAATGAAAGCAATGACTGATCCTTTTCCCGCTAACTACTAGTTACCTCCCAACAGCTTCGTGAAGCATCTATGCAACTTCGTATCTGATAGTTTATAAACTGACACCAATACATTAAGCTTGCTTTCAAAGCATGGACTAAATGCCAACAGTCCGTGAGATACTTCATCACCTCTGTTCTACTCTAAGGTGGAATAGCCAGCGAGACTTCTAATAACTGAATATATTGGACTGGATTTGACATATTTTTAGATTCATGCAGAGTAGGCTGCAATACCCTGTACAAAGCAGAGCAAGGAAGCTCAGATTCAAGTGGAGTGTAAGCTCTCAAGACAGGCTTGACCCATCAGCTGCCTTATGTGGCTGATCAGAACCCTCCCTTCCCAACAAGGGGCTACAACCAGCTGTTTTCAGCTGCCTCTTCACCAGAGCTGAACTATTTTCAGACATTATAAAGGATCAGGATGACTACATTTTAGTCTATTAAAAACTACAGAAGAAACAATCTAGCCAAAGAACTCAAAATAAAGGAATAAGGCAGTTAAAAACAGATTCCTTGTAATTTACTGTAGAACATACATTTTAGAGAATAACCCTGGTCTTCATGCAAGTAGGAAACATGACAAGTTAATTTCATTTATAATTTAACAACTGAAGAAATTGGTCTGTGTTCTAACGTAGCTATATTAAGTGGGTAGATTCATATTGTAGCAGAGACATTTAGAGCATAGTAACTTCAGAGACCATTAAAAAAATATAAAAGGGAAGTTGCTCTGTGTCTCTGCATACATACAAGGTATCAATAACCATGCACAGCTTTTCTTATTGACTATCTTTTATGGCATGACAATATTTTCCACTAAAATTCCTATAAAAAATATATCACACTATAATTCTAACAGAAAACAACTGCTATCTTTTTTCAGGAAGTCCTAATTGCTAATTTTATTATTAACACAAATAGAACAAAAAACCCCTAATAATATTGGTCCGATGGCTGCAGGCAACTGATAAAACATGACAAGCTAATGTATTTGCATGAACAGGTGGAGTATTTTTAAGGACATTCAAAAACACTGTGAGAATGCATTAATATAACATCTTCCACTCTAGCCTTAAAAAAGCGCTACTGAAGAGAGTACTCCTGAGCTATCGCCTCATCTATAGCGCTGACTGCTTCACATGAGTCGCTCGCGCAGCTTCCCGATGCACTCCCTCACTGCATCGCAGCCGAGGAGGGAAGATGCAGAAAGTGGTGGAAAGCGCAAGGAAGAGTGGGTTAGCCCCTGGGAGGCAGGAGAAAGCAGCAGGGGACCTCAGCATCCACATCCACAGATTCTGGACTGCAGCAGTCACCGGCTCCCTAACCGATATTGATAGACACAAACACATGTACGCACTCACACTTACAAAACCTCATCTCTTCTTCGCTGATGGCAAGAGGAGGAAAACTAGGTATTAAACAGTTTTGCTAGAGCTCCTATTCATTGGAGCAACTTTCTGCTCTGGATGCAGTCTTTGATATCAATAAAAAGTGTAAAATGGGCAATAAAAATTCTTCATTTGCTGCACTGTATACTTAAACTGTGCAAATGCCTTGAAAAGTGCAACCAAACAGGTATATTAAGGCCTCATGTGACTTAATGTTTTATTCTAATTGCTCACCTCTACCGATTTATTTCTACCTATAAGCTACATAGCTTAAGCTACACCAAATGAATACCTGCATTAAAACAACCTCATTCAAAAAACTTGCTGAAGAGGTAAGCTTCAGGGGTATCCAAGGAAGAACAGTCCTACTGTTGTTTTCCTCCCACTATGTTCAGAGAAAGAACACAATTTGGGGCATTTTCTTTGTAAGTAAAAAACACTTTCACCACTTATTATTTTTATTTCAGTAACAACCCAGAGCCACCAAATTTTTTTAGCTAGCGGCTCAGGTGTGAATAAGTAATATCTGTACAAAGGTATCAAGTTTTTTCCTCTTAGACTGTCTCAGAACATGTATTGCCTAGTGTAGCCTATGTACATATACACACTTACATTGAGGAAAGAAGGTACTTGCTGAAGATCAACAAGACTCCAGTCTTGGGTACTTAACTACCAAACAGGAGAACACTTGTTGTACTGGCAAAGAGAAATCCATAAATAAGCATTCTCCAAGCATGATACGTCCTTGGATATGACCAATAGTAGAGCAGGCAAGGCGCAGTAATGAATTTGGTTGCCTAAATTCCAACAATACTTAGAGAAAGCCGAGCATCTACCACTCAGGAAAGTGCGAGAGGTCTTCAAAGCAGCACCCCTGTAATTACTGCTTAAGTGTTAGGACTTCCCACTCCCTCTTACCCCTTCCCCCGCTTCAGTCTGGGAACAAACACAAGATAAGTCTTTAACAGATTGCAGTGGAATATCTGGCACCCTTATAATTCATAAATGTTTGCTAAATAACATGCATGCAGAGATCTCTTAATAATAAATGCACCAGCTGTTTGCTATCTTAGGACCTAATAGAGAAACAGTAAGAAATCATCTGTTATCATTATGTTACAAAATGAATAAGACTCAGGACAAAAATAATAAAGGCACAATTTATGACACAGCTTACAAACAAAATCATGTATTTCAGAACTTTTATGAAAAATCTGGGGATGCAGAAATCCAGAGAGGTAATGTCCTTAAATAATCAAAGCAGTCTAACAACGACAAATGAAAGTCTGCTTTTGAATATGTGTTTCTAAATGCCTGAATGCAGGAGCTGTTGAATTTTTTTTTTACATTCAGGATCAGATTAAATCCCCATAGACATAAACATTAGGGGCAACACAACCCATCCTGGTGATCCTAAATACACACGTGATATCTTAACTGGCATGTTCAGTGCAGCCAGCTCTCAAAAAAAAGTGCAGTGCACAGATCTAGAAACAGGTTTAAAGAATAATTCTAGCTTCATCTACCATTCATAATGGAAACCACATCTGAAAGTTTGTTTCATTTCCTTTTTTCAGGTCACAGAAACTAATGACAACAGCCTGCAAAGGCAGAGTAAGGTATTCTTCCACAGTTGTAACTCCTCTCAGATGCTGGAGGAAAACACAGCTGCAATTTCCATAGAGTGTATATTTTCAAATATCTCACAGAAAGATAAAGCAGTGATGTGGTCAAGAATGGTAGATTTAAACTAGACTTGCCTGATGTGATCCGAACTATTGATTCATGTACATACACCGCATTTTAGCAATGAAATACACAACTCCAGCTCTTTGAAGCGTTTCAGAAAACAACATTCTCCACAACCTCAGTATCTTCCTGCCCATTTGAAAGACAAAAGCTCCGTGTAAATGGCAATAAATATGTTCAGATCCACATTCATAATGAGAGAGTATCGCCTTGTCGGGTTTGTTCACCTCATATAACAGCATTCTGGAGCTTATAGACTTCCCAAGCTGGAGAAGGTAATCTCTGTCTTGAGCAGAGTTCAGTTTAAAGCATGGAACAGTATTTTTCCTTTCTTTTGTTGCATATTTGGGAGGGAATTTAGTGTGCACGTGTGAAGAGGCCACTCGGTTGGGTGACTGTAACTATACTGTAGCTTTTAAGTAGGGAGGAAGGATTTTTATAAGTCATCAGAACAGATTTGGGGGGTTCCTCCCTCCCATTTATTTATACAAGATGTGCATTTTAAATACAATCTAAAAATGATGGCATTTTCCTCCTGTACAAAGATACCTACGATAGAGAGAAATCCACTTACAGCCACACTAATAGCAGCCAACATTTCTAGTGATTCAGAAATGCCAAGAGAAATACTATTTTCTACATAAACGTTGCAAGAGTGAGTTCCACACAGTTGTGTAATATTGAAATGGCATTTAGGTAGCCATGGGATCAATACACAAACATCTAAGGAAAAAACCTCTAAGATTTAACCTCACTTTGAAATCACACAGTTCATATGAAAACACTGTTTGGACTAGAATTTTAATAACCTATCTCTGTGCAGAGACAAAGGTAAGCAGGCTTCCGCAGGATTCTGTGAATGATGTTCAGTATAAGAAAAGAAAAACAGTACATCCAAAGGGTCCTTAAAGGCCACCAGCCTTGAAACAGAAGATGTCACCCATTTTATATGCCTTCCTCCAAAAGGAGGGAACAGGCAGAGTGACATATGCTGCAAGTCAAATTCACCACATGAAATGACAATTTCATTTACATAAAACCACCATTACAAGGTTTTAATTAGCACTAATGGTTGTTAGACCCACAGAGAAATCCAAACTATGGTAGAAAGTGAGGAAATACAAGTAGAGAAAGTGTAATATGCACTGCAATATGTTCTTTGCTCATTTGACAGGTATAGCTCAGTTTTTACTATATTCCATAGCATGATCTGAAATGTCCTGCAGTACATTTTTTTAAAGGGTAATCAAGTTCTAGTACCATTATTACGGTAATCTGTACGCTGTAAGTCTTTAATAAATTCCCACTGGCAAGCACTTAAGACCATTACATTTTGTTTACACAATACTAGATAAAACACTACTTGGCGTGAACCTGATGGATTTAAGACTCCATTCCCCTTGGCCCAAAGCAGCTCAAGTTTGTGGCTCTTCAGTAGATAATTTAAAAGTCATCACTAAGTTGCTAACACTCAGGCCTGAAGAGAGCAAGTATACAGCAGCGTGTGATCCTACACGCTCCACTTGGGCAGTGAGGCTTCAAGGAGACTTTTTGAGACTCAACTGTAGCTGTTCTCTGGGAAGGGGGATGTTGTACAAGACAGTTGAGGCCATCTAATAGTTCGCTGATGCTGAAAGGTTCTCCTCTTCCTTCCTCCCAACCACACTGAACTCCCTCTGGAGTCAAAGCTTTTGCCAAGCCAATTTGATACATTAAACAACAATTTTCTCACTGGACGGTTTTCTGCCAGTCTAATCACTTTAGTCAGGTCGGGGCAGGCAGGCGACAGAGGCAAACTGTGTCCTTAGGATCTGGTCTACTCAGTCTTTCAAGACTGAAATAAAAAGAGTCGAGCCTAGAATTTAAAATACTACACACCTGTTGATGGAGGCACCTGAATATTGCTGTTGACTTGAAGAGTTCTCCATAAGATTAGTGAAGGTCTTGCATACAAGAATCGTATGTGTGACATAACTTAAAGGTTTTGATTTTACAAGGACTTGGTCTGTCTGAAAATACAATGCCCTCCAGGTATCATTACCTACAATTGTCTTGGAGAACAAACATGGGTCCTCAAGGTTTCAAGCTATTGTATAGCAAGTCCACAAACAAGAGAAAAGGTTTACAAGTACTGGCAACCAGGGATAGTTTGCCTTCTCCCTCTTCTTCCCATTTTTTAAGCCTTCAAAAGACACTGATCCCCATCAGCCACGTTCTCCTCTCTCTTGAAAGCACAGAAAGGAGGAATAAATCCCCTGAGAAAGACAGACATTATGCTTTGATTATCTTACCCCAACAGTGGTGTTATAGTCTTATAACCCTACTGACCTGCATTCTGTTCCCTTTGAATTTAGTAAAATTACATAATCATAGAACTCATGTCACTGGCAAACATACCAGACCTTAATATATCACTCTGTGGTTTAAGAGTGCTTGAGAAGCATATATTGCATCAGTTCTCTTTCCTCCTTCCTCATAGGAAAAACTGTAAGTACACACCATGCTAAAGACATTCAAAAAATGAAAGTTCCTCTAGCATTTCAAGACAAAAAGCACATTTCCAAACAAACTGCTAGAATAGGTTATCTTGATTCTTTTGGTAAACAACATATGAATGAAAAATGTCCCAGCAAACGTACTAAAAAGATCAAGTAATGATTTTCTGCAAATGACAAAAATAAGTCAACCTGTAACCCAAAATTAAAGAAATCTGGTTCCTAAGAAGTACTATTGAGTAAAAGTTTCAGAACTGCTTCGGACCAAGCTAACTCAAATCCTGCTACAATTTAGTAAAAAAAAAAAAAAAAAATCCTGTGGCCAGGAGGAAGAGATAGTCCAAAGCTTTCCAGCCTTGGACTTTGAAAACGACAAAGTCAAACTAAGCACCGTAAGGCAAGCTGACACACTGAAATATAGTCTGGTAAATAGTCTCTTTTTCCACCTTGATGCACCTCCTGCTGTATTTTTGCTTGTGCCTAGTCATCAGCCTCGGAAGGCTTTGCGGAGCAAGGCTGAACATGGCCAGTGCCCTTCGGCAGTGGGTCCTCCCAGCCTTTGCCCCAGCCCACGCCCTGCGATCAAGGAGACACTGCTTTCCCGGAGCTGCGGGGCCACATGCTGTCCTGAGACTGCCAGAACAACCACGCAGGACAGTGACCCGCCTTTCTCCTGTATAGGAAACAGCTGTGCTAGTAAACCTAAGCCTCAAGTGTTTGCATTAATTTAGCAATTAGTCTTAATTAGAAAGATCAGCTCTCATGCCCTAAGGCCAGCTCAATGGCAATGCAAGAAATTAGTATACCTGAATATGGAACACTCAAAAAAAGCCAATGCATTTAAAATGCATTTCTGAAGCTGGAAACTTGTTTGAAGATTCCACTGAAAAAATTACTCTCACATACCCCTTTTTAGTTTCCTATTCCTGTTCCCCAAAGCTAGGTTTGAACATAATTTGATTTTTACAGAATTCTATGTTAAATTAAACATTGAAAAGTACCATTGTGAAGAACCCAAGTGGCCACTGAAGTAATAAACTGATTTGAAATTAATTCACAAGATCACCTGCAATCCAAGCATTTCCTGCACTACTGGGGAGAAATAGGAAAACAGTTTGGTATGAAAGGGAAGGTAAGAAAAATAGCTTCTGATAGAATCAACTTCTATAGTAGAAATTTAGGGATAAGTAGATTAATGCAATTCTAGTCTTCAGCTGCACAACAAGAAGAAAAATATCTGCTGTTTGCAAGAAGCTCAAGGACATGAAGTCAGCCACAGAAAATTGTTCTTGAAAACAAGTCTTTTATTCCTGCACCTGCAGTACTGTCTTGCCAGATATGCAGGCTTGGCCAGCCAGCTGTCTTGCCTATCGCACCAATTTGGTAACCTAGCTACGGTATCGGAGATCCACTTGAAAGACAAAAGGGAAATACTGCATTTTCTGGGGAAAAAATAACTGATTTGGTTATTAAAAACAGCAGTATTGAAGTAACCAGTACCGGCTTTTGTCAAGAACATATCAGAAGTAGACAAAAAGCGTCACCACTGTATGGTTTATGCTTTCCCAACGTAGAAGAAAGTTCTGACAAAGATGCTTCAGGAATATGTCAGACGGTTGAATTTTATTTGGAGCTAAACCACAGGTTACATATCAGAAGAGAGTCAACACCTGGGTATATAAGTCAGTACGTGACAGCTTGTCTCCTTATTCTGCCGATAATCCACAATCATGAACTACAAATCTGATCCACAGACTGAACTCTTCTACAGATTTAATTCATCATTCCTCACTTGAGCCCAAATCAGACATGGTGATGCCAAGTTAACTCCCATGGCCAAGGACTGGGTACAAAATTGCGTGCTAATAAAAAAAAGTTACTTTCATTATTCATGGCTTTTCTGCTAATATATTATTTACCCAGTAGAACCACTCACTTGAGTGGACTAAACTCCAAATGAGCAGGTTTGCACCACAGACAAGCTATCAAGTGGAAGCACAGGAGACAAGGCAATTATTCTTCTTCACCTTAAAAATCCTTGCACAGAGAACAACTACAGCCATTGCTATAGTTCTGTGGAACGTAATGCTGGAAGAGGACTTCAGTCCTGGTAACAACTTTTCATCTTGATAGCGAACAGAAATGTAGAAAAGCATTGAAGCTCCAGGAAGCAGGGGACCCCCACTCTACATAGCTTAAAATGTCCTTCAACCCATGTAAAAATTCTCTGAATTAAGAACTTGACATAATACCAAAAAAGTTTCTCGGTTTATAGGAAGCTTTCTTTACAAAAGTTAAGGGTCATCACCTTTATCCATCCTTAATTCACATTCAGGACAACTGTTACTCAAGTTGTCTTTTCACTGTTTACAGGGACTCTACTCAGCCAACAGCATCAAAAAAATCCATCCATCATTTTTCAAATAGTAGTAGCAGTAGTAACACAAATTGCTTGTATCAAGAAAAGATCCAATTATTATAGCTCAAAAAAAAAAAGTAATTTGATCATTGCCAAGGAATAGCTAATTTTCACTGACTGATGGTATAAACCAAGACAAAAGGTTCACAATTACTTTGGAACAATTCTGTTAGCTCAGGTAACAGCACTTTCAAGTTCATGTCAAAAGGTTTCCTCAAAAACAAGAAGCTGTTTACATTGTCAATGTATTTGATTTACAAATTAGAAATATGACCGCTAATCTGGTCTCTCGGGTTCAGTGTATTTAATCAATGCTGCCTTTATAAGCTCTCCTCCCAGTAGACCAGTTGTTTCAGAACTGATACAGACCTTAACGAATTACTGAAATGTCAATAACTGTAGGCATTAATTGGTCAGTCAGGACCATGCATTTTCACAGTTCTCAAGCAGTTCTCAGTTTCTGCTGCTCCTTATGTAAGTTCCTATTCCGAATACTATATATTCGGAATATTTTGCTAACGTTAAAAGGATGAGGTTGCTTTGCTGTATTCTCAATATTTCATTCACGAGCCCTTTTTATGCAGTGATTCCACACCTGACAGCAGGCCCTAAAGCAATCATACACACTAAACAATTACAACAACTCATAAAATAAGCAGTGCATAAAACGTAACAGAAGAACATTACCTTACAATACTTGACACCCTCAGGGGATCCATTTCCTTTTCGCAAACACATAGTTCCCTTTGACATTAATGGGAGCTACATGAATAAGGAAAAAAAGCAATAGATCCTTTGCCTGAAAAACATATTTGTGCCGAGTGGATATTGGCAGCCTGTTTAGCCCAGGTGATTGGTGATGGGCCTACCTAGAGATATTTGCCTGCAGGCTGCTGGTTCATATTCCGTAAAGCTAAAAACTACAAGAGTCATTACCCCTCTGAAAATTGCTTGCTGATTTATCATCTTGGTTCATTTCTCAACATTCACTTTTAAGGAATAGTACTAATTGGGGTATCTTCTGTAAAGTGCTCCTTCCACACCACTGTTTAAATACACTGGTACGCTCCAGTGTTAATTATGACAACACAATTTGTACAGTGTTGATACAATTCTCTTCCATTGGGAAATATGCAGTAAAATTAGAGGTAATCTTTTAAGCTTCCAGATCTGAATGCAGTTAAAGGTAGTCAGATGCAGCTCATTAAAAAGCAAATTACTTCGTATTCTGCATTTTCCTTTTCATTCTACAAAATAATTACACAAGAGCAGAGGTAAGTAAAACAAAAAAGTTATACCATTGGCATCAACTGTTAAAAAATACAGAAGGATATAAATCTACATTTGATCACAGAACTACAGAGACCAACAATCACATAATATACTTCAGTTGGTATAGTTATGCACCAAAATATTTTGGGCACATCTGTTAAAGCTCAGCTTGAATTTCTGATATGGAACCAAAACACAATAGCTTTATGAAGGTAAGCCAACAAAAAAAAACCCCACACCCACACACCCACCCACACAAAATACAAAAACCCCAAACAAACAAGTCGGGAGGAACAAGGAGCATGTGGTGGTGTAATAAACTCTCCCAAAGCTCACTGTCCTCCTCCTTAAGAAAAAGTAAATTTTTTCTTCTGCCCTATTCACTCATCCTCAGCCCTTCTGTCAACCTCCCCTTTTCTGACTTTTCTCCCATACTTCAGTTTGTGTCCTCTCTTCCTTACTGATGCCTGGAAATCTAAGCTCGCTTTCAGTCATCTCTGTGTATTCCATGTCCTCTGCCATTAACCTTGCTAATTAGCACAGATATTATTGTCTAGCTCTTTCCAGACTATTAACTTCTCCAAAATCCAACCAGATCTAGGTATGTATCTAGATCATATTATGCATCATTGGTTAATAAGAAAGTCAGTTACACTTGTTGCCACAGCCACTCCGCAATTTCTGTAGGCCTTTACAGCAAGAAAGGCAGAGGCTGCTTAAGATTTCCACGGTACTAAATTAAGTACTCTTTCAACCAACACAACTGCCTAACAATGCCCTAATACTTGGTCTTGTTTTCATAAAGCTGTTTTCCTCTGAATGGGAGATCAATTCTGCCCGTATCACATGACTTGGTTTTGGTTTTGTTATTGATCTTATGAACACGATGCTCAGACAAAGCCCATTCTGCCATGTCAGTAAGTTTGTCTTTTAGAAGACGGACAAAAGCCTTTCCACTATCTGAGATTCAATTTCTTAACACAGCTAAAAACAATGGCAGATGCCTTCATGAAAGCAGGCTGGACGCTCTGACACAAAGGAAAAGTAATCTCTTACAATTCTGCATCTACTATTAGTGACAGCACAGAAACCTAAATTACCGGCGCCTACAACATTGCCAGAAAATGTATATCACAGATTAACCCTTTAAAATTAACCATCTGCACTCCAATTTACTCCGTGTCAGGGCACCAGCAGACATGCAATATCCCTCTGTGTCACTAGCTCCTGTCATACAGTTACAGAGCTGTGGCCCTCTCTGAGCACTGCCACATGTCTACTACAACACAAGTTTGGTGAGCTTGAGGAGGGACACTTTGGGGGACCGGGGCTCCGTCTGATCCGCTCATGACAGCAAATGGCAAAGCCAGTGTGTCTCTATCAGGTTTAAACAAAAGGAATCCAGTGACTGTTCTGAAAGAATGAAAATAGAAATATACTCCTGTCATTTAAGGCAACAGTGGTGACTCCTTTTTAGGCTCAGCCTATCTACTATATGCCTTTTTCAGACGAGCTTCCTCTAAAGAAATCTTCCACATACTTCTACTTCTTTCTGCTTTGTGCCAGCACAGTAGCAGAGCAACGAGACCCTGATCCATGACGGATGTTCTCAGTTGTTAACATGATAAAATCATATCAAATAGAAGAGCAGAATTTACTCTTTTTCCTGCTCTAAAGTTTGGTGGTTTTTTTTCTTAAATGAGAAAAAAAATTACAAAATATCCATTTTGTGATTCACAAGATTCTTATAGAGTATTTAGGCTAGCAGATTTCAAACAGAAATTATTTTTGAGTTTTGTGACTGTCATATTGCAAGTTCAGATACAACCAAGCAGGAACAATATACCGCCAGGATGAGAAATAGTTGCAATCATTTCGGCTAGGAAAATCTGCACGCACAATATTACATTGTGTGACAGAAAGAAATCAAAGCTGTATTTATTGGCGTAGAGGAGACTGGGAAATCTTGCCACGAGAGAAAAGGGGAGATGGGTGGAAGAGCCCAGATCCGCAGGAAGGGACTGCATGAGTCCCTAAAAGAGAAGGGAGTGGTAGGGCGCAGTGCTAAGGCACGACGATTTTCTGGTATGTTTGTAAGAATGCAAGGCCTCCAAACACACCCTACGCTGACAGCGGCAATGCTTTTACCGCTAGAATGGATATCAGTCTACAAAGTCTGTGAACTAAAGTTATTGGACTAAGCAGTAATTGTTCTTGCAAATACAATACTTCTCTACTAGAGCTTTTGCTAATAGAGATATGGCAACGGAGGCAAAGCTTAATATACCCACAGTGAGGAAAAGGCTTTAAGAGAAAATGAACAGCAAATCCATTTGAAGGAATCATTATGTGCCCATAGATATTTATCAAAGAGAGAGATCAAAGCAGTGGAGTTAATTCATCATTAATTGTCTGCCAAGTTTCTTACGACCACAGAGTAGCCATTGTTAAGAGATGGTTATTAGATATCACTTTTCTTTCCAAATTCAGAACTGGAAATAAATCCATTGCCTCTAGTCACAGTGAGGTAACTCTTGGCCTTTTGAAAGGTAACTCTGTTTATCTCTGGGTGCACACTATAATGTAAAGAATTGTCCAATATTTTGAAATTAAAAAAGCCACACAGGGATGACATGCAGTTGTAATCTCGGAACACAAAGGAATTTTTAGTTTGCAAGCAGTTTTTGAACTGTACATTTTTATATTGTCACCTTGACCTACTCACCCACTGTCTGTCCACCAAGCCACTTCAGTAAGAATTATTTCTATTATGTCCCTCTAAACAGACACTGCTCTAGCAATCAGAGGAAGAGAAAAAACACACCACATAGAAGGCCTTATCCCACTCTCGCATCGATATAAGATGTAAAGCTAAAAGGATGTGTGATATCCAGGCAAAAGCAGTTACAGATTTAAAGTCAAATTTCCTAAATCCACAAGCTAGAATGTTAATTAATATTTGCAGATACAAATAGAGACATTCAATGCAGAGAAAGGGCAACCTTTTAAATGAAGATAGTCAAGGTTCAAAGTGCAATGAAGTGAGACTTACTGTGTTTATCTACTACTCACACAAATATCTGTAGAAACATGTCAAAATACTAGCAGATTTAAGAGTAACATGAACCATCTTGATAATTGCACTTGGGTGTGCAGAAGTATTTTGTAGATCTCTAAATCATGTCTTGCAATCATACACCCCTGTCAGGAGGTTCAGCCTCTTTGAGAGGAGCTCACAATTCAGTTTTTAAAACACACCATCCCAAGACAAGACAGACAATGGATGGCTCGCACCTATTAGAGCTCTCTACTGACTTTAATTATGGCCCAGAATTCCTAATGACCGAGTACTGCCTGCTGAAATGAAGATGATATATTGATTACAGCCACCAAGGACTTTGCAATTATGGGAATTTTTCCTAGAATAAAGACAGGAAGGAGGGAGAAAAATGCAAAGGATGATTCACTGGGTCAAAGAATCACTCTCGCAAGAAAAAAAAAATATCATTTTTCCCCCCTTTCCTTGTGGAAGAGAATGAAAAATAAACCCATTATTCTGTATTTGAGTGCCTGTAGCATACGCCTTTACAGAGTAATCCCTTGTGTGCAGAGACATTTTATTAGGCAAGAAACATTGCAGAAGAGCGAGAAAGGGGTCACAGTGGGGTAACTTTTATTGGGCACATTCTTTACATCCTTAAGGCACTGAAGAAGTTAAGGTTTTAAGAACCTTTCAGTCCTGTCATTATTTACAGGAACTCATTCCCCTTGCATTACAAACCCCAGAACAAACAACTATCAAGTCCGTGCCCTTCTAAGATAAGAAAGTACACATCTGATATCTCCCAGATGCAGATAACCTTTGGTAAATATTCAGGGAGTGTCCTTTGACTGATATGCTGTGATTTTGCTGGACTGCAGCAGGAGACTACAAGGAATCGTATCCTCAGGGATAAATTAAACCATTTCTCTTGCACATAAATGAGGGTTTCATCCCTTCCTGCCACCACTGAGTGAGAGCAGAGTTCACAGAGAGAGAAATTACTACACAGTCAGAAAATAAGCTTTTTCCTTGATGTAAAACCCAAACCTAACTAGATCGATCCGCACAGGTGCTCCACCTTCAACACTTGTTACTATGTCTCCAAGACACATCATGTGCAAATTTTATAAGCAATTCTTTCTCCAGATCACGGGTTTTTTTAGACTTTAAAAAAAAAAGCAACAAAAAACAGCGAGCTGGAAATAAATAGGAAAGTCACTGCTGACAAAATGCATAGATGACTGAACAATAGGAGTAGTACTACATATTGAGAGGGGTAGGATAACCACAGAAGCAAACGAGCTTAGCTGGCAAGTCAAAGCTATTCACAGACAAACACAAGGTCAGACATTTGGTAAAGGAATTCAGAATAGGGGACTGTATCCTGGAAAGTAGTATCTAAAAAAAGAAGCAAGCAACAGATTGGGCAAACGTCTGCGCTGCAGGATTCCGGTCCCATACAGAGAGAGACGAGAACTGGTGAAAGCATTTCAAAAACAGAGCTGAAGTCTGGTTTTGTCATGATGTGCCCTATTACTGTCATCATTAACTGAGAATATGGTTCCGAAACCTACTTAAAAAAACCAAAACACTTACAAGCCTGAAAAATAATTGAGGCCCTGATTCAGCAGTATTTAAACACTGTCTAAACCTCAACAAACTACACCATGAGAGGCAGCTAAATGTTTTCCTGTTCTGGAGTCTTCAGGCAAAATTCTGGGTATCACCATTTTTAAAGCAAGCCATTTTCGCTGTAATTCAAGTTGGGCATGCTGCTTTTAGGCAAGAGAACTGCTGCCCACACTCTCAAAAGGCACGATGAGCTTAGCATAAATAGCTTGCAGCTCCAAAACAAGGTCACACTTTGGCCAAAGCAGACGATGGCAATGCCAACAGGTCAACATACTTTTCCTGAAAAATACATCACATTCAGCTCAGTATTTTCAATATTTCTTTTGTCTCCCATGAAAACAAGAAAAAGTTGTGGTTTAACCCCAGTTGGCAACCAAAAACCATACAGCTGCTCGCTCACCACCCTCACTCCAACCCCACTCAGTGGGATGGGGGAGAGAATCAAAGAAAAAACTCGTGGGTTGAGATAAAGACAGTTTAACAGGATAGCAAAAGAAGAGAGGATAATAGAGAACATACAAAACAAGTGATGCGCAATGCAATTGCCCACCACCCACTGACCGATGCCCAGCCTGTCCCCAAGCAGTGATCCCCCCGGGCAACTCCCCCCAGTTTATATACTGAGCATGATGTTATATGGTACAGAATATCCCTTTGGCCAGGCTGGGTCAGCTCTCCTGGCTGTGCCCCCTCCCAGCTCCTTGTGCCCCTGCTCGCTGGCAGAGCACGGGAAGCTGAAAAGCCCTTGACTTAGTATAAGCACTGCTTAGCAACAACTAAAACGTCAGTGTGTTATCAACATTATTCTCATACTAAATCCAAAACACAGCACTCTATTCCAGTTGAACCAGGACAATTTGTCTACAAACATTATGTTGTTAAGAGATATATACAGAATTCTGCTAGAAAAGTAAGAATTTCTACTTGCATGTAGCTCTTGGCATTTTTTTTTAAATAAGAGGGTTTCTAGCCTTTTTAAATTATTTATAAACTTATCAGGCTATTTTTTGTAATAAGTGTTCTCATTCTTTCCCTTCGCATTAAAGGCCACACGCATAGCTAGCAAAGGAAAATAAGCAGTAAACCTCTACAGAGCTGCAGGCAGGGGAGGGGGCAATGCATTTTTCCCCAAATGTTCATCAAATTGAATCAACCAACTCCATCCTATTCAGGTTGTACAAGTACTTAGATTGGCCTACTAGAATTCACTAGCAAATAAAATTTCAATATCGTATCTTCAAGGTTAAGTTCTGCGTGTCTTCCCTGCAGGTCTGCATTCTAATGTACACAGCCAAGAGTCAGGAAATAGTGCCTCACAAGTAATTGCGAGATCTTAGTCAATAACTTACAGAATAAGCCATCCAGCTACAGGATGCTTCTCAGATAATTTTATCAGAAGGTGCAGAACAGGGTGAAAAAGAAAATTTCACACTCAATTGGAGTCACTGTTTTATTAGGAGGGGTATTACGAACATGGTGTAAACATATTCATGGTAAAGAACTTATTTTGGGGATTTATAACAAACCAATGAAATCCTGACACTTTATTTGGGGTCTTTCATTTGTGTAAGTATATTTGCAAGTTAAAAAATACTTTAGACATTTAAACAACAAAAGCCAGCAAAACCCAAGATCAAATATGGCCCATTTCATTCTTATGCATATCTCTGGAAAGCGGAAAGGGCATATTTATGTCTAACTGAAGGGTCAGACCTTTGCTGTCTAGAAAAAAAAACACAGACAAGAGAAAGTCAAAACATGGCCAGAAGAATCCACATTACTTGTACAAAAAGCATGCCTAAAACAGCAGCGTCCAACCCCTCTCTCCTAGAAGGGTCTTGGTTTTGCCGTTATGAAGGTTGAATGTTTGTGACATTAGCTGTGTTGTTTACTACTTCTCTGTACTGTTAATTTATCACTATATAGTGACCATTCAAAGGTCTACAAATATTAGTGTTCATATGCTCAAGTCAGGGAAAACAGAGACTGAATGAAATTTTAAGAAAGTAAACCTTTCTTCGAGCAGTTCAGAAGTCACACACTCGCTGATTCAGGGTTACCCATCTAGTACAGCGGTTTTACGAATATAATACCAGAGGCTCAGTGACTTGATTCACGTACTTTGACAGTAAAGAGTTTGACTAGTAACTTCTAAAACAAACATATATATATATATAGGATAAGGACAGTGAATAGTTCTCCCAGGAATAGTAAGATGTCTGCTTCACATGAGATGACCACAACTACGTATTAAAAGAGAGTTATAAGACAAACACAGGACAAAGTGCTTCTAAAGTGGGTCAGAAAAGAATCTTTGCTAAAAAAATTCCCAATCAAAGCAACAGCCAACATTTATTCTTTATACTCTATTTTTTCAATAATCTGCTAGTAAGAGTCTTAGAGAAAAGTCAAGCTTATGATATCTTGAAATACGCACTTACACTTTCCTGTGTATTTCATTTTTCCTCTGTAATTTTAACTTTAAATAAAGCTTCATTCACAGAAATGACAACTGGTCTCAGAAGACATATACAGTCCTCTGTACAAGTACAGTGGAGAGAACCCTGAAAGAGCACTTTACTAGGTGCTGGGGCTTCAACCCATGAACTAGAAAAGGCAGACATGAAAGGTGTGTGCATATGTTTAAATCTAAACTTAGAGAAGCAGTACACTAAGGGGAAACCAAGTGATTAACATGCCTCACAGCCTGTTCCCACAGGCTTTTCTTTTGCCAGTGACAACACCAGAGAGCTAACTACAAGCTTGGCGAATTATTCTGGTGGCTGCTACATCCTCGCCATCATTTTCCTGGGCAGTTTTTCAGCCCCCCAAGATGTGACAGGTACCCATGTAGTCACACAACAGAAATGGAGGCCCACCATTTGAGGAGGTCTGTAAAACAGCAAAAGCAAACAGTTCTGTCAGCAACCATCAGCTCCAGCCTGCTTCCTTGCTTGGGATGGGGCAGGATGCAAGACCACCCACATCTCACTCCATGAGCTGTCACCCTGTGGTGAGACCAGACCTACGGCACAGGTCAGAGTTGGCCCTACTGTGTGCACTCAGGTCTTTCAGACAGAATCTAGTACGGAAATCCAGAACATGTGGCACTCTCCTGCCTTCAGAAGTTGTTTGTCCAGATTACCTAGCAAGGTGTCCGAGATGCTCAGACACTCCATGGGACTTACAGAAGTATCACAACATGTGGATTGTCACACAGCCTTCTTTCCCCATTGGTTTCTCTCTACGTGCAGTCTGGCAGTAGATTACACAGTGATTTTCCCCTCACTAGTAGCATTCTACTGAAAACACATCTCTCCACCGTGCACCAAGTCACATTACCCATGGGGACGCTCTTCACTTTTATGGATAGGAAAAAGAAAGGAAGATGACAAGGAATAACAACTGCCCATCATGACAGCCTTACAAGTGTGCCAAGTTTTCTGACAACATGATTGTCATTAATGCACTACAAATCCTAATTAAAGTGGAAATGCATGCCTTGTTTCTTCTTGCTTCCTCTAAAAGCAGTCACCATTTAAGTGCTGTCAAAAGTGGCACCATTTAAAGGTCAGAAAGTTGACAAAAATGTGAGCAATTAGCTGCTGTCAAGTAAAAATGATGATCTAAGGGATTATACTACTAGAAACTTGTCATATTCACAGAAAAATGAAACTAGATCAAACGAGAAAGCCTTGGTCTTTCCTTAGTCCTTTTTTCAGATGTGGTGGTTCACAAGAGACCAGGTCCTCTGTTGTTGTACTAGCTCTGGAATCAAACTGTCCTTTTTCTGGATGCTGAGTCACTACTAATGCTTTAACTCAAAAGGAGAAGCAAAATGTGGCAGATTGCATTTGTACAGGTATGTTCACATAACAAGCAAACTGAGGAACAAAAAAGGTAAATTGAAGTGATGCAAGTTGCTTGGCACTGCCTGTCACTGTTGAACTTGGCCCAAAGACAGTTTTGTCAGACAGCTCCTGCTCAGAGGAAGCTTCACCCCCACAACTTCAGTACAGGAGTGGAGAGAGTCTCCGTTCTGAGTGGCGTTCCATACACAGGACTTGCCTGTATACATGGTTTTACAGGCCATGAGTTTCATAAAGCTCCCTACATAATATTATAAGTACATAATAAATAACATTTCCAAAGTTCTTTGAGCTCTTCAGATAAAAAGCAGTGCAACCAGAAGTTATTACTTGTGTGATATATTATCAAAATTAACCCGAACTTTCATTTTCGGAAACAATTTAGGACCAAACCATTAGCCAACATCTAACACTAAATCACACTTAGATATCTACTGAGACAGACAAACATCTATATATTGAATCTAAAAAGGGAAGGAGGCAATACCTATTGTATTTTTCTAATGTTACCTGCATCAGTCTAAAGATGTCATAAAGTATACACAAGTTATTATATAACTTCTATAATTCAAGAGAACAAAAGTGTCTGAGCAAGATTAGTTTAAATAGAGGTGACATATAATAATGGCTAGAGTCCCACTTCAATTGCAGTTACTTTCAAATATGAATTAGCTTTAAAAGAGAAATAAAAAAAAAGCTTATTTGCCACATTGAGAACATGTTCCAGCACAGGAGGGAGAGAAGAATCACCCAAAGAGCTAGCACTATAGATTTTCGATGCTTCAGAACAAATTAAAGATTCTGCCCTGCTTTTCACTAGATAGCATGGCCAATAGGTTTTATTTGCTGTATTACAATTATTTTTATTTACCAAAAGTAAGCCTCCAGATAGCTGCATTGATCCTGCTACACTTGAGGCCTTTTAATCTAAAGAAACCTGTTGTACAGAAAATGTTTAGAAAACCAACAATAGCAGCAAAGGGCATCTTGGGGAGCTTTAATGAGATTTTTCTGTTCAGTGCAAGTTTAGCATTCCCACAGAACAGATCAATACTACCTGTTTCTCCCAGATGCAATGGGGAGCATCCTGCACTTGAATCCAGCTAAGAAGATCAATCCCCCCGACCCTTTTGGCTTTCTTCTCGCCGTTTTGCAGCAAGGGCTTGGCCGTCCAGCTGACAGGACTGCCAGAAACAAGACAGCTGTCTGTAGCACCCCATTCATTTCCAGGCTCGATCAAAAAAGGATTTTTTTTTTTCCTGGAGAAGGGAATACTATGTAGTCCAACCTGGAAAGAATGATTTCTTTTACTTTGTTTCCACACATACAAATATCTGTGGACAAATTAAAAACTTGTAATTCAGTGCAGGCAGTAGTACTCCCATCATGAGTAGGGTAGAGCTTTGAGAGGGCTTTTAACTCTTTGCAAAGTTAAAATACTAATTTAGTAAGGGTAGCAAAGTCTGGCACTATTTGAAGATGAAATTGTGCTGCTCTCAATCCATTCACTTAATGTCTCCTGGCTACTTTTTAAATTTCCTTCAAGGTTTTTCATTCTCATTTTCCCATTTCACTTTATCCTTTCTACCACTAATACTTTGTCAGGACAAGATGTGGGAATTAATAAGTATTTCTCTTTCCCATTCTCTAGTTGCAAACATAGCCTTCTGGAGTTTATAACCAAAGCTGGCCAAAATTATAGGAGACTTCAACTCTTTGGTGTCTCCTCTTACTTCTTAAAGTAGACCCTCTCATATTCTGTATTTTGTAATAAAACATAGCCACGAGAATAGCAGGTAAAGAGGACTAGGGTTAAAGCCACCTACATTCCCATTTGAATGCAGAGTTAAGGATTTTGCACACAGTGAAAAAGCAATTTTTTAAAATTTTATTTTAATTTTTGAAAACAGAAAATATTCTGAAGTGGATTGACTGTCCTTGAGCCCTTACACCCACATACTCTTTTTTTTCCTCCCTTGTTCTTGGTTCTCATTTCCATGCTGTATTTATACAAATTGTGTGAAACTAATTTTTTTTCCCCTCCCATACATACCGCTACCCCCATCTCCTAAAAATAAATACGCAACACCAAAACAATAGATAACATAGACAAAAGCTTAAATCAGAATATTAAGTACATCAAAAAAAAAAAAATCAGAAGCCTCTGATGACGCTGGGAGCCTCCATTTTCCAGCTGCCCAAGAGGTCATATTTTACTAAGCACATTTCCTACCCGCTGAAGACAAAGATTCCCTCATCATGACTCGGAAGTGCCAGGCCACTTTCAACATTTGGCGTAGGTGGTCACACAAGACATGAAAGCATAGCCAAAGGGTGTTCAAAGGCTATCGCCCGCTGGCGGGTGAAGGCTGCTTCTGAAGGATGCCCGCTGGCGGGGAACAAGCACGTTCTAGCCTCGCGCTGCCACGGCCCACAGACAGCGCTGCACTGTGAGCCCGGTCTGCCCACTGCTTGCGAGATCTCCTTGAGCTAAACATCATTTCTTCATCCAAACCACACAGCAAATGCCGCGAGAGAAATCAAGTGAGGAAAAACAAATACCAGCTGAATTCATAGCTGGTTTTTAATGAAGGTAGCTTAAACTCACTGCAAAGAGGTTTTGCACTATCAAGGAAAAACACAAAACAAACCACACGTAACAGATTTGATTTAAAACTATCCATGTCCTCGTAGCATTCTCCATACATCTTTAGTCCCAATTCTGTGACATTTTCAGAGACACCTAAAATGGCATAAAATACTGTTCGATTAAAACACCTTCCTGCAACCCCCTCATCCTCTCCATTTGTGCCGAAACTGCTAACCTCATTTCAGTTCATACGCAGCTTTAATTGCAGTTGTAATGGCAAAGGCCAATATTGATCCATTAACCCATCTACCCTGCAAGACTTCACAAGCTTATTCTCATTCATACAGAATATTGAACAGTATTAAGAGCTATTGACGAGTGAAAATAGGGTCAAGGACTATGCCTCTGATGCTCACTGCAATATTATCTCACCAGAGGCATTTCAATAAGCTTTTGGACTGGGCAGCAGAACAAGTCTAGAAGAGATCCAAAACTGCAGAACTTCTTAGATTTTGCTAATTAGACACCAATTGTCAAGCATTTGCAGTGTTTGGAAATGTAACCGAGTCAGGTGGCAGTAAAAAGAAAAGACAAATGGACTCGTTTAAACAAGAAATGAATAAAATCATTTTGCAAATATAACAGCTGGAAAAAAACACACTACTTTTTGTCTTAGTATGGGAAGAAGAATATCAAGTCTGTGCCCAATGTTTCTCTTGTTGCAAATTAAAGCTGAACCAAAAGGGCATGTAATTCTTGACACCTAAGGAGAAAAAGCTTTGCTACTGCAACAACAAGGAACCTACTGAGCCAGAAGTCAGCAGGAGCCTTGAAAGAGGCAGCTTTTTCTGGACCCAGCTCCCATCAACTTCCCAATAGAAGAAAAAAATTAAAAAAAATTAGAAATCCATGCCTCCACAGGAGGCACAGGGTTGCCACAGGGTGCAAAAGCAGCACCTCTAGCTCTGGATGCCACATCACATCATTTGGATCAGAGCTCTGGTCCAAAGCTCAGAGGCACACTACAGCTCTCGCAGTAGTATTTGAAGTCTTCCACCCAATTAACAGATTTGCTCAGGTTTGGAGTGGGGGGCTGTTGCACAAACCTTTTCACTGAATAAAAAGATACTAAGCAGAAAATTGCGTGCCTGAGTTGTGCTGTTTGATTACAATAGAAGTGCACTATCACATGTATGACACCACCAAAAAAACCTCAGGCTGGCCAAACACGACAGAGTACAAGCATGCTTTCTAGGCTAAAGCAACTCAGATAAGTAAAAACACGTATCTAAACATTGACAACAAAACACTAAATCAAAGTTTCAGATCAATTCAGTCCACTAATGATGAACTTCAAGAGCTCCCGCAGAACTTTTAGGGTAGACCAGGCACAAACTCAGAGCACTTCCCAGTCTGGCAAACATGACCTGTTCACAGCTAGAAGAGAGTCAAGGGGGGCTGCAATGAGTTGGGAGATGCCTCGTGCTAGCCCACATTCCCTTTGAGCACGCTGCTCAGAGGGCCTACACTGCAAATCATTTGCTTGACGACCCACAGCCAAGAGCCCTCGTATCCTATTTTGCACCAAGAAGCTCTAGGAAACCAGCAGCAAATAAAGCACAAAGTTTGATCATTAAAAGCCAAAGTAATAATGTAAACACATTTGATATAATCCAAGCTACTCCAGACATATTATTAGGAAGATAATGATGTTGAATCATTCACCACTAAACAGTGACAACATTCCTATTGCTTTTCTTTGTGTACTGCTATTTGGTAACAATTAAGAGGGAGCAGCCAGTTTTCAACAGTTACAGTCACATCAGTTATATGGAACTGGCTGTACTTAGGTCATCCCCTCTGCCTGCTAAGCCAGAGTATACATTTTAACACACCTTTCCAGTGATGAAAGCCTCTGGGGTCAGCGCGCTCGGGCTGACTCACTGGCTAGCGTGTATAGTGGTCGTTTGGAAGTGAACAGCCACTCATTACGCACATTGTGCGGCAAAGCGTTACTGGTTTATCATTCAGTACGACACCTAGGGCATTTGCATGAATGACTCTGCCTCAACTATGACAGAACGCCTGTCAGGAGCCAAAACCTGAAGTGTTTTGGGGAGGTCAAAAGTAAATCACTTCCTAGGAGGCATGGGAAGCATTTATCCTGGAATCTGAACCAGTCCACTATCTCTGTGTATTTCTAGAACAAAGCCTCCAGCTGAAAAACAAACTGCTGCATATTCATAAATTATTTATTCCTCTCATTAGGAATACCTCAAAGCGACCTGCTTACTGGAAAGAAAGGTGGTGCTCCTTATGTCAGATGAAGTGTGTCAGAAGTAGTTACTCTAAATGAACGTTTATTTTAGAAGTACATAACTCAAGCAATTCAACACCACCTCATACAAATTAGTGCTTTGGCATTTATTCCATACATAGCCACCAGCTTGAACATTAGCAACTATCAAAGTCTTTTAAAAAATTAAATACTAAACCCAAAACTAACCAGAAGGAGACCCAATACTCAGGCGGCCTCTGAGCCTGAAAGCCTTCAGAAGCCTTGGAAAGCTTTTTCTACCAAACACTCCCTTTTTTATCCTGCAGGATTTAAAACCCTCCTACTGAAAAGAGATGTGCTAACAAAATCTAAGGGATGTAATCCACGGCAGCTGGTTTGTGGGGACATCTATATCTAACTGAAGGTTTAAAACTTCAGAGTGACTCTGTACATGAAAAAGATCAATTCTAGACAGCAGCAGCCAGGAGACAAAAGCCCCTGATAAGCTAAACGCCAGCCTTGCTGCTGTACCGAGCGTTGTTTGTTCCTTCTTTCACAGCATTTTGAGACAAGGCCCATGTTCCCTCGTGTCACAGCTATTTACTGCTATGCAGGGCTGCATACTCACCAAAAAACATGAACTGGTTCTACCTGCAGATTCCCCATCTCCTTTCAATTCCTGTCTCGGCGGCCAGCAGTTTGCCACCACCTCTCCTGAGGCCCGGAGCACCTGTGCAGCACCACCAGCACTGGGGAGCCATGTCCCACTCTGCCCACCCCCGTTACGCAGCTGGGGGGCTCTCAGGTCAGTAAGACACCAACAGCAACAAGGAAGAAGCTGTTGCTGGGATAACTTCGATATTCAAATGCACGATAGCACTCTATCAATAAAGGCCGCCCGCAGAGCGGTGAGCCCTGCGAGCAGCGGGGTGGGGTGGGCCTGCCCAGGCGCTGGCGGCGGGGGCTGCAGGGGCCGCTGTGAGGAGAGGCCAGGGCTGCCCCGCACCAGGCACAGCCGCTTCCACCGGGTTCTAGTGGCCCCACCACAGGGCAGGGCTGAGCCCAGCGGGGACACCAGTGGCACCTCTGGGGAAGCGTACGTGAGGAAGGGCGAGACACCAGAGAGGAATGAGGGGAAAAATGGTGTGAGAAACAGCTGGCTGGGGGTCTGGCTGCAGCCCAAGGGCAACCCACCACACAGGCCCCGAGCATATTCACATCACTGGACTTTGTTATTGAGAAAAAAAACAGTCTCCCGAGAAGAGCAGGAGGATACAAGCTCAACCAATTTCTCTAACAAAGCACAGGTCACTGAGAGCCACGACCTTTTCAGCTGAGGCACACTTCGGCGTTGTTCAAATGGAGATGTGAGCTGGAGAAGAAACCCAAAAGGCCTGCAATGGTCCAGCTCACTGCTTCCTGGCAGCCTCAGCCTGAGGAAGCAGCTCTTGGGTTCAGCGCTAGCTAAGAACTGGGGGAATAATAATTATTAAAAGATACAATTAGGAGTACCAACTCAAAAACTTACATTTAGATCTTGCTTGTGCTTAGGGCATTGTGCAAATTGCTTTCAAACAAACAAGTCTGTGTTAGCGAATGGCAACCTTAGCACCAACTTCCCTCTTTAAGGGGAACGATACGCAGGGCGTTTCTTGTTGACTACCCGTTTGGGTTAAAAGCAAGGGGTTTTTGTTTCGGGTTTTTTTTATATTTTCCTTATTAAAAAAAAAAAAACAACAAGTTAGGAACATAGGAATAATTCAGGCACAGATAAAATAAAATGCAAAAAATCTTTCTTGATTATAGCCTTCTAAAGTGACGGCAGCAAGGAAAGAAAATGCAAGCAATTTTTAACCTCTCTTACTTAAGCCAGGACACTAATAAGATGTGGCTGTAATATAAGAAAGAGGAAAAAGTGGCTTATATCTACACAAACAACCCCTTCTCGTAGCTTTCAGTTAAGCGTGTTCTCCTGCTCTCAGTAGCAGCCCAAACATATGTGCAGCGGTCATAGAAGAAAAAATAAGATAGTGGAGTAAATTCAAGATATTGAGCAAATCCCCCGAGTTTTTAATTCACCATCATTCTCTTCCCTCCAGATGCTACCCAGGATTTTACAAAATTAAGTTACATAAAAATGTTTTCATTCCTATGAAATAGGAATTTCATTTCATCCTATTTAGACTACCTGATAGCTGTACAGATTACTGTATTCCATGTTGCATAGGAAACCACTTTAAAAAAAGTCTTCTTCACTAAAAGGAGGAAGAAAATACATTTCAGTAGATTTACATTTGCAGTAGATTTGCATCTGCTGCTGTAGCAAAGCAAAGTGTCACTGGTAGAAGCAGAATTTAGATAAAATACCTTGTTATAAAATGTGTATCATACCCATTTACAACAGGAAAAATGTAATAAATCCAAGACTGAAAAAATTATTCATTGAAAAGCCGCCACATGATCAGACATGTAAAGATAATCTTGATGAGAATGCAGTTATCTTCTATGGGATAATTTAAATTGAATTCCTTTCATAGAAGATCCATTAACCAGGTATAACAAAACTCATAATTAATCTGAAAACAAGAATGCAACATTAAGTTTCCCAGCACCTCAAGTTTTCTAATGAGGAAACATTTCCTGCTGTCTTTCATCAGAAGAGAAATCTAATAAAGTTTTATTAAAATGTACGGTAACAGAACAGATAGGTTTAAAAGTACAGCCCCTCTACAGTGTAATGCAGTTTTGGCTCATAAAAATGCTTAGACTTTCATTAAAGAGATCAATGAACCCAAAAGAAAATTAGTTTAGCAAAAATATACGTGCAAGTCCTGCAGAATATCATTTAACTGAAAATGTAGTTTGTAAGCTTCAGTGTGAACCGGGGCATCTTTCACAAAGGAATATAAATTAAGGAAACACCATGGTAACAGGCTAATAAGACTAACAAACCCGAGGTCTTTGACAAAGGACTAAGGGGCAGCCCTGAAGTTAGCAATAAACTCCGAGCGAAACACGTTTGAGCAAGCCCAGCAAGGAGAGAAGCGTGAGGAAAGGCAGAGCATTGCACGGCCACGGCCTCGCCAGGAGGCGCAGGGGAGGGCGACGGAGGGAGGGTATTGCTTCCACATAGGGGTGTCCTGCACCGAGCCAACAGTTACATCCGAACTCTTCTACATACATCTGCCTAAGAACCGGGTATCTGTTTTAAACTGGCTGCACACCACTGTATTGCTCCACAACAAAAATATGTAGCTCATACAAGGAGGCATACTAAAAAATTAATCAAGTCTAGGACTTGGAAGTGTTTGTATTTTTCTTCCAGTTGCAATGATACGTAAAAATTGCCTTTAAAGTTTCCTAGGCAATAAACATAAATGTTTAGTAATAAATATTACTAAGCAAGTAACAACCATCATGTTGTAACAGATAGGAGTCTCTCATAGATCCAAAATATGCTTTCACCTTGAGACCCACTGCAAATTCCTGAGGTCGCCAAGTGCCTCTCTTACTCTTCCCACTAAAGGGACCTCAGCTGTCCTCAGACTGCTTTCCCCACTCCAGAAGTATCTGGCAACAACCCCAAGAGCTGTTGTTTAGCTTCTGTTGTACTCTTTGGAACTAAGGAGCACAATACGCATTTACACACACACACACAGAAATACACAGTTATCCGATTCCTTCAGGTTTTCATCAAGCTGGTTCTACCTGTTCACTTGATTTTCATTTAATGGTCCAACTGTTGTAAATATACCTTTCCAAATACCTTGCTGGGGTGCCCCTCACTCCCCCAAAGTAAAACAAACATTATCGGTTAAAATTTAGGTCTGTTTTATATGCAATGCTTGCATGAACATTGAGAGTACCCGCTCTTCAGTTATCAAACATGATTAATAATCTCCAAAAGGAATAACATGGCACAAAAGCCACTTGGAATGGCCATATGTTTAAAAAAAAAAAAATCTAGTAAGTAAATATAATTTCTGAAAGCCAAACATTGCTGAGGAAACTAACTAAACATGAGCCTAACCTAATCTGAGGCAGACAGGTTTAGGACGTTACCAGACAGCAGCAAGAAAACATTGACCTTTCCACAACACAACATCCCACTTCTAATCTCTCCACCACAGCCCCCTTTTCAAAACTGGGGGCAACAGTTTATAAAAGTTGCAACAACAAAAGAAAAGTTTTCAGGGAGTAATGTCATACGCTGCAGTGTAACCAAGTATTTGTTGATACTCCCAGTCTCGTTACATGTTACCTAGACTAAGAAAGGGTGGGACAAACAGCTGTCAGTAAGACTTACAAATACAATTAGTTTCCTTCCGATCATGGCAAGATTTAAGAGACACGTACCCATAGTCACACAACACAAGGGAAGCTGACGTCCATGACAGATAACAGTACTTAAAAAAAAAGGATTACTCCTATTCAAACTGCTCACATAAAGTTTATGTGGCTAGCTTAAGGGATAACAGATATACTGAGCAAAAAGGCTTCCAACTAGAACAGCGCGAGCACGAGGCTTTGGTATAGCTGTGCTCAGGGTTCCAGCCCCAGTGGTGCACAGCGAGCTCCTGGCTGGCACCACTCCGGCAGATCTCAGCAAAGAGAAATTTGCAGCCCCCAAAGGATTGTACGAAGTCCCCGAGTCATACCAGGCCTGAATGACATACGGCTCTTCAGCTGGACGTGTTCCACTAAGCCACTTTGTTGGCCTACTGCACTCTCTGGATAAAGTGTTTGGCTGGCCCTGTTCCTTCAGTCATAAACAACAGAAACAGCAGCCATGAGGTCACCTGCTCCTGCCTCTCGCAAACCAGGCAGCCATCTGGGATGCTCCACTAGGAACCGGCCCCAGCCAAGTGGGGCAGGAGGCCCCGGGGTAACCATGGCCCGGGGGCACAGCCGTATGTGGGGCCACCAGCAGGCACTGAAAGGAGCGTAGAGGGGAAAGAGAGAAAGCCAGAGGCGCTACCCTGTGGAGAGCCTGGACTACAGAAAAACGCAGGTAAAGAAAGCAGTCTTAGCCTGGGATAACACGGTCAGCAGCATTCTCGCCCCACGCACCCTCGATTCGCTGCCAGGCAACCCGCCAGTCAGCCATGCACTGCCTGGGAAAGGGAGCTTGTAGCAGCTGATAGGAGCGAGTGACTACTCGTCAGTGTTAACGGCCTGTTCCTAAATGGTTTCATCCAGTAAGACAGAACTGAGAGGATGACCGTTGTCCATAAAGGTCTACGGAAAGGGGACAACCAACAAGGGAAAAGAGCCAAAAATAGATTCAAGATTGGCAGGTTTAATCTGGAAGTGAAAAACTGTAGCCAAAGAAGCAGAGGAGGATTTCAACCATCGGAATAGCGAAGCCACGGGAAGATGCGCATGTGAGCAAGTACCATGGGCTTCTGAACAGCACCAGATGTAACCGCTGCTTACAATGGCCCGTAATTGTGTTTCAGGACTTGGAAGGTCCCTTCCTGTGAGAGAGGGGCAGGAGAAAGTCCCCCTTCCCCCAAATCAATAGTACTCTCACTCTCTGCAAGGCAGCTAGATTTCTCCAGGGATTTGCAGACTAGATGCTCAAAGCATTAATTTTAAGAACACTTTTACTCATCAAAAACATTTTTTTGAGAAAAACAAACAGGTCAGTTTAAAACAAGACAATCCCACGCTTGGAAAAACCTCTTGTTGTACAACCAGTAATTGATATAACTTTTACAGTTGTCTTATTTTTTGCTACACTAAAGATTAAGGTGACTGTCAAAGTATTAGCCTTAGGCCTCCTCAAAGAGCATAATACTTCCATATTAAAGAGTATATCGTATTTTAAAACATCGGTTAAGTAGTTTGTTGAAAGACTGTGTATTTCCTAGAGTTTTTACAAGCCTAAATTTATCCTTAATTCATAGAAATGAAAAAGTGTAAATCTTTCTTAGCTTGGTAAGCACTAAGAAAATTACTTTAATTTAGATTTTCCTACAGCATGTACCTCTGCAGCAATATACACAATAGTACAATGAAAATGAAAACATTTCCATAATTACAGTGATTTTGCTACAGATGAGTATGTCCAGTTTAAACAAAGCAATGTTCAATTGGCCACCCAATGGAAACAAATAAAAGGCTTAAGTTACAGGTTAACATGTTTAGGAGTCTAGAGCAACGTGCTAAATGATCAATAATATAACAGATACTCTGCTTATTCTACTGATTAAGAGCACAGGCAGCTGTTAATCCAACTTTGAAGCTAGATTCTAGTATGTTTTAGTTTTAAGTCAGGAGAGAACATGAGAAAAATGGAAGTGAGACAGAGTTATTATATACAATGTTTTGTGGGAAATTGGGTTTGGGGAGCAGAGTTACATAAATATTCTACAGTGCTGCAAGATGCATTATTTCACTCTTTGGTACACAGAACAGCAGGATAAAGCAGTCAGGAGAATGCTACAGTTTGAGACACACCCCAAATATAACGATATGTACTCTATCACTTTTCAAAAATCGAAGAAAAAAGAAAGAAAGAAAGAAAAAAGCCTAGAGGGTTATGGCTGTCTACTCACAAAAATTCAGAACTTTAGAAACTTCAAGTCCATGTCATTTTGCTCTATAGTTTTCTCAAATTTAGGATCAAATACAGATTAACCCTAAAAACAAGGGAGGGGAGATATCCCACCCCCTCACCCCCCCCATTAACCTCTGCCTCCCATTAAGTATTTCCCCATCACACAACACGGAATTTCCCACTACAGTCATTAAGGCCCATCTACAAACACATACTATGTACTTGTGGTTTTTGAGACCCTCAGAACAACATTTCACATTGTGAGAGCTCAGATTTCCCACCCCCCCCCTTAAAAGCCAAGTAAATAAATTGAGATTCATTTGCCACGAACAGCACAGGACACCCAACGCAGCTGCCAGGACTGGCTCCATACACACAGGCTGCCACATATAGCCAGAGCGCCAGGGAGGGCTGGGATCAACAGCGCATCCCGAGCACCCTCCGGGACCCTCCAGCGAGCCCACGCAGAGGCTCGGGCAGCACCCGGGGCTGTGCCGCAGGGCAGGCTCCCCACTTACCTCGCAGCACCCAGGCAGCCCACGGCACCCTGCCAGGGGAGAAGCCGTGCAACCCGGTGCCTTCACCCTGCCCACGGGCGGGCAGGAGGTCGCTCACATCTCCCAGCACTTTCCCCTCATGGCTCTGCCCTCTCTCCGGCCCACACGCCGCTGCCGGGTGGCCCAGCACCACCCAAGCACCAGAGCTCCCTCTTTTCAGTGGGGCAGCTGAGCCACATAAGGGCCAATTAACTCCTCTCCCACCCCCCTGAAGGGAATGGGCCTCCTTTCACCTGAAAGCTATCATCACACCCACGGGCACCTGCGCTCTGCCTTGCAGCCTTTGGTCCCCGGTACAACCCTGCAGCAATCTCCCCAGGACAAGCCAGGAGGCACCCAAACCCGAGGAGCTGTGTTAAGCTGAAACAGAGAGAAGCAGGCTCATAACCGAGCTCAGCTGCTCTCTGCACCCTGGCAGGCAGGGCCCTGCTTCCGCACCTGATTCCCATTGCTCAGCAGCAGCCAGGGGCAACCCCCGAGGATGGCTCCCAGCCCAGCTTCACCTGCCCCAGGCTCCGCTCTGCCCCGAGGCGCCCAGCAGTGCCCTCTGCCAGCCCTCTGAAAGGAGAACGGCTCACCCCGAGCCACCCCACAAACGGCTGCGCTGGCAGCGGTGCAGAGTCCGAATGACTGAAGGAAAAAGGGGGGAAAGACTTTTAATCTCAGCAAATTGATGAATGAATATTTTATATTGCGGCTACATCTTCTGTAAATGGATGCACCAAGGTGATAAAGCAGGCAAGCAGCAAGAATGGAAAATCCTTCACAAAATCTGGACAGCAAAATAACTCGCTCAAGGCAAATTTAATTAATATTAATTAAAATGAATGCCCAAGAATGGTGGGGGTAGGGGGATTGGCGTGATAGATTGTCACCTCTCAAGAGAACAGAAAACTATTGCTTGGTTCAACACACATGGCAGAAGAATTTTATTCAAATTGATTAACTGATACCTTCCAAGCAGCTGAAGGTTTGCATCCCTAACCACTTAAATCAATAGGGTTTTTGACATTAATTGTAGCAACCACAGGAATCTGCTTTACAGACTTGCTCACTGCACATCTGTAAAACACTGTAGTTCTCAACATTCATTTATTTGACCAGACATTCCCCATGTGACATTTCCCATTTACTCCTGAAGAAAAAGCATCTAAAAATTCTCAGACAAAACAACATGGGACTTCCTAGCATATACCCTTCGGGCTGAAAGTCTCCCTGTAAAATCTTAATACAGTTAATGAAAAATTAGTACTGAAGGGGATTTTAAGACATGACCAAAAACATTCTCCTGCCCTAAGGAAAGATTAGCTGCTCCTCGATATTACTGACAGATGCTTATTTCACTTGTTCTTTAAAAGTACCAATAGCAGAAATGCCGTATTTCCATATTCAGTCTGTGCTGTGTTTCACTGTCCCAACTTATTTTTTATCCTGTCTAACTGAAATCGTCTTTGCCACCTTACTTTTTTTTTTATCTATTGGGTCATTCAGGTTATTCCCTTCCTTTCCAGAGTGGCCTTCCATTCCTTTCCCTGGACAAAGGAGATGTGACTGTCTCTTTCTAGAATAAATAACCCCACCCTCTCATACCTCATGTTTTCTACATCCCTGTTCTTTCTCTTTACTTTCCATCTGACCTTCTCTACAGGGTCCAACTCCTGCTTGATATGCAGTGAATGGAAAAATGGAAACAGTTTCCCTGCCCAGATCTTATCAATTGTATCTGTACCCTGAAGCCACATGGCCCAGCCTCCCTTGCCGTACTTCTACCACAAGCCAACGAAGCCTGTTGCAACGTATCCTATGCATAGGGGAATGGAGCCCAAAAAGGCAGCGGGAGTCAAGACGGATACAATTTTTTAGAATTTTGTTACAAGGCAAAACTACTAAAAATATTTTTCTGAATACATCTAAGTAACAATGAGGCATAACATTACATTTCATATACCCTAGCAAGCACTGCTGTATTTAAATGCTTATATACAGCAATCTTGGATTCTAAGCACTCGGGCCTTATGCACAGTGAGTACCTCTGCCTTTGCCTGTCGTTACTCTTCCAGCCTGATTTGTATGGTGCACCTGAGCCGCAAAGCATGGTCAAGAATTGGTTTGGCTTCGGAGTGAGAAATTAGAGAATAAATACATTGAATATGAAATCTAAAAATAAAAAGCATCTTCTAGTCCAAGAAGAAAAAAAGAGGTTATACATGGTCCACGCTGCAAGACAGAGAGATGCAAAAAGAAATGCCTAGAACAACTGCATGACAAGATGGCTAAGGTAACATAATATATGATAGTAAGCAGAGCATGTTTTTCACTGTTTTCTTCTGTTCAGGACAAGGAGGAAAATGCAGGTATTATCCTCTGTGCTTTTCATATCACGCAGCCTACAAGTTTTGTTATGATATTTCGTTATGGCCTACCCCACCACCCCTGAATACAGCATGCTGCTTTTCTGAGAGACACATGTACATATGCCTGTCAGCTACCAACTTCAATGCTTCCAATTGCAGAAATGTGAATCCATCTGGACAAAAAGAAAAAATAAATGTCATCCTGCAGAGGAAGAAGTGTTAAAGTTCTTTGTTACCTGTGTGCTTACATCTATCTATCTCTCCTAGTTTCCCTTCAGAGGATTTAGTAAGTGGTATTTCACTAAGTAGACTTCCAAGCCCAGGCTGCATGCTAGTAGGAATCTATGCCTGCCCTTAGGACTTCCTAGAAGGAGATTGCTAAGATTGATGTAGACACCTTCCAAAGTAGATAAATAATAGTATAAATTATAAATGAAGGCTATTATATAACCACATCCACCCTTGGAATATAAATCGTGGATTTGACTATGGATCAGATACAGCACCACCTTTTTTCACTTCCTTCTCAAATGCAATCCTAGTTTGTAATCATTTTTTGCAGACCGTACCTTGTAATTCAGATGTAGCTCATACTGAAGGAGGGAGAAGCCAGGTTCACAGGGAAAATGTGTGTGTCGTCACTGCAGTCAGCCATCCTGCAATAAAGCATTCCACACCAGTCGTTCCTACTCTCTTTAATCCAGCATAAACTGAAACCTCAGAATAAAGCAATGTCATTATCTTACTCTTTCTGCAGGTTCTATAACAAATGAGCAGTTTTGTGCACCTATGCAAGGAGCAGGAACGCGCCGAGCCTGCGCTTTCACAGGTCAATCAACGCATGAGACCACTTTCTTGCATTCTCGACATGGCAACTGTGCATGTTCATTTATGACGACTGCACATCCAGCGATGGTGCAGCACGTATTAAAGTATACTTCCAGTCAAGGCCCAGTGAACAATTAACAACCTTGCAATGACACCATAGTTCAGTAATTCATGCAGTTTCAAACACCTCAAGCCATCTGTGCTCAGAAATGTTAAAGCTCTGGTGTTAAAAATGTTCTTATCAGCAGTTAGTTAATCCCATGATAAATCTGAGCAGTGAACTTAATAGTTTAGAAACAGAGTCAAAAGAAGCAATGTACAATTTTTATTTCAACACATTTCTCTAATTGCTAATTGGACCTTCCTGGACCATGAAGATAATTAGGTTATTTTTTCCTCTCATTTTGTGATATCTCCACTTTTGCATACACTGTGCCTGGGAGAACACAATGTTCCAGCTGAGCGAAAAAACACTGAAGGATGGTAATTAGAGAAAATAGCAATGCAGAGTTGTGACCCACATCACGAACATTAACATGTACTCAGTGAAGAGATCCCACTAGAAACAACCAATTAATGACTGTATGAGAAGTGCCTTAAGTTATTCTGCTTCTTGAAAAGGTGCAAGCTAGTGAGCAGTGTAAAGTGCTTGCTGGCAAGCTGAAAATGGAATTTGCAGACAGGTCCCCACCCAAACCTCACATCAAGCTTGACATTTACAATTTTAATATGTTTGTACACTGAGAGCATACAGAGGAGAAAAGCTGCTCCAGGTATAGACAGCATGTCTGGTTTAGAAAGTGAAGAAGCTCTTACTTGTTTCCTTAAAGTGAGGAAAATGCATTTCATTATATGAGTGTTTGAGGTCACAATATCTATATCTTTTTTAAGATGCCTGTATATATTTTAAGATGCCTGTATATATTTTTAAGAGACACAAAATTGGTGCTTGGCAGTTTGAGTATTGGACCTTTACTTGGGCGACTGTTTAGTCCTGACCCTCCTTTGGTTTATAAGTTCATTTATCACCCTTCACATCTTTCTGTAAACTCATTCCCCAAAACCAAAACAAGAAGAATGGTATAGTTTTGTCTACTTAGTAGTTCCTCAACTCCAGAAAGTTCAGCTTCAGCTAGCTTGTACCCACACACAGAAATATCAAAACTTTACCCGAGCTGTGATGTCCAATGGCGTCCAAAAGAGTAGAGGGCACTCCAGGCCTGAGCAGAAACCTCTCCAGATTTTGTTTTGCGGAAGTCAGGCAGCAATTAACTGTTAACTCTTTTTCTTTTTTTCCCCCCAGTATCAGCCAGCTAAAATGCTCACAGACAGCACTACCTCTCCTCCAGCCCAAGACTGGAGGAGGCAGTGAAGGGAGGTGCACTCAGACTACAGTCTCACGCCAGAAGAATCTATCTTCAGCAGAAATCTTACAGAATAATTTTGCATTAACAATACAATCAGGAAGACTCCTCAGCAATTTGCTGTGGCGATAGAAGATGTTAATGTTGGATGGTAACTGCTATTTGCCTGGTCTTAACCTATGAGAAGATACAAGGTTTGTACTCATATTTGTTGTGCTTTATCCCACAACTTGAAGTCACATCCATGCAGACACGACCACTGACTTATGGGCCCTCAGAGACAAGGAGGGAAAGCCCCATGTAAGAAGAAAATATAGACATTCAAATTTCTGCTGAGAGAAGGGCTGAATTCCTTTTCAGTTCTGAAAATTTTATTTGGACTTGGAAACTTATTCCTGCTGTAGCACTCCTACTAGAAATTATTCCCTTTACTCAGTAACTGCAGTGTTACATTGAGGGGAAAAAAAAAAAGTTTTGAGTTTGAGAGTGTTGAGAAAATATGCATAAAAAAGCCAGCAAGAAGAAAGTGGTTTAATACTAACACGTAACCCTATCAGTTCTCCATCCCATAATCACCTCCCTGGTTCTAGTGAACCTTTCAAAATTATTTGAGAAGCTTGGGAACCATGGTGTCCCGTCAGTCCTTAAAAATGTAACTTCACACTTCTGTCAGCCAGAGCGCGCTCCACCCGGGAAATTCTACAGAAAATCTGTCTGTGGAAAACAGACCGCTGGCATTTTACCTCTCTGCAAAGCTCTCAGTTATGTATCCCACGAAACAGAGGTGCTGGGTCATTCCTTTATGTGGCGTTTTTAGAGCTGACTAATAAAAATGACAGTCAGCATAAGGTTCTGACTGAGAAGAACTATCCTCCATCAGTGGCAGGCCTGAATTCAGTGGGAATGCTTGTAAAAAAAGGACTACCCAACATTGCATTCAGTGCTGTAATGTAGAATCCAGGTGATACACACATCATTTTATCTTCTAAAGCTTCTAACCTTTAAGGAGATTTCCTGAAAAGTTCCTAAAAGTATTTTATTCATCCACTAGGGTAGAAGAGGCTAGACATATACCTACCAAAAGAGAAAATGGACTGTAAAAGAAATATGTTTTTAAAAATTATTCGTCAAAGCAACAAACAGCTTTCATAGTTTTAACGAAGGAAATGCATTGTAGAAGCAACACTTTATAGAGTAAAAAAAAAAATAAGCATGTCATATGATAGTTATCCTGAGTCACACATTTATGATCTTACATGACACTGAAATACTGAGAGACAAATGTGGTAATTTAATATAACTTAGAAGAAATGTCTTGATAATTAACAAATAATATAGGTTTTTACAGTCTATCAGGAACAGCAATGGCAAATTTATTTCATATGGGTTTTTTCTAAGTAACTTGTTATAACATCTATAATCCCTTTAACCTGAATTGGTCTGTGTATGTAGAGATAAAATACAAAATAAAAAGAACAATATAGAAACATAGTAAAGATTTCATTCAGCTTTCCCTGAAGGCTTCCAAGCGCTTTCAATTATAGTTGCGTCAAACTTAACACTCTAATGGTCCGGATATGCATGTTATTTCATATATTTACACTCTGTGAAATTACTGGTAGAAAAGAAGGACCAAAGTAAAAAGTTCCTAGCAAACCACGACTGAAGGCAAGCTTTAGATCAATTATACATCAATTACAATTCTATTATTGTAGCTGTTACTGATACAAGATGTCCATGTGTGTAAATAAAACCCTCTCATTGGTGCCATTTTCCAAGTCGGACAGGCACTCCGGGGTGCCACCAGGTGAAAGACAGGACGTAGAAGATGTGGGATTTTTAGCTGTGCTTAAATGCTCCTAGTGGGAGGTTTTTAAATCTACTAAATTTTCCTCCTTTCATTTTTAGGTGCTTAAATAGTTTTACGAATTGCATATGGCCTCAGCATCAGCTGATGTTCACTTCAAGCCAAATCCATATACTTTTTCTAGTATTTGGTTTTAGCCCTTCGAGGTGCTCCTTGACTAATAGCAAAGTGTGTTCAGTAAGGCTTTCCATCCAGAACACAGGGTAAATCATGTCCAAAACCTACTGGAAGACACTTGGGAGATGACAGGGGAAGAATTTCATTGCATAGTGACAGGCCCTGTAGAAATTCCATAGACTGATGGAAAGAGCAAGCCTAATGAGCAGGAATAGGTGAGAGTGACAGAAAGAGCAAGCCTAATTAGCGGGAATAAGTGACGACATAGGTCTATGCAGCTACTAGAATTAGAACAATATATGCACAGTTAGTTAAGTGTTTTACATTTACATAGGTCATATACTTACTGTACAGACTTGGTCTTGACGTCATCAATGTTTGAATTAAAATTTAAAACATTTAGGGTTCATAAGTCAGAGCAATTAACTCAGAAACATGAAATATTTGGTGCCATTGGTTTGCAGGGTGCTCAACTCTTCAGTGAGAGATACCTCAAAATACTGAAAGATGGATGTTTTGAAAACGTCACAGAGAATATTTGACAATGAGATACTGATTTTTATCAGCACCATAATACGCTATGCTCACTGTATCAAAACAGGGGGAAAAAGTCTCTTTTCATGTCAAATTATGATTCAGCTCTTGTCAACATATTAGCAATTAGGCCAGAGAAGCATATTGATATTCGTATTTTGTGGAAATAAAATGCACTATATTTATCAGCTTCAGTGCTTTAAATTAAATATTGACAAGAAAAGATGGGGAAAAATTATTTGTTATTCCATCTGCCACTCAAAATGTCAAGTCTGAGTAATGCCATTTTCCAGTCTTTCCTGATACTTGAGCATCATCAGATACTGTTTATTTTGGCTTTGTGATGGCATTAAGAAAGAACAGTCAAAACCATAAAGGTCAAGTTGTTCCTTCTGGTTTGTCAAGCTGTTTAATCCTCTTCCAGTGGACTTGGATTTTGGGAGAGAAGTGGATGACAGCAGTTTTAAGAGAACTGAAAACCAGTTCTGACATTGAAAAGCTTTTGGAGAAAACAAAATTTATTGATCATAGGACAACAAAGTCATGTTATAAAAACTATTAAGGATTTATATAATGCTACATTTGTCATCATATGTTAGCAAGGATGAATATGGCAATAGGGACCAGTTAGGCACATTAACAAAATGGCTGGATTCAATTTAAACAAAGTGTCTATAAATTTGCCCTGCTTTGAGAAATGGCCCTTTTACACTTCCCCAGGAACACAACTCTGCATTATTCAAATAAGAGCTAATGGTGGTTTGGAATCCAAGGTTTAAATTACAGTCCCATAATAATGATTCTGGGTGATCCATTCAACGATTATAACATGACTATAGTCCATACATGGTGGGTTAATATTATACAGACTATATATAGTTGGTACTTGGATTTATTAAAGGATCATGCCACATCTTTATTTCTGTATGAGCAAAACTCACTGAGCCCTTTGCAAGCAGGAACTGCAAAGGAAACTATTTTACATTCACTTTCAAACTAGATCATTTGGGAGAACATTGCTGACAAACTATCTACCTGTGTGATACGTGATATAAAGCTTAACAGAGGCACTTAGCCCAAGAAGAATCTTCTCTTGAGGTTTTGTCATTATTAGTTTGGAGTAGGAAAATTCTGTCTTTCAGTGGTTGACTGATTTTTTTAACTAAATTTTACTTATTAGAAACCACTTAAAACTTAGAGCTGTTAAGACAGATGCCACTGAGTTGGAACGGTTAGCTGTAACTATCCCACAAATTCAGGACACATGTACTGAATACACAACTCTGCAAGTTATCCATATGGTATTTGGGGGGTAAATACACATATATCTGGAAAATAGCATTAGGAGAGCCAGTTATTGCTAGCAGCAAACATGTTTAATGACAAAAGACTATGACTTCTGTAGGTTCAGCCTTACATACTCATTTGCAGATGTTAATGAGGTGGAAAATTAAAAAAGACAACGATATGTGGGACTTGCTAATTCCAACCACTCAAGTAACTTATTTTACTTGTCTAGATCTAAGGTTTTCTTGGCCAGAGATCACCATGCTCCTAATTTAAATCATAGGAAGTGTGAAAGTGTAAATTATCGAAATTTGTTTTCACCTGAGGCTGTTTGGCTCATCTGTGAAGATGTACAAGTTAATTATTTTTATTCTATTAGAACAATATTGCTAATGAGATGTGAGCAGAAGGGAGAAGGGGCAGGCAGCTGAAGTTATTGTCAGATCCTCTGCTGGTAGTGCTATTTCACCTGTTCTTGAGAATAAAATAACAAGTAGACCCATACAAGTTAAGAAGTCAAATTACAGTTTTTCACAGCCCGCTTCACATAATAAATAACATGTTCACCATAAAGTCCAAAACTACCTATCAAAAAGAGCAACAGATTTGTGTTGACTAAGTACCTGCAACAACAGAAATTAGACATTAAAAAAACCCCATATTTGTATCTCAGTACTATAATCACTTCTCAATTAATTTATAGAGTTGGGACCTTGGCTGAGCAGTCATTAGCTCAGCACAAATAGAGGCACGCATTTTGTCACCATTAGCCAAGTGGCTGGGTAACAAGACATCTTTTCTTTCTTCAGATAGGTCTTAGAGGCTTAGAGGCCCCTTTTTTCACCTTCTAGGCAGTGGCAGAACCTGTCGTTGTCACCATTCATGGAAGCATGCATCACTGGCAGAGCGCTGCATGCCACAAATACCACTCACACCCCTGCGCGACAGCTTCTCAATTCCAGTCCTGAGCCCAATACAAAATCCAGTGAAGACAAGGAAAGGACTTTTACCAACTCTCATGGGCTCAGCTGCTTCATGGCTTGAGTTTCAAGATTCACAGTTGCATCTGATCTCTTGACTAGGCTCGTCTTTGTTGGTGACTGAAACAAGACAACTGCAGACTTTGTTCTTTTTAATTTGCATGTTTGCTTCCAAATGTGTGCATAGGTCTCAGTGTTCGAATGCTGCTCAGGAGTTCCTATTGGTTTAGGCACTGGGTCACGAGAGCAGAACTGAAGGGACTAAAGTGGATGCAAAATATTACATTCACCCTTTATATACATATTTTAATTTTTTTTCATTTAAAACCCTGTAAGTTAAAGAAAGAAAAAGAGTATGTGACATTTTCCATCGACATTGTAGTCTTCCCAAGTCCCACAGGTATGATATGACTTTAATGACACAGTTACTATTTTTTGCCTTCCAAGCAATCATGATCTCAATGGAAGTGACAGTAAGAGATGCTCCCACTGAAACTGTGTCTCAGGAGACAGAGCTTTAATGGAAAAAATTCAATACACTTTTGACACGCTGAAAACACTATTAACAGTAACTAAAATGTATTGATAAAAGCAGTTTCTTTTCAAAAGCAAAATCCTTGGTATTTACAATTTTAAAGAAAGAAAAAATATCTGTGATGCTTTGCACTGACGCTGAGTTGCCCCTCCCTGAAGCCCTGCAGAGGCAACGTGACTAATGCCACAGCTACTATTTTTTCTCTTCTAAGAAATTTTGATCTCAATGGAAGTGTCACTATGAGATGCTCCCACTGAAATCATATCTCTGGGAATAGGGATTTCATGGGGTCGGTTCAATTTACCTATGACAATGAAAACACTAGTAAGAGTGACTCGGGCATATTCATAGCAGTGGATACTTTTCAAATGCAAAATCCTCAATAGCTGAGTTTTCAAAGTAAGGACAGCCAACGCCACAGCTAGACCAGAGCCCTAACGCATTTTGCAAAAGAACAAACAGGCCTGCCATCAGTAAGCATATATTACATTTTGAAGAGAAAGCTAATAAATTTTCCAAAATTCAACATAGCAGAACAAAAAAATTTCATTCCATTCCTAGTCTTTGTACCTAAATTCTGTGGCAGAAAACATCTCCATAAACTGCCTCTAATAAAAGGACAGCATTTCTACTATGATTACAAAAAGCAGAGAGGCCAAAGTGACCGCAAAATGCAAACCTAAGATATGAGGCATGTCTACAGGAAAAAAAACCCCAGTCATTGACTGAATCTTCCAGCAAGATCCCACTCTGTGGTCTTAATCTACTAGTCTAAAGGTTACTTCATGCAACTTAACCTCACCGGAAGAAGGGAGGAAGGACGAGACAGGCAGTAGCATTCATTTTTCTGTGTTGATTAGGGATCATGCTTCCTGCAGATGAAGTGTTTGAAAAATTTAGCAGCAATGAGTTTGATTTTTACTGCATTAATGGAAATTTGTTCATATTCATAATAGCAGGCCTGAAGGATTTTCATTAAAAGATCAAAATGTTGGTTTTGATAGACAGCATTATTTCCTCTGTCAAATCTCAAGTTTCTGCCACAAACTCTTGACAGTAAATGATATTCCTGAAAAAAATAGTAAGCTGAGACAACTGTCAAACAGCCTTTTTCTCCCTTAATAGATCTAAAAAAATGTGGAATCATTTGATGAAACTTAAACACCACTTTGGGCCACTCAAAACAATACACTGTCAAAGGGAATAAGCTCAAACAATTTCAATCTGAGAATTTACAATTCAAAAAACTTAAAAACAACAGAAAGACACATATTAAGTTGGAACTCTTAGGCAAACTTACATTGCTATGGTCACCTTCCATCTTCATTTTATGACATGGAGCTTTACTGAAAACTTAGCATTTCACCTTTCTTGGGGGGAAAAAAAAAAAAAAAAATCTTCCTTCGGCAGTAGCCTTCTGTCAGACCCGCCAGATTTTGGTGTGCAATTTACCCTGAGTGATTCCATGTTTTCTGTGGCAGTACGGTCTACAAGAACAGAACAAGCAATGTAACAGAAATGAAATGCTGCATGTTACTGACAATTTATTTTTTTAAATTATTAGTAGAACCAATCTTACTGCAATAACAGTAATAAAACTAGTAAAAGTGGAGAACTTATAAATACTGTCATTGCCGACATGCAAAAGATGACTCAGGAAATAAAATCTTAATCTCTTTAAATAAATGGGAGCTTAGCTGTTGACTTTTATGTGAATGGTATTTCATGCAAACAGCAATAAATGTGTATTTTCTTGAGTGTTTGAGAATGACAGCAGTAACAAAGGTTCTCAGTGGCATCTCTTCTGGATAGTTACCACTGACAAGAAAATAAACTGCTAACAAGTCTGTAGGTATTGTTACCAGTCTGTTGTCTCTTGTGTTAATTGGAGAGGATTTAGAGTTCTTATGTGTTCTAATCTACAATAATTCATTTGCACTATTCGTTTTCAGTTAAACAAATTTTTTAAAAAAGAGAGAGAGAGAGAGAACACCACAGGTGCCAGTCAGGAAAAGAAAAAGAAATAAAGTGCCTTTCTATTAACCCTTCTATATGCACTTAGATGCAGATCTGAGAGGAACAGACATGATGCTACATAGGGCCTTTATGATCCTCTAAACTCTAAGGCCAGGAAGACACTGGGGTGCTCGTGGATGTTGGCATCCAATCGCTCTGCCCTCAGCCTGACTGTCCACAGCCCCACCATGCAGTTCCTGTCAACAGGGTCTACTCGCTACGCTCACCCTTGCCCCGTCACATCCCTTCCCGCTTTCTGACATGTCGATTGCTAGGATGATAATCACAATCTTCATATTTTCCCAAGTGTAAAATTCCTCAGAGGCCTCAGACTGATCGCTAACGTTTCATCGGCAGCTTTCATGTCTGACACTGTACACACAAAATTCTTCCCATATTTGTACAGACCGAACGAGCTTGCACCAGGCGAGCAGTGAAGGAGCTCCCTGAACTGTGTGCTCCAACAGCACCCGTTGTTTGAAGTCCCCAAAAGAACTATGTCATGTTCTTTGCTGTTGAGCACTGCGAGGGAATTCATTGTCCTCTAGTTTTTCATGCAAAAGTTTGACAGTAAAAACTGCAAAAAATACTCTGTGCAGAGTGCTGAAAAGGTAGATTGCTAGCAGCACTGGAACAAAGATGAGTTCATTTTTGCATTTCTTTTTCCTCACCTTCCGATCCTCTTCCAACCTTTCTACTTATTTTCTTTAATCTTATGTTCTTTTACACTTACTAAAATGCACTCTTACATTTACATTTGAAAATTGTCTTTGTGTACTGTCTAATAATTGATTTTCTGAATCAAAACAATTCGAGTCCTTGGAAGGATCTCATTAATGAGTAATGTTTTTGGTAATAATTTTCAATGTTTTTACCTTGTTTTTATTTTACGTTAAAGAATACATCTGTACGCAACATAAATCTACATTTCCATAATAAAATATATCTCTGTTTGGGGGGAAAAAAGATAAAACCACATATTGTTGTATTACTCCGGAGAAATGTCATTTTAAAGCACAGAAAATACGATACAGCCAATGAATGAGACCTTATCTACTGATCATCAGACACAACTCTCAAGATGCCTCTTTGGATTCAAGCCAAAATCATGTGTCCAGAAAGCGACAAAACAAACAGTATTTTGTGCTTCAAGTACCAGATGAGTTGTAGTGTACAAATGCTGGGCTCCCTTCCAAGCCTCCACAGCTGGCAAAGCGGAATTGCAAGCAAGCAATTGTCCTGCTGTAAGGCTTCTCTTTCAGTCGGCACCCAAATATTTCCTCATTTTTATCGAGCTCAATGATTTAAGCTATTTTATACCATAATTTCTAACTAGTTATTTTTAAAAGAAATTCTTTTAATCATAAAATATGCTACTTTACAAGCTGAACTAAGGAAGAGAAGGAATCTTCCCATTCATTTTTCATGACTACTTTTGGACTAAGAGGGAGCGTGGCTTCCCAAGGGACCATTCAGTGTTGTCCCAAGGCAAAAATTGGTCTCCCTTGGCCCTAGCCAAACCAACCCATTTAATGTTAACTAGCTGTTGAACCTAAGCAGACACATGCATCTCCTTATATTCAGAAGCATATTTGTTATTAGGTTTTGTCATTCAGCCTCTGATTTGTCCTCCCAACAGAAAACAGAATACAGCAGGGAAGGCAAGTTCCTGTAAAGAACCCTCTTCCAGGAGTGCAGGTTGGAGCTGGCTTTCGTCTCTCCCGTGCCGGACAGCTCAGGCTGCAGCAGGAGGCTGCTGGAGCTATTGGTCCCTTCCCCCTGTGCCAGCCCCAGCGTGAGCGTGTGGAGGGTTTGATCCTAAATGAGACTGTGAAAAACAACCGTCTTCAGTCTTCTTTAAAACATTAGCGACCTTCGGCTAATGATGGCACGTGATAAAATGAACCGCATGGAAAACCGCGTGTCAATCCATAGCAAAAGAGAAAGAGTCCAATTTGCTTATTTAATTATTTCAGCAAATATTGGTTACATGCTTAATTCGCAGCTACATCGTAAGTTATACAAATGGGTAACACTCTCCTGAAAGGTGACATTCCCTGACCAAGGATGAAGAAGATATAAGTTGGAGTAGTGCTGTTTCTTGTTACATACAATATTACTTAGTTCCACTGCGCATCAGCGATGCTTTACAGATAGGTCTTATAGTATGTATCAGCACTGCGTGTTTGAACGGAGAAGCATTTACAGAATAGGCTCTCAGTTTGTGGTGGGATCTAGATGCATTGCTTGGGTAACATCAATGAGGACGAGTTTCAGGAGTACTATATTATTGTATTAAATCCACAGAAAGCCTAAAAAGTCATGTACAAGCAGTACTGATTCAGCATTACTTCAGAACAGAAACAGAATACCAATTATCCGTGCAGCAGACAGATACAACATGACAAAAGCTTGAGACAAAAATGTCACAGAAAAACTCGTGTTTCCTCTCTTTATAAAATGTTCCGTCTTTCTATCATGGGCTTCTTGCTTCCTTCAGTGTTCCTAAAATAGTGAATTGAGACAGAAGGGAGAATTGCATTAGTTGACTGTGAGGGGAAAAAAAAGCTGTACATATACACCAAGCATTTAGTACATCCAAAAATGGGTGCAAGTTATTGTGGATGTAAAGGAAATTATCAGGCTAACATTCAGCAATGAAGCAGACAAAACTCACTGAAGTCATACTTTAAGTTACTAGTCCTAAGAAAGAAGAAATCTTTCTTGACTTTTGCACTCGGCATAACAGATAAGATTTCTTTTGCATGCCATGGGCTAAAGTTGTTGCCAGCACAGCAAAGTGGCACTGAGAGTCAGGCTGTCATTAAACAGACTAATACCTCGTTCTGGAATAGATCCAGGAAAACATTCAGCAGCTGTTTAACTTCAAATATAGTCTTAAATATTTGTTGTACTGAGGCATCTGCAAATAGTCCTAATAAAATCAATGGAACTGATAGACAAGTAAGGAATTACTTGCTCATCACACTCAGAAGTACCAGAAAATGACTGAGAAACATTCCATGTTAAATAAAGGTCCTTCTTTCACAAAGTCTTTAACATAGCTTGGAAAAGTCCTTGCTCATTATTACTAGCGGACAAGAAAACCACTAAGGCCTGGCAGAAATAAACTGAAAAGTATTTGGCCCCTGTCTTCTGACTTCCATACCAGCCGCTTGCACCATCTACAAGGTTGTCCTTATAAAATTTCCAGCTATTTTTGCTGCCAGCATAGATGCACAGTGTGAAGCTTATCCACACCAAACAGCCTCCTTCCGAGTTTACCAGTCACGCATTTTAATGTGTTCCTGTCTTTCTAATCAGCTTGGCTGATCTCTGGTTTTTTGCATCTCGCACGCATATATACACATTATACTGCTGGTGGTTTATTGAATTTATGAAATTTCTTTACCCTGCTGGACTAGCTGATGAATTTTCTACTGATAATTTAACTGTGGTAAGTAAGTTTCATCCATCATTTCCTTACTTATCTCTGGAAGAGAAAGCAATAGTCACAGGGTCTTTGAAAAAAGGTTTGTGACCTGACCTTGGCCTTCAATGAAAACTAATAATGACTTGATAAAAACAGGGTTTTGCTTAGCAGTGTGAGACCTGTCATAATGCGGGCTGGAAAGAAAGCTCCATTAAATAGCTTGCCAATGGTGCAATATTGGTCGAGCTGACTGTTTCTCCTGCAGGAGTTATAAATCAATAGTACATGCCCGGATTCACGAAGAAAGTTAAAATCTTTCTCTTTCAAGAAAGATTATTCAAAGGATTTTTGTTATTATTGAGTTTTCATACATTATTTAATCATTTGATTTATATTAATTCTTATTATCAAACAATGAGGAATTACCAATTCATGTCCTTTGTATTACAGCCTGTACAATCCCATAATGAAAAGGTAGATCTAGAAAGAAACAAATTGTTGTTTCCATCCTCCACAGAGAATAATATCCAGATCCAAATATATGCTATTTTACCTGATGGCAAAAATAAACTGTAGTTTTAAAAATTTCCTCTGACATTTTTCATGATTAATTTTCATAAGGCATATTGGGTTTCTATTTTGCATACATATAAATGTTCACCTCTTTGCCAGCAATGAAAAATATCTTCAAAATAATACAAAATTAATCCTCCATGGTACTTTCATGAATCACATGAAACTACGCGCATAGAACATTATTTTCTGAGATGTCAGAACCTCATTTTGAATGCAAGGATAGACACTGAAGCAGACTGTCTCCCTGCAGCATCACACTGGTCCTTCAGAAGAACCTCAGCCCCGAACAAGGCAACTACCAAGAATACAAATATTTTTCCAGCTCTACCTATACAACAACAAAAAAAGTAAAACTTTCAGCTTGAAAAGCCTCAAACAAAGCGATGGTCACAATAATATTCTGTAATCTTTTGCACAGTAATTCACTGAAAGGTCTATAAAACAGTTACTCATGACACAGAAAGAACAAAGTGTAAATGCACCTGAGGTACTTTCGGGGGGAAGGCCAACAGAAACCCCCTGCCTTGGGGGCTGACCTATCCACACTTCATGTTTCGAGTTAATCAGTAAACTTGGAAGCCCAAGAATGCAGAATTTGAATACAGCTTCAGTCCCAATCCTTCCTAGTACTGAAGGCAGTAATGTCCTAAGGTCCTAATTTAGAGCAATCACACTTTATATAGTCTATCTTGAGATCGGACTTGTAGATTTAACCACACTGTTCCTACTACTGAACTGGTCCAGAACCGATTCATTCCTATAATTTCCTGTATGAGTGGTATATTTATTAATTAGTAATTTATACATAATTTTGCCTGTGTCAGGTGGTGTCTTTTTGTTTAAACAGCTCTTTCTCCTCCTTGGTGTTTCTCCTGTTCACTCTTTCTCTTATCCCCCTAAATTAAGTTTAATTAAGTTAATTTTAAATAAAAAAATTAAGGTGATTACATTAAATCCCTTTTAAAAGAGCAAATATGTGTTATCTCAGCTCCTCTCTTCCTTTTTATTGTGCTAAACTAAACAAACAAAGCTTTTCTAGTCTCACAGTACTTTTTTCCACTCACTTATACTTGTAGCCTTTTCCTGAATGCTAGTTTTAATTTATCTTCCTTCATCTTGAAGGACCAGAAATGAACTAAACTTTTGCAGATAAAGCAAGACCATTACTTACAGAACAGTACTACAGCTTTCCTGCTGCTCTCGTGTACTCGTACTAGTCAGAAGTCTACGTCTGAGTCCGTAACTGCGTGAGCTTTCCGGGGCACAACTGAGTGTGTAACAAGGTGAACTTTTACTATAGCAACATTTGTACTATTGAGCATTAGAAAAAAAGGAGTTTGAAGTGGAAAGAGTGAGACCTGCATGTTTGGTCTCTGTGTGTGGAGAACATCTTACAAACAAAGCAAGGAAAGACTACTTCTGTTCAAGGAAATGTTCCAAACCAAAGGTGCAGCCGTTTCCTCAACAAATTGTGCAGAGAAATCCTCTTATCCCTTGGTTCTCCTTTCTCTGCGCTCACCTTCTGCTCCAGTCTGTACTGTGCAGAGTATGTATGAGCAGGTGTGTAAGTATACTTATTTGTCGTTGGCTACAGACTTTCAGAAAATGTTTTTGCTTAAAGCAAGCATTGCACCTTTGTGTAAAGGCACAACACTGTTTAGTTCTGAGCATTCTGCTGTATCATTTGCATTTTTTATTTTATTCAAAATCACACTCTCTGTATTTGTCAGTCCTTTTTTCCAGCATAGCAAGTAATTCTTGTTCTTTGTTTTGCAAACTAAGTCCACTGAGTCATTATATCATCTTCCTGCCAAAACTTCTATGCTCTCCTACTTTAAACAATCCTGTTTCTTCTAAATCAGGCTTTGAGACAGTCTTTTAGTTATTTTAGGTGTTCTGATCCCTGATTCAATCCATCCTCAAATTAGAAGTTCCGTGAATCTGAAAGACATGAATCCAAAAGACCTGACTCAGTCTCATGCCTTTGGCCCTCATGTTGATTTCTCCTATGAAACTGCTTTGGTTTTTATTCTGAGATTACGGTATTCTTTAAGTCTCTCAAGTGCAGTCTGATTTGTTTTGCTGACTTAACATAAGATGTAAAAGAAATCTAAGGTGTTATTCAAGCCAATATTTTAAAACAATACCTTAAAGTCATTGTTCTTTTCAGTTAAGTCTACTTGTTATTTGAATCTTTACAAATTATCTGCTCCACCTGGGACTGCAATAAAATTTAAAATCGCACTTCTTTTTTGGTAACACCTTTGCTTCTGTTTATTTGTTTTAAGACTTTTTTTTTTCTTTTTCCTCCCTGCAACTACTTCATTTTTAGTGCTATGAGGGCTTCTTACACAATTAAAAATAACCAAGTAAGAGTTAGGGGTTCTGACACAAATTTGAGGAGCCTGTTTAACACTGCAGCTGCTGTAAAGGGTGTTAGAGGAAAGAGCTTGAGAGAGGAGGAGGATGTGGGTACAATTTCATTTCAGTGCCCCTGTTCTGCACCACTGTTGTAGTCCTGCAGCCAGCCAGCCTATCTGCTCCAAGGCAGCTGAAGACCTCTCTCGTTTCCCGCACATCTCCCACCGCTCTGGAAATGCTCCCAGTGGGAAAAGAACGTACTTCTGGAATAGCTCTAACTGCTGTGATGGTTGACTATGTGCAGCATAGAGGGTCAGGGGACACAGAAGGGTACATGGAATACATCTAGGGGACATTTACTGTCTGCTAGAGTGGAAAAACTCTGGCAGTGGGAGGACAGATAATAGCCACCATAGTGCACAGTTGCTCTCTCTGTAGAGTACATTGAAAAGAAATATTTTCAGAAAAAATAAAGCCATTTTCTGAGCCTACTTGCCAAGCTGTAGCAGCAAGATATTCCACATACCAATGCATCGCATCCCATAGAGTCCGTGCCTCTGCCAGAAAAATTCAGCACAAATGACACCATAATGGATACATATCTCCGCTAAGGAACTTCCAGGTACTCACACTTTGGTACGCTCAGCACTTTGCCCACTCTACGGCCCTCTGAAGCCATGCTAGTTACCATGGCGGCCATTCAAAGAAGTGCTGCAGGACCCAGAAAGGTACCCTGCAAGGCTTGAAGAATGTCACTTAACACACAACAGTAGTCTCCTCCAGGATCCAGCTACAGTTTCTTGTAATCTCCACCTCAGCTCATTTTTTACGCTTTAGCCAGATCTTGTACTCTAAGATAGCATTTTCTCTATTTTCTTCGTTTTATTTGAATACTTTTGTCCCCTGTCCAGAAGATTCCCAGTACCAATCTAAATGTTAGCAAAACTGTTAAGTGCAGACCCTTGCCCTTGAAGTCAAAGATTACAGGGAAAACAAAGAAACCCATCACTGTTCTCACAGGCTTTCTCTCACTCTCTGTCACACTAATCCCCTCAAACAGTACAGGGTTAAGTACAGGCTTTGGATTGTATTCTGCCAAGTGCCAAGAGATGAAGTTCATATATTGTCCATAATGTGTACCTGTGAAACTCTGACACCGCTCTAATCTCAAATGCTCCTTCCTGCACCGATCCTGTTTGCTGTCTCTTGGTCTTGCAAGTCTCTTTACCCAAGATGGCTTTACCCAGGAGGGTTTGGGTGGGCAAGCAGGGCAGGGTCCAACTGAGCGCATTTGGTACAGGAGCAGGTGTCTCTGCAGCATTCAGAGTCTCCAGAGCTCCTTCCCCATCAGCCCTGGCCTGGCCAGCAATGCCCAGAAGGTAAAGAGAGTGCTAAGTCATATCCCTTCTGGCGTGTTCACCAACCTCAACATTAGGTGCAGAGGAGGGTTAGCTCATAGGTGGGAACTCCAGAGCAAAGATAATCTCTCACAGGTAATAGAGGAGAGGTCAAAGTCATGGATACAGTTAAGCAGAAATCAGGCTTTATTATTAATGAATAATATCCTCAAGAATGACCTTTACTGCAGGGGCTCTGTCACTTAATGGGATTCAGAGTTACAGAAGGCACTTACCATGTGAGAGGGATCAATAATTCAACTCGCTACACTTCCTGTAGTCTCTCCGCCACTTGGCAAGACCTAGAAACCTCTCTAGCCCCTTGCTTCTTCCAATATCTTCCAGATATCTAGGGTTTTTTGCTACTCTATTCAAAGCATTCTACCCTAAACCAAACTCTTTGAATTGACTTCAAATGCCCATTTGGGGCATTTCTATTCTATTTTCTCATCTTTCTATTTCTATTTGTCTGAAAAGTAATTACTATTGCATTGACAAGTAGTTCTTTGCAGCCATCCACCTTTGAAACATATAAAACCAGCCATGGGGTTGCCTGCCTTTGGAGGAACACAGTCCTGGGTTCCCTTCCGCAAAAGCGATGCTGCCTAAGTGCTGCGATAAGCTTTGAGCACCAATAGCTGTGGGTTTTTAAGCTGCTGGGGATCCAGCTCTTGCCCGTGAACACGTGGTGGGCACTTTACCAGATATACATCCTGAAATGAGGAAGAACAGAAGCAGCCTAATTGGTTCTGAGGAAGGATTTCTGTTATTAGAGTTGAGTCCATCTTATTGCCGCACTGTTAGTTGTTTTGGTACTTGCCATACAGTTTTAAATTTCACATCCTGCCTTGTAATTAGAGATGTAAAAATGTTCAGAACCGCTTACATAATTTAGGAGATGAAAACCAATAATATGCAGCTATGCGACTTGCCAGACCTGTGCTGCTATCCTTGCTCAGCACTGCACTGGCAGAGGAGAATGCCAGCTTCCATTTGGGAACATCTCACATAGTTCTAGATCACGGGAATGGCTCTTTCTTTTCTAAGTCACTTAGGTGCTTTTGAATTTCTTGGCAACAGTGTTTAGAGAATTTTCCGGGTTACAGCATATTTCATTTCAAGAAAAAGTTAGTAGTGTCTATTTCAAATAATATGACAAAAAGGCAAATAGATTATCATAGAGGGAAGATGAAGAGAAAAATAAGCAACGATAATGGGAGAAACATAAGCACATGAGCTTGGCTAAGATGTATTTTTTTACCTGAAATCAGTAGTCAAACATTTCAGAAAGTGATTCTTTTTTCCTTTTTTTTTTTCTTTAAAAGAAACGAAAACATGTAAGGAATATTCTTTTTTCTTATGGAACACTGCATAGACTGTCAAGAGTTAAACCTTGGGCAACAGCAATCCAGGTTAAAACCAAACCAGTAACTAACAAGCAGAATCTCTCTCCCAGCAGCAGGGAGAAAGTGAGTTGGAGAAAGAGTGAGGAGAGGAGAAAGCACGAGTCCTATGCAAGTCAATTCTTTCTACAAAAATAGAAGCAGCAGAAGGAACAAATTAGCAGGTTTTTTTAGATACAACTCAGAGTAGTTAAAAAGAAATATGATGTAATTGGGGTCATGGAGATTTGGTTTATGCAGAAGACTGGCTAAGATACCAAACTGAAAAATAAAAGGAGACTCAGAAGAGTCGAAAGAGAATGTTGGAAAAAGGGAGATTCAATACCTAAAGAAATACATTTCATGTTGCAGACTTGGTAAGGAACTGAGACCGCATTATCACTCTGATTACAGAGGTGTGGAAGTGAAAGGCAGACATAGTAGATGTTGGGACATCATAATAACCTTATGTCCTAAAAAAAACACAAGGCAAAATATGTCATATGACCACATATACTTGACCACAGTGGAGCTTGTCTGCAGTCTGCCTGGGAATACCGACACAGTCTATTTGGCCTACCGGGAATGGACAGACGAACCAGGGAGAGCAGGAAGCCGGCTGAGTTATTACAGCAAACGCTCCTTTGTGATCAGACTCCCTGGATCAAGCTACAACTGTTGTTTTTTTAAATTTCTGTTGAATTCCCTTTGTTTTTTACCACCTGATGCAGAGGAGAGGATATCTCGAAAGTTCCCCTCCTTCAAGATATTCATGGACAAGATCATTAATTTACTTCTGCAATGATGATAAGAAGGGAGCAATGAGATGTGTGTCAGGAGGTGTTGCCAACTGTCCAGCAATGCCTGAAGGAAACATAACTAGTGGGACAGCTAGTCTCTGACAGACTCTTCATCCAGCAGAATGCTGAGACAAGAGCCTGCCTCTGGCAGTAATTAATGAACAGCAGAATCTGGCAGCAGTCTTCTGCTTGCAACACAAATCTGAATCCATGGCTTTGGAAAAGACTGAAATTCCTAAAGGCTGAAATTCCAGAGTTGAAAAATATCACTACAATGATGGGCCAACACAGGCAGAAATGCCAGGGCGAGGACAGTGTATTTTGGAAGGCCTCTTCAAAGGCTAGAAGTGGCCTTCCTGGGAAAAAAAACCTGCTTTGAATCTCTGGAGTCCCTGGGAGAAATATCTGAGGAACTTCTGCTTGGTCTAATTTCCATCCAGTCACCACTCAGTTTACAGTTTTCTAGATCGCGTATCTTCTAAGCCATACAACTTTCACACCGGCATGAAGATCCAAATGTCGTGTTTGCATGAACTGCTTGAAAGTCACACACATCTTTCAGTCTCCACTCTCACAAACTCTTTCCTTGCATGTTTACTATTAATTACAGTAAAGATTCATCAGTTTTCTCAACCAGAATCTCTGATTAATCAACAACTAAATACAGTGTATATGATACAATAAGCTACCCACAGTGTCTCAGCATCTTCCTTTCTTGCCCCTGAGTTAAAATCTTTAGTGAATCTTCATGGAGTTTCTTGAAACTGCTCCTGCCATGAGGCCTTTTAAAGGAAATACATTCCTGACAATGTCTTTTAGCTCAAGTATTTACAAGCGTCTTCTGCTTCCGTTGTTGAGAATCAGTTAAAAAGCTACAACTTGTGCCACATCTTTCCTCATGCAAGCTGTGGCTCATTCCAGCAAAGTATGTGAGTATGCAGTACTGGTATATTTCTTTCAATTAATCCAATGAAAAGGGTAATTTATACCAGAGAGGTAATTAAAAAAGAAAGAAAGGGAAAATAAAAACAACAACAAAAAACTGCAGATAATTTTATTCTTTCCTTCAGACTCATGCCAACTTTTCTTCCCTTTTCCTTGAGGTTTGTGCTCTCACCTGCTTTGCCGAGCAGACTTTAGATTCAAGTTTATAACAGTACTTTCAGAAGATTGCAATCAAGGTTTTTCCAACTTAGTAAATTATGTTTAAAATTAACTTTCTGGTCATTTCTTCATGAGGGGTTTTGTACCACAAGAGTCCAGGCCTTCAAACGTACTTGTCTCCATACTTCTACAGATCTTCTCCAGAGCATTTCATCCTATTCCCATCCCTTTCACTGTTTCATTTTTTATATTTATAGCTATGTTGAATTATGAATAATCTAGTAAACACGTTGAAATCCCCTTCCTTCAGCTAATGTTAATCAAAGCTATCATCAAAATAAGTTACAATAGTTACAATGATTTAAAGAACCTTAGGCACTGAAACAGTTTAAATAAATTGACACAGCACTCAAAAACATGCTAGAAAGATGAATTATTTCTAATCCATTAATATTGTAAACTCCTTTTACCATTTCAAGTCTATTTTTACATGGATTCAGGGCTTACATTTTAATGTTATTTATTTGAAATAGCAAATAGAGGCAAATACTCAGCTAGTGAACTTCTATGCTTCCTTAAGAGTTCCATTTCTATGCTATGTCTGCCTGGGTTCTTTAGAGAGCAATATTTTATTATACAATATTTATATTCTGTCATCCAGCTACTTGGCACACACAAACCATCACGCTTACTGATTCAACTGGAGAGATGACATTCTCTAACCTTTGAGGTGCTGGGCACATATTTTGGAGGGATTGTTATGCAATTCTTGACTCTTTTTCAATTCTATTTAAAGACTGGGTCTTTAACAATATTAGGGTGTAATTTTTCAAATATTTTATTAAACAAAAATATTAATCTCATATAGATGCACAGAAGGACTACCTTAATTTCCGACCTCCCCATACAGAAAAATTTGGCTTATTTGGTCTGGTAGAAGTGGGGACAGCTGCCCAGTGTATAGAGAGTGGGGATGGTGGGAAGAGAAGGAAAGAGGAACACCAGGAAAAAGGGAGTAGGGGGAGTGATGACGTCTTTAGTTCCTCTGAGATGGAGAATAAAAATGACCATTCTGGAATGCAGAAAAGTTAAGTGGGATGGAAAATGTGAAAAGTCATGATATACCATAAAAGCAGTATCTTGAGTCCAAGACTTTTATCATGCAGTTGGAGTTCAGTTCTCGGATCATCTTTTGACAATATATTATAGCTCTCCCTCAGGGGCTGAGGGCTCATTGTTTCTATCTCCGTATTCCCTTGCTCACCAGTTGTTTGCTTTCACTGGCCTAGTATTGATTAGGGCAAGTGTTGTCCTGCCTAACGTGTGTGTTCAGCGGCTGTGAACTCTGATAGTTCCATTATGCCGGACAGTCAGTGAGGTGGCTGGTTTGTATTTGATGCTCAGACATGTTAATAAAATAATATATGTGGGTTCAAATTCTTAGAGTTGTATGTCCTTTTACTAGCACTTTATTTATTCAAGACACTCAGTAATTATAATAACAAGAGTAAAAGACTCTTTTGGAATAATAACTGATGCTCCAAAATTACTTTATTCTACACAAACGTATATTTTAATTTGGTCTCATTTTTAATTTGGTACTTAAGGAGCAAGACACCTTTAATAATGTTATATCTGTACGCTTTACTTTCCCACAGTAAATACTGGCCAGCTGAGGACAAATTTGAAAGACAGATAAAAGTCTGAAGCTCCTGCACACATTCTGGAAATCAGCAGCTGTACAGGAAGGAAATAAATTAGTGCTCTAACAGAGGGGAACGACAGACAGGATTCAGCCGTTATATACTTCTCTTTGGCAGCTGCATGTTAACTGCAGAACGTGCTATTTCTTACCAGTGGGATCATCACAGGAGACTTGGGAAGGAACTGGGAGTAATGCAGTCAGAAGAGAAGATTTAGGAGACAAAGGACATAAATCTATAGGAAGCCAGGCCTCATTAATTTCATAACAAAATGATGTTCTCTTTCTTAACTACTTTTTACTCTGTAACTGCAATTCTGCGTTATTTTATACACATGTATATATTTACTATACACACAAATGAGTAGTAAAAATAGTAATTTACAGAAACATGAAGAGGTGCATATTTTACCTCTCTTTTTCCTTCCTTGATCTTCACAGAGCTTGACCACACAAACACACATGTATTCACTAATGAGATGTTGAACGGGTAACCTATTCAGTGAGAGATTTATCAAAGAAAGATTGCATCAGGAAAAACAGCAGGTGAACTACATATCAAGGAGAACATTAAGCAGTAAATATTTTTCAAGGTACAAAGGATAAACCACAGGGATATTTCCTTTTGGAGAGGGGATAGGCAGAGTAGAGGGAAATATCAGGTGTTTCAGATTAGTAACAGTGACAAGAAAAAAGGGTATGGATGAATTTGGCTATTTGCAGGTAGAAAGAAAGAAAAAAATAGTTGGAGAAATAAAATACTCAGGGAAGTGCAGGATATCAGTAAAAAACTGAAGATAGTGATAGATGACCCTTGACAAGGCAGAGTTTTGATTTTGGCTTCAGTATTCTCTCTAGAAACCCTAAAGGGGGGGAAAGGAAATACCATGTTTCCTTGTGCAGCTTTTCACTTACTGTTCTCAGGTTCTGCAACGTAGAACATGGAAAGGAACAGCAGTGCTATGAGCCAGAGCGGGCAGGAAAGATGTGCACGGAGGGGAGAAGTGCATTTTGATAATTAACTTCTACTTTAGCAGCAAATCATTATTGTTGGAAACTCAGAATTCTATTCAAAATAAGTAAAAAGGTATTGTGGGCAACAGATTATTCCAGTATCTCACGGTACCAACAGCTCTTATCGACAGAAAGATGCAAACTGTATTTTTAAACTGAAGTCACAGGATAAGTGTTAAGTCTTTAACGGAACTGTAGTGCAGTCTGAGCTATAAAACGCTGGGATAACAGTCGGTCGTAAATCTCCTTGACAGTTATGTCTGCAGTTCTAAAACTGAACTACTGAAACAGTGATACAATAATAATAAAAGCAACGCAACATAAGTCCTGGATGTACTAGATTTATGAATAGGATATTCTTTCATGATAAGGGCATAGAAACCCCAATTAGCTAGAAAAAAAGATTAATAGAATTTTGTCAGTATCCAGCAGTGTGACTATCATCCAGACAGGGAATTATGCATTCCTTAAGCTAATCTGATTCTCCAGTAATGCCATGTTAAAAACAATTGTAACCATGACAATTTACACTTTGTTTCTGTATTTTGATGTAGTAAAGAAGATCACTATTAATATTTCACAGGAGTAAGGAAGAAATGGAGAGAGAAAAATAGGAAGAGCTGTCTACAAACAGTCTGATCAATAGCAAACATCAATAGGACTTGTGCTTCTGTACTACCAGCTTACCAGAATACAAGGATATTGTTATACTAGTTTTCTAGCTTTCTTTCTTCTGTAGAACATTGTTCAGAAGGTTTTTAAGAATTTTTTCCACAGAACCTTAATATACCAGTAATTAGAATCTTTCTAGCACTAAAGAAAAACTAAGAAACCTTGCACCTTAAGGGTATTGGATCGAGTCCTATTTACATAGACTTTAATGCTGCATTATTATTTGGGCGTGTGAACCATCCCATTGATTTAAATTAGATTTTAGTTTAGATTAGGTGTTTGAAGTTAGACAGAGCCTTAAATGTTTTGCTAAACCAGCCTCTTTTTCATCATTGATCTCGTGAAGCAGAGCAAAGCAATGGCAAATTTGAGTCAGAAATTGTGGACCTCATCCTCTTCATGTAGCGACTTCAGCATCAGGCTGCAACTGGGGAAAACACGTTCTTGTGGGCCTTCTTTGAAGGCATACTGAAACTTGGTGATGGTGCTTGTGGCAAGAGGTTGTGTTTTCACTGAATGGCCACAACTGTGGGGTAGTATGAAGCAGCAAACATCTATGGGCCTATCTCATACCATTTGAATTATATGTGACAGGTCTGCATATACAATTGCATAATAATTCTTCTATAATTTAGCATAATGATAACTCAGCTTCCGCTGGGCTTTGCATAGACATAAGGTGGGTAAAAGCATTCACACAGCTCTATCAGTGCGTCTCATTAGCAATTTCTGGCAGCTGCTTCCTCATACTTCATCTCCTGATACAAGAGGCAGACAACTAGTTCAGACTTCCAATTGTGCTACGTTTAAGGGCGATTATATAGTTTGCATCAAATGTCCACTGAAGCAATCTCAGTTCTTATGGATTTCACTGGTGATCTGCAATATGGATCTTACCCACAGAGGAGCTTAGACTGATACTGTTCCACTCAGATTAGAAGAGTCTTAGCCACATCCTTCAAAGGGACAACTCAGATGAAACAGTGCCCAGTATTTGTCTGAGAGAGAGGAGTGTAAATCCTTTACTTTGGATTTTATTGCCAGTCTCACTCTCTTAGGAACATAGGTCACACTTTCCCATTGCACATTAGTATATGAAAATAAGTTAGTGGAAAAAACCTGCTTAAGTTATTTACAGTTTCCCAGCATAGCCCTCCTCGACACAGTCAGCGTTACGAGACCCGAATGGTTCAGTAAGACTGGAAGCTCAGTACACTAGATGTAGTTCAGGTAGGTGGCAGAGGGACTTCAAAGATATCAAATACATCCAAGTAAGAGTAGTAACTGCCCCCAAAAATGACAGTGCAGAAACAGGGACGGATATTGTCCTGATTGAACAAAATTATGGTTGTGTAAAATAAGTGTGAATTCAATACCATGCCAACATTGCTTAGAAGCAGAGAGCAAATACCAAATTCTACAGAATTTTACCATTATCTTCAGGAAAATTCATTTGTATGAACCTACTTTCATTCACCTACTGTCAGCAAGTGACACATCTGGAAATATCCATCAAAACCTGCAGGGGAAGAACTTGTCCCCAGTACGGTGAATAGAAACCTTCACTTTTCTCAGAGTCCATTCCTTGATACTTGCATTTGCCCCATGAAGTTAAAGAGAAACTGTATGAGGAACAGCAATTCCATTTTGGCAGTGACTGTCAGTTAAGATAGTACCCTTATAGTTTCAAAGTAAAACAAATATAAATATCACCTAGTACTTGAAGGATATACATATCTATCTATCTATCTATATGTGTATGATAGCTAGGGGAGGGGGTTGTTTGTTTTAGGTTTTGTACTTGTGAACAACATCCAGCTCATTTCAAAAGAATTAAAGATCTAACAGTGAACACTACCCCCGCTATATTATCAAGGTTGCAGGCAATGACAGCTGATTAACATACCTCTGATGTTTTACTAGTGGTGATAATCCATCAACCCAAACGTCTTATTAGAAACTTCTCTCAAGCATTTATGTTTTGTTAAAGGAAAAAATTCTGCACCACACTGTACTGTAGAAGAAGGATAAAAGGTAATTTCAAAACAAACTGGCAAGGGTTATGGCGCTAAAAGCATCACTAACTTTCACAATAAAATTAAGCTTTTTTGATATGAATTATGTTGCCACAGAAACCAGCAACCATAGAATCTGAGAGCATTTTCTGTAGATTCGTGTGACCTTGAGTTTAATCAACAGTGACGGTATTAATTTAAAAGCTGGAAAATAATAAAAAAAATATTCTGCCATTTTCTGAGAGTTAATAATTTCACAGCTGTGGAAAAGGACCGTTCTTCTTCAATAGTGTAAGTTTGTAATTTGAACTCCAACTGCTGTGAATACTATTGGACATAGTGGCGTCTTATTAGCTTCACTGGAGTTGCTCATAATTGCAAGCACAGCTGACACATCCAGCAGTAAGATTTTGGAGGGCAAAGCTTTTAGCTTAGGAGATTTTGAAAAAGATTTTATCTTCTTTTCTTGTGTATGTTAAAAAAAACCCTCCAAATATAGCTGTCGCACTTCAGAAATGATTGTTAATATGCTTTGGAGAGGAAGATGGGGAGATCACTCGAGGGAGTTCTCCCTCAGTAGCTCCATATTCTCTCCCACACCCTGTAATTTCCACCCTGGGGAAGCTGACAGAGATTGGTTCTACCTATGAAATTTCCATAAGTACCAAACTAAGTGCTATTAAACCCAAGGAAGAGAAATTTGATGTTAAATTGGACACTTATGCTCTACGAATGGGAAAAATTAGGGGATAAAATGGAAATGCTTGAAGGTACACATTCAGCTATAAATGCTCGATATGATATAAAAAAAAAATCGAAGGGCTAATGTAAGAAATCTTTCTGCTCTGTTAAAAATAATGATATTTTATGCCATAAATTAGAGGTTCTAGAGAACCAGTGTCAGAGCAGGTATTTGGGCATGAGTGGTGTTTTCGAAGGAAACAGTGACATTGAAGTAGGCTTCTGAGTATTCCACTTCCGCAGCAGGGCAAGAAGTGCATCTGATCTAGTGATCCTGCAAAAAGTCATTCAGAAATGTGAGCTGCCTTGTGGAGCAGTTTCTCTCTTCCAGCTGAGCATATTCCAATTCCATTGCTATTTCCTAAGCAAACTCAAACTTCTAAGAATCTTACAGTTGACTCAATGGGAACAGAATTTCTATTTTAGAATGGGTTAAAAACACAAAATATGCATATTTTTGTTGAAAGCCGAACCGTTTCTAAGCTTTGTCAAATATGTTCCTTTAGGGGAAAAGATAAATTTGTGTTCATATTTATTTTGTGATATAAAAGCACTTCTTGTCACATAAACAATTAAAATGTAAATGGGATAATTTTTCAATAGAATGTATGTTGGCAAATATATTTTTTTAATCTTGCAAAAAGCAGAAGTAGCCTAGAAACATCTTTACAGCACCCAAGTGGTACAGGAGAGCAAGAGTTTTAATGTTTACTCAATTAATGCAAGTCCTTAGTGACGAAATGGCTCTTCCTACAGTCCTAATCTAGTTTTATTCCAAGACAGAAATTTTCATCCTTCCAATGATGTGGTCTGTATTTCAAAGCTGCACAGCTATCTACACACCTTTCTTCCCAGCAAGTAAATACATTATGTTCTTACTCTGATAAAAAGGGTAGATCATAGTAGTGAACATAATCCTTAGAAACTGGACATTTCCCACATGACATCGATCTAAGCTCTCTCCTGAGATCTGTGCCTACCAGATTTTGCTGTCATTCCAGTGCAACTTCAAAACGTATGCTTCTTGTCATACTGGAAGTAAATATTACAAAACTTTCAGGAAACAGTCCCTCTTTGAAGGAATCAGAACCACTTAGCTCATATCCCATGCTTGCAACTTGTCAAAAATAGGCAACACTTGCAAGAGATCAGGTAGGTAGCCCAGTATGTCTTTTATATCTCCAACTTCTATGACTTAGATTTTCCCTCCCCTCCATGTTCATGCACTCAGCAGAACTTTGCAGGATACTTGCAGATTATTAAAACTATATATAATTTGCATTTTAAAATATAAAAACTTCCCATATTGCATTTTAGTTATATAATCAGTGTTTTGTAATTGTTTTTTCCCCATGAGGTGCCTTTTCTGTGTACTATATAGTACAGAACCTAGATACTCTGCAGGGGGTCCTGGAGATTAGAAAACATCATATAAAATTTAACCCTCTCCCCTGACACTTCCATAACAACTAATGGCAGGAACTGGAACTTAGTAAGGGGGGAAAAAAGCAAAACAAGGAACCAAAAGAAAACCCCAACAAGCAAACCCCACAAAGGGGTTCTGACTCAACACATTTAACATAACAAATAAGACACATTTTGAGGCTACTCTGAATTAGAGATTTCAGACAGTAGTTCAAATACATTTACCCTTATCCTGATTCCTGCAGTGTTCATTTTTTCCAATCGTTGTTAGTTATCATTTGTGTTATGCTGAAAACAAAAATTCTTGAGTTTTATATTTTTTATCCTTGTTCATTTAACTGTGGATGTCCACAGAAATGTATAAGCTGTTTTTTTGCTGTTTTTAAGCCCTGGTCTCCATAGAATACTGTAGCAAGAAGGTATTTATCCTCATTAGCGTTATTTTGAAGTAGTCAGATAAAGAACTGTACACACAGAAAAAAAGAGCAGAGCTGATGCTTAAAAAAAAAAAAACCTTCTCATAGAAATCAGTGGTATTTAAAAGGATTTTGAGATGACAGCAGAGACAAAACTACCCAAGATAAGTCCCTGAGTTAACATGGAGCTCAAAAACTAAATACAGAAATACGGATTGGAGGTCAGGAAAGTGTTCTCTCTATACCAGGGTGTTAATGAGGCTTTTGGCGGACTGTGACATTCTGCTCTAGCGTCCATGTTTCAAAAAGATATTGAATTTCGTAGACCTTAGCAAAAGTGCTACAATAATTATTTTACATTGTCAAACAGCCTTTCTTCAAGAAAGAACAAAACAAATTCTAGTTCAGAGCATATGTAGCTAAACCAAGAAATGACGGTATTGGACCACTTACTCAAGGCAGTATAGTTTCATCATCAGTTGAGCTTTTTAAATCCAGATTAGATTTTTCAGAATGAGTAGAAGTTCAGAAATTGAATGAGATATTACTGGGCTACAAGCACCAGTTACTGAAACTCCAGTCGTCTGTTATTTCAGTAGAAGTCATACCAGAAAGGGTTAGTGATCTGTTCTGACAACAACAAATATTCTACAGGTCTACCGAGAATTAAATGTTAAATATGTTGTTATAGCTTTTCAAAGTATTATCATTCAATTTCACCAATATTCTTTAGCTCTTACAAAAAGCACAAATAGCTTTCTCATTTTGAGAAAGCAGCGAAGCTAGATTGTGAGCTATGAAGAGCTTATTTTGAAGAGCTTCTGAGGCTCTCTCCAAATCTAACCACCCCATTCCTTTCAGTATCTTCCTCTCATGAAAATCTTTCTAAAATTCTGTCACCATCACCCTTCCTTATCCCCATACTTCTTTTGTGTTGAGTTATTCTGTAGGAGGATATCTAGAACCAAGTAGTAATTCCTAAGTCGTACAAGTGTTATTTTTAGTAATATTTTGTTTCCTTCTTTCTACATTACAGAAATTCTTTCTCCTATTACCCAACAAGTACTGGTTCTTGTTTAACAAACAGGCTGGCTGCTGAACCTGAGCCTACCTTATTTGCTGGGGGGGGAGGGTGTGAAAAAAAGAAAAAAGTTTTCCTAGAGTCCAGTGTAAATATGTGAACATCTGTTTCACCTTGCTGAGCCTATATAACATTTGAATGAACAATTTTCCCTAACAGTCCAGAGCACTAAATCCAGAGACATGAAGTTTTCAGTGTTACTAGAGATGCTCAAAGGACTGTTGCAAACTCAACTGACGTAGTAAACTCAGAATTACCTTAAAACCTGGCAAAATTTTCTCATCCATCAGGCTGAAAACATAGATAAATGTTAAGCCCTACTAAATTATACTAAACATGTTCCAGGACTTTTATTTTTCAAAAAATATATATGAATATTTGTGCACAAATGCTATTTATGGAAAACATTTGAGATCCACATGAGGCCAGCAATATTGTAAATGACTAAAATATCCATGAAGTGATGACAGCTAAGAGCACTCAGGATTCTGGTATAGACCCCTGTGAAGTATCAAAGGTGAGTTTATAATTAAGTGTAGTATTGAATTACTCGTGTCAGTGGAAAGGGTTCCTCAAGCTTTTTGTTCTCTGTTTTGCCAGTTTAAATTTGTTTTTCGAGATTAGTGTTATAGCCTATTAAAATGAAAAAGCTCACAGAGAATTATATTTCTCTTTCTCCTCAGTTCAGTATATTGTAAATTTTGAAAAGAAATAGCCTAGGTCAGAAGCAGCTATTGCTTCCCGACTTGTGGAATTACACACAAAAAACTGGGTAATTAAATCCCCTATTCAGCTCTTAGGAAGTTGTTAAATTATGTTTCTGAAGGAGATCCTGTGTAAATTTAACCCTATATTCCTGGGTTTACATCCCTAAAATATTATCTTTAAATATAGGCAGGATTACTGCCTATATTTACATATAGATATGGCCTGGATTACTCTACAGTGGAAAATATTTAGAAATTTTACATCTTTATCTACAGTTAGAAATTATTTTTATACAAGATTTATTCACTCTTTTCTCTTTATCTTTATGGTGCAGTGTGTATATATAGGTTCTCACAGATGTAGCCTTTCAGAACCTACCAGTTAATCCATTTTCTTCTTTGAATAATGTAAAACCATTTACAGTTGTTATGTCATAAACTGAAGGTAAAACAAAATGAAAGCAATTATTTTCTGCAAGCAGAGAAACAGAAGCAAAGAGATATTTTTGAATTATTTGGCCTTTTGCAACAAGTAAACTGTCTAAAAAATGTGACTCATGTAATTATTGGATAAGATGTTTTGATGCTTAAAAGGACAATCAATGCCTATAGAATTTCTTTAAATACTGGGTAGTTTTAATGGAGGTTGGGAAAAGGCTAACCTTGAAATGATTCGCTACCTTTTCACAGACCCAAATCCTTAATCCTCACAAAGGTAGCCAATCTGTCCATCAAGATCAACACAAATAGCAGCCTAAGCAGTATCTCACAGGCAAACAACATCAGAAAAAGAAAAGGGAGTGATATTTATGTCCTTTTTTTGCAAATTATTTTTCAAAACTTTAGATCTGATCACTGAGTCTTCAACTTCAGCTTCTAGTCAGTAATGTTTATTAAAGAACAAAGGCAAAGCAGAGAATCTAACTCAGATCTTGCAAACGAGGAAGGAAACACATCTTATTTACTTCAGAGAAGCAGACTATTTGGACCAAACAAAAAGACATTAAAAAAGAGACGGCACCAAACTGATTCTGACCATGAAAAAATGTCTGAAACACAAGAACTCATACCTTTGGATCAACACATTAAATTATAGGTAACGTGTTCAGGCTGAAGTTTTCAGAGGTAACTGAATTTCAGTAGGATGCGAGTCTTTATCTTTTTCATTTCTTTAAAGCTACTTTCCTTAAGCTATGGGTCAAGATTATTCCTACTAGATCACAGAGTCATATTTCTGGCAGAAGAATAAACCTATGAATTCACTTGATCACTTGGCAAATAGCTTTATTTTCATCTATAAAAATGGCATGGGGTAATAACAACTAGAGAAAGGAATACTGTCATTCACAATATATTTGAATAAGTGCTACCTGAGAATATTTGGAGACCATTTTCTCAGTATACGTAATCAGTATAAGTGGCATGTAATGGCATCATTATTTTCCAAGGATGCACAACTGAATGTAATCAAGATAGCATTTAGCAGCAGAGTCATTATAACTGTCTATGCCTAAGCTCCTAACCCACCTAGATGTTAGGCAAAATATTTTTGTTTAAGACTCTTAAACTGATGGTTAATATGACATATTTTAGCTCACAACAGGTAAAATATTGTTTACAAAAACAACTATGATGGTGGAGCTAGCAGGCAGTAACTTGTTCTGAAGCCACAACTGAACTGCATGTCCCCTTTTTCTAAGGTTAGAGTTGAGTCTAAAATCACCTAATCCTACTGAGGGAATGGGCCTGGAGGCTTCTAGAAATCCTGCTGTGGACTTCTCTGTGTTCTTAAGTGCATAAATACATTCCAAAATCTGATTATAAGAGGCTGTCTGAAGCCGAGTATCCTCATGTGAACTTACCTTGGTAAGTTCCTCTTCCTCAAACAACAGGACTAGTTATCTAGTTATATACTAGTTATTATCCTGAAAAAAGAGTAACTTTGCTTTTCACTTGCAAAGCCAAACCTATAAGAATCCTAAGAACTTTACAGACACTGTTTTTTTTAATCCTTCTATGACCTTGAGGCTGTATTTGCAAAGCAAAAACATGACGCTTCCTGTATGTGTCGCTTGAACAGTTTTAGAAAGTCAGCCCCCAAAGCCTCTGTAGGCACAGTTTCACACCCTTTGCCATTATGCTAGCTGGATATAGCATAGATTAGGGTAACATTATTAAAAGGATCTTGGTTTGCGACATAGATACTTTGAGGCAGGCAAATAACACTCTAATTTTGGAAATGAAAGGAAACTGAAGCACAGAGAAGCTTTCACAGTTATGTAAGAAGTCTCAGGCTTAACCAGTAAAGCTCATGCTGAAAAAAAAAAAATGGTTCAGAAGCCAATGCGTCACGACAGCAATTATTCAACAGAGCAAACCGTAAGAAAGGCCAGTACAATTTCCCCTCATTCAAAGGACCCGCACAACTCTGAGACACTTGATCCAAAAGATCGTTTCTGCTAGATCTATCGATGAATCAAGCTCACAGCAGGAGCTTCCTGTTCTGGCCAGTAAGCTTTCCTTGCCTACTCTGCCCAAAACGTAACCTTTCTTCTCTTGGTCATCTTAATGATACTGGGTGGCTCTGAGGTGCTGCTTTTTATTAGGACAACTGTCTTCCTGCTAACTGAGAGCCTGAAAGAATTAAGGTCATCTGATTGCAAAAGGATCTATTTTTGCTGTTCTTAAGAGGCAAAAAAGTGTTATGCTAAACGGGGTGTAAGAGGAACTTGAGGCTCATAGGAGATGCAGATATAGGGTGGCAAGGGAAACACCTAATAACACTTATGAGTAGAATCTGTAAAAATGCAAAAAGACATCCCAGGGCTTTGCTAATCCATAGCATTCCTTACTGCGGGTTATTCTTTATGAGACCTTTGTATGTATGGCCATTTTTAATGACACTGCTCAGAATCAAATTTTAAAATCTTAGAATTAATATAAATAGGACTGGCAGGTACCTTGGTGTTCCACCTAATCCCTCATCTGCCCCAAAACAGCTTCAGATGATTTAGGAAAAAAAGGAAACCACCAGCACCATCCACCATCTTATTCAGGGGGTAAGAACATCTGAGTCACTTTAGGTCACCAGATTGTTTGATAGCTTCAAGCTTCAACTTCCCACTCAGTGAATCCAATGGAAGACGTTGGCTTTGCTAGGATCACAGATTCACAGAATTCTGCAGAAATATCTATTGTCAAAAAAATTCAAAAGAAACACTAAAAGTATCTTCAATGCCATCTGCTCTCTCATCCCCCAAATCCAAACCACGATCAACTATACTTAACCATTTCTGGCAAATCTGTACGTAAATCCTCCAACGATGGAAATTACACAATCTCTGTTGGAAATTAATTCTAGTACTTCAGTGTATTTATTATTAGAAAGTTTTCCCAATGTATTCTAACTTACCCTTATTGCAATCCAAGGTGTCTATACCCTGTGTATTCGCTACAGTGAACAAAGAGAACAGTTGCTTCCAATTACTTAATAGATTAACTACATACATACCTATTTGCTTATACGTTTTTTCTGATAATTCTTTTCATTCTAAACTTTGTTTTCAAAATGTATGTTAGTTTTACGTTTCAATTTCAAAATGGCTATTAATTCTAGAGATAGATTTTTCTCTTTCAACTACAAAATTGATAGTCCTCCTTGTATTTAAACACCACCAAGTTGCGCCTCAGAAAGAAAACTATTTATTAAAAATTTTTAAGCTATTATCAAAGACTTATTGAGGCTTCATAAGGAAAAGTTCAGAAAATTCTGAGACGGAAAAGAGTGTTTATCTGAAAAACCTTTGCTGCACGATTCCCTTGATTGTGGTTGGTACAATTATAGAGAAGAATATGCAAAGAGCAACAGTAATGATTCTAGGGTATTAAAAAAGCTTTACAGTAAGAGGCTTAAAAAGTTCAACCTGTTTAGTTTATCAGAAAAGACTCAATGGTGCCCAAAACAGGATATATAAGAACATTTGCGTGAAGAAAACCCCCAGTGTAAGGTCTCTATAATGCAGAAAAAGAAAGAGTGGTGAATGAAGGAAAGCTAAAATAAGCACAGAGAGATAATTAGCCACTGTAACAGTTTATCACTAGGAGTGGCAAATTCCCATCTGTCAAAACCTAAAAGTCTGTTGGAATTCTATGATTCTGGCAACAAAATTGATGTATGCAATTCTGGCAACTCAAAGAGATAAAATGGGTGAAATAATATGCCAGCAGATGACTTGATAATCAGATAGGATCTTCTGGCCTAAAAATTCACACTGTAGCCCTCTACCCAAACTGCAGAAATATTAAACCTTTACTGAAAAAAAATTATGGACAAATCAACAGGATTCATGGGGAAAACAGTTCGCAGAGAAACATATTCCCAGTTCAAGCCTCCCACAACTCTGGTTTGTTGTGAGGAAGAGCAAGGGAAGAGCCTACCTGTAACTTAAGGTATTTGCCAATAGATATTCATGCTTTGAAAAATGTGTAAATAATAAGAGTAATGAAATAAAAACATGCTTTGTCCATGTTCAAGGGCTTGTAATGCTGCTGTGTGAAGGAAGCAACTGTGGTGTAAGTTTTTCATCTCTTGTTTGCTGTTCACAGAGCAACTGAGAAGTAAAACATGCAAACATCATAACCTTAGTCTGCAACGTAAAGCCTTCTGGCAGAAGATCAAAGAAGATGGAACATAAAAGCTCCAGATAAGGCTTAAAACTATAAAGCTTGAACCAAAGGCGTGAGAATTGACAAGTCTGTCTGTAGAAGAAATATCTTTAATAACAAGCATTGCCTCCATGGAAACAAGGCCTTGAGTCTGGGTTGGATCCAGGGAGTGACAAAGGACAGCAGATATTCAAGGTGCTGCAATTGTCTTTAGAATCTGAAGTATCATGATCCTCATAAATATCTTTTTTTTTTTTTTAAAGGGCGGGGCGGGGGGGGGAATATTGTGATGTACTTTCCATTCTGGTCACTAAACAGCCTTGCAGGGAAATAGGGCAATTTGATAATGACATAGGAAAGAAAGAAAATGTTAAAAGAAACCCTTGTATTTAATTTATTAAAGTAATTATTAAGAACATTGAACCTTCTAAAAATTATTAGAGAACGAGGCATAGGCCAACATGTGAAAAAGAAAGGCTGCAGAAGAGGAGGCTGCAGAAGAGGAGTCATCCCACACCCACCCAAACGCTCAAAAGCGATTGCCTCGCACGCGAAACGTGAGCTTGCACGGCGCTGCCCCTGCGCAGACGTCTGCCGTTAGCAGCCGGCCCCTAACACCTCACCCAAACGACTCCGCTTGCTGGTCAGCAAGAGCCGTGGAGCTGCTCTGATGGATTTGCAGGATGATGTCTGGGTAAAGGACTCTGGTGCCTGAGCTCTAGCTGTTGTATATAATATTTACTAATTTTCAGTATGATCATACCTTAAAATATTTTATTTTCTTAAAGGAGGTATATTTTTCCTTACAAATTAAAAAACATGGAACAACACAGTTGTTCTAACTGCTTTCCACTCTAAAACAGACAATAAATTCTGTTTCTTTATTCTTGTCCATCTTTTTTCCGGTGTGGGTAATTTTGTTTAACCACTGTGATGTTAATTTTATTTACTCTGGTGATAAAACCAGTACCTGTTCAACGCTGATAAATCAGGAAATTCTACAACAACTATGCTAATAGGAAGAAGGAACTAGAAAAAAAGCTTGACTAAAATCTTCTCTCACACTTTTAGTACACATACACCAACCGTTAATTTATGCTACCCTGATCCTGCAATTTTCCCTCACCCATAAGGCAGTATGTGAATTAATCACCCCTAAAACAAATACCTTTTACTTCAAATTATGGAAATAAATCTTTAAAATTTCATGCCGATGTGAATTTAAATTAGAGAGTATTTATAGATGAAGCCTTAATGATTTTCTTTATTCGCTCATTCAATTTGTTTTTAAGTAAAAACTCCCAGCTCCCTGGCTTCCCTTTCTCTAGGTGCTCGCTCTGCAAGCGCAGCAGCTTGTGACACTGCTGCGTGCCTCTGGGAGGAAAATGCAATGCCCTAGACATTATGTTATGATTTTTCTGCATTATTAATCCAGAGAACTAACAGTAGAAGAGCAATTCTCTTTTTTTTTTAGCACAAAGAAAAAGAAAACTAAATTAGGAAGGTAAACAACAACAGATAAGCAGATTACAACTTTCATAGAAGATATACAGCCCAATCTTCTTATATGACCAAACTCCAGATGGATGAGATCGCTGTTAGAGAGGTTTAGGCAGAGGGAAGCAAATAAGTCTTGCCCCGTGACTGATGTTAGAGCTCTTCTCATCCTCTCTCATCCCCTTCACAGCACTGCTGTTCCCTTTTGAACCCTTGTGCTCGCTTGACCAAAGGAGAAAGTGCAGAAGGGAAGCAATAATTCCCTGGAATACAGCAATTAACTTTGAACCCCGAGCTTTAAGGTGGAACCCACTTATACGTTGTACTGAAGCTACACCACAAGGCTTTGTGAGAGACGTACAAAGTTTCATGCAAAAGTAATGTGAAACTATTACTTCATTTTGCAAAATCAGACGTGGTCACCAAGCCTAGCATCTTCTTACCAAAGTGGTGGTTCGGTTCAGAGTCCACAGATCATCTGCTCTGTTTTTCATGAACAAACAACAGGATTACTACTTTCAGTCACCTCCCCACAAAACTCAATAGCAGTATTTGCCATGTATCAGACACCTATTTACTCTTTGGTATATATCTTCAATAAATCATGGACCAAAACATACCGGTAACAACTCCCCTTATGCTAACACAAGGCTTGAAAGTTTTTCCAGGGATTCAGCAAAAGACAAGTTTTACATTAGCAGTTTTTTCACATATTATTTGAAGCATGCTCTGAAATCTGTGAAAAATGTTTGACTTGCGTAGGGAAAGCAAAAGTGCTACAACAATGCATTTTCTATTGCAAGTTTCTCATACTCAATGAACCAGCAAAATGCCTTTTCTGACAGTCTGCACACTTAGATGATGAGCTATATTTGGTAACAGGTGCCAACATAGCTTCCACTATGAACTCTAATCAATTTAATTGAATATGTCCTTATTGGCTGGGCAGACTATTTGAATGCAATAGAAGGGCAAGAAAGTGATAGCAACTGTTTTAACCACAGCCTGGGTAGAGAGACTGAAATGATGGCTCCAGAGAGCAACCTGCTCACCACTCAGGATCATATGGGAGGGAAAAAAAAATCTGTATACGTAGTTTGTGCGCCATGCTGTGCAACCACCTACTGCTACTACACATTTAAAATTTGGTTGGTTTGGTATAGACTGGGAGATGCATCTGTTGGGTTCAAAACTCCCCAAAAGCAAAATAGCACCGGCACCTGTTAGAGCAAGCTGACCGTTTTAACAGAAAGAACCGTCCGGCAACATGCAGCTGAAAGGGAAGGACAGAGAGCAGCATTTAAAGGTAGAGGCTTTAATAAACAATACTGGTCACTGATTTGCTTTCCAAACCTCAGGAAAAATGAATGGCTGGATGATACAGTCAGTTTAGTTGTATTACATTGGCGCTGGTCTGTATTTAATTTGCCAGCAATAAGTGGATAGTCCATTTCACACGTACTGCCAGCAATCAAAAAAATCAACTAAGTAGATATTTCCTCTATTAGGTACAGTGCTGCTACTGCATTAGCTCTTAGCAATCTCTTGATCCTGTTAATAGAAGCCAGGATCATTTCATAGTAATACTGTTTTGGCTTCTCACTAAACTTAAAAAAAAAAAAAAAAAAGGATTTAAAAGTCCAACATCAATCATTCAATAAAATCACAGCTGATAGCTGGCCTGAACAAGACAGATTTTTTTAATTAGTGAATCAGCTTTCTGAGACCACATATTTAATTTTATACACAGTTTAGAACAAAAAAAATATATTGAAATTTCCACTTAGGTAAAGCTGGTCAAAAGGTTGAGGACAACATTGATGACATTTCTAGGCAGATTTCACTGGCCTTTATCAAACATACTGTTTATAAATAGTTAAGTAATTTAAAACCAGAAAGCGTACTACTCCCTAGAAACTGAGCGCACGTTTTCCTGCGTACCATTCCTAATCTCCCGGCAGTGCAAAACAAGATTTTTGCGTAAGAACCAATGGAAAAGCACAAGAGAAGGAGGATGATTCTGAATTCCTTCTCCTACCCTGTGTCCCTTTTTTACGTTTTGAGGGATCCAGATATGCTGATCCCTCTGTGTCTATGCAGATTCTTATTGTTGTTTTCATTGATATTAAAAACACAGACACAATTTAGCTGACACATATTCCCAGATTCATAAACAGAACTGAGAGTGTTTTGATCAAATTATTGTTCTTGAGTCTTCCCCTCTAAAGGCCAGAAACTTAGCTGTCCAGATTAACAATTCTCTTTTCAATGTGAAAGAGTGTCATGGCAAACTCAGTGGGATTCTTTTAAAGAAATTCGGAGAGTAGTTTATAAATTAAAATAATGCATCTATAGAGTTATTTAAATTGGATTTTTTATTCCATAGCAAAACCATGCTGAAGAACAAATCTCCCAAGGACCACACACTTCCCAAAGTCCCAGCTTCCTCCAAATCCTCCATCTGCTAAACTGAATAGACTTCTGCTTAGTTTTTATTTTAATTTCTTTACAACGCCTGTCATTCAGACACTTGAAGTTATACAAAGGAGAGCCTCCAGAGCTCAGATAAGTCTTCAGTAAATTCCCATCATGATGGAATGGATTGCTCTTCCTATTAATTCTTCATATTATTTCAATTGGGGGGGGGGGGGTATTACTGCTGTTCTCAATTATTTTATCAGTTTAGGAACAAATGCCTGTGATTAGTAGATATGAATGTCATTATTTTTTATTCTGTCTTAAGGAAAGCTTTCAGTTATTTAGGTTTGGAGCTGTTGCCCCAATATAATCTTAGGATTTTACTTTCTTCCAAATTTATTTCTGTATCAATGGAAAGGAGTCAATTTCTTTGTTTATTATTATCAATGCAATGTCAGCTGAGATTGCACTGATAGAAGTGAAAATAAAAGTTGACATGAAATTTCAATACAGAAGGTCATGTAAGAATCAGTCCTGACATTTTTGCTGTGTTCATAACCTGAATCAAATCAGGCCAATTCTACTCTTTCTTACTCTCAGGGAATTCAGTGGAGTAGTACGTTTATTATGGAGGCATATCTTAGCCCAGCATTAGCTTCCCAGGTAGCTATAGCTTTATTAAAATAGAAGACTAAAAGGATATGGAAACCCTGCAGCAGTAGAGAAGATCCCAACCTGCCAAAGGGGAGTTGTTCTCACCAGTGTGCTGGTTTAAGTGGGTTTCTTCCATCCTGCTTTAACATTGCTCAAGTGGCAGGAATTCCAGCTCTTCCCACAAGAAGCTGAGCGGAAATAATTCTTAGACAAAGTATTCCACAACTTCTATTCATCTATCCCTGTTAGATATGAATTCTCAAATTGATCCCCAAAAGCCTCTATTTGCTTTCTGTTTATATCATTCAAGCAGTTCTAGGGCCTGACATTCATTTCAGTAACACTGTTATACATCAGTGTCAATTCTATGGAGACCTCCAGGTGTAGTTATATCAAAATGATATCTGTGGTTATTTTAATGGTTCTTAATGCAGATCCCCCTTGATAGGCTCACATTTCTCCTCTTCTGCAAGGAATGGGAAAAGACACTGGTTGCCTGCTTCTGTTTCCCGTAATCCTCTGTACATACAAAAAGCAGCTACAGATGAAAGAACTACAGGGGAGACAGAAATTTCCTGCCCTACAAGACAGCACAGTAAGCAAATATCCATTTTCATCCCAGAGCCCTGGAAATAGGAGGGTCTGCTTAAGATTTGCGAGTGGTTCAGTGTCACAGTAGCTGGTAATCATGCCCAAATCCTCAAGAAAATGCCATGTTTATGCCTGGAGCTTGTGATTCAGTAAGTAGACTTCTGAGAAGGTCCTCACCGCAAAGTGGCCACTCAGACACCACGGCAAAGAGCTAAGTGGAGAATTTCCGTATCTGTTTTCTGTCTCCAATTCCCTCCTAAGTGTTTAGCCAAAGAAAATGAAGATTCAAGCTGTAATAAACAAGTCTCATCAGGTTTTTTAGTGATGTTCCCCTAATATAAATGCTGTTTCATTAGCCATAGTTCCTCAAGTCTGCACACTGCAATAAGCAGTATTAATAGAAGTTTCACCAGGAGACAGAAGATGAGGCTGTTTCAGACTGATGGACATTTGGATGTTTCAACGAGCTCAGCTGAGTTGCTCAGACTGTGCTGCAAATAAAATGAGAGCAAAATCTGGCTTGACACTCATGAAAGCCTCTACACACAAGGGCTTGGCTTTAAATAAGGCCATGGAGATATGTAAAGTAAGTCCGAGGAGATATAAACTGCCTGCTGTAACCAGAGAGACAGGTAACACAAAGAGGACTGGATAATACAAATGAGGAGCAAAAAGCACATTAAACCAGCAATTTCAACATTACTCACTTCCATTTTTACATTAAACTTACTATTCTTTTTATTTCTTATTTCTTCTCTTAATGTTAGTGATAAAAACTGAGAAGAGTTTGTGAAACCCTTATAGTGAGTTATTTTTGGCTCGGTACAAATTGAAATGGCTGTAGCACTTTATAACATCATAAGAAAAAAACGTGGATGACTCCCCTCTGCTTTTTCTTTCATACCTAACATCTTCTCTAGCTTAATTGTGATGTTTTATTTTAACACTCAGATCCAACATATCAAAAGAGAGATTTTGCTCTCCAGTGTACCGATACAGATGCTCCAATAAAAGTAATGCTGTTAGTCTGAATCTGTATCGCTGTAACTGACAGAAGAACTTGGATCTAGTTTTTCCTCATCGCACATCATGTTGCATACATTCTGAAGGAAATATGACAGAAGATTGTGTAAAATATTGATTAAAATCATAGCCTTAGGAATTTCTCTTTGTGTTGTCAAGGACAAGTAGTAATATGCTCATCAGCTGTAAATGAACACTGTTTCCTTGAACTCAAAGGAGCTGGGATGATTCACACAAACTGAGCACCCAGCAACAAGACGCTAAGGACTGGATAGTGCAAGGGTCACACTCTGCTCCCTCTCTAAAAATTGTGAGCAATATTAATGAGATCAATAAACTGAGTCAAGACATGTCCAATCCCACACTGCAGATTGCTGGAGAGAAATCTAAGCTAGTTTGCTAGTTCACATGAGGAAACACCTGGGACACTCAGCTCGACCAACTCCAGGCATAGAAAACACCACCAGCAGTCTATCATTAAAGTGTATCCACATGTTCATACGGTTGTTTTGAAGACTCAAACTCCATCCCTATGGCATCAGGTGGCTCAACTTTCACCCAAATCTTAGCTCTACCTTTCCCATCCCCAGGAGAAAAGCTCCATAAGATTAAAGATTGCTTTGGGAAGTACTTCCATAATTGCATGGCATACCAGAGCCTACTGCAGGCTCCTGTACTTTGAACGCTACCCCACATTTTCTAGCAGGAGTTGTGAATGTCAAGTGGTGCAGGTGGAGATAATAAAAGGTTGCAATGCTGTCAGAAGTGCCATTATTTCTTGTTGATTGGCCTGTTGTAGAGCTACTCTAATCCAGGTTTGTGAAGGGATGAGGGGAAATCAATCAGTTTCCTGCTGCTCTGAAGCCAACAGTTTTGATGCCCTGTCTTCTCTGCCAGTGGTAGTGTAAGATCCTCTGAGATATATACTGGCTCTGTTTCAAATCATGAATCAATGTGGGAATGCAACAGCTTTTTTCACCATTTATTTGTTTAAATACAATGCTGTCAAATTAAAATTTAAGCTTCAACTCAACTCATTCCCCAAAGAATTCATGTGAGACACCACAACATATCCTATGTTAGGTGTATATATTCTCTGCCAGCCACAGTCTCCACCATCACAACTCCCATCGCTGCATGCCTAAATTACACTCTCTCAAAAGTGGTCATGAGAGGGTGATAAAGGAGAAAACATTGGCTGTCATCTCAATTCACACGAAATTGCAAGTTTCTCTCATTTCTTGAAAAATCAATAGAATAAAAATACCTATGACATCAAAGTGACAGACCTGGATAACTTTTGCTGAGGCAAGCGGGTCTGCCATGCGGATGTCTTCTCCCACCGTCGGAGCAGCAGGGGCCGCGACCAAGCTTGTATATGCACTTCTCCAGTGGAGCTCTCTAGGGAACAGGGGTCTGCCCAAGGGCATCCCTTTACATTTTCATAACTTGCCCTGAGAAATTGTAGTCAGCTCTCCAATTTTTTACTACTAACCAGGCTCAGTTGTCACCTGGCAGAATTCTTCGTAAGCCTGTAAGGCCACATGGATTGACATGCCTGGGGAATCAGGGGCTGCCAGCTGCACCTACCAGGTGGCAAATAAACAAAAGTTTTAAAACTATTCATTTCTTATTGTTTGAATTCCTACCTGATTAGAAAAAAACCCACATTACTTCAAGATTAATGCTACTGCCAAATCAAAGAATAGAGCCCAGTTTAGGACTGAATTGTGTGTGTCTGAAAAGTGAGTTCATTATAGAAGTGCACCACAAAGTGAATAGTTTCATCACTCCTGTTTGCAATGCAGCCAACAGCCAGCATACCTGTTCTGCAGCAGATAGCTGAAGATATCGGATCTTCTGGCTGTTTCGTGCAGATTCAGGCTGCCCTTCCTAACCTGCCCTGGAAGGCAGCAAAACTCCCTAGTCATTAACTGCACAGTTACTGTTTAAACTGTTATCAGTTTCACTGCTTAAATGTTCAACATAACCAGCTGACATTTTTTGAATGTATCACTAAAAATAAGAACCCTTGCTTACCTGGTCTTAGATACTATTTTGGCTTTCATTAACAATACAGTGTTCTCATTCCTTTAATATCTTGTTCAAAAAAATACCCAAAAAGTTTTCCCTAGAAGAGCATAGACAATAACTAAATCAGAATCAACACTTCAGATGAAGCAGCATCTGTCAGATCTTAGCAGGAAAAAAAAAAATAGAAAAAAAAAAGACTGAGGCAAGGCTAAATAACTAAATAAAACAGTAAACCAGACAATAAAATTCTGAGGGGACGCCATCTGGAATATCAGCTCTTATCCTTGTATCCAACTGCCCAATGCTCAAGTAATTTCATGAACGGCTACAATCAAAACCTTTCGGAAAAGCAAACGAGTAACACCCAAAACAACAGCACTGGACTACTGCTTTCAGTGACTTTGATCAAAACTGACAATGGGCAAGCAATTAAAAAAAAAAAAGTGGTCTGTGCTTTGAGGTAACACAACTGTGAAAGTGTTAAACATAGAAATATTTTCTCCCATACTATGAAATTCCATCAGCACTCACTTATTTTCATTCAAAATGCCTGAACATTGCTACATGTTTAAACACAAATATATATCATCTAAGCAGTGAAAAAATAATCCAGGCTGCCTGGACAAATTACTTGTTTTAATACACCACCAATTATGCTTTCCTATCTGGTGTGAAGGTTTCTTGGTACTGCCAGCTATTTACCCATATAAAATTTTGGAAAGTGACTTGATAACTATAAAAACATTTATGCTGAAGAGCTGCTCGCTGTGATGTACTAGAAACAGATTTTTTTTTAATGTAGGTTTTAACTGCAAAATAAAAGCACTGGAAACATCCGTCATAATTTGCAGTTGTTTGCACTTACTGTATAAACAGAATATTAAACTCAAGAGATAATCTAAGACCCTTACTTTTTCATAAAGTTTCATAAGCAGTAAGAAAAAGGCATTACATCTAAGAGTGCAAATTGCACAACTGTGCAAGGTAGCTCTCAACACAGCTTAAAAGTTATGCTAGACATTTCAGCTCCATGGTGCATCTTTGCCTGATGGAGACAATTTTCACACTAAGGCAATTACACCTGGAACAGAGCAGGCGTTTCCCAGAGCCCGAGCAGAGGCAGGGGGCCCAGTGTTCACCCAAACAGCTGTCTCCTCTGCCACTGCTATTAAGAATTTCACTCCTTCCTGTGGCATCCACAGGGCAGCAAATATGTAATCCTTTCAAGCCAGGATTAAAAAATGCACACAAGGCTCCACACGATGACATGAGCTCTATCAATTTTCCTTTCCAAACACATCGATGAATAAAATTTCAGAATACAATTTAGGGCTAAAAAGAACATGATGTCAATGACAGCATTAAATACAGTGAATAGCATCACTCTTCATTTCAGTATTAATCATGATGTTTTATTCACACACATCATAAGCTGGCAGCTTCAGAAAAGGATACTTCAGAGATAGGCAAGGTACTTTCCCCAGGGAAATCACTCCTTCTTTTAAGTTTCAGCTTTACTTTCTGCAAAATGGGGGGAGATAATATTTCTCTGCTTTTTTCCCTGGATGCTTTGTGAGAATTTTATCAACATTTGTACTTTTGAACTCTTCAGTATCCTTTGAATAAAAGTAACTCGATTCTTGCATGATGAGTGGTTTATATATGCAGTGCACGATACACGTTGGCATTACAAGACCCAGGACTGCTGTTGGGGCACCCCATGAAGCAGTCGTGGGCCTCTCTGCACTGGCCCCATGCTGGGAGCAGTGTCCCAGTCTGGGCATATTGTGCCTTTAGCTGATGTAAGCAGTCAAAGCAGTAGCCCGAGAGGCTGTTCTGTCTTCTCCACAAAGGGGATTGCCATCCCATGCACATCTCCCAGGAGCCCCAAGAGGGCCCCTTGATCCCAGTGATTTGTCACCTTTACTGGGTTGGAGCGAATGTTAGTCAACAGGCTGGAGATTACAGCTCCGTTATCCCGACAGTCAGCTCTGAAGCTGCAAAGTCCTTAGCTTAGCCTTCAACAGGATCACCCAAGGTCTTGTTCATCCTACTGATTTCTTTCAGTGCTTTTCTTGAGGACCTCACACTATGGGCCGATGGACTACGGCCATGTATTTTTGTCTTTATCGTTATAACTAACAGAAGTATTTTGTCTTTTAAACCTGAAATATCTCTAAATCTTGAGAAAAGTGATTTAGAGCCATCTATGTAGGGACAAACCTAATGATAAAAATCACCTGAATAGAAACAGAAATGAATTGCTATAATAATAGGTGATCTATAACTACAACATGTCAATAAGATTAGATAAACAGACTGTTATCTTAATGAATTTGTCTATATCAGCAATTCCAGAGTCTTCCTCTATCATATCTTTCTTGTAAGCCATACACATCAGTTTACACACATGAAGCAGCTATTGATCTCTCTGGGAAAATGTGCTTAGATAGCATTTTCAAAAAAAAAAAGGAACATAGCAGAGCCACCAAAATAGATAAAGTGCTGCATTGCATTCCCTGCACATGCACACTTGGTGTGTTTTAGTATTGGTTGTTGCTATCTGAAGTGTAAACACTGTTATCAGAGTGAAGAAGCAAACTGGAATGGCTTTGAGGCACAGAAAGAAAAATATTTCTCCTAAAATTTGCATCATGTTCTTTCACATTAGTTTGGGATGCAGTGGTTATAATGCACAAGGAGGGTAATGTTTAATTCTATTACAGCCCCAGGAAGCACGGACAGATTATCTCAAAAAGGATCTTATTAGATTTTTCTTATATGAATTAAAAAACCCTAAATCATTCCCTGAAAAAAATAGAGTTGTTACAGTTGAAACCCATAGGCATTTCAGTGTTTGAGCAAACTGGAATCTAGGAGTCTCATATGAATTTCAGTGTCTCTCTTTTTCTACAAGCCTTGGTGGGGTCAACAAATACTAAGCAGTTTATAAAAGTTTTCTATGTTGCTCTAACAGTCTAGACATTTTTTTTTTTTCAGCTTAATTTGTGGTGAAGCCCAAAACCTGCTAGGTATTGAATAAATAATTAGGAAACATGAGCTATGTCCTAAATCAAAAAGCACAGACTAAAGCATACAGGCAGCTGGGTAAAATCAACCCCCAGCCATGACTCCTTAATTCAGAATCACACAGAAATCAGCTAAACACTTGACTATTTAACTGTTATTAATTCTATCAAAATTCTTGTCCTCTGGAGCTACAATTCAGCTCCATTTACCTACCATTTGACAGAAAAAAGGACCACACACGTAAAAGAAGCTTCATTCCCTTTGAGTCTCACTCTACGCAGGACGAGGAGAGAAGCTAGATAAGCAGGCATCTTTATATTTTATTGTAAAAAAATCCCAATAAATATCAAGACCCAGAAAGCAGAAAGTCCTTGGTGAGATTATGCAGCACCCAACATGGTACTCAGAGGCACGAGCTCTCAGTGCGAGGCAGGATTTTGCTCAAACAGGATTAAGCACTAATCCTGACCAGTTTAGGAGCAAATCTCAAGAACATGCTTCATTCCTCTGGACACTGAGATATGCTTGGGAAAGCAGAGACTGTATCTATTGATCAGGTATGGAGATCCACCAGAGAATATGGGAAACAGTGGGGGTGTTTTATAAAGATGGTTGTAAACTGAAGGAGGGTTCAATAGCTTGCAAAACATCAGTGTCATCCTTATTTTTAATGCACCAAATGTTAACATAAGAGCACCTCACTTTTCTAAAATTAAACTAGCTGATTATTAAGAAAAACCCAAACAAACAAACAACTATTGAGAAAGGTACTGACTAGCCCTGTCCCAGCCTTTGTCCCTTCCAGGCTTAGTGGAGTTAGCTGTACTACATCCTGGGATATCACCACTGCCTTTGGAGTATGAGGGATTAATTCACAACTTGTGAAGGTGTGAATACAGGCTTTGTCTTTACAGGTCTGCGTGCAGACGTGCTCTACCCCATGTCTTAATTGCTAGCGAGAAGAGACAGAGGAACAAAACGTAGCTGAAACTTTTGCCACACACCTTTTTGCTACTCCTTAGCATAAAGGAGCAACAAGGATGATTTAACTCGCTACTGAACTTCCAGATCTTCTGGAGCATGCTGGTGTCTTGGAACCCTTAGCTGTCACCACATCATTATCTTTGTTAACACTTGATTTAAATTATTATTTCACACTGCACATGTTAAGCCCAAAACTACACTAGGCTAAACGGAAGAGCAGAACATACTCTGTCCAGCACCAGCAGCAAGTCTGAGCTCTACACCTCCGATACCTACACCTGCAGAAAGCCAAAACACCCTTCCAACACTTGAGCCTCTAATCCTGATGGGAAACTTGATCTCACCACTATGACATTGTTATGCACGAAAAAGCTACACTATGCAATTTTCAGGGTTTGAAACGCTTCTTGTGTAGCTCCTGAAACTGAGTCAATGAATGCAAGTGTAATACTTACCTTTTCAGGCAGCAGAACATAAATATATACATATCTATATTATATTTGTATAAAATATATTTAAAATTTGAAATATTCATTTGTACTGAAGTCCTTAGGTGTTTTCTACACTCTTTAAATCAAAATGCAGAAAAAAAAAACCACATTCAAAAGGCAGCTTTTCTTCTAAAACACTGCACAAAATATGGGTTCTGCAAATCTTACTGCTGGGAGTGTGGAATATTAGCAAAATTCAAAACCAGCTCTCTGTTTAGCTCTACCCATGAGAGTCTGGGGGGAGGGCTGCATGCATATATGTATTTGATTGTATATCTATATCCATAAACCTATATATAATTGTTTTGTTAATTATTCTTTGCCATTAAGAGAAAGGATCCTTAAACTGAATGTCTTTCTAAAATAATTATTGCTTATTAATGTACAATTATCTTATCATTGCCCATTTTTTTCTTAAGTCGAATTTTCATTAGAATAAAAATGCATGTGCGAAAGAGTTCTTGAAGCAGAGTCAAGCCTCTTGCATGGTTTTGTGCTAATTACCAGAGCTTCTTTTGTTATCAGCCTGGACTTTAATGACAAAAGAAGACAAGTGTAGAGTCTATTTGGCTTGAGCTAATTACTAACCTTTTCCCCATTCAATTTATGCTCGGAGGAGTACAATCATCATGACACAGTGCATTAGCTCTGTCCCTGGCCGTATCTGCCATGCTGAGTGTTAATTGACAGGGCAGGTTCTGGTCAGGAATAACAGTGTTTTAGGCATGTTTGCTCATGAACAAGCCTCCAGAGCAATTTCTTCTGTGCAGTAACAGAAAGACAGACCCTTTTAATTTTTACGTAATTTTCCTCTGTTGCAGATGCAAGTGGCATCGCTCTCAGTGGCTTACGGTTTTTATGATTAATACTTCAGCTGTACCTAGTTAGAAAAAATAATGAACCAGAACTAAGAACCAATGAATGTGACACAAACAGAACAACTCACCTGGATTTTTTTTTTTAAAGTATATATTTTCTAAAAATATAGCAGTACAACTAACTGAGCTGTCTACCTTCTACCAAAAGCAGAGAGCTTAGAGGGCTAGTCACAGGTAGTAAGCCACTTAGTATTATCCAGAACCCACGGAATTTGAAAAGGTTTTAGTGGACTTAGCATTGCTTCAGGGACTTTGTGATCTTGAAAATTAAGGGATTTATGGTAAATCCTCCAAAAATCATTTCACAGGGTGTAATGAATAGTGATAGGTAGTTCAAAGCCATTAGTCTACCTCTATCCTGCATTTCAGTGATATCACACTCCAAACTAAAAGCACCTGTACTATAATGATCTAATGTACCATCCAACTCTTGAGGGGTAAAAAGGACAAGAAAGCTCATTTCTCCTCTGTGCTCATGCATCTTTAACAAATGATCTTCAAAAACCAAACTGCAGCCACCCAAAGTCAGCTCAAAGTTCTTCAGACCGTTTGTGTCACATAGCAAACAACCTACAACGAAACAACCAGGGCATCATGCCATCCTAAGAAATTTCAGTCGTACATAAACTTCCTGGCTTTCACTGTCTCTCTCTTTGATAATTCAGACATTATCAAATATCTGCCAACACAGGAGAATTTGCAGTTGTGAAGGACAGAATCCAAGACCCGCAGAAGTAAAAAATTGGGGGACATCTGAGAGTGAGGAATTGAGTACAAATAAGGTAAACTCATTTATTCGGAGAAGGCAAAGAAACTGTTTTTGAGATTGAGATTCAGGAAAACAGACTAGTCCAAGGAAACAACCTGAGTTAAGGATTAGCATTAAGAGTACACATAATTCCCATTGTCTTTATGTATGACCTTAAATGTTTTGATGAATGAGGAGGGACTTTGGTGCATATATGACTAAGGCATACATATATGAAAGGATATAACTTTAGAGGCATAGCATTAACATTAAAATACTAGGGTTTAAGCTTGTCTTTTACTTGTAGAAGTACTTTTTGTAGCTGCAAAGAGAAAAGGTGATTAAACCAGTGCTGGGAGGAGCAATAGTCCATGTGAGATTTGTAGCCTTGGATCAGTTCACACCAGGGAGGAAGGAGACTGAGAAATGGTTAACTAAGTGCTCAAAGGAAGAGAGAGTGTTCATCAGCACCACCAAAGCACTGGGACCTGTACTACGCTAAAGCGACAAACTTGCCATTTATGTCTGCAAAGTTCATCTCCAAACTTGCTTTATTTTGTAACCTTCTATTTTTCAGAGGCAGAGGTACTATAGCCACTGCTATACCATCTCCAAATTAAAGAAATTAACTACTGCTAGTTCAGGGCCCCTTCACCCCACCAAAGTAATTAGTTAATTCACATGATGTAATGTCCTGTTCTTATCACATGATGATATTTCGCCACTTCAGGATCATTTCCCACACATCAGACCTGATGCCAGTGGTGAGTTTCCCGTTTGGCTATGAAACTGCTAAAAGTGCTTGAGATCCTCGCTGGAAACACTTAAATACCATTCCCTCCATGAAAACAAAGATTCCCTCTTCTCAAACACGCGCACAAGAACACCCTCATAACTGTAACGTTGCTAATTACTTTCTAAATATATTGTGTTTGCATCAAGGTTTGACCATTTCTAAATTTAAAAAAGAAAACCAACCTGTAGGCATGGCTGAACGCAAAGAAGGCCAAAAGTGAAGCAATAGTTTTGGCAATCCTCAATACAGCAGTTGCTTTTAGCATTATCATCTATGAGATACCAGCAGCGCAAGTAGGAATAGGTAAATTTGTACAAAATAATCCACACTTGCTCCCACAGCTCTATCCAATAATTTTCATAGTCCATTCTACAAGATTATTTAATGCACCGATCAACCTAGAATAACCCTGGTTTGAGGTGAGTGACAGAAAAATGTATTGATAAAACAGTGAGCACTGCTATTAAGCTATTAGATCCTAAAAAAGGTGCCAAAGCCTCCTTATTATCTAAACACTAATAGAGGCATAGCCAAAAGTGCCTCTTCCACCCGCTGTTAGCAAGGAAATCTCCTCCTCCTGAGGCAAAACGTTTGAAGTCAGTATTTTGCCACGTGCTAGTATCATAAAGCTGTGTTACGCAAGATTAGACAGATTTCCACAAATCAGCACAAACTTTCCCAAAGCAGCAGGGGGAACAGCAGGAGCACAAACTTCTGCAGTGTGATCCACAGCGAGGTGCCTGATGGGCTGAAGGTTTATCCTGCCTGAACACTGCTCTCTGCAGCCTGTTGTGCATTGCAATAGTACTGTTCAGAAATACAGACAGATGCTTTTAAGTACGTATCTCTGTAGAAAAGTGTCTGCTGCCATTTGCAAGCCTCAGGACAACCTTCACTGATTGACATTTCACCTCTCAATGTCATTTTCCAGCTTAGTGTGGAGGCTTTCTTCAATTTAGGAATAATATATTCAGTCCTGCTGTACTAAACTGACTGTCACAAAAAGTGTTATTTTGTTTCATAAAATTGTTAGCTTACTTGCACCTACGAAAGTGAAGTTAAAAGGACCACCACTTTCCTAGAAAAAGAATAATTTTCATGACTTTCTGACAGTTTAGAAGAATTTATGGTTTTTAAAAGTGTATCCCCAGCTCACTAATGATGGCGGCGTCCAGTCACACAACATGCCCATGCATTTGGAGTTGCGTAGAAATGGCGGTGTCAGGGTAGTAGTCTTGTATCATTCACAATCATTTTCTTTTCTCTCTCTTCTCTCATCTATGATAGAGCACTGGGAAGTTTCTCTGCACATTTACTTCTGCATTTACGTTCTTCAAAAACTGGACTTCTTTCAGTTCTCTTGCTGTAACAGGTGGGTTCACTGGCATGCTCATTAATTTGTAACTTAAAAGCAGAGACAAGAGAAACAGCTAATTGCTGTAGCTGATAGAGGTGGCATTTCCATAAACTGCAGCAGCACACATCCCTGGAGCTTAATCTTTTAAATGTGGTACCTCCTTGTTTGATGCAGCTGAACTATGCAAGGCAGCCCCATTGTATGAGTTTAGGTATAGCACAGCGGGGAGGTACATCATAACAAATGAATCATCAGAGCTCTTCCAAGCGCCGAGACCTCCATTTTCCTCATTTACATTTCAAAAGGGTCTACAGTTTGAAGTAGTAAAGAAATCATTTGCTTTTGCTAGATAAGTGCTGTTCCAAGTAGGAAACTCAATGCCAATTCTGAAAAGTGTTCTGATTATAATTTCTTTCTGTATTAGGACAGGCACAAAAGACTTTTAGAGCCTCTCCATTAAAAGCTGCCCAGTATTTCTGCAATCTTTGACCATTTAATCCTCCCATGGAACAGCAGGTCGACACGCTCAGCTGCCTTGAATCCTTGCAGAAACAAGGTGTTCTTTAAATATATGCTTGTAGGTTACAATACAATTAATAGGTTGGAATAAAAACACCTCCGAGAGGCATTGTCAGAAGCAGCAGAGAATAAGAGGATTATGTAAATCTTGTCTCTTGAGTTTCCTCCCAGAAAGTTTTTAGGGAGCAACACTTAATGTGACCTGCAGCACAGTCTATCAGCGGGCTTCTGGGCAAAAGGAGGTGTCAATTGCTCCAGCCTACCACTATCTATTTGTACGATAAGTTTCTTAACTTTCACCATATTTCTGCAAGACCTGATGCTCTAAAATTTTTAAGGGCCCATCAGTGGTCCTAAAGGGAGGTGAGGAAAGAAGCAGAGCATGTTCTCACATGCTGTCTCACACACGCAGTCTCACTCCCTCTCTCTGCCTTGGACATTGTATTCCCATACTGGGAATGACAGTGACATGACAGTCACTACTACTACCTTCCTTAAAATTCCCAGGAAGGTGCTCTGTATTTGGCCAAAATTACATGGAGCTCATCACACATCCCAGCACGATTTATGGTATTTGTTTCATATTCGTCTGGATAACAAAAATTGTTAAGCCTCCTAAAACCAGCCTTCAACTATTCCCTCTTTAGTACAATCACTTCATCACAGCATGCCAGGTTATTGTTACATGTTTTTCCTATAATTGAAACTCCAGATAAAGGAAACAAAGATGCCAATGATTCCCACTACAGAGCACGCAGTAACACTTCCTAGCAAATATCTGGTTTTCATCCTGCTCCCTTGCCTGTCAGGAGGATAGGTAGTTGCAAAACAAATTCATTTCCGCAATGCCAAGAAGGATCAAAATGAGGGTGGTAAACTTTAAATTGTTGCTACTAATTGTTAAAGATCCTGTTCTTCAAACATTGTAACTGCCAAAACTCAAGTTTCTCATTAACCGTATAAAGGTAATTACAGGACTTTTTGAACGGGGGAGACATGAGAATGATTCTTTTAGAAAGCAAAGAAGCAGAAAACCAGTGTGGCTCAGCAATGTCCCTGTAGCTATCTTGTCGACTAATTCTGGAAAAAGGAAAATTCACAATATGAACTGAAGTTCTGACCCCCAGATGTAATGGAAAGCAATTCAAAGTTGGCTCCCTCTATCTGGGAGATTACTTTATGTCCTCCATCAAATTCATGCATGTGGATTCTTCCTCTCTTCACTATTTACCTGGCACATGCAATACTCTCTAATTACTTCACAAATACGTATTTGCATATAATGGAGCAATTATGTACATCATTTAGTCACTCTAATTGAAGTTACCAAATAATTCAAAAATTAATTGCCTTGTAATTTGTAGGGCTTAGATCTTCAGTGCCCTGAACACCCTAGATACTCTGTGACAATACATTATTTGAATGGCAGGCAATATTAAAATTAAAAATATTGAAAAAATCTAGCAACCAAAGTAAATCTCTCATGAAAGCAAGTCCATCTGGCTAGTAAATTTTACATGACATTCCAATATATAGTGTTTAATACACCTAATGAAATCTATCAAGATAGTTTATTTCAATAGATAACAATTCCTTTAAGGTGTGCGCAAAGAACTTCACTGAGAGAAGAGACGTGTTGTTTTTAACACCATTATCGCCCTCTCTTGGCAGATGCAGTACTGAATTCCAACACGGAGCAGCCTGAGTTCAGCATGCGAACACCCATTTGGAGGTTAGGAAAACCCCTCCATACAAAGCATCCTCTTGGGTGGCCTGGCATGAAAGCCTGAGACAGACTGCAAGAAGAAACACAAACATTTGCTCATGTTTAATTTGTAATTGGCATCAGATACAAGCCAAAGTCTTGAGAAATAGGGTTTGCAAATGCTTCTTTAGGAGCTACAAAATCATCTATGTCCCATTCTCATCTTTTCTACCTCAAGAGACAGTCTCTGTCTAAAACAATGAGCTTCAATACAATTAGGTGATGACGATGCATCTGAATGTTTCTGGCTATCATTTTTTCCTGGGGAACAACAGCAACTCCTCTCAGCATTCAGCGACATGCATTATCACACGCCATCTTGCACCCATGCTTAACTTGGTGTACACGACCAAGTGTTGAATTTGCCCTTAGTAATTAACTTATCCACTTCAGCCTTTCATTTTCACTTCCAAATACATTTAAAGGTTTATTGACTGTTTCCTTTCTGTGCATTGCATACGGTAAAATTAATCTGTACATTTTCACAGCTGTATTCCAGCTAATCATTATTGCATTATCCCGTCATTTTTGCATTTGATTGTGATGGCGCCCAGGTGGCAAAATGGCAGTACAAGTCAATCAGGAGACAGTCTTTGTTGCAAAGACTGCTTTGTTTCTTCACAAGAAAAATCAACAAGTATTCTTGGAAAATCTTCACGTACATTTTAAAAAATTATGTTTCAGAACCAGAGATCGGTTATTCTCAGTGTCAGTTAGTTGCACCTATGAAAGAGGCTTAATGATATTTCCACCTCAAAACTTCTCACATGCAGGAAAACATAATCACCAAACCTTTATTTAGTTCTGAAGAAGAAGAATTAAGACCATGGCAAAGCACTGACATGAAAAGTCTAAGTGGTTGGTGACTTGCTATGTCTAGAGAAACTCTAGTGCTGTTTATATACGATGAACAGGAAAAGTGCAATGCAGATCTCTTTGGACACTGTTTTCTGCACATTGAAAGTGCACAGCACCTATGTTGAAATCTTACCAGTTAATAGGAATCAACAGGACACCACAAGGAATGGATACCTTAATGATCACAAATAAATTATGTTGTTGTGTACATAAACAGGAAAATACATTTCATGTTATTGCAGAGCTGGAGCCTGGCATTTGGTTTTATTCTTGCTAACAGTAAAACACGGAATTTGATAGGGTTCATGGCCTTATCTTGACCTGGAATAGTAAGATGTTGGCCCATCCTGGAGACAGGGTTCTGTGTTTAACAAAGCTGGAAGCTAATGCATAATGGCAAATCCAGCCTTTGCTCTTTTGTTCTACTTCAGTCAGTGGAAAACATTGCAGAAGCAGTTTATGCATGCACAATGTTCTTAAATCACATCCCATAGCAGATTTGGACTTGAAATGATTGTATATTTTGCTTTGAATCTACAAATTTGGAAGCTTTAAATAAGTCTTGGCAATTAACAATTCAGTGTGTTCCAAGGTTACAGCTGGTGGAACCGCTTTCAAGTCATTTATCAGCCTTTTAGTGGTACACGCATAGTTTTATGAGTATGAACCCCCACTGCGTTCACACACTGTCTGGTGATCCATTCTCCTTATCGTGGCAACATTGTCTAGAGACTCAAGGGAAAAAATGGACTTGGAATGATGTGCACATCAGAAACAGAAAAATGTTTTTGAACTCAGTAAAACACAACTTCCGTTTAGCCAGCTCCAGCATTTCTTTGGGTTTCTGAAGTCCCTTTTTCTTAGAAAAAAGAAGTTTACTAATTTAAAGTTGGTCTCTGTTGTCCATCATGTAGTTCACAAATACTGTATCAATTTCATTGATATGAAACTAAGCTCAAGGCAATTAGAGCTGACTTGTTTTAAATTCAAAGTACAAAAACAAATGCACTGACTTGTTTGTGTTTAGCAAAGACAAGATTTCCTTTGGAAACATAGTGAGGAAATGAAAACTTCTTGGACTTCTCTGTTGCAGTATTATCAAAGTAGATAATGATACTAGAACTACCAAATTTTTTCTGTAGAAAAGTTCTGCAGAGAACAGTAATAGAGTACATTCAAGTAACTTAAACTGAAAAATCTCATTAGTGATGAACTTTTGACAACTCCCTAGTTCCTCACGGGGAAACACACATGGATTTATGGAGCAATGCCTCACAACTGGACATCCATGGCTTCAGGGCAAATCTGCCAGACTGAGTGCCCTGCAGGCAGGGAGCCGAGGTTCTTGGGGCAGCACACCCCTCGTGAGCTCCTGCCTGCCTCAGCAGTGTCCCGGGGCCAGGAGCCACGGCTCCCCCATCCCTCTTGAATTTCATGAGGTCAGTAAGAACACAACAGCTGGGAAGCACATTTAATTCAAGGGACAGAGTATTTTGGCACTGTCAAAGCAATCTAAATTGGAACAAAATTAAATAATAAAAAAATCTTCATATTTGCAGAAATCCCAGAGCTGAGAAAAGCTGAAACAAATCTTCAGTTTAGGGATCTGGGAACAGTGGGGTGAACTGACCAAGCAGCAGCCAGCCCACGCACAGATCAGGGTGACACCTTTCCTCCCCAGAGAACAATCAGGCAACAGGCAAGTCACCTCAGCAGCCACTCATGGAAAAGCAGACACTAGACTGTTTCAGCCATCCTAGACTACACATCAGCTGGTTTACCTGCCTTATCTACACAGGTCATTCTAATGTGCTTCTCTAAAAGTAAATGAGAACAACATTCTCCTCCCTCACCTTTTCCAAATTAAATCTAAGGTGAGGGAGGAAAAGAAACCCATTTTACTTCTAGTTCAGCACTGCCTGACTCTTCTTCTTACCGCATGATAGTAGAATAAATTCATCCACAAAAAAGGTATACAGCTCACAGCATGGTCCCTGGTCTAAGCCTACATCACTGTCTCTAAGTGATAGGTGTAATGAATAAAGTCAATTCAGTCAGAAGCTTCAGCTGAAATAAATGGATTGTTAACAAATGCTAGTATTTCTCTTTGTTTCACATTGCTTATGTCAATAAAGATAAGTATTTTAGAGTCCGAGGAAGGGAATTCGGACTGTTTGGCTGGAAATCTAGTTAAAAGGTTTTCCTCACCTTAGATCATGTTGGGACTATAAGCCCAAACTTGCTGCAATCAGTTAGGACAACTATAATTCAAAGGATCCTGGGAGGAGGGGGGCGGGGGAAAAGGATGTTTAATTGTTCCTCAATAAACTGTTCCGTAGCGTTATTGTAACAAATCAAAACTGTTCTCACAGAAGGAGGAAGCTTTTAGTTTAAATAACGACAATTTGAGCTTCAAGAATCAAGGTCCTAGGAAACTGCAGTCTCTAATCTCAGCCACGGTACCTCTGATCTTTTCAAAGGTCCTAAGGATATTTATTCTATGCTGCTCAAGGATTCCTCAGATAGTTTGGCAGAGACAGCAAAGCAACCTGGTTTTGCTCTCCAAAGCCGTATAATGAAGTGCTAATAAGAATTCCCCAAGTGTGATATCAAGATGCCAGTGTTTCTCTGAGAAAGCTTTTATCTTTGTAGGCCACAGTCGTCTTTTCCTGTATAGACAAGTAGAATAGCATTTTCAAAAGAATTCACTTTAGCCTAACTCAGAGAGAAAAGTAAAATTTCTAGTGATTTCAGAGGGAAGAGGCCAACAGCTCCTTCTGAAAATGCTTCCAGTAGCCTATATAGCGTATGAAAACATCAGGGATGGAGGAATTCATTAAATATAGCAAAATCTCCTCAGGCAGGAGACTCCTTGAGCTACCTAGCATGACCCACTGCACAGGGGCAAGAACTCCCTGGCAAAGTGAAAAGCTGTCAGCTGTCACAATTATGCTTAATATCACTTTTAAGGTGACATCTTAACAGATAACTCACAGAAGTATAAGAAAATAGGACTTTGTTTTACGTTTCAGACATAATTCACATGCAAAAAACCAAGATCATACAATGAAAGTACCTTCATATTCAGAACAGAGCATATCTAGGAGGTACATGGCATTCACTTTCAATCCAGTCAAGTCAGAATGCATTGCAGTTTTGACAAATTTATTAAGTCTAAATAAAAGTGTTCATTAATAAAGACTGAATAATTGTTTTCTGAGGCAAAATCACAATGTATTACATTGTGGAAATGGAAAATTTATGCTAAGCACTAAAGAGAGTGAAAAAGATGGAGACTGCTTCATTTCTCTTTTCTAAAACTGTTAGCTGTTAATGAACTTTCAGAGGTAGAATTACTGCAGATATCAGGCAGAAATCTGCATTAGATTCCTGCTTCAGAATGTTGTTTATAGATAAAATTCTACCTCCTAGCATTATATGGTAGACTAATGTAAATGTGGTACAGCTGGGAAACTGAGTAAAAAAATAATAAAGCGGACAGTTTCTATTTCTAATTACATATTAATCATTAAAGAAACTCCTAATGCATTTCAGCTATAGGTTGCTTCCTGAATACACCTAAAGATGTCAGTGATCCTCACAACATGGCAAGGTGCTAAAGATGACAAAAAGAATGGCCAAGGCTGGGATTATGTTTCTGTGGCAGGATATATGGGTGAACATTTCAAACTTTCCTTAGTGAAATCAGCAAAAAGAAAAATAGAACCTTCCTACTTCTAAATTATTGCTGGGAGAATAGTTCATAACAAATCATTCATTCAATTAATTTCACTTTACCTGTTCACAAATTGCCTGCAAAACACTTATAATTTTCTCAAAGGTACTACTTCAATTAATTCACTGTATAATTTCAGTGAATAACTTTTCGGCTGCAGATTGTGACAAGTGTTCAGTATTCATAACTTGAAAAGTGTTGATTAGCTCTGACTGATCTGGGGACGATTGATTCTTTGCCAGCGATGTCTGAACAGGAGTCAGTCTTGCCCATAGCCCTCTACAGTTATTCCTGCTGTGCTAACCTGGCACTTGCAAATTACCCAAAGGCTGAGCTACATCTGCTATTTACTTGCCAGTAGTTCAAATCCAGCTTTACAATGAGCACAAAACCCCTTCTGGTTGAACTAGGTTGCAGGAACTCGACTTTGGTTTAATGTTGCAGGTGGATAAGTACACGTGGCTAGCTTATACCTAAATGCCCATTTTTTCTGGATGGAAGTAGGTTTGAAAGAGTAAAAGCTAAATCTAGCAAGGTTTGTTGAAATCAGAGTAGCTGATTTCAGTAACTGACATCTCTCACTGGGAATAGCCAACAACCCAGGCAGCTTCTGGAACTGAACAAGGTTTCTGTTTTGCTTCTACTGACAGCTACCAGAAACTAGACCATTAAAAACAATAAAGCCAATCGGCAGTTTGTGTAGAAACCTCATGATCATGCTTTGCCAGAAAAAATAAACATGAAGCAAATATTTCAAAGCAAAAGCCTACAGCTATTTAGTAGTAAGGGCTGAGTTGCACAACTGCTGTTTAACTGCTTCCACAGATAGGTCTGGGTAACTAATACCACTCATGAGTTTAAGAAATAAAGCATTTGTTACACTGTACCATCAGCTGATGTGTTTTCCCATTTTCTAAGCAGCAATCTCATCTTGAGTTATCTGTGTGAATTGAAAAGGAGGGGATTCCACAAAACGGGTTTCAGGGAGAGAAGCAATCGCAGGCAACCTCCTGCCCGAAGAGCCTGCACCTCCGCACCACCTGCTCCGCCGATCCAGTTACACACAGCTGTGTTGTCACTGAGCTCCTCAGCCTCGTCCTCAATTTACCACCTACACTGCTGAGTTGCCTGCTCTGAGGGTTTGTATTAATGATCTGTTAGGTGTCTTTGTCATATTACATGCCAACTATAGCTTTTAAGCGTTGACCTTCTGTTTCTCAGTCATCTTTGTTCTTTCAGGACTAACTTTTAGTTTCACTATCCTCACTTTACGCTGTTCTATGTTACTTTTCCTGACAATCCATTTTCCTGCATATCCCTCATCTGACAGCCTCAGTGCTAACCATCTTTAACTCTTACCAGTCCTCCTCTTACTTCTGCAGCGGGCTCTGCTGATCTCCCATGCTGCAATTCTCCCCCCTCGTCCTTGCACACAACACCTAACTTCAAATGGGCCTTCACCTGTTGGCTGTCATACACATCATCATCCTCTCCTCCTCTGGAAAACTTGATCAGCCTCAGACAAGCTAATTGTATTACATGATTTTTACATACACTCTCTTCTACTTACTTCACATCTTCACATAAAAGATTTCATAGATCTTCAGGTCAGAGGGCACCATAAGATCACTTAGCTATATCTTACTCACTTTCCTTACGGTTTCCCCTTTAGATTTCCCCATATATTGAATGATTTTCCCATATATTTGCCCATAGATTGTTTCTAGACAAACTACAATATTGAGAGGATCAAAGATCAGAAGCCATTGAGGCAAATACTTGAGGTTAACTGGCAAAAATTCCTGCCTTGCCCTGAGCCTGGTGAGCAGTTTGACCCTGACAGTGTGAGCATGACACATCTGCCAGGCCTGAAGGAGTCTGTCACTTAGCGCACAGGTACGGCTTGTTAAACATCTGGGTGGCCACTCACAGACACTTCGGAAGAAACTTTAAACCAGCAAGACCAGAAAGCAGTTGTGCCTGTGTGGCTGGGCTGGGAATTCCTCAGCTGGGCTTTTAAAGGATAGGCTTGGCTTACGCTCTCTGTGTTTGGAGCCTACTGAAGGTGATGCAGGCAGTCTCGCAGAACATGGCTCCTCGATTAACCATCTCTGCACACAGCTGTCCTCCTTCCATTTTCCATGTGCAAATAAAATGTCCTTGGAGATATTCTCCTTTGGTTTGATAGGCAATAAAATGTCACAGTGATGCAAGAAATACCACTTTTGTATATGACTCTACAAAGACATATCATGTTGATATGAGCCAATGCTGGCAAATACAACTGATCTGAAACAAGAGGCATCTGTACGTTGTTTTCAAGACACTGACAGACTTCAAGAATTATCAGCCAAAATAAGATTCTTGAGCAAAACAGCTCACTATTACAGGACTTTGTCTCCTCTACATTCAGACAATGTTGGTTAACTTGGAGCAACATCCTACTTCACTGAAATTAGTGAGATTGCTTGCCAAGAGAAGTTAGCATCAGGGTTGGTAATGGCATGTCATCACATAACATTCTGGCCCAAACAATCTGCTGTGCAAGTCCTCCAGGACATGGATTATTTGGGGAGTTGCACAGGAGCAAGCACAAACATGGTAAGTATTCAAATGACTTTGGAAATCTAATTTTAAGACCTTTTAAAAAAAAAAAAAAACAACAAATGATTTTCAAAGAGTTTCTGCTTAATGTTTTCTGAGTATTAGATGGCCTACAAAGTCTCTGACTGGATACTCCAACACTTACTTACATTCAGCTTAGCCTGAGAGAGAAAAAAAACCAAATTGTATATATACGTACATTTCTTTCCTTTTTTTTTTTTTTCATTAAATCCTCTGACTAATCTACAAAGGATGGAGAAGGATTTTATGTATACAGCTCCTATTAAAAGCTGTGGACTTTAAGTACTTAAATCAACATAACTTTTTAAAGTCTTAGGCTAAGAAGTTGAAGCTGAAATTGGCAATATGTTTTAGCTCTTTTCTACCTCTCTGGTTTGGTCGGTAGAAAATTGGTCTATCTTTGAGATTATTTTTAAGAATCTTTTAGGCTGTAGTTTACCCTGAGAACTGGTGACTTACTTTAAATATATGTGTCAATTTGGAGACTTAATAGGGATGAACAAAATTAGGGATAAGGCTCAATGGAGTGTTAGGAAAAGATCTCCGACTTGAGTTTAGGGCATGTCACAGGCAGGTATCTAGTACCATCACAGTTAAACTGACCCCACTATTGAGAAAAAGCTTCTGTATTATCACCTAGGCTACATTAAAGAAAGTATTTCATCACATCCCTGGACTACTCACAAAGAAAACTCTGTCAAAGAGGCAGTTATATATAACATCTTCATTTCTTTCCTAGAATCTAAATGAAGAATGCAATTAAGAATTTAAAACTACAGCACAAGAGATTATTCATTTTGTAACAAAGACAATATAAAATACATTGGCTTTGCCACAGAATATTTTATTAAAAGCTGTTTTATAATTAGTTTTACAGCAAACTAAAAAAACCTAAATGTAATTGCTTTAATGCAATTAGTCCATCTTATATTTCAATGATGCAAAGTCTTGTCAAGCCATAATAAGATCAAAATAGATTTTTCTCTTCATTCCCTTTGCAATAGTGATTTTAAATCCAGAACTTAGTATTCTTCTTCTGATGAAATTTCCTCCTCCTTTTCTACCTACTCTTGTAAGAGCTCGGGGTTCCCATCTCTTACTGTACCAAAGCCTGAAGTTACTACTCAATTTTAAGAGCCTGAAAAAAATACACAGAAATCTGTAATGCTCACCTTACACGTACTTATTCAAATGTATTAGGTGGTATTAGAACTTATAAGAAATGAAGGTTGCTGTCTATTCAATAAAATCATTTTTAGGTTGCAACATCACTGTTACCATATACAAGCATTTCTGCTACGTATCGTTCTTGTCTGAGCAGAGTGGTTTTCAGAGGCAACCTGAGGTGACAACAGCATTCTTTCCTAGTTCTACACCTTACCCCCTTCCTTTACCCTTGCATAAGTAATTTGCAATAAAAACATTGTCTTGAGTTACCATCAATAGTAAAGACCGTACATGTCAAATGCTAGACAGACATTTGGGAGAAAAAAAAGCAGTATGAAATAAACCACATAAGGAAAGACTCAAGAGGCTTCAGATATGCCCAGTAACTAGAAAGTGAAAGAAAACCTGTGCATCTAACCAAGCTGACACAAAACAGAAACCATGAAAACCCTCAGATCTAGAGGAGTGGCACACTGAAGCCAGCCAGCCTTGGATAAATATTTAGATCCATAAGGAACACTCTGTGAGAGTCAGCTGTGATAAAACAGTCCACAGTGCAGAGACTAAATTCTGCTCATTTTGCCAGAAAAATAGCAGCTCTACAGCATTTTCATATTGTAAACCATGTTCTAGCAGAAACTGTGACAGGGCTGCCCTGAGATAAAGGGTTTTTTCCATCTCCAGTGTAAACTGCCTCATTTTCCCCAAGTTTTCAATCTGGGGTAGAATAATCTCGTTTATGGGGGTACCACAGTGGTCTGTACTACATTTTTGGCTCCTGCTATTTCTGGCAGGGCTTGGCTGACTTCTTTTTCCCGTGATCCTGCCTATACAAAAACCAAGTACTAAAGAGGAAACGAAGAAGATGGCAGTAGCAACCTGCTCCAAATGTAAATGCTACTGCTACTCCATATTTCTGAAATACCTGCTAAATCCCAAGCAGCCATATTCACTTAGAAAAGATTCTCAGAATAGAAAGCTGCAGCTGCCTGGATAACTTAGACTGGGATTAAATTGTATTTTGTTGATTGCCAGATAGCCAGGTAAAGATGCAATGTATAGGTCTGTAAAACATGTGCAACCTTGCAAAGGCAACTGTTAATAACAGCTAATTCTGTACATATACCATACATAATTATAGAATTCCTTAAAATTCAATGCTACTGAATGCTTTGCTGTTCAAATATCAGTCAGTCTGAATGCTACTGATTAAAAGATACATTAAATTACCCTGATGATTAGGGGAGATCTGCTTAGCATTTTTAATTCATTCTTATGGAAACTTTGGAGGCTTGTTTTAAGAAATAAGTCAAATAGAGAAAACAATATGAATAGCTGTGAAACATTTTTAATAACACTTTCACATAAGAGGGACAAATTTATGTTGTGACCTATTTTTCTAGCTACTACCTTTAAGAAACCGTGTTTCTTAACAATTCAGAAATTCAAGATGTGACTCACCTTAGCAGATGCTTGAGCTGCCCTCTTTCCAGTGTTTCTCTGAATTATTGCACGTGGTCATGTCAAAACATGGAATTATGAAACTCTAAGATCCATTTATTTCACAGTTTATATGTATTACATTTCTAATCTAAAAGATAAATTTATTGCATGAAATAGAAATATCTTATTGATATTCAAAAGAAGCACCCAGAAGAGACCTTGTGGATTGCAAAATTATTTTGCTGAATGGTTCTTCAGGACAGTAATCCTGTAAGGCTTATTTTGAAAAGACTAAGACAGCTCTCAAACCTTAGCATACATTAAAACTGAGAAAAAGTCGTCCTTTCATTGCAGCTGTATTATGGTTTATTTTCTATTTATAGTTTCTCTTGATGCTTTGCTTTGGAATCTACAGTACCTCTAAGGCCTGGAATATTACCAAAAAAAAAAAAAAAAAAGGCATTATTATAGCTTTAGAGGAGGCCAGTTGTTTCCTGACAGGCCCATATTTTTGGGGTTAAGGCTTTGGCAATATCTCTAAGTAAACATGTATTTATTTATTTGCTTGGGCCTGAAACATCAGTTTCTCTGCAAATGGGAACTAAAGTTTGATCAAAATAGATGTTGCTTTATTCCTTTCAGGGAGAAAATTGGCTTTCCTCCTTTATTTTTGTTGTTGAGAGGTGGATTTAAAATCAGAAAAATGGTTTTTATACTCCACAGCAGCAGCTAAGGTCTATCTCTGCTTTCAGCAGACACACTACTTAGAGGTATTCAGATTATTCCCTTCTTTAATGCAAAGTTAATAAACCATATCCTGCCGTCAGTCACACCCATGCAATCCATCTTTAACTTCATTGATTTCTAAAGGATTTTCAACAACATAACTGGAAATACAATTTATCCATTGTGGTACCTAGCTCCATAGCCTATTTGATGTCATTTTTCTCACTATTAAGTCTCTGGATATCAGTTAACCAAATGCAATAATTAAGATGCAAAATAGTTTGCATTGTTCTGTGTTAGACAGCTATAGAAAGGTGGATCACACATGGGTTTTTCTCTCTCTGGCAATGGCATAAAAATAAAACTATCTTAAAAGAAATGAAATAGTACTCCTTTGTCAAGGTTTTCTGCTCTGACTATGAGACTTGTAGATAAACAACTATCAAAGAACAATTTTTTTATTTGCTCAGACTCTTTGCAAATGGAAGAATGGGATCTGCAGAGTCACATCATGCGACATGGGGCCACATGCATCCATCTTTCATGTGATCGTGTGTGTCCTGCAACGCAGGTGCAGTAAGGTCAATGCACCAGGTCTGAATCTGATTTAACACATATGAGCACATAAGTGCTCAGTATGGGAGTAAAAGTCAGGTGTGCTGCCCAAAAATCTGTAAGACCATTTGTCTCGGATTCCAGACAGACTTATTGCTTCTATCAGATTGTCAGATGCCGATAAATCCTAAACAAATATGTTGCATGGAACAAGCAATGGGATGTGAAGACACCTTGGTTTCATCAGTAAATCAGACTACTAGGATTTCCTTGTTTGAACAGCTTCTATAGTGTCACTCATCTTCAGGGAGAGGCAGGAAGAAAAATCGTAATAAAGCGTTTCTTTTGACCTTAAGATGAACATATCAGCTAGAAAGGAGAAGTTAATGTCTGTGAACATCTAGGATACAAGATTTCAAACCCAACTGAAGAAGACAGACTCCAGATGATGCTTCTGTCATCATACTTGACTGCACACTCAATCACTGTTTCCTTTAGCAATGACTAATTCCATATAAAAAATATAATTTGGAACTACTGCCAAAGCCAACTGGAGAAACTAAGCGTCAAATAATTTCAGTTAGCTGCACTGTTACATGTTTGAATGCCTGAAACAATCTGTGAGTGTCATACATGTTCCATAAAGCTCCTTCACTGCCTTTCCATTTTTTTCCTAGTATGTGCTTCAGGACAGTCTTTCATTTAATAAGTTATCCTCAACCATGAAAACAAAATTTGTGAGTCTTAGATGAATTGTAGGCAGATAACAATAGATATATTCACATCATAATATGGGTATTTTAGAAAGACTAATTTAACATAGACAAGTTGCACATGTGTTTTCATGAGTACAATTTGACCATTGTCCACATAGTTATATGGAAGGACAGAATGTGGACCTTGATTCATTGGCTGATGTTCCTCAAAAGTCATTGGATAGGTCGCCTAAGTCTGAAGGGAGATCTGTCTCTTTAATGAATTTAGGGTAATGGCCTAAATTGTCTCTAAATAATGGACAGAGATCTGGATTAATCCAAGTCCTTGTAGCATAATGACTTTTGCATCCTACTTTACCATATTTATTTTTTAAGAGAAAAATCTGTGTTTATCTGTTCAACTTTGAAAGGAAAAAACACCGGGGATTATCTCCCAAAATGAGAGAAGAAATCTGTCCTGCTCAAGTTTAATGCCTTATTTTGTAATCCTTGCTCATGTGAAACTCCAATTGTTTTCCAACATTTAAATCTTGAGATAAATTCAACTTTATGAAGCTAGACTCTTCTCAGCTAGCAGTGAATTTGGACCAGTGGGAGTTTTGTCTTTATAAGGATACCACAGTGAGTTGCTTAATTAATTTCTAATGAGTTGCACTGTGGTTTTGCTGAGTACATGTGTGTTAATTTTTTTTCTGTAATTGTTCATTTTCTTGGTTCATAGCACAACTGTCATGTCCCTTTGATGTATAATAGATATACAAAGTCATAAAGGCAAGCCTGGAGCTCTCTGGTTTAACTGTATTTAGGTATGCAATCAAACCGGTTCTCCTAATACTCATTATGACACTTGCACCAGATATGTAATCTGAAGCCTACAAAGTAAAACATAAAATTCTTTTACAGACTTTTCAAACTACATTCCAAACTTCATCAAAGCATTGCCCTAAGGAACTAATCATTTTCAGAGTCATAATCAAGTGAGTTATAATGACTATGTTCACAATGGAAGTCATATCAGAATTAAAACCTCATTTTCTTCTCGAGAAGATGCCCCCCCCCAAAAAAGCCCCACCAAACCACCCAACCAAAACCTCTAGGTCTTTTTTTCGTTTCAAAGCACAACTCAAATAATTCTTTGGCAATTTCTCACTACCTAACTTCACCATTCTTATACTCTGTTCTGACAGGACAGTGACTCTCATGAGTTTTTGTACTATGAATTCATTTCTCTTCTGAATCTTTAAACAGCTTGTTGACTGTAATTTGATGCTATACTCTATAGGGGACAGCACAGTCTTGTCTTTTCCCTTCCTTCCAAATATTTGCCTTCTCTAGTGCAAAAGAAATGTAATTTGGTTCCAATCAAATATCTTTACTCACTAGAAATCAGGTACCAATCCCTGTACCGTTGTTCATGGTGAATATAAAGTACATCAAGCAGCGATACTGATGTCATTTAGACCATCCAGAATTTTACTCAGTGTGCTTGAGTAACAGAATTTGGCCAGTTGTGATTATTTGCAAGGCTAACAGTCAAAAAATTCCAAAACTGCCTGAGGGTGCTATATTAAAATAAATACAAAAAACCAACCCTGCCATTGAGACTAATATCTTAAGACTCAACACTAGGTTTGTGAGCTGTAGCAGCTCTGTAGTCTTGGCACTTACTACTACTATAAACCTGTGAGAAGAGGAAAGTGGTTCCAGTCTTTGGCTGGTAAATTACACTAACACAGAAGACTAAAAATAACCCCAGCCATTCCTGTTGGTTGTAAGCCATTTTATCCCTGATATGCTAGAAAAACATGACTATTTTCACATTTCACTCATATAACAGATGAAATGTGAAATGAGTGTCATGGATGATAAACACCACCGTGGCTGCTAAGTCTTATGCTATGTAAACAAAAACTTCGCTGCTCACTGCTACACAAAATGAACAATAAAAATTATGTGGAATCTGGGTATAAGACCAAGCACAGCTTCAGAGAAAGAAGGGTCGTTACAGCTCTCCTGGCCAGCTGCAGCTGAGGGAAGTTACCTGTTGAGTTTTGATGGGAAACGTAGCCTGTGCATAAAACATTGCTTCAAACACTCTTATTCCTACCCATTTCTAGAGATGATGAGACTAGCAACAGCACTATACAAATGAAACAATATTTGGGTTTGGTTTTAGTGGAACAAAAAGAGGAAACGAGAAAGCGCAGAGCTCAGTTTTGTGCAATGCACTTTCACATAGGCCACTTCACAGGGATTTCAGTGTGGCATGAGTGGTCTCTGACAAAGAAAGGCCTTTCATCCAGAGCTGAGAGAAGCGCCCTCACTAAAATGCCACCTACTGCTCTATACTATTAACTTTCTGAAATGAAAAGTCTCTCAGAAATGCATTAGTCACGCTGTACTCCTGCATGACTATAATACAGATTGACTAGCACACTTGGAAGAAAAAAAAAAAAAAGAACAGAAAAATTGCAATAACAGGATGGTGCTTTGTTAACTGTGACTTCCCCTCCCAAACCTCCCTGCTATAATAAAAAGCATCTGCTATGAACAAGAACTAACCTGTTACTAACCAAATTAGAGTATCAATGCATGCATGGTTAATACATTCCCTCAATCATGGTATTAGCCCCTTAAATGGAGCAGAAATAACAACGCAGAATGCTCAGGTATGTTCTGCAACAGGTGGATATTGTTTCAGCTTTCACTAAAAACAATGCAGCGCTGCATTATAGGTTCATCTGGGCTTGACTCTCACATAACTGTTGCTACTGAACAGGTAAATTAAATAGGGCACTCCTCAGATTATCATCAGAATCAGCTGATGCTATATGCCTCCAGGCATTATGTGCCGGGTTCTGCAGATGACTTATGTTCAGTGTTGAGTTTGCAGAAGACAAAGCTAGTTTCCCACCACTTCTGTAGTTTTTTTGATAACTGCGCTGTCACATACTAGCATGTTCTGCAGGAGGAAGGGTAGAGCAGCCTGACTGCTGTATGATTGTCTTCTAAGGAGTGCTCTGCAGCGGCCATTCTGAGATTCAAAAACAAATTCTTTCCTTTTTCATTGAAAAAATGCTGTGGGCCAGCATGTGATGACATGCGCTTCCATAACTTCATGCTACTAAACTTTCTCCTTATATGGAAGGACTCCCTACTGGTTCTTTAACCTTATTAGACTTAGATTTCCATATTCCAAAATTGAACCAGCAAGAGTAGGGAAATAGCTTACTCCTAAACAAACAAACCAACCCCACAGCCTTTGCTTTTTCCCTGCAAATCAGACACCACAGTGATGCATGACTGTAGATACAGATACGTGCAATGTTTTAGCAACTATAGAACCCAGATAGAACAGGGACACTTTCTATAAGACATAGAAAGAATGAAAAACAGATATCAGAAAGAAGGGAAAATAAAAAGAAAAATTTTCTGCTCGAGAAATGGGTATTTACCAGCTCTTCAAACTTCCAGCAATTTCTAAATTCTGCCTGCAATCTGACACACTGACTTTTATGGAGAGAGTGCTGCAGGGTGAAAGAAGATCTCATATTTTTACTCCTACTGTATGCAGAATTCTCATCATTCATAAATGGGAAGTCAACAGTGAGTGCAGCATAGGGGGCAGATATTATACGTGTGTATATATTACATATGTATGGACAGTACATATATAAGAATATATATGTATAGAACTTGTGAAGAGCTTTCTGCTTGATTATAAAGCAGCAAAGTGTTGAAGCAGGTGCTTTTTAAAAAGTTTTCATTGAAGTACACTGCAACCAGAGAATATTTCCATTAAACAGGGTAGAAAGAGATACTGGGTGAAGTAATGAATGGATACCATTGCTGGTTTGTGAGCTGGAGATCAAGAGGTTGGTGTCAGATTTTTTTGTCTGCTTGGTATAATAGTTTCCTACGTTATATAAATGCAAAGGAAGAAGTGCCCTTTTATACTCCTTGGATTAGCTTCAGGTTTTGTGTGATGAGAAAAAATTGCTTTCTTAGATGTGCTGCCTGGATTTGCTGGCTTGTGCCATCTTAGGACTTAAAGTACAAAAATTTTTCTGAAGAATGCACTTTCTAGGCAATTTAACAAAGGGGGTCAGTTTCCTCTGCAACATTTACAGAATAACCATGAAATCCTCCAAACTCTCCCAGGAAAATTCTGGGAGATGTCTTCCTTTTCTTTCTCTCTACTCCTAACTTTTTAAATAAACACAATTTACTTGCAAGCAGGAATCTACTTGTAGTACATTGAACCTGCTGAACCTGAATTTTACAACAATACATAATTATGATAGGTGGATAGACTATGTAAGTAGAGCCAGATATATTTCAATACAGCCATTTTTCAGTATTCTAATGAAAGAGCTTTTGAAGTCATGAAAAACTGGTGTCTGATGGGATCTCTCCTCAGTAGCAGCAGTGTTTAGTTAAGCTTGTTAACACTGTTCATGGTAAACATTTTATTTCCTTTTCGTGCTTAATTTTTTTTGTGGTTAGTCAGTACCCATGAAAGGACTCAGGCTATGAGTCCTGGAAAGACTTCTCTCCTTCTAGTAAGCGAAGTGCAGACATGCACTACTATGCTGTACTTTGTGCCTTAACACGGACCCCAAGGATCCCCGGTATGAGCAGAAAGGCAAGCCACGTTTCACCGACTTCTAAAATTTAACCTCTCCTCTGAGGCAGTCAGTGACTGCAAGAATAAGAAGTCACAGTCTGTCCCTTCCTTACCATACCCACTTCTGTACTCGGCAGATGATGAGCACCAAGATAAATTAGCTGTGCAATTTTCAAAAGGATCTAAGCGCCCTACAAAAACACATCCAAGTACTTCAAAGCAACTTGAAATCTCTTGGGAGTTTTTGACACTTCCTTTTTGGGATTTTAATACTTTTGCATCTAGTGGTATTGCTAACATACACAAACAACAAGTGACATAGGTGGCACAAGAAACACATTGAAATGGCTGTTTTCTTCTTCCAAGAAGCAGGACCAACTACTTGTGCCAACAACGTGAAGTAGTTTGGAAAGAGGTAATTGCTCAAACAAGCAAGAATTCTTTTGGTACTAAGTGGATTCCTGTGAATTTTAGAGCTGACTAAAATATATATTGTTGTCTTTACTTACGTGAGAGCTCTGTAAGGCTGAGAGTTAAAAACTGGGTGATCTAAATTAGTTTTTTCAGTGCACACTAAGTCATTTATAAGAAGCTGAGGCATTCACAGTTCCATTGACGTCAGTAGGACTGGAGTATGTAGCCCTTTAAAAAAAAAATCAGGACACTGTGCTCTGGTGTCTGCATAAGTGTTTGTCACAACCTTTGGGCCCTATTAAGCCCACACAGACTACTTAAGAGATAAGAGGCTCTGTATCCTATTAAGCAGTCCTCCGAGCCACGCAATTTTACATTACTTCCCTGTCATTTGTTCAGGCCCCTGAAACCGAGCTGAATAGCAGAATCCAAATATATACAGTGGCCATTATTGGCCAATATAATACAACAATCTGTCTTTGTTTAACTGCCAATTGATTCTAGGACTGAATGATTTGTTTCACTACAATATAATAAACCAGTGTAAAACCACATACGTTTCAACAGAAAGACATGGCCAGTTCTGAAAGCCTCATCCCACCTTTGTTTATCAGATCTCAATTTCTCATCCCTCCAGACACTCCTGCTTTCCCATGTTTTCCCAGGGAGGGGTGGGATGGTTGATGGGTTGCTAGACAGATGATAAGGTGTAGCTGATCTGAGAGTCTGAATAGTTTGTTTAAAGAAACTCTATTCAGTTTTGCACTAGTGCTGCTGGCACGCTGCATGTGAAAAAGCTGGAATTTTCAAAGCTCCTGTTTAGCTAAAATAAATAGGTGAATGTATTCAAAACATATTTCATATGTACCCTGAATATAAAGTACCCTGAATATATTTAGACAAAATACCTTGATCCAAATGATTTTTGGTAGGGAAAAATCAGCTGGCAAGCACAAGATTCCTTCTTTTGCTGGCAGCCAAGGAAGGCTCAAACAACCGTTTTACACAACCATATGATCTTCATACTATCAAAAGAAAGTTTGCCATAATTTTGAGTGTATTAACTGGTTTGGTTAATATTAGATTGCAAATAGAGTAGTACGCTTGCCTTCATATGAAACTGAGAGAAGTACTGATATGTCTGCAATTAAGTGCATAACATTTTTAAGTCAGTTCTATATTTACAGAATCACAGAATGGGAGGGGTTGGAAGGGACCTCTGGAGATCCTCTAGTCCAACCCCCCTGCCAGAGCAGGGTCACCCAGCGCAGGCTGCACAGGACTGCGTCCAGGCGGGGTTTGAATATCTCCAGAGAAGGAGACTCCACAGCCTCCCTGGGCAGCCTGTGCCGGGGCTCTGTCACCCTCACAGTAAAGACGTTTTCCCGCATATTTAGACGGAACTTCCTATGTTTCATTTTGTGCCCATTCCCCCCTGCCCTGTCACTGGGCACCACTGAGAAGAGTCTGGCCCCATCCTCTTGACACCTGCCCTTGAGATATTTATAGGCATTGATGAGGTCCCCTCTCAGTCTTCTCTTAGAGAAAGGACACATTGTAAAAAAAAATAAAAACCACAGAAAACTTGCAGATCAAAATTATTGATCAGATACAGTGCCATCTATAACACCATAGCATGTATCCTTTCTCAGATATATGTGGTTCCTGGAGGACATCTTAGTGCTTATTAAACCTGCTTGGGCCAAGAGCCTCTGCAGCATCTGTAATTCAGATCTTATCAGGAAGACATGATTTCTGGTCACATAAACTGCTGCTTAGTTTTCTCTTTCCTAAAATTTGCCAAGTCAATGACTTACAGAAGTTAAACTTCTATTTAAATATATATTTTTTTTGTTTTCAATTTTGGAAGCAACTAATGCTAGCAGCTTGAATATATCTCAGCAGGTGTTAACTGTAAAACCAAGTGGCAGTGCTTAAATACCTTCACTTTGTTTCACTATTGGTCATTTTGGCAACCACACTAAACCAGTGATTATCAAAACCTTACACTATTATTTTATGTAAGTGGAGATATTAAGATAAGAGCTAATTCCACTCAGTTTTACTGTATCAAGATATGATCAGGTATAGCCTTTGAAATAAATGTTATAGCTATACCTCCTCAACAGAGGAGGGAGGGGAAGTGTATCCTCTCCCGTTACAGCATTTGCCTCTGCCACCTGCATGTCAAACACGGAAACTGATTGCTACAGTCTTTGTACATTGAAAGACTCCCCTAATGAGCTGTCAAAGCCTGCAGCTTCTCTCCCTTCCTTTTCTGCCACAACAGTTTGCATTTCATATTTTCCATTTAAAAATCTGCAGGACTCAAAAAAATCTGGGAATTTCATAAATTCTGCAAGCAAATATACTATGCTATCCAACTTAAGAAATAGGAAACAAAGTCATGCTAACTATAACGGGCATTGATAGTCCTGGGCAGACAATTTACAGGAGCAGCATGGCACAATTCTGGGACACATGCAGAATCCAACTGTTATATGAAATACGGATCCTGTCCTTCCTTCCTTCGGAGAGTATTTGAGAAAGGTATTACCCTTCCTTCTCTGACACCGCAGTCATGCATCCTCTGTGTTCACACATCAAGAAACAACGCCCTATCTTATGCAAGAGTGGAGAAGGAAAGCCTGATTTTTAGCACTTAGGAAAAGGAACAACTGTTAAGTGAAACAGCCTCCAGTGACCTAATTCAAGAAAGCTTTGTCAGGTGATAATCTTTCTCACCCTTTATATGTCATTCCCCAAAGCACATAAGTGTTCAAGATAGTTTAAAAACATTCAGAAATGTGAGAGAAGTAGCTGTCCTCCTGTGCGGCTCTGACAAAGATTAGAATTCCCAATATAGTTGCTGGTTGCAAAAGCGCTCTTAAGCTGCTGTTTCACTGGGTTTACGTCTGAGTGCCACTAATCAAATTAACTGTGATGGCTGCAGTAAGCTGTTTATAGAGATGAAAGACCTACCAAAAGAAGTTTCTGTTACAGCTTATGAAGCTGGATACTGTTAAGCACATAAACACCCACTGCACGGAAAACCTTGACTTTTATTCTTTCTGCTGTTCCTCACTAATGGGTCAAGAGTACTTAAGTGTTCTTGTTAAGTCTCGCACAAGCCCAAAATCCCTCTTCCCATCATATAACTGAGGGTTTTTTCCCTTGAAAAAGCAGCACTTATTTTTGTTGTCTCTCTTTACAAAAATAAAGTAAATAAAATGAAAGGTAATATAAGCAGTGAAAATGATTTAATGGAATATGTTATTATAGTATGATGGTCACGTCAAGCTGCAAGATCTTTCCCATGGTACAGTTAAAAACAGAAAAAGCAGTCAGGCCACTGTTCCAAAACAGGAAACTGCAAATCAGGCACTTTTAGCTTATCAGATCCTTGTGACTTTGAAAATGAATATCAGGCTGTGGGTGTTTGTGGAAAGGATCATTGCGCCACAGAAAACAGAGGTAACGGAGCAGCTACGAGATTACATAGGAGGCCCCTCACATGTAACCAATTACCTGTAACTATAGCAATAGGAGAAGACAAGGGAAGGCAGCAGACAGCATCGTTGTGCACTGATGTGGATGGTCTCAGCGCTTTGTCAGGCTCTGGAGCAGACGCCTGAGGACTAAAGATGAGCGCTCTCTGCAACTTTACAGATCTTCGCAACGGCCACTCACAGAGAGGTCTATAACAGGCTTTCTCTCAGTTCACATTAGCCCATTTATTTTACTTCCTCATAAAAATGACTGCCTTCAGTGTTAGCTGAGGAAAGTAATGCAAACAAGAAGTGCTGAAAATATGACTATTTTACTGAAGCATACAAATGCCTAGGAAGTCTTATTAAAAATTACAAAATCTGTCTCCTCCCTCCGTTTTTCCACTAACATATCAGAAAATCATAAAAAGGGTTGTATTTTTTGTTTGATACCAAAATATGTGTTCTTAATTTGTACAGGTCAGGCTAGGCAGAAAGAAGGAAAACAAAGCCTCAGACTGCTGCTGGATCCTGCAGTCCTTGCTAACTGAGCACAAGATGACACTGCCACTAAGGAGTGCCCATCCCGGCACAGCTACACAGCGGGCACAATGCGAGCAAATCCTAGAGGTCCTTCTAAATTAGGTCTGAGAACCTTCTGACAGGAAGATTTAATTAGTAGTATTAATAACGTCAGAGATCTCTGCCCTTGAAAGCATTCCAATTTTCCTAAATAAATATGTAGCATAAGGTTCCTCAGGATTTCCAAGCAGAGGAAATAATGTTTTTACATCTTCTTTGTATTAGTAACCATTTATGTATTCATTGGATGAGAGAAAACTGGGGAGTTTTCCTGAAAGGGAAATGTTTTGGTTTTTTTTTTACAAAGTTTTGAGCACTTACACTCCCAATGAGAAAGATGTGGAAAATGGGCAGTAGGATTTTGTGCAGTCATTATATATAATTATAGTATCTTATCATCCAGTCAGTCAACCAATTACCAAGATTCACTTTTGTGATCCAACAATGAAGAAAACATTTCATCTTCTCACCACTCTGGCACCTGACATCCTGATATATTCTTTTTTTTTTTTTTCTCCAGTTTTAGATTTTAAGGCTGGCAGTGCTAGATCAATTCACATTTAAAAGCGATTGTCTGTAGACTTCACAAAAGTGCAGATTTTTTTTCAGCTCAGCACAAATTTCTGTCAACTAATACTTTACCAGAAGATTGTCTTTGATCATTTTGTTACAGAAAATAATTCTGTTCCGATCGTTCATCTCAGTATCATACCTTTTCTGTACTTAAAGAGAGCATACGTGTCTTAGGTATTTGTTTCTTTGTGGCTCTTGGAAGAATTAATCTGTGATTAAAAATATTAAACAGTTACACTAGGAGATTAGGGTAACTTTTAAATAGAAAGGTCCAAATTGTACTTCGCAAATACAGAAATACTAATAAGCCATCATTTAACCAGCTCAACAGCTATTTTAGAATTCAAATTAGGATAAAAATGGATAAAGTGAAAATATTTTCACTTTATACATTACGTACTAGATTAGCCCTCAGTGGTCAAGTCATAAACATTGCAAAAGCATAAAGTGGGACAAAATGGTATTAAAGCTTAGCATGGAGAAACGTGAAATAAACCAAAAGTTCCTGATACAGCTTCCTAGAAGCTGACAGTATTATTTGGCCAGATAGCTTTCAGAGGCACAATTATTTTTATTCAGTGTAAATAGTCTCTGATGTTAGAGAGAAAAACCTTTCTCTCAGATAAAAGCTGGCTTTTAACATTGGATGTATGACCCTGATGATACATCAAGACAGGGAATTCTGAAATGGTGAGCAAATTAGTAAAAATTACCTTTAAAAACCCATGTTTGCATTCATACGCACAACAGATGTAAAACAGATGTCTTAATACTTGAGCTACTATTTTAAGTCCAGGCATAAAACATTCTGTGCATATAAAATGTGTTGCAACAACAGTCATATCTGTACAGAAAGCCACAGACCTCACTGCTGTAATATTCTTCCTAGCTGCTGCTCTGCCGCTGGGATGTCTCTATACTCCGCCTGAGAAAAGCGCTGTGCTGAGGTGAGGGGTAACTGCACAGTCCCAGGCAGAGGAGGGGACGGCAGGAGAGCGTGCAGGGCTTGTCTTTGAGCTGCAACAGCCCCACACTCTCTGTGTAGATCTGATAACCACAGCTATGCAAGAGCTGACAGTGATTCTGCCTCGTGGCGGAGACTGAGATGACCTATCATGAGAAAATGCTTTCTTATCTTTAACAACAAATAATAAAGTCTTACTAGGATTTTTAGGAAGAAAGTGGCTAGACCTCCATAGATATTAGTAATATCTGATTTCTTGCCAAGGAGAGATGTGAATTCTTACCAGACAAGTCTGCAGCGGTAAGGAACGCCTTGGAGAGGACTTTGTTCCCACACATCTCCTAAGGCCTGTAAAAGGCCCAGAGAGACTCTCAAAGTTCAGGGATCACGCTTGCCCTTTCCTCGGCAGCAAGACAGAGCAGGAGGAGACGGCTCCGCTGCCCTCAATGCTGACTTTGCAGCTGACCAGGGCAAGTAGCGCCCATCAGTGCCTGGCAGAATGTGACCGTGCCTGCCAAGGCAGGCAAAGGGGATGTTCAAAACTTCCACAAATACAGGACACAGAGAGGAGTTGCTCCCTCACCTTGCTCTCCTCACTGCCGTCACACAAGGCGTAGCAGCAGACTGCACGGCTGCAGAAGGTATTTCACCCATCTGAGACACGGTGGCTCCCATGACACTTTTTGGTATGTCTGTGCCTCATCTTTGCTGTGGGCTTTGTCTGTATATCACAAACAATCCTGCAGCAGTTGCCAGGACATGAGCAGTTATCTGAAGCCTGATTCTACGTCTGCATTCATTTGATCATATGGGGCAATGGAGCTGGCACTGTGATTTTGTGTATGCTCGAATATTATATGTGTGATGGTTCCTCTCCCCCAGGAGAACCTGCACACCTTAAGGGTAACAGGATCAATCAAGGCCCTGCTGAAGTCAGGCAGCCTCTTTCCATTTCCATAAGGCTTTGGGTCTGCTCCTTAATGGACTGCTGATGAACTGTATTAAAAGATATACGCTCACCTTTCTCTTGCATATTCAGTATAAGTGATGTTTCTTTTACTACAAATATAAATTGTTTTGCTGTTTATATGTTTTTGTCAAGTCCTCACTGTACATTGAAAAGCTGCTCTCTCTATCAAAAGGCACGAGTATGTGTCTTGCTAGGTGTATAGTTACCTATTGCCAGAGACACCAGTTTCATTTTTTGATTAAGGAAATATGTGCATGTTGTTACAGTTAATAGGCCAGTTTTACTACACAAGTCACACAGGAGAAAAAATAGATTAACTGTCCTATTGAGCAACGCAAACAGCACAGAGTGTTTGGATTTTCAGCATCCTCGAGAAGTGACTTTGCTATTACGCTAACGATACCCTGGTGAATATTCATTTTCAGGTAGTAACAACCCTTGAAAATAACTCTTTCGGTCTAATTATACTGCCAGATTACAGAAAGCCTTTCAGTGAGGTTTATGGGCCAAATTCTTAGTCACTGTAAACAGTTGTAACTCCACAGGTTTCAGGAGGAGTAATCCAATTTATATGCTAGACCTACCTCTCTATTCTGTAAACCCTGTATTGAAGGTTATGTAATAATTAAGGATGAAGGAATAAAGCAGCCAAACACCTTAACTTGATTCAGGCGATGACTTTGCACTTACTGAAATGAGGATGAACAGAATCAAGATCTAAGAGATTAGTTATAACTAGGAGATTAATTTGCCGTAATAAAGCACACTTAGCATAACACGGAGAACTCTTCAGTGCATTCTGGCATAATGCATTTTAAATCTGCCAGTTGCCTCTGAAGGTCCCAGTCCTGCAAAGCTCACTCATGAGTTAACTTTATGTACTATAAATAATCCCACTGAAATCAGGCTATTCACAGTGCAGACAGGCAAGCAGAGCTTAACTGCTGGACAAATTAGGGATCTAGCCAGAGGAAAGTTCCCTTGCTTCCACATCTCCTTCAGACTTGACCTATAAACAAACAGGGAAAAGCCTGGCATTTTGCTGGGTAGAAATAGTCCTGGTTTTCAGTGGTTTGGGTTCTACTTCAAAGAAAATCTTCTATTCTTTCTCAAATGAATGTGATTTTCACAAGAAGCCACATAAAGGTCTCATTCCTTATAGACTTATGTTTTTAATGCTCCCCCAAAATGGGAAAAAGCTATTCCCTCCCAATTGCCAAAATGATGAAGAACATATAATTCATTTTCATTAATCCTGCTACAACTCTTGCTGTAAACTCATTTGAAGCCTGTATTCTAGATCAGCAACACAGTGTTAAAGCTGGTTTGAGGCACAGAGTTGTTAGGTGTCATACACCAAATGAAAAAATCCATGATGCAATAAAGTTGCTGCCTTGCTCCAGCAAGAAAAATATTTTTCTCAACACGAATACAGGGGACTAAGACAGACTGGTGCTTTTAGCTGAAGTGTGTTTTAGAAGAAACACACTAACCTGAGCCAGGGCACAAAGCCAACAACTACTAGATCAAGAACCTGAAATTTACATTTAATCGACCTCAAGTAGGGACAAGAAATCAATTTAACATACTGTTTGCAGAACATTTACTGTGGAATCATCTTGTATGATGCAGCACTGCTAAAAATTACCCCCACAAAAATCAGCTGTTATTAAGGAAAGTGCAATGGCCAAAGAAAATATGCCACAGAAGTCACTGAAATAGAACAAGGTATTTCTTTATTTTGTTTCCCAAAACTTCAAACATAATCTTTGATAAGTTGAATGTTTGATCTTTTAGCTACCAGCACAATTTCCTAGTTACTTTTATAAACTGCAGCTTTCAGACTCCTACCTACTCCCAGTGATCTCTGCATACTGGCTTATTTAATATTCCCTCAGCTTATCTCAAGTCTCAATGCAGCAAGGCTTTTTAGTTGCTATGGCCCTAAGCATGGAACATGAAAGAAAAGGATATCTGGGAGTCTCACTCTATATTTTTCATTTAAAAACAAGGCCCGGGAGCCTGAGGCATGTCGCCAGTCATTTTTAGTTGTTTTGGAGCTCCCATTTACACTTGGAGCATTCCATCTTCACAGGGTACTTCTTCAAAATATTTAGTGAGCCATGCAGAAACACCACACCTGCATCAGAGCTGTAACTGCTTACAGTAAGGAAGGGAATGCCTGTATGCACAGGTAACAAGAGGGACTAAGCTGCTAAATTTGTCAAAGGGGTCTTGCCCAAAATCTCATGGCCTAGTTTCCTATTAGTCATTCTGGTACAGTCTTCCTAATCCCAATACTCATACAAATAGCACTTACTTTCCACAACCCAAATAATTCACAGCTCCTTCAATACAGCACCATTACACTAATTAATTTAGCCGTTGTCGCAAGCCAAACAAGAGCCCAATATGTTACATTAAGGATAAACAGACAGCTAAAGAGCATTACATTCACATTGTTTGCTTTTGTCATTTTTAATATAAAAGGCATATCTTTGTGAGCACCTTTAAATTAATGTACTCGTATCATTTTAGGTTCACAGAAAAGGTAAAGTACATTTAAGAGGTAAGGAACTTCCAACTCACAAAAGAAATTCAGACTATCTCGGAACAGCTGTTCTTGTCAGGTTTTCCCAGTGACAGACAAGCACTCTCAGCTCAGGAGCTGCACTGACACCAGCTCAGAAATGTTTTTAAATTGGAGACTGAGTTAACGTAGAAAATGAAATAACTCACACTGTAAAGACACCACCAGGTGGATCAGCAACGCAAAGTGACAAAACCCACAGACTCTTCTAGATTTGGGTGCTGACAGTTCTCCAGGGAGCGGGAAGCTCCTCTGACAAAAAGCCAGCAGAAGCAAATGAAGCCCATTCATCCTATATCCCTCCCCCATGCAGAGGGGTGTAAGATCCCAGTGCACTCCATTCTGCCAGCTCACACACCGCATCACCACTGTCTGAAGCTGGGGGGGCTGCTCTCATCAATGTCTGGGCCTGAACAAGAACACAACAGTGATAAGAAATTACCTTTTCCCAGTTGCCATTAGTCATATCCTAAAAGTATGTTGTGCTTGGACTCTTGGGCTTCTTGCTTGAAGCGATAGCAATATTTCGGTGTTTCAGTCAGACTAATCGTGACATGCTAACCACTATGTTAATGAGAAAAACAGTTCCACTGACTTTGCAGAGACCACTTTGAAACTTTAGGCTATAATTTAGCCTACCCCAAGCCTGACACTGCTGTACTTGAACTCTCTCTGCTACTTTTTAATCTGGCTCAGCTATCTCTATGTTAGTTGCAATGTGCAATGTACTTGAACTCAGTTTGCTCTTGTGTGAAGAACAGTATGACACAACTCAATCCAAGTAAACTCTTATTACCAAGGTCAAAGGGCTGGTATCTAGAAAAGTGAGGATTTGCTGCTCCCTTTAGAGGTACTCTCACATCAGCAAGAATTAGACCCTGCATCTTTCTCTAAATCTCCTTGTCTTCTGCAAAGAACGTAGTATATCTGAATTAATCCAAACAATGAAGATAGTATTTCACATCCAACTTCTGGAATATTTGAACTTTGCCTCTGAGTTTTAGAAGAGTACTAGAGATGTAAATATGAAATCTACCAGAAATTATATATATGATGAAGGAAAAGAATCTCTACTGAATTTAAAATATGCTGTAGACTTACATTTTCATTTTGTCCTTTGTTGTAAAGAAGACTGGCGGACAGGTATAGCCGTATAGCAGAGAAATCAGGAACCCTTTACTGCTGGGGAGTATGCAGAGGTGGTAGATAAGGGTAAGAGCCACATACTCTCATCTGTTTTCAACTTCCTACACAAAAATGCTGTATATTCAAAAACAGGAAGGCTGGCATGCAAAGTTAAAGGTAAAGGCTGACTAAGGTAAACATCTCCCAAGAAACAGAATATTTGCAGCTAACAAAGGTGCTGAAGTTGAAGAATTTATGCACAGAGAAAGAAAATATGGCCTAAATAGATCATTTCCACTTCCAATTTCTAATCATTTGAAAATCTTTGATTTCTACTCTTTGAAGCTAACTGATCATTGCATACTATGCATATCTGTTGTCTAAAGTCTATTGTGTTTTAAATGATTGCTTTCACAAGCAATTTTGTGGACATTAACATATAGTGAAAGTTATTTTGAAATGTCTTTTTGTAAAACTAATTTTTCTTTAGTTCAATTAAGAAAGAAAAAGCCTGTCCTTGGAAGTCAGCAACATTTTAGATGAGTGCAGAAAAAAAGACATTATACTACTACCTTTCTTTGTAAACTCAGTTACAACTTATATATACTTGCTGTTGTTCATTAAAGTTTCATAAAAAATAATGACTCATCAGTAGAAGATGAAACTTTGCTACAATGTGAATCTTTTGGAGCTTTTCACCTGGATTTCTCAAAGAAACATACCTAAATATTACTCATTTGAAGTCAGCAATAACTGTGACATAGATATGAAGCATATGACAGATATTGCTGAGTGCTGCGGAACACGATTCAAAAATTATATAGAACATAACTCAGCAGATATTGCTAGTATGTCAAGTATACTGCAAGCACTCAGAAAACTGCAGCTTCTTCTCCACTGAGAGTTCCTGGTAGCCATGCGCCTGAGCAGTTAAATGAAATAGGTATTTTATTAATGCTGCCAGAAAGAGGAAGATTACCATGAGAAGGAAAAGATATACTTGGGGTGTTATATGCAATTTAAATTTATAATAACCCCCAAAAGTTGTAAATTGGGCCCTGTTGTAGGGGAATACTATTCCCAAGCCTGGAATGCTTTAGGGGTGTTTAGAGGTGTTTTAGGGGCTCCTTTTCTAATCACAGTTTCTCTTCCACAAATACCACGCATATTTGACCCCAACACGTCCAACTTACCGTCTGTGCACACTGATGAACAAAACAAAACTGTTAAAGTTCCTTGGGTTTGTTATCTGATATTTACATGTGGATCATGCCACGGCATATTAAGAGCTAACAAGGCTAAGTATTACAGGGGTTTGAAATGATGTGAAAGCACAAGACCACAGCATGCTTAGGGATGTTGATGTTAAGAAGTCACCCTGACTGACATCAATCTGCACTCCTAGACAAGGATCAGGCAGTAAAGAGGTAGCCCACCATTTTATATAACTCCATATTGATTCCACCAACCATTAAGAACAGGGAGAGGAGTATATACATAATCCAAACTGCATTATATTTTGACTCCTACCCACAATATCACTATCTTTAGACCAGTGTATTTATAGACTTTTTTAACAGAACCTGAAAGTTCTGTCTCATACCCAATATGCTGAAGCCAAACCTTTAATGATTTGCATTCCCAAAATCAGATATCTAAATAGAAATTTAGAGCGCTAAGTAAATAACCGGATTTACTGCAATGGGAAGTGCTCAGCTCCTGTTATAACACGTTTATCCATAATTCTCCACGTAACATTGTTCTCTTTTATCCAAAGAAGTCTGCAGGCTCAAAGAGCTGCTCTGATTGACCTGTGTCCACAAAACACATACGGCATTCTGTGACAGAAAGAGTAATCTTTCCTCCTCATACCATTCTAGACTAACTGCTGCAGATATGACCTGTACATCAACTGGAAATATTGATGATTATTGGTACTGTAATTTTCCTCCATAAAAATTATTGCAATAATCTTAGAATTTACAGGCTGTAAGGAAAGGAAAAATCAAAGGGGTCCAAGCCTACATCTTCTAATCCATCTTTTCTTGTTTCAAATGGAAAATCTGTTGTGCTTGTGGGTTTGATCCTGTCAACATACTAAGCATGGTCAGAAAACCACGGTTGTACTGAATCTATCCTGTGTATTGGCTCTAAGTCAGAACTTCACATTGAAAGTCTATTTCACTTCTGTGACATCCTTTTCTGCTATCTGAAAGTCCTTTGAGGATTGTTAAAACAAGAATTAACATTACAGATTTGTAGTGTTTTTAACAAGAGGAAAGAGCACTTCAATAAGCCCTTTCTTTTTGGGTATCAAAGGATTATATTAACCTTTCAACCCACAAAACTCCACAGACACCTCATGCTCATGCTGGTGCCTTCATTACATCCTAGTTCTATTTCTACCTCACCGAAGTCTTCCATGCTGCAATATTAACTTACATCCCCTCCAGATCCTGTCTGTGTATTTTTGTCTTTGGTGGATTTTATAATGCATTTTTCTGGATTCTGACAAAATTGTTGTTCAAATCATTTAACAACCGTAGCATGCCCTCATTATCTTCTGAATCATCAGTCTTTGTTTCACCAGAAACCCTTATTCACAAAGATTTTAGCATTTAGATTGTTGATAAAAGTGTCAAATACCATTAATGGAAGAAATTCCCGAGGGTCTCTTAATAAAAATCTGGCTCATTAATAAGTCTCCATTGACAACTACATTTAAAAAATGGTCAGTGACTCAAACTAACATGCACCCTTTGTTAAGTCTACATAATGCATTTGACCTATGTGGCTCACGTTAGTAGGTCACGTGTGATTAAATTCTGTTAAAACAAAATTTACTACCAGTTTTCTCAAATCTGTGAAAAAATGACACTGTTGTTCATCTAATCTCTAAAGTCTCTGACATAAATTTTCTAAATCTGTGGTTTAAGAAAAATCTTAGTTTCAGTAAGTGCTGCCACCTTTTTTTTGGGGGGGGGTCCTAAATGGTGACTATTCTATTCCTTCAGTATCTGCCTCCTGCATGGGTGTTCTTGCTTTGTTCCAAATATAGGAACCGTTGTTGACATTTCTTGCCTCTTTTGCATCGCTATTCAGGATTTCACCATCTGTATCAAGCAAAGAATCCAATAAAGGTTTCTTTTGATCCCAATTATATTCTAAAATGCTTTTTAAAATTGTTTTACCCTTTAGCCATTGACATATTTCCACTAGCGTCCTTTATCAGCTGCAGCTTCTTTCCAATAATTCTGTGTTTTTACAAGGATGGCTTTTGACCATTGTAATACATTGTTTAGTCAAGTCTGCTTTATCTGACTGCGGTTTTGGTTAACAGTTTTCACTTAAAATGTATGTTCCAAGTGGAAAGTATCAGTGGTTTTGAGTCAGGGAGTTATCACACTCAAGCTATATTCTGTTGTACAAAGAAAGGGTAGTGAATCGTAGTTAGGGAATGTACAAACTCTTGTTTTTCTGAAGGAAATACAACTGAGTTACTCCATGGTGGGCTCAGAATGAAACTTTACTAAGAAGATACATTTTGTTTTTAAAAAATCTGAAGAAACTGTTTAGTAGTCCTGCCAGCATTCACCAAAGTTAACTATTATAACAAAGGCTTTCTTCATGCATACTATAGACTGTTGCTTACAGCTCATGTTGTTCCCTAGTGAGGTTTGCTGGCGAAAATATAACCTAGTAATGCAGACACAGTACGTTTGCATGTATATGAGTCTTACACATACACCCAAGATTCGCATTGAGAGGAACAGTCTCTTTCTAAACTGGGCTAACATTATGTCAGCCAGTAGGTGATCTAACTTTAGGTCACAGTGACTATGGATGCAAAGGTAAAATGAAGTTAGCTGTCAGGGACTAGCCCAAATACGCTTTGAAGAATAAAGATGCTGAGGTTTATGAGAAATACATTTACATTTGGATATTTGTTATCAGATAATAAAGCAGTGGAAATACCAAAAATTATCTTTATTTTCTTAAAATCAAGCCGATAACTTCCCCCCCCCACCCCAGTGAGTCAAATGGAGATACAAGAAAAAATTAAAGGAAGAACGTTGTAATGGAACAGATTGCCCTAAAATATAAAGCTTAGGTATTTTGAAGGCTAGAAAAACATTCCATTTGTAGTGATGACTATATATCTAACGATCATCACATTCCTATAATTATTTTTTTTGAGAACTTCGTACTCATCTGACCCAAGAACTCTACACAAGAGAAATATGCAGAATTTAGAAATCCTTTGATGGCTTTTAATCTGTAAAATTATTTGATATGATGTTTCATTTTAAAACATTTTCACTTTAAGAGAATAATCATATCTTTGTACAAAGATAAACCACCCAAACCTGAATCATCTGGCATAACATGCACCAACTAAAAAAGAAAGCAAATTAAGAGGAAAATAGCTCATATTCACTACACATTGTACGCAAAGTTACATTTACTTGCTTTATGAGGGATTTTTGGAATGTTTAAAGAAGCTGGAGTGATAGGTTAGTTTTGTATGCCAAACTAACTTAAAGTCTTGCAATAGTCAAATAGAGCATGTAGCTAGCTGTAATGTTTTAGTAGTAGTTAAGGAGTAAATGTATCTTCTTTACAGAGAGTTTTCCCGCATTAAAAACACAGAGGAAAGACATTAGTCAATGCTCGCTTTCTACATTTGGTTTGATCTGACACTTATGTGAAAGAAACACGCTGGCAGGTTGGAGAACAAAATAGGTGTTGCAAAAAATAAGATGCTTACCTATAAGAGTATTTCTATTAAAATCTAGTGAAACTACTTGTCTGTGCAGTGTGACCAGGATGCTGAGTGGGGCACTACCAAAAACTACACACAATTATTCCTAATAGTTATTATTCTGCATTTAGATTCTTACAATGGCATTTGTCATCAGTTTATGGGGACCTTCTTCCAAAATCGAATCAAGCTTCAAAAGACAAAGTCTGTTTGCAAAGCTGCTAACACCTTGCCATCTTTCTGAGAATTATCAGAGTGGGAATTCCTAAAATACTAAGTAATTTTTTTCTTTCATCCTGATTGACAAAAATAGCCAGAATCACTTAAAGTTTCTTTTAAGAGAGAGCATAATTTCATTTTACTAATAAAACAGTCTTTCATGCAAAAAATTCAGATGAACGTGTCTAATTTGTCCTAGGATCAACCTGAACTTTTGGCACCCTCAGTGTTCCTTGTCAAGGAGCATCACAGGCTTCCCACCCCTTAATCCTTCTGCTCATTTTGTTTGTTTTGAACCTCACCCGTCCTGGCTTCATCCAATGCCCTTCAGTTACTGTCATTAGAGAAGACAGCAACAACTAGTCTCCATCCGTTCTTTGCATGTTGCTAATGATTTTATAGACTACTATCATATGTCTGTTTATGGAGTTTAGAGACCTTAGCTTCTTCATTCAGACACCAAAGCTAAGCACCTGAACATTGGTGCTTTAAATATACTTTGCCCCACCTCTTTTTTTTTAATATTTGTGTGGCAAATTGGAAGGGAAAAAAAAAAAAAAACCCCACACCCTTTCCCACAATTAGTATTTGCCTCTTATAAAAAATCTCAACATTTCTAGTAAGTAAAAAATATCAAGAAAAGAAGAGGAAAAGAGATTTATCTAATGCATAGGGGCTGTGAACAGACATTAGCAACACTACTTTCTTGATGTCATTTCCATAAGACTTTCCAATGCTTTCAGCCATCATCAACACCATGATGTGGGAAACCCAGTACAGAAGGCTACTTCTAGATTCGGTATTCTGTTTCCTTCCTTCCTTCTCCTGGCCATCCTACATTTTTCTTTATTCCTTCTGTCATTCACAGTTGTTTCATGTTCTCTGAAGACCATAAGTGATCTTTCACTCAGGTTGATGATTAAAATAACTCTTTTTTAAAAGTTGAAGAGGAAAAACAAGATGAATGTGGATATGATACACTTGGCCTTACATGGAAGAAAGATTTAAAAGGTAGAGGTCAGCAGCAGCAAATTTGCTTATTTGACTGCATTTATTCAGTCAGTCATAAACAAACTTTCAATTTGCAAATTATCTTTAGGCACTTGTTCAAGCTGACAGCCAGAGGAAAGACTTCATCCCAAGAGCAGGCTAATTATCCCCATGGCCAAAGATTTCAAAACTTGAAAGGAAAACAGGAAGAAAAAAACAACACACACCACCACAAAAAATGAGACACTGGCTGTTCATCATTTCTATTCTTAGTGTATATTTGATGAGATGGTTTAAACACTTTGAAGTGAAAGGATCTTGATCACCACAATGGCTGATGCAGTTAGACTGCTTATGGGGGAGGGGGATGTCGCAGACAATACCTATCCACAAGACTGAAACCAAGTCTTCTAAAAAAAAAATTACTATCCCTTTTATTCATATGAGTATACCAATTGCTAACTCTCAGAGGTAATTGGCAAAATGGTTATAGCATTTCTACAACAAAAAGCATAATTATATAGTGAAAGATGTAGTCAGACACGTCAGAGTGACTTTAAAAAAAACCCCGTACTTATCATCCACAGAAAAAGGAAAGAAAGTAAAGGTTCCTGCTAAAAGGACTCAGTTAATAATGTGAAGTCCCTTGAGTAATTTCTAATCAGATTATAAGCATAACTCAAATATAAGATTTGCATGATGCCCTCAAATGTCATTATTGATGCTTGATCGTATTAATACACCGCCAGCATCAGCTACATAATCATCAGTTCCCACTTTGTAAATAGTTCCTTAAATTGTAAGTCAGTGCAGGATATTGTGAAAATAAGTTATTGTTATTTTTACTCCAGTAAGCTTGTAGTTCACTGCAATTATATAGTAATATAAAATAATTTGCATTTCTAATGACTTAGGGTTTGGGGCTTTTTTCCCTTCAGACTATCTGCTGCTACATTTTCAACTGTCACAATCAGAGAGGATTCTTTCAATGATAACAAGGAAGAATGGAAAATTCAAACCAACCTCCATAGACAGCAAGATGTCTTTCATTAGATTTGGTAGCATACAGCTGCACTTTGTTCTTTCAGCCACACTGATAAATACTTTCATTGTGTATGTTAATCAGACTGGGAAAAGATACGGAAAATGGAAGAATCAGAGATTTAAACTACATTGCTGAATAATTACATCAGAAGATGTGCCATTTACTGCATGTTTCTTTTTTTCATAAGTGAAAAACATTAAAGAAAATGCACAGTAATTATTTTTCTTAGAGGATGAAAACCTTTATACTGACATGAAAAAGAAATGGAATAGTATACCCATTATAATAGATATTAATAGGCATCCCAAGGACAGTGGTACACAGTATCTCACAATACTTCAGAAAAGAAGGAAAATCAAAGCAGTTCAGTATATAGCAACCAAGGTTTTCGGGAGGCTTCTTGCTATATTAGAGTTGAGCAGAAAGGTTCAGAGACCTTCCAAGACAGGGAAGGCACCAGCACACACAATTCCCCTTGGACACAGAGATTATAGCCCTCAATCCTATTGATTTTGATGAGACTATTATGTACCGAAATGAATGCTGTTTGATTTAATGAGACTTTTTATAGATACAAATTGCTTTCCTTAATTGTAATGGGTAACATGTAGGTAAGAGAACAGTATTGGATCCTCAGGCTTTTTGTGCATGGGAAAGCGCAATTTCCTGAGCTGCAGGACTGAAATGTCCCACCCCACCAGGGAGATGAGACGCGCTCTTTCATCTTTGAGGAGAGTTTTGCCTAATATTGCTGAAAAAGCATGTTTCATCTATGTTTAAAAAATCCAAACAACACAACAAAACAAAAAACAAACACAAAACTACATGCAACTGTCTTGTTGATATATCTTTTAATTATTACTGCAAAAGTGTTTAATTATCCTTACCACCTGGCCTGAGCCCATTCCAGTTGATGAAAAAATTTAGTAGGTTTTTGACTAGGCCTGTTGGTACATCACAAAACTTCATTTCTATTCCCAAATCTCAATTTGATATAAGGCCACAGTACAATTATAGCAAGTTCTAGCCAAGAAAAGATAATTTACTGAGATTAAATTGCATTACACTTATCATATGAATTCTAGAGGCACTGACTACTCAAAATCTCAGTTGAAGTCATTTGTTTGAAACAAACAAGTATAGAAACCAAAATTAATAAGCATTCCAAGTATAAACTCAAAAATGTACCAATAATTAAAGTCTGTCTGCCTGGGCATGAAATGAGAATGAAAAGACAAGTGTGAAGCAATGGCCAGTGTAGAACATACAAGGCTGGGGGGTTTCCTGTCCATAAGCCAACCATGAGAAGCAACACAGGAGGTGGTAACTCTGTGAGGATGATTCAAAGAATACTGCAAGTCTAATACATGTCAGTCTTCATCCTTCTTTCTACACAGCTTATATAATCAGCAATAAGTACTACTGCACATTGGTAATTTAGTCAATCTTTTGTTAACCTTAATGTTTCACAGATCCTTCTCTATGTGAAACACAGTATCATGACGTATTATGCTACCTTACACTGAAAAAAAAAAAATCACATCAATGTCATTATTTTAGCAGAATTCCATCAATGTAAGACACTTCCATCCATTCCTATTATAATTTAAGTTCATTCACTGATTGTTACAATGACCTTCAAAAACTTCTTGCAGAAGTGAGTTCAGATTTTCTGTGCTGGCTATAAAAAACCAACACACACCTCACTTCTTAACACAGACAATTCTTTGAATACATAGACAAAAATCATATTAGTTAATTGACTTCATTAATGTGCTATAAGAATTATGGGATCCATTCTGATTTTGCATCTTAAATTGACCACACTTGATGAAACACCCAAGGCAAACCACTAATTTTTACCATCGCTACAGGGCTTTTGCAGAGGAAATGCATTCTGACAGACAAATTACAATCTCAGCTTCTATCAGCTTCTTTTGGGTACAGGAATTGAGAGTATTAAATGCTTAAATAACCAGAGGAGTCAAACCACTTAGTATGTAACACGACTCCAAAGTTGGAAATGACACGAAATTCAAGTTAAAATGTCCCTCTTCTCCCTCTAGAATGGTCTAACCTAAGAAATCACAGTAAGTAAAGAACACAGAATATGCTACATATGTTTTCAACAGCTATTAACTCAAGGGAATTAGCGAGTAATAGATCATTTAAATTCAGGAAGACAGAATTTCCCTTTTAAGCCAGCACTCTAAATGGAATTATCTGAAATAGCAAGAGGAGAGGGAATCGTCTCAATCTTTTTCACTAACTAGGTGAGCTCTAACAGTTAAAAGACTAATTAGGCCTTTGATGCGTAACTAACTGAATATCTCCCTGGCAACAATTATAGCAGCTGCCTGAGACTTGGAATGGAGCTACCGGAAAATGGATGAACACCCATGGCAAAAAGAAAACAAACCACAAAACCAGAACCTGAAAAATCAAAAGGAAACCGGACAAGAGTGGTAGTGGTATGTGTGATATTTAATGCTTGGGAGCTTGCTGGACAGAAAGGAAGCTTACAAGATCTACAACATGCACCCTGACTTCCTTAAAAGAAGAAAGATTTTTGCTGTACCTGTGGAGCCTAAGTAACAGAGATGCCCTCCAGGCACACCCGGACCTTGTTGCTGCGGCCAGGAGCAGCACACTGCGTTCCCGTACGTACAGTTGCATATCCAGGCCCCTAGGTGGAAGAAATGTCAGGAGATAGGAAGCAGTGAGAGCCTGATGGCAAAACCCAACAACAACTGCTGTCTTATCTCACAGGCCAGAAAAAAACCCTTCATCAGCAATGGTCTCTAATGGGAAGATTTCCCCCTTTGCCCTTCCTCTTACAGTGTATCTCCGGGTGCTTTCCTCCATCCCATTTGCTGTTTTGCCCAACACAGGGCAGGTTGGAGCAACGTCTGTGTTTTAATACTTTATTGTCTTCTGGGAGGACCTGTAAGTGTACATGTTTCTATTCATACAAAGGATTTTATGAGTTTCCAATGAAATTTGCTATCAAAAGCAAACATGCAAGCCATAAGGACAAAAGGAATATGTGCGTGTCTCAGTTAAGATTCAAATAACCTGAGGACCTCTCTGAACTTTCATTATGTCCTGTCTTTTGTCTGTCCTACATAGCACAATACATAAAAATGAATCAATTAAAATCTAAGCCTTTTACTTGCTAAAATCTCAAGCCTTTTACTTGCTAAAATCTCAAGCCTTTTACTTGCTAAAAGTTCTCCAATGGAAGAGCTTTTACACTGCCATGTCAGTGTGCTCCATGTGATGACAGCCAAATAGAAACAGAATTGTCCTTGAAGTTTGTGACTATAATAAACAGAATATTGCAGGAACAATACTTGGTTTAGAATAAAAATCCTGCCTTGATTTGTTTTATGCTAAAAAAAATGAAACATTATAAATAAAACTTTTTTAAAAACCCTATAAACACTGACAGATGAAGTTCCGAACTATTTTTATGTCATTCATTCATCTTTTTCAACTGTTTATTTGTTACTATTTTGTTTTGCTAGACAATGAGCTTTCACAGTTTAAAATCACAAAAAAGCATGTTTCTTATGGGCCCCATCATTTTTATAAAATTATGGGTAAAAGGAGCAACTGGAGAATGTTCTTACTAAAAGGGTAAGCACTAGGAAGCTGTCCTGTAAGAAGTCGCTTGTGCACTGCATTAGCTGCTCTGTGATCAAAACAAAGGTTATTTTCTCTTGTAGTTAGTTTGTTCTGCCTTGTTCACCCCATACAGACATTCTCTGGCTCCTGCTTTGGAAGGTTTTAACTGCAGTACAGTGAAGTGGTTGTGGTAAATAACGGTCTATCTGTTAAGTAACTGTTAAATCACTTAACAGTGAAATTCCTTGTAAAAGCTGGCGTTGAAATGGTATCACAGACACTCATGCAATAATTAATGCCTCAACTTGCTTTGGTTTCCAGTAGTGTCAGAATTTTGAAGCATTTGGGATATGGAGAAACAGTAGTTTTCTCTTGCTAATTGGAAAACATGGCCAGCATTAGGATCTATGTATTTTGGCAGATGGCTTGTGTCTTCTGGCTTTTTTGTTTTTAAATTATATATTAATATATATCTGCTAAATAACTTTCCTGTCTTTCATACTAACCCTTCAGGTAGTTTAACTTCCGTCTCACCCATAAATATGCATGATAAATCTGTGGCAGTCTAACCAATAACAACAGAAACAAGAAAGTATTTGCCTACGGCTACATGGAAAGAAAAATATTGCAGAACACATGGTACAGTTCAATGCAACTTGGTTGTCACACTGACCAGTCAGCTGTGTTTTACATGGCACTGCACATTTATGTCCACATGAACATTGTTCATATCCTACATCTATACTCCAGCAACATGGAAAGACTCTTTTCTGCTTGGACATCTATCTTTTTAAAAAAGAGCCGAGTCTGTGATGAAAACATCATACTTTGTTCTTACTGTTAATATAGTTAAAAAAGGAAAAAAAGAAAATCAATGATAAAGTAATTTCCTTGACTCCTAAGGGAAGAAGTATGCAAGCTCCACATGATATCTGGTTGACCTCAAATTCTTCTTTAATGGTTTTTCATTTATGATCAGACTATAATTTGGCATCTAAGATTGCTGATTTATAATTTTTCTGTGGGTTGCTGCTAGATTGCCTCTCTCTTACTTTCCCATATTGCATAGAACAGAAGAGAAACATATTTCGAGTTCTGCAGGATTCCAGTTTCACTAGCAGTGAAATCTGCATGTGATTTGGCAAACGTGGGTCTGATGATCTTCCACCATTCACCACACCTTCAAGAACCTGGGATAAACATATTAGAAGGGCACTATCACTAATTGCATAGTCTCACATATAACCTGACAGTACTTCTAGAAAGTCTAATCTGCTGAAATCACAAATTAAAACACCACTTAATAATCCAATGAGAATGGAATTATGTAATAGTCAATAAAATTACTAATACAACACGCACTCCTTAGAAATCATATCAATGACCCTATATTCCTTTATACTTTTAAAAAAACCCACCTAACTATAATCCTACATGGCTAAACATTAATGTCTTTGGTAATTCAGGGACTCTGGTGACTTACAGCTTACAAACTATAGCTCATAAATATTCTCGTCTAGTACAGGCTGATAACTCTCCTTGTGTGCAGATGACTACATCAGCCCCCTTTCAGATGAGAAGGAAAGTTCTGCCACTAATAATCTTCCAATCATTTTGTCACAAATGAAGAAATGACTCTTTTCCATTATATGATGAGCACACACTTGTCAGTGTGCATGGGGGTCTTATTTGGATCTTTGCAATACAGAGACACAAATAAACTGTAAAATAGTGAACTTTTTGGTAGCTGTAATGCTCCTTACCAGTGGCATAAGAGGGAAAAAAAAATTTCATACACACAACCCTATATCAAAAGAATACTCTAATTAAAGTGCAGAATAACTCATTAGGGCCTTGAAACTATCAAAGACTAGGTAACACACATCAAAATATTAAAAAAAAAAAAATACACTCTCTGCTCCAGAAACTTAAATTACCTCTATGACAAGTCACAAAAGTGGAGGGAAAACAACAGACTACTTACAAGAAATGTCTGTAATCAGTTTGCTGAGGAACCTTAGCTATCCGATTTTTAAAAATGGAAAGCTTTAGTACCATATTCCAAATTATTATACCTTTGTTGTCTTACAAAGGTATCCTTCTTGTGAGCTTTTATTCATGACATGAGAGGACCATGTCCTAAGACAGACAAATGACAGCACATGCCAACTCATAAGGGCTAACACTTTGAGGGCTATTCAGCAACTCACTCATTATCCATATTTTGGTCGCGTACAACAGTGGATTTATTCTAGAAGATGAAGTCCCCATACTAGGTATTCTAGGTAGTTTTACAGAACTGCACTTCCACAGGAATATTTTATTGTACCATAAATAAGTATTTGTAGAATACCAGAGGTAATTGATGTTGGCTCTGAGTAACTGTGTTAATAACAGCTCCCTCCAATGTTCTAAATAAAATTTATTTATGGCCACACAGGAACCATATAAAACACAGTATACACACCACTACAGACATCAAAAACTGATTAAATAAATGATGTTTCATTTGCATGTGAAAGCAATAAACATTTTTGCATTTGCTAAATTTATTTGTGTCTTACATCACACTCTGGCTCCTCAGCAGCACATAAGTCTCTGCATTCCCAGGAGAATTCTAGCGTTTCCTGACTGTTCAGCACTCTATATATCCTCAGGATTGTTGTTCTCCCATACCATCCCTCCATTATTTACTAGTATTCCTGTATCTATTCTCACTCCTGTCTCTTTGGAGTAATACAATCTCTGTTATCCACCTTCAAGCCATTCTAAAACCCTAGCTACAACACATGAATATTGACTATCTTTACGTTAGGATCAGTGAAGCCAGTAGCTTAGTCTTGCTTTCCATCAAAGATACATTCACACACAGTTTACAAATAGTTAATAAAGTTGAGAGAGAAGCATTATTTTTTTTTTACAGGTGTCAGTACGATGTGCAACAGCATGTCATTAGCAAGTACTTTCAGATATACGTGTACAAAGTACTGTATGAAAGCACCTTACTAGGCCCAAGCAGTTAACAGTTAACTTCTGAGTTAAAACTTTGTAGTTAAAAAAATTGTAGTAACTTTGTAGTTAAAGCATGTGGTTAAAAATTTATAAACTATCTTTAAGTATAATCCTAATTGTATGAAATATGAATTTACTTTCGATGTTTGATAATCATGGATGTTTATTTTAAGTTAGACCTCCATTCTCCGAGATTTAACACTCAAAAGACAAAATGTACCTACTCCGTCCATGTGTCTTCTCCTACTTCATACAGCGTCTCTGCACTGAAGGCACCCAACCTCATTCATATATGATCACTTCTCCAGATATACACTCTACTTACTTTATCCCATTTACAACTTGGTCTAGATATACTTCATACTCTCATAGGTATATGTTCAGCAAAAATCTACTTCCAGGATACCTTCCCACATTAACTAGAGCCAGAACTAAAGATCAACTAAAATAGTTTTGAATCTTAGAATCTTATAAGCAGAGTATCAAAGGACTTCGGGTACCTTGCAAAAGAAGTAATGCTACTCACTTGTAAGTGATGTTCTAAGGACATGTTTACACAGGGAACTGACTTTAAAGAAAGATGTAAATGTAAAGGGAAATTGCTATCCTGAATAGACTTCTGATGTAAACACTCATATACTGAAATGAAAATGCTTCATACTGAGATGAGCAAGCAGATATTCTGGAATTGTTTGCCTTTTTGGTAAATTCCAAGTGAGCATCTCCAGAAGGTAGTGCAGGTCTTGGGTTTCTTGGCAAGTTGCTCATATTTTTCTGGCTGGCTCATTTTTATTCAGAATCCACTAGATGAAATAAATGCCAGCACTTTGGAGGATCAGGCTACATTAAACATCCCCCCAGCAGCTAATGCCACTGTCTGATAGAGCACAGCTTCTCGTTACGTTTTCTCCAGCAGCACAGCCAGCATAAGAGGTGCTGAGGCTCCCCCTCTGCCTGCTCACTCATTCATCACTCTTTGCCAGTGCTGCTGTTTGTAAAACTATCAAAATCTGTATCAGAAGATTTCTCTTAAAGAGGCCTACAAAAGAGAGGACAGGAACAAGTAAGCATAGACAGCAGAGGGCAGAAACCTCTCAGGCTTCTTGTGAAGCAGCAGCCAGAAAGTAATGTTCTACCATGAGACCTGCCATCTCTGGGGCCCCCTGATTTGGTGCCTGCTCCAAAACTCACCAAAACAAGTTAATTTCTTATCAGACCCTTTAAGAGCACAGTTATCTTTAACTTCATTAATATGCATTTAGAGTCCATATTTGGCTATAATAATCTCTTTTCTGAGGTTCTTCCCTTCCACAAAACAACCATCTTTAAAAAGAACACCATAAGTATCCTGCTTAAATATAAGCATATGCTCTAGCACTGTAGATGTCCTTTCCCAAATCAGAGATGGAGAGATATCTTCACAAACAGAAGCAGCAAGCAGGCACAATTGCTGAACCAGTCATTGAAAGGCCTGGTGAGGAAGACTAGGCTCCTTTGATCTGTCAGTGGGATCCTCTTGCCATAAAATGAAAAGAATGACAGGCCTGTGCCTTAGATAAGTCACTCAGTACCACTGGAAATAAAACAGGCTTTAAAAAACACTTTTCTTTATAAATAAAGTCAGTTCAATCAGAGGCAAATGCAGCTGCAGCAGTGAGGTTGGCTACAGCCAGGCTGTGGCAGAACATGTGTCTCACACAGACAGAAGGTGCAGGAGCAGTGAGCAGGAAAGGAGCAGACACCACGGCCCCACCAGCTCCCGGCGGGCCCCCGCCAGCAAGCACTCCTGCACCCGCGGCTCTGAAGATACGTTCCGAGGACAAGCTACCTTCCAGTAGCACCTCACGGCTTTGTTTGCAAAAGGGTGAAAAGCTGGGGGGGGGGGGGGGGGGGGGGGGGGGGGGGGGGGGGGAAGTTTTGCCTTCTGACTACTAGTTGTGTTTTAAGACTAGAATGATATTCCAGGCCATCTTAGATTGTGCATTATTTGCTTTTCATAAATCTATTCATCCAAGCTGCTTGAATGGGATCTTTTCTCCCCCCAGCTACAAACATGAAATCTCTTTTTTTGCAAAAGTGTCTTTCTACTGTCATGTTTTCTGACGTCTGCTTATTTCAAAGGCTTAAGGAAATTACATTTCTTCATCTAAGTTTCTTAATACTTTCTTCTTTCTCTTTCATCTGCTCCTTCCCTGTACTCCATATACTTTGTTCAGTACAAAGATCACTAACAGGCTAAGGCATGAATTTGATGTGTTTCCTAGATACAATTAAACTAACAGCCTCCAAGAAATTACATCAAATAACATAGGGCCTAAGGGCTTAGCATATTAAAAAAAAAATCAACAACAGATTTTCCATATTTGCAAGTGTATTTTCCTATTATTTTTTAACAAATGTCTGTTGATTGTGTATAATCTATAATTTGTGTTACTGACAGAAAGCCAGAGAAACATGGAAAAACCTGTAATGCTATACAAGAAACCACCAGGGTCAAAATTATGGCTAGGACCTAAGAATGATCCAAGGCAAACTGACTAGCTCTTTGGATAAACAGACCTACTGACCAAATGGGGATGACTCATCCTCATTGTTTCCATCTCTCAAATCCCACTGAAAAATGCTAAAGCAGCACTGAATCTTTTCCCAAGACTGCATTCCTAGAGAAACACTACAAAGCTGCTATTGAGAGAGTTGCAATTGGGGAAGGGGAACTGTCTCTAGATGCAATGTGATAAATGCATGGTAACTGTTTGAAAGATATTCAGATTCACTTCATGCACAAATGCCAGGCTGGCATCAAGCAAAAGCAAATCTATGTTTATCAACGTAATCAAAAGACCATACAGCAATCTCCTCAAAACACACACCAAGGAAATAATCTCTTCTTCCAGTGCAAAAACACCTCAAGAGTTTTAAACAGCAGTACATAAATATTTTTTACTCCAGATTTAAGCATACGGCTCTTACATGACATTGGGAAAAAATGTTCACCTCTTTCTCCATCAGTCCTGCCCACTGCTCTGGGTTGGTAAAACCACTACACCAAAATTGTTTCCTGTGCTGGAGACGCAGAATGGAAATGAAGTTATTCAACAGCAAAGTAATATTGCCTTAAACTTTACATCAACATAGACACTTGTCTCTTCACATTAATTTTTCACAATTCTGACTTAAGTTAACTATATAAATTGTAAATTTGATTGCATCCACAAGTGACTTGTCTCTTCTTATCCATCCAAGGAAGAGCAGAGTCCATAAAATTATACTTCATTAGTGGTACTAGATTAACTCTGATAGAAACAGCATTTAATTTTTTTCTCATTAATCACAGCACAGAATAAAATTCCTGCTAAGAAGACACCATGTACCCTCTATGTTTCTGACCCATGGTTTTGGTAAAATTAAATTTTCACAGCACCCAAGCATCTAACCCTTAATTCACAATTTCCAAGGAACTGGAAAAAAGAGAACTAAGGAAAGCATTTTCTTCTTAAAAACACAGGTTCCGTAATGTAGCGTACGATCTCAGAGCAATGCAATTTGGCAAACACATTTCCAAAAAGTTGACCCCTTAGTTCAGTTCATATATTGGAAGCATGTTTCAAATATATTCTCAGTATCAGCTAAACTACTCTTTTGCAAAACAGCAGGTGAGTATTTTCTACATAGAAATAGGAAAAGCACATTGTAGCTCCTCCTTGAGCCTAGGAAAGGAAAGAGGCATTGAGACAGAGGCTTGTATTCTCTGTTCTCATCTGTTCCCAATTGGTAGCGGTTTCCAAGGGCCCTTAAGCACCAGGTTAGGCAGGTTGAAAGCCCTTGGTGGGCCCACAAGGACCATGTTATGGGGCTGAGCTGTATATAAGGAGCAAATGAGCAGCATGCTCAGAACCTGTTCCCCTTGCAGTTTTTTAACAGCTCTTACCTACAGCAGATAACAAATCTTTCCAAGCTTCTCTTCACGTAATCTATTCTTACTTTCCCAGCACAGAAGTGGACTCCTTGCCCAGTGACAGACTTTTTTTGATTCATTTACACTGGGGTCCTATGAGCAGTTTATGTTGCTCCTCGCTGCGGAGTGAAAAAGAGAAAACAAACAAACAACATAAAAAATGCACTAAAACCAGATTACATTTTAAGGAGTCCCAGTGAGACCCTGACACAAATGTAGGCAGCCAAAGTACATTGGACATGAAACCTAGAGCTCAAGGCATAAACAGAACTAGATAGATCTCTTCATAAGGATATGGCAAAGTATTCCAACCTCCTGTTAAACAGCTGTACATTGGCAATATTTGTAGAATTTTTCAGGAAAATACAAAAATTCAATACTCTTAAAATTGAGGGGGAAAAAAACCCCCAAAAAAACACCAACAACAATAAACTCTTTCAAGGATTGTAAGTTTTGACTAAGCTCTTTTTTCAGACTTGGTATCAGCCACATCATCATCTTTCCTCAAAAGGTAGATATTTGTTTTGAGTGCTGGCAGAAACAGTGATGGCAAAGCGGCAAACAGCAAGATCAGTGGAATACACTACCGAACAATTCGTCAGAATTTGGAAAACCACAAATTTTATTTTCAAAACTGTAAAACCTTAACAGGAAGCATATATATTGTTAAGCTCTAGGTATTCATGACAATGTTTCCTAAAACTTGTTAAAAGACTACAAAACATTCCTGTACATTTTGTAATTCAAAGTCCTATGACTTTACCTTGCAGATTTTTTTTTGTCATTCCACTTTGATTTGCATTATGTTTTGTATTTATGTTTTGGTCCTCTCCAGCACTGACATCAACATTACTTATCACATAACTAATAAGAATATGAAAAGCCTCGCAAAACAAATTATCCTGAGATAAAATTTCTGAAATAGATCTTTTGACGTCTTCCTGCCATGCAGAACTATGAAAATATTTATTTTCATATTAATTTTCAGAAAAGCCTAGAATCATTCTCTATTTCTTTCTCCAGACACAGAGGAATATTTTATTATGACATTTCCAGATCAGCCCTATTTAAGATGTCTATTCCAGATACACTCAGATTAATTTCTCATGGTTTTAAAACAATGAGGTGATCTGTTCTCCAGCAGTTAGATCATTTTATGTGGTGCCTGGTCATCATTTTATTTAACTAATATTAATACTTGATCAAATCACAACCCAGGGCAGAAAAATACTGGTGATACAAATTAGCTGTGAGTGTATTTGTTTTGGATATATCTTGATGTTCCCCTAAAAAGAAAGAGTACATATATAAAAGTGTGCATACGTACATATATACATAGACAGATTTCTACAGAGCCTCAATTTTCAAGTATGAAAAACGACTTTGAATTTAACCAAAAAAAATTGTCAGAGGTTTTAGATCGAGTCAAAACAGAGAGGGTAGCACAGAGTGCTGGCTTGTATCTTTTGCACCAGCACTTTGTTGGTTTGCTATAAAAGGCCCAAATAGCTTTCAGATGCCGTAGTTCCAGCAGTAAGAAATTCTGAGAAAGATGTTCCCAGCTGTGGTTTTCATATTCTTCCTGTAGCATCCAGGATTTTTTGTGCGTTTGGGGCGAGGGGGTGGGGGGCATTATTTGTCTTTCTGGATAAAATTATGTCATTTGGAAGCAGTTACCATTCAATATCCGCATTCAGCTCGCAGTCCCAACTGGATTATCAGGTAGTACTTCACACAGCAACAGAGAGTTAAACCTGATGTTGTGCAAAACCCCCAGAACTTCAGAATTTTCAAACAAATGTGGCCGAGTTTAATTTAAAGCTCTTTCTCCTCCCTCAAATGTATACATTTTAGATGTACTTTAAAGCTAACTCCTTTCTGAGTGAACGCTATTTATGAAATGGATTTTATTAGTGTTGATTTCTCCGTTTGCCTGTAAGCACGATTTTGTATCTACTTGTTTCTTCTTTATTCATTTTTAAATAGTAATCTTCAAAATTATTTAGAGGTCCAGCTACAATGCAAGTTTTCTACATCCCCCTCCCTTTCCAATCACTTCAGGAGATTTTCTTTCCAAACAGAAGATAAATGCAAAAACAATCTCTGCTTCACAAATGCCACTCATGTAGAACTAAACTAAATCACACCACAATTAACAATATGTTAATGAACTAAACCAGAAGTTTAATAGAGATGAAAAAAGCGTTTCTAGCAGTTATAGTGAGTAGATTATTTTAAACAAAAGCTTCCTGCAGCTAAATACATTGCATAAACAATAAATTTCAGTTTGTGATTGCAAAAATGGATTTTTATTTGCAACAATTGGCACATTTAGCAACAGACAGGGACTAGAAACATCCAGCACTTCCCGCTACGGATAACGTGCCAATTCTAGCTTGTGAAAAATTGAGTGTGGCTACCATAAAACATGGGGTTTTGATGATTACCACACCTGGTGTTATTTAATAAGGCACAAAAAGGCAAAATCCTAGCAAAATATTTAGCTGCCTCAGACTGAAGTTAATGAAATAGTGGCTTCAGCAGGGCCACAGTTTGTGTTAAACTGATCTTAATAAAACAAGAAGCGAGTTTGCAAGTTATGAGATAAAAATACACCTGATATAACAAGAAATAGGTGATTTATACCTCTTAAACAGCCTTTTAGCATGAATATCCTTTGTCATATACACATTTTACCTCTCCCTCGCTTGCTGGATTGAAGTCTACAATTAGTTACAAGGAGAAATATTAACCAAAGGAAGGTTAAGTCAGAAATATCCAGAAATATTTTATCAATATGTTTTCATCCCTCCCAAATTCTTTGAATAGGATTTAACTTTAAAACTAAACAAAAAAAATTACTAAGATAAGAAGAAATATTTTCACCTCAGAAAATTACTGCAGTGATTGTTCTTTTGAACTATCCATTACTGTTTCTCACCATTCCTTCACTCTCTGTAAATCTCAAAACTAACCAGCAATGGTATACATAGCACACGAACGCTGGGTGACATCTGACTATGCAGGTTTGTGTGTCTGGAATTCAGAGGAGAAATGAAATTCACCGTTGCTTAAACGGCAGCTTCACCCATTGCTGCAACATGCAGACTCTATACGTGACACATATAGGGAAAGGACTTCGGTAACATGTGTGACCTTCTCGTGGCCAGCAAACACATTCTGCATTTTGTTATCAGACATACGCAGATGAGCTGGTGTGTATCAGTTTCCCTCGTTCCCAAAATGTCATTGCTGTCCGAATAATTTTTCTTGCTAAAGACAAAACAATTTCAGTCATTTTAGAGTTGCCATTAATATAATGTATCTTGTTCAGTAATCAGTGTAATTCTGTTTAGGACTCTTTATAAATGCTTTTCTTAATATAGTCAAGTCATTTGTCTGGCATGGACCTATTCTATTTTTCTATTGTCCATATGCTCATTAAAAACAATGTATAATTGACTGCATAGCCTTATTTGCATGTCTTCCCATCTGTCCATGTCAAGTAAACTTTGTTTTATTATTTACTATCAGAAAATTAACCTTCTGTGCTCTTGAAAAGTGATTCAGTCACCTACATAAGGTAATTTATTGTTCTATAGAATTTGTAAGGCAGATGCCTCTTTGCAAAGGAGAGTCCCATTATTAGAGAATAATAAGGGAGGAGAGCAAGCACACGGGCTGCACTGCTTCCCAGCAGGACCGGCACCGGACTGCATAACGTCTTGTGAAATTTTCAGATCTGGGAACTTTCCTTCTAAATGATAAACAGCAGAGATAATAGGCTTTCCCTGCTCAGCTGTGAAAGACAAATGAACAAATTAAAAAATAAATAAATAAATAAAATGTTACAAGAGAAAAGAACTGGATGTGCTACAACCCTTCAGGTTTGTACTTCTTTATAACTGGATTTGGTTTAGTTATGTTATATAGCTTAACATGTCACTACAGTCTCCACAAGACACTCCATCATAATTTTGTAATTCAAACAAAACAAACAAATTTATACCACACACAGAAACTGCAACTTCACAGTGTTATAAAGTCATTCCTGGAATCATGCCACAGTACATCAGGTTAATAGGTACTGAAACGTGCCTCCTGTCTATACACATATATTTAATAGATAATCTCCTGTGACTACTAACGTTTAACAGATACCAAAATCAGATATAAAAACGAAAAGTGAAATTCACTTCAGATTGTTTTATATTAGGTAGCAAGTAGGACTTGCTTATTTTAGATCATGCACACCAATTGCAGCCATAATCCTGATTCCATCACCTCTCTATATATTCAAGACAACAGTTGCACACACATACAGACACAGAGGGATGTATTTCCCCCAAAGGAAACAGCAAGTTCCATAATTTATCTTTGCATATAAAGGGAGAAAATATCTCTTCAAGAGTAAGGAAAATCTAGAGCAACACACAAGGTGTGTAGATAAGTACAACAAAAGCACTATTTCTTGAGATAGCACAAAATCTTTTTATTTCTTCCTCCAGTCAACACTCCAGTTAAGTATCAGTCTCAGGAAATTTCTGACTGACTGGAAGAAATACAGCATCAGGCTGTTAGCTTTACTGAGAGTTATGCAGTTAACTCCACTGATGAGAAATTCATTTCTTCCCTGCCTGCGCAATGTCTTTGCAACCCTGCCATGTGTCCAACCTTTACTTACATTCGGAGCACTTGTAAAGAGGAAAAGAAGAAAAAAGAGAACAAGTGGAGCCTAATTTTGACTCTTAACTTCCTGTTTGAGCCTTACTTCTTCCCTAATAGGATTGATCTTCCCCAGTCTTCACAACTACCACCTGAAAACACATACTCAAGGGTAGGAACAAGGAAGAAAAACTAACCATGCAGAGTTCACATCACTCTGCCCAGTCTCATCTGGTTCTTGTTAGTGAATGACACAAGAACGATTTAAAAGGGGGGCTTGAGCCTGCCTTATACACACATGAGCAATCCCCACTCGCTCAGTTGGCAAAGAACAGCTTTCATCAGGAAGGTTGATTAGTTGGGTTTCAGCGTTCTTGTACAACTCTGTTCTGCACTCACATAGAACACAAAAAAGAAACTGGAGAAGTGCATGGGAACAGAAATTCATTTCCATGAGGTTTCCGAAAACTAACGTGGTTTAGACCTGTGATCTTCATTACAGTGCAGATGCTGTCACGTGTGGTGATTTAAAAAGCAGCACCATGGTAACAATATAGTGTGAGGTATAATACACTATTTTCTTGTGAGCGAGGTCAGATATGTACCTTCAACTGCTTTTGTAATGAGATTGCATAGCAAGCTAGAACTGCCTAAATATATGGATGTCTATCACAAGTCAATTAATTTTCAAATAATTCCCCAAAACAGCAACTGGTGCATTCACTTTACTCTGAAGCAAACAATAGCTAGGTCTTGTTACTGCCCCTTGTGTGCTGCTACGGAGGAAACCAGAAGTTTCCCCTCCCCATTTGCTTTGCACAGCAGAGATATCTCCAGCCATCTGTGTAACCAGAGTTGGAAAAATTTATTACCTGCTTCAGCTAAGCAAAATATCTACAAAAAAAGTATTTGTACAAACATCCCCCAACAGCAGCAACACACACATTTTCCTGCTATAAATTAAAACCAAGTTTGTTATGACACAGGAGCTGACTGGCATTGCGTTTGACTGATTTTGTAGCCTAGTTTGGACTCCCAAGCAGTATGGCTCTGTTTCCAATCAAGAGCTTTAGACATATCTAAGAAAAGACAAATGTATTCAGGCACTAACAGGAAAAGGAAAAATATATATGAATATATAATATACACACATATAACAGTTTGACCCACTGTTGATAGAAGTCCTTAGGTCTCACAGTGCTGCCTGAGAGCATGCTGCATATTCAGATGCAGGTTTTCCTCATTAACTAAAATTAAAGAGCAATTTGCCCAATCATCTCTCATTTCCAAATATCACAGGACAGCTAGGTGGAAGGGACTACTTTCCCATCGGTTTGCTAGGGCTTGTTCTTGCAGTGCTAGAGTCGGATACAAACTTGGAAGTGGCTTACTTTGAAAACTTGATGAGAGCCAGTTATTTGGCCATACTTTATGAAGTGATATGGTGCTTTTCTACTTCCCCTTCCTGAAGGACCTTGGAAAGAGGAAGAAAGCACTGGTGCCTGGCTCTGCCACTTCATAACCCAGGAGAAGTAGGAGGAGCACTGTATGAGGCATGACACTACTTTGCACAGAAGAGCTCAGGTTACCAGTGTATTTTTCATTGTGCATTTCCTCAATTTTCTAAAAAGTTAGAATTTGAACCTAGCTAAGTATTTCTTGATTTCAGTGTGTATTTACAGTGTGTGGTGTATGAAATACATGTGAAATGAGATAAAGAAATTAATCATAGAATCACAGAATTGTTCTGGTTGGAAGAGACCTCCAAGATCATCGGGTCCAACCATTAACCTATCACTACCAAGTCCCCCACTAAATCATATCCCTTAGGGCCTCATCTAAACGCCTTTTGAATACCCCCAGAGATGGGGACTCCATCACCTCCCTGGGCAGCCTGTTCCAATGCCCGACAACCCTTTCAGTGGAGAAATTTTTACAAATATCCAATCTAAACCTCCCTGGCGCAACTTGAGGCCATTTCCTCTTGTTCTGTTGTCTGTTACTAGGGAGAAGAGACCAACCCCCATCTCTCTACAACCTCCTTTCAGGTAGTTGTAGAGAGCAATAAGGTCTCCCCTCAGCCTCCTTTTCTCCAGACTAAACATCCCCAGTTCCCTCAGCCACTCCTCATAGGACTTGTGTTCCAGACCCTTCACCAGCCTCGTTGCCCGTCTCTGGACACAGTCCAGCACCTCAATGTCTTTCTTGTAGTGAGGGGCCCAAAACTGAACACAGTATTCGAGGTGCGGCCTCACCAGGGCCGAGTACAGTGGGACGATCAAATGTAGACATCTAGACAGGTATACCTTCTACTTTCAAATAAACACACAGTTCAGACTTCTGTGGGAGTCCTGTGTAAGTAATGACTAAATAAAAACTTTGCAATCTACCTTTATGTATCTATACATGTCACAATTTATAAATAAGCCATATAAACATAAAATATCCTCGGAGACACTACAACCATCCAGGAAAAAGTGTAGATAGATTATAGCTTCTCTTACTTTATTTTTTATAACTGCAGTATTTTTGGCATACTGGTCTAACGTTTCAGAAATTCAATTAAAATACATCTTTTGTATTGTTTCCAGATTTGGTAAACCTCCTCCTTTGAAATACTGGCAGCTGCAAGTGGAAATTTTTTAGGAATACTTACACACACCTAAGCACAATTTAAAATAAAGGCATCCTATCAGCAGAGTTACCCAGGCAGTAGTCTTATTCCCAGCAACATTCTGCGGTCCTTTGCTGAGACTATGCAAAACACTTCAAGTTCAAACGTGATTTACATAATCCAGATCATTCCCATCTCAAATGTATTGATGTGTGATTTGATAAACCGCCTTCAGGTTGATGTGTGCTGCTCCCCTGTTGCCCTGTGCCCACCTAGGCAACGTGTGTCTGGAAGCTGACTTCTGGCTGAAAGGTCTCTGGGAGGTCTCCGGGTCTCTTCACACAGGGGGTAGCACCATGGGCCACTGGTGCTCCCATGTGCTATCATAATGCAAGTATTAAATCACAATTGATAATCTAACTCAAACAGCTGCACCCCAGAACAATTAGCAGCTTGTAAACTTGAAGCACTGCTCTAAAGCTAGAGGTTTATGCTAAAGCCAGTGTGAAAGAGTTTGGCGGATTAGATGTGCAGACTATTTAGCAAGCTCTACATTGCCAGAACATACTGAAGCTAAAAATCATGAAGTGATAAATTCGTCAGGATGCTGCTCTAATCAAGGGAGTTTACATAAGCGTGTCCTACCTGTGAACATCACTCACACATGGAATTATTTAATCAAAAGGAAATTTAAGTGCTTGAAAGGAAATAGAGGTTTTATTATCTGGAGGTAATTGTTCAGTTGAAGTGTTCTCCTTCACTGTCTGGGGGAACTACGGTATGATTCATGAACATACTCTGCTGTCGCTTCCACTGCAGACACAAGTTAACTGCTGAAATCTCAGAACAACTGCAACATCTTCTGTCATTGTAAAACATGAATTATCCAAGCAGAATCAACCAAAAACTAAATTAAAATCAGACATCAAAATTTCCATGCCACAGGCTCATTTTCCTCATGTTAAAGGTGATGGAAGTTCATTGAAGTCCAATAGTAAAATGAGGAAAGTTAGGCCCTGCAGGAATGGTGAATGAAAGAGTCAAGAAAAGATGTGGGGTTTATTTAGTGTTGCAACACCAGCAGCACAGAGTGAAGAATCAGCTGAGTGTAAAACAACAACAGTCTGGTTTTAAAAAAAAAAAAAGACATTAGTTTCACTGGAGTTTTTTGTTTGATTTTTTTTAATTGTAAATTCACCTTTGTTGCCTAGCTCACGCTTCAGAGTGGGAAAATCCGTTATGTTCCTGTTGTTCAGGACTGATAAGACGACAATTTATCATCTTTTGCTCAGCACCTCTAATTACAGTGGCTAACAGGAAGAGTAAAGAAATTGCCTCAAATTTTCCACATCCTTGAATAGAAAAATAATGAATAGAATACCAGTCTGCAAAGCCTCAGTTTGTTAAATAATATGGACTTAAAGGCAAATTCAACCAGGTTGTCAATAGCTGGATGGAACTAGATTCACGCTCACATGAAGATAGCTCAGATGTGCAATGTTGTGGCTATTGTTCAATTCTTGCAGGAAGGAAGGGAAGAAAGAAAAACCTCAGGACAAGTGTCCAGCAGCCACCTGATATGCCTGTCAGAGAAACACATCTCAGCCTTGCCTGAAACCATCTCTGAGAGCGTACAAGAGTAACTTGGAATCTAGACATGAGACTCAGGATTGGAATGACTCTTCTCAAACTATTAAGGATGCTTCATTTTATATCACACAGCCATATTTCAGCAGCCTGCACTACATCTGAATGCAAGCCACAATGTTTTTACCTGCTCTAGCTGTGTCTGCAAAACTCCATTTGCTTTGACAGTTGCACAAGTGCAGCCAAATGATCAGCCTAGCACAGTACTATTCCCAGTGATATTTGACTGGTTCTGGCAAACCCTGTCATTCTGATTCCCCAGAGCCTGGAATCCTACTTAAAGAACTCATTTCCAGTGGATGTCTAGGAGCAAATCAGGAAAGAACACTTTTCTTTTTTTCTTACAAATAAAGAATATTTGCAGAAGATTTTCAGGGACTTATTGATTCAAGCAATCTTCCAAAATATCAGAGGCCTTCCCAAACTTTCAGTAAGCTCTGCACTTCTCTGAAATTTGCTGATCCTTGGTCGGGAAGTGCAGCATTCAGGTGGCCGCAGTCCCACTGAGTAGCATTTCATGCCAGGAACAGCTAATCTATTCAGTTTCAGCAGGTACATTCACAAAATACAGTGTTACTCCTGCTGACCAAGGATAACAAAAATATCCTTTATGGTGAAATAATATAAAGCACTGTATATTCATTTCTTTAATATTAGGCTATATTTTATCTTACAAACATTGGAACTGTCATGTACTCCATTTTATTTCTGTATATAATATATGTCTGCTATATTTTTGTCAGCATGATTTTTATCAAAAGTCTTTCATTGTTTGCTGACACACTTGATTTAGGTTTGACTTTGACTCTCAAATGGTCATATAATCATTGGCCTCCTTTCATAATCCATTATGTTAAACCAAAGCTGCAGAAACAGGATTATTTCAGTCTCAGAGTGCTTCAGAGACATTAAATATTTAATAAGTTTTTCCTTTTAGCTGCTGAGTGACTCTTGAATAACCATTTAAAAAAAACACAGCATCTAACAGATGCAATTGCAAAAAATTCATTGACATATGCAAACATTGTTTTATTTCACACTCAGTTGCTATCCTTTTTAGCAGCAATGAAGTGACAAAATGAGGTAAGAAATGAAGCACCTGAACTCTGGTATCATAACGCAGATGTTAGATGCAGTGAACTATGTAGATCAGGTCAAGTGTACCCTGTCTTTGCTGCCCCTAGAGAGTGTGCCCAGCATATCTTCAGCTGTAAGGGCAGAGGTTTTCATATGTAGCAGTATGACCTACATTTAAGGTGCACATACCCTTTACATTTTCAGTAAACTAGTAACCTGTAATTAACATTTCAAATGCAAAAGGTAATGCAGAAGGGTGGTGCTGTTCAACCTACCCTGTCAAACGTAATCATTATTTCCCACACTTTACAACACACCAAGGCACATGCATAAAACATATTTCTTTATCTGTTAACATCCTCAAACTTCTGCCACTTTGCTACATCTAGCATCACATTGACAAATGAACTGCTCTGACAACACAAGGATAAACAAACATATCAGAAAACACTGTATGAACACAAAGGCCTAAACTCTGGCCCTGGTGCAGAAAAAGGGAAACTTACAGGTCTAAAGCATAAAAAAAATTTACAGAGTGCGCAAGGAGAGACAAGGCTGAATTTTTCAGACCACTAGCACCACTCTCCATATTACACCTGCAGCACCGAAAGATCAGACGTTGGACAGACAATTCCCCCTGTCTTGAGGTACTGCCTTTTAGTGTAAAGCTGACAAAGGTGCTTCACCTGCTTCATGGGCCAGATGTTCAACTCCTTTGACTTCTGGCAGACCCAGAAGAGGAGGCAAATCAGAGACACATCAAAACTAGTCCAGAAACAGCCTGTTCTCATCTCCTCCTTGTATCAGGGCACTTAATCTATTCGGGCAGAATTCTGTTTACATTACTGTTAATCGAAAATGGTTACCTGGCGGCCTATGGAAGTGTAAAGAGCTAATGGGACTTCCAGATGAGGTTTGCTATCTCCTTTTCACACATCTCCTTCCCACTCTGACTGTTGTGAGTGTTCACAGCAACTCAAGCATTTCTTCTCCAGACCCTGGGATGTATAGGAAATGCTGGTTGCTTCCACTACATCAGGCCTGACAGCCTGTGCCCAGGCTCCATGACACCCCAGATAGGTAGGTAACAGCTGTGGGAACACAAGCTGAAAATTACTGATTAGCATGCAAGTAAAAAGGAACACAACAGTAAAGTCAGGCACTGAAAATCCTTAGAACCCTTGAAAAGCATTTAATGAGTTGTTATAAGAAGCCAAAGGTGAAGACAAATTGAAAGCAGCCACCAGTGCTAACAACATAATAAGGGGGAAGAAAAAAAATAATAATAAAAAAATCAATATTCATTGTATTGAAGATTTTTTGTAAGAAATTTTACAGTAACACTAGAGCTGAATGCTTGTATATAAAATGTGTCTAAATTGGGCTGTTAAATCATTCAGATGTTCACATTTATATAGCATTCTGTGAAGATCTTAGGAAGGCTGGAGAAATGATGCACTTTAAAAAGACAGCACAACAAAAAAATGATAACCGTGAAGTTTAACAAAGGCTTGGCAGCTAAGCAAAGAGAAAACCAGATGAGTGAAAGCAGGTCTAGTTCAAACATTACCCCGGGGATCTGTGCTATTTTGTTACGTGATTTCTGTGACACATCACAAGTGAACAATGCTCCAAAAGAAAACAGGACACCGGGTCAGATCCTGATTTTAGTGAGGAACACTGACTGCAACCCCAAAAGTAAAACACTGAGGTGAAATACTCTGTGCTTCAAGTCTTTTATCTACCTTAGGTTCCCCCAATACAAATGATACCATAAGGCAACAGTCCTAATAATGCTCAGTTGCTGTGGTGTAGGAGGGCGGGTACTTGCTAAAACCTCTCCACTCCAGGCACAGCTGCACTGCACCATTAGAGAGCCTGGTCCACCACTTCAGAACCACTTCATAAACGCAGAACTGTATGGAGGGGTTTCTAGCAGAGGTCCTGTCTGCTGGGAGGAAAAGTTACTCGTGTCACAGATTGAAAAAACAAACATTGCCACCAGCCTGGGAAGACTGTCTCAAGTGTCAGACTCTGTTTTAAGCACTTCAATAAAGGATGAATAACACACTTCCTTAGCACAAAGATATTTCAGAAAATTGTACATGATAGCTGAGCAAAAATCGATACTCCATTATTGCAGTAACTGCAGAGTGTGTACAGTTTCTAGGTAAGTATTTATTAAATAGAATATTTGGTGGAATTTTGTTTATATGCTTATCAGGATTATACAAATGTAAATAGGAACAGAATTAAACAATCATCATCCCCTTGAGAAGGGTAGCACTGAATTCTTGCAATATAAAAATAGCTGGAATCAAACCTAAAGAGTTAAAGTAGTAGTGAAGCTAAAGATTAAAATTCTAAAGAAAACTTAAAGTAACCTTGTCAGTAGCAAGAACATGCATAATGAGTCACTGGCTGAAGAAAGCATCTGTCCCCTCATCTGTCTGAACTCATTATACATATACATAAATATGTATATCCTGTTACAACATAAGTATCAACTCAAAAGTCACCAAAAGAGGCTAAAGAACAGAGCTTGTTTATTTGAAATCCAAATTTGAAACATCTTAAATAAAATGCTATATTATTCATCATCAATTTATCCTTTTTTAAATTGAAAAAAGTTCAAATGAATAGCAAAGATCATCTTCCTTTAGCTAACAGAGAAAGAGACAGATGTTTACAATTTTCTGTCCTTCAAACTCAAAATAGGTTCTTGAACTCAAATCAGGCCTTCTATATAATCATCCTAACACAGATTGAGGCTGGAGTTTTTTCTTTGCAACCCACTTAGACATTAAGATCTGCTGAATTAACTTTATGTCTGAAAAATGAGACATACCTGCCCCAGTTCAGAAATGTATCATAGCAGGATCTTGAAGTTACCTTCAAGATACCTGCAGAAACCATGTTGTGAGCTTGTGTTACACTGGTCATTAAGCCAAGAGTTTTTGAAAGATATTCTCCGCTGACTTTTTTAAAAAAAAAAAAAAAAGAAAAAGAAAACGAGAAGATGGAGCTATGGAGCTGCAGTGCAGTTTTGTGTTTGACTAAGGAGATAACCATGTTAGGAAGCTGCTTGCCAGACTCCACCAAAGACCTCGCTCATCTGGTTTTCTGTCCAGTCAGCATGGTTTCAAGTGTCACAAGTGCCAGGAAGCATGTTAGCTCAACCTAATTTGTAAGAAGTACAAAGTACGATAAAGCTTCTAAAACAAAAAAAGGCCATTTTGTATAACACCTGAAGAGCCCTAAATGCTTGTAAAGAAACAGTCACAAATCTTGCCAAGAATGAACTAGAGTCATAACATACAACTGGATGAACTGTAAATTTCTGAAGAGAAAAAATAATGTCGATTTCTTGTTATGAACAATACTGTTACCTGGTTTGCAAGTGGATGTACCCTAACTAAACAGAACTGAATGTTAAAGAAGCCAAAAATCTGAAAACTAACAAACAGAACAAACAAGCAAGTAACAAACAAGTGACTAAGAGTGGCTGCAGAATTGGTCACAGCACAATTTCTCCATACTTTCAGCTCCTTTTCTAGTCAGCTGCCAGCTCTCTCCTTTTGCAGTAACTGACCACCATAAAGAATAGATTGCCTTATTTTAGTTTAAGAGGTATTAAAAGGGTGAGAAGGATAAGGCACATAGAGAGCAATAACATTTTTTTTTCTACACTTTCTACACTTTTTTTTCCTACACAATCTGGCCTTGGTGCCAGATTTTCTGGACCCCCCCAAACAAGGCTGAACGTCAGCATTTCGCACAAAAGAGAGGTGGTATAGGTTGCTAAGCTGCACCTGGGCAGGAGACACCAATTTAACAGTTTTCAGTTATGAAGCAATTTGCTGCATCATCCAAATCACTAGATGTATGCAAGAGTAAAAAAAAAGTTGTATCAAAATCAAACATTGACTAGCTATCACATGCAAATACAAAATTAGAAGTTGATCATGCAGATTGCAAGGACAGTCTATGACCCAGGAAACCAGGCCAGCATAAGGTTGAAACATAGGGAAAAGTTTATTGCACTTTTATAGTCTACTCACATGCATAAAATAATTTTTTACTGAAACCAGGTCAGAAAGCTCAGAATCTTGCAGGATCAAGTGCAGAAAACACAAAATGAGGACTAAAAAGAGAACTGGCAACGAAACAGGGTTCTGCTTTTGTATAGTGTTCATAACATTTTTTTTCCATTATATCCAGTCTCTAAACTGCTTAATTAAATCTGTAGGCAATTTATACTTTTTTTTCTTGAGGTACAAAGAGAGAATTCCATAACGTTGCCCAGGCATATAGGGATGGTGTTAGGAAAGCAGAAGCTCAGCTGGAGTTGAGACTTAGTCACGAAGAGCAAAAAGAAGAGCTTCTATAGCTGCATTAGTAGTAAAAGGCCGACCTCAGAGCTCACCCTGCTTTGAGCTGGAGGCTGGCCTGAGGTTCAACCTGAATTATCCCATAACGTTAATACTACTTTTAATACTGAATATTATATTAAGTTAGTGTTTAGTACATTAATATCTTAGTTATATTAACTTGTATTAGCTTGAATTACTCAGGAAAAAAGCACAAGGTATAGTAATAAAGTGAAAAAGATGTGCATGATACAGAAATAACTTGTGTGGGAATACATAAAACAAGTCCAAAATTTGCTTTTCCATAAATACTCTCTAGTATTTGTTTAAACTTCATAGCTACAAACTTTGCAGTCATTTGTATTCCATGAATACCCTAATGATTGAATTCATCCAATATTCATTTGCCATTTTTGCATGTATTCACACAGTGGTAGTTACAAACACAAATCCATTGAGGTCTTTTAGAGTCCCATAAATTGGTGCAAATCTACACCATGTTCCTGAAGGTTTAAGGTGTCTGCTCACTGTCCCAGAAGATACATCAAAAAGGCATTTTGATATATAGGGTAAAACTTTTGGCCTACTGTATTCTGTGGTGAAAATCCCATTAACATCAATGCACCTACATATTATTCCAAGTCAATGGCCAGACAGACACAGACCATGGAAAACACCATTTTCCTGCAAAGTAGATAACTTCCACCAAAATATAAATGGGGGGGGGGGGGGGATCTAACTGTTAACCCTCTGCTTGCCCCCTCTTCCCCTAAACCCATTGTATATTTTTTCCCTTGTAATTTAACTTTTAATCTCTCTCCCACCATATCAATTTTCTAGAGTAGGAATTAATTATGTAGCAGTAATTAATTTCTATTTTCTTCAATTTAAAATGTTTTAAAATCATGTAGAAACTTCTATTTTACAGTTAGATTGAATGTCTTCATGACTTTCTGCTGAAAAAAATATCATTTTTGCACAAAAAAATATTCAAAACATTCATGACAACCAGCAAAGAACTTTCAAAAATATAAACATCCTCACTAGCTGCAGAGTTAGGAAAGCCAACATCTATGGGTAGAAACAGCAAAAAAAGTAAACATTAACACGTTATCAGAGACAGTCAACTACTAGAAATGAAAAATCCCGATCATTATTTCCTAGTGTCTGAAAGCCACATTAACACGTATTACACTGCCAGACAATAGTTCCATTTTGTTCTTTCTGGAGCATCCCACTAGAATTTTTCTTAAACTCAAAGAATCCTTCTGTTTAAATTGAGCTTAATTTAAAATTCATTCTTAGTTTACTTATAAAATGTATACACTTATTTCTACGAAAGAAAGAGACAATATTTCACCAATCCTAATCACAGGAGGCTTGGCTTCTTAGGTAAAAAGTTTTAGAAAACCCAAAGCCCATAATCAGTGCTCAATGCTCTCACAGGGTCAGGTCCCAGAAGATAGTTAGGTGACAAAGCTTTTTGCCAGAGTTTGGTAAATTAGGTGACACTCCAAATGAGTGTCTTTTTTCAAAATGCTTAAATATGTAGTGAGCTTTTTTTATTTATTAAAAAAAACGAAGCATTTGAGTCTAATTTCTCTCAAATGCACTAGAGACATTTCAAATGTGGGATTCTTCAGTTAATCAGTACCAGAGTACTCTAACTTACTTCATGCAAACAACTTATTATAGTAAGTTCATACACAGTTGGCTTTCTTTTCTTTCCACAGAAAACTTGGGGAGACAGCTATGGATCTCTCAAACTCATGATTAGCTGCACACAAGACAGATGCACAGGCAGTTGCATACCAACTACAGCAGAATAATTCTGCATGCAAATTCTAAAAAATTTTCAATTAGTACCATGAAGCCCAAACTTTGTTTTCTTAAGACTCTTATTTTTGAGCAGAAAGCAGAACTTTTTCCTCAAAAGTTTTAATTCTGATCCCACTGAAGTCACTAGCTGGTTTTCTACTGAAAATGGTGCACTGTGTCAGGCAGAATACAAACTTAGTGTTCACAGGAGGGAGAATTGTGAACTCACCATCCTTGGCTGGCCCGAGACAGAGCAGTCTTTTCATTTGAACTGCAGGTTACAGCTCAAAAATGTAAAAGGAGTTTAAAAAAAAAATAAATGCATTGATAACACACACACACTCCTACTGTGCAGTACATGGAACTGGAAGCCGCAACTTAAGCACTAACCGACAATCACTAATTTTCAGTATCTGTCTTTCCCCTGACAGTACCTTTGTTTTGCTTCCAGTACATTCTGAAGCTGTCAAATGGGAAATGAAAAAGCCTATGGACTACTCTTCACAAATATATCAATTGCCTTCAGTCTGGATAGATCCATTCCTCTAAATGCTATTAAATATATTCCAGACCTCAGACTCTGCTTTGTTTGCCAGTGTCTACTTAACTGCCAAAAGTGTCCAGCGATGCATTCGCTTTTGGCTTTAAACAATGAATGCCACAGCATTATCAATTTCCATTGTCCAAGGGGGAAAAAGAGTCTCAAGCTTCCTGACAGCACAGATACCCCTGCAATCTAGTTGCATCTATTGCTTAGTGCTGGCAGCCCAATCGGGCTACACAAATTCCATCCCCCAGCCCAAAGAAAAAAAGTCAGTAACATCTGGGTTGTTCTGCATAAGACTTTTACCTTGAATTTCACATCAAATTTTCAGTGTTACTACCTTCCTTGCTGCCTTGGACTGTTGACTCTACAATAAATAGAGATTCACTTCAGAATGAAAACCTAACTTCTAGTTTGCTGTCAAATTGGGATTTGTGAAAGGCTGGCCAAATCCTTACAGAAATAATTGTCCTTGGCAATTTTTGAGCTGACGTGATACTGGCATCCTGGAAGCTGCATACTACAAAAAAAAAAAACAGCCAAACATTAAAAGACCATCTTTGCTTTACTAAAATCTGTAATGATTATTTCATTGGTAGCAGTAAAGACTTATCAGTGCTATTGACATTTGCAAGAGACCTTGGTGTAAACTCCTTGTGAGCTTAAACATGCTTGGCAAAGGCATGGCTACTGGAAGCTATCAAAAAGGTGGAGACAAAACAGATATAACGTCTAATACACCAGATCCACTCAAGGAATGAAGTCCAAAGACAAAGAAGATTAAGGAAAAAAAAAAAAAAAAATCATCTCTTGCATCTGTATTTGGGGACAGACCAATTGCTGAACTTTTTTCTTCCTATCTTGCTCAGGGCAAGAGACAAAAAAAAAGTAGAGATATTATAGATCTTCCTTTATTCAAACTCAATTATTTGAGTCCAAATACGACTTACACTTGAGGTAAGCATTACCTCACAACGTAAAAAGTACTAGCAGTTTCACTAGCATTAACAAAAAAGAGAAAGAACATGACCCTAAGTAATTTAGGTCTCTTGTCAGAATTCAGTATTCCCATGCATCTCTAAGCATCTGAGTGTAGTCTTCTTTATGTATCTTTCTTTAAAAAAAATTGCATGTATTGTACAGAAAAATAAGAATAATTGTTTGTAAAAGTCCCTCACTACAGATTTGTCCCTGTTTGCAAAAGTTGATGATGAATGACTGACACAAACATTGATCTAAGTTGAATCAGAAATTGCCTGAACCGAGAGCAATATGAAATAATCTTACCAGATGGGAACTCTAATCACTGTGTTTCTGACACTAATACAATAAACACAGTGTGCAAGCAGATAGACACCTTATTTAAACACACATTAACCCATTTTTAGGGGAAAATGTGTGTTTTCTGACAGCTGTATTCAGCTCTCTGCAAGTGAATGATAAATTGCTTGTGCCAGCTATTAAACACATTGAATTGGGAAACTAAACTAAATAGATGCAGTCTGCCTGTCCTACCTTCTCAGACAGTTTTATGCAGTTTAAAGGGAAAGTACTGGAAGGAACAAAGCAATATGTACACAGTCGTCTTATCACTAGAACTTCTTGTTTTCTGCAGCCTCCTCTGTGCTAACAACAGCCTCTTCAGCAGCAAAATACTCAGGAGAAAAAAAAGGGGAGGTTAAAATCCATATACTATTTCTTTAAAATTTCAGCAAGATGTAGAAAGGCTCTGAAGTGAGGCAGACATACACAAACCAGATAAGCTTTAAAATCTCTTGATCCAGTTAAGAGAAAACTGTAACCACATGATAATATCCAGGCCAAAGTTGGAACAGCTAGAAGTAATAAAATTTCAGCACTCAGAGTACTTGGAAATATTTAATTGCCATTCACAAGAGCTGAGATTTCAGCTTCTTACTATGGCTTACTGCAGTTCTTCAGACTATTATTTCTACATCACTTAGACATGGTAACTCGTCAGTGACTGCACAGTAAGACAGCAAACACTTCATAGCAAGACTGTGTTAAATCCATTGAAACTCTGGTGTACAACAGTTCATAAATCATCATTAATATTTACCCTTGCAGAAAAGTTACGGAAACTTCTGTGATTAACCCCTGATATTAAGCCAATTCAATAACATTTCTCTAAGTGGGATATTTTTTTTTTTTCCTTAAAAGCATAATTTCAGGCTTTTTATTTGAAGTACTTTATTTAAATACATATACTCATTCTTCAAGTTGATGCAGTAATTCTGGGCTCTGAATTTAAAGTATTCTTTCCTACCAGAAGTCTACCAAATGAAAGCAGAACTGTATAAATATTCAATTCCTATGCTACGTTATCCTTCAGCCTAAGCTCAAGGCTTCCTGACACTTTGACCAAAGTTTTCATTAAGAAGCAACTAAAAGTTGGAGTGATTGGAGAGTAGGGCAGAGATACAGACAGAAAAAAGTGAAAAGAAAAATTCCTTTCCTAAGCAATCATCCTTTAAAGACAATGTAGGAACATCCTATTTATGTGAAGTAATAAGGAGAACAACTTCTACTGGGGATTTTTTTCAAAATAAGAGCAATACAAAAAAGACGCAGACATTGTATATGATGTTGATGACACCATGATAAAATTTCTATGGCTTCAGGGTGTACCTATTGTTAACAGGGATCCAGTGTCACTGAGACCTTTAAGTTATGTTTTCCTCATTTATAAAGAATATATCATGTTGTTGAAAAGAGTATTAGAGTTATATGTAGCTAATCAGCGATTCACGTAGCCTCTTTTGCACAGGATTAGTAGCAAAGGGTCTCTGTAACATGCTGCATTGGTCTCTCTTCTTTGTGGTAATATCAAGAGGAACCCATACAGACTATCAAAAACTAGTGTAACCTGTGACCAGAAACAAAAATTGAGAGAACGTGTATACAGTAAATATGAATTTACACTCAAATTTCAAGCTTATTCTCTTTAGAGTAGTCAGATTTTTTGGACTCCTGAGCCACACAAAAGAAATCTGCACTAAACACGTATCAAACTAACTTATTTTTTCCCCTCTAGCATCCCTTTCTCTGCAATTGGGAACGAAAGTTATTTTCAATGACAGAATGGCTCAGGCACTCCAAAAAATCAGCCGGTGCACTTAGGAAGTTTGTATGCAACATGTGAAGGATTCCAGGCACCTGGGCCCTTATGCTCTACATCCCAACACTGGGACTTTAAACCATAGTGCAGCAGTATACATTATGCATTTCCTAACGAACATTAGGACAGGGGAAAGCCATAATTTCATCCAGCTTATGTTCTTCAGAACAGTAATGTTTTCTTTTCAATCCCCTTGGAGCACAAATGCTAGTGACCCCAAAGGGTGGGAAAAATTAAAAAAGCTTAAGAGCAGGACCAGAGAAGAAAGATCAGAATAAACACTTAACAAGACAAGGATTGAATGTCTGAAGAGCAGTGCAGCAGGGATAGCCATGGCAGCAGATTAAAACAACAGAGACACAAGCCTCGATTTAATCATAGGCTTTCAGGTTCATATGCTATGCCTGTCTCTATCCAACCAGTAGAATTTCAGTCATTAGTTTTCTGGTTTCCCCCCGTTTTTTTGATCTCATCATGGTTCCAGCTTGTCAAGTATTAGGAATATAAACCTTAATTATTTATGAACAGGAATAAATTTAGTTTCATACTACAGAATTTCAAACTTATTTGATTCTAATCACAGCAAAATAAAACAATAGGTATTAGTCTGGACAAGAACTCTGAAGCTTGATCCTAGAGTGACAATTCTGGAGATTATTCTAATGATTTATTTAAAATCTTTAACTGATGATCTTTAAGGTTCCTTCCACAGGTACTGCTCTTAATTTCACAGTCTTACCTCCAGGATCCTGCTTGGTTTTGTTCTGAGCTTTGTGGGCAGCGTAGATTTGAGAACCTTTCCAGCAGCAGGTGTTTGCCACTTGAAGAATACACCAAGCAGCTGCTGGTTCCTGTTCCTCAAAGGCTCTACAGTTTCCCAGGATAGCCCAGAAAAACAGTCACTAGAGGGAAGAGGAACAGAAACCTTTGATTAAGTAAAGCAGTTGGAAAAAGACAATTCTTAACACAAATGAACAAAACTTTACAAGGAATATCAGCAAGCAAAAACTTAGATCAAATTAGCCCAGGTATACTTATTCTTGGCAATATTTTTCTGCTAAGCTTCTATTTATCTTCCTCTCCTGCTAGTCCTTCACATTTCTGTTTCAAATTATCATCAAGAGCTCTCTTTGTTTGCATATACAAAATACCTTAAAAACTAGAAATAAAATTCTGCAGTACACCCTCCTTCCCCAAACCATTGCTATCCCAAATCTACAGCTAATATGATGGTCTTAACCAAGAGGCTGCTACATCACATCTACCTTCAAAAGTGACGAGTATGCAGTGCTTCAACAGAAAATGCTCTCATCTTGAGATAGAAAGTCTACTTAAGAGGAAGGTAAGCAGTATAGTTAGTCAGCCATTAATCTAGGCTGAGAATATAGACTGTCAGGAAATTTACCGTTCTCCTACCACATATTCCAGTTACAGCTACATTTTATAAATGTAACTTTTAGCATGTTCCTCTACTCCAGGCTGTGCAAGACTAGTGGGGACAACTGTAACCAGAATAGAAGCACTGGTGTGCTTCACATCTCGACATAAAATGCTGGATTTTTGACCCCATAAAATCCTAAAACAAAAGGTGAGATTAGTTTGACTAATGCACTCTGATACTGAGTCTGCCTTGAGTGAATTACATGCAGCATCCATGAAAGCTGAGTGTGAGGAGAAAGTAACGAATTTAAGAAGATGCACGCACAATGAAGGTTTATGTTTTATAGAGCTTTGTGGCCACTATGGGAGGCATTCAGGCAGGAGGGGATACGCTAGTAACTAAACAATAGAGACACAACTTGATGAGTCTTGCAGAACAGAAGCGAGGGATATATATTTTCATTTTATGAAAAAAAAGAGTTAAGACAAGCAGTGGATAAAGACAGAAGATGATCTGTTTTCAAAGAAAGGGAGGGAGAAAGATCTCAAATAGCTATCAACCCATGCATAAGGAGAGAAGAGCTGGATTTCTGGTTATCTCTCATTCCCAAAACTGGCCTTAACAGTCATTTCAAAGTGCACTGAAAGAATGAAGTTCTCCTTAGCTGCCTCACTGTCTTCACAGCTGCAACATATCTTAATAAAGAAAGAGATTTATTGTCATGTGCTCTAAACCCATGGTTTAGTTTTCTCTGTTTCCATTTCCATAGCAGAAGTTCAGACTTCTGTTTCACTGCAATAAGCTTGCATGCTATTTTTCATCTTCAGTTTGTTTAGTATCAAAGGCAAATCTGGAGGAAGATGACAAACCAAGGCTGCATTTGTTTGTGTAACAGCAGGCATGCCAGCTAGGGTTACTGCATAATCTTGGAGTATGCAACCTACCATGGAAACTCAGGGTTTGGGGACTATGTCCTGCCAAGTTTCCACGGTCACTTTTAAGGCTGACGTGGCCAGACACTGAGCTTCATGTCAATGAACTTCCAGAAAGAAGTCACAACTTCAAGAAGCCCTCAACCCCCAGTCCCAGCCCAATTCAGAAGTGTCAGTCTGGGTGGAGTAGACAACTGCTTTCTCCAAGCTAACTCCAGGAGTTCACATCTTTGCCACAGCTGTTATGTTGATTGGGAGGCAAATTGCAACCTGCCCAAGCTGCCTTTTTGCTACTCATTGGCAAGTCTCTGGAGAAATGGGAGTAATCCTAAAAGAATTAGAAACAAGCTGCTACACGCATGACAATGTATTAATCAAGAGTAAAGGGAATGAATTACTTCACTTTGCTCATTTGTAAGTTACCAAAACCAGTTCTTATGGTCAAATCCTGCAATTTTTACTCTAATTAATTAATGATAAAATTACTTTATGGCTCCTTATATGCACAGATCTGCACTTGATACTAGGGGAAATTTTTGCCCAAATGATCTGTATACAAGACTATTGAAGCTTTCTTTTTGTACTCCCTTCTCACTACCCCATCCACCAGTTATTATTACTCTAGCGAAAAAAAAGAGGCTAAATTTTCCATGCTGTGCTACAGCTCTGTGAACCAGACCATGGAGCACACAGCCAAGCAAAATATAGGAAGATAGACTAAAAGTATTCACAGAGCAGCAAGTTATTCTGCTAGTGAATTTCCACAGATCATTCAATGTCAGCAGTGCAATAATGATGACTGTGACTGCCGTCACAACACACACCTGGCCACTCAGCACATAATTCCTATTTTTAATGGACTTGACTTCAGCAGCTATAACCAAAGATTAAAAGTCCAGCCCTACGTATTTAGGACACAGCAATACCGACAGAAGAGACTGCTCTCCGCACTTAAATGAACAAAAGCAAGCAGCCTGTTCAGCTGTTCCTAATGCTCAAACAGGGAAGTGTATTTGTCCAGACCTTAGGCTCCTTTTATTTCCAGTGAGGAAAGATGACTGAAAGGGACACAAATTATGTTTGAAGGTAGGCTTGCAGGGGAGGGACAGAGAACACTAGCCACACAAAAAACAGGAGAACATATTCTGATATAATGTAGGATATTCCATCTAAATAGCTCTAGAAATCCTCAATTCCAGTTCTCTTAATATTGATCAAGGTTTCCTAAGGTAAAGAAACATTTGTGCTTAAGAGACCTGCTGTGGGTACAAGACTGCTCTTTCTGATACCCGTTCAGAAAACAGTAGTTCCTCAAGAGACCTGGCTGAGGGATTCTCATATAAATACAGGAGTTTGTGTCCCTAAGAGGTTGCACCATTTGATGGCTGCCTAGCAGTCTGCGTGAAATGACCACAGGGTGACAAAACCCTTTCTGGAAGAAAAACCTCTATGTCGAATTAACAATCCCAGTCATCCCCTCTCAGTCTCCCTTGAGTTTCATCATTACCACGGTTATAATTAACCCAAGACTCTGATTAGAACATTGTTATGCCCTGCTACACAGTTGACTATTGTAGTACAGATGGGATCCTATTACTTCCCATGTATACTAAAATGCTTAAATAAACTGTAACCAGCTCAGGTGACAGCTGTGTTTGACTGGGTTAAAATTACAATGTCAGCTTAGATAACAGACAATACATTGATGAAGACAGGCCTAAATTCTGGGGTTTATGGGTATGGGTCATTTAGAAAAGGTCTTCAAAGTCAAGGCCAATATATGTGGGGAAAAAAAAAAAAAATATATATATAAATAAGTGGCAAACACACAGATAGATGTACTTATTCCATGCCTCAAAGAATGCTTGTGCACTCTTACCCCTGCCCAGTGGCACATAAAGTTTTTATGGAGAATAAGGATGGGTAATTTTTTTATAATTACATCAAAATTTAAATTATTTCAGTTAATTACTATCATTTTAATGATTTTATATTAAGAAGTGAGTACATAACATTAGATTCTAATGAAAACATTGGTATAATTTAAATTTTCTGTTGACTATATACCCAGTGTTACAGTTCCATGAAGATCCTGCAAATAGCAGTTCATGCAGTGCAGCTCTGTACAGGCAGTAACTCTGTGAGATAGGGTAATCTTAATCCAGATACACAGGGAAAATTATTTAATACAATACTATTTTTTATTTGTCTACACAACTAAAAGAATGACTATTTTAGGTTCTGGATACTTAGTTATCACTGAAAACAAAGCATGACTATAAAACACCAAGACAGCATTTTCTAGACACTAGAGAAAAAGAAGTGTAATTCCCTCCCTCCCCCCTTTTTCTGCACAAATGATATCAGATCCTGAAAAAAGCTCTACACTCTTCTAAAGTGGTCAAAAGAGGTAAGCAGCCCCATATGTTTTATCTATATGTCTAAGCTTTTGGTTGCTCTCATATCACAGAATAGAGTGCTACTTATGTTTCCTAAAATGGAAGGAGCAGCACAGCAGTATTTACAAGGTCCTACTTCAATCCAAGGAGGTTAACAGCCATATGTTTTCTATATACTGAATGGATAGAGACACAGGATCCTCTTGAGCACAGTTAAGATTCAGATTATGGTTTCTTGAAAGAGTGTCTGCCATCATCATCATCAACAGAAGAGAATATAGGGAAACTAGATTTCCTGGGCTAAAGTTAACCTACATAAAATTATTCTTCTCCTTCACTGCACCACCCACTTTGAACTTACGTTATATATGTGTTTGTTTCCAGCCCACAGAAAAAAAAGTTTTTCTTGACAACACCCATCTCATGGGCGTGGGGGGCATTGGGTATGCTCACGTCAGCTTTTTTGAATACATTACTTCAGAAAAGTGTAAATACAACATGGTTATTCAGGCTACACAGCTGCAGGGAGGTATTAGCATATAGTCAGTCATGGGGTGTGAGGGGAGCTTGCAGATACCTACCCCACCAGGAAATTCTTCCAAGTTAGTGTGAAGAAACAGCATCACAATAAAAGTGAAATAATTCTCTTTCTGGCCATGCTTATTTCCCTCTTTTTGCAACCTCTGAGCAAATACTGAAGTATTTTCCAGACCAACTTCATTTTTTTCCAGGTCAGAAAAAGAGGACAAGCAAAAGTAAGAAGAAACAAAAGTTCTGAAAGTTAAAATACCTTCACTCTTTAAACCTCAAAGAAAATTGTACAAAATTATGCCTATTAATTCAGGGAGCAGCAAGTATACAACTTTTGCTAACCTAAAATACCAGCAGGCATTTATTTACACTTGAGAACTTCTATACTCTTTTGGAATAAAAGCATTTCTGTGCTGGTTCAAGCTGACACGTTAATTTTCCCTCAAATTATCTTGTACATTTCAGTGAATGGATAAATACACTGTGCTGTAAGCTAATAGCCGTGCCAGGCATCTCCAGAAATACAAGGCTATTCACAGAGGTTACAAAGCAGTATTTCATGTCACATGCAGTGGTGTGTGCTACCAATATACTCTTTTACAGGTTCTATAATTATTTTTCTAGAGTAAAAGCTGCATACAACCCAATCTCAAATCTAGAGGTAAATAGATAAATAATTGCTTATATAATATTCCTAATTTTTTGCCACACTAGAATCACTTGAGTGGCTCCGCTATCACTCCCTAGTATGGTTATGAAAATCACAGTATGCTCTTACCATGGAGATCTTTTTCCTCTTTTACTGGATATTTATAGATCACACACACTTTTCTATTTCCACCTCATCATGCTATTTGTCAGACTATGTAAACGACACACAGTTAAAAAAATGTTTTAACATGCAATAGGGGTTTTTTTTGTACAAACTCTGCACCGGACTGCTTGTTTTTCTTCTGGTCCCTTTAATAAGTTTGGATTTCTATATAAAAAGACATTCTGATATAAATTTATTTTACACTAGCTTATTTCTATTGACTGTAGTAGAGAGCAGAGTTATTTCCTATTTCCACCACAATGAGGAGAAAAAAAAAAAAAAAAGAGATGAAGCTCTGTGATCTTTCTAGATAATGTTTCTTTGTGGTGCTTCATTGTAATTCTAGTTAAAATTAAATTGCTATCGTGTACTTCATACGTCAAGTCTACCTCGGCTGTAGTTACAATATGCTATTTGAGGAACATACCAAACCCAGGGTACCATTTAAATAAATATGTTCTGCAGGTACAGATCTACCACAGCAAAGCAACTCAGGTTTTTACAGTTATGTGAAGGCATTTGCCACTATGTAGAATACATTATTAGCTAGAACAAAGTAATCATGTTTAAATAAGAGAACATTGCACAAGGAGCTGTATTTTTCATGCATTGTTTCAAAATTTCCCAGTTTCTTCAAGTACTGGCTCCTTTGTCACTTTCTTTTATCACATGAACAAAAAATATTGCACAGATTTTTAAAAAAAAAATCTAGCTTTTATAGGACATTTGAAGCCAAGAAGTTGCTGAAATAATTCCCAAAGTAAAAACTTTTCTAGATTCTCAGCAACATTGCCAAGTTTCATTTATTGTAAGATAAATTACACACACTCCTGAAAATGTTTGCTTCATATCGTGACTGAAGGGCGACTAGGCTTTCCATAACCAACTGGTGTCTAAATTACTTTGATGTTCTTTTTTCTGTTTCACAAAAATATTATTCTGAATTCAACAACTTAAATTTAGATTATATTGCTGAAGAGGAGGGCAGCAGTAGAAACTAACACACTCATAATGCAGTATGGCTCATGCCATCAACCGGTAAGGCAAAGAATTTGACATTGGTGGTGTTGGAAATCTGACTTCCACATAATTGTCAGAGAATTTCTAATGGAAGTTGAACTGAAACAACTTCTTTTGCTCTTCACATGACTCCACAAAGCATTGTATCTCAGTTCTAGCCTTTTTTCAATAATTTTTACTCGGGAAAGACCCTTCTATAAAACTGATTTCTGATGCAAAATATAGAATTTTGTGGCATAATATGGAGCCTACAAAGAAACTGAATGCACTGGCTCAGGAGGGTCAGTTTGTATCACAGAGCCAGAATGAAGGAGTTTGCATATTTTACCTAGTATTGTGAACTTGAAGTAATATGAACGATCCTAAGAAAATAAAATTTTAGCCAAAGAATTTCTTCTTGGGGGTGTGAAGTAGCTGCTACATTAAATAACTACTGCAGTTTCAGAGTTCACTACCATCCTTGGTTTTCATTTAACGTGGTAGCCCTTCCCTTTGCACCATCTGCATGTACTCATCCAGTATCTCACTCTTGGCTCCCCAGGAATCTCAAGAGTTTGAAGTATAGCAGGCACAGAATCACAGCTCTCAGTAATTTGGAGCTGGGCCTTCAGCTGGTGCAAACTGACATTCTCCACCTATTTCAGCAAACCTATTACAATTTGTAAGAGCTGAGAATGATATTTACAGTGTATTATTGCCAAAATTTAAAGCTTAAGACAACAAAGCTACAAAAGGTCTATATTCAGCAAACACACACATCTGCTATCTGTAGTAAACAACAGCAATAACAGCTAATGCTAATTTGTCAGAAACAAACAGCAGGATAACAAGACTTGTGGAAAAGCAATGAACATACATATTCAGTATAGTAAGAGTTTTGAGACTATCTTCCATGACAGTCTCATAAGTAACTAGGAATACATGATGTAGATAAATTCTAAAGACAGATAAATATATGTTGGAAAAACCTATTTAAAGTGTGAGTTATACCAAGTAGGTTCAATACATGTCTGCTCAGAGACATTCAATAGCCTCCTTAGTGACCTAGGTGAAAGTTACAGAAAGCTGCTGCATCTGTGTTGGTCCATGGATACAAGCAAAGGAAGATTTCCAAGGAGAAACAGTATATTTTAGTAGGCCAACTGCTAAAATATGGGAAAACTGGACAACCATTGGAGCACCTTTGTCAGAGCTAAAAGGTGATGTGCTTATGATAATAACATTTGAGGGCTCAAGAAGGTCTTAGGTGCCTGAAAGCTGCTCTACTGCTTTCCTGGTTATATATCTCTTCTTAGACCAGCTGATATCTCTTGACAAACCTCACCTCTTTGAACGATGATATACTTGTAACATTTATTAAATTAAATGTAATTGACACCAAGCTGGGAGAGACAGCTATTACAAGTTGGACTTATTTTGAAATCTTTTTGGAGAACTGTAAAATTTAGCTTCAAGAATAAAGCTCCTGAGGATGGCACATAGGTTTCAGCACCTCTAACAGGTACTATTAAGCAGTATAATACACTGAATTGAGCAACTTCCTCTGCTGGAATAAATCAGGCTGGCACACTACATCCGTCAATGGAGCTACACCAAGTTTACATTAGCCAAATTGATATTCTTGTTTGTAATCTAATTTGAGTGAACACCAATAAGCAGAATTTAGAAGCATTTTTCTACCTCTATAGTTATGGAAAATTATTTATCCAGAATGATTTTTTTTCTACTTAAGGAGTTTAGATTGCAGTAAAACAATTAGAAGAGTAAAAAAAAACCATGTATTTTAAAGCGAATAAATACAAAATGTCAGAATGCTATAAAGACACAGGTAGAAATAACCCCATATCTAAAACAGGTAACCAAAGTTAAGGTCTCTGTTTCACTGAGGAAGTAAATTTTAATGGTCTTCTGAAATGGTTTCTTTTCATTTAAATTCTGAAATGTATCTTTTAAAAAAATATATTTTTCTTACTGCTGCTCTTAGAGCATCCTCTCCCGTCAAGCAATTTCTGAAAGTAGTTTCAAGAGGAAACTGAATCATTGGAGACTGACTGACTGGTCTCAAGAGATTGAAAGGGGTTGTGTCAATTTTTGCTAGCACGGGGGGCGTGAGGGGGGGAAGTCTCCTCTAAGTACCTGGAAAACCTGCTGAGTGGTATGACCTTCTTTTTAGACTGCATAATGTTCTGGGCATGGAGCAGCTTTTCATCCGCTTAACCTCAAAAAGCGTTAAAATTCCCCCCTCCCCTATCATCAATTTCCTTGCTTTTGCACCTACAGTCTGACCAGAGAGCATCACAAAATGCAGATAAAACAAGCACTTACTCCAAGTGCTTCATGGTGGTTTGAACGAGACCCATACTTTTTCCAAGCAGCAATAAATCAAGCCAGGGGATATTATGGCACTGACTAAAAGCAGACAGAAAAAGTGCAAATTCAACAGTGGTTCAGTGCATTTTAGTATCTTCAAAAAGCACAGAAAACACTCCCTTCTGAAGCCCTGTGTCAGAGAAACATGTACTGTGTCCTTCTTTTTGAAATCCCAGAGAAAGAAGGTAACACAGGAAATCTAACACTATCCGAGAAGTACGTGGTCCTCTCCCAGCATTAAGCAGCATGAAGAGAAGCACCGGGATTCTCTCCTACCTAAAAGCCTCCATTCAGCATTTCTAAATTTGAGGGTTTTGTCACCTCTTCTTCCCTCAGTCTTTTTAGTACAGCTGCACAGCCTTAGGAAAGTGTAGATTGACTTAGCCAAGGTATCTTTGAGCTGGACTAGTTCTCAATAACAGTAAAGATGTATGGTGACATGGATTTTAGCACAGAACCATGATCCAAGCCACCCGGTCAGCTTTTACTGATCACCGTACTATTATTCAGCTACTTTAGATGTGTCACTGGGGACTACAGGTATAGCTTCTGCAGCAGCGTAGCTCTGCTCAACCCAGATATTAATAGATCTCTTACTCATGCTTGAAATAACCTTCCTAAGTTTTCTGAGATTGGTCAACTGGAAAAAGAAATGGAAGCAATACAGAAGGTCACATCTTTTTATCATCCCTCTTCTCAGACTCTCCTTCCCCAATTATAAACAGTCAGTACTCTAAAGATCACAACTCTTGTACAGCTCTAGACTCAAAAGTGTCCCTTACTGACCGCTTAGGGGGATTCTGACCTTCTTTTTCATGTCTGCTCTGAGGTGAAAGTCAAAGAACATCGAACTGAAACTTACCGTTGTTGCGGCTGTCTCAGTTCTGAGGAACCACTCACTGAACCCAGTTTTTAGCTTCAGATTCTAAATGAAATTTTACCAAAGTGGTTAGCTTCAGCTGTCAAGCTTTCTGCTCTTCAATCCTACATAAACTGATGCTAGCAGTATAATTTTCACAGGAAATGAAGGTGACATATAATCTTTTCTTTCTTTGAGATCTTTCCAAACAGATTTTGTGTTGTCCTTGGTAATAATGAGTTAGACATGTTTGAGCAACTTTGCAAACTGGGATATTTCAGGGATAGGGCACTGCTGCACATCAGCACTCAAATGGTCCCTAGTCACCTTTGGAAGAAGCAGGTCTGTTTCTGTGAAGCATTACCTTTTCCCAAACATAACTAACACAGTGCTTTCCATTAGGAATTATGTGAAACAAGAAAAGACGACTTAAGTCAATTATTACAGGCTAAAAAAGCCCTCAGACCAATGCACTGGCTGGGGAAGGAAGGGGGAAGTAACAGGCCCTCTTCTTTAAAACAGTTCATCAACTATTTGGTACAAATTGTGTGTTTCTTTGTTAAAAAAGCAAAATACATTCTCTAACCCGTGAATATTCTGAACTGCAGTCGTCACTTCCACACAAAAATAAATACACTTTCTTCGCAAAATAAAAAAAGCAGCTCAATAAGTCTTATTTAAGTCAATCCTGAAATGCTAGTGTTCACAAATCCCTCTGCCCTCAAGGCATTCTGGAAACCTTTGCACATCGTCAAGGGAAAAATCCTACCCCAATTGTGGTTTTGAGACATGCCCTGGTTCTGATCATTAGCTAAAAACACACAGATGATCCCATAATAAATACTGAAGTTTTGTCTTATTGATTTCTCTTCATACTGGTACATTTCTCAGAATATTCATGTTTCTTTTCCTAATTTGGAGCAATTAGAGTACAAGGGCACGTGCTCTTCCTTTTACTCTGACACTTCTATACATATGAGAACCCCTATCAATAATGACCTTAGGATAACTGATACAATGATGCTAACAAGCATCCTCTGTAACTAGATTTGTTAAAATTCACAGAGCAGAAATCTTCCAAGGTGGCTGCAGGAGATGCCTGCTTAATACAGTGTTCTTTATACAGTTAAACGGATGTTGGTCCTGCTTACTCATTTTAATCTGCTGAAAGTATCTTAGCTAGAAACATCTTCAGAACAATTTTATCAGCTTAACTGTCCAGTACGGAGTATAACCTGGGACATGACTAGAGCACAAACAACTATAAAAGCCTTGAATATGTGCCTGTACACCTGTATATGTGCTCATGCGTAGAGTGATAAATTGGCATTAAACCAACCCCCAAAATAACCCTTTTTCTTTTCAGAAAGATGCATCTTCATAGAATTGCAGCATGTAAGTTAATGGCTCTTATAAATCTTCAGTAAGAATATAAAAAACCGTAATGAAATATCTTAGACTTAACTATGATGTAAATCATAATTCATCTTACTCCAACTAGTGATTTCCAGGGATTTACTTATGACAATATTTTTAAAGCTGTTTCCTAATGAACAAGAGATTTTTCTCTCATAAAGCTGCTTCTTAGGTTATCTTATGAAAGATGTTGTCCACTAGTGAAATACCCCTTGTAGTCTAGACTTCTACACCATCACAAATGGAAGCAGATGGCTGCTTTGATTTACTTTCTTATATTCAGCTGTCTTGCCCCTCATTTAATGCAGAGGCATATTAAGAAGATTAGGTAAATAGATTCAATTTGCTATGTGCCAATCAATATTACAGAAGGTAGTGGGTTATTTGTGATCATAAATAGAAAATAGCACATGTTAATTGCAAAACTAGGTATCACAAATGACAACAAATCTGCTTTAACTATCTCTAAAGCCATTGTGAAACAATGGGAAATAACAACCTTTACACTCATCTCACTGAACCAGAAAACCTGATTAGGGGCACTAAGTGAATAGAACAACAGTTCCTGGGAGCTGATTACATGCACTTTGCTTAGTGATTATCAAATCTTATCTACTGATGTGGTCTTCCTCACCTCCCTTCTTCAGAATACCAGCTCCCTATATGTGGGAAATATTCCATTGTTTTTATCTAAGACATAAATAAACTGAATCTTCACTACTATAATTCTCCATGGTCTAAGGAAATGATGGGGGTTTGCCAATTTCCCCACCCTGAGACTTTGTGGATTCCACTGATGGATACTTATTTGGGTTTAAATATAACATGACATAATTGGTTTAGGATCTCTTTTAAAAATATTTTTCAAGACTTTAAATATATAGATTTGAACTGGACTTTTCCACAGCAGTAGTAGCACCATACCTTCCTCAACAATTCAAGCCTTAAAAAAAAAATCCTCAAAAAACACCCCAAAATATCCCACCAAAACCAAACCAAACAAACCCAACAAAACAAAGTACTTGAGTTAAGCTAGACAATTCAACTCTAAGAGGCACAAAGATGTAAAAATTAAATAGTTGACAAGAAAGATTGACATTCCCAGCTGTACAGTTTTCAATGAAAACAGTCATTCGAGCAACAATTTCTTTCCACAAACGCAGAGGAAACAGAATGAGTACAACAGGTGCACTTTACAACTGTAAAGTTCTTGCACAGCTGATGGACACAACTCTACATAGCATCAGTATTTGGATAGGAATTCAAAGTAGTTAGATCATATCAAAATAAAAACTGGCAAGTACTTGTTCATTGTTCATTTATTTTTTCCTATGAATTCAATAACGAATTGAAGAAAACCAAGCGTTTCCGATTTCTGTATCGCAATACAGCAGGGAAGGGCCCCAAGGTAAGGGTGGGAAGTGTTCCTTGACAAGGCAATGTTATCGTGCCCAGGTGTACGGAACAGTTCCGGAAGGAACTTAGGATCCTTCCAAAACTGTGTAGATGTCTCAGGAAAGACATCTCCCTTTCCAAATCCTCCCTCTACCTCTCTTTTGGAAAGAACAATAATATACTGAAATAAAATAATCTTATATGTAGTTATTTGTATATAAGATTTTAATATATAAATTTATATAGAACATTTTTTAAAGAGTTTCCAATAATCTCTATGCCTCTCAACACATGAAAACCCAATTTAAATAATCTGGTTTCATTTTGTCCCTGCTAACATAAGTCCTAAGCCCATGATTATTCATATCTAATTTAAGTAATAATGATAACAGTCACAGAAGACTTGACTCTGCCCATACTATACACCAAAGACTTACCTGCAATGTATTGACTACTCCCATTCCTTGCAGATAAGCATTTAAAAACCTGCATGATTAGGGGTTCAAAGCCCATTTTGAATTATTATAATCCTGTTGATTTTATATTTTTCTGAATTAGTTGTATAGACATGAAGCACACTGACAATCCAAACCAATCAGAGGATTAATGACTTCGTTAGTGCTTGCAAACATAATTATTCAATATCTTGTATCCAGATAATTGAGTCAGCTTTTTGACAAATTACCTATTGTCTCTTTATCTCATTTGTCCCAAAATATAAATATTTTGTGTTTTTTAATGTAATAAATTTCATATAGATAGAAAAACAGTTTAGGATTATAGGTACTTATTAGTCAACCATTCCTTATTAGTTTATTCTTCATTATACTTCTAATTTTAAACACATATAACGAAATTAAAAGAAAAATATGAAAATAAATAATTTTAGTTATGTAATCTACATTTTTTTCAGCTGTACCATAGCTTTGAAACTGAAAACTTTTCTCCTCTGATTTTCTTAAAGTTATTTTTTACAAAAAAAAAAAATCACTGGAACATTATGGGATTATTGGGAGGGTGAAGGAAATGGAAGAGAGATCACTATCAGTGTGAAACTCTTGGATACCAAGATGACACTTACAGAAAATAGTGGGGGTTTTTTGAAGGAACCGTAAGTGTTTATTTGAGAAGCTGGCCAAGCATGAACACCCACAGAGCCATCCTGACACACTAACTCCAGTGGCACCAATTTCATTGAGATGCGTGACTTTGTGAAACTAAATGATTACTAAAAACATTGTGAAAAGCCTTCAAACAGCCTGGGTAGCTAACTAACACTGTTGAAACTATCTTTTCATTAACATAACCTTCCTCTCATCTCTCACAGAAACCCTTTTGTGTTATAAAAACACTGTCCAAGCATTGCAATCAGAACAATTCCTCTTGGGATGAAATGAGTCTTACTACACTTAACTGTGAAATAGAGCACTATTCCCGCTCTGTTGCTTTCTGCGTATTCCTGGGACACTCCCCGGCAGGGCCAATGGGTCTGTACTGAAAGCACCGAATTCAGGCGACGTAGAACAGCAGGAAGCGGACTGAGAGAAACTAGTGTTAGCCCTGCTGGGGAAGACATTCCAGCACTGACTGTGATAATACGGAGGAGAGGAAAGGGGAGATTAAATCATTAGTCATATGAGCTTTAAACAAACATCTTTTAGTTTCATTGTTTAGACTTTGAAGAATGAGTCCTGAAGTCAGTCTTGTTAGGGAAGCAGATACAGTCTGGAAAGCAACGGCCTCAGAGCAAAAACTCCAAGGTCCCCGTTTTACAAGCAGAGAAGACATCTAGGAGAGATAAAGGTTATAGTAAATTGCCAACTCTTATGAGTGTTTATTGTAATTACAAAGATGATTTCTGGCCATCTCTTTCAACAGGCATGAAGCCACAGAAGGATGCTACTTCCCAAGTTTCTGTAGTTGACAGCCAGTTCCTCATGACAATACAGTCATGCTTCCTATTCACCACTGTCCCCAGAGTCAACGAAAGCTCTAAGCCAGGATTTTGTGGTTAGGAATTCAGAAAAATGCAGAGACACAGAGTAAGTGAGGGGTGACAGGAAGATGAAGAGCTGAGAAGACAAGAACATAGGAGAGGGAGGAATTAAGAGCAAAAAGAGAAGTTAAAGCTGAAAGCAAGTATAACACACATTGACTCTAAGGGAGCAAGAGAGCCATACGTAGCAAAGAAAGGATAATAAGTTTGTTGTGTTGGGGTTTTTTTTAGGCTTATGATTTATATTGTTTGAATGCTTATGGCTGACAACAGTCTTCAACACTGTAGAAACCCACATAAGGCATTTCTTTCTAGCACAAGACTTACTGGACTTGGAAGGGATAGAAATTTTTCTTAAGGTCCTTATTATAACATACAGAAGAATTTAAATTATTGCATGACATATCTACTACAGACTTTAGAAGAATTGTAAATGTTTATAGTTTTTAACTGTCTGTTGTAGTGTTTGTTAAAATTTCCGCTAAAAATTCCACTGCTTAGCATTCATGGAACCAGCACACATTAAGCAAAAGATGATGAACAAAAACAAAAGTTATGAAATGTTTAGCAATTCATCCTTTTTGAGCGATTACATTTCAAGCACCTGCATGCTTTAGTATCTAATTAAATTTCCTAAAATACCTTTCCTATTGATGTAATTTGGATGTTTCATAGAACATTTAAAAGTTGCTGCAGTTGTTCAAGTTAATGTGCTGTTCAACAACTGGCATGACAGACAGGTCAGGGAAAGCAGTCTGTTTACACTACATGGCTTCCAACATTAATGACTTACGTTAGTAATAATAAATATGTTAAATAGCTTTTCTGATTCTCTAGCTTAGAAAAATTATACTAATTTATGGTTCTCCAAACACAGGTTGCAATAAGCAGTGTATTCTTGCAGCACACAAGGGGAAGCTTTATCTGTGGTCCTTCTAACTACCAGTAGATTACTGGCATTTATTTGCATTACCTTGCCTTCTGTGGCAACAAGTGTAACATTGATATCCTCCCACACAAGCATGCTTGTTGAAAAGCACAGCTTCATAAGCATGTTTACATTTTTAAAGTATTAAGATGGGCATGTTAGGACCTACTACTTTTTTCTCATTCCACTCCCACCCATCCCACATCATTCCATTGATTAAAACTGAGAAACTTCAATCCTGCCTACCCAACACATCATTATGGGCAGCAGTTATACACCCCTCAGGCAGATCTTCACATCCTTTAATTTCTTGCAAACTTTTAAACCACAAGCCCTGTGGGACAGGGACAGTTATTTACCACGTTTTTCTCAGACCTAGCTGAGGCTTTTTAACACCATAGCAATATTTAACCACAAACTACGTCAATCAGCAGCGCAGCCATCTTGACTCCTCAGTCAAGGCTGGGGATTCCAAGCCTGCAATTAATATACTTCCAAAAGCAAAAAAAGGCACATCTTAGACTCATTTCTCCATTTCCTAAATCATGAACAGAACTAACGCAGGTCACATTTTTTTGCCTTCCTCTTTTTATTTCCCTTTCCCCAATCCCTTGTAGAATAGCAGAAATTAAAATCTAGAATTTCACTGACTTACAAGATTCTTTGTTCTTTTATTTGTCTTGTCAGACTTATTGCATCTATAGATTTCCCCTAGTAGATTAAGAAGCCTCAGAGGCTATTGCTCAGATTAAGCAGTAGCTCTTACTGTAAGCTTCTTATTCTCAATGTTTCCATCTTCTACTCTATCCACATGATTAAACAATAAGTATATTATATCTTTCAGTACATCTGTCAGTTCAGGTCCCATCACTCTCAGCCTGTTTGACATTGCCCGTTGCAATGAGACTTAGTATCTGTCCTTCATACAGACAGTGCATTTAGTCCAATTTTCAAGCATTCTGGAAAACTGTCATATTCAGTGATGCCTATGTTCTTTCATATGCTGCTTGTAAAAACGACAACATTTGCTACCACTTTCCACCATCTTTCAGTACAAAAGGTCTATAATGAGGTACCAGGCAATCCCATTACTTAAATCACAAGTGACACTAGGTGGGTCTATTCAGCCAAGCAGAATACCCTACCTTAAAAAATTGTATCAATCTTATTCTGAAGTATAATGGGACCATTAATTTTAAGGTAGTCAGCTGCCATGGGAAATAGGCATGATCCTATCCAGAAACTTTCAATAGTTTCCAAAAAAAGGCTGGAACACTATTACAAATTCTACTGAAAGACAACAGTTCAGCACCTTAGATAATGAAGAAAATAAAATACTGTAAGTCTTATGCATTTCTATGTTTTCCCTTTATGGATAGATTCTCAGCAGCTGGATTAGAAAGTTAAGCAAGGACTGATAGAAAGAGGCATAACCAGGAAACATTTTATTATGAAATGTCTCAATAGGCTAGGAAGAATATTTGGTTTTCACTTGAAACATATCTAACATCAATAAAGATTTATTTCCTATTGTTAGCCATTAATTGTGGGCATTTTATATTGTTGGTGTTCATTAAAATATTAAAATAAACTTGAGACATTAGGATGTGCCAGAATGCTAGAACTTGCAGCAACTTCAAAAATAACATTCTTCTGGCCAGATTTTACCAAGTGCAGGCCCAGTCCTCCAGAGCGTGGAGGGTTTCTTTTGACCTGGTGATTGGGATTAGGTTGCCAATAAAGAAAAGACAGATCTGAAGGGGACTTAAATACATTTGTTACAGCAAATAAAGCTCCAGTAAGTAGCATCTGGCTACTACCCATCATTCCACTGGCTCTGAGAAATCCTCACCCCTCCATTGCTGTCAGTGACTGAGTAAAGCCAGAAGCTGGGCAGCACTTTCTAACGAAGAGGGAATGAAGGGAGTGGGAAGAAAAAACAAAACAAAACGCACACACCCCCCAAAAAACAAAACCAGACCTTAATACTTGGGCTTGATCTGTTGGACACAGTGCATCCAACAGTAAGTACTTAACTGAACCAGCTGAATAATACCCAAAGCAGAAACAGCAACTTCCGTTATAAAGAGTCGTGCCAGGAGAGTGTGTGAACTTTCCTGTGCAGAAGAGAGCTATAGCAATCAATCCTAACCAGAAATTACTAGAACCACTATCAGAGTTCTAGTTTCCGGGGAAAAAATAAGAAAAGGTATTATTTACATGTAAAACGTTTCAGTCCAGTAAGACCTTTGGTAAAGGAGGTGAGTAGGAGGGGATGTAGCACCTGTGCTTTTGCTCCGTGGTTATTATGCCTGAAAAAGTTTATTATGCCTGAAGAAGTAGAATCCTAGGTCACGCGTAGAGCTCCTAAACAAACTGTAACAATGAAAATTCATCTTATGTTAACTCTACAAGGACTAAAAGATCTAACAAAACAATAATCTCATTAGAAAAGCCAAGAAAATGAGCCTTAAGCAGCCGTTGGTTATCTAACAGAAAACAGTAACAATTCCAGACTTCCTTGACAAAATGAACAAAAAGAAAACAAATAGGGAAAAAGAAACAAAAAATTAAGAACAACCTTCTGCAGCACAACTGTAGCCAAACAATGTAAGTATTCAACATTTTGCATATCAGTCTTTTGATTCTTACATTCCTTCCTGTGTCAGATAAGATAACTCTGTTACCAAGAAACATTTTTTATTTCCATTTAAACTTCTCATTTAAACCAAAGGCTTGAATGTGCTTTTCCGTTCCAACTCCTCCTACTGCCTGCTTTTCTAGAAGCAGAATAGCAGCCACTGCTTGGCCTTTTACCTCAGGTAAATTGGAACAGCATAAAAATGCAATAGAAGTCTTCATTTAGCTGGAATAATTCTATTATAATGACCATTTTTAACTCTGCACATACTCTTTTCTGAGTCCTGGGAGCTCTGTGGTATGTTCGTTCTCTATCCAGCATCTCTTAAAACCTGCTGGAGCAGAAGCCGGGCTTCACTTTTGCAAGAAAAATCGAGCCGAAAGACTGCAAACACCAAGAACAAGTGAGAACTGTAGGAGCACAGGTAAACCAAGTCATACAGAGACTTCAGTTTGAAGCAGGAAGACTGAATTTTTGAGTTATAGATTGTGAAAAGTGAGGAAACTCCACAGTGACTAATGAAAACAACAGATGTTTTAGGAAAAGGAGGTAAGGGAAAAATACAGAGGGGCACAGCCACTTCTTCAGCATTCCCAAACTATGAATCCCATACAGAAGTCTACTGGTGGGATTGTGCCTCCCAATTGCTCCAGACACAGAGCGCCTCACAGCGTACAGTCACCGCAGTTATTACATCACCTCTCATCTTGTCCCATCTCAGAGCAGCCCTTCTTCACTCCTGCTCCCACTGTCAGTCCTAGATGCAGGCTGCACTTTCTAAGATCTGTCCACCGGGGGGGGGGGGGGGGGGGGGGGGGGGTGTAAATGATCTTATACAAAAACACTACTATTTTTATTTTTTTATTTTTCTGGAGTTTTGGGGGTTTGGTTTTTTTAATCTTCAAAAAATTTAGAACATCATAGAGCTTGGTTCGTACTGTTTCACAGTTTCTGACTTCTACATTTCTATAAGGGTTAAAAGTTGCTTTTAGTTTTAAATGAAAACTGAAATCACAATTTCATAACTGAATGAACTTAAGTGTTCAGCCAAAAATCAGAACTAGCAAACCGAAAATCTCAAGATTTGGCACCACTCTACAGGAAGCTCCAGAACATGACAGCTGTTGGGAGTGTCTCAGCCTCTTCCCAAAGGGAGCTAAACACAAGCCTGTCTAGAGAACTGCTGAATTCAGTTATTGGTCTCATTTGCCCCAGGATTTGAGCTACAGAGAACCCAGGAGAAGGACGTCCGGCAACCCAAGGTGGAGCATTGACCTAAGATACGTAGGAGTGCTAACCTTCAAAATTAAATCTAAATATTACCTCTGTGGGAAGAGAGTCATTCCAAGAAATTACAAACAGCTTTTGCAGACTAAAAGGTGGCAGGGTCACTTTCCTCCAGTTACTCACAGTACAGAGATTGTATCTAATTCTAGTGCATTGGATTCCAGCATTTGTAAGATTTAAGCATAGTCATTTGGCTTCCTCCTGAGGAAATATGGTGTTAGGCTAAGACCTGATGTTAGGGATCATGTCATATATGCAAATTATAATACATATTCATTAGATATGCAAATAAGAACATAAAATCAGATTAATCAAAAGCCTAACTCTCCAGCTATTGTGACCTACAGGCTTAAACTGTGCATGTATGACTACTTGTTCATCACTGTGACTTTGGCTTGCTTCATGATTAACTATAAATCAGCCACACAGACATAATTTTTCTATGTAACTAGATGTTATCTATATTAAAATTAAAAATATTTGTTGTAAAGACTTACTCTTTCAATTCGCATTCAAAGACTAGTCAAACATCTCTGGATTTGCCAGTCTATTCCAGCTACTTCAGGCAGATGTTTGAGAGCACTAGCTTTCCTTTTTAACCTCTCATCAAATGGGATAAGCTGCCAATGCAACAACTCCGGTTATTTAGTTTTTGATTGATTTTCTAAAGAGTTACGCAGCAACTAGAACTCCCCTAAGGTCTTGTCAGCTGAATGAGGACGGCAAGTCTACAATAATCTATGGCACCCAATAATAAAAACACCTTTCAACACACTTTTGTTAAAATCTTTACCACACTGGATATGCCTACTCAGCTACTGAAAAACTGAGTTTAGTTAGGATAGTTTGAATTAATCATTCAACTTCAAATTTGTGAACTTCTATACTTAGTCCAGAAACTACCTTCTACTCTGATGGGTCCCTGGAAAAAAGGACACAGATAAAGTCACTCTCATCAAAACCAATCATGACCTGCACTTTTCTCCAAACTATACCAAACTATTATCTTCATAATTCCAGAAACGGGAGAAAATCATTTGTGTTTTAACTGGATTGGCACAGTATTAGTTTTGATACGGTAACTGAACCCTGAAGAGCACAAATAGTTAAAATAGTTTGAATTTTGCCATGTACATGATTTTGGCAGCTACACAAGGCTCTACAGTGAAAAAATTTCTCGTTCAATCATGGATTTATTAATCCTTTCGTAGGTGTTGATTTTAGAATCAAACAAATTTTCACCATGCCATACATTTTGATAAGGACCTTCCAGTGTTTTAAGGTGCCATATATTGCTGATATGTCTGCAAACATGGCAACTATGTTTATACCCTCTTCAGATCCATCTTAAATGGACATCCGGTCCTTGATCAATACTTTATATTCCTTAGATTAAGTGTCTTTAAGGAAATTATGGCAGAAGGTTTAAAAGACAATGTTGTATTTAGAAATGTATAAATATAAGCCCAGTAAAAATAAGCCTGAAATTTTTCAGCTCTGAAGCATTCTTTCCTTGTTTGAGTTCTGCAATTCATTGTTGTTGCTATATTTTAGACATTTCATACATTTAAAAACTTACAGTTGCCAGATCTTGGTCACTGGGTCACAGGGTGGTCATAGCTCTCTCCAGAATGGGTGTCATTGGAAAAATTGTAATGACTAACTAGATGCTTATTCATTCACCAACTATGATAATTTAGGAATGATTTTGATTAAAAATATTTATACTTTAGTTTTCGCACTTGCAAGTGCCTGTTAGCAACTTCTGACACATTCACAGTTACAGACATATACTCTGAAATCTGTGAGGTAACTACTGAAAGTCAGGAATTGAAAGTTAGAAATACCAACTAAATACAGAATTATTATCTTGCTTCCCATTCTTGTGTTAGCCTAGAGTAAAGATCTGAAGGGAAAATAAGTTACAGTCAGTATTCCCCCAGTAATTAAAATTCAGTTTAGGTTGTCTGCCTGAATTTTTTACATTTCCAGAATGAGAAACTGGGGGGGGGGGGGACGGGACACGACACAGACAGATGGGACGACACAACATGACACCAACTAAACAAAAAAGGGTGCATAATTATAATGCAAGCCAAAGAGCCCATCCTTTCCCAAACCTCCTAGAACAATCAATAGCTTTTTTGTTTTGAATGTTGTGCTTGATGGCCTTAGCAAAATTTGATATGAGATGGACTTAGCAAAATTCGATATGAGAGGATCTGGGCTGAATCCTTTCCTAACATTAATTTAAAAGAACAACAACAGAGATTGATTTTATCTGAAGGGATCCAGAGTGCATCATTTCAACACTACATCCAGATGTTTGTATCATAACCCTTTTTATCATAGGGCTGACTGGCAGTTAGATGAGAGACAAGTATAGACTCCTAGTTTAAAGGTTGGAGAGTGCAAGTCAGCTATTAGATACCACTGGAGGTTTAGAGGTTGAGTTTCAGAGCTCCTTGGATTGTATCCTTCCCAAAACCCACTTTCCCTTTGTAATGACAGATCACATCAGGTTGCCATCCTCTCGTCTCTCCCTAGATTTTTGCCCACCTAGAAGGGCAGAGCTCTTGACCCCAGATACAGTAAAGCTCCTTCTCTTACCACAATAAGACTCCCTGATCTCTGAATACGCCAATACCAGCAGATAAACATGTGAGAACAGCCACAATCTTCCCAAAGTAAAAAAAAAAAAAAAAGAGAGAGCATGGACAAAAGCTGGCTGACTGGATGTATACCACAATAATCATCAGGATTTGTCTAGAAATAACATAGGATTTGCTTCCTGTAACCTATGTTTTCAATAGGTGCTTATTAAACATGTTTAGCCCACATCAGTGAATATTTGGAACTGATGCAAATTGCTGCAACCCCAACAAAAGAACAGATGGCTGTGAAAGCTGCTGTTTGTATGCCAGAGATCTCATATATATGCAAATTTGTGTTGCAGTATATACCATTAGAGTTTTTCACCCACCCCACCCCTTTCTTACTTCAGTATACAATTAAAATATGGAAAAGTCCTGCTTTTTTCCTCTTGCTACAAGCATGAATGAACATTGAACACATGAACCTTCCAGTCTCACCTTATCTCTCAAATCCCCTCCAGAAGTGAAATCTAGAAGACCACAAGCTAGAATCCAAATATGCCTCAAGAGCTTTTCCTTTGTTGCACCCCAACATGCTTTCTAATTGTGCTTCTAATGCAAAAATAAGGAGAAAACAATGAAAAAGGATGCAAATCATCACCAGAAAGATTTTCTGACCAGATTTATTAAGCTAGAATAGTAAGTTTTACTTCTTGTATTAACACAAAGGCATTTTTTGAGAATTTTTTTTTCCCCTCTCTAAACCCTTGAGATTCCACTAACATTAACTATTAAAGTGGAAATCATGTAAATTCACATTTAATTCAGTGTCATGCTTAGAAGAAACAGAGTGAGGAGCATACTTCTTATGCACAATTATAATATAGTGTTTCTAACACCACCTTCTCTACTATTATGTTCCAGATAAAGATGGCTTCATACCATTTATCAACACTTTGTTTTAAGCTCCCACACAAACTTATCCACAACTTGAAGCACAAGCAAATATTGACTTCATCTGAAGACCGATGGCTCTTCTTGTGATTACTCATGTGTACTGGCAGCATTTCTAACCACCACTATAGGCAACGGAAATTTTTACAAGCATAACAACTATTTGTCACATAGTCAACGCAAAAATATGTTATCATACTTCAGAAATGTTAAAAGGTTCAAAAAATATTTGATGCAGGGCCTTAACTTGTTTGGGCTCACCAAATAACCAAGAAAAATATTTTTTTTTCTTTCTGTGAGAGAAGAGAAGGGAGAAGAAAGAGGAGACATTACTGTTATTCTTGGCTCTGGGACAGATGGGTCTGGTCTATTCTGCTGAGTGCAAAGGAGAGTGGAAAACTACTTAAAGCTGAACAAAATAATATTAACATAGATTTTGACTACTTTCTACCTGGTGCTGTGGGTAAAAAAAAAAAACCACACACATTCACATGACAATATTATTTTGGTCTCAGTGAGGACGTGAAGAAAGAATTGTTAGCATGAAACAGTATGCGACCATTCTTTTTTGCAATAAGCCAAACTGAAAAGAAGTAGCAACTAAAAGGTTAAATTCTGCATTAAAATAAGAATGCTAAAGATTAGTACAGCCAAAAGCACATGCTTGATACTAGTCTGCTAAATTCATACTCGGTCACATAAATTAGATGTTGTGGATTTAAGTGGCTAGGAAGAAACATTTGTAATTCTGATCTGAGAGTCCAAAACCAAAAGAAACTATGATATATGAAATAATATTCACACACATACATTTGTCTGTAGTTGCACAATGTATTTGAATATGTGTCAAATGATTTGGAACGAAGTACTCCTGGTTAGTGTAATACATTATTTCTATTATACAGGATATGAAAATTTGCAATTAAAATGTACTTCAAGACTCTGCTCTCTATTAGTTATAAGACATCGCCTTTTCAAATGGATTCAATGAAATTCTTTAAACATCTAGTGAAAACGTGTTGATCTAATAAAGATGTACCACCATCTTATATAACAATTAGTGATGTCATATCCTGCACACACAAGCACGTGTACAGGATACATATAAAAAGAGCAAAAAAAGAAGAAAAAAGAAAGATAAAAAAGAAAGAGAGCATGCACACTAATTTTGAGACGGTTTCTAGAACTACCTTGAGGAACACTAGTAATACAGACAAAGTGCAATTACATTGCTAGGACCAAGATTGGACAATCCTGTACCAACACCTCAAAATTCATTGAATATAGGTATGGAGTGATTAAAGTATGACAAAATTCACATAGGTTTCAGAATTAAAGTATTAAAAACCAAAATCTTACACCATCACCTTGTCCATAGAGAACGTGCATGTAGCCTCCAGTCTGTACCTGTCTGTAAGACAATAGAAATGGGAAAGGAGGACAGAAACAAAAGTCCAGTTGGGGTGAGCAGTCTTGAGGTTTGCTGCGGGAAGATTTGCCAGTGTAAGCATGATACTATATAACAGGGCAAACTATTAGATTTTAAAGGTCTAATCCGTTGTTAGTTACCATAGTTATAAACCCAGCACTACTCTTACATATCCCTTGGCAGGAGCAATTTGCTCAGCTCTGTACAAATCAGAAGTAAGAAGTCCTTCTGCAGGTCTGTACCGCAAGGTGCCCATTCTTTAGTTCCACTGATATGAAGCCATTAGTACTTAAACGCTCTGCAAGAGCAAAATTACAAAACTCTGATCTCGCAGGATTAGGATGTCAGTGCACATAAAGCAAAGATACAGATGAGAAAGAAAAAATATGTTTCAAGAATAAGAGACTCAGTAGATTATTGGGAAGACCGAAAAAACCTTTCAAAATACATAAAGAAAAAAATCATTATACATAATAAAAATTACACTAAATTCTTCACTTAAAGAGCAATTGCAAGGCATTAGAATTATTACTAACAGAATTAATTCAAAATACTGGACGTTATTTCTTCCTGGAAAAATAAGAAGATAGAAGATTGTTTTCTCTGTCAGGGACTTTGCTGCATCCTATTTTCAAGGGCAGGATGAAAGAAGTGATGTTAAAGCAAACAGAGCTGGAATTTCCGAAGATAAAATCAGGTGATACTGAGGTAGTTGCAGATATTACTGTCTTCAGCTCCTTTGCCAGGAGTTACTGCCCCAGCCCATCACATGCATGTGCGTCTCGGCCACTGTCAGAGTCTGGCACGTTCACACAAACTGCCAGCAAAGGACGCCAGGCTGAGCGGGTGCTTTGCCCGGAGACATGTTTTATGCTGCCAGCTTTGTTCTCCTGGCTGTAACCTCAGCTGACGGGATGGGCAGGCAGCTGGAGAGAATAATGTCTTAACCTCTCATTGCTAAATCTGCTGTAGTTTATTGGTCTTAACTTTTTTTCTCCTAAAGAACATCTAAATCACAAAACACAAAGTTGAATTCAGCCTTGGTGAAAACAGGTGCAAATGCAACGACATCAGAAGAATCTTTCAATTATGCCAAGGCTGGAGTTATGCATAAAAAGATATTAACCATATGGCAAAGGAAGGGAAGAATTACAAAGACAATTCCGCAATAATTCTTCCATATTTAGCTTTTTTTAAAAAAATTAAGTGTAATTATGTGACAAAGACATTATTTCAGCCAAAATTGTATATATGAAGGCCACAGATAAAGTAAACAAAGGCTTAAGAATTTGAAAGCCAGCAGAAGAAATATTTAGGTTTCTAAATTGCCCTCAAGTACTGGATGTTTAAATTTTTGCAAAACTAGAGTGATTTCAGAGTTAGCATTAGAGAAGGGGGGGGGGGAAGACACACTGCCACGCCCCACACACCCCCCAACCCATCATGAAACATAAGATATGAACAAAGATTTGTGGCTTTGCATCTGCAGACAAGCATATATTTACGCAATCAGGTCTGCCTTTCAGAGACTACCAAGAGGTCCTCATCCAGCAAGTCACAAAGCACAGCTAACATTAAAAGCTCTTCTGCCTTCGGGTGTGTGTATACACAGAGTAGCTCTAAGAAATGTAGCCTCCAATTGCTCTGTACAGCAGGGTAATTAGTCTCAGCGCAGTATAATCAAACACGCTGATGACTTGGTGACCCAGCAACATTGACAGGGCCCAGGTAATGGAGTGTGAATACCACTGCAATCTTGTTGTTAAGCAATATGGTTTTTAACTTCAATTCCACCCATATTGTAGGGCTTTATAGAGATTGGAATAAGCTTGCTGAAGCCAGTGCTGGGAGAGGAAATGTAGGCATAAGTTTTTGTTCACATCTTCCATACCAGCTATTTGCTCTCTTTTGTCTCATTTTCATTGACTTCACTTCTGTGCTTTACAGAAATATGTATCACCACAAAACAAACCCTCAAGAAAACTTGCTACTTAAGTTACCTGTGCCTTTCTTGTGGGTGATAGCTCCCATTGGTTTCCTTAAAATTTCCAACCGCTAATTTCAAGTAAGAGTGTTTTTTCATCAACCCCATTGCAATAGCTTATACCAGCCTCTAAACAAAACACAAGTCTCAAAGGCTGTTGGTATTCTTAGGCATACACTAGAGCATTGACTGGAGCAGCTATCTGTGCTAGGGCTATTACCCAGGTGAGGAATGGAGACCCTGCCTCGTAACGCATGTACCCATACTCCCGAATAGCATTATTATACTAGCAAAACTCAAAGATAGATCAGCTCCAGGATAAAGTCAAACTTCCAAACTTCACTACTCAAAAGTGGTCAATTTTGTTATTTTAAATTAAGCATTATATGTAGCTATTAATTTGAAAGAACTGAAAAATAGAATCACTGGGGAGGCCAAGTACCCCCAGCAAGAAACAACTACAGGTATAGTTCTATGAGCACTTCTTCTAGTGGCAGTGCCAATTTGAGTAGTTCCTTTCACCTTCTTATTATCCCCTCCATTGTGCCATGCATTAAAGCGATTGACTTGCACATGTTCACTGTGCAACCACATGAACAGTATCATTACGGGCCACGATGATTCCCCAGTGCCATCAGCACAGGGGAGGGGGATGCTTAAATCAGCAGCACTGACGGAAATGTTCATGAGTGCGTGACATAACAGCCAACAAGTCAAGGTACAACAAGGTACCACAAGTCAGTGGTAACGTTTAAGGCAGTTCCACTCAGCCCAGAGCATGGTGCTGAAGAAGGTGGAGTCAGGTGCTGCAAGGGCTGTAAAGCAAGGTTTGTTTGGTTTGGGGTTCTTTTGTTGGTTTGTTTGGGTTTTGGGGGTGGGTTCTTTTTAGTTGGTTTTGGTTGGTTGGTTTGTGGTTTTTTTGTTTGGCGCTTTTTTTTTTTTGGGGGGGGGGGGGGGGGGGGGGGGCGGGGTAAGCATTAAAACCACTGAAACATTGTGAAAAAGCACCAAGCTTTGGGATGCCTCCCTTAAGTTCTGACAAAATAGCAGCAGATCTCAAGTAAATAAAGACTTCTTTTTTCAAGCAGCAATAGTAGCCTAGGCCTTTTCTTTTCCCTCTCACTGCTGCTAGCCTTGAGTTCCTGTCCACTCATTTGTTTGCCATCACCTTTGAGTTGTGCCAAAGCAACCATTTGTGGGGCCTCTCTGTGAACCTGAATAGTGACTTGCTTGAGGTTGTTTTCAAAAAAAAAAAAAAAAAAAAAAAGAGGTAGGAGAGATTCTTTGACTTAGAATCTGCTTACAATGTGCTGTAGCAGTGAAAACAAGTGGTGGGAAGCAGGAAGAACAAGCACAGGAACTGCTCAAGAAAAAAAAAAGAACTGCCAAGAAAAAGTTCCTCAGTATCACAGCCTCCAAGACCAAGATTTAACCTAATTAAGTTAATTAACTGGAAAACTGGAGAGAGAGTAGCTGTCCTTTGAGAGAGGAAAAAAAAGTGGAGCAGAGAGGGCTGTTAGCAGGAGTGTGGATAACAGATCATCAGCATCTGCAGAACAGAGAACAACACTGTAAACAGTAAGATCTGAAAATTTCTCAGGGACCTGATTGACAAGCAAATGTGTTCACCCAAACTGAATTAGAAATGAAATACACAGAAAAGCCGTCTCTTCTATCACATAGCCACCACAGGAAATGAAGTCAGTAGTTATGTACAGAATGAGTTGCTAGTGAACTCTACTGGACTTCACATTAAAGCAAATAGGAAGAGCACACCATTTCCTAGGAATATCACATTTCTGTTAAGAAAGATTCTCACGTGAAGTCATTTTAAATCTGCTGAGCTCCAGACCTCACGGTCCAACCCTGAGCTTTAAACCCATACATCTTCCTCTGTACCAGTCACACGAAATTTGAGCATCAAAATAAATCTCTTATATACATGTAAAATTTGAACTGTTTTAAAAGTGGTGATCTTAGCAAAGTATAAAGAAAGCTTCTGAATAATTTTCTCAATGCACGAATTTTCACAGTCAGGAAATTCTAAATAGTATAAAGACTTTGATAGAATTCATTTTTAAAATCTCATTTTGTGGAACGCAAGTAATACAAGTTTTCAGGACAAATAAGTGGTTCAGAAAATTATAACCATCTCAGAAAAGGACTTTGAAAGAAAGTGACTTTATCACCCCAATTACAGGAGAATAACAATTCAACCATCACTACATCCGTATGCGGCTGCAACGGTATAATTACAAAGCTAGAATCAAAGCACGTGAAATTAGTCAGAAAACTATTCAGAGACAACATACACAGAACAAACAGGCAGGATTAATGCCTTAAGAGCAGAAGCAAGCAGCATCAAAGAATATTTACCCAATGATGACACATTCTCCTAGAGGTTTCGTTACTTGCCACTAGATAAGGCACGTTATTTCCGTAAGCTCTCCCTCTCCACAGATGGAGTAATTTTATATTTTAGGTTAGAGGGATTAGAAAAAGGAAGCTGGATCATTATAAGTCCTCATAGGGAAAGGCAAACTGGCAAGGTATAGAAATTATCAAGTCCTGTGACGAAGTTTAGGAGAAGAGAGACACCTCATCCTGAGCTAGGAAAAATGGACTAGCGTGTTAGGGCATGAGCCTAGCTTTGATAATAAATAGGTCCAAATGCATTACCTTGGGGAAGTCACAAGATTAGAACTTCAAAATCTCTAGATACCTAGGCACTACAGGAATTGTGTATTTCTCCCACAGACCTCAGCAATAAGTTGTACACAACACCACTGTGGTACCTGCAATGCTGAAGTAATACGCTAAATCTTGTGGAGACACACGTGAGCAGTGCCACTCCTGCAGGATCACTTATGAGATAACTAGCCGAAGAGAGCAAAATGGGACTTGATGCAAAGCAACCAAAATTAACAGGAGCCTATTCAGGAGTATGTCACAACTTAAAATAGCAGGACTTTTCTTACAGTATTATGAGTATTCTAGGAAAAGGCCTATTGTCACTATTATTTAACAGTGTTTATCAATTCTCTTTGGCTTGAATTGCCCACAAAATCCAACTTGTGGCAAAACAAACAAAAAACCTAGAGTTTACACTATTTATTTCCTTTCAGCCATACTTTTCAGCCATGACAAATAGAGAGAGAGTAAAGAAGGTGGCCAACTAAAATATGTCTGCAAATACCACTCTACTTCATTCAATTTCTATTTTCTCTACACAAGCCTTAGACTCACTGGTACAGTCAAACTGCCTGTGTTTGGTGATAGAAGATGAAATTTCCTCCTCCAGTGGGTTTCTGAAGTAGTAAGACATGTTTAGTTATAAGGCTCTCTCTAGTTTGAGCTGTATAAAGCTGGGATTCGGACTCAACTGAAGCTCATTAAAAACACTTTTGATTGCTTTTATAATGTATGGTGACATACCTAACTCCATTAACCTACTGAGGCTTAAAATTATTATTGTGCTCACTGTCCTCATCACTAAAGGATAATAAAGATGTCACAGCATATTATTTAAAAAAAGTTGCCATTAATGGACAAAGAAAGAGGTAATTGATCTGGTACAAGTTTTCAAATGCACTCTATCTACACTCAAGAAAACTTTCAAGGGAGGCTTGTATTTTAAAACAGAAAACTTCATAGATTCATGCTACACATTTGCAAAGATTAAATAAGCATTGTGGTTCTAAGCATTTCTACAGAAAACCATCAGCCACCTAGGGCAGAGACTGAATGCAAGGAAAGCAGAAGGTAGAAGTTGCTTGCAGAAAATAAAGTGAATGTGTAAGAAGTGGAAGGGAACTGATTTGCAAGCAGTAGGGAGAGAAGTCACACTATGGCTTAACTCTATTCTCTACTCCAAATGCAAGTCAGGATTCTGAGGTCATTAGATCCTCATACCTTTCTGGCAGGTCAATATTAGCTATTATAGTGGCATGACAGCTTCATTACCTTTTTTTCTCTCTTTTATACTAGTACTGAAATATTTTTAACATTATTTTCTACTTCCACCATTGTGCCCTGCTGTCCAGTTTCTATTCTCCATTTATTTACATGAAGGCAAGCTGAAACAGCTTTAGTACAGCCTTTTCCTTTCTATCTTCCCCCCCCCACACACACTTCATATAACCTTAATAGGCAACTGAAGACCTAGGAAAACATGCAGCACACAAATCAGACTACCAACAGCATGTGTATCAGAAAGTACTTAATCTCTACAAAGCTGGTGGGTTTTTTTTTTCTTCTGCAGATAGTGTGTACTGTAAAATGAAGACCTGAGAGAAAGTAGATCTAGAAACCAAAATGACAGTCTTCTTCCTGAGCCCGTAACAGTTTTCATCCCCAAAACTGCCCATAAAAGACAAACACCTGACTTTGCATAAAAGTAAAAAACCCAAAGTGTTCTTCAAGTATTTACAGATTCCCACCAAGAGGAAGGGCCTGCCTCACTGCCAGCCTCATCACCTGCCTCCATGCAAAAAATACCCTTATGCACAGGGTAAAAAAGAGGTCATCATCTCTCCAATAAAAATAAGCAAGCAGCAGCATAATTAAACAGGGAGGGCAGTATGACTATTATACTAGCAATAGGCAGCATATAGTACTTTAATACTGGCATATTAAATAGCAGCTAGACATGCCAGATTTGGTATGTGCAATTTTAACTAAGAGTGAGTCACTGCTGTATGCTTGGATGCTATGAACTTGAATTTGGCCATGCCAATTAAAGCTCAGAATTTGAAGCGACTAAACTAAAAATGTATTTCGAAAAGTGATCTCTCTTTATAAATATTCTTCACTCCGGGAGGTTGGGGGAGCATGCACACCAGACGCAGCCGTTGGAAATACAGCTGAGTCATGAGCTACAATAAGAAAGAAGTTGATCTGCAGAAGAATACAGCTACTTAAACTCAATTCACCAAATGCCAAGAGAAAACAAAAAAATGCAGAAAAAATCAATTCTCCTATCTTTTCTTTGCATAGAAAGCAGCAAAGCTACAGGTAACTTACCAAGAATAGAAGGAAATCTAAATAATTGTAGAACTTAATTGTCTTATGATGCACTAATATAACTTAATACCTCTAGTTATTAAATCTAAATAATAAGCATGGGATTCTGCTGGATTTTAAACAGAAAGGTCAGACCTCATTTTAAAGTCATTTCCTACCCTAGACAAGTGTGTCTATCAGCAAAGCTATGCCAATAATAGAAACTTCCTATTTTGAAAAAAATATTGTGAAACTGGAGTCATTTGACCAACTCTAGATAGAAAAGCAACACTTCTGCCCTTTTCTTTTTTTCTTTTTAAGAGATAAGTTTCAGCTGAAGCTAGACATAAAAAATAGCCAGCAGGAGTTTGGCTATAAAGCAAATCATTTTATTATTGAACCATTGTCTGAGTTGTGCCATACATTTCTAACAAACACAGGAACGCAAGAAAGGAAAGCTTACACAAGTAGTACCATGTCTCCATCATGAACACTGCCACTTCGAGACTAGAGTACATGAATAAACATTCTCTTTATCAAAAGGAATGAGAGACAGTGCCTGGTGGCCTAGCACAGCTGCAGCGTTAGCACAGAACAGCTGGTTTCACAAGCCACAGCCCTGGCCTGTCACACATGTTCAGCTGAAATTAGAAACAGCAGAGTTCAGGGGTTAAGAGACAAGCTTACATGGCACACAACTACCCAGAGCATTACTGGAATTTGCTAGTGAATTCTCACTCAGGGGAAGAATTTGTCAGGGATGTTTTCAGCAGAGGAACAATGTATGGGAGTTTTCAAGCACTCAATTTATAACACGTTGTCCTGGTAGTAAGCAGGCTGGGGAATGAGAGACAATGCTTAATCAAGCACAAGTTTTACAGTAAGTGTCTACGGTTTCTGTTTTTAATTTGATCAGTGCAGCCCACGCTAACATACTCTTTCTAAATTTGAAATGCAGTGTTGTGTGCATAACCACTGTGATAGCAGTGAGACATACACTGCTTCCTTCCTTTACTTTTTATGTTCAAGCTTCTCTCAAACTGCTCATCCCACATGGAAAACCAATTTCTACTTTTGATTTCTTTCCCCAACCCCTTGACGCTTTTTGCAGTCAGAGGGTTTGTACTTCCCTCTCAGCAAGCAGGAAACTACAAAATATTCTACGACATCATGTGGAACACGGGTATATTTTTAAACTTAAAGTCAGTATATTTTAATGCAATGGAGTTTCACCAGTTTCCATAAGCAAAACTTTTGTGCCATTCAGCAGAGCTTTTCTACATGTAATAAGTTAACTGACCTTGAGACTTCTTCTTGGGAGGGCATTAAGCTTTGCAGTCTCCTAACTACCGAGTGTTTGATTTATGCACCTTACCGAGGGATAGGTTGCAGGGAGATAAGAAGATATGCACTTGAGAGGCTACATCAGCAATATCAGCACTGCAGCCTTTGAAGAGTTCATGGACTGCCACAACAATTCATCCAGCCTAGAGCTTTCTGATCACCTGGGAGAAAAGTGGGCACCCTCTCCATTGCTGGGAACTTGTGGCACAGTCCTGCTACAAACAGCAGGCATCACTGCCAATACCACAAACCAAAGCTTCTCCTGCAGAATATTCTTACTGCCAGTATTTCTTCATACCACTTGCCATATCACTATAGTGAATACTCATCATTTATGGATTCCCCCCTCTCCTCAGCAACAGATACACTATCTGACCTTCCAACACTTTCATTTGAAAAAACAGAATGAAAGGGAATGAATTGCATTGTTTAAAAATCAGCCCTATAATATGGATCTTACTGAAAATTATTTGAACATCACTCATGCAGTCATATCATCATCAGAAGAAGAATCCTGCATTCCAGCCTTCCCCATTCATTATCATAAAGTGGGTAATTGGCATCATTAACATTCTTCCCAGCTGGAAAGAATGTACTTCTACATTGCAGCTAAAATAATATGTTGTTCAGAGATGCCTATTCTTCCACAGGCATTCAATGGCAATTTAAATTTTCTATTTATTCCTTTTCTTTATTATAAACTACTACCTAAAGCATTCCTTGAAACCTTAAGGAAACTAAAATATCATTCAAAGGACAAAACCCACAACAACTATAAACCAGCAATGACTATTTTGGCATTTGAGCACGACCATTTCATATCCATTGCTATGAATGGGAAAAACAGGATAATAACTATTAAAAGAATCTATCTGTATGAAATCAAAACCATGAATCCCTTTACACAGAAAGCATACAGTAGAAATTAATAGCAAGTGACAAAAGCTTGTTTTTTTCCTTATGAAAGTTTATGCATGCTGTGATTTGTATGTCTATTTTTATGAAAAGCCAGTTCTCTTTACATAATTAGAACAGCTCTTGAGGCAGGAAGAATATAATAGGCAATAATGACTTAGAACTGAGAAAGCCTCACTGGAGTTATCACTACGTCACAGCCTAAGTGCGTTGCATAAGGATAGTTTTGTAAAACGAGACAAAAGCAATCTGGAGGAGGAGCAGCATTCAGCTGCAGACATTTTTCCTACTCCTTGGCTGTAAAGATGAATGGTTGGAAAGTTGACAAGTTTTCACAGGCATGACTGAGCCCAGTCCTTGACTCAGAATTAAATGGGACATAAGGCTTTGGCTGGCTGAGATCAGTAAGCATGAAAAAAAAACCCACCACACCACTAAAATTACCTTCACTGTTTATATCGGTGTAAAAAAAACCCCAGAAGTAATTGAGAACAGCACTGTTTATTGTTTGGGATGGATCCATCATTACTATGGGCTAATGAAAACTGAAAAGAAAGAAAATTAACTGGAGTGTTGTTCCAGCCTGGACAATAAAAAGTAGTAAATTGTGTTGCCCAAATTGAAAAGTAAATGAGTTTTGTTTATACCTATGTATACTACGGATTATGCCTTACTTTTTGCAAGCTAACATTATCATACTTTGTGCATTTCATACTTCATCTGCATTTATAATATTTCCAGTTTCTGCTAGTGCCATGCTAGGACGCACATAGCCTATATACGTCTCTAACCAGGATGCTGAATGAATGAGTAGGAAGAGTCCATGGTATAGCTAAACCAAGGTTTTCCATATTTATGACCCTGCCCCACAGTAATATTGAGATGAGGAAATTATTATTCTAGTTCTTCCTTCAAGATAGCGAAGAGCAGCATCAACAGAGTCACCACCATGGTGACAGCAGCTCTCACCCACATCCCCAGCAGGCAAGTACTCAAAGCTAGATGTCAAAGGCAACTTTACCTACACACCCCATCTAGAACTGCGCAGCTCAGAGCTGTTGCCTTCCCACTCAATAACTGAAGCTACAGACTACGGACTAAACTGAACTTTTGCATTTACTCATGTCAGAAAATAAAAGGCTTTATAGTACTTTGTACTTCTTACAAACTTAGACTGAGCTAATGTGCTTTCTGGCACTTGTGATACTTGAAACCATGCTGACTGGACAGAAAACCTGATGAGTGAGCTCTCTGGCAAAGTCTGGTAAACAGCATCCTAACATGGTTATCTCTTTACGATCAAACAGAAAATTCCACTGCAGCTAGATTAAAAAAAATTAAGCTAAAATAAAAATTCAATCAAGTAAGGTTCCCAATTCCTCTAAAACACCTTCTAAAAATCTGGGTCCATTTACATTATCTGGGTGACAAAATTATCCCTTCCCACCACCATTCCACCCATTAGAAGCTAACTGCTTATTCATCCTAAAAAATAAATAATTTCAGCCTGCTCAACATTAACTGACACAAAAACAAAAGCTTAAAACAATTGCTGTAATCTTAGGTTTTGATCTTGCAAAAAATTAAGTGGATGAGTAATTCTGCATCCAAGAGTTATCTCCATTGACTTCAATATATGCAGAGTCAACTTAACACGTTTCACCTATATGCACCTTACATACACCTGAGGAGATTCTACAAATACACAGTAACTAGCATTGGCTCAGAGGCATACACATTGCACAAAAATAGTCACAGGAAAAAAAAAATCTAGAGTTCTAAAAGTTATTATATCTACACAGAAACATAGTCCTGGAACCGTTCTGCGATTCTGTGAAGAGGAAAGTATGGTTAGAAAATGGAGAATCATAATTCCACCTCGAATTTAATCTGGCAAGGGACATCAAGGGCAATAAGAAGGGCTTTTTCAAATACATTGGTAACAAATGGAAGACTGGGGAAAACATGGGCCCTCTGCTGAATGAGGTGGTGCCCTGGTCACAAAGGATGCAGAGAAGACAGAGTTACTGAATGCCTTCTTTGCTTCAGTCTTTACTGCTAAGGCTGGTTCCCAGGAATCCCAGACCCTGGAGGTAAGAGAGGAAGCCTGGAGAAAGGATGGCCATCCTTTGGTCGAGGAGGATCAGGTTAGAGATCAGTTGAGCAAACTGGACACCCACAAATCCATGGGCACCGATGGGATGCACCCACAAGTGCTGAGGAAGCTGGCAAAGGTCATTGCCAAGCCATTCTCCATCATCTTTGAAAAATCATGGAGAACAGGAGAGGTGCCTGAGGACTGGAGGAAAGCCAATGGCACTCCAGTCTTCAAGAAGGGCAAGAAGGAGGACCCAGGAAATTACAGGCCAGTCAGCCTCACCTCCATCCCTGGAAAGATGATGGAGCAACTCATTCTGGAGGCCATCTCCAAGCATGTAGAAGAAAAGAAGGTGATCAGGAGTAGTCAGCATGGATTCACCAAGGGGAAATCATGCTTGACCAGTCTGATAGCCTTCTACAATGGCATGACTGGCTGGGTGGATGAAGGGAGAGCAGTGGATGTTGTCTACCTGGACTTCAGCAAGCCTTTTGATACTGTCTCCCACAATATCCTCACAGATAAACTCAGGAAGTGTGGGCTAGATGAGTAGACGGTGAGGTGGATTGAGAACTGGCTGAATGGCAAAGCTCAGAGAGGGTGGTGATCAGCAGCACAGAGTCTAGTTGGAGGCCTGTGGCTAGTGGTGTCCCCCAGGGGTCAGTACGGTAGCCAGTCTTGTTCAATTTATTCATCAATAACCTGGATGAAGGGACAGAATGCACCCTCAGCACGTTTGCTGACAACACAAAACCGGGAGGACTGGCTGATACACTGGAAGGCTGTGCTGCCATTCAGCGAGACCTGGACAGGCTGGAGCATTGGGCAGAGAGGAACCTCATGAGGTTCAACATGGGCAAGTGCAGCGTCCTGCACCTGGGGAGGAACAACCCCATGCACGGGTACAGGCTAGGGGTTGACCTCCTGGAAAGCAGCTTTGTGGAGAAGGACCTGGGAGTCCTGGTAGACAACAAATTCACCATGAGCCAGCAATGTGCCCTTGCGGCCAGGAAGGCCAACAGCATCCTGGGGTGCATTAAGAAGAGTGTGGCCAGCAGGTCGAGGGAGGTTCTCCTCCCCCTCTACTCTGCCCTAGTGAGGCCCCATCTGGAGTCCTGCGTCCAGTTCTGGGCTCCCCAGTTCAAGAGAGACGAGGAACTACTGGAGAGAGTCCAGCAGAGGACTACAAAGATGAGGGGACTGGAGCATCTCTCCTGTGGGGAAAGGCTGAGGGAGCTGGGGCTGTTCAGCCCGAGGAAGAGGAGACTGAGAGGGGACCTCATCAACGCTTATAAATATCTCAAGGGCAGGTGTCAAGAGGACGGGGCCAGACTCTTCTCAGTGGTGCCCAGCAACAGGACAAGGGGCAACGGGCACAAACTGAAACACAGAAAGTTCCGCCTGAACATGAGGAAAAACTTCTTCACTGTGAGGGTGACAAAGCCCTGGCACAGGCTGCCCAGGGAGGGTGTGGAGTCTCCTTCTCTGGAGACACTCAAAACCCACCTGGACGCCATCCTGTGCAGCCTGCTCTAGGTAAACTTGCTCTAGCAAAGGGGTTGGACTAGAGGATTTCCAGAGGTCCCTTCCAACCCCTACCATTCTGTGATTAAAAGTAACATGCCAGTACACCATCAGAATTATGAGCAACTTCTTGGCTAGATTTGGGCCAATGATGAAAGATGGGAATAGTTGTGGAAATTTGTGAGTTTAAAACCAAAATGCTGAGGAAAACCATGTTGAAAAAAGCAGAAGTAATGTTAGAGAGCAGACAAACACATAGATCACATTAACACTGATTAACTTTCATCAAATACTAGTATTTATTTCAGAAGGCTGATCATAATAAGATATATGGTTCCTTTTCCCTGGTTATTTGGCTTCATACTCTCCACTACACACAAGCTTCTGTGCATCAAAACAACTCACAAAATACGCAAAAAAAAAAGGTTCAGTGGGACTTTGATCTTACCATCTTTGACAGCACCAGATTTTTTGTAAAGCAGTTTAAAAGTTTTAGTTTATAGAAACAAAGGTGTTACTACAAGAACTGTTGTTCTGTGGGATCAAGGCAGTCATGGAAGACAGTGGCAAGGACACTAGAAATCTTTGCTATTCTGTACAAAGTATAGCAAACCATAATAAGCTGTAATTGCATTGGTGACTCATTGGTCCCTTGCTGAGTGATGCAAGTTTAGCAAATCACTGCTGTAGTAGCTTTGGCTGGGATAGAGTTAATTTCCTTCATAGCAGCTCGTATGGTGCTATGTTTTGGATTTGTGACCAAAACAGTGTTGATAACACAGGGATGTTTTAGCTGTTGCTGGTCAGTACTTACACAGCATCAAGGCCTTTTCTGTTTCCCACTCTGCCCTGCCAGCAAGCAGGCTGAGAGTGCACAAGAAGCTGGGAGGAGACAGTGGGACAGCTGACACCAACTGACCAAAGGGTTATCCCATACCATATGACATCGTGCTCAGTAATTAAAGATGGTGAAAAGAAGGAGGAAGGAAGGGCAGGACGTTCAGAGTTACAGCCTTAGTATTCCCAAGTAACTGTTACACATGATGAAGCCGTGCTTTACTGGAAATGACTAAACATCTGCCTTCCCATAGGAAGTAGTGAATGAATTCCTAATTTTGCACTTTGCTTGCACACACAGCTTTTGCTTTACCTATCAAGCTGTCTATCCCAACATCCAAGTTCTCACTTTTACCCTTCTGACTTTTTCCCCTATCCCACTGGGGGAGCAGGAGTGAGCGAGTGGCTGTGTGAGGCTTAGCCGCCTACTGGGGTTACCCCAAAACAACTGGTCTCTGTTGTCCTCTTCAGTGAAGGGGAGATCTTGACTGATAGTTCTGTCTCTCCTCTTGAAGTGGGGAGCTATAGCTTTCTACAGCATGAGTACTATGCTACACTTTAATCCTCATCAGCCTGCATATGCACATGGTGAATGCATGAGAGGCGTTATCAGAATATATATTTCTGGTAAAACACTGTAGTAATCCTAGCTTCCTGCCACCTCATCGTGTTTTCATATCCAAGCTTTCATATCCATAGCAGTTTCATTTTACTAAGCTAATAACCACCTATACATCCTATATATCAGCCAAGAGATTCCAAAAGCTGCAACTATTAGAAAAACAAGTGGAAAAAATTTACGCTACACAAGGGTGAGTGATGAGAAAGCCCATGCTCAAGTATAGGCCTGTGTTAGTCTAAGAAGGTGTATGACATGGTTTAGACAGTGTTATAGTTATAGTTATTGCAGTGTTTCTAGCTAGGGTATCCAATAAGAGAAGCGAGAGGTGGATAACACTAGTGAACTGGTATCACACAGTTCACTTCTCACTGTCGATACAGGGCATTTTTTTGATGTAGATGACAGTATCCCTTCCTGCTTCATTTATACTCTTTCAACTGCTCCCATTCCCCTCAGGAACCTCTTGTGCAACAGTCTAATCTCACTGAGCTGAACTGAAATGTAGACTATACTCCCTTCCTCGAGAATAAGAACAAGGTACAATTTCCCTTTCATTTGGTGCTCTACTCAGACCTCAAGTTGTAACACAAAATTCAGCAGGATACCTCTGTAAGTACTGAAAGAGCCAGGTAAGCACTGGAGAGAGGCTTGGCTCCACTCTTGTTTTTCCAAGATGGGCAGCTGGATCAGCACTGAAGTCAAAGTGAAATATCACTGGCTTGTAAATTACTATAGCCCTCAAACAAGTGGAGAAAAGACAACAATCATAAGTGTTTCTCAGCTAATGCTTCCTGAATTCCTCCTGTAGTACTTGCAACTTGCTCAGGGTTTTGCTCAAACAAAAAATACAAAAAAAATCCCACCATACTAAAAAATGTGTTTCTTTGCACTACTGAAAAATCAAAAAGTTACTAGAAACACAAATTACATTAGCAGTAGTATATGAATACTACACTCAATCAGTTTAGTTCCTTGTACAACAAGGCTATTAGTCTTAAAAGTTCAAGTTGGCTTCATAAGCTTTAGGTCAAAGATTTTCATCCATTTCCACAGGCTCTTAGTCTGAACCTAAGTCTGTAAGATCCTACTAGCTTTGCAGCTTCTAATCATCCCTTTTCTTTACTCTAACCACAATAAGAATGAAAACATGAAAAAGATGCACCATTTATTTTACAGAGACAATTAACCATTTCTTAGGGCATTTTGCCAAGCTGGTAATGCATCTCCATTAGCCCATTTTCACAGGTAAGCCTTTGCCTCTTCATAACTGGTAAATCCTCTCCAGTTTAGAGCCAGCACATGCATCTCTGTGTAGACCAGACTGTCACCCTTTGCCCCCTTGCTCTGAGAAAAGCTTGGTTCACATCAGTGAGATCAGTGCATGGGGCAAGGTACTAACAGATGAGAGAAAGGATATTTAAATCTCATTGCTTGGAACTTATTGTTTAAAGTTATAGCACAAAACTGAGTCCAGAAGAGAATCCCAGCCTCTGATAATAGCCAATGTCATTATGTTTTTCTTTAAGCTTTCGATTCAGTCTATCAAGGGAAATTTCACTTCCTTCTTTCCAGAAGAAAACAGACCTTGAGTAGATCCAACTGTTTACCCTATAATTTAACACCTTTCCCAATATCTTCAACAGCATCTTTTAGCTGATCAAAGCCAAGGCTAATACCCAGACATAAAATCCATTTTGTCCTCCAATACTAGACCAAAAAGACATTTCACAAACAGCAAGATTTCTTTTTAAGTAGACATCCATCAAAAATGTATTTTTCTCACTACCTTGGCCTTGAAAACACTGTATTTTCCAATTTCCTACATGCTGCTTAATGTTATGCAGTGTCAGTCACACCACATTATGTCATTTTATATAGCAGGTCAGCAGGAGCTGCCATGTTCAGAGATACCTGATATTTTGCCAAATCATTTGGCACATCTCACATTCTCATCAATTTGAATTACTTGTAGATCATTTCAAAAGAGAGACATAATTATTGGCAACCATTCAGAAAATGGCAGATAGTCTACCGAGTGTTTTGCTGGCCTTCTCATCCTTCTGTAAACTGCAAGATAGACAGATTTCCCTAAAACAATGTAACTGTATGTCAGATTAATACATGTGCAATTCTAGCTTACATTTACTATCTTGGGGAAATGCTCTGCAATTCTTCCTTACAGTAAATAGCACTTCATTCTACAGTTTCCCTACAGGCAGCTCAATCAGTGTTAGGAATACCAGATTCTGACCCTGAGGCTGAGATTATATAATACTTGTTAATTGATTCAAGTATTAATTCAACACCATACACTTCCTAGAGTAAGCATGTATCCTTCATTCTTTCAAACATTTAATTCTTACAGTAATTCTACACCAAGTACAGTAATTAGAGCATTCTTTACATTGAACTCTAGATGAACTATCCCTTTATGATTATGCACATCTATTTTTGTGTCACCTTAACACATTTCATGTAGGAGCACAATAGATAAACAGTGCCAAATTGATGGTTAAGGTTAAGTTCTGGTCATACAAACAAGAATGTTCTTGAAAAGGCCATGGGTAGCGAGAGTAAAAAAAAAAAATCACAATATATGTATCATAATATTGGTCAACACTGAGATAGTTTTAGGGGATGACAGATCTCTGAAAAACACTGCTGCAAAACAAAGCAGAGATCACGTTTTAGGTAGAAAGACTTTGTAATGGGAAACTGTACAGGGAATTGTCAACTGACTACAGTTCAGCAACAAGAAAGCACATGAAATTAGATTGGAAGAGCATTAATTTTAAAGTAAAAGAATACAAGATCTTCACCTAGTTGCAAAATGGGCTCCTATACACAGAGAAAAGACTGCAGAGCCATATTGGTTCAAAAGTAAACAGACCAGAGGCTAAAGATTTGTAGTGAATTTGCACTGATAAACATGTGGACCAAGAAGATAGACCAAGAAGTGAAGTCTGATGGATCTGACAGACTATGTGTTAGGGAGATATGCAGAAAGCTTGCAGATGCCTGCAGACTCACCCGAAGGTAGCCAGTGAGATCCTAGACTGAAATGTCAACACACTAGAGCCCCTTTGTGAAATACAAGCCTCTAAGCAGAGAAGGCTTGACATTTTCATGGGTTCCTTTGCATAACTGCCTTCATGGAGTATGGTTTTCTAATTTAAAAGCCTTGATTTCAGTAAATTGCAATAAGTAAAAACCAGGCATAACAGACAATCTGTATAGTTAGAAAGTTAAAGTTGTAGAATGTTCTCCAAATAAAGGCCAAATCCAAAGACCCTCTGAAATTAATAAGAGTATCTGCATCCTCCAAGCCTATAAAAAGAAATGTTCACGGTGTTCAACTGATCACGACAACAAGAGCTGTCCATTCAGTGTATGTTTGTACAGATACTAGGAAGATTGAGGCTGTAAACCTAATTCCACCTTGAAGGAGGTGTGGTAAATAGCTGCTCTCAGCCAGAAAACAACAGCAATTTGAGACTGAACAAGCAGCTTCCCCTGTGATCTGCCACATAGTGAAAATTATTTCAGATGAGAACATTTTAGCCTACGTGGGGGATAAAATAACCTTTAAGTGTTGCAAGGCAGCTAAAAGTTACACAAAACTAAATCTAATTTCTACCTACAGTTTTACCAGCCCCAGAGAGTCAAATGTAAGAAGTCTGAAAGCAAACCCAAAACCTACATGGTCTCATGGACTGCTAAGAAGGCATTTTGCTGTCAGATACAGGTGTCATCTGTTTAAGATGGAGTAGCCCATAAAGCAGAAGGAAAAGAGGAGCAGAAGTCAGAGTTTGGAGAGAAAGGAACAGCTGTGTCTATCGGAGGCAATAGAAATATTCCTCTGTAATTCTTGGTCAGTGGCAGGGCAAACACAGGACTCGGTTAACAAAACTCTCAGCCCTATATCTTCTCTAATGTGCAACACCATTTGATTAAGAAAATGAATTATATATCCTTTTAACCTTTTCACTTAGAGACTAGAGTGTGTTAGGAAGGAAGGGAGAAACGTAGCTTAATATATACAAACAGTGAGCATACTACTACTAATATTTTTTTCTAGCTACCTAGCCTTTTATCTGCATTAGCTGTGTTCATAAAAGAAAAGAGCCACCAATAATTTTAATCCAGCGAGAATCTGAGACTTTGAAATAGCTTAATCCCAAATTATACAATACTGATTCTTTATTATTTTTAAGCCTATTACTTATTTCATTAAAATTATAATATTCCCACTGTAATTTCAATGCTCCATTTTGAGGTAAAAAGAACATTTTAATTTTTCTTAGAATGTAAAAATAAAGTCAAATTTCCTAATTACCTTTTTTAATTTTAACAGATTCAAATTTTATTAGAATCCTATTCCCAGCAGAAATCTATTTCATCAGACCAACCTTCAGCTAGTTCTGTTGTGTACTTAACCTATTTTCTTTGACCTGTATGATTGGTTTTTGTTATGAAAGTTAAGAAAGAAACAATAAGATACGCAAGAGACTATAAAAACTGAGATCAGCCTGAACCAAGTTGCTGCCTTTCTTTGGTTGTGAAATGAAATCCCAGCCTGGGCAGGTGGGGGAGACCCTCGTGAGAAGGAGCCAGCAGAAAATAGGTGACAGCAAAATCATTTCCATACATTTTTCATTTCCAGTCTTGAATAAGAATGAATTCCCTGAATTTGAAAACTATTTTGGCAGGATACACAGGATAAGATCATTCTTACCTTCACAAATTGATCAGTGTTCTCTTTTGATTCTCTTTACCAAAGGGAGAACACTTCCTATCTTCCTAGAACATAAACATTTCAGAATTTGTGTTTTGAGAAGCTATCACATAAATGGAACTAAATATCACAAGAGCATTTATCAAAGCATAAAAATACACTGCATAATATAAACCTTATAAGCAATCAGTTTATTTTTTTATAATTAAATGAAATCCATCATCAAAAGAACTATATTTTATAAATTTTCAGTACAAAATGCTTGCTTAGGATGGGGTGAAAATACATCTTTTGATATCACATTCTAAATTGAACATTGGCATGTGTCTAAAAAAGGACTTAAATTCATATTACTTGTAATTGCACTTTTCTTTCAATCACCTTCTTTTCCCCCAAATATAAATGAATTCCTTATAAGTGAATCATCTCTTTTTCCACTGATTCTAAAAGAAGCTGTGTAGCAAATGTAAGAGTAGACACATGAATATGCCACCAACATTTCTTTACTAACTTTCCCTGTTATGTAGGCACTTCAGCCATGCTACGTCATATTACTACAGGTTTGGAGTCTCACAGACAAAACCAGTACAATGAATAACAGTTTTCTAATCGGAGATGAAGCAAAACAAAAGCTTTGTTGCAGAGGAATGAGTGCTTTCTAATTTTGTTTCCACAAACAAAAGATTCAAGCAATCATTTTAAGTCAAGCAAAATATTTTATTTTCTGCCCCCAAAATATTTTTCTCCCTTCCTAGGATTTAAAGAACAGCAGCAAAATCTTTGTATGTAAGCAGTCAATGTGGGATACAACCACATGCAGTGCTTGTTTCCAGATGTTCATTTGACCACAAGTTTGAGCATTAAGTTCCGAACAGCAACAACTTGAAAAGCTGAGGAGTGCAGTGGGAAAGACTAGCAAAGCCCTTCACAATCCCTCTAGTATCTACAAACTGTACTGGATAGATAAGGAAACTTCAGCATACATCCTAACTCCCACTGAATTACTGTGATTTCTGTTTTCATTTAAAAAGTCATTTATTTCTTTTCATCAAAAAGTACTGACATGAGGGAAAAACAGGGGGTTGCAGCCTTCTGAAAAAGCGCAGGCATCTGCTTCATTCCAAAAATAGTAGATGTGTTCTTTCAACATTATAGTTGTTCTACTTTAACATCCATAGAACCTAACTTTTACTTACATCCTTCATTATTTATAATAGCTCCTGCAAACTAATGTATCTGTTTTCTACTCAGGCTTGGAACAGCATTACAGAACACATTGCTTCTATCTTTCATTAGCGTTGTTATAGCACATAAGGTCACAATCAAGTTCTGGTCTAGAAACAATGAGGTACTTTGGTAGGGGCCTTTGGCCCAAGCTGCTTAAGCTTTTGGACTAATGCTGTAAGCTGCTCTGCGCATGCTGACCTACCTGCAGGATAAAGGCTCAAGCCTTGGTTGACTGTAATGCAAACACAAGTGTCAAGCTTCACAGACTGAATTGTAAGATCTGAACAGATAATTGTGGAAAAAGAAAGGACCAAACTGAAAATAAGATCACTTAATTATATAGCTGGGTATTATACAAGCACAGTACAGACTGATGGCTCCTGAAGGTACTAATTATCATTACTAGTTTAAGCAACATCATCTGCATGGATATAAGCCACCACTTGTTCATACAGTTTGCTTGTTACACATATCTTAGTGGAATTTGGGCTCCAAGAAAGATTTTTCTTTTTTTTATTTTGAAACAACAATAAAAATTCAATTTAGTGATCATTTTTGTTCCATCCTGGTACTAATTTCAACAGGACCATTTTTGTGCTTAAAGTTGAAAACATATTTTAGCACTTTGCAGAATTAAGCAAGAACATATAATCCAGAGGCAGTCCTGTGAGACATGGTCAGACAGACACAGGCAGCGTTCCTGTGGTTCATTCAAAGAGGTTCAATAAGAATCTCTATGGTATATTAACTAACAATAAACCCTCTTCTTAACACACACACAGAGAACTTTGCAGCACTATGGCAAAAGAAGTCCAGATAAAAACATTGTTTGCCAAGGTCCTGTGTGAACAGATCCCACACTCTCTCAAATGAGCTGGGTTGCACAGGACTGATAACGTGGTTCTGAATGGGATGCTGTGCTGTGGAGTTAATAAGACAACACTGCAATGCCCCCCAGTACGGGGAGAGGCAGATGGCCTCAGCATGTTTTCATGCTTGGTCAGGTGTTATTAATCTATGACCAAGAGAGCAGGTGGCTGTCATAAATTGCAAGAATTTTTCACAAATCATTCAGCTCTCCAAAGAAGCCAAGTACATGAATATGCTTTTATTATGTCTTAAAAAAAGAAAAATGAGAAAGATTGTAACCAAGTGCTATTTAAGGTAATTGCTAAGTTTAGATAATGGTGCATAGTGAAAGGAGAAACTGGAAATGCTACATCCAGCTGACTCCTTTGTCTCAGTCCTTTTCCCATTAAAAATTATATGAAGCACATTCTTGAAGTAACAAAGCTCTACTTCCAAGGCAAATGCAATTCAGGAATAACTTAAAAATGAACTTCAGTGACACTGGACTGGAATTATTCTGAGCCCAGCATTCTGCTGCCAGTGAGCCTTACCATTTATTATTTGCACCAAGAGACTGACTAGGGGCCCCACTTGAGATCAAAGATACTGCCGTATTCAGGGCACATTAGTACAAAAGCAGCAAGAGACAGGCCTGCCTTGGAGGAGGTCACCATCAGCACAGAGAAGAGACCCAGAGAGAAATGCTGAAAATGTTGCTCCTCTGTAGAACAGCAAAGGCAGTAAATCCCAAAGGTCAAATTCTGAAGAGCTCAGCTCCCACTTAATCACGTAAGCTAAGGACCCACATTTGCAGAAGTGCTCCGTTTTCAGCAGCCCATAACAGTGTCTCCTGTGCATGTCCACACTGAAATAACAAAGCCAAGCTGGAAAGTGAATTCCTGTATCCCATGATCCTGTCCAGTCCTCTGACCAGAAAACTGGGTCCTACCCCACAATAGACAGACTTACCACAAAGCCAGCCCTGCCACCGTAATGTAGGTGATTTTACTGAAGCACGTGTCCTGCATGAGGTGTAGAAGAGCACATAAAAGTAGTGAAGAGTACATAAAAGTAGTGTCGTAGAAGAAGGTACCTTACTGCTGAACTACAAACTTAACTATGCTTGAATACAATTAATATATACCATAATATATTAAAATTGTTCTTCAAGTTATTGGAATTTTATCTGCGTAGTTAAAAGCAGCTATGCTATTTGCACAATGATTCAATGTTTTATTGACATTCCTTGTCTAATACCACTGGAACTTTTTTAAATTTTGCAACTTTAATTCAGTTTGCCCTAATTCTTAAATAATTTCTGCCACATTTTTAACAAAACCCTCAAGGCAAATAAAAATTGTCTCCGTGCGCTCAGCTTCAATCTGAACAAATTGAATCTAAACCAGCAACACAGAGAAGGTGGCATGTAAAAGGCGGAAGAAGAATCCCAGGGGATCTCTGGGTAACAGGGTTATCTTACTTGTGCATCTGGTGCCTCATTCAAGGACCTCTAAAACTCTGGAGTTACAAATCATAAGTACTGACATCAGTGTGCACTTCTGTCCAATAAATTCTGCAGAACCACAGCAATAAGATAAGTGTAAACTAGTGGAACTTATAAAACCATAAGAAACTAAAATATAAACCGAAGATATTAATTTAAGAACATGGGGATGAAATTCTTTGAATTTAACATTAAACCATTTGTGACAGGTGGCTAAAGGGCAACAACCAAGCAAAACCAGTTACACATAAAATCCTTCCTATAACATTCTGTTCCAGATTTACTCTATGACAAGAGGTGATATCTCAGTGAGAGTTTTCCTGTGACGACTACTATTAATAAACACTAATGCATTTCTCTTCAAAAGATACAACATATACTATTATAGCAATATAAAAAGATGGTTCAAAGGAACAAACAAAATCATTTTACTACACAGTTTGTTAAAGAACAATCAGTACTTGGCTAATTTAGGATCTTAGAAAAATGTTTACACAGCAATTTTTATAGAAAGCTAAATTGTCTTATATGCTTGTCTCCCCTTTTGGTTTACTTCTTCTTTTAGGGCCTAGAAAGGCTCTAGTATACTGTGGGAATCATTCCTTGCCTCTTACTCTTCAGATTCTACTTTAGATGCAGACTGACAGAAGATGTTAAAGCTTGCCTTGAATCATAGGGGAAGGAACAAAAAGAAAAGAAGAGTCAAATTTAACTAGGTGTTTGGAAGAGATTCTGAATGAATTATTCTCTCACTTTCATTGTAACCTTAAATGAAGAATATGGAATGACAGGTCTTCCCTCTATAACTAAACCTAGAAAAGTGGTTGTTCAGCACGTCAGTGACAAACATGAGCATTTCAAAATATTCAGGGTTTTTTTAAAAAAAAAAAAAAACAAAACCACAACCATAAACCACATATCCTCTTGACAGCAGGTTCCTCTGAAGGATTACCATGGTAAACTAACCCAAGCTCCAATTGCAATGTTCTCTGAAAGAACATATTACACAAAACCTCACATAGAGACAACACACAGATGGCAGGTTATTGTCTACTAAGAGAGACTGTCACATAATAAGCAGGACAATCTTTTACCAGGATAGTATAGGAGAGAACTTACACAATGGGGATTTTATATTAAAGGACTCCTGGGTTTGAAAAAGTCACTAGCTTTTATTTTAATAATGAAAGATATAATTTTAAAATATTTTTCCTCTTTTCATTAATTAATGCATCTGGTTACACTTTTACTTTGCTCAGCCTCAACAGCAAAAGTAACTTTACCAACAAGTAGAGCTACACAAGTGAAAAGTCATATTTTGAATGAGGATAGAAAGTCAGTTTCAAAGTTTCATGGGCAAAAAAGGTCTCAAAAAAACTCTTGTCTGTGTCAACTACAGTGTCCCTATGCAATACAAACTTTTAGATTTTATAAATTTACATTTCTAAATAAACTCATTTTGAAACATTAAAGGCACACAATATATACAAGAGTATATAATGAAAAGTCCATAAAAGGCAGTTGCACTCAAGCATAACGAAAAAAAAGATGGTTTCCTCAAAAATTCCCAATACCGCTACTCTATTTAACTTGGACCTAGAGAACTAAGTACAACACTGCAATACTGGCGTTTGAAAAAAATTATACAACTGTTTTTCTATATTCTACACTCTTAATATTTCTTTGGAGTTCTGCTTCTCACTTCTACAGCGTTTTGGAGACAGGATGGTTTAAATAAGTGCAAGAATAAAAAAAGGGGCTGAATGTACCCTGTGTTTCAATCTAGGCGATGTCACTGGACTTACTGACTTAGTTTCCCATCCACAGGAAGACAATGCAAATTATCTACTGCAATACACGCATATTTAAGCAAAAGCATCCTTTCATTACAGAGCCTTTTGGACTAGCACAACCTTCCTCCTAGCAAAGAAATAAGTGGCTGGTTTTAGTTCAAATGAGTTGTTCACTCTTGTTCACCAAGCTGCTCTGTTCAAAAAATGGTAAGAGCTGAGAAGAAAGGACCGAGAAGAGAACTGACTAAGCCTATACCACCATCGAGAAAGGACTCCTGGCTCTGTATCTTCAGTGTCAGCGCCACAAGAAAGATTGTGTTAGTAAATAAACTCTAGATTTGCTGGCTAAGTACCAGCTAAAAATACTTTAAAGACGACATCAGCAGATGCAAATGGTCTACTAATAAACATAAACCAGCAGTGATGTTTGAAGGTAAAGGAGTTGTGCTATTTCATTTACAATCCAGCTGCAATCTGATGACTGTTTCCTTCCTTAAACCAAAGGCTTTTTTTTTTTTCCAGAGCAGAGAACAGTTTAAAAAACAAACAGAACAACCACCTTACTATGTTTAATTGTAATGACTGTTTCTGACAGCAAGGTCATTCATTAACTGCAGCACCGCAATAATTGCCTCTATTGCCTAGGTTGCACAAGACTTGATATTCTATTACATTGTCAAATGGTAGAAATGGGACAAAGGTTCAGACAAATGATGTTGTCATTTAACCACCACAAATGTGAATTGCTATTTCTTATCTGCTTGCAATAGCAGCCTTATCACAGTAGGCATTTTCTAGATGGAGACTCGTGGCTTTAATTTTACATATAATCATTACAATCTAATTGGTGAGAACTTTCCTTGGAGCAGACAAGATGTCTAATATAGTAGTAATTACTGCTTGAAACTTACATTATCCCAGGCTATTTTAAATGTAAAGGAAGAAGTAGTGTTATGACAGTCACAATCTTAAAACAGAGAGAAAGCTACAAGATATGGTCATTGGAGAGGAGCAAAATCAGCAAAAAAGCATGTTTTTGGAGAGGAGCAAAATCCCACGCAAATCATTCTGAATAGGTAGTGTTGAGGAATTGGAGATTGTTCTTCCTGCGATGCATAGGTCTGCAAAGCTTGCTAATATTAGCCTCAACATTTGAAGCAGTACTGTCACATTGATATAGTGCTGCCTGTGAGCAAATAACCCTGACAGACCCTATCTGGTACAGTCAATCTGTAAATAAATGCAGATTGGCTACCTTCTTTTCTTAAAGACCCAGTTCTGAATACTGCATGCCAAAGTATTTGAGAAGTCATGTTGATGTATTGAGGCAGACATGTTTCATAATTATGAGTTTCTTGGACTGTTTAGCAAAAGAGATTAGTTTATACATTCAAAAAATAAAAGTTTACCTTCCCACAATGTCTTTTGAATTGCAGAATTTAACATACAAAAGCCCAGTTTCTACTTAATCAAGAATCAGAAAGACTTAAGTATTAACAGTACTATCTAAAAGGTGAAGAGTTTCTAGAAATTCTTTACATAAATATGTTATGAACAGATATAAGCCAGCAGACAACCAGCAATATCAGAGCACCAAATAGTCTTAGGGAATATGCATAGATTCCAGAATGAGGCCCCTTTACTAAGATGTACCATTCTCAGGCAGACACTTTTGCTGGGAATAGCTTAAATGAGGCTTCAGATGGATGCAAGGATCCAAAACTGCAAGATGAGATGGGTTTCCTGTTACTCAAGCATTTAATAATATAGAAAGAATTTTAATTTTTCTTTAAGAAAAAAAAAGAGGTTGGGAATTTATTTTTCTCCAGCTTTCATCTCTCATTGCTGCTGTGGCCATAGATTAGTATATCATAGAATGGTTTGGGTTGGAAGGGACCTTAAAGATCACCTAGTTCCAACCGCCCTGCCATGGGCAGGGACACCTTCCGCTAGATCAGGTTGCTCAAAGCCCCATCCAACCTGGCCTGGAACACTTCCAGGGAGGGGGCATCCACAACTTCTCTGGGCAACCTGTGCCAGTGCCTCACCACCCTCATAGGGAAGAATTTCTTCCCTATATCTAATCTAAATCTACCTTCTTTCAGTTTAAAGCCATTACCCCTTGTCCTATCACTGCATGTCCTTGTCAAAAGTCCCTCTCCAGCTTTCTTGTAGGCCCCCTTTAGGTACTGGAAGGCTGCTAGAAGGTCTCCCCAGAGCCTTATGCAACAATCAAAATCTGTATGCAAAAATATCACACCATTTTGCAAATGACTTTGGCTACCCTGTTCTCTGAATGTTGCCATTTTTACCATTCTTTTAACACATACTTTTCATCTAAAAGCTGTTAAAAGGCCTCAGGTCTATTAATGCAGGCATCCCTTTATCTGACACCAATGATTTTTACCAGGTCACTGGTTTAATGTCTTTAAGCCCTTGACAAATTAATCATCAGTGCGGTCAAACGATTTTGTCAACGTCATAACAGTATCTGCAGTTATGCATAACTGGCTTCCAATGGAAGGCCTGCAATGAAAACCCTTTAGCAATTCTTAAAAATCTCCTCCCATCCACAAGAGTTAAAGAATTGCAAGGAGCATGCTACTATCATTATGATGCCATATCTCATACCTAGGCTTGATGAGAAGGGAGGGGGTGCGTAACTACATCAGAGCAAGTGAGGCATTTTTATCTTTTAGGAATACACCAGGAGTTAAACGTCTCCCAGAGGCTGCCCCTCTGGACCAAATCCAGAAACGTATTTCAACTTGAGGTAGTCCTCGCTGATCTCAACTAGCTATATACATTTTTAACATTAGATATTGTTTAAACCCTTGCTGGATCAAGCTACAGCACTAGTTTCTGGATGAAAAGGCAAACACATACAGTATAAAAATCTTTCACACAAACACACTAGCATTAATTTACCCTTATACATCTTTGTCCATTTAACACCCATTCAAAAAAAGAGGTGGTATTATGTAACAGAATTTCAGTCTCCCTTCTAGAAATCAAATTCCTTCCTAAAAGAATTAGAACTCTTAATCCTATTACAAAAGCACTTCATGTGGGCCTAAAATCCCTGATAAAACAGTGCTTAAATGAAGCAAATTTATATTATTGATGGTTCTCATGACTTGTGAAGAACTTTTGGAGTGAAGGACAATTCCAATTACTAAACCATTCAGCACTCTAACAGGGTCTGCTTTCCCCTGAAGAGTAATACAGGATTTTGGGAGCCAGCCTTAAATGATGCCTGCAAAAATATATGAGTGTTGGAGACTTATAGAACGCACTGATCTGAAAGCATGTCTGTTTGGGTCAGAAATCACAATCGGAGTGAGTGGCAGATTTCCTGTCCTTGACAATGCTGCATCTCCCTAAGGAAGAAAGGGTGCAGGCAGGGTGGCTGGGTGACCTTGATACACTGAGCTAGTCACAACTCAGCATTGCAAGACTGCGCTCCAGGGAAGTTGTGATGTTATTAAAGCAAGACAACAGGAGAAATATTGCCAGAGGCACTGCTACTACAATAAGGATTTGTGAGAGGGGGAAAAAATGAATGAAACAGGAGAAGCAGTCGGGAAGGAGAATCATGACAGGGGATGCGTAACCAGCAGGGCAAAGGGGAAGAACAATGGGGATAGATACAAATCTACTTTATAAAAATGACATGTTCTGTATTTTCACAAAATTCTTGAAAGTCCAGGCACAATGCAGTTAAGGTGTCAAGGAACCGTACACAGACAAAAGTGTATCCTATGCATTACTGTTGTGCTGAACAAAGGATGAATTTTTCCTTACAGCAGCTACAAATCACTGGAGGTAAAACTGCCTGTAAAATTACAGAATTCAAGAACAATCAAGAGTGAAGGAACACAAAGATGAGGACTGCTTTAAGAGCTGTGTTAACTGCAGAGGTATATAAAAAAGAAAAATTCATCATCATATGTGAATAATAAGATTCATGCAAAAAAATACTGCGTTCTGCTATAACCTTTATATTAGACTGTGATCAGAAAGAAACACTATTTATTTCCTGAGATGGAATGTAATGTCTGAAGCTATATGTGTCTAAGGCAGTTCATCTGATATATACTCCTAATTTTTTTCCCCTTACTCATTACTAGTTTTCTATTAGTTTGAAAAAGTGGTAGAGTTACAGCATGATATCTCTTTCAATTAAAACACCTGAGCATCTTTAAAATAGCCATTGACAATCCCTGTACCAACAAGATTCCAAACCAAATGGGACACTAAAGGCATTCTCAAATAGCATGGGCAAGTAATGAGTTTTCTATTCAGGACACTTAGTTGAAACCTCAAAATTGTAGAAGGGAAAGGGGAAGAGAGAGAGAAGGAGAGGGAAGGACAAGTCTAGTTGCTTTGACTTGCCTTAGAAGAGTCATGGTCCCCATTCTTCCCTGGAAACATGACCAATACAGCACTTACCACTGAGCTAAACTGAACACGTTTGGTTCACAGAATTGCAATTTTAGCATTAAAATTGCTTGCTGGCAATTTCTAGCAATTTGTAGCTGTTGTTGCCAGCAAGTGCTAACAATCACCAGGAGTCAGATTCCAGCTAAGCTTGTCAGCACTTCAGTTTTTGGCAAACATTTCACAGATAATATTTTGACGCTTCTGTGATCACTTGCTGTTCAGTCAGATTAGAGATCACAGGTTGAAGTATATTGCACAATGGCACTCTTTACAACAATTACCCTCTTCTAGTCTTTGAAATGAAGGAGACCAGCATTGCTTCTATGTTTTAACAACAGATGTTTCGTAAGTAGTATACATTCTATATTTAACTTTAAAGATGGATCACTTCCGTCTCCACACTAGTTTCCACAAAACATAGTCACTTCCATAATGCCTGTTTATAGAGTTTCACCCAGGACACTTGATAAGCACATGACTTCAAGGACATTCAAAATGAGGCACACACCTTTACTTTCCACTTTAGCACTGGGAAGAAAATTCTGTCATTTCACTTCTACTCTGAAAAGCTGGAGAAAGTTGTAGACTTCCAGGTTTTGGTTTTGTATTCTTTGTCCGAAGATTTGAAAATCAAATGAGAGAAGACCCCCAGAAACTAAAAGCCAATTGCTTTCTGGGTTAATATCAAAATAGCTGTACTAAATTTTAGAATGCAACATTGCTCACACCAATAAATGTCTGGCTCAATATCTGTCAAGCTGTGCAAAAGACATGATTTAGTAGGGCCTGTTGCGATAGGACAAGGGGTAATGCTTTTAAACTAAAAGAGGGTAGATTCAGACTAGACACAAGGAAGAAGTTTTTTACAATAAGGGTGGTGAAGCACTGGCACAGGTTGTCCAGAGAGGTGGTAGATGCCCCATCCCTGGAAACATTTGAGGTCAGGTTGGACAGGGCTCTGAGGAACATGATCTAGTGGAAGATGTCCCTGCTCATTGCAAGGGGGTTGGACTAGATGACCTTTAAAGGTCCTTTCCAACCCAAACTATTCTATGATTCTATAATATGTGGAAGAAGTGTGTTTCCATTAGAATGTGGGAAAATTTTAGTACATGACCTCAAGATTCAGAAACCTTCCATATCAAAAAAAGCAATGGCCCAAGTGTCTGCACCATGTAGGTATATGCTTGTACTTGTTCAAACTTAAGTTTCAAAATGCTATCAACCTCAGTATCCACCTAGTGAGGCCTGACATTTTTCTTTTATAGAAACTCAAACCATATATTCACAAGAGAATGAGCAGTAATATTTAAATAGATAGGAGGAAAACAGAAGCTTCTCTCTAGACTGTAAATTTCATTTTTTGAAAGTTTAAATCCTCTGGATGCAAGTGCAGCACTATAAAGAAAATAAGTTTTCAAACCACACAAGTTCAAAACACATACGATTGTTTCATATGCTCTGATATCTTTGAAACTATTGAACTATAGGAGTCCTGACATATAAATAAATCCAACTCCTGTTAGAGTCAACAAGAGTTGCAATTGCATACAAACTGAATAGGAGCTATTATATAGTAAAACGCCAGAAGGCATTTTGCCTTCTATTTTAAAGTTTGCCTCAAATTTTCCATGCCTTGGCAGGTTGTTTTCACAGGATTTAGTGATTTCTTTTTAAAGCAAGAAATAATTGTAGACTTTGAAACCCACTGTCAGAAAGTGTTTCTAAATTTGGATGCACAAGGCCTTAACAACCATTGCACGGCATCTTACACAGTCTTTTAAACCACTACAAAGTAACTTCCACTTTAGAGGGAGAACTGTCTTACATTAACACAAGCAGAGCGGAAGATATCTGATCACAGGGTGTAGGGCAACATTGAGGTGCTGCATGTTCCAAGCAGCAGCATTGTTTGCTTAGATGCAAATATTTTCCAAAAGAATTACTTTCTAGCTACTGAGTAAATAACTTCTGGGAGCCTATCAAACATGGAGTACAATTCAGCAGGCTTGCAGTCACCACGGAAGAGCTTCACACTCTTGACCACATTCCTAGTTAAGTTTCAAACTGAATAGTACATAACAGCAAATGAGCTTTTTCCAACACCCATGCTGTCCTTTGCACAGCATCCATATTTCAGTGTTGAAAACAATAAATCAATCTTCATGCAAAAAAACCCAAAAAATATTTTAAAGCCATTTTGAATGAATCCAAGCAGAGCCTTTAAATCTACTCCCCTTTACAAGTACAATGTTTAGGTCTGGTCCACATTTGAAAGTCTGCAACTCAGCAATGATGTTAGTTCAGAAATTCCTCACCAAGAGAGCCGTATCACTGTCAGAACCATTGCCAGACTTACACTGATATACCACTATGCTCACTATCTCACCTACGCAAAAATGTAGAAGAAACACGGAAGTACTTGTATATACTGCAGTTGCATTCATACAGGACAGGGAGTGCAAGAGAGGGAACCTCTAACACCAGCCATCTAGATAAAAGCAAAAGTTGTTCAGACAACTCCACGAGCAGGCTCCTGATCAGCACCAGAGAGGCTCTGGCTACCAAGCTGAAGAGCTGCTCTTGGGCAAGCTGATACTGCCCTGCACAACAAGCAAATTCTCTGGGCAGACCAACCACAACAGGAAAGAGGGACACGACATGTTAACCTGTTGAAGGCCATGCCCCTCCCCATTGTCCCTAAGGCATTCAGCCTGTGTCTGGCCTGCACAGGCAAAGCACTTGGGCAGCTTTACTCAGCTACTGGAACTCTGCCACCATCTCAAACGAGGGTTGCAGTTTCAGAGTAATTTTCAAGTTACTGGACTGAATACAATAGGTTTGCTTTTTTAGCTGTAGTTTCTTATTTCTGTTCACTAGGAACTCCTTTTCCAGTCTATTTGTGACCAGGATAACGTATCATTTGGCAGAGGAGGTTGCATCCTATCACACTGCAGAAAGTTGCTAAGAGATTATCATCACAACTGTCAATTCAAACCACATTCTAGCTCATGCAGTATTCAAGCTGTTCAGATCTGCACTGCTAGTCTGAACAGCAGAGTTGACAGAGCCCCAGACTTAGATTGTGCGTTAGATTTCTTGATCAAATGGGTTTCCTCAGCAGCGCACAATACAAATTCAAATCAAATTAAAGTGGATAAATATACTAAAGAGGGCTCATCCTGAATCTAGCACTCCCTGCCTCTTACTCTCCTTCCTCGCTTCCAGTCTTCATCTCTCAGCTTCTTATGGCCTTTCTCATCAGATTCACGTTACCTACTGCAAGCCTCTCAAGTCTCCTGCCTGACTCTACTCCAGAGGAAATGCATTAATATAATGAACTCTGGCCCCAAGAATGTTCCCACTGGACCATGTTTTGTACAGGAATCTGCCCCCTTGCCACAGCAGCTGGAAATTTCAGACCAAAAAATGAAACAGCTTTTCAAGAAAGTAAAATAATGTGTAATTAACCATTATAACAGCTTATCAAGATATGTGGCAGGCTTCCAACACTCACCATGTCTTCAAATCAAAAGCTGAGGATTAAAGATCAGCAATCATTTAAGCTACTGGGCATGACGCTGGAGCTATCTGTGAAATCTTCCCACATGATATGAGGTCAGGCAGTATGATTCCTCCTAAAATGTATAGACACGATTATCAGCCTGTAATAGAGAGCTTCAGTTATGCCAGCGTTGTTTTACAGATTTCCAAGGGAGAAGACTGCCATGTGTGTTTTGGCTGCTCAGAACTCCATGACATTTTTCAACAGGAGAGAGTTTTGTTGCTATTGTCAATATTCTTTGGACAAATTCTGTCCAAAATTGCTTTAAGGAAAAAGTAACAAAAATCTAAAACTAGAGTCTGAATAGATTACTAACAAGACATGCATAGGATATGAAGTACAAAAGGTGTTTTGTTTGCAAACCAGCACCCACAATCAAAATAGAAGGACCACAAGGTGGCTGGAGTTAATACAAAGTAAGAAAATCTATTCTCTCTGGTGATTCCAGCAGAATCATTCAGGCAGAAAATAATTAAGTATCTTTTATTCTCTTTTATTTTACCTGGTGGAGTCCTACGGTTTTACTCAATAGTAGTCCTAACTTTTTATCTCACAGTTACATCCCAACTATGTCTCAAACAGTTTTACCTGGTACAAACAGTAATTTAATGTAACCTAATTCAACATACTATATGTTTTGATATTAAAAAAATTAGAGACACAAGTTTGGAAACAAAATCCAGACTAGAAACACCACAAATATACATGACCAGGGAACAAAGCAGTTAGATATACTAACATTTTGACATGATATCAAACCAAAGAAAACTACTGCTCTCACTTGAAACTAACAGTAAAAGGCATCTTGTTTTGACTCAGAAAGGTACATTCATGTTGTGACAATATGTAAAAAAAGTGAAGCTTAAAGTATCAAGGGGTCAAGTTTAAGTTACGTATATAATCTGAAATGATGCCTGAAGAATGTATTGCTCTCCAGAGTATTTTTGTTTTCTGACAGCTGCTTAAGTAACCAAGCTGTACACTGAATACACAGATGATGAAGCATTCATGAGCTTAAACTAAAGCATCGCTTCACCATATACATTTGCATGGCTTTCAGTATGTTGCTTTAGGATTATGTTTTTTAGCAAGATGGTAGGCAAAAATCAACAAAAACACCTTGTAATTTTTACGGAAAGAATAGCCACGCCAGTGAGGTACTAAGGCGGTTTGTGCCTAGCCCCCAGGACCTGCAGGGCCGTGCTCGGGCAGCAGGCCCCAGGCATGCCTGCAGGCCTTGTGGCCCTTCAGGGGCCTGGGTAGTAAGGTACGGATTTTGATGCTGCTTTCACCTACACAATGTGTGTGTTCTGTACACTTAAAAAACCAAAAAGAACTATCTAAAGGACATCTCCAAAAGGAGAGCCAAGACAAACTTACACTGCCAGCTTCCCCCATCAGTGCTCTCAAAGGAGTTCAGCCCACTGCCCTCCCCGGGGCCTCCTCAGCTTTCCTGCTCAGCCATGGCACACCATTGAGGCTGTCACGGCGGTGACAAGGAGGGCCCTGCTCAGGAGATGAGCCCTCCATCCCAGGCCTCACACCTACTCGCAGCACATGTCCCCTGGGGAGCCATGCTGCCAGATCACGCTCAGCTCACTGTGAGACATGTCACAGGTGGCCAGCTTAGGCAGCATGTAACTCGCAGGCTGGCAGGCAGTTTCCACAGCAACAGCCATCTTAAAGAACAGCTCAAGGGAAGGCAGCGCATGACCCCCATCCCGGGGCGCACAGCTCTCCGGATGAGATGGACAAGTGTGAAAGGGCTGCCAAACGCCAGCGGGGACTCTGACTCTCCCTTCTCCAGGCCATCCCGCCCCCTGCTCCTTCCCTCAGCATGTCCCCCGCACCCGCCTCAGGTCGGAGGCAGCCCTGCTGCCGCTAGGCCTAACCAGGCCACAGAGACACCCCCCAACACTCCTGTTAACTTTGTCGGCGATTGTCTTCGACCATTGGTTTTAGCAGTTTTCTGTGTTTTCACACAGTGCTCTTCTCCACAATATCTATGTGTACCCGTGCCTAGAACTAGACTTTTCTTGGGGAAGAGCAACATGGCACCACACAGCTTGGGGCCTCACTCAGCAGGGCAAGGGGAGAGGTGGCACCACAGGAGCCCAAGGAGGAACGCACAGCAACAACAAAACCAGAAACAAAGCCAAATGAAGGAGAAGGGTGTGAAAAGCAAGTTTTTAACAGATAGAGTGAGAAAGCATGCCTATGCTGTGTTTTTTAGAAGCACTCTTTTAGTAAGTGTTGGCCACAGTGTAGTGCAAATAGTGGCACAGAGAAAACAAGTGATACCCTTTGGGGATAGGCCAAAAAGCTGAAGATAGACAAAACTGTATAAATAGTTAGCCACCTTGCTTTAAAAATAATTGTTTCTAGAGGTGACTGACAATCAAATGGATTCATGAACCACACAGTTTTACACAAACATATGCTTAACCAAGGATTTATTGCAATACTCATTTTTCTTTCTCAGCCAGTGAGTTATCAAATTCTGAGAAGTCAAAATTAGTACTGGAAAACTCACCAGCAATCTCCAGAATCTGACTGTTTATATAACTACCAGCATTTTTTTTTTAATTGGAATGATGTCAAGGAGCATCCCTCGCCGGTATGGAGCCATACCAGTGTAGCACAAACTGCGATGCCTGTCTCTGCAACTGCTAATCTATGCCAAGACGTGTGACAGAGGAAAGAGTAAGGCAAAAAGGGCTAATTGATTTGGACAAATAAATAATTCTGAGAAGATCATGATATTTCTTCAGTGAGTTAGTTTGTGTTGATAAAATATGCTGAACTGTTCACTCTGCCTTTCAAGCTGGGCAGCTGCTGACTCAGCTCTTTACTGCAAATTTTAAGTGATGTGTCTTCACGGTAAATTTGCCAATCTAGAAACTAGTAAAGTCATTGCACAATTAGCTTGTGAGACTAAGCTGTCACAGATTATAAAGAGGGTTAATCACCAAACTATTTAAATACATATTTACTCTGTTGTATTTTTTTAAGTCAGTTTGATATGCAAGAGGGCCACTTTCTCATTTCCTGCTTCAATTCTGTGTTTACCTAAAATAAGCCAGAAACTTGATATCTGATACAAAACAAACTTGATGCCTGAAGCAAAACAGTATTGTGTTCTCCAATAAACCATCCCATGGGATTCCTGTAAGCTTCATTAGGCATATTCTTGAAGAGGAGGTGGATTAATAGGAAAATGTGCAGCTCATTTCAGTAAGATCAATAGGCAAAAGCAAGGCAGAATGTAGTTATCTCTTTTTCTGACTTAATAATGATAAATATTCCAGTAAAATTGTCACGGTGAATTTGTTTCTTTCTCCTTTCATATTAAAAATGCTATATTCATATGGCACTACGATTTGACTTCAGTCTCATACACTAGTACACAATCCATGTAATACCGATGAAGAAAAGCTCTTTATACAGACTGAGTTTTCCCTGTGTTTCATAGTTTAACTTCTAAGTAGTTCCATACCCAATGCTTCTATCCAGTTGAACAACCAACATACAAGCAAGGCCTCAGCATCACAGGCAGAACATTAACCAGCCGAGATCAGATCTCGGGAAGGAAAACCAGATAGAAACTTACTGCTGGAGAATTCGAGTCATAAAGGCTCCAGTTCTGCAGCTGAAGCCACTATTTCACTTCTGTAAATCATATATGAAGTTATTTTGAAGCACACATCTTCCCCCGCACACCCCGCCCCTTAAGCGCAATGCTATTTAAGAGCTGGATAAGTCCCTGACCATAGCAAAGACATTAAGAATAGAGCAATTAGCTTCAAAGACACTAGAATTTCACCTATTTTTACATTTAGATTTCTTTGGTTAACATCAAATGCTATTTACCCAAATAATAGGAATGGTCACTCATTTGCTAGTCAAATACAAGCTTTTGAAGGTTTGCTGTATCTATTTAAGCCTCTTTCCCTGTTTAACGTTGATCTGATCTATAGATTTTCAGTACTGCTGAGCTCTATTAAGTAGCTGTTGTAGACTGTTCCTTGAAGTCACCTCATTTCAGTGGGAAGGGAAATTATCCTTTTTCACACTGCATAAGAAAAAAAAAATTTTACAGCATTTTACTAAAGTTAAAATTACTTACATAACCTTAGGCAAAGAACCAGAAGCCTAACGAAATAATGATTTTAGAAAAGGTATGTTGCTATTAAGACTGGAAACATTTGCAGTGCTGACGGGTTTTCAGATTGTTTTTGAAGAAGAGGAGACTTGGGCTATGTTAAAAAGGATATTATTCCAAAGGGGAGGGTCACTGCGAGAAAGTAGCTGATGGGAGAAGTAGAGAGGAAAGGCAAAAGGAACATATGCCTTTTGGATTTACTGATGTTTGTTTCCCTAAACAGTCCATAAAATATGCTTACTGGTAGACACTTTACACTAGTAGAATGAGATCAATCTTCTTTAACATAAAACAGAACTGCATTTAGTGTGTATTTTAAGTAGTAATTGACTTTGAGATCATTTAGGAAAATGAACTAAATTTCATTAAAGAAGATAATATCTTTAACCAAGAGGCCACAGAAATGATGGACTGGCACGGGCAGTAAGTATGCACACCAGAGATAACCACCCTTGTAGGGGGCAAATTGATTTTCTGCTTCTGTGAAGCCTAACAAATGGTTTTCTACCACATGCTTTGTTCCCAAATCACTTGCAAACCAACTACCATGTTTGTCAGATTTACTTGTTCCCTTTTTTAAAGAAAAACATAAATCAAATGTTTATCTTTCAAACCTAGTATCATCTTGTGTCCTCTAAGAGGACAGCAGCTGGTAGATACTGTGCTAGGAAGTTTCCCTTCATCCCCATCGTAACAGAAGCAGTTTCTAAAGATAGTCAAACATAATGTGATGATTAGAAATGATTGACTGGCTTTCTGCCATCATACAATTTACTTGCTCTTGATTTATTACTTACACAATCTTATATGTATAATAAGGGTAGACAGATCCAATACAGGATTGACAAAATATCATTTCTTTCCCATTTGCTGAGCTAGCTTTTTTTGTATGAACTACCCCACTAATATATAGCTGAAGCATGCTGGCGTAAGTTTCTGCTTGTCTCTTCATGTGCTATGTAGGTGCTTGCTATATTTAAAGTAGATTACTGTCCACAGGAAAAATAATTCATTTAGATCCAGTAGAAACACACTGAGGTATACAGCACACTTGTCAGAGAGATTAATGTAGACCTTAGTAATAAGATTCACCTCAACTCTAGGGTTAAGCTCTAGCTCACCTCGCTGTAGACAGACCAAGAAAGCTGCAGCAGCAGAACGCACCCACAACATTTCCCTGTGCCAAGGCCAGCAAAAGCTGAAAGAAGCACACAGCCCAGACAAAACCAGTTAGCCCCTTGGGTAACCCCATTAGCTCTCTCTGCCAAGGTTTAGGCAACATCTCTAAGCTGCTGTCAGGAATGCTCAGCTAGGTAAAACCAAGGAGAGGAGACAGTGACAAACATACTTGCCTACCCCTCGGGGGAACCTCAGATGAGCGGGAGAGGGGCCCAGGCAGACACCAGCTGGTGAACCCCAGGGGAGCTGGGGAGGCCCAGGCCACCACACTGCTAGTGCTCTATATACCAGTTGGTAATACCTCCAGGGATTTCACCCTAAAACATTAAATATGTACACAGACGTATCACCTCTCACAATAGCAAAAGGCAAAATCATTCATCTTACCTGCAACTCTGTATTCTGACTTATTATTCTTAAGCAACTAAAGAGAAGTAGAGCTAGGGTAAGACAGAAGCACCCTCCCTCCAGGCAGCCACCACTAGAAGAGCTTCTTAGCTAGGCAGGCAGAATTTAAACCTCCCCTCCCAGAAAGACCCTGTTACAGAAATCAGCTACACAGCTGCCACAGTCACTAAGGTGTTAACTCCTCCTCTAGCACAGCTGATTCTGCAAGCGCAAATTACCACCTTCTTCTCCTTCTCCCATCAAAATCCGCATGGCATAAACCAGCCCCGGAATGGTAACTGTATTTGAAATAGTCATTATTTCCCAGGTATGAATTCAGGCACCCATAGCATAATTACATCACTTGGGTTTAACTCAAAACATGTCTCAAGCTGCCTGATCAGGCAGTCCCAAATGTTGCTAAGCCAGTCTTGGATCAAAAGTCATTTTCTCAGCAAGATGTATTTTAAGTGAATACGCTAAATGGGATTAAAGAGAATAAAACATAGCCAAATACAGTTTGTAGGTGTTCCATACCTCTCAAAGAAGTTTGATGTCTGTAAGCACCCAGGGACACCAAACCGCTGTGCTTTAACAGTAATTTGAGCTGAGAAGAGAGAGGGAAGTTTCTTTAGTGCATTACTTCCTGTGACGGCAACAGGTTTAGCTAATGTACAGTTAAAAAAAATAGGAAAGCTGCAAATTCCCCCTAGTAGAAGCTATTAAAATGAAATAGTCTTTAAATAGCAGCAATGGATGCCTTGTTGCTTGGAGAATTTAAAACTGGGCTAGCCAAAACACCAAGTCAGCATATAGCAATCTTCCGCTGGCAGAGAATTGATCTAGAAGAGGAAGAGAATCTTTCGGGTTACAGTGACCGAATATTTATTCCATTTGTATTAAACCAATTCAATTGTATTGAAGCAGTGACAAGCATAGTGCTTGGCGATACTGAAAATCAACTTCTATTCAGTAAAGAATGGTAAAAGGCAGAGATGTTCAGGTCCTGTGTTGATTATGCATGTTTTCATGTGCTGTCACCTGCAGTAGCATAAACTGCTGCAGGCCAGACTGTCCTCGGTTACACCTGGGCAAATCCTGCTGAAAACTAATATATTTGGACAAGTCTACCCAAAGATGTCTTTTAAGAAAGAAATAAACAGGGGCAAACAATTTAAATGATGGCGTAACTTAGCCTGTGGTGCTCCTACTAACAGCAGCAGGGTTGAAAAGGAAAGTATCCACCTTGGCTTAGGTGATGTTTAGAGGGCTAACAGGGATCAGGGAACGTCTTTTATACATAAGCAGTGCACACTTGATAAAACTCCATGACAAAATAAAAAGTCTTTCTGAATCATTGACACCTTCTTTACAGACATAGCATAACCAGGTTTCAATTATGCTTGAGAGATTTTTTCCTCAAGAGACCTACTTCTAGAAGGCAAAAATACACTCTTATGCAGTCATCCCCTGTCCATAATGACATACCATACTCATCTCTTTCTAGAAACTGCTTTTATTCGGATCATTAATGTTACAAAACTGAAAATTGTTCACGCCACAAAAGTAAAAATGTCATATATCTACATAAAAAGTTTTAAAAGTTAATTAACTAATCTTCTCAATGACGATGCCACTAAGTTCAAAGTAAAGCAGTAAGGCATGTTCTTCATGGAGAAACAGCTCGTACACTACTTGTGAGCTGCAGCCACGCTACAAAAAATCAACAAAAAGAAGGTAATGAAGATTATTATGTCATCTGTCATCAAGGAAGCCATGGCATTCCTGAGCGATTACTGTTACTAGGGAGAAACATTACAGTTAGATTAAGGTAAATCAATATAGGGTTAATCAGAAAACCATTGGCTCATACTAATTTGGTGCTGGAGAGCTGAGGTTAAGAACACTGTAGTGCTTAATCTACAGCACTTGAAGGTGAACAGAGTGACATTAACATTTCTGTGAGAATAAATTCAGTAAAGCAAATTAGTAGTAAATTGGCCTTTACACCAAAGTATAGTAACCATGCTAGTGTCCTTCCAGGGGAAAAAAAAATAAATAAACAAACAACAAACTAACTTTCTCTAGCATTTTTTTTTTTTTTTGCCTTCATATTTGATATATCAGTGAGCCAACCGATCTAACCCACCACTTTGCCATTGGCAAATCAACAGAGATTATGAACTCCAAAAGAGGTGGCAATGAGCAGCTGGAGACAGTAATCTCTGGGATCTGTAAAAAGGATATAAACCACAGACTCACCCCACCATTTTTGCTTATTGCTCTGAGAGTACAGGGGCTACAGAGCAAGTTTTTCAATCCTGTCCTGGCTTGTGCAGTAGCATTTACTCCACTCTCTGTTTGGAAACATGCCCAGAAACAGTGTGCATGTGAACTGCCTCGGGAGATGAGCAGGTCTTTGCCAAGGTACCTCTAAAGAAAGCCAGACTCTCTGTTCCGTCTCTTACACATGGAGCTGACAGCACCTCTTACAGTTAGCATATTCAAAGCCTTCCACGATAAGACCTATTTTTAGTTGTTTATAACTTTGCCAGTGTTGACCATTCCTAGGAATTTCCTGTGCTGCTGGGTGCTTGCCTCAGGCTGAAAGACTTTGGAAAGTATCAGCTTAAACACATGAGCCAATTTCAAGAAAGATGCAAGTGAATAATGATTTACCATTCAAAAAAAAAAAAGAAAATTTCATTTAAAATTTTTAACACCTTCAAGCTAGAGAGTAAGATATTGAAATTTGGCAGAGGGAAAGTATCACTGCAGTGTCATGGTGTGAAAATCCTCCCAAATTTGGTTAAGATATAAACTTCCAACATTTCGGTTCCCACGTGAACAGTTGAGGCTTTTGGTACAGCCTGACAGTAAAATGCTTTGAATATGCAATTTCTAGCCTGAACTAAAGAAACTTTTTTTCTGTAATTGCACAGTTTCCATGAGTAATTTAACACCATGCTCTAGAAACAAGAAAAGAGAAGCTCCTCCTCCTATGTTTCTGTAGCTTTGGCACTGAAGAAAAGAGCAAGCTGTGTAATTCAGAAGAAAAAAGCTGGGAAGAATTGGGAAAGACAGCAAGTTAGAAAGACTTAACAGTGATAGGGAGAAGGAAAACAAGTATAGTAACAAAAGACTGAAGAAAATAGGAAAAATAGAATAGAATTTAGAAGGGAAGGAATGAAAACAAGGGGGGAATGGACTGGAGCCAGGGTAGGCAGAAACACAGTAAGAGGCTAGGGCCGGGAAGGGAGTGACAAGGTCCCCTGGGGACACTCCAGGCAACTGTCGTCAGAACAGATGACATCCTAGACAGACGTGCTAATACATGCAAATTATTGGACCTTCGTTATTTACGTGAGGACCTGTGATGCTTTGCATCCTTTCTCCTCTGGCACAGCTGGCAGGATCTGAGCCAAATCCAATTTGTCTAAAGCCTTTCATCGTGTTCAGTCTCACCTGCAGAAGACCTCTAGTAAGGAAGACATCAATAGTTCAGCAGCATCTCTTTTTGCCTAATCCACAATCATGAAAGGTGGAGTATTTTGCAGGTTTTTCAAGGATTATAAAAGCAGGCAGCCCCCTGGCAGATATTTAGTCCCAGTGAGGGGCATTAAATTGCATAATAGCAGTCTTTTGTTCTCTCGGTCTCAGCAGGCTTCAGTTTCTCCCTTCTCATGTAGATGTAATTCATTGTCTGTTGGTGAATGTGGCCATGACCTGCTAGTCTTGACCAGAGTTGTCAGTTATTAAATGAAACAAAAATACATTCTATAATTTACAGGGTTTGGAAATTTGAAGTGGTTGACTCAGGTACACAACACCTAGGAAGGGCTGTTTTCCATTCCTGTTTTCTGCCAGAATGTGCAGGAATGGAAGGCGTTCCACCAGTATGCTGAAAACCTCGATCTTCTAATCAGAAATCAGAGGCAAGGCCATGCAATGTAGGAGATAATTTATTAACTCATGAGTTATATGTGGAAAGTGATTATTTTGTACAGTATGATGGAGGAATGGAAGGGTAAAATTTGCCAGTTGCAGTTATCAAGGCAATGCAGACTTCACTAGAACCATAATATAATTAAGAAGATGTCTCTGATCAAAGCAAGTTGTGCTCTTGCTTTTGAACTCGTCCTGAGGAAAGGCTCGGTCAGCATTTTGCTACTGTAAAACTGAAGCCCTCAACCTTTGAAGTTATTAAAGATTTTAGAGCATTTTTTACAATGAAAAATCAAAGTTTAGCTAAGTCTCTAAGTACATTATATTCGAAGTAAGCATTTCCCCTAAAATTTTAACTAAAAGTATTTCACTTGCTGTTCTAAAGCATTTTATGATGTTACTTCACACAGCTAAGCAATAACTGCATCACATTGTAGCTTTTAGTGGTTCCTGTCAACATAGTTCAGTCTACATAGAGGAGAACATTTTGGGAGGTACAAATTTACTCCCTTCAGCTGCCTGCAGAATTAGATCATACATGTGATTATTCTATTTCAGAGACATCCAGGTCTACTCGACCCTTAAGGAAAGGATGTCTGGGATGTTAGGTAGGTCATTTCTGCTACAAAGTCTAAAGATAACTGCAGTGCAGCCACAAGCAGCAGCGCTGTTAGCCACTGTTAAACGTAAATATTATGTTTGTTCTTGTGCCCTAGGTAGGAAAGCAGTGCATTAGAGGAGCTATATCCTTTGGCCTGGCTAAGAGACCATGGAGATTACTGTGCTTTAATTACAAGTCCATCTCCATAGTTTGCAAGATGATAGTTTTCCGTCAGATTGGCCCTTCTCAGTTTCCTCACAGATAATGGATACAGAAAAGACAAAAGGCACGTGCATTTCTGTTGCTTGATTATGGATGAAAATCAGAGACATCTCAGATTAGATTACAGATTTAAACTACAGTTTTGGTGCTCAGATTCTGTGAGAGTAGAACCTTTGGGTTTTCCCAGCCAAAATGCTCTCAAACTATGGGTAACTTTCACTACTTTGCCATCAAGTGGAAAAGCCCACAGCGGTTACGGGTAGCTATATGGGACTCTGGCAACCTCCACAGCTATCTCTGGGCACTCTGCACTGTTTCCCTTGATGTTAAAAAGACTTGGCTGTTTATTTTTCCTTGTACCTTGTAATTTGTTAGCCAGTTCTTAATCCAAGCCATTTACTGTTCATCACAGAGCTTCCAGCAGCCATCAGTCAACGGCTGTTCAGCTGCTACGAAATAAATGATCAAGATTTCAGCAGGATCCTTTAAGATTCATTTAAGATTCTGCATGTGAGAAACAGGTTTATATGAGGCTTTAAACCTATTTTTAATGAACTTAACCAGGTAGTTGTTTATACTGACAACAGTAAAACATGCTATACACATTTGACAGCATGGGACTAGAGCTGGCAGCTTTTCTACAGCTAGCAGTCACTGCATATTTAGTTCCACATTTACTGAATGTGATCGTCTCTCATTTTCCCTTCCTCAAAGGAAAGAAAAAAGATAAAAGAGAAATCAGCATAGAAGCAGTTCTGTTCCTCACCTCTGAGGTCTAATGACTAGTCTTCTCTAGCGGAGGTGATTTGTATTCACTTTCCCCGTAACTGTGCTGCGTTTATACACAGTTACTGCTGATGAATGCTAACAAGCAACATCAAGACTCTGTACAGAATTCAACCCTTTTAACTGGCCTTTCAAGTAGACAGGCTGCCATTTGTGGGTAGCTGGGCTTGCAGTGCTGTTCCTAATGCTTGCTTATTTTTAAGATTATACATTTGAGATGGTGGCAAGAAAGCCTCTGTTTCACTGATCAGGTTTTGCAGTGAATGACTGTACTTTCAGAAATGTCTGAGGACAATAATATGAGTGTATATCATTTCACACCTTCACCATATGCCTGACATTGTATGTGTGCATCATCTTTGTAAACGACATTGCATTCCTTACGCTAGGTTTACTAGGTATACACGGGTATGCCTGGTTACTGAAAAATCGGGCTTCCATTGTAAAACCGCTTCTCCTGAGAATAAAGTAATCTCAGAAAGCTTAAATACAAACTGTGCTGACTCATAATAGAATGTTCTTGATATACAAAGCATTTTAATGCTATAGAGTCTTTAATGTTGCCTGAGTCGTTAATTTGACTGTAGTAAATTCCACACACTGCCTGGAAGCAAAGATCTTTTAGTTGCATAGGTCCACAACGGAAGATAAAGACAATTAAACTGCATCTCATAAATTATGGGTTGAAGACATTATATAAAAGTCCTAGAATATGCCTGAAAACAACCACCAAAAGGGAGCTGCATTTATCTTGGCCATTTGACAGCTTTTATTCCTCATTCCACAGTTTTAAACATTAAATTGCTTTTACATTGACTCACTATTTAACTTTAAACTTTATACCCAGGAGGCTTTTGGGAATATCTGATAACATACAAACAGAGTTTCCACAAAAGGTATCGTTGTACTACACATTCTGGCTTCACAGATTCCAAATTTTCAGCTCTCAGCCAATGAAGTGCTTCTAGAAACCTTCAAATGCCACCCCAGATGTACCAGCATCATTATCTTGTTTCCTTGCTTCTTAAAGTTGGTATAGATTTTTCCCAGGACATTTTCCAAGACAAGTTAAAATTTGGATTTACATAACTTATAAGTTGCACTGACTTTGTAGATATGTTTCTGTTTCCATTAGTATCATGAGTCAAAACTATTGTGAAGAAAAACAATTTATTCTGCTTCATGTATCAGCTAGCAAGTTTTCTATTACATCATGACACTAACATCTTTCCTGTTAATATGTTTTTGCAGTCTTTTTCCAAGACCTTTTAAAATATTTTGTTTATCTTTTTCTTAAAACATCATTCATTCAGCATAATAATTGTATTTAACAAAGTAGAACAAACACTTTCTGGTTTGGACGATTTATAAGTCCTATTACTTTATAGCCATACATTCCAAAATCATTGCTGACCACCCACAGCTGAGATGGGGGTCCTAGCTTGACTGAAGTTTGCATAATGCAGTTACTGATAATCTAAAAGATACTCTAGAATGAGAAGTTGTTTTTCTGGGTAGCATTTGCAAAGGCACCTCAGTGACTTAATGACTAAATGTCCTTTTTAAAATCAAATGGGCACTTACCTAGGAGCCCAGTTTTGAGCGTACAGCCAGCTTTCAGTGCACAGACCTGCAGGCCTTTGCATCATCCAGGAAAGCACTTGCATGATTTTGAAAAGCCCAGTAGGTTCTTTAGCCGATCTTTAGGCATCTAAATGCATTCAAAATCTGGCTTTAAGTCATAACTGATAGTGTGACTTGGTTTATAAGCTTCTTTCATTCTTGCTCTAACTTCTGAATATTTTACCTCTTATATGACATGGTAGAGAAAAACAGTACAACAGCCTTCATGCAGCATTCTCGTGATTATATGAAGCAATATGAAAGCCAGTTTAAATCAGCGTAAGGCATTTCATTGACTTCAACAGGTTTTAGATCTGGCCACAACTGACAAACAACTCTGTTGATTACTTTGAATAGTGGCACTTTTCAACTATTTAATTATTCCTCACAATAGCCTTTAAAAGGATTTCTTTTCTACACAATGCATAGATAAATTATACTGATAAATCATGACGTGACACCATTCTTCCCTAGGAAAATGGTCATGGCTTTTGTTTTGTTTTCTAGATTTTTAATGCAACTAATCCTCCATTTTCCCCGAACAGAGAAACCTATGTATATGATCGTTTCCAGCAAAGATCAAAGGAGACTTTAACTTCATGGCTTATCAATAAGAAAATCTTTCATTTTCCCAACTAATGTTTATATTCATAGGCTGGAAACCGAAATAAACTCCCACAGAAGAATAAAAAGGCATTAAGTCTCCTGTGAAGGCTGCAGTCTGCTTGCAGCTAGAAGGAAAGCAGCTCCTGCCAGACTGCTTGCTCCTGACTAGATGGTGGGCAGAAAACGAGGACAGTTTCAGCGCTGCTGCTTCTGCGCCCGTGCGCCAGTTAGCACAGCGAACTCCGCCGCCGAGGAAAGGGGGAGCAAGACTGAAGGGTGGCTTCCTGGCTTGAGACGGCCAGAAAGGTGCTACTCCAGCCCCTGTGCTCTGTTGCAAATGACATCGCTGCTCTTCAGTTTGCTCTTCTGAAAAATGAGGAGAAGAATATTTACCTTATGCAATACATAGGGATTTGATGATAAAAAGCACAGAAAGCATCGATGCTATAAGCTGCTGAGCAGTTCTGTCGGATATAATTTGCCAGTAGTCCGGGAGCTGATAGGGATCCTAAACTTACAGGATCACAGCTTCAAAGAATTCAGCCATCTTTTCAAGCATGGCATGAATATCAGCTTACTAAAGATAATAATTTATGTTTGACTAGGGTATAGGTACAGTATGTGATATAAGAGAGGAATATATATTAAGATGTCCTGAACCTGAATTCATTAACAAATTCAGAGCATAATTAATTACTAGCCAAAGTTATGTCTCCAAGAATGACTAAGTATGACTGGCAGGACTGCTCTGATTAAACAAATGTCCATCCTAAAAGTGAAGGAGCTGTGAGAAATAAGGAATGCACAGAATCCCAGGGAGAATGACGCACATTCATCTTGTCTATACTTGCAGAATCATCAGCCTTGAGTAAGAAAAGACATATGACTACAGTTTTCTAATAAAAGCCTGCATTATATGAGAATGAGATTCATTATGTTGATAAGGATTTTGAAGCGTTCATTTTGGCTCACTGGGAAAAGTCAGAGTCAGAGAAGTAGAACCGTGTTGTAGTCATGTTTTAGCATAAAAGGCAAGTATTGGGAGGGGACAATCCTTGATTGGCAACACTGCAAAGCAAGGAAACACCTGTTCCACTGTAAGCATGCGAGTAATCCCAAACCTCTTCAGTGAAATACTTCGGGTTGCACTTAAGACTCCGGTGCAACTCACGGTTCATTACTCAGACATGCAAAGATAGCCTCAAGGGCCTGTTTCAAGGCAAGAAATCTCCAAGAGTGTCATTTTGATTTCAGATCCACTTCCATCCTAGAGAAAAAGCCTGATGTGAAAGTACATTTGTTTCACCTACAAGAGACGAAAGAGATGTGTTCAGGCCTCCTGGCCCGCAGGCCTGTGCCATTCCGCCACAAACAAGTAATATCTATAAAAGTTTTCCGATGAGATAAGGAGCATGAATTCCAAGTTCTCCAAATCACCAAGATCATATTAGAGAAAAAAAAATATATATATATACACTTGAACTCACCGCAGGGATTATTATTGGAAGAGGAAGGCTTGGCTGCAGTAGAATCCTGTGCCTAAATGTAGAAAAGGAATGTGGGTTTTCTTCCATCTGGGGATTAGTCGTGTTTATTTTACAAGGCTAACATCTCAAAAGGGTGACTTATGCTCCAAAGCCATGTGTGAGTAATTTATATAATTTAGTATAATTTGAAAAACAGATCACTGAAACTTGCACTCAGTAAAGCGCTGAAATATGTGCTTGAATGCCACTGTGAATAGATCTCTTTTCCTAAAACTAAGCTGGACACATGAGCAGGCAGTGGCACGAAGAAGGAACTTTTAGCCAATCCACTTATTCATTCGGGAGCCCCAAGTTGTATCCTCTGTTGCATCAGCATTTTGCTTTTATTTCCAAGAATTTTATCCAAGTATTTTATTTAGAAACAGACTGCTGAAACAACAGGGATCGTCACAACCAAAAGACTGACATGTGCCACCAAAGACAGACACGTGCAGGACAACCCGGGACAACCTCTTATGGGCAGAAGAGCTCTGCTGATTTTTCTTTCATGAAAAAGTCCAAGTGTGAAAGAGAAGTCGTAGGAAATAAGAAAAGGAACAGCTACAAAATACTGGTGCTGTGGCCCAGAGGGTAAATTGGTGGATTGAATTGTGAGGTAAGAGCTAAAAAGGAGCTTCCAGTACCCAATATTTTAACTAAAAGTCTAGAAGAACACCAGAAAAGTTGTGCTGACAACCATTTTCACATAATACTTTTCTAAATTTCTTATTCTGCCCTAACGCGTCAACGTAGCAATATTACCTATCTTGTCAAGACTCAGAGGAAACCATAGAAAAGGAAAAGCTGAAGAGACAACAGTGAAAAAGTAAACATAAGTAAGAGAAATGCAACTTGACAGGCAAGTTTCAGGCTTTTTTTTTTTTTTTTTTCCTTTCTCCTAAATATAACTGCAGTTTCCTAGGGTACAGCAGTGCTCAGATTTTGACCCACTAGTGTTTATCATACAGGCATCAGTGTCATTCAGCCTTCATTCTGATTTCATTAGTCATTAAAACAACTCCATGTTACAGACTTCTCACCCTTCACTTCAGGTTTCTGGTTATTTCTATCAAAACTGGCAACCTCTCACTACCACTGAATTCTGATGAACATAAGGGAATTCAGCAATTAGGAGGAGCCGAAGGCAGCAATATCTGAACTTCCTCTGCCCTGTAGAGTTCTCGTACATTACTGTAGCCAAACATGAGGTCTAACAACTCACAGTGTCTTGTTTTCCAAGATCTTACTTTAGGAAGACTTACTTTATTTCCCAAGACTACTTCTTCCTCCAAACAAAACGGATGTAACCAGGCCTCTTATCTTTTCTGCAGGGGAGTCCCACTTAGGCACATTTTGGAGGACATTCACACTTCTTGAAATAGAAGAAAAATACAAGCCCTACTACCGCAGCTAGGCTACACAGATAAATTATACCAGGGAAGAAAATGTGACAAGGGCAGCTAGAACAGGAGCAGTTCTTCGAGGTGTAAGTTTTATAGGATAAGTCAGTTAGTACTGAAGGAAAATACAATGCCTCTAGAACTTACTGTCTGCCATAAGCATCAGTATTTCACAGTGGCCTAAAAATGAACAGTCCAAATTGTTTTCCTATCTATCATTTAAAAACACATGGACACACAAAGTGAGCCAATTCCCAGCCAGCTGCAGGTATACAATTTTCAAAGATAAAGAGATCTTACTTAAACACCAGTCACAACTCCACTCCTCTGTGTGCTCAAAAAGAGCAAGTTACTTTTAAACCAAAATGTACCAGTGACCTTTGAAAAGTGCTTTTCCAACCATTCCTAATCATCTTTTTTTTTCCCTTCCACCACTATTTTGGTGTTTCTGCTTCAAAACACTTTAAATTTAGTTCTGTCATTTCCCGTATTACTTGAGGGGCAAGCAATAGTTGCTTATAAAATTAGGTTATAATTTTATGTCAAAATTATTGTCATAAAATGATGAGATAGCAATTTCAGCTTCCAATGCATCCATTGTCTGCAGCATTGTTTACAGTCCTTGACATACACAGTGCTGGAGGTGTTCTCTCGTAGTCATTCTCATTACGCAGAAGTGGGTGGATCTGAACCTGGATTCATATGGTTGCATTTTTCAAGTTAGCCAAAGCAGAAATTCTGAAATTCAGGCTGGCTTACTCTTTTATGGAACATTACTCTGGCTGCAAAAGACAAATGATACCTGTTCAGCAAAACTGGACTGGTACAAAGTTAACTTGTCAATAATTTAAAAATTTATCAGAACCTGCAAAGGGTTTTACACAGGGTCAACATTTTTGCCATGTGCACATAGCAGTTTTTCAGTACTAAGAGTACTAAATTGGAATTTATTATGTGATTAAAACACAGCCCAACTCTGCAAGCTACAGAGTATCTGGACAGAAGTGCAGTCTCCTGAGTGGGAAGGCCTCAAAATCAGTTGACAAATCTAGGAATTATCATAAAACAAATGTATAAGGTGGTAGTGGAGACACTGGAATGGAACAGAGTAGAGTTTAACCCAGTGTCTGTCAAGGTTTAATAGTACAAGAATCATAAAAGGCCCAAATATTCCCGATTCATCAAATGCTTCAAAGTCCACGCTAGGTACCTTAGGGAATTACAGCGGAGCACTGAATCCCGGTAGCCATGGAGGGACATCTTGCCCAGCTGCATCTCCGTCAGGTGCTGTCCTCAGACACACACACATTCAAATTTCTCTACACAGCTGAGGGTCATGCGTACCTCACCTGCTCACATCCCCATGAATCGTGAGACACGGTACCATTCTACCTTCCTTCTACACCTCAAACACCCCTCTAAATCCATCAGGATCCACTGAAGTTACTCACATCTAACACCTCACCTTCCTAAAGCCCGCTGCTCCCTTTTAAGATTCAACAAGACTTGGCAGCATTGCCAAGAGGAATCCACCTATATGAGCATGCAGCTTTAAATTAAGTAAGAGCATCTAAACTTCATTATATGTGGTACCCTGGAAGGCTCAGCTGAATGAAGAGTTTACAATAATAGCTCAGCACAGTAATTACACCAGTCCCAGATCTGTTGTTTTGAATTTCATCCATAACCTTCAATTTGGGTTTCACACACATAGATACCATTGTAGAATTGTCATTTCAGTTCTGGTTTGCATATAATTTTGTTTAGCATTCTCAATTCCAGCTACCACTTGTACTACATCACATCGTTGTGACAGCTTTCTCTCAAGCTAACGGTTCTTGGCAGTGCACAGTAGATATTAAAATCATTCTTATTAATATTTTACCATACTACCTCTATTCCAATACAGCTCTGTAATTCCATCTGCCTCTCAGCAGTGATGTGTTTTTCTGAGCTCAAAAATCAACCTAAACTGACTAAACTATTAAAAAATATGCATATTTTTTTTTAAGAATCTTGAATTATGCAGTATTTTAGTAAAAGGTATAATGGTCAAAGTGCTGCAGTTCCTACAACATACTCTTTTCAGATTAAGTTCTTTTTCTCCCATTTCAATTAAAATATGAACTTCTGTTACTTCGAAAAGCACCTATTTCAGATACAAAATATATACTTAACGTTTTAAAAAATGCAGCAACTTCATTTCTAGAACTGTTATTCTAACATTTCAGTATGACCTGATCTATTAATTTTACACTCTAAATATTTAAGCCACTTACTTATAATACAAAAAAAAAAAATCCAGCTATATGTTGAGAAATGATTAATTATTTACATTTTTATAATACCTTTTATCCAGGAAAATTAAGAATAGTTTTATAGATCGTCCAGGAGTTAGTCTGCGTGTTACTGTACAGCAGTACTTCTGCAAAGCAGTGCTTCAGATGGTGAATACAGGAATCATTTAATAATGGATAGCAACCTTCCACAGAAAGTAAAGAGTAATTTATCCAGCTGAAGTTGGAAATTCAGTAATTTAACGTCAGTGTCGGACCCCAGATCCACACCAGGGCACTGGCTGATACTGGCGTGGAGGGAGCCTCACGGCTGGCCTCGGGGAAGCACTCTCCTTTAGGCAGGCAGGCTTGTGTCTGTACCGTCTCCACCGCCACGGGCAGGTTTGTGCTGCTGTTTGGAGCTGGCTATCATGGTGATGATGGCTCTGCTGAAAAACAAACTCAAAATCTGAAACGCCATTTATTGTTCCAAAAACCACAAGCGTGGATGAGAGCCTTGGCTGTTGCAATGCCAGGCTGGGTTTCAACTCAGGAAATGATACAGCCGAAATGATTCCATGACGTCAGTGGTACTGCTATACCTCTTAGACTGTGTACATGGTATTTCCTCTAATGACGATCCCATATGCTTAGTCTGTCGTGCATGTTTTTGGTAAGCACAATGACATCTCTTCTTCATATTACTTATTAACTTCTGTCCACATTGTCTTCTTCAGGCAGCGGTTGGTCAGCTTGCTACAAGCCTCAAGACAGGGCATACATTCATCTTAAGAATGAAATAGGACAAGACAGGAACTCAGAGGGAATTTATGTAAAGTCTAAGTAGAGCAAGTGACCATGAATACATTCGATGGGTGTCTCATAGCACATAGGAGTGGCCTGCAGTGTTCCAAGGCGCAATTTTTGACCTAAGCCCTGTCAGTCCCGCTCCCTGCCTCGCTGAGACCCTGCCTCTGGCCCCAAATGCAATGTGGCAGCTGAAATCAGCCAATGCCCTAAGGCCAGCCCTACTCTGAAAAAATGAGGCTACTTCAGCACCTTTACTATGCTCCTGCCTTACTGACTTGAAATAGCCAGTTGTTTAACGCCTAGGATGTGCTGCGAGGCTTTTTGGTATTGTGTTTTAAAAGTGCTGAAGGGCAACCATGCCACGGGTGCAGTGCTATTATCATTAATCGTTGGCTCTGCATAGTTACTGAATTAGGTATTTGATGACTACTAGTTGGTTTCTTTTCACACTGATTATAGTGTTTATTCACGTTTTCTGTGCTTTAATTTGGTTGATTGAAGTGCCTGGGGAACAGATAGTTCTGATCCTTTGATAAATTCAGAAGAAAAACAGAAAATAATACAAAATAAATCTGCTCTGGCATTAACCTACATTCAAGAAAAGTGAAGTACTTAGCTGATTTGCAGCTTTAATTGTGTTTTTCCTGATGGAAAGTAAAATCCCGTCCTCAGTGGAAGAAGCCATTCTGGGGAAGCGGCAGAGTGCCAACCACGTGTTGTTTCAAGACCTGCCCTGCCGTCCCAGGACAGGCAGGCAGCCGTTCTGGGCACAGAGGCACACACTGCTGATTATTCTAGGAATGACTAGCATCTCCTCAATCACAGATACCATTAAACTAACTGGCCAGAAGAGACCTAATTATAACTCCTAGCTAACGGTCGGTGCTCGCTCAGGCTGGCTCCAGGAGTGCAGGACCTGCGTCCTACCCCAGGCCCTCCCAGCCCCTCCTACCTTTTTCCCCAGTGATGGAGAGCGAACTAGAATGCAACTGCCAAGTGAACTGGTTCATGGAGCTGATTCAGAAATCCTGGAGCTGAAAAGCTTGGTTTTTCTCATGAGTTTTCAGTTCAGCTGCACGAACTGGCTGACCAAACAACTGCAGGTTTGCCAGTACCTAAAAGAGGCCGACAGCAGGAATACAGAGCTGAGGGTGCAGCAGTGAGCAGTCGAACCTGCAGGCTCAGCTGCTCTCTGGAAACTTTCTTGAGTGGTAGGTTGGCTTTTCACGGCTACAAAGGCAGGGAAAGAGCAAAAGGTATCTCCCCCAGTAGCATATGTGCAGATCAAAGGGGATTTTTTCCCTTAAACTTATTTCCTGAACCTGTAATTTAAATCTTTTCCAAAAACATAAACCTGGATTTAACAGAACTATTTGGACACGAATTAAAATATCCCCCTTTAGGATTCAGCTCCATCCTGCTCATCAATGAATACTGTAGCTAGGTTCTGGTTTTCTATCCCATCTAGTTCTGGACTAACTGCATATGAATGCAATGTAGTTATTCCAGATTCACATTGGTATAAATGAAAGCACAATTTCTCTCTCTTAACTAACCAAGTGGGGTGGGGGGGAACAAACCAAACCAAAACCAACACAACCGCCCCAAATAAATGCTCTCTGCAGGGGAAAAAAACCTAAAAACCTAACCAAAAGCTTCAACCTAACACCATTCACAAAGAACAAGATACAGCATACCACTGCAACACCTAAAATCTCACCTCCCATAATGTTGGCAACGCTTGCCATTTTTTGCTCCATCATCTTACTGTTATAAACTTTCTCTTGCAACCTTTTAAAAACACTATTTTCCACATTATTTGTGCGTTGTATAAATTCACATGAAAAGGTAATGCACATATTTTAAACCATCTAATATGCTTTGATTGTAAAACTTAAATCTCTCAGTAAACCTTCCTGTGCAGTAAAGACTGCCAACTCCATAGCCTCCGAAAGCCCTAAGATCCTGAATCTTTAAAAAAAGATAAAAAGTGAAGAAGTTATTATATCAGATAACTTGGAAAGGTTTCTGAAAGTTAGGTACAATGTTCCCTTTTGCTTGAGGCCACTACACTTGAAATCTTAATCATCAGTGCCTCCAGCACTCTGGATGTGAAGGTTTTAATAAAACAGAGCTAATAGACATTTTTAAGAGTCTCTACCCCTTTAAAAGTAGTAGGTGCACACATAATGTGCCGTCACCTAAAGAGTTATTGGCACAGATTTGATATGACCTACAAAATTAAGCCATGGCTTCACTATTTCAAACTTGAACTCATGAAACCTTTGAACTCATTACATTATCACTCTGTTCTACAGACACAGAATTGAACTTAAGATCAATATATAATCCGGTTACTAACCTGGTGAACAACAGATAGATCTTCCCCGATACTCTTTTTCCCCCTACTGTAAATGCATACATGGGCTGATATAAAGATTTTTGGATGTCCAGTTGTTTATAACTTGTTTCATGTGTGCAAAAGAAATGTGATTTTGACGATCCCAAATCAGAAATCTCTCCAATTAGAAATGACTCACCACCCAAAAACTGGCAACATCTAAACAAAACATCCTCAAAACATCTGAAATCCGGCACCCACATCACCACCATTGGAAAATAAAGCTCCACGTGCATGCTGAAAGGACACATCCCGTAAGTTAAAGCGTAGATGCTGTACACCGCACAACGAGCTCTTGGGGGAAGAACAATCTTCTGACTCTCTTTGGTTTGTACAGCATCTATATAGTCACGCTAGGCTTTTCGGTTTGGCCTTCACTGAGGTACTGTAGATCCCACTCGGGAATTTAGACTGGTAATTTTTCCCCCACTTCCCTTGAACAATTAAACTGTAATCTGCAATGCAGCAATAATTTACAATGTGGCTCTAGGCAAAAAGCCTACTGCAGATTCTCTGTTAGAAATGCTATTAACACAGCTCATATCAAGGTCATTCTCAAAGCCCGTCAAGAGCATCTATAGAAGTTCCCCATCTTTTTGCATATGGCTAAGCTTTAAGGTTGATTGCATTAACAGATGCACATAAGATCTGATTTTACTGAAAGAGGTGTAACATTTATCGCCAAATGATTTTAATGGCCTGGGAAGCAGAAGCTCCAAACATAAATTCATCTCCAACAGAAACATTAACATACAGCCTCATTTAAAAGTTTCCAAAGACAATATGTCTTGATACCGTGACATATAAACATATAGTATTTGGGGGTTTCTTTAGGGAGTTGAAATTGTGACCTCTGTATATTTTCTTACATACCGATAAAACAAAATAAAAACTTAAACCAACCTGTTACTTCAATTGCTTGTAAGTTTTAGGCAGTTGGCAGTAAATTTACTTTTATATAAATAAATGTTATCTCATTACCAACAATCCCCATTAGGATCTAGCAGACCATGAAATAGACTTTGCAAGATCAAGCAATGTGCTGAGGCCCAGAAAAACATTATTTTAGCTCCCAGCTTCAGAAATTATGAGGGAAATGAAGCACTATATTACAGTTTGAAGCACACACACTAAATAAGCCTTTTTAGTCAAGGCATTAGGAAAGAGAAGTGCAGATTACTCATAACTGTGAAAAGTACAGTTAGGTTATTTGGCACCTGCTTCTTAGCTTAATTTCCTACTGGTTTTAACTTCTTACAGAATGTGCTTTTTTGCAGAGGAGAGGCTGCAATACTTCTAATACAGGATAAGGAGGAACTCATTGTAGACACTGGGGGACACAAATATATTCTAACACATTACCAGAAACAACTTTCCTATTCAGAGAAAAAAAAATATTTACAGATCTATGGTAAGAAAAACATCAAAGTAAAGCAAGAAAAGACAAAAATATTGTTCTGAATGCTAACTAAAATAGTAGAGCTTTCATTCTGTTTGAATAGTAATAACGTCCAGTTTACAAAACACACTGAGCTTTATATGTCTTCATGAGGCTAAAAGGATACATTTTAAGCCAGTTCACTGAAATAACATAGGATCACATTGCATTCCCTAGATGCCATAAGAGAGCTAAAACTCAAACGAAATGTAAACTCTAAACCAAATATAGCAGTGAGCCATCATATCTTCAATCAGCACTTTGGGGGAGAACAGGGGGTTTGGTTTTGATTTTGTAAAAGAGCGAGCTATTGCACCTGGCAAAGACTTAAAGACTTGGGGGGCTGGGGGAGGATAATTTAAAAAAAAAAAAAAAAAAAAAAAAAAAAAGAACCAAAAAAAAAACCCCAAAAAAACCCAAAAAAACCCACAGAGGGCACAAGGTTTTGCTTGGCAGTGGGTGGTTCAGGAAGGAGACCTGCGGAGGGTTAGGGTTAGCCTGTTTTCCTACGAAGGCAATGCCTACACCGCCACGCCGCCTGTCCAGACAGGTTTGAAGCCTCTGGCTGATTTCAGGCAATTCTGAAAAAGGAGCTGTGACTTCAAACTTAATTGTACTCCTCAAGGTTTCTTGTCAGCTTGCGTTTGTAGAGAAGAGAGACCCAAATTAGTACATCCCAAGAGGGAAGATTAGCAGAATTCAACCATGAAAGGTTTTTGCTTGTCAGGAAGCATTTGGCTGGCCAGCACTCTCCTCTCCTCACCACCGCACCGCTGCCCTTGTCCTGCAGGGGGATGGACAGCAGGGGAAACCAGCTTCTGGGGGCTCGGGGTACACCAAAGTCCACAGCAAACAAGTTTAATTCACTTAACACCTTAAGAAACAACCTGTTTCTCTTAGCTAAAGAAAGAAAATGTATTTTCCAGTCTGTGAATACCATGTAAAAAAACATTTGAAAAAGAAAAAATGTTGTGAGTCACAGCAAGAATGCTTTCAAAAGTCTGTATTTAGCACTTCCTCCAGCCTTACTTTTTTGTATCCACATTTGAAATTATCAGAATCAATTTTTAAATTACCATTTAATTTAGTAAGTGTAACAATTGAAACCAAAGTTTTGTGACACTGAAATGAAACCATCACGATGAAATTATAATAATGATGGTAATACAATAGCTTCTAGAAATGCATTCAAATATAAGTACATAGGTGCTTTAAATTGCCCATAATTGATAAATTAAACACACTTTTGTGAGAATTTACAGGGCACATTCATTTTTTCCAGCAATTCCAGCTTTTGTTTCTCAAAATATTAACAATGATCAAAATTCTTTCCAGAATATGCAGTTATTCTGTGCAATTGGCTTCTATCTTTGTATCTATAGCATTATTATAAAATCAGATCAAAAGGAGAAAAAAGAATTTGTTTGCCATGTTAGTGATGTTTATGGTAATAGCAATTTTACAGGTTAAAAGTCTAGGTATTAGGAGGTCTGTATTCTTTAAAAAAGAAAAGGAGGGGGGGCGTTACAACCAATTACTCTATAGCGTCTCCCCCAAATGACTCCAAAAGGATGCTGTCTCTTATGTATGATACTATTTCTCCCAGGCCACACTCTTGAAATCAATTGAAAAGCTTCTGAGATGGGAGATCACGAGAGCTTGAGACTAAGACTGTAATTCCCTTGGGCAATTACAGGTTTTTCAACTTTAGCTCATAAACAATAGAGGCCAGAAAAATCAAGCAACACTTTTACTGCAACTCGCTCCTGCCCCGTTCCTGCAGCTCCTCTGCTGGGCTGTGTCCTGAAACCACATGCAGACCCGGCAGCAAACACACGCCAGCCCAGCCGCCGCTTTTCACCGTTCTCTTGGTCCAGCTTCCAGGTCTTTGTGGTCATTTGCCATCATTTTTATTATCATGCAACTAGGAGGAAACGTATATCATCTGTGGGACTTGAAGTACAAGATTACATTCTCCGCCACTGTCTACTGACATATTTCAGACAATTTGAAATAAATACTAAACTGTGCAGCCCATGGAACCTCGTGGTCAAAAAAATAGCACAGTCCTGTGGGGTTGCTGAGGTAACAGGTAATCATTCATCTCTACGGAGAGAATTCTAACGCTAAAAACTCAAATCCATTTGAGAAAAGTACTGTGGGCACTAATTTATCTGTCTGTCTCTGAGAGACGTAAGCTCACTCACTGCAGGGCTCTCCAAAGAAACTGTACTCAAAATCGTGCTGCTGCTCTGAAGTGGATTTAGTCCTTTTAATGACTTCAAACAAGTTTGAATTATTCTATCTGGATTCCAGTATAGCTCCTATCATCCAATTATCTAAGTGCCTGGAGCAGTCTCTCAAGAGTTAACTTCCCTTCATCCCCTCCTGCCATGGTTCAGACAACCTTGCATCACTCTTTCCCACAGAGCTTTCCCCAGCCACTCCGAAAATATTTCCCATTCACCTCGTTATAATTAGGTCACGTTCAGTAAACCACTACTCATTGGAGATCAGTTCCTCAGCTCTCCTAACAAGACAATATAACTCCCAAAATCCAAGAGACTTAAACTAAATACAAATTGTTGAAATAAACAGTTGGAATACCGTCCTTACGTATTTTGCCTCGTAACCGCAGCCTTTGTGAGACTCTCTCGTGGTTTCACGTGTACCGCGCTTGTACTGGCTCTGGCCAGGACTGGGTCAGCTTGCAGCAGCCCACATAGCGCTGAGGTTTGGGTTTGTGGCTAAAACAGGCTTGACGTTGCACCAACGGTTTGGCTGTTGCGGAAGAGCGCTTGCACCCCGTCAAGGCCTTCCCTGTTTCCCGCTGCGCTGCCCCAGGAGCGGGCTGGGGTGGCGAGGGGCTGGAGGGGACGCAGGCAGGACGGGCCCCGGGGACGCCCCAGCCCACCGAGGGCCAGGCGCAGCAGGAACACCGGCGGCAGAGGACGCGGCAGGGGGTTGTCTCGCCAAGGTAGCTCGGAGAGCGGCTGGGCATCGCCCTGCTGGCGGGGGCGGTGAGCGACTGCCTTCCCATCGCTTGTTAAAACGTCTGCACGTCGACCCAGGAGTTTTCTTGCTTTTGCTCTTCCTACTCTCTCCCCCATGCGGGCAGGCACCAGCCCGGGCCCATTTGATGTTATGAGCACTCACTGCTCCGGTGCCAGAGTTACTAGACATTTAGCACAGATGTTTCTGCGTTCCGCTTCCTTCCTCCCTCAGAAGTGACTCTCTGTCATAATTTATGGAATAAAAGTCAGAGGGGCAGAGGGATCCGACCGCCATTGACTTTCCGCCTCTGAACAATTTGCCTTTGTTCTTTTAAAAATATTTCTGGAAATGCTCCTATCCCCCCAAAACAATACAGCGTCAGTGCCATGCTACTTAATGACCCGTTGCATATATAATGTTTGGCAAATAAATAACAAACTAATCAGAAAAGCCACTCTTCCAAAAAACTGACTGCAGCTGGGGGTACGCGGGCTAGCACATATTATGAATGAATTTGCAAACCAAAATGGAAAATACAGAAACCATATATTATCCAGCATTATTGGCTTAATCACCTCATTTTTAAATAGTCAGGTTTAAAGACTGATTGTTCCAGATGGCACTCGGGTGATAATATGCAGCTTCACTGACAATGTTTACTAGAGATGTTTTTAAAAAATTGCAAATAAAAGCACAGTGTTACGGCTGCATTGTGAAAATGGGTTTCTTAACTCGAAGGTTTTACAGAAAAAAGCAGGTAGCACTACAGATTGTATAGAGCTGCTTTTCTTTGAGGACAGATTTTTCTCAGGTTTGCTGGGAAAAAAAATCTGTGTTTACCTGCTAAAAGGCAAAGTGTCTCTGTGGAACAGACCCACGGAAAACCCCGGTGACCGTATATGAATGCTTGGTGAAAATGACAGCTCTGCACATCTCTCATCGAGGATTAATGCGTTGAATCTGAAATACGTTTTGTTTTACTGTAACCACATTTAAAGGTTATGAGCCATATGTAATGGAAGCGTGACATTTTAGGAAACATTCATCTCTGAAGTTCAAAATACTGAAGAAGAACCTTTTACAGTTTTAACCAGCTCTCCTATGCACACACTACTAGAACAATCACTTTTAATTTTTACCTTTTTAATCTCATTTGGGAAATCTTAAATGAGAGTCTCACATTCATATATGCCTCTCGTGTCAGAAAATCCACGCCCATAAATTTTATATCTGTGCACCAGCATTTTGCTTTGTCCGTTTCTTTAGCAGAATTTCCTGAATATTATCTTTTCCTTTTTTGTTTTCTTTTTTTTTTAGGTAATATTGTAAAATTTTTATTTCTAGAAGTAGGTTTGAAATCACTGTCTGAAAGAGCCTTTCCATTAATTATAGAAGGACCAGAGTATAAGAACTGAGGCACTTAAGAGGTGATATTCAGACTCCCTCTCAATGAAGCCAATACTTTAAAAAAAATTCCTCTGTTATCATGCCAAGTTAAACTAAGTTTTAGTTTCACTAAGTTTAAAATTTTAAAATAACTACTCAAAAGACAGTTTCAAAAATTCGAAGGATCAAAACAGACTAACTTTGTGTCCCTTTTGTAAACCAAGGAAAACCAGTGCTACGCCGCCTGCTAAGGAGCTACTCTCCTCCTTTGCAATTATATTTAATAAATACATTAGCTCTTTCCCGACTGAAAAAGTACTAGAGATATGTGAAAAGGATAATGTCTTTTATTAAATCAGTCTACTCGATTTACTGCCCTCCTGCAGTCAAATATTATTCCAATTATAAGAGGAAGTTGAAGAGCTCAAGCATTTCTGAAATGTTTGTCTCATTATAGACTTAAGTTAGCAGAGAAGCAAAATTAAATGGAACCATCAGCTTCCACACTTGTTATTCAATAGCTGGAAATGAAACATATACAGACTTATATCTCTAAAATTTAGAGAACGTATTCTTTTCACTGTTATTAAAGCCTTTTAGTTGCATGATCAGCTTAATGTAGTCATAATAATAGTTTCCTAAATATTTAATTTGGTTTTAATTTTCTATTCCGGTCATTAAAACCAAAAACTAATGGACAGCAATCCAAGTGCATATTACGGTTACATCAAATCTAGACAAAATTAATTTCCTCTGGTGTCTAATAAAGGTTTCCTGAAAGGATGCATGCACTTAATGGTCCTCAAACACATTTTAAAATAACGCAAATATAAACTTGATTTTGTGCAACTTCACTTAAACTTCAATTTAGAGCATGTGTTTAAGTGCTTTGCTGAATCCATTCAGCACTGTGGTATAGGGAAGATTACAGGGTTTAAATGTTAATCTTTCAAACCCAGGTTTTATTAGGATAGACTTGTTCTGATCCTTTCAAGCTGACACAAAAGCACCGGGGTAAGCAGAATCAAGAGCACAAAGTAATCTTTCTCTTCTTTCCAAGACAGAAAAAGGAAAAGTTACTGCTGGAACTCTTGAGTTACCTCCTTCCACAGAGGTTTGCATTATGAAACTCTGTACAGGCAAATATTATCATATTATGGCATGGCATGTAAATGCATTTACTTCACGATACTGTGAACCTAGATCTAACAGCTGAAGAAAAACTAAGAAGAAAAATTTGTATGCGTAACCTGGGGGAAAAGTGAGGAAGGAGTAAAACTTTTCAATGTATAAAATCCTAGAGAATCTGACCCAGCAATACGTATTTCCTGAAAATCAGAACTGTAGCCTAGATTTTTCATGTATTTTACATTTTGGGATTAACCAATTCTTGGCTACCTCTCAGCCTCTCTTCTGCACTTCAACTTACTTGCTACAACAAACTGGAAGGTATTTCCAAGCCCACTTCTCAGAGGACTCCTGGACTCCTCTGAGCCCACGCACCTGAATTTTCCTTCTGTGAAACTCAGGATGTGCAAGGGAAACAGGCTTGAGCATTATTATGCTTCTCCTTCTAGGCTTGGAAATGTTTCCTGTTTCATGCTTTACAAATAAATAAATATATACACGTTGTAGTACAAACCTTGAACATTCACTCTTTTGTGAGAGAGATTTTCACAGCTCAGGCACACTTTAAAGTCCCAAATACAGCACTTCACTTACCCAACAGGATTGCTTAGCAGGCTTAAACAGTTTCAGCAGCTCTCAAGAGTTCCCTTCAGGGAAAGGCTTGGCCCAGAACAGGCTACTCAAAATCCATGTATGTTGTACACCAACTGCAGTGATTTCTTCTGTGCCCTTCACTGCTGGAACCTCACCCTTACCTTGCTGAATTGTAAAGTGGTGGAAGATTCCCTAGTTCCCTGCTGCCACGCCGCCTATGGACCGTGCAAAATGGTGACAGTTAGGTTGGTGATCTACAACAGGAGCTTACGGTGCTGACCAAGTTTGTTTTACTGTTACCTCCTCCCACACCTTTTGCTGATCCATCCACATGTAGACTAATGCCTAAATTGTTACTCTCTGGGTCGATTGTCTTCTTGCTTCTCTATTTCGTGGAGATCTTTCATGGCGAGGCTTGGTCCTTGCAGTACCTAGACATTACCATAATATATATTACTTCTACTAATAATTATATCATTATTAATGCTACTACACGTCATACAGAGAAAGATTTCTAACTGTTATAAACAAGTCCAGGCTTTGCTTTGATGTAAGTGAGCCCGTTCTTGAATAACAATACTAAAATAGAACCTTAGCACTTAAACATTATCCACATCCCCTATGTCTGATCTCAGTGCAGCAGCAATCAACATTCCCCTTTCTGAAACAGCTCTCTACAAACACCAGTCTTCAAAAACTGGTGAAGTCTCTGGTACCATACTGCACCTCCCGGTAGCACAACAGGAAGGGAAGTTCAACCCTTTGATTTTAAAACTTTGCACAAGCCTTGACACACTGTATGCCTTCACAGCGTTGTTCTAGCGCTCAACCATTACTTGACGGAAAACCCAGCTGTAGATGTCTTTTCAGTAGGGATAAACGTGCGACAGACTCGCCTGTCTCTGGCTAAGCCACGGCGACCTGCCGTGCACTTCAACACGGTACATGTTAGCAGCAAAAGGAAAGTGCTGCCTAGGGGAAAGGAGGAAGGAACTAGGGATGTTTACTACTTTTTGGTAGGAGAGTTCACAGAACCCTTCCCCTGCTTTTCTGAACTGTCTTCGCAACACAGCATTGTCTTCCAAGGACTTCTGGAGGAAGGACTTTCTGGGACAGGGTGGAACAGCAGGTCAGGGAGTGAGTTAATTGAATACTTACTCTGAGAGATCTCTCCAGGGATTTTCAAGGATTCACGGCCACATCAACGCTCGACTCGATTCAGAGCGAGAACGGCCCCTAGATTCCTGTAACAGGGCAAAAACCTTAAACACTCTACATCTTACTCACTGTCCGTGAGGGTGGGTAGGTGAGATGGTCTCAGGTTCTTTTCTTTCTTTTTCTTTTTTCCTTTTTAATTTCTTCAGGCATTGTTTTGTTCCACTGAAAACCAAGGTGGCATCAAAATCTCATTTTTTACAGAAATCTTACTGTTATACATTGGTTAACTGCAATGAAAAGATCCTCTGTCACATGGTATTACTAAACCAGAGACCTTATGCAGAGCAAACAGGAGGAAGTGAGAGGGCTGCCATAGCCTGCTGTACTATTTAACTGGCAATTAACGCACCTATTATTTTATTCTATCTTTTTTCACTAGGAAAACAAGTTGGCAGTTAAGAGGATATAGTCTAGAATTTACACTATCAAAGTAGTTAAACATTACTGGGTTTTAGCGTATTCAGCGAGTAAGATAAATGCTACCACTTTCCACACTCAGCTTTGAAAATGTGGTCTCTAGGTATTAAAACTTTCCCAAACATACTGGGAAAAAAACCTGCAGATGTATAAACCAGGATGAATAAAAAGGGTACTTGTGAATATTTTGACCCCAAAATTGTACTTAATATATAAAATATATAAATTTTAGAAACATTGCCTGGTTTTGATGCCCTTGAATGCATGCAACATTTTTCTTAGAGACTGAATTACTTCAAAGCATTTCTGACACCTTGGACTCTATTCAAAATTACAAAAGCCGTAAGGCATTGGGAGACTGTTGTCCCATTTCCCTCCATGGTTTGTCAAAGTGCTACAAACGTCAAGGGCTGCTTACAGTTATCTGCAAGTAAGACAACTAGCAAGAACCTAGAGGCCTTAGCAAAAGGCTAGAGAAGAACGGGCCTCAATTAAATATATCATTAAATAACACAGATCTTTGAACTGCAAACATATGATCTGAATACTCCGTTAAGTAGTTTTCTTGTAGGGGAATCATCTGACCATACATTTATTTCAGCCGTTGTGAATTACTGCTCAGTATGCCTTTTTATACATTGACTGATAGACAGTCAGATATTGGTGAAAGAAAAGTTGCCTAGAAACCGGACTCAGTCCAGTCACAGGAACTGCAAAGGAATCTCCAAGATATATGGCTATTCCCAGACTTAAACACTGTTTTCTCTTCGACTGGAACCTGGCAAAGGCGCACTGGCTAATACCTGCCACTGTAGGCTTCCTTTTGCAAGCTGCCACTTTGCATCAAACTGACCAAGGAAATAATATATCCCAAGCCCTTTGAAGTCTGAAACATCGTGGAGGTGATGCATTCTGCCTCTACCTGCATGCTGCTGCACTGGCATTTTTTGTTCCCTGAAGAGCAACCAGTGTCCACCAACACCTGCCCCGAGACTCCTTTGTCACTAGATAAGGAAAAGCATAGGTCAAATTTATTCTGGCTCTTGATTGCAAAGCAGAAAACAGTTACCAAAAGGAAATGGGTAGAACAAAAGACCAACATCTACCTGGAACTCAGGGCGATTATGGGCTGCTGAACAGATTTCCTTCCGCGGACATCCCTCAGCTGCCTGGACTGAGGGGCTATTTCAGCAGACATCCTCCCCTCATTGTTTCTTCTTTGGAAGAAACAACTCTTACCCTGGTTCACGGTCTTCTAATTATATTTCTCTTCTTCATGCTAAATATTGAGCACAAATAAATTTTAAAAACAGATCCTGACCTCCCCAATACCTGCTTTTCCTGCGATTCAGTATGCTGATATCATTGTATACCAGATGCAAATTACTATGTGCAGCTCGCTGGGAACAAAAGCTCTTCTAAACGTAATCTCTTCTCTCTAAATGACTTTCCAGTGTGGGGGTTTTTTTAGACATGGTTCACTCTCGCTACAGTGCATGTGAAGTAACAGCAGTTTGACTTACAACCCCACTGCTGTGGTATATTTTCAATTAGCACACTTTCTCTAACCTAGCAACTACGTTTAGCTTATTGCAATACTTCCTAAATCACCGTATGCACTTAGAAACCATTTATCACACAGATACCATACTACTAATACCATTTTCAACTTATCTCCAGCATTTTTATAGAGACAGACCACATCACAGAAATGGGTGGATTTAAGAAGGTATCACGGTTGGACTGTGCAGCACCTTCTTCCCCATGCACACTGTCTGTAGGGAATCCACCTCAGAGCTGTAAAAGGAGAAATGACTTGAGAAATGTTTTCAATATTAATTTAAAACTGCAGCAGGAATGAGTTTTTTAATAGATACTTACTGTAACACACTCCTGTGTTACATCAAAAGAGTCTTAATCTCACCATAACATGGTGATTATAAATTACCAAAAGGCCTTTTGTAGCTATGTACAGCTCCTAGATGTCTTTAGCAGACAGTCAAGTCCTGTTTTTTCACACACCTTCCAGTCACTTGCCTATACCCATAGAGTACAGTTTCCCACATGCCTTGACATTTCATCCTACAAGTTAGAACTGGCCAAAGAATATTAAATTTTAATATTGATTTTTTAATAACATTTACATAATAGGAAAAACCTCTCTACCTGGAAGACTATGAATTATGAATATTTCTGAATTGTCAACAACATGATTACGACTTTGTCATAGATAATTGATTTAATTGCAGTTTTTATGCAGCCCAAGTTTTCCTGTGCACTCCGTCACTGGTCTGGTATCTAAACAGTAACATGGGATCCCTCCTTTACTTTTCCAAACCCAATGTAAGGTTAAGAAATATCCTTGAATTAATAGTACACATACTTTGAAGGTTTCAGCTTCTCTGGAAGGGAAGATAGAACGTGATAACAGAGAATAAAAACTAAATGTCTAAGAAGACCAAATGTAAGCAGATGCAAAATGGTTTCTGAGGCTCTTTTCCCTGCCCTTTGAAAGGGACATCATTAGCAAGGCAAAGTGGTTCTGCAGAAGGCACCTCTACCCTGTGAGTGACTCACCAATATTTGACTTAAATTTATATCACGGCAACTTTTAAAAATACGCAAGGCCTTCGACTTCAGGCACTCAGAGACTCTAACTGTCACAGTGCTGATCAGAGCCGCTCTTAGTGTCCCCACTGTGCTGGTACCAGTATTTGTAGTCATCTACAGTTCCCCTTTAAACCCTTATCTCCTACCTCTCCAAGTATTAGGTAGGATTTTTATATTTTCTTTTTAAAAAATTGATAGACAAAGGAAAATATTGCTAATGAGATCCTGGGTCCTTTATATATTTTCATCAGAGGCTTTCCTTAAGAATATTAAGTAGGAGGGAGAGGCACATTTTCTTTTGTTTCTCTTCAAAACCAAATGTTCTCTCCTAACACTTCATTTTTGTCCATCAAAAACATAATTTAGAGCTATGTAATACATTTTGCTCATTTCGAAAATCATAAAAAGGGAAATGTGAGACCAAAAGCATGTTTTAAATCCTAAACCTTGTGTTTAAAAGTACTGTGAAATGCTACAAACTAGTGCATCTGGTAATCTAATTCAATTGTCCACAACGTGGGCCCCAAAGAAAAATAAGTAATGCAGCAATCTGAGCTAGCTTTTTAAAAAAGCTTTAAAAGCTGCTTTAAAAACTAATGGCATAAATGACCATATAAGGCTACTTTTCTATCATCTGAACTCCCTGCTTATAGGTACCTCATTTTTCAAAATGTAGACTTACGAATTAAGAAAGATTAATTGTAAACCAAAGAATAGCAAGGTCTGTCTCCTGCTGGAATAACTCTTTAACCACTACAAATCTGAAAACTTGTTAGGGATGGTCTTCAAGTCAAAACAGTACATCTTTAATTTGAAAGTTATCTTCCTTGACTCAGAAGTCCACTATTAATATTACTTAAGTGGAGTACTGCCAGTATCCATTTAAACCACGTCTGCAGTTTGTTAGCCATCCCAGTGTTCAGGTCCCTGGCCCTGAACCCTTGACTTCGCTGGAAACTGCCAGGCAATCCAGATATACCATTGCCCCACAATTACTAAGCACTTTTCCCTGTGTTTTAACTCACCTCTTTAGTTCGGGTTAGAGATCGCTGAATCTGAAGGGCACTTGTGCATTGTAGTAGCTCATATAGTTGAGATACAAGCTAGAATCCAGGTATCGTTTTTATATAGACTGACACCTCAGTCTATATATCACATTTTCAAAGAGGACTGAGGCAAAATAAAAAGTATGGCATTGTCATACAAGACGACATAGGTCATACAGGTCTCCTGAAGCAGGATCCCATAATAGGATGACTAGGAAAGGGTCCTACAATGTCACAACAGATAGACGTGGAAGCGTGGAATCACTAAGGAACTGCTGTGCTATACCTCGGTGACTTTCTCGGGTACTTGCACATATATATGTTATTGCTCAGGTGCTCAGGCGCAGGGTAAATGAGTCCCCAACTGACAGCCCCTTTTTTACACAAACACTGCAGAACAATTATTCAAGCAGTACATTGCTTGCAGTGTACAACAGTACACAACACAACATACACCTACGCAAGCTGTACTAAGAGAGCGTATCTGGATCAATGTGTCTGAGCTATAAAAATTTTGTTACCTGTGATCCACTAAACATTATTCTGTATCTAACGTAGGCTTAATTAGTAACAGAGAAAGCAAGTTTGAACAATTTGTGATTAATTTTTATGTATTCTGTAAAAATCTCTAGGATGAAAACCATGTCCCTCTTAACAAAGTTGCCATTTTTAAAAAATTTTTTCATCCCACTTCTATAAAAGATCTGCTCTATGTTTTCTTAATCACAAAGGGAAAAAAAATAAAGATTTTCCATTTGTACAGTGCAGGTATTTCTTTCCTTTCCTTTCTCTGACGCTCGACCTGTCTGCTTGTCACGATCACAATGCAAGTCTGACATGGCAGGGTACCTTACGTGATCTGCGGTGTGAGCTATATGAACGCTGACTAACAGAAACCCACCTGTCACAGCTAAAAGGTGCCCAAGCCATTTGCTATACAGCAACAGCAGATTAATCAACAGAATGGCTCATTGCTTAGATACAAACTCTAGTATGGTTGGGCCTTTGGCATCTCAGAGGAAGAGTAGCGCACCCAGCCTAGCGAGGAACTCCGTAGGAGCACTACTGGCCAAGGCTCCTCTGCTGCTGAGCCACGGCCACGTTACAGCACTGCTGCCCAGTGCCCCAGCTCCTGCAATGCTCCTTTTCTGCTGACACACAGAAATCCCCATCACAGCTTTTCTCTTCTTCAATGAGAAAAAAAACGTGTACTGGGTAAATTCCAATATAACTTACGATGTTTTACTTACCCAAGTGGTGCTTGCTTCTTCCATGCAATGGTACCATTCTTCGTTTCACTCCTTAAACCACTATTTCTAATTTCTGCACTTCTGATAGGTTGCAGTCTAAGGCTGGTGAAGTGATACCTCTCCAAATCACCTAGCACGTGAATACCTTTGTGATAATTTCATATTTGCTAAAAATGAGATTACTAGCAATATATCTATGGAAGCTTCCAATGTAGTTATTGCATGCAGTGCCAGGCACTTTTAATTCACACATAGACTTCATATTGTGGCTAATGTAATGAGTCCTAAGCAATAGAATACATTTTTGTTGGTTTGTTTGCATACCAGACAAGTTCTGATAATCTACTAATAAAGAGTAGAGCTAGAGACCAAGTCCAGGTACTACCCCAACCAGGACAGGACAAGTGTAACTGCAATTGTAGCCATACCACACATCGGTTTTAGTGGTAACAGCCAGGCGAGTGCCTCCTGGGTAAATCCAAGTCTGATACAAGTGATGGTTTTGGTGGGCAGCCAGAGCTCAATGTACCAAACAGACTGCTAGCCCAAGCATGGAAAAAAGTGTCTAGAACAGTCATAATATGAAAATATCGTTACACTTGGCAAAAGTGTTTGCAATTACTGCTCATTTATAGAAATACATCCCATTAAAATTACTAAATTCTACTTAAAAAAGTAAGAATTCTAAATTTCTAAAAGGTGACTTTTGCAAGATTTTAACATTATAAAGGCAGCATAATTAGACACATCTCATGAAGTGTAATCACATAAACTCTAGACATGTATGGAATAATACAGAACAAAAAAAGATATAACAAAAATTCATCTGTAAGAATATATTTTCTCCTTTTCATGAGGTTTTAGCCTTAAGGGGGGTTACAGTTGCTCCACCACACAGGAATATTCTCATGCCTCCAAAATCCAGGCATTAAAAGAAACAGTCTGCCTCAATTCTGCATGTAGTGAATGACAAGAGATGAGGTCCCTGCGGGTACATTTCAGAATTCCTAGGATAAGCTCTGTTGAGGCCCATTGGACATCTAAAAGTCGGAATTGCAATCCTTCTCTTACATTACTGAGAAAACATCTAGAAGTCTATAAGACTAGTATTCCAAATCGAGACAACATAAACGCCTTCATAGCTATCAAAACAAACAATAATCACAGTTCCTTATCATATAAATACAACAGTGGCATGTAATCTCAGTTATCACATCAGAAATCACAAAAACTTAAAGAATTACTTAAAATAAGAACAGGAAGATCATTAGTCTGTTCCAAACAACAGCTGGCTACAGAATAACACCAGTGTAAGATCAGTTTTTAGGTACTTAACACACCAGATCTGCTGCTCAAAGTGACTCAAAAGACAACAAAGCAGGGAAATGAGGTTATCAGACTTTTCACAAGTAAAAAAAATCCATGAAGTAAAACATCAGTCTTAGCCAAGAACTTGGAGTCCAGTCAGAATTCTGCAATAGCAGCTTATGCTAAATATGTGTATATGTACATATATGTATATACACGTGTGTAGATATATACAAATTTCATTTTTATACATTTATATAAGTAAAATTTGTATATATGTATTTATACATGTATACATTTGTATATATAGATGAAATTTGAATATGACATTTGTAAAAAATAATAGATAAATGATGTCTAAACTTAAAAACTCAGAGGAAGTTCAGTCAATGCAGGGTCCTCACTCTGTCTAGTGAAGAACACATTTAGCTGTTGGAGTCTGGGTTTACATTAACATTTTGTTCCAGAGGAGTGAGGCGCATTTGAAGTGAATCTCTCAATCACCTTCCAGGTGTTGGTTTGGTTGCAGAGCAGGGTTGATGCACGTGAACTAGGTTCCTTGCAGAGAAAACTAAGCCAGAAGATCTTATCCATGTGCACGCCAGATGTCTTCCAAGCCCTAACCGATACATGTAAGTTCAAACTGCTAATTGAGCATAAACATACTGAAGACGTTCAGCCGAGGAGACAAGCCTCAATTTAGGCTGAAGGAAAATCTCAGACACGTGCACGGCGAAGATGTAGAGGCTTTGGCACCAACGCTACACTCTGCCGAGCAGCTCCTACTGCGCTGAACCACTCGGTGGGAGGGACGTAACCCCGCGGGAGCAGAGACGGCAGCAGACAGTACCAGGGAACGACTGGCTGTGCTGCTCAGGGCACAAACACCTCCTAAGTTTCTGTTTCCTTCCTATTGTACTTGCTGTTAAAGTATCTGGATAATGCAGTCATATACATGATAAACATTCATAAATTCAGACAGCTGTGTCCAGAAGCAAAGAATTTCTACAAAACTGATAGAGAAAGGTTTCTGACAGCGATTTGGTGATGGGGCAGGTGTACATCATAGCAAGTATATGCCCTATAAAACTAGGTATTGGTCCATACTTTTGTAGTATAGCACAATTTTCACGTTTTAAACACCACCATGCTTCCATTAGCCAGTTTCTTTTTACCCAATTCCCACCTTCCCGAATGGAATGGGGAATGAGATGACCCTTTGTTTCAATTGCCAATTAATTATTAAGGAAAAAGATAGAATGTTAGTAGAAAGCAAATCCAATCTACTTATACTATGATTGCACTTAATGATTATGCTGAAAATAAACAGGATATAAAAAGAAGAAATATCATTTAATATCATATGTATATATAATTTTACTATTTGGCAGAGACAAAATACAATCTCTTCCAACAAAGATGTTAACAAAAACCCTAATAATAAAGTTTTGTTAATGTCTTTGGAAAAAAAAATATGGTATACCAAGTAATTAGAAAAATAATTAGAAAAATATTGTAATGGAATAGCTGACAGTATCTGGAAAAAGACTGGGGAGAACTGTACAATGTGTACAGCTGAGAAGGACTGGAAGGTGAACAGCTGAAGGGATAGCTATTAAACTGTTTTTATCTTCCCTGTCAAGTTCTCCTCCTTTGTAAACTAGGAAGTTTTGAAACAAAACATCACCACCAACAAAAACAAACACAACCAACAGCATGTAAGTCAAAGAATGTAAGGCTGCAGTCTGAGAAAGAAACATGTTTTTCCATCCTTGGTCAAGTCTGATGTTCCTCTAAAACAAATGAAGTGACAGCTGCCAGACTTTAAAAAAGAAGTCAGGTGTTCACACGTATAGCTTTTATAAAACAGTAAGCAAATTAAAAGAGAAATCTTTTAATTTAAAAGATTTAAAAGAATTTTTTTTTAGAGTATATTGATTAATGCTCCATGTTAAAACTAGATAACGAGTGGGAGATGAGTTTCAAGAAACTAAAACCCAAAGTATGCTTTGCCATATTCATGTAACTTTGTGCATTCCCTGTACAAATATTCTCTGCTCATTCACCGAGTGTGCTGGCTGGTGATAAAGAAAGAGGTCCTTTAAAGAGAGCAGTTCTTAGAAGTTGTTGACAACTACATCTGCTTTCTGCCAGAGCTCTACATTTACCCTTAGGAAAGCAAGCACGAGCATGTTAAGCTCAATCATCTCAACAAATAGTTTCTAAAATGAGTACCTAAATAAACAACTAGAACTGCTCATGATATTCTACAAAAAGTGAAATAATTAGGCCCATTACTGGTATACTAATTTTCTACTGTGAGGCACTGAAGTCACCAAGTTCAAAATATTGCCCTAATTTTTTATTTCCTCAGAATTCTGATCATTATTTCTTTGCGCTCTCTCCAGATGAAGGTAGGCCCTTCTTCCCACAGTGAAACTGCAAGCTAATTTGCAACAGTAAGAAAAAAATTTAATATATGAAACTGCCAAAAATCCCCACAAAATAAGAAAACTTTAAGTTTTCTTGTAAGGACAAAAAAATCTATTAAGGTCCAGGTGACATAGTTGCACACTGAGAACTGCTAGATTTTACAGAAAACCAGACATTCCTATCCCAGCCTGAACAACCAAAGATGAGAACTTTCAAGTCAAAATTAAACTGCATTAATGGTTGGCAGCAATGAAATCAGCTGCTGAACTGTTTTGAGGAGTTTCAGAACTATTTTTCAAGAAAAAAAAAAGCACAAAATAAAAATGCACTAAATTTTGAAAACCCTATTCCTTTAAAAAGATACAGGGCATCTATTTGGAAATCTGTAGTTATACCAAGGGCACATTAAATGGATGCACTAACCTCCATTAATAATATCAAAAGCTAGAATCTGTAGTAAAAGTTGAGCATATACAAAAGCATCAAGTTCAGAACAGAAAGATGTGTATTAAAATTCTTTGACCAACAGACAAGCTATTTGAAACCCTGACCTAAAAAAAAATGCTCTTTTTTCTATCTGAACACAAGCTGTATATTAAGCAGCCTATTTTGCTTTGAAGTATATTCTGCTTTCACATTTCTGTTCTCAGAAGACTGGCGTTAACCAACCAAATATAAAAAATAGCCTTAGATATTTTTTCTTTTAAAGTCAGAACCTTCCTGCTCTGACCTGAACGCGCAAGTCAGCATTCGTGGCAAACGTTCATTACTGATGCTCCTTAAATTTGTCTAGCTTTTGAACCACACAAACCAGGTATATTCTCATACTTCCCGCATGGCAACCACAGACAACAGACTTCATTCTCCTAGCAGCACACGCACACTCTACAAAGACATCCAGCAGCCACGGGGCCCTTCTGCATCTAGCAAAAGCTCATCAGTGTAGTGTACAGTACAAGTCACACTACCAAAGACTTTTACCTGGAAGAACAGTGAAACGTGTTCATAAAACTCAGTATGAAAAATAGAAAGAATTTGATGCTTAGAAGTACTCCAGGCAAGCCAACACTTGTCAGATCTGGAAAGTCACATTAAAAAAATGACAAATCAGCATAGGAAAAATTTCTTTAAAACACCCTAAAATGAAGCTAGAAGGAGATAAAGGTCTATTTAAACTAGTTGTACATCTTTGAACATGATCTGGAAGTAAGGAAACAGAAAACAAAACATTGGCAGACATTTAAAGCAGAAATAACAGTGATGCTAATAATGAGTGAACTAGTCAGACGAAGGCTGTCAAACAAATTAGCAGGTCTGTATATTGCAACTTCAACAAAAAAGTAGGTGAAATCAACACTAATGAAGTTTCCATTTGATGGACTGGATTTTTAAAGGCTTGGGAAGACTGTGAGATAGAAACAAACCATGAGGAACTTCAAAAGCGGTTTAAGCAGGCTGCACACCAAATCTTCAAATTGAGAAATACGCTTCCCTAGTGGAACATTTCTCTGATACTTACTAGACTTGTGCATTTTACAGAGGTTTCGCGGTCCAATCTATCCTAATTTCCAAATCACAGGTTTCAAACAACATAGATAACTAACAAAAGAGCTTAGAAGTTAGTACTGAATTCAGACATGTCATACGGAAAAAATGGAATCCATGAAACCACAATTGCTGATTTCTACGAAAACATTAGACTAACTGTAGAGAACCAAAACATTTTAGTGCCTTTTAAAGGCAGCCAAGGTATCCACTCTAGTAAAGGTAAAGAAAATCACATTTAACCTAGTCTTTGTGGTAAATCAGAGCAGCCTACAAAGTTTAACATATTTGAAGTGTCTCATAAGAGAATATCTCACCATGAAAAAGTACCTGGTAAGAAAGTACCAGATACACCATGTCTTGCAGTTCAAGGCAACCAGGATCAGACTATGCTATACTCTGGAAACTGTTGAAAGAAAAGATGCAGCAGTTATTCATCCTAGTTTCTTCTTAAGGTCATAATGATCTTGACATCTGAGGCACGCTGGAAAGTTTACAAGTTTCAACCTGCATGTTTGCAGTTCCTGGAGACCTAAGTTGAGGCAGCAGGAATGCAACTAAAAAAATTTAAAAATCCAAGTGTTTTGAGACAAGTTGTTCCTGTTATTTACACAGGCTCAGAAAGTCAGAAGGGAATATATGCTGTAGTATAACTGCAGGACTTTTAGTTCCAAATGCAAATGCTCGCTGAAAAATCCAGAGTAAAGGAGAAACATCAAAAGTCATTATGCATTTATATTACATTAACTGCTAGAATATTGTACTGAAGAGACAGTGGTACTAGCAATACAAATGACTCTAAATACATGGAAAAATAAGTTTCTCAAATAATAAACAGAGAAGACATCAACTTGTTTAATTTGAAAATATTTTCTTTCAGTTAATAGAACAGAAACATACAGCTCGATCAAGTTGCTTTTAAGAAAATGAGCCCTACTTTTGATAATCTCCAAAACAAAGAGATTCCTGACAGATCATTCATACTCTGGACCAAATAGTCTACTAGAAAGAGGAGGGGAAAAAAAGGTCCTATCATCTGTCACTTTTGATGATGGTGCATTCTGCAACAAAAAACTAGTTCTATGTATATTTTTAATGCATCCTAGACTAAGTCAATCTTAAAAGACTGACTGATCTGAAAATGAATATCTGAGATGAGGTTCTTAAAGTATTCTTTATTAATATCATTAGAAGTTGCAGAAACAACTTTCTTGTAATATAAAGGCACAGGGAGACAGTTTTGATAAAATATTCCAATCAAACAGTAACTTACAGTACAAAAGGACAATTGTAATGCACATACAAACCCCAAACACCTCATTCAAAAATATTTCACCGTGTTCATCAATAATAATGGGCAATGACTAAAAATATAAATTGTTATTGTACAATAAATATCTGATAGGTGCAAATGGAACAAGACTTATTGCTCTCCACAATGTTTTCCCTGTAGTGTGTTTTTTTTAAAAGTTCCAAATTCCTGTTATAATCGGCTTTAGTAACTTATTTCTGAGGAACTAAACCCCAAACCAAATCTGATGGGACATTCTGACAGTGACAGAACTGCCTCGAGTAGTAACCAGAACTGGCAGCATTTGTTTCTTTTACAACTTTAACAATCATACTCCACTCGCTCATTGGGAAATGTGGTAGATGTTTAAAAATCAACTTTAGTGATAAGTCAAGGCTTTTAGGTAGGGTACTATTACCTAGTCTGAGGGTTAGTCCATTTTCTTCAAAGAAGGGGACTTTATGATGAAGAATAACATGAACCTTCTCTGACAGCTTGTGCCACAGCAAGCATGTAAAACCATTTTCAAATGAGGGGAGGGGAGAAATGAAAATTCAAAGCTGCATTGGGCATTCTAACTTCAGAAAACGAGACAAGGAATTGGGAGCAAATTAGGACTACATAGGCAAAGATGACTTAAAGTGAGAATTTCAAATTCTAAAATATCCTTAATACAGTTATCTAAGAAATCAAAAAGTACTCTGCATCTTTGTATGGCTCCACTTTTTGAGCTTTCAGAAAGAAGGGCCAGTCAGTGAGTTTGCCATTTTCCTCACCTTGCACTTGCAGCAATTTGGTAAAGCAACAGTTTCCATCAGTCTTTTGATGCAGTATGAGAGGCACACTGACTTTGCTCTTGAAAGTAGCACATACTACCTTGCTCAGAATTCTGTTTAGCTTGTATGAAATATTGTTTTATACACGCATTTAAGAAATATGAGTTTCCTTCATTGCTGTTACAAGAAGTAATATGCATATATTTCCTAAGAGTATCTTTTTATAAATAAGACTTCAGGAAAACGAAGTATTCTAGTAGTTGTAAAAAAAAAAAGAGGACAAGCTTTAAAGTGAGTTCTTGTAGCAGTAACTGAGGTTTTTTATAAAAACTGTAATTTATGAGAACAACTCCAGATTTACACAAACCTCAACAAGTCAATTTTAACTGCACTAGGAATAGGAACAGTCAAACTTAGTTCAAGAAAAAGTGTCTAGAGTGAATACAGCTTAATCAATTTAGCTGGTAAACCAAAAGATGAATATTCAGTAAACTCCATTACACTTGAATTCAACAGAATTAGGAATGATGTAAAACAAACTGCTAACTTTCTAGACATTATTATTCAAATTAGGGCTTTCTTCTAGCATAAGCACATAGTTTTAGAAGTTCTTCAAAGAGTAACCAAGGACCACTGAAACTTGAATTTTGAGAATTATTAGCTTCACTACAGTATAGCATTTTTTCTTTACTATTTGTTTAGAAACTAATAAACAAAACCATTTCTTTGGTTTATGCTTTAACTACACTGGACTAGTGAATTTTTATTTTTAGTCAAGCTTCTATCCCCAATTTAAATTAATACAGATCTTTTTATTGTAGTCTCTCCCCAATTCTCAGATTATCTCTGTTAAAAATAAGAGTTTGCTCATACCATGATTTCCTGCTAAACAGTCATATGTATATACTGGCATGAAGGGTAAAAGTTTTGTACAATAATTACATTAAGTGATATTTCCAACAGCAGAACTACAAAAGACATCAAATGAATGTTAGTTCAAATGACATTTGAGTTTAAGATGATCTTAACAAAAAAAATACACAATGTCTAAGCATAGTAAAATACAGTGTAAAACCCCCTAAAATTCGACAGTAAACGCGGGAATCCTGCACTCACAGTAGGAATGTACTGCACAGCATTAACATGAAAGCCTGTTAAATTTGAAACAATGCAGACAGCTAGATTTACCTGGATGTAAATGCCACTTCAAGGTGTTTAAACAAACACAAAAATGAGACAATGATGCCAGGAAAAAGGCCTTTAAAACAGGCCATCAGTCTAACTTGACTTTCCAAGTAAGAACATCAGCTTCACAAAACTGTGACACTAATGCAGTTTTATGTAAAGTACCCTTTGACACACAAGCTGTCAATTAAGCTATCACAGTCTTTTTTGACCTACTCCCTTTTAAATAGTATGGGAGGAGTGTCAATAGTAGCTCAAGTTTTAATTCAGTAAGTACCTTGTCTGTTTGCAAAGGAACATTATAACACCATAAAATTATATTTTTATGGTATTCAGAAAACTGATAAACCAGGGGTTTTTTAATTTCTCTTTTTAATACATAAGTTCAAAACTTCATTTTCTACGTGTCTTTGCAATAGTGTTTTAGCCAGTGTTGCCAAAAATTTTCACTGTGGACTACCTTACGTTGTTACTCAATTGTGCAAGGTATTCACGCAGTTCTTTTGCAGCTTGGAATCTACCATATCTCTTCTTTGGGTTGGCACACTCATCCAGCAAGGCCTCAAGTCGGCCATCTTTGGCAATTTCAGCTGGGGGGTCATGAAGTAGTCCTCCAGAAGTGCCACGCCATGTGGCATGTCTTGATAAAAGGTTCTGACAAATAGCATAATAATTGTGGTCCACAGTGACACGAGCACAAAGAATCTCTTTTGAGAAGGACAGACAAGCTTCTTTATCACAGTCATCAAATTTGCTTTCATACCATACATCCCAGTTTTCAGGTTTATCTGTGAAATATAAGGAGACAGTAAAAAAAAAGTGAGAGAGAGAAAGAAAGAGCATATGTGCATCTGGATACAATCAAAAGCTCAATACACAGCAAACTGGTAATATTTAAACTATAGAGCAACTCTGTCTAGATGAATTCTTAAATATTCTAGTCTAAGATTGTGTCTGACAGTTTGATAAGCCCTTCTGCTGAAATGGTCCTGCCATTACAAAAAATAAGCAAAAGAAAGAAAAGAGGGTAAAATAGATAGCAAAGAGAAGGAAGCAGAAAAAACAGCACGCTAAACACATGAAATCTACATTCACACACACACAGAGGAAAAAACGTAGCACGAACAAGTACAAGAGAATGATTCACAGCTGAAGTTGAGAGAAAAACAAACAAGCAACATCATTTATTTTAGCAACACAGGTTTGGTTTCTCCAGTTGCCCTGGGAACTAACACTGCCAAGTGGTCTACCAAAGAACAAAAAAAAACATTGCAAAGTAATGGCCATAAACTTTGAAACATTATCTTCCAACCTCTTACTTTAGACATGGTAGTAACTAAGAAGTATGTATAAAAAAGCAGATGCTTTACATATAGTCTTTGAAGAAAGAAAAAATTCAACAAAACAAATGGCATTTACGTATATGTATAAACCCTTCTTTGTATATATATATATAAAAAGTTATCAAAATTTGAAGGTGTAACTAGTAGCCTTGTCACAAAGCTTTCTTTAACTTAGAATCTGTTTTACAGAAAATACATTATGCGATAATAACATGTAAAAGGTTACTAAGTGTGAGATCTCCTGAGTTCTTACTACTTTTTGTTAGAAAACTTTCATCTTAAGTCTCTAGATTACTGCCAGCTTTGACAAAAGGTCCTTATCACGGAGTGTCATAGTTTTGCAGATCTCTTTTAGCACTGTGATGTACAAAGAAAAATTTATCTGTGTTTAGTAGTCTCTGAGCTGACTATTGGTCTACTCATTTCTGGTGCACTTCAAGCCAGACTAGGAAAAAAGCGTACTGAAGGATGACTGCTAAAACTATAAAAATATGATGTAAAATTTGTACAATGAACAGCAAACTCGAAATGGAAAAAAAGCCAGCGAAGGCGAATAGGAAAAAAGGGTTTCAGTAAACTCAACTATGATATCCCACATCTAGTACAATTAGGTGTTACTGTACAGGGCAATTGGAAAGAAGGTACATATTCAAATATCTAAACAGGCACATTAATCACTCTAGACAAAGATTGTTTAATGAAACTTTCCAGGAGATTAATGAAATCAGTATTAAATGTCAAGTTTGTACAAAGACTGAGAACTTTCTTGTGTCTTCATTTGTTTTCTGTTCTTGATTAATTGTTAGATTACAAATCATGCAGCAAAATCCTAGTTACATCCAAATTAGTCTGAGAACTGTAGACAACAGATGTAAGCGTGACACTTTCAGCATTCAGCTTCTGCAAGATGCTGCTTGCTCCTATTCCATGTACACATCAACTTTTTCAGAGTTTATTTGGTCATCTTTGTGACTAAGCAATTCAGACACGCTCCAAAAGTCAAAGTCTTAAGTAATATTATTTTAAGAGGATGGAAAAAGAAAAGAAAGAAAGAAAAAGAAAGTTTATTTGTGCTGCCCATAAGTACTAACGTAAATGTACTGGATATCCAATACATTAAAAGGTTTTCTTCGTAGGCTCAGATAATTTTAATCCAAGCTCCTCAAGGACGTATAATAAATCTAATACAAAACAAAAAAAACCCCAACAACCAACCAAAACTAAAAAAAACAAAACCCCACACCACCAAAAAAAACCAAAAAACCCATACTTCCACGTAGAAAAGTGCGTGGATAGAAAATACAGTCTCAAAGTTAATTCAGCAGCACAGCATATGAAGTTTATTTGCAAATCTTAAAAAAATCCATTCACCCAAAGCAAACTGGAATCACTTGGCCTACTGCCATGAACTTCTGCAGAATCTAGGGTTTTGTGTTCAATGTCTCTAGCCCTTAGGTCTGTAAAGTTTTCCTTACAAGCTCAAAAGGAATAAAAACCCATGTAATGCCACTTTGCCAAACATCTCTCCTGCTGCCTCTGCTTTGAGCTTTTACAGTTGACAGAAAGATGAACGAGTTTTCACTATTCCCATTTGGAAACAGCACTAAAATTACCCATTCCTTCAGTTCCAGTATTATAGAGCACCTAGCTGAACAACTGAACCAGAAGCAGGCTATGTAACTAAGGCAAAGCGGGCAGTAAGACTGTCTTGTCATTCACAGAAAATAGAATGCCAAGACTTCCATTCTTACAGACGTCTGGAAAAGATGAAAGGAACCTCTCTCTTTTAGCTAAGGTACACAAGTCAGTCAGCCAGCCCATCTGTCTCCCTGTCCATCCATCTGTACAAACCCGCCAACATCCAAACCCTCTCCTCCCACCCCCACCTCTCCATTTAAGCAGAATTACAGAGATTAAAAGTATATGTAAATCAAGTTCAGGTAAGCTCGTCGCGTCATAAAATTGACAAATTGGTCAAGTTAATTAGTAGTCTAATTGCAGAAGAAAGCCAATTAGTTTGTTAATTAGTAGTCTAGTTATAAAGCCAACAAAATCGGTACTTAGCAATTACACATACTTTAAATATTGTGCTTGCAGAGAAAGAAGCAAGAGACACGGGGTGAGGGGAGGGGAGAGAAAGAAGAGACTTACTCTGTCTGATTAACCTTTTGTCTGCTACCAGAACGTTTTCTGCATCTACAATGATAACTTTCCCATCTCTCGGTCCAACTGCAAAGTTGTCAAAGCTGACATCAAGGAGGTAGAGTGCAAATTCAAAGTCATTATTTGTCAGCTGCTCAGCTATTTCCATTAACTGCCAGGCCAGATCCACTCGTTTCTCCCATGGTGCATTAAAGTAACTCCACAGCTCTTCTCCAACGTAATTGACAGCCACCATTCTTCCGCATGCTCCTAAGTACTTTGCGAACGGCCAACCCTCATCAGATGGAAAACTCTGTACATAAAAAGATTTTTTAAAATTTTCATTAATATAAAACAGCTTAGATTTTAAAAGGCTGTGCAATAAAATTTAGGAGAGACACCTGTAAATATCCCTCAACGCTACATTTCCATATACTTCTAAGTTTTGAAGGGAAAGAAAAAACAAAACAAAATATATTTATGTGAGCAAGAGGTCCTGCTGGACTACTAAAGGGAAAGATACACATTTTCAAACACACATGCACAACTATTCCACCAACTATCTTTTTCTATTGGTGTTTTATACACATCTGTTGTACTAACGCAAGTATATTTCCCACCAATATAATTTTGCATCTGAATTTTTTAATTAAAACCATTTTTTTTAATAACCTAAAGAAAAAAAGCTTTAAAAAGTGACACCTCCTCCCTCCCGCCACCCCTGCCTTCCCATTTTCCCAGTTGATTGGATTCCTTCGAGGACCCTCTCACTTGAAGATCTCTCACAGGAAGGATGACAGAACAGATAAAGGTATAAAAGAAAGCTTAGGCTTTCTTATGCCTCTAGTACTCCTTAACAGTCTACCTCTTGATTAATTGCTACATACATATTCTGTGTGTTTATTACGTACAGCCACATAACATTTTTATCAAAAGTAAAATGTCTCCCATAGTAGCTTTCGTGGAAGTTAACATATGAGACTGAATAATAACAACATACTACAAGCAATAAAAACCAAAAAACACCAGCATGTTTTTCCTAGTTCAGTTGTGCCCTAAGACTTCAATATGAACAGACAACCATTTAAAAGGTATCCTCCATACGATGCATCAGGAAGAAACCATAAAAATATTAAATTAAGAAGCCTCAAATGCACAGAAGTGAGCACTCTCTAAGAATACAAAGTACACTAATTTTAACAATCAGGAGATACCACTATGTGCACATGCTCCTTCCTTGTGCACTGCCTTGCTATTGTGTCACCAGAAGCAACTCGTAATCAATTCTGCAATGATGATGTAGCAAAGGTTTTACCACACTTGGGTTCAACAGCATGGTGAGTTTCAGTCTGAATGGAACCTTTATACTTCCTGGAATCCATGATAGCAGAAAACATTTACGGTAAATCAAGAAAAGAGACACTGGAAGGAAACACATCATGTAGAACAGATCTGAACTACCAGACCAGTCAGGGAAGAGGTGCCCAGCACTCACCCATCTGTGTACGTATCCCACTTAAAAAAAAATCATTTAGAAAAGTTAGAGTGCTTACATACCCAGTCACCATAGCCTTAGAACCTGTACCTCCGCTACGACCATCCTTAATTTTATCCATGTCTGTGCTTCCTTTGATAAAATGATCAAAACTTTGTTATCTTAAGCACTAGGCATCAGCTGATGCTAAGCCAACATTAGAATACTGACATTGCTCAGAAACACCAGAAGCTCTGTAATACACAAGGAACTGCAAGCCACATCTACCCCCAAGAATTAATAGTTGTTCTTGCAATGCAAACAGCAAAGTTAAAGCTATACTCAATTCACATACTAAGACTTCAAATTTAATACTAAAAAAACCCTGAAAAAACAAAATAATTTGCTTAGATAGTCAATACAATAACATAAATCACCAATACACACTCCAATCTTTACTCACAAAACTTGCTTGCATATTTCACTAGTTGTTTTCTGTGTAAGCATGCTTCCATGGCAAGAAACAAGTTTCATTAAAAAGACTACTAACTGGCCTCTGACCCAAAAGGTCAGTGGATCAATGAATCCTCTAGCAACATCCAAGAGGAAAATTCTTATAGTTGTCTTCTCTACCTCTTAAAAGATGCTGCTGGTAAACACACAGGAAGAAAAAGCGAAACAGGAACACTTGCTCGGCACTGCAACAATAGTTTCTCTTGGTTATATCAAATTTTCAGGATTTCACAACACCTGCAGGTTTCAGGATGTAAAAAACAAAACCCTGTGGAGAGATTGTCTCCACCTACTAAGTTATTTCAGTACAAAACTGGAATCTTAGTTACAGAATTTTTAAGTACAAATGCTACTAATGCAAAGGTTTACTGAAGCACATGGAAGTCCCTCTTATGGATGGGCAACACAAGTGCTTCCATGGTGCAACTTCTCCAGGCAATTCATAGGCAGCCACAGTTCCTTTCTCACCCATTCTAAATCATTATCTGAAGAAGTACAAGGGTATACAGAGGTGACTAGGAAAAAGGAACAGTTATTATCGAGAGTCCAGACCATACTTCCTCCATCCCCCAGAAAAAAAGGTAAAGAAAAAGTTTGGGCATTCCTTTCCATTTCTACGCTGCTCATACTGGAGAGCGTCACTCTAACACTCCATATGGCTCTCACTTTAAATCTCCAGCACAGAACCGGAGAGTCTCGAGCCCAGCAAACCAATTCACCTACCTACAGCATGCTCATTTCCATCCTTCTTCTAAAGGCCTTTCAGACAGGGGGAGAAGATTCAGAATCAGTGTTTCTGCTCTGGAAGCATGCTCCTTGCCAACTTCCATGCTAAGTGACTCGGAGCCCTTCCTTGTTTTCACAATGTCAAGTAAGGATTGTTTATGTATCATATTCCAAATATATACCTGTCAAATAAGAAGGAATCGATGTACTTGTGATCACATGGCAAGGGAGAACCCAAAGTGCTTAATCCTCCAGCATAAGGGCAGCCCTTACTAAATTTTTGTTTTGATAAAGTTAAGAACAGAAAAGCATAAGGCAAGTATTATTATCAAAACCATAAAATACACAAGGTAGCATCAGAGCGTACAAGATTACCATTTTAAGATTTCCATTACCATATGCCTCATGATGTTACGACACACTGTTTAATGTTATCTAGCTACTCTCATCAAGAAGATGAGCTTTCTAGTTTGCACAAATGAAACATGCCCATTTTCACATTTAAGTGGCTTTTGTTAAAAGGGCATGACTTAACAGTTATTAAAACACTTTTTGATATAATTAAAGCATTTAATAAAATCTTATGGAGGCCCTAACAGAGACGGTATCTAAAATGAAGGCTGAGTACCACGTTAACTACCTTCCAGAAGTTCTTGCTTGGAACACTTAAGAACATTGCAATTTGTGCATCTACAGTTTTAAAATTATTTAATATTTTAAATATAATTTTGAGATAGTAAAAATACCCATTTTTTAATGTGTTAACACTATTTGATGATTGGATCCTACTGGAAGCTGAGCATCCGTCCCAGACTATTCTGGCTCAAGATGTCCTCTATGGAATTTTCAAGGACTCTTCAAAGTTTCTACATAGCCAATCTTGTCTATATGGTACATGTGAAGAATTAAAATCATAATTAATATATATTGTTGACCTAGTTTGCCATCTTTATGGAAAAAAACATTAAGCTGACCTCTAACATGGCAAGCATAGAAGACAATTTTATGGGAAATAACTGTGTTTACCATTGCAAAGAAGAACCTTTCTTGGTTGGTCAAAAGGGCATCAGACACATATCAGTAACAGAATAGGTTCAAAGTTTTTGGGGTGCCTAAGTGTCTGGACTTCTACTCTATTTTAATCACCTGATCTACCCACATAGGCGAATCCAGTCATGAAAAATCCTGAGGATGATACAGAACTGATTTGATGGTTGTAAGAGCAGTATTTTCAAGCTGTGATACCATATAATTGAGAACTAAACCTCTTCCAGTAACCGAATCTACTATGCCATAAGGATGACATTATCCAGTCTTCAGTTTTTTATCTGTAGGCTTCAGGGCAATTTATGAAGGTGGTAACTAGGGGCAAATATCCACTAGTTCAGGGCAAGTCAAGTGATACATTCCGTAGTTAAGAAGCTGGCTGGGGTTTTTTTGCTTGTTTTGTGGTTAGCAAAATAACCTTCCAAGGAGTGAAGTGTGTGCTAATTCAGTGTTCCTTACTTATTCTACGCTAATTCAGTGTTCCTTACTTATTCTACAAACAGACCAATATAATGAAAACTCATGCCTGTGGCATCAATAAATGCCACCAAAATGAGATTTCATGCACATTTATCATTACTGTGTTCAGTCCTGGATCAAAACAAACCAATAAGCAAATGGCTGTTGTCCATCAAATGAAATTAGTTATTTACAAAGGAACACGTCATTTCACTCAAAAAAAAGCAAGCAGGGGTTGGTGCTAAGGCGTAACTTCCAGAGAACTCTGGACAAGCAAAAATTTTTCATTCCAGTGAGTGGGATCAAGAGGCATAGAGGAAAATTCAAAATACTACCTACCAGCACCTATCAGGAAAAAAACATACAGCTTAGTATTGAGGAAGTCCAAATGTGTGTACCTATCAGTCCTGTACCCATGCAAGTCTACTTTATCCATATCTTATAAAACCAAATTTATATCTTAAATTGGAGAAAATTTACCTGATTATATTTTCTGATAAACACAGGTTTAACTGATTTCACCAACTGTGCATAACATTTTCGTATTGCTGCATTTTGTCTGCACTCAAGGCAATATATGCAATTCAATTGCTACAGCAATGATACTTAAATATGTATGACTTTGGACCAGCACACTCCCATCCTTTTCCACCCCTCTCCTTTCCTATATTCCAGTCCTGCTCTGCTTATGCCTTTGCCTCCCTTTCCAAATACAAATTCAACCACAAACAGTTGAACCTGGGAAAGGCCATGCTACCATTGGAAGCAAAGGTGTCTGTCCCTCTCAACCCATCAAGCACACTCATTTCAATCCCCTCCTTCATGTCGGTAGGAAAGCAACGCAGCTGGTACTTGCCAGGCTGGTGGTCTGTTGGATCAATAGCCTGATCCAGCTCATCACATCACCACATCATGCTCGTACTGACCAAAGGAAGGGAGAAGGCCTGAATAGCCAGGTGCAGAAGAGAGGAAAGAAGTGAAGAGGACCTTTCCTTTCCAGCAGCAGGGATTTATGTAATGGATTAAACTGATTTAGACAGTACAGCATTAGTCACAATGGTACACTGATCTTCAAAATAGATGTATTATGCTTCCTGCATTGTGTACACTGAATTTCATTTCACACAAGACATTCTAGGAGTGGTTTGGTTTATTAAGAAGTGAACACCCCAAACATTACTAGTAAAATATCTGCATGCCATACTGTAACAGAGATATATTTATAACTCTGTGGCAATAAAAAGATCTTTTGACAACAGGAGTGCAGGGAATCCTGCCAACATCTGCACATGTACAAACAGCATCTCTGTTTTGGCTCCCTTCCAACTGGCATGTAACAGCCACATCTACACTTCATTACCCAAGTCAGTAGCCGAAGAAGGGGATAAAAATATGTACAAGTGCCTCATTCAGCAGTTTCATATTCACTCAGTGAATTTGACAAGAATATTAATCGAAGTGCAGATCTCTTGTGTTTGCAAGCAGAGCTTTGTAACTTTCTGTACTATTCTGTTTTGAAAGCATCTTTTTAGATGAAATTGCAGCTAACTTAACATGAGAATTTTTTTTTCTTCATGTATTAAAATTCTGAAAGCCAGTAAGACATGAACACAAATTTGTACGGTCATTAAACATGTTTTCCATGAATAAGTTGCATTCAGAAACAAAAAGCTTAGCAGATAGCTGCCAAAAATCTCCGATTTCTGTGGAGTAATGCATAGCATTGTTTTAGTTTTTATTTTAATTCTCAAATTATTAGTATTATAAGTATCTAATTAGATAATTTTGTACTTGAATACGCTATTTGAAGACTTAAAAATGTGCATTTGACAATTAAGATAAAAACTAAGCTCTTGTTCAAAACCAGAAACAGCTATCTGACAAAAGAATCGGCAATTCTGATGCACCCACTCACATTTTAGCTGTGAATATACACACAAATGCCATGGAAACCACAGACAATTAAGCTTTTAAAAGTGTTTTAAAATAAAGTAATGCATATGAAAAACCACAAACAGGTAGCTTAGTAAGTTTTCCCTCATTAAAGTTGTTATCTTTCTCTATTCACAGAGAAATATGTATAATCTTCTAATAGAAAGATGGAAAACAGTAAATACGACAAAAACTTCTGCTACCTCCATTCCCTGTGACACATGTATCACAAAAATATTTTAGTTGCCCTAATTAGCGTAGCTACAAGATATCTCTCTAAGCAAGGCTTAAAAACCTAAACAAACCCTGCCAAAGGGACAAAGGACATTTTGTTCCTGAAAGAATAATACTGCATTTACATCTTTAAAAAAAATACACTGTAGTCTCAGAATAAATATTCAGAATTAATAGGGTGAATTTATCATTTCACTGAAGCATAAAACACACTATCAGTGCATTTGTCCTCCTCACTTCCATCTGTCAAAACATGAGAAGATATACAAATTTGCCACTGGTTTTAAATGTTCAGAGCTGTGAATTAGATCATGCAGTGAAGAATCACCAGCTTGAAGCTGATAAAGCCTATTGTAGTCTGCAACACAAATCCCCTTTGAATTAAACACTTAAAAGAATATTAGTTTATCATAATCAAGCATATAATTCATCCTAATAATCAAGTCCAAAAAAAGCCAAAACAGTTTAAGTAACAGCTGGCACCTTTGAGCTACTGTTCCACTGTACCATTAAAAAAAATATGCTTTTCATTTTCAAAACTACTCTAGAAGATGCTATATGTCACTACCAATTTTTGTACAAAGTGAGTTCCATCTAAAAATAAAATTAAAAAACAACAACAACAACAACTAACACCCAAAAAAACCCACAAAGAGCTACACCTTAAATATGATGAAATTAAAAAAAATAGGCAAAACAGAGTGGGGACTTCTCTTCCTACTCCTTTGTGACCCTGAAGACCTTCATGGCAATATTACACTCCTTGTGACTCCTTCGCTAAAATCATCCTGCTAAACTGTGTTTGCCCAGGCACAAACTGGCATGGCAAGTAGAATTTAAACAATACGCTCTTCCTCAAAAGGAAAAAAATCAGTTCTGTCTCACAGAGTACTGTTGATTCTGCAGTGTAAACAGAAATAGCACTTGTATTAGTCACCAGGGCAAATAAGTAAAGCTCTGGAACCACGAAGAGCTGGAGATCAGATTTTACATTGAAACTTTTCAGATCAAAGGAGGTTAAAAAGCATGGTCGAAATGCAGATGCCTTCTTTTGTCAGGAATTGATCTGCATTCTAGAAGACATGTATTCAAATGTATTTGTGAATGCTAGTGAGTATAATGAAAACAATTTCATTCTCAACTATATGCTAAATCATTTGACATTCAACTAGAACTCCCACAGAAGTTAAGCATATACATATATACAGCCTACACACACACAGTGAAGAGTGGATTTCATTGACTATTCCAAATATTAGTGTTCCCATTGAAACTACGTTTCTTTTATTTATTTGACTTTTGTTCAGTTTTATTACATTTCAGCCAGTTACGATATACAATCCATACCAACAAGAAGTACATATCAGGCTCAACTGACACACTGTAGGGACAAAAATACACATATAACTCTAAATACTCAGAAGTTTCTCAATGATTATGTTGAACACTTGAACTGTAAAAATTATATTTCACAATGTTAGCAGAGGTATGTCATTTCTCCAAACAACTTAATGAATAATGACTAAACGCAAGAGCCACAGTAAAGAAAATTTAATGTCATATTGGTTGTTACCTGTTCAAATCAGTTTGTAGTTCATAGAAGTTTGTTCAGATTAAATTTGCAACAGATAAAAATGATCACTATCTACTTCTCATCAGTTATGAGTCTGGAATATATCACTATAAAGAAGTCCTAGCAGAAATGGCCTACTGTTATTTCTCCAAGTTAATTTGCAGAATAAAAAAAGACTAAAACAAAGCCTCAATTACTTAATTCAGGGATGTAAAACACAGCTCCCCCTCTACATCAGACATACCAGAAGCAAATGGACAACATTGGTATTTCAAGGTTTGGAATGTGGGGTAACACACTTTTTTTTGTGCTACTGAAAACTGCGAAGAGTTACAATTTATCAGGAGAATTTCTATTTAAATTAAGAAAGTCATTCATCATAATATATACCCCACAATAACTTCAAGAATTTCTAGACTATTCTAAAACATTCCTTATACTTTATTTACATGTCTTCACTTTAGGAAGGTTTCACCAGAAAGAAGGATGAAAATAGTTTTGATCATTTAAGGAACATAATTAAATATGGTAACATGACAAGTACGAGACAGTTCTGGCCTAATATGTATACTCATATGTCACTGCAAAAAATAACTCTTCAATTTTCAATACAATCAAATCAGTGGAATATTCTTGTAACACGAGACTACTCCACTTTAATTCAACAATAATTTTTCATTTGTTTTTAAAAAGGTGCACAATGGAAATTCAGGGACAAACAACAAATTCATCTCCTTTCTCCACAATACTTAGAAGTATGTAAAACAGGAATCAAGGAAGACTAAAGCCTCACTTTAACACCTAAAATTTAAATCCTTTGCTTTTCTACAGGTGTCAGCCGACTGGTTTGTGCAAAAAAAAAAGAATTTTAAGAAAAGTTAAGAACTGAAAAGGAAAAAAAAATCAATTTACCCATAAAGTAGTTCTTGTAGAGACATTCCTTAAGCCTAGTTTATGTTTAGTGCAAAAAGAAAAAATAGCTTTCAAACAAAAAAATAGTCCATTGCAGATAATCAAAAAGCCTCAAAGTAACTGGAGATAACATGACTAGTAACAACTGATCTCAAACTAGGTTTTAACTTTATCATAAAGATCGGAGGAAAATATTCAACATCTTAAAATACTACAGACTAAATACTACTCAGTATGTCAAAATGCCACTATCTGTATGAGCCAGGACTTAAATAATACAAGGCCATTAGAGGACGTATCAGGTAGTGTAGATAACTGCCTTAAATCCACTGCTTGGTACTTAGCATTGGAATTATGTATCATCAGAAACACCCAATTGAGTAATGAAGAAAGTTTAAAAGGCACCACGTATTAAAACTGGATGGCATTCTACGAACGTATTTAGAATAGAACTACAGAAAATAACCTATGACTAGAACAGTGTGTATGATAAAAAAAGAAAAGAGAAATCCCAGGCAAGACAATTTGCCCATTTACTTCTTACTGAGTTATGTATGGATCAGCAAAGTAATTCTGTAAAACATTTGGCTAAATTGCTACTTTGAGTGAATTCAGCACAAGAAATTGTTTCAAAGAGATCACAGTTAATGTTTTAATATATGTTTACCAGATGTCAATTATTGTTCTTCCCGTAACAAAACCAAACAGAAACCCCAAAGATGACATGAAGAGAAACCAAAAGAATTTTAGGTTATGTGGCAACAGATTGTTCATGCAGAGTAATTATACTAGGAATAGAGATACAGCTGTTGGTTTGGGGTTTTTTTTTCCCCCCACAAGGAATAACAACAATCAGAAGTTGTGAGAAGAATAAAGCCATTAAGCTTGAGTATTTAGAAAGCTAAATACATATCTGAGGGAAGGGCGATGATTTACACAATCTATTAAAAATGCAGAAATACTGCTATTTTCCATATAGGTATTGGAATTTTTCTTAGAGTCAGAAAAATAAAAATCTTTGAGACTTGTAATTTACATACAAGATATAAACGTTCACCATCATTCTTTGAAGAATCTCCATTTTAAACAGGTTGTTAAAAGCTAGAGCTCGAGACAAAGTTGCATTAATGCACTCTGGATGTAATTCACAGACACCTTCTGTAGTTTGAAAAAAACCCCACATTACTTGCAAGCATTTTATTTTAATAGCAAAGTTTGTGTGCAAACTTCAAGTTTGCTTCGAAAACAAAGCAAATGCACTGTCATTTTAATAGTGCACCTGGCAGTACTGTACACCAGTACAACAGCCAGCACAAAGGCAAGACTGAGCGTTGCAAGACCAGCTCTAGATGCACTTTTGCCACAACAATTAATAGAACCTATGTTTCAGTTTCGCCAGGACAGATGTAATCTCTTTCACAGCTAACCATAAGATCTTAGGAGAAATACGACCACTTTACTGAAAAAAACACAATCTTCTTATCTAGAAACAATTTCTTACTTCAGCAGTAGTGAGTTATACTGTAGTTTCCCCAACTCCCTATACTGTAGTTTCCTCGACTCCCTGAACAAGGAATTCTCCACTTTGCCCTGGTTTTGGGGCGTTGTTGGTTTTGGAGGGTTTTTTCGTGTTTAAGTACAAAACTTAAAACTTTGCCACTTCACCACAGGCCTTCATGTGTTGGGCAATGCATGGTTGCATACCATGGCTCACAGCATGGCAGCTATGGTGGCACAACAGCAGCAGCTCAAAAACTGTTAAGAGAGCCCCAGTGGCTCTAAATAGGAAATCTGGAGGCTGATAAAGATCAGTGCAGGAGCTCTATGGAAAATAAGAGGTATGGCTAGAGAAAGCTTAACTATTTCCCCAAATCTTTCTGTTGAACTGCCTTGGGTTTGGAAAAAATCTTGTTAGGAATTGGGGGAAAAAAAAAAGAAGACTTTTTGTAAGAGTCAAAGACTGAACAACAATCTTAGCCTCCATGGAAATTAACAATAGGCAGCAAACATTTTTGGTTCTGTAACAGTAAGTTTATGTATCTATTTGCCAGTGAAGATAAAAATTAATCATGTTACTTCATAAAGTTGAATAACATCCATTATTTGAACGCACATCATGGTTAAAAAAAATGAAGAAAAGTTTCTCCACTACAGTTATTTTTAAAAGACAAACTAGAAGGTGGGTGGTTTATAAGAAGTCATAGGATGAGGACAAACCTACTTACATCTATGCTGGTTCTATGAATTCTGCAAGAAGTGAATATTCACACTGCACTCAGTCTAATCCAATTTATTTTTAAAATTTTGCTATTTCCTCACAAGGCAACTTTGGCCGACCTATCTTTGCAAGTATTTGACGCACATAGTCATCATATTCAATTATGAATCAGATGCCATGCATAGATCCTATCCTCCAGGTTATTCTTATTTAAAATACTCTGGTTTCCATTAAATGAGTTGAAGGGAACAGCAGCAAGTTTTGTTGCTGCTTTTGTCTGAATAAACTGTTCATGTTTACATAGAATATTGGTTTAGATGTATCAAATTTTGATTACAGATCAGAACCTACTTTACTAAAAAGTATTTGCCTTTATTGCAAGAAAGGAGTAGTAGAAAGAGGAAGGAAAAAACCAAACCTATCATAAGTTAAATCGTAAACATTTACATTTCAAGTTAAAAAATTATTTCCTCCACACTTGCATACAGGTTGTTTCATTCAAATGTGAACTCAGATAAAAAATGTGAGAGGATTTAATTACTGACTAGTTTAGCGAGATTCTATGAAAGTAAAAATAATATTTTAATACCCAGAAAAGATGTAAACTGTACCAAATAATAATGCAGCTGTCCTCCCATTTGCTTTGTGAAGTAAAATGGCAAAAGGGGCTGAATTCTTCACTAAGTACACCTATGCAACTGTTTAACAAATGTGGATAAAGAAGGTTAACAAGAAAGCTATAAAAAATACAAATATTGAGTTAGGATTACAATAAGTAATCTACACAAAACTGTACTGTTTTCCTACTGTTCAGAGACTTGTAACAAAAGTATATCATGCTATGGCTTAAAGCCCCACCTGAAAACTTCCTACAGCAAAAACTGTAAGTCAGTGGTGACAAGATGCAGTTTGCAAGCAACGCCACTTCAGCAATAATCCATACTCCAAATAGGCTTCAAGCTAAAATCCCAATCTCTGATAAAAAGTCTTATAATCCACAAACTACTAGCTCCAGTAGATGATTAAAGTGAATTTTCTGTTATAAATCAAAGATCAAGCTTTAAATTCAGTGCCTATTTACATTTGGCTGCTCCTATAACTTAATTAAAGAGCACAGAACTTCAATGCACTGAACACCCAGAATTTACAAGTTACCTCTGCTTCTAAAGCAAAACTGTTATTCATGAGTGTTTTAAACAGTCACAGTAGTGTTCCATGAAAAGCTCAAGGCAAAAACTAGCAATACTTTTCCTTGTACCTTCTGGTGACAAATAGACAGCAACAGTTAAATGCATCGAGGTTTTATTTATTTATCTAAAATGAAAATCTGATTCTTCACATGACGTCATGCAGGTTTCCTTTCTTGGAAGCCGCTGATTTTTTGAACGAGCCTACAGGTCTCATGCCCGTGCCAATATCTGCCCTCGCCAATACTGCAGAAACTATACCATAAGATGTTTTACATATCTTATATGTAAATACAAGCAAACTTCTCAGTAGTCAGTTATCACTTCTGGAAAGTAACTTCACCCCCCCTCATAAAGAGGGCCTTGCATCTTGCTATTGCAATAGCTGCATAACACAGAATTACCCATTCCTTAACACGTTTCTCAAGTAGAGGCTGAGAATGGATTGGTATGTGACATGTTATGCAAATGAGAAGAGTTCATTCAGACTCATTTATTTAAGATATTTCTTTCCCAACTGAGGGAAGGTATTCAAACCTTCAGTACCCATTACCAAAGCTGATGAATACTCTTCTGGAGAATATATTAAGAGTGTTTCAACACACAAAGCTGGCCTGAAGTTCCCCAGAAATATTTTCCGGATATGCCTAGTCATCAAAATTTACAACACTCTGCAAAACACTTTTGATCTGATACGAGGTGACAGACAACTTTACCACAGCCTGGACTGGTAAAGGCTGCCTTGCTTCCCACCAATTTGACCTGCTCTGTTCTCAGCAGCACCTTCGCTAAGATAAATGCCGAGCAAAGTGCTTGTTAAGTTCACGTCCAAAGATTTTCATCTCTTCAACAGATTTGTTTGACAGCCTCAGGGCTCATCCACGGTTTATCAAGAAGCTGACAGGAATCAAGGCTCTTAAATCAACTAGTGCTGCCCACTGCCTTTGACCCACCCCACAATAGTAAATGCTGCAACTGTCCCATACCCTTTGTCTGTAAAGAATATGTTGGCCCCGCAAATTACGAAGAAACATACAGAGCTGTTTTCTGGCCATCTAGGTCTATGCTCAGTATGTTGGAACCAGCGTTCAAAACCAAAACTGTAAGTTGTATGAAATGCAGCCAAAACAAATTGATCCTCAAAGAATTTCCAAATATACTCAGCAAAGCAAAGACATTTTGATTTTCTTACTTAAGTGGAGTTTCCTTTTGCACTGTGCTCAGGAGCAACTTTACAGCAAAATGAAAGAGACATACTGTACCCTAAGTCCGCTGAGAAGCAAACTGGAAACTTTGAAAACAAAACCCAAGAGCTGTACATGGAGAGACTGAAGGGCAGAAGGCATACTACCCAAAACCATATTTTTAATTAAGTAGAGTTCATAAATGCATTGTCTAGAAATTAATCAGTAGGTGAATTTCCTGGAGGGTAAAGCCTGCAGCACTGCTTTTTGAGCATTAGATATTTCTTGGCCTCTCACTAGAGAAACAGATGTTTATAACAGTGATCATGCAGTGAGGCTTTCAAATGTATTTGCAAATATTCTTTTTATCATACATCCGATAAAGGCAAGGACAATTCAGGAGTTAGACGAAACAATTCCCAGTCCAAACTTACACACTAAAGGCATACTTGGAGTTCCCTCAATAGTGTTAAGAGCTGAAATACAAAGCTCCCAATCTAAATAGATATGCAATAGAAGCAACTGAGTGGTTCCACAGAATAAAAGAGTTTCCTACAGATTTTTCACCTAAAAATTTACATGACATGTTAAAGCACAAATTTCTGGTCTGAGCACACAACCAGTCCTCCTAACCAAAGAATATAAAATAAGTAACTGCTGAAAAGAAAATACTGTTCATTTATTTGTTGCTCCATTGTCACGCTACAATGACCTATTTCTAATTTTTATCAACAGAAAAACAAAAATTATATTTAGTTCGCATAAGAACACGACATAGCACGAGTCAGTTTTTGACAAGTAAAGCACAATAGCATTACAGTAAAGTCTCTACGCACTATCTGTTAAACTAGACCCTAAGAAGCTAATCACTGATTCCCATAGCTGCCTAGGAATATACGTATCACGGGAGATACCATAGGATTAAAGCCTAACACTTAACTGTAAGAAAGGCATAAATCCACCAGAAAGCATCTGCCTTAGAGCGTGCCACCCCGCCAGCTTCCTGCAGAAGAGCTGCTTGCCTTCACTGTTCGCCCCCGAACAGAAAAACCAGCTCCCTGCCTAGATGAGAAAGGCAAGAAGGATGGAGAACGAGTTAAATCCTTGGGGCACGGCAGCACCGAGGAGGAGGACAAATCAGTAAAACGAACAAAGCCTTTGAGGAAGAAAAACTATGAGACTGAGTGAGATAAATGCCTCCTGCCCAGAGCGGGAATCAGAGACCCCCTCCTCAGCCCACACAGCTCCTGCCTTTACGTAAGAGCCACCGTTAGGGCTAAGACCTAGAGCACGACCCCAGCGTCTCGCCGCTGTTTCGGGGGGCCGCTTCCCAGGAGCGCTGCGCTCCCTGCTCCCTCTCCACCGCTGCCTGCGCCCGGCGCGGCGGGCAAAGGAGACCCCGGCCACGCCGGGGCAGGGCGGCACGGAGGGCGCTCGGCTGGGACGGGGCTTGCAGCACGGGCCCCGCCGGCCCCTGCCCAGCCGGGGCAGGCGGGGGCGGCTGTGCAGCACCAAGGAGAGCAGGCGGGGGCGGGCGCCCACCCAGGCACTCCGGGCCGGCCGGGCGCCGTCGGGCGCGCTTACCTGCAGCACCAGCGGCTCGGGGTTGAAGGCGAGGGTGATGAGGAGCTGCATGCGCTCCGAGTCCTTCAGGTTGCGCAGCAGGAAGCTGCCCGAGTCCTTGGTCTCGGCGTAGCGGCGGACCAGGCGGTCGAGCAGGCGCTGCGAGGGGCAGTGCACCAGGTCCGACCAGCCCTCCACGGCGTCGGGGGTGAGGAGCCGCACGTCGCCGTTGAGGCTGGCGAACTCGGTGGCGTGCAGGGCCTGGAGGAGGTCGCAGCGGCCCCTGCCGGTGGCGCGGCGGCAGATCTTGGTGTCGATGTCGGCGAGCTCCTGCGCGGAGCCGAGGCGCTTGAGGACGACGCGGCGGCTGCCCTCGCGGGGCTCCCCGTAGCGCGCGAAGTAGACGTTCTTGACGTTGAAGAAGTCGAAGAGGCGCAGGCGGCCCCAGCTCTCCAGCCGCAGCTGCCCGTTGAGGAACTTGCGGCACCAGCTGGTGCCCCAGCAGGCCGGGCACTTATTGAGCTGCAGGAAGCGCCGCTCCGACAGCTCGTTGCGCTGCAGCGAGGCCAGCAGCGAGTGCGTGTTCAGCACCAGCGCCGCCGCCAGGCTGCCCAGCACCGCCAGCTTCACGTAGCGGTACAGCCGCCCCAACTTCAGCGACACCAGCCGCAGCATCGTCCCGGACCGGGCCGGGCCGGGCCCCCCGCCCTCCGCCGCGCTCGCTCCCCGCCCCGGCCGCGCCGCAGCTCCGGCACCAATAAACTCTCCACCTCGCCGTTCGCCCGATAAAAGGCAGCCAAGTTACTGAGGGGACGGCGGGGAGGGGGAAGGGAGGGGAGGGGGGGAGGCGCCAGCAGCCCGCCGGCCCGGGCGGCCCCGCCCCCGGGGGAGGGGCCCCGCCGCCGCCGCCGCCGCCGCTCCCGCCGCCGCGGAGGTGGGCGCGAGCCGCCCGCCCCCCTCCGCAGGGGTCTCCTCCTCCCGCCGCTGCCCCCGCCCACCCGGGGAGGGGCCTCGCGCGAGCGCCGGTGGCTGCGGCGGTTGGCTGCACGTGACGCGGCGCGGTCGCGTGCGGCCCACCCCCCTTGGACCCGGAGGGAGGGGCCGCCACGCGCCCGGGATGGAAGCGGGGGAGGGCGGGGCTCGGGGAGGTCCGTGCGCGCGCGCCGAGGAAGGGAAGGGACGGGAGGCGGGCAGTCGGAGGGGGCGGGGCGGGGCGCCCTTCCCGCCTCCTCGCCCCCGGCCCCGCCGGGCGCCTGCATCGCCCGGGTAGGGGGTGGAGGGGTCCGCAGCCGCCGCCGCCATGTTGTTTGCCTGCCGCCCGGCGGCCCCGGGCAGGGGCGCCCGCTAGCTGCCGGCGGGAAGCGGTCTGCTTAAGGCCGGCCCGGGCCAGCGGTGCTGCGCGGCCGGCAGGACCCGACCTTGTTCCTGCCAGTGCGGTTTCCATCCCCCCGCGCGGCCCTGCCCGCCCCTCACGGCCCGCCGCAGCCCGCGCCTCAGCGCTGCGGGCGCGCGCCCCCCGCCCTCAGAGGTCTCCGCGGCCGCCCCGCCGTTCTCGCCTGGCACGGCGGCACCGGCGCCAGCGCGGCTCAGACCTGCCGCTAAGCGGCTGCTCGCTGACGCGCATCCCGGTGCCGAGGCTCCCGCGCAGCCGGCGAGCGCCCGGGACGCCCAGGCGCGGCGGGACCCGGCCGCCAGCCCTCGGGGAAGGCACGGCCCGCGCGGTGCCCACACGGCTGGCCGGCTGGTGCCCGGCAGCCTGCTGGGGCTGGGGCCCTTTCGTGCCCGGCTTACGGTGCTTTTCATCAGGAAAGAAGCACAGAACTGAGGTTCGTGCAAAGCACCTCGCAGAACTCTGTGTAGTTTACAAACAACTGATACGGTAAACCCAGCTGCACAAACCAGTTTGGTTTGCTGGGGCCACAGGACAGGTTTTCCAGTTTCAAGTTCCAGCGCTGGCACGGGCAGTTCACGTGTTGGATAATGTCTCGGTTTTGTCACGGGAGCACTACGCCCTGGTCCTTCGAAATGCATTCATCCCTCCCGAACGCGCAGGGAAGAACCGACAGGTTGTAGCCATCTAGTCAGCCCAATGGAGAAGGCAGCGTGCTCTGCAGGCTGCCTTCACAGTCCTTCCGTATCGACGTTACTGACCACAGGTTAAGAACCATTCTGTAAAACTAGCACAGAACAGAGAAAAAGAGATTAAGGAGAAAAAAAAAAAAAAAGGTGAAAGGCTTAATTCTTTCAATACTGCTTTTCTTAAAGTGAGCCTGTAGTCTCCCAAGTTAAAGACAACCTTCATATTGTCCAGTCTCAAAAGTACAGTAGGGATACGATCGTTGGGGGAAGAAGTGTAGCAGACTGGATAATTTCCAGTTATGTCATTTCCATGATATATAAATTTAAGTGCTTAGTATCTAGAATATTGGAAATACATTTGTCTTTTTTACATTAGCATGTAGTTTTCTCCCTGCGTACTGTGTTTTGACATTTATATGTATAAAAACAGCTTAAAGAATCCATCGTACTGAGATTTTCTCACTCTGTTGAATGTGCACGGTGAACTCGCACCGCTTGGTGTATATGGAGCATGACCATATCTCATGCAACATGCCTTGTTAAATGCTGTTCGTAGGGTCAAAACATCCAATCAGCAAGTTCTAGTCTACAAACCACTGGTTCTATTAGAAAATAAATATAAATACATAACAAATAAATATATATAGTCCTCCTTAATTCAAGTCTGTCTTTGTGGACACACTACTTGATGCCACATTTCAAATAATAATAGATCCTGAAAGATGAACTGATTTTTTTGCTGGATGTAACCTCCAAACTCACTAGCCAAACATGTTTGGTCTTCTTTACACGCTGGTAGTCTTTTTTTTCATATAACAATATTTAGTCTGTAACTTACTAAGTCACTAACAAATCCAAAATACAAACCAATATATTTAATTAACATTTATTTTCTAAGTTGGTTATTTCTCAAGCTTTCTCATTTGCTCAGTTATAGGGAAACGGCTTGATCCTTCTGACTACAAACAGAATCTTTCCTAGATGAAACCATAATTTTAAAGTACAAAGAATCTTTTAAACAGTTTGACTAATACACTTTTCCAACAACAATGTAGTGTTCTTACAGCGTTTGACATTGGAAATCCATAAATAAATAAATAAATCTGCTGTTTCTAAACAGATCAGAAAACTTGTTCTGAGTTACATAAAAGTTGCTATTATTTCTATTTTCATTGGGATTCATTGGAGACTTTGAGGGTTGTTTCTGAGGGATAAAGGAAGGTGGAGGCTGCCTTTTTATACAATGTGGCTGTAATTTGGTTTCACAGGTTTACAAATTTTGCTTAAAGAAACAAAGGAGACTGAAAGGAAGATGCAACTGATTCCATTTGGAAGGCAAAAGTGAAAAAAAAAAGTTGAGGCGGAGTTGGTAAGTGAAAGCAAAGGAAGGAGAGCAACTGAGTAAAAAAATGTTAATTCTTTGAGAATGGCAGAGGTACCTTGTAACTCTTAAAAAGCATGATTTGTGAATGATCCATTTCAAGGGGAAAGGGGAATCCATTTCAAGGCGCAGAGGAATGCAAAATAAACTAGATAATGCACTATAATATATGCATTTCCTCTTTTTCTAGAGTTGCCTTCTTCTGACTACACTTCAAAACAAACTACAGTAGTTTTCCTGTGAAGACTTCATTATATATGACAATGTAATTCATCAAAGGTTCCAGTGACTGGAATGAAAATACAGACCGTCAGTGGAGTGCAAGTGCATGACGTTCTCTGATGTATAGCAGGTTAGTTTAGTTACAGAGGGCTTCTTTGCAGTAGCTCAGCAATAGGGTCTCAGTTTGCTGTATTTTATGAAGTGTCCTTCTAACAGTTACCTATTATTGCTGGCTCCACATACAGATTTTTTACATCTCCCATAACAATGTTGTGTTGGAGTTATGCATAGACCTTTAATGTAAGTGCACATAATATATTCCCACTGTTTTCAGAGACATCAAGAGGCTTCATGAAAATCACAGACTCTATGGCCACAGAGACATCTTACACAACACTAAATTATCTAGTATATTGATTTGAAAGAAGACTTGAATAGATCCAAGCCTTCTCTCTCCATAATGAGAAAGCAAACAACCACCCAGAATTTAAACAGTTTAGAATGAAAAGATAATCCAGCAACTCTAGGTAAAGGTCTGACAACAGACTCTGGCTTACTAGGGCACTTCACTCTGAGCTCTTCTATTTCAAACTACAGAATGAGCAGCTGTCCAAAATGACAGCTATCTCAAAATCCCTGCAGATACTGCAAAATAGGCTGGAGTGTCCTTTTTTTTTTTTTTTTTAAATTGTCTACAGAGACTCATTCCCACTTTCAATCACAGAATCGCCTGGCCACTTTCAAAATAGGGATCATTGTCACTTTAACCAGGCACGTCTGAAAGACGTGCCAGGAAGAACAATTCTAAGTTCTGCACCTTTGTAATCAGAGTTTACACATTTCTGTTCACGTGCATCAGACTGCGTACACATAGTTCAGAAGCCCGTGTTACAGGAATGGCTGCAGTGGGCATGCCTGAGATTTCTGAATATTTTGCCTTACTATGTTGGGGGATATCCACAGGTTGGGACAAATGTTCAATATCCTCAGACATCCTGCAAATTCGATCTCTTGGCAGAAAAGAGAACATACCTGAAGAAATCTGGATACATGGCTGGGCTGTGTAAACTACCTATCCAGCCAACCATCTGTCCCAGTCATCTTAGAGACCGAGAGGGAGGGACACTGTTTGCAGTTGTCTGAGGACATGTCGCATAGCCTCTGTTCTGTGTTCTACCTTCTGCAGATTCAAAATCTATTTTACTATGTTGTACCACTTACAGTGTGGCAAAATGAAATTAGTATTGTGGTTCTGGAAAAATAACATCTAAAAGGTGGTTTAGGTTAATCTGTCATATGAGAAGTGGGAGGGAGTGTCCTTCTTTAACCAATAAACAATTGCAGTAAATCGGTGTTTTACTTGTCTATGTACAATACTAATTCCTGCTTAGAGTGCAAGCAAAAATGAAAAAAAGCAACAAGGTTACATTTTTGATAAATAATCATCAACTTTTAAATTGGATTGGATTTCATGCACGTAGCATACTGTACATGCAGCGACATAACACAGAAATACTGTCTCTGTAGAATTTTTGCCTTGAGTAATTTGGCATTTTTCCTCAATTTCTTTTTCCTTTTAATTGGTGTCTAGGTATTACATGCTTTGAGCAGCTAAATAATGTTACAAGTTATTTTGCTGAATCAACATCCTACCAAATGTGCTTTATCATCATGATACACACATTTGCTGATTATAGCACTGAACTTGAATATCAAAATCTGCAAACATATTTTTAAGTTCTCCGTTCCTCGCGTCTACAAGTGTAGATTAAGGATGGTCATTATTTTTGTCCTTTAAGGTCAACATCTATTTTTATTCTTATTTCATGCAGTATGTTCTTTATATTGGTGTTACAATAAGGTGACAGTGCTTATGTTATTCTATGAAGTCTGTTTAATTTGTTTCTCGTGGAAATTTTGAAATCTCTCAATGAAAACAATCATTTGTTTTCATCTTCAAACTTTACACAATAGTTTTACTGTAAACACATAAGATCTTTTCTTTCAGTGCAGAATTTTGCTACTTTTATGTGTAGCTTGATTTTGTTCAATTAGTTCTATGTGTAAGTATTAGATAGCATTTGATACATCTGTTTATTGAAATGTATCATTGCTTAAAGTGGATTTTCAGGTTTGTCTGCTGGGAGGGTTTAGGGTTGTTTTTTTTTTCTTTCTTCCTCTGTACCTCTCAATGATCAGTCTGCAAGTTTTATTTTCTAGTAATCAGAATTTTCATGGCATGGAAATCGTGGGCCCCTGAAAGTTACTCTTCTTCTTGTATTCCTTTGTATAAGTATGAACCTAATAAGACTGCACCAAAATTAATAGAAGGTCATTGATTGGACATTGGCTTAGACTTTTAGTGAGTTGTCCTGGGTCTGATGTTACTGATTTCAAAGGATTATTTACATGCAGTTATTCAGATTGGAAGAAAGGAACTGAAAACCAACTCTCTGATTTACTTTATCGTGTTCCTTCAGTGGTAACTGTCCATCTGTTAATAAAGTTATCTTACTCTAAACAGTGAAAATCTGTAATACAGGAAACCACATGAATGCTACTGGCAACTTTTGCATTCTTCTTTACTAAAGCCGCTGTTATTATAAATGAATCTCTAAGTGACTATGGGAATGCATTGCTATGGTAACTATGATCTACAACAGCAGCTGCTTGCTTTTCATTGCTGTTGCATATATACGTTAAAGATTATAATGTCTCTTCTTTCAATTTTAATGTGTTTAACCTGAAAAAAGACATCAACATTTCAAAAGCTACACATCTAATGTCAAATGAAGCCAATCTATGGGTTAGGCTTATTTAGTCTTTCAATTTCAGTCTTAGAGTTTTTGAAGATTAGCTAAAGCCTTAGCTTTAATGTGACTTTGTGCCATGAGAAATTACTGCACAAAGGGTAACACAACGAAGTACCTTCCATACTGTTTTGCCAAATTCAAAAGATGAGAAGATTTTCCAGTAATTCAGTTTCAGAAAATGTCTTCGTTATCAAGACTTACCAATTTTTATAGTAATTATAGCCAATAGTTATGAAGAAATTTTCCTGCCTTGCTAACCTTTCCAGGAGGAATATATAATTGGGGCTTCTGTTCCAGTAGGCTTTTTTTTTTTAATGTTCCGTACTCCAAGAACTAAAATCCAGTCAGTTGTCCATCGGTTCTACACTGTACTCTATTTTACATTTTCAGAGATGTCTTTAGATCCAAGCTATGTCATTATTCTATGCCGTTTAGCTACTTCCTAAAAAGTGTGTCTCTTGGTCCAGCGGGCAGAGGAAGTATGAAGTGTGTTTCTTATGTCCGTAAGAGTAAAATAAGCCCATTAATCTTCTTAACAGTCTTGTGAGAGAAGTATTGTATGTTATCCCTGCTTTAAAGATGAGGAAAATATAACACAGAAAGATTACAAATCAGATTGAAATCTCTAGTATTACTTAGAGAAGTAGAATATTACTTGGCATAGAAAAGGGTCAAAAGAATTAAAATCCCGTGTTACGGTTCACCATGCTGGTCCTGTTATCTGCTATATCAAAATATGTAAACTAGGACTGGAAAAGGTTCAGAGAAGAGCTGAGGGGTGATCAAAAATATAACTTCCTTACTAGGAGCAATGTCAACTAGGACTGTTCAGTTTGAGAAAAAGATACCATGGAGGGATATGATAAACGTACAAGACGGTAAGAGTAATGGAAAGGCTGGATATGTCTCAGATGTTCCTCATCTTTTCTACTGCAAGAATCAATTAAAAATCCACAAATTAAGCTAGTGGGATCCCGTTTCAGAGCAATGAAATGAGTACTGCAATGAGTAATAGAGCTGTGGAACTCCTCACCAAAGGGCATTGCAGACCCTCAGAGTTTATATTGGTTCTAAGGCAGATTGGGCAGATTCACAAAAGAGGAGCACATTGAGGGTAACTGATTACACAGAAACTGTATCTGACTTTGGAAGCCCCTAAGCTGAAAAGGATTGCTCAGGTGCAAAAAGTCTGCAAAAGTATTAGGCAAAAGTGTATGTCCACCCTATTCCTACTTCTTCCTAGGCATCCACTTCATGGATACAGTTCATGACAGGGTATTGATCTTCGTGGATATTTGGTTTGGCCCAGTAGGCTTGTCCTTAAATGTCCATAAACAGCATTGCCTTTCAAAATATAAGACAACAATAAGGTAGTTAGTCTTACTATATTTGGTTTTCAGACATGAAATAAATGCAAATATTTGAAAGTTGTTGGCAGATCAACTGTTTGACAGTAGGTCCGTTATTATTCTGTTTATAAAACATTGCATTTTTAAACGCTTGGTCTTCAGTGTAAGCTGAAGGGCTTAAACACTTGCTTTCATGTCCATTTATTGACGTATTTTTTAAAACCTAACAGAAAGTTTCCTGCCACTGGGATGAATCTTCTAAAGGATGTAGAAGTTCTCTTAACTGCATTTTGCTAACTTTCAAGAGTAGGGAACATAACATGAAATCACCGACCTCATTAAAATTAAGTCATACTGGAAGAAACAAAGAAACAGTTGTTGACTCTGAAAGTACTTACCACAGTAATGAAATGTAGAACTTGACTTAGAAAATGCTGCCACAAAGGACACTACTTTTTTAATAGTTAAGGTTTTTTATATTCCTTTATGAATATAGCTTAAGGTGTGTTCATACCACCCCTGCAGACCCACCGCTACCAAAACCTTGCCACATAAACCCAATACAGAAATCGTGGAGGAAACTAAATATTTTGAATATGCTATACTTGCCAAACAATCTTAAAGCTCCACCTGGCAGATGAATAAATAACTATTCAAAAGGAAAAGAGAAAGGAAATAAATGTTACCGCCATACAAAGTATGTGCTACAACAGTTTATGACAGCTAATGAGAATGGCAGTAACAAGAAATAGAAAACTAAATTCTAAACTATGATAACAGGATTTAAGTTTTAGTAAGGAGAGTAAAATACGAAGAATAAAGACAGAACATACTGTATGGCAGTAAATATGTTTAAAAATTGAGGTTATATGTAGAAAAGATAGAACACAGGTAGGAGTTGGTAGATAAGTTCAAGCCTTAGTGTCCCAAAATCTTGAAATGTTCCAGTGCCATCTAACCATGGAGACAGATTTTGCTAGCAGAAATGCTGATGTGCTTGAAGTTCTGCCATGTTCAGAAGGGCTGAGTATCTCTTACAAGCTTTAGTCCCTTCAGAATTGAAAACAACAGTAAGCGATCCTTTGCCAGTGTCACCTGAATGCCTTAATTCAATGGGATGAAGGACACATCTACCAGATGTATCACATCTATCAGTCAAAGCTACTTACCTGTCATCCTGTCTTTGCGTTGTATAGGCCCTAACAGAGGATTTTGGATTCCACTGTGAGGGTCAAGAGCTGAAAAACAGTATGCAGCATTCCCTGTAGCGGTGCCCTTTGTGAATACAGCCACAACAACCCAAAGACCTTCTTCCTTCGGAGTCTGCCAAATTGAAAAGTCTGGGAACTTAGCCCAGCACGGTTTTTTGTTTTTCCTTCATTTCCTAAATGAAGATTTAACCTAAAGGAATCTCTTAAATCTCAAGAAGTTTATCAAAATAATAAAAAAAGGAAGTCTTGAACAAGGTAACAAAAGGTAACACTTACCTTCTTGTCTTCAAATGTTTTTAATAGGGCTGCCAATATAACTGTGTTTTTAAGTAGAGCTTCTGTAATACATCACAAACTCTATTGTGAATAATTATAATCAAGGGACTGAATGAATAATTATAATCAAGGGACTGCACCATTTTAAGAATTTTTGCTAAGGAAGTGAAGATCTGAAATTGGCTTCTAATTAGAAAAATGTTGCAGTCAAGATTAGGCTTTCTAAGTAAAAGATTAAACACTGAAAGTGTTACCATGATCGACTAATTGCCTTCATGCCCCTCTGTAACTAAGGATACTTTTTTTCCTGTGGGGACTCTTCCCACCTTATTTTCTCCCGCTTAGGTCAGAACTGAAGTCACAGATGTCTCGGTTGTTGTCAGAACTACCGCAGTGTTCCAGACGCACCAGTATGAATTCCTTACAGGTTCAAGTGTAAATGATAAATGAACCACTCATTTTAAACACAATTATATCTGATAAGTGAGAGCATCAAGGAAGTATATGTTAAAGCAACAAACAGTAGAGGGTTTTTTAAAAGGCGTGGAAAGGTCACTGACTCAAGGAGAACAGGACTACTAAAGAGAGCTGAGAGATTTTCATCTGCTTTAACACTAAGTGTTATATAAAGCTTTGATTTTTACGGAATGGAGAAAATCCCCAAAAGGTGAAATGAGGCTTTCACATCTTACAATAGTAGATAAAACCAAACTAGTTTCATTACTCTTACATGAAAGAGAACACTTAAAAGACAGAATCTGGAGAATAACAAGCCACACCAGGAGATACGGATTTTTTAAAAATTCTAAGGGCCGTGCTTTCAAAGAAAAGTCTGACCACATAAGAATTTAGCCCACCTCTTCCCCCCAAAATACAATTAAAAAAAAAAAGTAAGGGTTTTTTGTAACTGTTAAAAATGTTATTTAGTCCAGAATCAGCACTATGACCGTATAAGAACTATGGAAAGTTCCAGGTTGTCCAGTGAGAGGGATTAGTTTCATTTAGGGACAAATCTCTCATAAAGTATTTGTCTAACAAGAGAGAAACTTATTCTTATCTCCAGCAAGGAAATAATTCTCTACAACAATTTTACATTGGGTTATGCAGGCAGTTTTTTCTTTTCTTTCTTCTTAGTCAAGCAACTGCTGAGGATTCCTAAAAATTCAATAAAACAACCAAAATGTCTTGGAAGCAGAATTCTCTTTCAATGGGTCAAACTGTTTTATAAGTTTGGAAAAAATCTTGCTGCGAGGCAGAATACACTGTGTCACAGTCAGCACCTACTAAATGTAGCCAATGGCTGTTCGTTCAGAGCTGACATCAGCTCTGCGCATGGAGGCATAGTTCATTCCCATCTACCTGTGCAGTACCAGAGCCATACCTCTGCTGTCCCAAGGTCTTATAACAGGTTGGTAACAAGCCTAGAAGGGTGGGACTGGGGCCTTGTGAAATTAGCTGAAGGCAGCCCAAGCTGGACATACTTTCATCAGGGAAATGGACTCGGTGATCTTCAGACATCCTTTGCAACTTAAATTCATCTGTGATTCTGTGATTTTTCCAATTCAGAATTATAGACTAAACTGTTGGTTGATTAACCAATGGATTTAGCTTAATAAAGGGATAACTGGCTGAAATTTAATTGTATGCAATATGTAAGACACCAGACTGGATTATTTAATAGTCCTTTCTGGTGTAGCAAACTATGAAGCTCATGAAAATGCAACCCATCTTTTAATGTTACAATATTAGATATACCACAAGTAGAAAAATGGATTTGATATATACGGTCACCTGCTTACCGCTCTACTGAAGCTTTGTGGAGAAATAAATAACAAATTACTGTCTAGTTGGCATAACTTAAAAGCCAGTTCTAGCTAGTTTTTGCTTCAGCCAACAGTTTCACATAGGGAAAAATATACACTGCTTACCCTGCTTTGCAGATGAACACTGTAACAAGGCCTACATGTTTGCAGACCTCGTAATAAAGACGACTAGAATAAGGAGTATCATGGTTAATCATGCCCCAAACTTTCAGGGAAGTTGGTTCTGTCCACACAACTGTGGTTTATATAGATCACAGCCACAGCAAATTCAGCTTAAATAATCCAGAAGGATATGCTTCTTTTATTATAAGAAGCACAACTAAGTAAAAAATTATTGCTTCAGTGCTTAGTAAGGTGGCTACAGACCTAAGTAAGATAAAAATGAATTAGTAGGGAGCAGAGAATTGAAAGAAAAAAAAAAACACACTAGTAAAAAAAATTGAGATAAAAAAATAATAAAAAATAATCAGAAAATTCATTAAGAGAGAAATGGGTTTAACCACTCAGTAATTAAAGTCCACTGATTCATCTGTTAATGGAGAGCTAATTAAAATTTTCTAGTCACAGAAAGTTAACAGGCAAAGATACCAAAAAGAAGGAAAGTATTGAATTTGTATCTTTAAAAAAACAGGAGCAAAACCACAACCATTGTTAGAGCTGGAATGGTCAGGAAGAACTTGGGAGATTAACATCTTCAAAGGATGTGTAGAATCCCAATGCGAGATTTCAGCCGAGCTTGAAATTCAGTGATATTAGAAATGGTGCTTTCCTTCTGTAAGTGTTGTTATACTGGCCCACACTACATTTATTACTTTCACCATGCATTTGTCCATGGAAGCAATACTCAGTTTTGGTTTGTAGAACTAGAAGTATTTTTTAAATGACCTCAAAAGTGCTACATGGGCATAGTTTATTCGTGGGTAACATGGATACAGTAGCATATTCAAAATAAGCAAGAGTGTTAAGATGTACTCTTATAGAAATAGAAACAGTAGTCTAAAAGTGGAAAAACTGGCATATGGATCAAATTATAGATCTATCATAGTGGGAAGAACAAGAGAAATGAGTAAGCTTAGATTCACTAATCACAATACAGATCTAAAGATAAAAAAATAGCCACAGAACAAAAAAGAAAAAACTGATTTTATTTTCATTCATTTACAGTAAATGGGAGCTAAAGGATTAGGGATATAACAGAAAAGTTAAAGACTTTTTAAATATGAGTTTGGAAACATAAGTTAGACAACAGTAAAAAAGGCAAAGCAAAATGATACACAGAATTTTGGCATCATATCTATTAATCATCTTACTGCTATGATGGTGAGCAAAATGTAATCACCTGTGTTCAAATAAAGGTTTGGCATGCAAGTGCACCGTGTTCAGAGCTCCCATTAAAATCACTTTACTTACTACAGTTTAAATATTACAACTAGAAAGTATAAAGTTAACCCAAAGCTAGTTGAACTGAATATCCTTCAGTCTGGCTTTGCCTACAGGATAACAGTGTGCAGAGGTGGAAGTTGCTTTTTTTTTTTTCCTAGTCATTAATTCACTGCATGATCTAGACTTTCATTAACTGGAAAAGGTCTAGAGACCTAAGACAAACAAATAGATTTTAGAAAGCCATTATTCACTTATTGTTTAACTGCTTACTGAAATAAAAAATGAAAGGAGAATTGCTTGACAAGGTGAAACATTTGGACAAGAATGAATACAGCATTGCTAGTAATATATATTTTGACATTTCTGACTATCCTAATAAATATTTTTTCTTGTTTGTACTGCAAAGTACTCAAAAAGATGTAAGTTTAAGGCTGGATTTTTTCTATTTACCTGCCTCCTGTTCAGGAGACAGCTATATCTCCAGTTTGATTTCATAAGTTGCATTAGCCTTGAACATTTGGCAGGCTCAAAGGCAGCTTAAAAATGTTTGCAGCGTTATTCTAGTCACAAACAGTGAGCTAAAAAAAAAAAAGGTGCCCCATATTTCCTGGAAAGCAGCAGTCTGGCTGATTTTTTAAAATTAAAGCACTGGAAGAAATGAGGGGATATAATTAAGGTAGCACTTTTTATTTCGTTTACATTTATTTCAAATTCGATTTTCACTGGGTTTGGTTGAAAAATGAGTAGTTCACAGGAACAAACAATAGCGACTAGTTTGACAGATGACCCTACATTTTTTTAACTGGGTTCCATAAAAGACCATGATATGTGGCTGGTTATATAGTTAGAAAACATTGGTTCATTGATTCTGAAGTATTTAATTTTAAATATCTTAGATTCAACAAACTTTTGGTGAATCCAAGGTAGGCCTCTCTCAGAACTTTACCAGGGTGCAGCCATGATAGTAACAGACAGTCTGAGCATCTTTCCCTGTTACGAGATAAAGTGATAAAGAGCGTGCACCCAAGCAAGCTGTGCTGGTGGGTAGAGAGCGAGCTGCTTTTTTTCCTCCCTACATATTCAGTTGTGAGTGTTCTCAAACAGTTATCCTGTGAGCGCGCTACCTGATGGTTTGTAATTAACTGACAGTTAATGAAAGAACCTGAAGGTGACTGAAAGATTGGTGCTTACTGGCCACACAGTGTTAGGAGACAATGTGCTTTGGGTCTTCAGACTGAAGTGGTTTATCCAGGGAAGTTTGCAGATCAACTACAGAGCCGCCTGATTTTGTGCCTGAAGTTTGACTTCAACATCATAATCTGAAAATACATGGTTTCTAGCACGTAACCATGAAAATGAATAGAGCTGTATTTTGTAATTTGCAATCCAGAGAAACTTACTTCTAAGTATCTGAGGTCATGGGATTGAGAAGCAGTATTATTGAGTGTTGTTTTATTAAAACGGCCCGTCTTTCAAGTTCACAAATCATTCACATTTCAGAGCGCGTTTTGCAGCAGTCCTTACCAATCATTGATACATCTTGGATGAGAGGGAGAAATAAAAAGAAAATGGCCTCCCCAAGTCAAAACATCAATAGTTTCATCCTCTGATTCTGAATCAATTCCTACAGAGACAAGGTCAGTTAAATTGCATACTTTCTGTACTTTACTCCAGCTGACAATCTGCTGGTTATAATGCAAGAACACAAGGGCTCAGATAGATTTTTCTGACATAGTGTGCCATCTGGCACAAAGCAGTCTTACAAATGCTGCTTCCCTGCTCTGCTTTTGCAGATCTAGTGACGGCATAATTGTAAGCTCTGTCAGTTTTCAGTAGCAAAGTTAGCTTAATGCAATCTATCCGTAGGTATCAAAATCACTGTTGCCAGATGCAAATGTTTCATGGCCCCAACTTAAAGATGTAATTATATTTCCATGCAGAAAAATTCTCCAACATTAGAAGCACATTTGAAAGTGTAGCAGGATTAAAACAAGAATTAGGGAATTGTATCTGTGGCTGGTTGGTATATTGGTGCTTAATGGAGTAACACACGAGGTAGCAAATGAGTTATTTCACTGTTGCGGGGCCAAATTGTGATCTCATTTCCTCAGATGCAAGAGAGATGAGAATCTGCTTTTAATAAGTGAAGCAATAACAGAATGAACCATCATGTAGTAGTGCTGCTTAAGTGTTCCCAAGCAGCACTATCAGTACATCTCACTACTGAGGCAAGGATGCGTGTCTTTGCAACTTAGATTTCATAGCATTCTGAATGATGCCAGAATGTGTGGTAATGTTGTGATGCTGCACAGATGGTGACTAGCATAAAATTACTCTTTCATTTGTGACCCAACTCAAAATTCAACCTTAGGCTCCAGCAGGGAAAGGATAGTAAACCAACTCACTGTGACAGGTTTGGGGTTTTTTTTTTCAATCAAATTTTTAAAGGTCTGGCTAAACACTGCTATTACTAATGAAAATCTTGTTTCCTGGACATTAATTCCACAAAGAAAAAAATATTGCAGTTTATAGTAAGAGCACCATGTATTCAGATACGCTGAATAGCCAGGTCTGCAGTTCTGAAAAATACCTCCTAACACAAAGATTCCATCATATTTTGTCTACACTTATTTACGCATGGCACTAAATGGTGTTGATTTCATCTTCCTCAGTACACTATTCAGTGGTTCAAGTTAACAGAAGGCTCTGTTTCAATCTATTTATGATATAATATTGTTCAGTGGAGTCAATATACATTTCACGCTGTAGAGGTACACAAAAAAATTGAGTACTCACAGTTCAACTGTAGGAGTACAAAACACTTCTGAAAAATTAGAGAAGGCTATTTTGCGTGATTCTGATTTACCTACTCTGTCTTAAACTGAAGTAAAGGCAATTGTTACTGCAGATTTACAGGGCAAATGAAAATATTACCCAAAGCATTGATTATAGCATGGGATTTTCTTATTTCCCAGAAGATTCCAAACATATGTCATAGTTTTGCAGAAGTGACAAGTACCATATCTGAATAGATATTTTTTGGTATGCCACTGCAGTCTTTTACTGTTTAGGCTGCGTGACTGGCAAGATCCCAGCTTTCTGTGATTCTGCAGTTTTAGAAATGCCATTCTCCCATGGAAACCTCTGTGCACTGTGGAAGTAACTTAAAAATGAAGGCCTATGAGTTCTGCTCCATACTTCAGTGCATAGGGAACAAAGACACATTAGTTTTCTGTAAATGGGATTGAAATGGAGGGCAGAGTTGAAAGAAAAGACGCATCTTCTATATAGCTATTGGCAGCTTTTCTTCAATAGCATATCCAAATAAAGGATTGCGCATGGTGGCATCAAAATATTAAGCCCCTGTATATCTACATGTGTTCTTTCAGGAAAATGCCTGAATTACTTGGCAATTCATAGTAACACTTCTGAATGCTTGTATAGTAACTATTCAGGGATCCCAAAATCATTCAGAAACATGAGTAAATTAAATATCACAAGATGACATAAATGATAACATCCCTTTAGGAAGTGCGTGGCAAAGTAAGGCAAGGAATTCCGATGTCCCATGTCTCAGATCTGTGCTTTAGAAGAAGCAGACTTCACCAGTTCTACATTTTTTATTAACAATTTGCCCTCTGAGTTTGTCATACCAAAAAGATCGATTTCTGAAAAAGAAAGCATCATAGTCCCAGAGATAGTCATGCTAGGTTTAAAGAGGAAACAAAAACCGCAGAGGAGGTTTTGAGAAGTGGTTTCCTAACACCTTTGTGCTTTGGGACAGAATTTTCTCTTGGTTTACAGGTTCCATACATTTGAATGATGTTGCCTTCTCCCAGTTCCATCTCAACACTAGTCTCATATTGAAGGCTCAGAGTTTTTTCTTGATTCTACATATTAGCTGAATTTGCCTGTCCTTCCTGTATGAGTTTTCTTACAAGACAAAATGACTGTCCCAGAGGAAATGGATTCTGGCTCTTCATGAAAAGAAGGATGGGGCCAATTCCTAGTTTCTTTGTAGATGTATTACCATGAGCTGTAACAGTTGTCCAATGTTTCAAGAATAGCAAGATGGAAAAATACATGGTGAAGTGTTCAAAAGTTGTTTCATTTCAGAAGCCTTTTTACATTTTCCTTCAAGGTTTCTTAATCACTGGTTTTTTTGTTAGTATGTTTGTTGTTGGTTTTGGGTTGGTTGGTTGGATCTGTTTGGTTGGTTGGTTTTTTAAGAAAAGCTCCTTTTTTTGCTTGCCCTGAGCAGATCATGTGAAAAGGAGTGGGAGGAAAAAAAAGAATTCCTACTTACAAAACCCAACATTTTTTGTCTTACTTAAGAAATAAATCTGGCTTTCCCTATTAAATAACACTGTGTTGACTTCTATTTGCTTTGTAACAGAAGCTCAAAGAGTGGTATTGCTAGCAACTTTTGCTGACTGATATGAATGCTGGAAACAAAATCCATTATTTACAGTACTTTTGAAAATGCTATCTCACTTACATGAAGATGTTTGGACAATTTAAAGTAATTTCAGTGCTTCCTTAGGACAAAGCATATACTCTATTTAATCGTTTTCACTAGTATTTTCAGAAATAGAGGCCTAAAGTATCTAAATTCATATGTAAAAATCTGAAATGGGGTTCATTTTTATAATGAATCCGGGTAGAATGGCAGAACACAAGTAACAAGCGGTGAATTGCTTGTTTTTATGGCAATATCACCTTTATGAACTGCAAAACAAATGTGTCTGCATTGGATTTAGATTACACAGAGAGAAAAAGCCAAGCTAAAGCAGAATAACAATAATTTGTGGCTGAGCAGATGACTAATTAGGCTAACCCTAGATTTGATTTCAGACCAAAAGTTCAGTTTAAAATACATTGTTTATCTGACTAGCTATTCTTATGGTCCCACCCATCCATTTCAAATGAGTGATAAATTTGAGAGGAATTGTCTCAAAGGGGCTCTTTCAATACCAAAAATCGTACTATTTTCCTTTACAAAATCATCATTTTAATAGAAATTCTAAAATGTTAAGGAAGGACCTAGAAATTCACCGATTTCCATTTGGTATGCAAATATTCCTCTATTTCCCTACTCTGACTGCAATTGAGTTTAAGATGTGCTCTTATCATATTTTTTAAAATGTCATGTATCTTTTGGAATATCACATGAAAACTTATGTGACCCACTTTTTTCTTAAAAAAGCAGTGCAGTAAAAGGTGGGATGAATCCCATGGCTGGACTGTGGTTATCAATGGCTACAGGCTGTTCAGAAGGGGCAGGCGAGGAAGGAGGGGCGGAGGGGTTGCCCTTTACATCAAGATATGGATAGAGCATGAGGATCTGTCTCTGAAGAGTAGCCACGAACAGGTTGGAAGCTTGTGGGTAAGAAGCAGAGACCAAGGCAACAAAGGGAACCTTGTGGTTGGTGTCTACTACAGGCCATCCGATCAAGGGGAGCCTGTTGACGAAGCCTTCTTACTCCAGCTGCAGGTAGCGGTGTGCTCACAGGCTCTCATCCTGCTGGGCGACTTCAACCACCTCAACATCTGCTGGAAAAGCAGCACAGTGAGCTGCAGGCAATCTAGGAGACTCCTGGAATGCACTGAGGATAACTTCTTAAGCCAAGTAATAGACAGCCCTACCAGAGGAGATGAGATACTGGACCTGTTGGTCACCAACGCAAGTGAGCTAATCGGTGACATCAAGATTGGAGGCAGCCTGGGCTGCAGTGATCATGCACTGGTGGAGTTCACAGTCCTGAAGGATATGGGTCAGGCAAAGAGTAAAGTCAGGACCCTGAATTTTAGGAAAGCAAACTTACAGCTCTTCAAGGAGTTAGTCAATAGGACCCCCTGGGAAACTGCCCTCGGGGACAAGGGAGCAGAACAGAGCTGGCAGATCTTTAAGGACGCTTTCCATAGAGTGCAAGAGCTCTTGGTCCCCAGGTGTAAGAAATCAGGCAAGGAAGGCGAGAGACCAGCATGGATGAGTTGAGACCTGCTAGTCAAACTAAAGGGCAAGAAGGAAATGCAGAGCCAGTGGAAGCAGGAACAGTTATCCTGGGAAGAGTATAGGGATGCTGCCCAGTTGTGTAGGGATGGGGTCAGGAAGGCCAAGGCATGGATGGAGCTGAACTTGGCAAGGGATGCAAAGAGTGATAAGAAGGGCTTCTACAGGTATGTCAGCCAGAAAAGGAAGGTCAAAGAAGGCGTACCCCCCCGATGAGCAAGACTGGCAAACTGGTAACAACGGACGAGGAGAAGGCTGAGGTACTCAACAACTTTTTTGCCTCTGTCTCCACTGGCAATCTCTCTTCCCACACCTCTCAAGTGGATGGACCACAAGATGGGGACTGGGGGAACAAAGTCTCTCCCACTGTAAGAGAAGGTCAGGTTCATGACCACCTGAGGAACGTGAACATACATAAAGTCTATGGGACCTGATGAGATGCATCCCAGAGTCCTGAGGGAATTGGCTGATGTGGTTGCCAAGCCACGCTCCATGACATTTGAAAAGACATGGCAGTGAGGTGAAGTCCCTGGTGACTGGAAAAAGGGAAACATTGCACCCATTTTTAAAAAGGGTAGAAAGGAGGACCCTGGGAACTACCGACCTGTCAGCCTCACCTCTGTGCCTGGGAAGATCATGGAACACAGAGGTGGCTTAGACAGGGAGGTGATTCGAGACAGCCAGCATGGCTTCACCAATGACAAGTCTAGCCTGCCCAACCTAGTGACCTTCTATGATGGAATAACTGCATCAGTGGACATGGGAAGAGCTACAGATGATGTCTGTCTGGACTTCTATAAGGCCTTTGACATGATCCCCCACAACATCCTTCTCCTAAATTGGAGAGATATGGATTTGATGGGTAGACAATTCAGTGGATGAGGAATTGGTTGGATGGTCTATCCAGAGGGTAGTGGTCAACAGCTCAATGTCCAGATGGAGATCAGTGACAAGTGGTGTCCCTCAGGTGTCTATATTGGGACCAGTACTGTTTAATATCTTCATCAATGACATACTGGCATCGAGTGCACCTTCAGCAAGCTTGCAGACGACACCAAGCTGAGTGGTGCAGTTGACACGCCTGAGGGACGGGATGCCATCCAGAGGGACCTGGACAAGCTCGAGAAGTGGGCCCGTGTGAACCTTATGAGGTTCCACAGGGACGAATGCAAGGTCCTGCACCTGGGTCGGGGCAACACCCGGTATCAATACAGGCTGGGGGATGAAGGGAGAGAGAGCAGCCCTGCCAAGCAGGACTTGGGCGTACTGGTGGATGAAAAGCTGGACATGAGCCAGCAATGTGTGCTCGCAGCCCAGAAGGCCAACCATATCCTGGGCTGCATCAAAAGAAGCATGGACCTGTTGGAGCGGGTCCAGAGGAGGGCCACAAAAATGATCAGAGGGATGGAGCACCTCTCCTATGAAGAAAGAGAGTTGGGGTTATTCAGCCTGGAGAAGAGAAGGCTCCAGGGAAACCTTATTGCGGCCTTTCAGTACTTAAAGGGGGCTTATAAGAAAGATGGGGAAAAACTTTTTAGCAAGGCATGTTGTGGTAGGACAAGGGGTAATGGTTTTAAACTAAAAGAGTGTAGATTCAGACTAGACACAAGGAAGAAATTTTTCACAATGAGGGTGGTAAAACACTGGAACAGGTTGCCCACAGTGGTGGTATGTGCCCCATCCCTGGAAACATTCAAGGTCAGGCTGGACGGGGCTCTGAGCAACCTGATCTAGTTGAAGATGTCCCTGCTCATTGCACAAGGGTTGGACTAGATGACCTTTAAAGGTCCCCTCCAACCCAAACTATTCTATGATTCTATGACATATATTAGTCAGTAACTTTAAGTAATATATTAAAATATTGTTACTGACTTTTTTTTCCTAAAAAGTCTAGCTCTTAGGTGATATGTGAATTATTAAATTCCATGGAACTGATTTCTATAGAGGATTTAGGAGGAGACTTTGAAATCTGAATTTTCATTGGGAAAATGCAACCCATTGTATTACCAAAATACTAACATACTCTCTCTTTTCTTCTACCATCTTAAGACATGATAAATACGTATCATTATAAAACATTACAATATCTACATTCCAAATTTTTTTTATAATGCATAATTCCTAGATAAAGAAACAACTCATGAAGCCAGATAATGGTATTTTCAGTTTTACTTCTTTTAAAATCCCTATAAATTAATTACTATGCAAATGTAACCCAAAAAATTACTTTCTTTCAGAGCCAATAACTGACCTTTTGCTCACCCATAATGTGTCTTTCAACAAAAGGCCATGTTCAAAACCAGACTTAACAAATACTCAAACAAAATAGCCTGTGCTTCGCTGGCAGAGTCTTCCAGAGTCACAAAGAGAACTTTTAAGCCTGCACATTAACTCAACCTGGCAAACATGTTTTATGATGTAATATGTCCCATTTAACACCCCCAAAAGACCCTGGGTTTTATCATCTGGAATATTGCGGAATATATGAAGAACTACATTCAAAGGCTATTTCTGTATACCTTTATAAGGTGGGAAGAAGATGGAAGCAACAAGAGGAGTGCTGAATGTTTATGACTGTTGTGTCTCCAAATCCAATAAAATACAGCTCGTCAGGAAGCTGCACGTTTTCCTTTTCCAAGACCAGTTCAATTCACTCCACTTTGGAGTGACAGGATACATAGATGCACAAGATTTCTGGGTTTCACTGCTACTAAAACAAACAAAAAAAGGGCTGCTGTGAGACATTGATCTAATAATCCCTTATTTATGGCTCTTCTCATTTTAGAGAATCTTGGTTCTGGTAGGTGAGGACCTATCCTACTAGCTTCTGTACACCTGGAGGGCTGTACTCAGCAGGTAGAGTGTTGCCAGTTTTAGACTGTCAGACGTGGTGAAGACAATATTCTTCATGGAAGAATTCAAGCTGTGCTTCAGAGGAGAAAAGTCAAGCCACAACAATACGTAAATCTAAGTTCAACAGCCTTTTTCTTTCTTTTTGCAAAAGCTGCCTTACAAGGAACAACTGTTTCTCCTGGCCTGCATCCAGTGGAGATTGAAGAAGACTGACAAGAGAGAGGACAACTGGGTGAATAAAGAACACTGTTAACAGCAAGTCTGAGAACAAAGCAGCAATACCACAAGTGCTGGCTCTGCTTGAATAACTTCCTACCGCTTCCTGCCACTCTATATCTGGGATACTTAGCTGATTTCTCCTGATGTTATTTCCTTTTACTCTTAAGGATGTTGAGAAGATAGTCTGTTTTTCCTAAGAAGCACCTAAGCTGCGAGAGACATGAACATCCACGGAAGTCTCAGTGTCCTGGAAGCGCACTGGTTAATCAGTTAAGCACTTAAGGAGCACTTGCCAGAACGTGTGTGATTTGAAGTCACACAAATCTAGCTTTATTCCAAGCCTTCAGTAAACTGGGATGGTGAGCCCCTGTAGTTCCTCTCCCTACCAGTGCCAGAGAACTGTAAATTTTAACATGAGGCATGGACGGAAAGAACATCCTCAAGCAGGGAATTAGTATCTGTTCTCCTTCAGATAGCAAGAGACACAGCTTTAAGTTTGTTTGTTTCTCATTTCAGATAGTGTATTCTTACTAGAAGGATATGGAAAATAATATCTCTCTTTCAAATACCAGAATATAGTTTGTCCATAAATCATACAAGAATGCACTAGGCATCCAAGCAGAGTATGTGAATAATCCAAAATACATTGTGTATGCATGTTAGAAGACAGGACAGAATTCCTCACGTGCCTTAGAAATAGAACAGATTAGTCAGTACATAATTCATAAAGATTTTTTTCTGCAAAACAGAGTAGGGGAAAATCTCACCAAAATTAGTGGTCTCAAAGAATTTTCAGTATTTCAGTCCCCTGTGTCTCCCATAACAGATTGGTGGAAAATGTTCATGTAATGCCAAAGAAAGTAAAACTTCAACAACAAAAGCAGTAGTTCTAATGTTATTCCATGACCACACTGACAGAGGAATGAAAATGCAGGAGTCACCATATGATGCTGAGTATGATGGCATTTATGTATAACTTTTGAATTTCAGCTCTACATTATAAATGTTTTTTGCGTATATAACTTCTTCAGACTGCTAACTTAATTCTGAATGCAGTACTTGTTTGCTTCCCCTCTTCTCTACCTGCAAGTTAAAGACCCAGAAAACAAAACAGCAAGGCATTGAGCAATTTAGAGCCTGTTCTAACTTGGCTCAGACTTTGGACCAGATGACCCCCACAAGTCCGTTCAAACTTGAATTATTCTTTCATTCTGATTTTATGATGCTAAATCAATCAGAAATTCCAAAAGATAATTGCATAGGATTCATAATATACAGTTGTTAACAATTCATGAGCCTCTATTCACAGAAAACCTAGTACGCATAAATAGCAAGAACAACCAGTTTGCCCAACAGGCTAGTATCAAAACAAAGAAATACCTAATACGGACTTTGATCGTCAGATGAGAGTGGTCACCAGAGGAGAACAGAATTTATAAGAGAGGACTTTTTTCATTATTTATTTCAGGAGTCTTCCACAGCTTATCTTTGGAGAGCAGGAGAAGAAAGAGAAACAGAAATGACTGCTGCAACAAGAAGAAATGCCAAATTTTGAGGAAATTATATGAAGGGAAAGGAAAGAGAAGTGAGCCTGGATTCCCTCCGAGTCTTGGCCTGGGCCAAAAGAAATGCTACAGAGCAGTAAGCACACCAAAAGCATAGGAGTACATACAGAGTTCTAGTGTTCTACAAGTGTCTGACAGTACCTGGGAAGTGACTCTAGTAGAAATCTATACAAAATATGTGCTGATACAAGGTGTGATTTACTAAAGACTTCAGTTTTTCTGTTGTAATGGCAATGTGTCTCTATTCCATACATCTCCCTTAGCAAATGAAAAATTCCACTGTGATCATTTTGGCCTTGATCTTTAGAAATGGATCAATGGTAGTTATTTCAGGTACTTCCATGATTTTCTTTCATCTATTCCTGTCTGTTTAAAATGAGCAGATTTTCATACAAAATGTGCAAGTTAGAAGTCTGTAAGAGGACTTCGGAGTTTTTTAATTTTGCAGCAGCTGTTGAAGTGAGCATGTCAGAGATTTTATTCTGAGCATGCTGAAAATTAGACATTTTATAATCTTGCCTGTAACTTAGACCTTATTGAGGGGATCAAAGGGAAGAACTTCTGTTCTTCTGATACAAACTCACAGCAGATTTCCACATAGCTTCACAAAAACAGTGGATAAACAGGAGAAGAGTAATGAGTTCCTGAAAAGGCTACCAGATGAAAGAACAGGTGACTACAACAGTTATAATATATGATAATTTAGGTATAACCTAACGAAACAAACATAAGTGGAAGAACACATCAAATATAGTGCTTTCCAGTCTCAACTTGTACTTGAATTGGATTCCCACAACTTTAAAACTATCTCCAGGATACCTTAAATAGAACAGAAATAGCTCAAAGGCAAAGTTGGCTTTAAGACATTCTTCAGAGGTCATTCCCATAGTGTCAAAAAAAATTCGGGGAGAATGCCAAGAACTAATGGCCTTTGGAAGAACAGCATTATATCTACCTTTTCAGTAGGGATACCCCTTCTGTGATGTGAAGATATTTCCTTGAAAACACTTACTCTCTTGTCACTAATCCACAAAGCAACAATAGGGAAACATTCCTCCTTGAAGAAAAACAAATGATCTAAGAATTTTAAAGATGACATTTTTGCTTGGCAGTTCCTCTCTTTAAAAGAATACACACACCGCCCCTCAAGGACCATGATATTTTTGATCTGAGAATTAACTATTTCTATAATATTCCAAAAGAGATTATCATTTAAGTCATTCTTTACTAAAATACAGTCACAGACATCCAAGTTTTTTTACCAGGTTCAAATGTTACTAACTGAATGAAACCATACACTGTTTGCTGCTGTGCTGAAAGTAGATTCCTTTTGTTATTTACGCACATAGGAGTTTAAGACCAGACTGTGGTCTCACTGAAGTTAATGGCAAAACTCCCACTAACTTCAATTAGAACAGAATTTCGCTCACAGTCTTATTACTGAGCATAACAAGTAAAAGAAGCTTTCACAAGCTGTATTGCTGTGTAAAAGGGCATGACCGTGTAGCAGATTTCATTGAACCCGTAGCCAACAGTCATTGCTATAGCAACTGAGGTTCTAACAAAGGTAGTCACTGTCTCTGTAATCATCAGGTGTCTCTATAGCAACTAGAGTTTCCAGAGAACAAGAGAAAAATATTTGAAAGCAGCTAGGGAGCGCTAGCGACCAGAGCGGGCAAACAGAGCGCAGAGTGGTGCGGCAGTTTGCACGGAAGGGTGCCTCCTCGTAGGTGGGGCATTCCACTGGCTGAGAGGGAGACTTGAAGTACACATAACCCAGCAACCGGGCACCATTCTGTGACCATCTGCACAGGTCAAGGGCACTCGTCCTACCTGACCCTCAAGGCAGAATGGTGGGCACTCATCTGAGAGCAAAGGCTGCAGCTCCGGCTGGGGGGTCTGCACCATCTACCCCAGCGGTGGCTGATGCCTCTATGCAGACGGAGCTGCTGAAGGGAGATGCTGCAGCGCAGACCTCGGACTGCAGGAAGTGCCTAAACCTTTCTCCTGGGGCAGGGACAGGCGACAGACCTGCCTGCAATGGTGTGCCCAGGTGGAGGACCTCCTGCAGCAGGTGGCTGAGCTGCAGGAGACGGTGAGAAGGCTGCATACCATCAGGGAGGCTGAGAAGGCGTTAGATGGCTGGTTCCAAGCACAGTCTGCAGTGGACCAACAGCCAAACAACCAAAAAACTCTCCCACTGACACACACAGAAGGGAGGGGGGCCAATAATGCAGAAGAATGGAAGCTTGCAACAGCAAGGACCAGCAGGAGGAAGAGACTTCCCCTGAAGCCTGAGAACCACTTGCAGAACCACTTCACCACTCTGCAGACTGAAGAGGAAAGACCCATCACATCAGGAGAGATGCTGGAGCTGAGTAAGGCAGCCCAATCTGCTCCCTGTGTAACAACCAGCAAAACTAAGAAAACATGACAGGTGATAGTCGTAGGTGACTCTCTTCTGAGAGGTACAGAGGCACCCATTTGCCAACCTGACACACTAGAGAGGTGTGCTGCTTACCAGGGGCTCGTATCAGGGATGCCACCAAGAGACTACCAAGCCTCTTACCATCCACTGACTATTATCCACTGCTGTTGTTTCACGTGAGCACCAGTGATACAGCCAGGAGCAGTCTGAGGAGTATCAAGGAGGATTACAGAGCCCTTGGAGTGGCAGTAAGGGACTCTGGAGTGCAGGTAGTTTTTTCATCAATCCTCCCAGTCAAAGGGAAGGGGTTTAAAAGGGCTAGTTGAATTTGGTGAATCAACAGATGGTTACAGGACTGCTGCCACAGGCAGGGATTTGGCTACTTAAACCATGGGACTCGCTTTGAGAAACCTGGTCTACTGGGGGCTGATGGGGTCCATCTGTCAGAGAAGGGGAAGAGGATCTTCGGTCATAGGCTTGCCAAGCTGGTGAAGAGGACTTTAAACTAAAGTTGCCAGGGGAGGGGAACCTCAATCCGTTCCACTCCTACCAGTTTGATGCCAGTGCCAGCAATAGATGCCCAGAGCCTGGAGAAGGATCACAGGTCAGCAGGAGAGCACCTGAAGAGCAGCACAAAGGAATTCCAGCTACTCCAGCCAGTAAGTCAGCTTCATCGGGGGCCCAACTTAAATGCCTCTGTGCAAACGCATGTAGCACGGGGAATAAACAAGAGGAGTTAGAGACATGCACATGCCTGCAGGGCTACGATCTTATTGGCATCACAGAGACGTGGTGGGATGGCTCCTATAACTGGAGTGTTGGAATGGAAGGGTACAGGCTCCTTAGGAAGGACAGGCAGCAGAGATGAGGAGTGGGTGTCGCCCTCTACATCAATGACCAGCTGGAGTGCATGGAGCTCCACCTGGGGATGGATGAGGAGCCAACTGAGAGCTGATGGGTCAGGATTAAAGGGAGGGCAGGGACAGGTGACATTACAGTGGGGGTCTGCTACAGGCCACCTGACCAGGAAGACTGAGTGGATGAGGCCCTCTATAGACAGACAGAAGCAGCCTCACATTTAAAAGCCCTGGTCCTTGTGGGGGACTTCAGCCATCCCAATATCTGTTGGAGGGACAACACAGCAGGGCATAAGCAATCCAAGAGGTTCCTGGAAAGCGTTGATGATAACTTCCTTCTCCAAGTGACAGAGAAGCCAACGAGGAGAGGTGCTATGCTGGACCTTGTTCTCACCAACAAGGAGGGGCTGGTGGGGAATGTGAAGCTCAAGGGCAGCCTTGGCTGCAGTGACCATGAAATGGTGGAGTTCAAGATCCTTAGGGCAGGGAGGAGGACACACAGCAAGCTCACTGCCCTGGACTTCAGGATAGCAGACTTTGGCCCCTTCAGGGATCTGCTTGGTAGAGTACCATGGGATAAAGCCCTGGAGGGAAGAGGGGCCCAAGAAAGCTGGTTAATATTCAAGGATCACCTCCTCCAAGCTCAGGAGCGATGCATCCCAACAAAGAGGAAGTCAGGCCAAAATGCCAGGAGGCCTGCATGGATGAACAAGGAGCTCCCGGACAAACTCAAACACTAAAAGGAAGCCTACAGAGGGTGGAAGCAAGGACAGGTAGCCTGGGAGGAATACAGAGAAATTGTCTGAGCAGCCAGGGACCAGGTCAGGAAAGCTAAAGCCCTGATATAGAATTAAATCTGGCCAGGGACATCAAGGGCAAGAAGAAAAGCTCCTATAGGTATGTCAGTGATAAAAGGAAGACTAGGGAAAATGTGGGCCCTCTCCCGAAGGAAACGGGAGATCTGGCTACCTGGGATATGGAGAAGGCTGAGGTACTTACTGACTTTTTTGCCTCAGTCTTCACTGGCAAGTGCTCTAGCCACACTTCCCAAGTTGCAGAAGGCAAGGGCAGGGACTGGGAGAATGAAGAACCACCTGCTGTAGATGAGGTTCGAGACCATCTAAAGGACCTGAAGGTGCACAAGTCCATGGGACCTGATGAGATGCATCCGTGGGTCCTGAAGGAACTGGCAGATGAAGTTACTAAGCCACTATCCATCATATCTGAGAAGTCATGGCAGTCAGTGAAGTTCCCACTGACTGCTAAAGGGGAACCATAACCCCTATTTTTAAAAAAGGAAAAAAGGAAGACCCAGAGAACTTCAGGCCAGTCAGTCTCACCTCTATGCCCGGCAAGATCATGGAGCAGATCCTCCTGGAGACTATGCGAAGGCACATGAAAAGTAAGGAGGTGACTGGTGACAGCCAACATGGCTGCACTAAGGGCAAATTGTGCCTGACACATTTGGTGGCCTTCTACAATGGGGTTACAGCATGGGTGGATAAGGGAAGAGCAACTGACGTCATCTCCCTGGACTTGTGCAAAGCATTTGACACTGTCCTGGACAACATCCTTGTCTCTAAATTGAAGAGACACAGATTTGACGGATGGACCACATGGTGGATAAAGAATTGGCTGGATGGTCGCACTCAAAGAGTTGCAGTCAACAGCTCGATATCCAAGTGGAGACCAGTGACAAGTGGCATTCCTCAGGAGTCAGTATTGGGACCAGTGCTGTTTAACATCTTTATCGGCAACATGGCCAGTGGGATGGAGTGCACCCTCAGCAAGTTTGCTGACGACACCAAGCTGTGTGGTGCAGTTGACACGCTGGAGGGAAGGGATGCCATCCAGAGGGACCCTTGACAGGCTTGAGAGGTGGGCCTGTGCAAACCTCATGAAGTTCAACAAGGCCAAGTGCAAGGTCCTGCCCATGGGTTGGGTCAATCCCAAGCACAAATACAGGCTGGGCAGAGAATGGATTGAGAGCAGCCCTGAGGAGAACAACTTGGGGGTGTTTGTTGATGAGAAGCTCAACTTGACCCAGCAATGTGCGCTTGCAGCCCAGAAAGCCAACCGTATCCTGGGCTGCATCAAAAGGAGCATGGCCAGCAGGTTGAGGGAGGTGATTCTCCCACTCTACTCCACTCTCATGAGACCCCACCTGGAGTACTGTATCCAGCTCTGGGGCCCCAACACAAGAAGGACATGGACCTGCTGGAGTGAGTCCAGAGGAGGGCCACAAAGATGATCAGAGGGCTGGAACACCTCTGCTGTGAAGACAGGCTGAGAGAGTTGGGCTTGTTCAGCCTGGAGAAGAGAAGGCTCCGGGGAGACCTTCTAGCAGCCTTCCAGTACCTAAAGGGGGCCTACAAGAAAGCTGGAGAGGGACTTTTGACAAGGGCATGCAGTGATAGGACAAGGGGGTCATGGGTTCAAACTGAAAGAGGGGAGATTTAGATCATGTATTAGGAAGAAATTCGTCCCTATGAGGGTGGTGAGGCACTGGCACAGGTTGCCCAGAGGAGTTGTGGATGCCCCATCCCTGGAAGTGTTCTTCATGTTTCTTATTTACAAGTTTTTAAACAGTGTTCAAGTGAAAAGAGGAACAGCTGCTGTTTGGATACTGATAGAGATGAAAACAGCATTGCTCATCATAGGTCTATTTTAGTAAAATACGCTTTTAGGCTCTCAGGTAGGAAGATAGCAGGGTTTTATTCACATAAGAAGGGCCAGCATATGTAAACACAATCCCCTGCCAAAAACACTCTAATGATATTGGCAGAAGCCATAAAATAACAATTCTGGCCTAATCAATTCCTACTGACCTCAGGGAGATATGAATTTGGGTGAGAAGTTTAATTTAATTAGGAGTTATCCAAAATGTTCATGTTCACAGACTAAAATAATTCAGTTGGACCAGCATTCTTCCTCTGAAAATGAAGCCACAAAACTAATTCTATATTCCAGACGGGGTCCTCCAGTACACTCATGCACTACAATACATTTCTTACATAAACCAAAACCCTGTCTTCAACCTGAAGAATTGATAGAAGATCCAGCACTGCTAAAAGTCAGATTTTCATTTCATGTGTAAAGAGAGCCCTCTAGTGGAATATACTTTCCGATTCGACCCATGAAAAAGAATAATTCATGTCATGTAAATCAGTTAAATCACGTATTTTTCCCACTTTTCTTAGTTGCATTTTGTTACAAGACAATACAATGTAATATAATTTGTATCTGAAACGGAAGTCACCAAATGACATACTGTTGAACAATGTACCTGAGAAAAACAAAAAGCACTGTAGCAATATACATTGTCAGGGCAGCTTTTTTTTTTTTTTTTTTTTAAGATTTAAATGTCGGCCACAGTCAGGATGTTTGCTGCTGCGTGGCAATCATGGATTCGGTTGTATTTCTGTAGTTGCTGTATACCCAACACAATTGAATCAGTGATGTGATATCACTGTTCATATGGAATGGCGGGGTATTATTAATGTCAACAGCCCAGGAGAGCTGATTGATCTTCAAAGATAGCTTCCTCAAAGAACCTCCCAACATGCAGAAAGTCAAGCAAGCATGGCAGAAGGCCAGCGTGGATGAAGGAGGAAGACCTGGCTGAGCTCAAATGGGAAAAGGAAGCACAAAGAAGGTGGAAGCAGGAACAGGCAACACAAGAGGAATATAGAGACATTGCCTGAGCATACAGAGAAATGCTTAAACAGTTGGAGTTGAAACTTGGTAGGGATATAAGAAAAAGAGCTGGTATGAGTACATTGACAGCAAAAACAGCTACTGAAAACATAGCTCAGTGGGGGCAGAGAACCTAGCGACAAAGGACATGGAAAAGACAAAGGTATTCAATGACCTTTTTGTCTCAGTTTTTACTGGTAAGGTTTGCCTTCACACCTCCCAGCCTGCAGCAGTCTGTGGGACTGATGCATTACCTGCTGTATAGGAAATTAAACTTAAACCAGCGGATATGCACAAGTCCATGGTTCCATGAGTTGAACATGAGTCAGTGTGCTACAGTCCTTCCAAATATGGACTGCCTGAGATAAGAAGCAAATCAACCTTTATGTGTGCTGAGACTTCACTGGATGAACATTACATTTCACAGTGAACCCCTCTCCCCTTTTTAGCTCCCCATAGTAGTCTCCCAACAGGAAACTATAATTTAAAAATTATCTTTACAGTTGACATCTTTAAGTGAAATCTTGCTATCTAGACTTTCAGTTTATTAAAATATGAAAAAAAAAAACCACCGCAGGGCAGCGGTTCAAGCTGAAAATGAACATTAGACCCACAGAAGTAAACTTGGAAATATCTCCTTCATGATCCTGACATTTAACAATGTGGATTAATTTAAACTGTATAAATAAGTAATATCAGTTCCTTGGAATTTCATAAGAATTCATCTTAGTTCTGAACCTATTGGCTAAAACTGTCTAAAACAGAGTAGATGGACTATACTTTGGTAACTCATAGAAGCAAACTGTTCTGTCTTTCAGAACTTTAATTTCTCTAGAAGTGCTGGCATTTCTGTCTTCTCAGAGAGGAAAATGCACATGAGAATTTCAGCTCTCTCTTAATTGAAATTGGTCTGCAAAGGTTGGTTCCAGCACAACGATTACAGTGTGTTGAGCTGGTTGTTACATCCCAGGGTGCATTGAATTCACTGGTGTCCAAAAGGGAGAAAAGATTTTCCTGTGTTGATACAATGCCTGGAGAGAGTGACTTATGAGCAGAAATATCACAACTCTCTTGGGAGATTAAAAGACCAATTCCACTCAGCTGAATATATATTTAGCATAATTAGTATTGTGTTTTGATCAGGCAGTAAACAGGCTCTGAACCAAGGAAGAAAGAAAAAAAAAAAGGCTTTGCCTTCTGGACAGAAAGGTGTATTCCAGTAAGCAGAAATTATTTTTAAAGCTATTTTTAGGCTAAGAGTAATAGCTGTAATGTACTAGATACATAGATTATGTGGACTGTTATTTCTGTCACTAGAGATTGTGATGTCTCTAGATAGAATACCAGCAATACCGAATAAGCAATAGTAAAACCAGAGTCTCACCTCAGAAAAAAAAAAAAGAGAGGACAGGATCAATAGCAACTAGCAAATAAACCGATTTCATAGGAAGGCTCTTCTAAGCAGGGGAAGGACAGATTTCAAAATACATTGAGGCCTGGCAGTTATAAACTGGCACTTGGCCCACCACCGTGGGCTTAGTGGCTTTAAGTGGCCTTAGCCCACAGTATTTCATAGGCAGTTGCGTATCAGAACAGGAGCTAGCAAGGCAGATCTTCCTGGCTGGAATGGATTAGACAAGGATAACCAGTTGTCATCCCACTAATCCTGTTCCAGTCTGTCTGAGGATTTTAGGCAAGCGAGCTGTGACAGAACATTTGTTATCTGTGCACCGGCAATGTGGTTGATTTCTCAGTTTCAGAGTTGGTTTTGCTTGGGTTTTTATTTGCATATATAGATGCACTTGTTTTCAATGTCTGTTTTTACTTTTGGCTGTACTTCTCCTATGCTTGCATAATTGCCAGTGTTGCTAAAGCATTGTCTCTTTGCTTGGAATTCCCGCTAACTATAATTAATTACAATTTTTAAATTGTGCTCTTTTTCTGACTTTATATTTTCCAAGATGAGAATCTTTCTACTGATTTACAAGACTTCTCTTGCTTTCTATTCAGTCTTGATAGTTTCTCTAAGAGCAGACTTCTACATCTGCCAAGCTAAGGGAGGAAAGGATTATTGTTCTGTGAAATTCATAAAGTAGAGTGGATAAAGTGAACACAGAAAAGAAAGACTACTACCTCTTGGTTCGTAAAAATGACATGCCAAGGGAGATGAAGCAAATATTATTTGTACTAAGAGGACGGTATTATGAGAATTACTTGACATACTACCTTCCAACAGAAACTAACTTATTTTGGCTCTTTCTTTGGTCTGTTAAGTAATATGCAAAATATCTTCCCTGTGAAAACTTTCTTCATTCACCTGGTAGCCTGTCCTGAAAGCCAAAATGTAACTTTTTATTTTATCCAGATCCCTTCCTTCTTGATTTATCATCTGTTATCAATATTGCAAATGTGGTGCAGCTGCTGCAAAACATTGTTGTTCTATCTGACCTGCAAACCAACCAAAGTTGGAGAGAAGTTATTCCAGTTAGGAGGAGAAATTGATGATGGGGCTGGATACCACTGAAAATGTGGTGACATACAAGAACGTGGAAAGGTCCGAGCACAGAAAGAATCAAACAGATTATCTGGTCATATTGCCATCAATTTTTCAAATGAGATCTTACTTCAAACACTGATAAGGTTTTCTGAGGCCATACTGTGTTTCTGTGTATTTTTCACAGAAAGCTCTACTTTTTTCAGTAGAGCTGCTTCCCATCTACCCAGACTTATCTTTTTTTCCAGAACTGTACTTAGCAAAACATTCCTGAAGAAACACTGGAGAGGTGATTTGGTTTAATTTAGTTCAAGAGGTATCTGGTTCTGTGTACCTTTATTTCTAATAAAATAATATGGCGTACAGAGAACAATAATGCAGTTATACCATTCATCACAAAATGTAACAAAATTAACTGGATTGAAACTTTTAATACAGGATTTTTTATTACTTACAGGGTTCAGATTAGCTATTCTCAGTGTATGACTCTGAACATTTGGGGCATCCTTCTGAGTATCTTATATATGCCAAAGTGTCATCAGATTATTAAAAGCAAAAAGCATTCTTAAGGTCCTGTTCCAGTTAGTTCCAATATATTTCCCACAGTAATGTATGTAGAAAATACCCACTTGCAAACATGTTGCATCGGGTAGTTAGCTTACCTTAATCATCATATCTTCATATTTTTTGCATATTTCAGATAGTGTATAGCAATAATACAGTAATCTCTTATGTGGATTGCTGCAGCTGAACATCTGGCCCACTTAGAATATATTAGTAACTTAAAACTCGGATACGAAAATTTCGCTTCTCTGTGTCCTCAGCCATTATGATATTTTTCAAATGCCTTATCTGATACAGAAGGTATATGAAATAAGCACCAGTTCCTATTTGCAAAGGAAACTTAAAGTAACTAAGTGAATGCCAAAATCTGATATTAAGATTACCTTTTATTCAAATAGCACTTTTCACTTAATGATCTCAGACCATTTACAAATATTAATGAATTCCTGAAAAGCCTTGTGAATGATGTAAACATTGCTATTACCAATCCTAAAATTAGAAAGCATTGCACTATCTGTAAGGAATCAAGCTAAGTCAATGATATCCTACAGATGTAGGTAAATTGCAGCAGTTAGCTAAAAACAAGTATCCTGTGTTTTGCAAAAAAACCCATGCTACCTCTTGTTTTGTAGCACTTCTTCCTAGTGAATGAATGATGACATTAAATTAGAAAGATTAGAAACAAAAGTGGTCACTTTTGGCAAGCGTGTTGTCAAACAGAAAACAACCATGGTGTGAGGCACGTGACATTTTTCAGTTATATACACAGAGAGATTTTTCTCTGTATTTTAAAAAAATGTTAAAGAAAAGTATTCTCTTTGAGCCCAGGCACTTAGCACAGATAACCTGATGAAAAGTACTTACATGTTTCAGTCTGTGTTACTCAGTCACTAGAAAAGTCCGCAACATCAGCTTTCTACTCACTAGCACTACGCAAGAATTTCTTCCAAGATCTACCTGTGGATAAGCTTATACTGCTTCAACATGGCCATTTTAAATACCTGATTCTTTAGAAGCTTCATGAATGTTAGCAGTGGCAATAAGTTCATTCATGAGCCTATTTTATCTCCTTCCCCAAAAATGTAAGATTAACTCAGTATGTGGAAAAGAGGTCAACTGATACAAACCTGCATTAATTTCTTTAGAACAGCACAGTACAAATACATACTAAGAATGCTAACCTGTTTTGGTTGGAGGGGAACAGAATGTTGTTAAAATCATTAGGACAAAGTCCCTGGAAAATAAATATCTATGATAAATCTTTCATCAAGATAGAACAAATCCACATAAATTATGAATTTCATTTAGAAAACAAAACAAAAAAAATTAATACATAATTTGGAGAAATACCTTTGCCCGGGAATCAAAAATCTTGTGTTTGCTGGAATTCATGCTTTATGCACCAAATGAAATGGAAGATGAAAAACATTGACAAAAAAAGCCATTTGAAGAAATTCAGAATGTAAAAAGGAAAAAAAACCCCACACGGAGTAAAAAAAAAAAAAAAAAGTAGATTTTATCTTCTTTTTTTGTGGAAGATAAATGCTTGGTTTCAAATAATCAAAATTTATCTTTAAGCAAAAAGAAAAGAAAGCGATTGTTTGGCATAATGGACATGCAAGCTAAAAATTCTATTAGTGCCAGTTGCAGAAAAGGAGGCAATTATAGGATTAGCCAAGTATACATGGCTCTGTGAAGGATTAATACAATGTTTGAGAATGCGAAGAAAAACAACAGTTTTGGATGTCATTTCTGGATTCCTCGTAAGCAGCAACTATGATGGGTGGCTATGTCTGGAAAGCTGATTTAAAGTTCTCTTGCATCTCAGAGGAAAGCAGTACCTAAAAGCCCAGTCCTGTAACACGATGAATGCTATTTAGAACCAGATCTCCCCAAAATTACATGAGGAGCTGTGCTGAGTCTTTGGCAGAATTTAAACCCCACGTCCAACACCTGCAAGCCTAAAACTTCTATTCAGCTACTAGAAAACTCCGATTACAATGTTTCCCCGTTGTCCAGCATTCTGCCTCTGTGCATAAAGGAAAACATTCAAAAGTCACTTACCAAACTCAGAGTTGTATGTGGGAATGGAACTGTTTAGCCTAGTGTTTAAAGCCATTATCTGCAAGAGGTAAAAACCTGATCATTTCTCACAATCTTTTTGTGGCTATCTCGGATACCATAGAATCGTTTTGGTTGGAAGAGACCTCCAAGATCATCGAGTCCAACCGTTAACCCAGCACTGCCAAGCCCACTGCTAAACCATGTCCCTAAGTGCCACATCTACACATCTTTTAAATGCCTTCAGGGATGGTGTCTCAACCACTTCCCTGGGCAGCCTGTTCCAGGGCGTGACAGCCCTTTCAGTGAAGAAATGTTTCCGAATATCCAATCTAAACCTCCCCTGGTGCAACTTGAGGCCATTTCCTCTTGTCCTAAACTATATGCCAATAGTTTAAAGAAAAAGAGAGGTTTGGTCTCAGGATCCAGCTATGGCTATATATCCTCAAAGCCTGCCTTGAAATATTTAGCTATTTTCTATAGAGGTGTGGGGTTTTTTTACTAAAATAATTCACTTCTATGCAACCCAGAATGTGGGAGCAGTTACAGTGATAAAATACATAATTTATCCCTCATCCATTACAGCAATAAGCTCTTTAAGTATAAGCATCTTTTTATTATGCCAACGTTAAGGAAACATACCCCTTTGACTATCAGTAAAGAGAAAGTTTGGTATATGTCTAGATTAATTTGTTAAGTCCAAAACCTGTTCAGTAAGCAAGGCTTGAATCAGTGAGTTAACTGGGAGTGTTCCTATTCAGAAAATTAAGCACATGCTCAAAAGCTTGTAGAGCTGAGACACTTGGTCTTACTTTTCAGATACAGTCTTTTTTGAAGCCCTTATGGTGTTAAGACTCAAACTTCAGAAACTTACAACCTCCCCAAAAAGTAAATGTTCAGTAGAAACAAAAGAACAAATAAAACCAGTTAAACAAACAAACATAAGCCCCCCCAACATTTTCCCAACAAGGGCAAGGTTTTGTGATGTCTGAAGCAAGATTACTAGTTGTCTAAATTCTCATTCCTGAGGACAATGTTTGAGTAAAGCTTTTCCTGACACAGATGTCTTTTCTTACATAAAAGAAGTCTGACAGTGCCTTCAGCGCTTCTCTAAAACCAAAAAAAAAAACCACCACCACCATGCTCTCTGATGACCTTATAGTTCTTTCTAAAAGAGTTTCACACACAGAAACGTGACTGATCAACCACTTTAATTATTTTCACAGTGTGTCCATTTTTTAGAAAATTCTTCCTGAACAAAGTGTGGTCTTTGATTATCTAATGACCATGTAAGTTAGAGTTTTGTTTTTTCCCCTTGAATTATACTTTTCCATATAAACAAATTAAAAAAAACCACACACAAAACACCATACTTAAAAGCTCTACGTCAAATTCTTTACTGGGGAATCAAAGCCAAGGAAACTATACTGCTTTTTGCCCACCAATATATTGCCTAGCAATTTGTACTGTATATGTGATAGTCAGCATATTCTTCTTAATATTTTTCTCAGGATGTTCTATACACTAAAATACTTCACAGTAAAAGACAGAGTGTAAAAGACTGGGAAATAAAGAATTCAAGTTGGTTATGCAATCTAAATTCTTCCCCCTTTGCTCCTAAGCAATATGCCTTTTATTCATATGATCATATACTGATTTTTTTAATGTAAGTGATGTGACCAGTATGCGAATGGACAGGACACAGAGAACAAATAACTCAGAAATTTCCATCATTTCCACCTCCTGTTATGGGTAAATAAATTATGTTTATTATTATAAGCACCTACAAATTACCTATTTGACAAGGGTAGCAAAGAACTCTGATTTTCATAATGAATAAATCTTTGTTTTTCATTGTGATAGATACTGAATGCAGTTATTTTCAAATAATTTTTGTTTTGCTTTTGATACTTCCACATTGGAGATGGATGATCAGTCTCGCAATGTTAAGGTCACTGTCATTTCTAAACTGTGATTATGATATCCAAATCAAGTCTTCATTTTTATTTTTCTCCTTTATAAAAGTTATAAGCCTTGGCTATGTGACTCTAACATTTTAAAAAGAGTTGCATCAGTTGTATAATGAAATTGCTACACCTAATTCCTTTATACATTATTTTGTCATTCAAAATACAGTAGTGAGTAATTCTCAGAAAATACAAGTTAACATCAAAGTATTAGCCTTACTTGAAATTGAGTTGCATGGTCCATTAATTTGGGAAGTATCAGCTGGTTTTGGCCAACTTTTCATTCACAGAGACTCCATTGATAATTGGTTCAGAAATACAGTTTTGACTTAAATAATCCTGACTATGTTTGCAAATTATCAGGTAAAATTACAAAAAGAAAGAGAAAATGAGGGAAACACAAGGAGAGAAGATAGTGAAACAGTGGAGACAGAGTAAAAACAGTGAGAGAGATTGAAAAAAATATCTGGTAGGCAAAGAAAAAGCACTAATTAAAAAAGAATTAGAAGAAAACTGCTTTTCATACAGAGTGAAAGAAAAAATGAAAACTTGTAAAATATGAGTAAATTAATTTACACAGAGGACAGAATTGATTGATTAATTGCCAAGAAAAAATTATTTTAAAACATTGTAGATTGAAGCAACAGTGCCTCCTTAGAAACACTCCTACTATTATGAGCTACAGCCCTGAAATTACTGAGAGTATGGATAGCTAGGTATTTATTTCTATTTTATTCACCTTTGACAAATACCCGACTTGGAATGGATTCTGTACAGATTAGTTTGGCCCAAAAAGTTTTTAAAAAATAATTTTTTTATGAGACTGTGACAAAAAAGAATGAGAAGATTGTCTTTTTTTAATGAGAAGCAGAATCAGGGTTTTTCCTGAAGAAGATGAGAGTTTATTTGGAATTCTCCAGTATAATACATGTATTGCAGCCTTGGGCTTGGACAGAAAAGCTTCCATGAGTATTAGCTATAAATAGTAAGACGAATTCTACTGTTTTCCTGGCTTAATTGAGCAATGTAGATCAAAACATGCAAACAGCAGAAATGATGGAAAGTAAAATCCACTGCATTTTATTCAGTTTGATAGGGGTTTTTAAGTGCTTTTAATTCCAGGTAATTGGACCCTTGCTTTTACAGAGATCTTTCAGTCTTTCTGCAGGATCAATACAAGTTCAAGGCCTAAATCTTTAAGCCCTTATTCATTGTTTTGTTTTCTCCTGTCTTTGCACCATAGTAAAGCACCACCTTTATTCTGTACCACTTACATTTAAAAGTGGGAAAGAGGAAAGATTTTAAACTTCCGAAATGTAGTGAAGGTTGCTATGCAATTCTTTTAACATCCTTTTTCCCATCTTAAACTATCAAAACAAAATATGATTTTTAGGATTCAAATTATGCTGTAAACTAGAGGAATAAACATTATGAACACAGACTAAGTTTTACAACAGAAATTTAGAAATTGACAGAGCCTGAGCCTTGGAGGCGATTTGTGCATCTACAGCTGGAGCAAGCGCAGTCCAGCGATGCAACCGTAACATTAAAAATGAGACAGGGCGGCTTTAAGAGAGAAACAGGAAGCTGTAACTAGAATCCAGCTGAATTCTGAGCTGGGGCACTTTACCCTGAGGCTGCAAATGAAACAGATGTGCTTGCTGTGAATTTCTGTAGTATCTGGTGATAACACTTTCCTTCCTGTGATTTTTTTTTTCTTTTATTTTGCACATATTTTTCCATAAAGGGAATGAAATGGAGAAGTTGAAGAAATATGTGTCAGTGAAAGATGAAGATCAGTTTTATCATCAGGGAGCTGTGGAGTTGCTAGTCTTTAACTTTCTGCTCATTCTTACAATATTAACGATTTGGTTGTTTAAAAACCATCGATTCCGCTTTCTGCATGAAACCGGAGGAGCTATGCTTTATGGTGAGTATAAATTCAAGTGCCAGCTTAACATGGGACTAGTCGCATATTTATGATCAAGCACTTGAGATCAAGCGCTGACAAAGCTCAGAAAACATGCTGAATGAAATGTCATCAGCTCCACAACTGTACAGTAAAATAATAATGTAACAGCATCTCTCATGAAGTAGCTAGAGGCCGGCTTGTTAAGGGAGCGACTATCATGAGCTGGTTATCCTCACGATGTGCACGTTATGTTCCTCTATGGGCAGGCAGCCACTGCATGACACTTCGGGAGTTTACTGCTTTCAAAAGAAGGAAATGTCCACAGTGAAACAGATTATTTAATTTGTTTATTTTACATGCTTGTTTTGTATAACATTCAAAGGTGTTAGACTAAGGAGCCTTGTGGATTCAGCCATGTTGTCTAATAAAGGTTAAGTGATCTTGAGATTTTTCTTTTAGTTTTTCTCTGTACCTTTGAAAAACAGACTATGAAGAATACCTCTCAAGTCTTCTCTGAATGCTGTCATTGTACTGTAATTTCAGTTTGCCTGTCTAGTTCTAATCTTCTTTTATGAAGTTTTGCAATATTGTGTATCACTTTCCTGTAGAGCTTTCTGCATTGTCCACAGATAAGTACTCACTAGTTTAATGGTATACACTTACATGTATAATGATTTCTGTTGTCATTCTTTCTTACTGTTGTTTCACTTTGAGAAAAGCGTGTGACTGGTAACAGAAATGTTACCATAAAACACATATAGGAGGGTAACTCTGTCAAAATGGAAGATATAAATCAACAGCTCAGTCATTACACATCTAAACGCCAGCCTGTTTTGACTCAGGCTCATTCTACGCACATCACATACTTTAGCAGCGTAATACCCCAAACTGGTTTTGTTAAGATCACACATTCTGAAGAATATTTGTTTATCATGGCACACCACATGCAAAAAACTCTATGGATGTTCAACTGCAAGCCTGCAACAGAAAAGGCAACTGATCCCTACATTTTGAGATAAAAGCTTCATTTGCTGTTTCTATATCAAGCATTTTAAGATTATCTCGGTTCCACAGGAGGACTGCAGCTGAAGATCACAGTCCTCCTTGTATCCCTTTCAAACTATTTCATTAGATAAATTAACTGTATGAAATTTCAAGAACACAGGCTATGTCATCTTCTTGGCTCACTTACTGTCTTCACAAGTGACTTGATACTTTGAAGGAAAGCAAGTAAACAAGAAACTTTTGTATTAAGCCAGTCACTGAGCCCTTAACACCTGGGTGAGGAAGTCTGTAGGATCTGTTATTTCTCATCTGCCTTGCGTTTATTTTAAAGTTGTGGAAAAGTATTTATTTGATAACATGCCCTTTTTCTAATCTTGAAATCTGTTGCACATAGAAAACACACTTCAACTGAATCAGTTGAGACTGAAATACACATCACGTGATACTTAGTTAATGCAATGGTTTTCGTTGTCAGACATGACCTAGATTGTTGTTTAACAGTTTTACGGGGTACAAGCTTCATAGTATCACTGAGAATACATTTGCTTGTTGCATTTCTATTAACATCTCTCAAAAGGAAAACCGTGAAACACTGTGCAATATATTCATTATGATCAGCTTGTAAATTACAACCATGTTTTTCTAATTACATGGGTGACTCTTCTATAGTAGCTTCCTTTACACTATTGTGCTGTTTCACATGTGCAGCTGACAACATTTGTTGAAGATTTAGACAAAAGCCTATCAAAATAAAAATGAAATAAGGGGGAATACAACATTACACAAATAACTCAGTATTAATTACAGTTTTATCTATCTTTTGTTTCTATTTTGCTACCTGCCCAGGACATAATCTGCACATCATGAGGATAACCAGCTCATGATATTCTTTTGATCAGTTAAGAGATTAGTGCTTCAGCAGGACAGAGCTTTTGAATTATTAAAACATTCATGAACAAAGGAAACATTCCTCATGATTGTAAATAAACTATTTACTCTTGCATTATTTATGGTAACCTTCAAACCGGGAAAAAAGCTTATTTGTAGGATCCAAAAAGCTGATGATATCCTTTTTACCGTTAGAAATTTTGGATACGGGTTTAGGTAGCTTTAGCATTGTGGAATAGCAATAATGAAAACAAAGTGGAATTTCAGAGGTCATGATAGAGGTGTCAGATCAACAGGCAGCAACTTTGGGAGAAAATCTTCATGGCACCAAGCACTGACAGTGAGCCAAATCCTGTCCTCACTTATTTTTTGCCTTCATTATCAGAACAATTCTGGGTTATACTCGTTTTCTACAAACAAAGTCTCTGCCCTCCAGTTTGCTTTACTCCAGCCCATTAAGCTATTTGCTAGATACATGAATAGCAGCACAAGAAACTGATAATTTTGCTTCAAGCGATAGAAGATGATCTTGGAGGTCTCTTCCAACCAGAACGATTCTATGATAAGAATATGGCCACTTATGTGCAGACTGTGTCCCACAGTACGATAGATGGGCCTGTATTCCTAATCAAGACAGTGTGCCATTAGGGGTATAGCAGTGGAAAGGAGAGAGAAAGTGAAATATGAGGACGACCGGGGGTGGGGGGGAAACACACAGAAATACAAAAACAGGAAGAAGTTTTACAGTTACTGCAAAGTGCTGAACAGCCACAAATTGAACACTAGGAACAGCCTGATAGAAAGTTCTATTTAAAGTATAGAACAAATAAAATAGTTGTTTTGGGGGTTTTTTTGCGTAAGCTTTGTAGGAAAATGCAGTGTTAGGCTGAATAGTTCCAGCTAAAGAAAAGCCCATACTGGAAGACTGTCCATTTAGAAACTTTAAAAACTGAGATGTATTTTTTTTTTTTAATCAGAGCAATGGTTCAATACTAAATATAGCTATATTTAAATTAAAAATCTTTCTGCAGTTGCAAAGAAAAAAACCAAAGCATTTAGCATAACCCAGAATTAATTCACAGGAATTAATTCAACGGGAATTCAACATTATTTCACAAAAAAAAAAAAATGTGTACATATATGTATGTATATATACATTTCAAAGCATTCAGCTTGAACGTATTTAAACACTCAAATTGCTTTGCCTGTTTTGACACCAAACTGAAAAATCACTCACAAACAATGAAGACGAATACAGACTTACCTGTTTATTCATTCATTCTTTTGTTTTCCAGTATCTCAGAGAACACGTTTCTCTGCACACTGTAGCTTGGTTTGACAAACAGACCCCAAATAGCAAACTCAACTTACTTCCTGATTTCTGTATATCAAGGACACAGGTGAATACGCAAGAGTAACTTTGTGCTACCCAGAAAAGGAAGAGCATCCTTTATATACGTTATCAGCACAATTTTCTATACAACAGCATAGCCAGAATTAGCACAATAGATTATCTACACAAGCAGTAACAAAAACTGAATGCCACTTCTCTCAGATAAGAGTAGGTAGCCTCTCTCTTAGCACCAGATCCCAGAAGACGGCTCTTAGTACTAGACCCAATAAAAGACTTAAATGCTTATTAGCCAGCTCCTACAGGGCCTGCTACCTTTAAATACCTCAGTTATAAAATGTTAGGTGCCAAATTCCCCATATAATACATAAGTCATGGCCCTCCACGTTAGTGGGGGAATAGCCCAGAGCTAGCACAATGAAAAACTGAGTGCAAGTAACCAAATTTCTCATCCTCCCCATAATTTAGGTATCAAGGCTACATACAGGTACCAGTTACCTCTGACTAAGAGGCTAAAGCACTCCTGCAGGTAGGCAGCCAGAATTAAACTTTAACAAAAAAACAAACAGGCAAACAAAAAAACCCAAACAACCACCATCCCACCAATACAATCCTTGTCTTTTATCTGCTAGGTTAATTAGCAACTTTGGTTGAAATTGTTCTCAGCTTGAGTAGTTGTCATCCCTAGGGAATGTGTGATACCTATTAGGGTGGAGGTGAGGCTGATTGAAGATGTACCTGCCTTCCAAGTTGTGCTCTGTGGGACTAGTTGATCAGACTAGAAGGAAAATGTAAAAAGGATGAAGGACAGAACACAGTCATTGTAGCACTTACAAGAAATGGCTTTGTGTTGCAGTGGTTAGAGATGCTTCCTGAAGTTTTGAGGGGATTAGAGGGGTGGGATTGGAGGTCTACTACTCTCTCTGGGGTTTTTTTTTCCTTCCCTCCAGTTGTTGAGCTCTTGGCAGGTGTGCAATGAGAAAGCTGACCCCCAGAAGCCCTTCCTCAGCCTCTTCTGAGGAACACATGCAGCACGTTTGGAAGTGAGGCACATATCAGACAGAGTTCTTGATTCAACTTTGGTAGAGGTTTCTAATGATTAGGCAATATGATTCTTACACCTCCTAAATCTATTATGCTTCTTGCATGGAATAACTGTAGTTTCCTTCCAATTGTCAGTGTGTTCGGAGTACCCCTAATTCTCAAAGGCAGCAATGGATGTAACAAGTCCCAGAAAGAGGAATCTCTAGCCCTCAATAAAATAATGAAGAGTACTTTGTCTTCCTGACTACAACATTCATAATGAAGAGAGATTGTCAGGATTCAATGCAAAGTATGGGAAAATTGAGATCAAGGCAGAAACTGACATTTTGTAGTGGGTAGATGAAGGGAGGAATAGCATTCTTGAAGCAAACAAAGAAATTTGGAAAAAATTCTAAAATATTTGGGAAAATCAATTAACAGCTAAAACTGCATCCCTGAGTGTCATTATTAAGGAAAGCATTTAACAGCTGACTAGATAAAATCCTGGGGAAAGAACAGTCCTGTTTAGCTCAGAAGTTTGGCATGAATGACTTAAGAAATCCCTTCCAATGCTCTCATCTGTGATTAAGGATTTTATCCTGCTTCCACTGAAGCAGCTGGAAAATCTGCATTGCCTTCAGTTGAAACATGACTAAGCTCTAGTTAGACTGAGATTTTGCTGCAAGATCTTACTTCAAAGAACAATTGAGACTTTTTTAAAGAAATCTCTAACATTAATTACACCATTTTCTGTTTCAATCCTGCATTTAAATAAATGTGCTTAAAACATGGGTTAAATGAAGCCTTGGTACTAGTTTTGAAGGAAAATGTCTAAAATAAGGGGAAGCTGAGATTAAAACATTTATAATTGGATTTGGACTCCTAGAACACAAGATAGGTACTCTACTTTTTGCTAATACACTCAAGTTTTGCCTTGCATAAGAGTTTGCATTTACAATTACCTACATCCTTAACTGATGGAATAATATTTGAAATGTTTTTATTCATGCTAACCAGTATCTTAGTATAATACCTACTTGTGATGTCAGGTAATGGATGCAGCATCATTCCTGACTCATCTTCAGGGAGTTTTAACTGCCGAATTCCTAGACTTACATGGTAAAGCCAGACTTTCTGTGAGTGCCACTATGAATCATAACTATCTGTACAGAAGGTATGTTTTTACATACATGTTTTACATAATAATTTTACATACATGTTTTTACATAATAAAGTCCATAGAACTTGGTGAGAAAATTTTCATGTTTAATTATTCTGCCATGAAACACTGATTGCAAGGAAATTAGAAATTATTAGTCTTTTGTAATAGTAGATACATCCAAATGATACTTCCCAAATGTTCTTTTTTTCTTTAAATAAACTATAAAGAATGTTTCAGAAGATACATTACAAAAGCATAATTTCTCTTTGGAAGGGGGAGCAGGGGAAAGGAGAATACATTATACACCTATTTAAAAATGAATTATTTCTATTAGAATATAATCTGGGCTCCTGAATTCTATCATGAAAGAAATGTTATATAATGATTTAAAGCAGAAAGTGCATTCCATAAATGATACACCTACTAAAATATTGAATACACTCTTCCCAGATTTTTAATTCACTGGGGGTTTTATATAGGGTCTTTGGCACATTTATTATTACTGAAGGAAGAATACAATCCCATCACTTATATTGACTCTTGCAGTATAGTGTAGTGATAGCAATTGTCTTTGTCTGAACCTTCCATAGAGCGCTTGAGAATATTCTGAATCAACCCATCATTATGGATCCTGTCCACATTTTGTTCAAATTTAATACATTATAGAATTTCCTTGAGAGCTACAAGGACCTCAAAGCCCCATTGATGCCCTGAGAATATCGATTGCTAGAATCTTCTCTAATGTAATTTCTCCAAGATGTGTATGCTGTTGGATACTCTCACAATTTCCTCGTTCTTTCATTATCATTTCATTATTTATGTGGCTCTGTACATTACCCAGATTTGGACTCCATCAGAGCATAAGATCTAAAGCTGGCAGAAGAAAACTCATAAGGCAAACTTGAATTCCAGTTGTAAATCTCAGTCAGTGTTGATCTTTATTTCTCTACAGCGACTCTGATCATATTTTTAAAATATTCCTTTTCTGCAAATGGATTTATTTATACTCAAGAGCTGTCTTGCAGGACTAGGATCTACAATATTTGCATTTGTTTCCATTCCAGAAAATTCCTACAGAGGCAGTTTGAGGCTACAGCTGCAGACAACATATCTTCTCAGAATAGAGAATAAGAACAGTCCTCTACTCCTAGTCTAAACTTGACAGTACAGGTTAAAATAATTTGCCCTTGAACAATTCAATGCAATTGACTATATTTCAGAACATTCATTTTCATTTTTAAAACTATCAAACAGAATTTGGTTCAAAGTATATGCTATATTAGCCAATACAGCACACATACTAGGCATCTCAAAATGGTGTAGGACACAGTAGTCTACCTGGCTGTACAATAGAGACGGTAAAGGCGATGTCAGCCGGTCTCCACTGATGTGCCTTGAGCAGTTCCATGTTGCCATTCTAAAAGTTATTACATGCACAAGCCATGTAAATAGTTAAACTTCAAAGGCTAAAAAAATAAATCAGAAGAAGAACTCTGAATAGTAGGATTTAAACTCTTCTTTTTCAAACTACTTTCATGTTTTTAGTTCTTCATTCATGATTTTTGAGCTCTCAGTTAAAAATAGCGCTGTTTGCTTAAAGTCATGTCTTCTATATGCAGCAAGAAGACTGTTACTTGTATCAATAACCATGATGCTCATTGTTGCCGGTATAACGGAAGCAAGGCTAGTAGAGAAAAAGATTACTGTCCTACATAATTTTGGAAGACATAGTGTGAGGGTCTAGGTAAAACTATCCAGAAAAAGGCAGGTTAATATGACAGATGCTGTAAATGAACAGGTAAATGTTAGAGACCAGGAAATGCAGCAAGACAAGAAGTTGTGCAAGCACAGAAGAATCATGTGTGGGAAAGACATACAGGGAAATTTGATAAGCAGACAGAGAGAACGCAGAAGGAAAGAAAAGGGAAATGAAAGAGGAGACAATGGGATGGGTGAACAGGTGGTAATGGCACATTTGTCTAACCAAACACTTCTTTCTCCTGACTATTCAAAACCTATTCCATCTTGTGACCTGATACTGATTCTAGCGAACTGTGTTGCCAAATATTCCTGTTCTTGAGTAGTCTTTTTCTGCCAGTGTCTTTGCACAGGCATTGGTGGACGTCTGCAAAATATTTGTGTTACCTGAGCTGATTAAGTCTATGTAATACCTGATAACAGAAGTGCAACAGAGGCTATAGATTAAAACATTGAGTGACAGGAACAAAAATGGTAAAGGAAAAACTAAAAGTTTTCTATACCAGAGAATGAGAAGGAAACATAAAGTTTTGTCCAAGCATCAAATGAAGTTGAATTTTTAATGTATTTGAAATTTAATTGGAAAATGAAATATTTGTTTTTTCTAGAGGAAATCTAATAAAAGTTAGATGAAAACCCTGACTGTTTTAACTAATTAATGTTTTCGTGGGTTCTGACTCATGATTTTGGACATCTGGAGCTGACCACTGTAGAAGTTGTATTTCATAATAGCAAGGGCAGTGCTTGCTTCCCTTTTCCGATACATGCTCTCCCCTAAAATTTTGAGGAATTCTGTCTTTTACTACAGCTAGATTTATTATCTGATTTATTGCACAAATGCTGTACAACTTAAGAAAGTGGCCCTGGGATTTCTTACTGCTTATCTAAATCCTCTACCATTTAAAGAAACCAACTATACTAAACAATAGATACAAAACAAGCATAAATGCATATGCATACTAAACAAGCAATACAGCTGTTACTCTGTAGTAGCATCAGTCCAGGAAGCTACAAACTTGCCTTACATGTATGCTAGAAATCTGCAGTTCAGAGAGTCTCAGTTACAGGAAATGAGACAATAACAAAGACATCCTATTTATCTCTCTAGGCATTTATCATCACTTTTGTCACCATGGCATCTGATTACCGGATAAAACTTAAACATCATATTTTTCAGATGCTTATCAGCCATTTCCTGTAATTTAATTTCTTTCTTAGCTTTCATTAGTAAGTATATCTATCTAGATGTTTAGATGTCTTCCATCAATATTTAATCTGAATATTCTTAGCATTTTATGAATGTGTTCATAATTAGTAACTGTAAAGATGTTCATCATATACATGGGACTTAAAGCACATAGGACATAAAGAAGCATGGAAATTAAATTTGAAACCAATCCGAGTCTCTGAGGGTGGAAATAATCTCACTAATGTTATCTAACTAAATATTAGTCGCCTCTCCTGAGGTAATCATGCAAGCTCCCACTAGAGCCAACAGAAAGAAGCGTACCTTCCAGAGGACAACTGCAAAAGTACATTTTCCTCTCTGTTAACCGTAAAGGGAGCCAAAATGTCTGTCTTAGATAAGAGTCCTAAACTGTACATAATCAAATCAATTAATCCCAGTCTTAATCTTCCTTTCCTTCTTCCTGCTTTTATTTTCCCGTGTTTACACAGTCTCAAAAATAGTCTTCTACAGAAATCAGAATGTGCCTGAGGATACTGTGTCAGAGTTTTGCTCCCACGAATTGTGTTAAATCACCAAAAGCACAGCTGATTTTTATATGCTCAGTACAGCACATGAGTTATGCAGGCGTCCCTCTTCTCTACATATATACTGAAAATGCATTGGTTGAGCAACTCAGTCAATAACTATATCAGAATGATTTCAGCAACTGGCTCACAAAAATAGGAGTACAACTGAGCATATCTCAAACCAACATCTGTATTCTAATAACATGACTATTTTGTAAGAATATTTTATGGTCATCCATGAAGTGCTGAGTGAGGTGTACCTCTGTGAAGGTGGAAACACTGAGAAAGCAGTGTCCTAGCTTTAATAGAGTTCATTTTTCTCCAAATCAGTAGCATCAGATACTTAAAAGTACCTGAATCTCTTTGGTTTTGTTGTTGGTTGTTGGTTTTTTTTTTTCTCTCCAGGCCTTGTAATGGGATTAATTATACGATATGCAACAAAAGCATCAGATGTTGAAAGTGGAACTGTTTATGAATGTGAAAAGCTGAAATCTGGGCCATCCACTCTACTTATTAATATAACTAATCAAGTCTATGAATATCAATACAAAAGAGAGATCAGCCACCACAATGTCAATGGTCACCAGGGCAATGCAATGCTTCAAAAGGTAAAACCTATCTTATTTTTGTTCTAAACTGCTAAGATATTTCTTTTATTTACATCGTTGAGAGAGGAGAACAAGTTTCAAGCTAAAATGTGACACAGAGAGAGAGGGGGGCTATTCTGAATTTAGGGTGAGAAGGGTAAGTGAGGAAGGAGAACAGGAAAGCAAATAAGGTGCGGTAGAAACCTGACCATCATTTTAGCATACAACTGGCTGTATGCTTGCAGAATAGTTGCCTGAACTCTTTTAGATGACAGCCCCATCTCCTGGAGACACTGAGTTCACTTGCAGATGCAGCTGTTACGTTGGATTCATCGCCACCAAAACTTTAGAAACCCCACTGATTCTTTATTTGTCCTCTGTCTTAAAAGTGACTTGCTCTGGCAGCATAATGCAAGGGAGGTTTACCTCCTGTATACAGCAGAGGTAACTACAAACTCTAAACATTTTACAAATATAAACTTGTAAATATGTAAACTTCCATAGATAAGTGGGGTGGTTTATAATGCTTAAATGCATTACAAGGTTCTCATACATTCACTCACTGCTGCAGTGGCTCTCAGCGGGGATTTCAGTGGCTATCCCCAAGCTTGGGGAGACAGCATTGTGGCAATTCAGGCTGGATGCAAAAAGGGAAGTGTGGGAGGAAGTTTACAGTCTTTTACAATGTCATGGCCTTTTCTGTCTTCCAGCATATAGCAATTAAAATATTTTACTTTGTTAGTATATTCTTTCCCCACCCTTGCAATAGTTACTTCTTGTAATGTTCACTTTCTTAAAAAAATGACAGCAATTTAAAGAACTCATGAGTGCAGAGGTACTTTTTAAAACCTGGATTTTATGCTCAAAGACCTCACTTATTCACATGAAGCTTCTAAGCCCTTACCAGTGTTTTTTTACAATATTGCAATATATTATTTTGCTTTTTTCCAAGTATTATTGTTTATCTAGCATAGTAATACATGTTCCTGTGTATTATAGTGGTTATCATTATAAAAACTTTTAACTTATGCTTAGAAGGTACACCGGGGAACTCAGCAGAATTAGGATTTAACCATCTGCTCAAATTTCTTGCTGATGCAGCACCATTCTGTGCCTGTCTGTCGTTACTGCCAGACTCCGGCCGTTCTCAGAAAGAACTAGACTATTGAGGACTATTAGAGCTGTGGTGGGTGGAGACAGGAAAATACTGTGGCAGTCAGACTAGTCAGATTTTGCTGAATCTTCATCCTCTTTCCTGCTAGTTGGGTCCAAAAGGTTTGTCTTAGTCAAAGCATGTGTTTAGTTTCCAAGGCATATGTACTGATCCATTATATTTGAACATCTTCATCAAACCTGGTATACCGAAGCTGACTTGAGTTATGAGAAAGGAGGAGCACTAACTCGCACAGAAGTTTCTGTTGCCCTTACAGGGGATTGCCCAGTCTTCTTTCCATAGCCTCACTTTGCTGGAAGATTCTTAAAAGTCTCAACTGTGAATTGTAGGTTTCTCTATATTACTGGAGAGGCCTTAGCCTGCCTGGATTTTCACTCCTTCTTCCTTTAGAATTATCTGGCAAATGCCTTCTTAAAAAGAAAATAAATAAAAAAGGAAAGAGGGAGGAATTCAACAGTATTTAGGAAACAATAACAGTGCCTGACAGCCTTCCTGACTGGCAAAAACACTAATGTAAAAAACAGAAAACATGATCACACCATGCTCTGTTTTTGTACAAGTGTAATTCCCTTTTGACCTCAGTATGAGAGTTTACTAAGTGCGTTTATCAGAAAGAATAGACTATGCCATGACTTACAAACGTGTATCCTTTAGAACACAGTTTAGAATAATAAAATATACAGTCAGGATTTCTGATGCTTATGGAAAAAATACTTTAATGTATTTGCTGAATTAATTACAAAATTAACATTTGAGGCTGTTAGTTCATAAGTAAAGAAAATCCTTTTTCTATCATGTTTTCAATGAAGTTACCAGCATAGCCAAAGTTGCTGGCATATTATTTGCCAGCTAGTTTTTTTGAACTTTATAATTCGAAGTAAGCAGAATGGGAAAAAAGGCTGAGCTCTCACTTCCTGTTTATCAAATCAAGCTATCTGTTAGTAAGAAGACAGAAGTAATTTTGTAGGCAGGTCTTACTCTTTTGAAGCTAAATAATTCATCTAGAATACTGTAGCCTTAAAATATCACTTTATCTGAACAAAGGAGCTCCAAGCCATTGCGTTGATTATATCCTGTCTCTTTTAAAAGTATTGGTATAATGTGGCCCACTGACAGAAGAGTAAACAGTACGCAGGCATATGAAAATATTTTTTTCTCTAGCAATGCCGTGGTTTTAAAGAGGATTCTGTTTTATTGGAAGCTACTTGTAATGAAGTGCAGTGGCTGAACATCATCCTTGATCTCTCTCTGTTGCCTGAAGTTGAAGGCAAATATGAACAGTGTACCGACAACAGCTGGCATAAGAACTTTTTGCCTTGCCTAACATCATCCTCATTCTAGCATTACTTTAAAAATTGTAATGGGTATTTTATAAACTGTTTCTGGTTGTTGCAGAAACAAAAATGTATGTTTCACACGAACGGGGCTGACATTACACTGTGTAACAAACTGCATAACAGAGGATGAAGTGGTGTCTGCTGCTGTGCCGGCCAGTGGCTTGAACAGGAACCACGAAGAGGCTAACCCAGTAGCATACCTGCAGTGCTGAAAGCAAACAGCACCTTAGCTATGGCTTTGCAGAAAATCCAGTTAGTCTTTGTCGAATAGCTGAATCTAGTCCTTAGCTTATTAAGGATATAAGGCAACCCCTTTGCCTATAAAACAGATATAAGATATGCAGGCAATAGGACAAGGTTAGTGCCTCTCAGATTTCATAACACACTGAAATGTTGCATCTTCAGTAACACAGAGATGGATAACTGACACTAGAAGTAAATTACAGTTTCATTGCCATGACAATATGACTTACAATGTCAGCACATACAGAAATAGAAAAAACAGCAAGGAACTGAGGATGTTACTGGTACATTAGCTGAGCTGCTAATAATTAAGGCCATCACAAAACCCTCAGATCAAAATCTGGAAGAAAAGGCTTTATTCCATTTGTGAATTTCATGTCTGTGTAGGCAGTTCTTTTGCCAAAAAGGACAACTTGTGCTTTGCTACTCTTACATTTTGTTAGGAAGTAGAAATAGCCAGTTACTGTGGAGAGTCTAGAGCTTGTTTTGCTGCAGTCATGCCAAAACTGATTGACTGGATTGGACTGATTATATTTTACAAGATGTGTTACAATGGAAATGATGCTAGAGAAGCAATTAGCAGATTTACTGAGAAACTTTAGGACAACAGAAACCTGTGCTGGCAGGTTAGCAGAACTGATTATACAATTTGGTTTAATGAGTTATATCTCATCTGAGCTGCATTACCTAGCCACATGAATGTTCCTTGCCTGCTAAAAATGTGAGGTAAAATATATTTTTGATCACTTTTATGTTAACTCAAGTGAAGTAATGAAGATGGTCAAAGTGTGCACTGTTTTCATGTGCAGTAGTTCAACATGGCAGCCAGTAGTTCATTAAGCAACATTAGCAAGCTCTGCCTGTGCCTAAATAGACAGGCTTCAAAGGAAGCATTACACTGGTTTTGGTAGTGTAGGCCTTTTCTTTTATCACCACTCTGTACGTGGGGAATTGAGGCACAACACTGATGATGTGTCTTTCCTGAAACTGAACGGAAAGTCCATGTCTGAGCCAGGAATTCAGCCATGGGGCTGTCAAGTTGTATACCTGGTAGTGCACATACTTGCTGTCACAGGTAACACTGCTTGGATGTGTTCCCTGTAAAATAGTGCATGACTGATTTCCTTCTTTAAGGAATACTTTTCAAGCAGTATTCTACATATATAGGCAGTAAAGGAACTACACATTAGTACTTGTAAGAAAACAACTCAGAATAACATTCTGCTTGCAGACATAAAGCTGATCCTGAGATAAATCCTGATAAGAAGTTACAATTAAAACCTATCCTATCAAATTAAATGCTACTTTATTTGTCCTTACCCTCTCTTTGTCCTTTCTGGCAGATGACATTTGATCCTTCCATCTTCTTCAATATTTTGCTGCCACCCATTATATTTCATGCTGGATATAGTTTAAAGAAGGTATGTGTCTCTTTCTTGTATTACAAAAGTGGCTGTGATTGCTACTTTGTAGATCTAACAGGCCAGGGACAGAGAAAAGAGTCAGTTAACAATTATATTGCATGGGAGGAACTTGACAGGAATGGAAGAAAATGAAAGATGCATGGACCTCATTCTGCTCCCTTTCTGCATCTGTGCAAAGATTTGATTGTGCGGTTTGTAACACTTGGGCATTCCTGCTTTCAGAAGAGACCACTTCGAATCTGGTGACACTGCATGCAGGCACCAGCCTATCTGTGTTTTCTATACTGCATGATCAGGACTTTTTGTTCAAGGGATGGGGTTATGATACTGTTTGCATCAGATACTTTCAATGTGAACTTCTGTTATGATCCTGAAGCATTTGGGCTGGGTACATAAAAGAGGAATTTAAATGGCATTCCACCAGGCAAAAAAGAATCATCTTAAAATGTATTTTTCAAAATAACTCATGGAGCCTATACTGTTTCATCTTATATTTGAGATATGGGTTGTAACAAATGGCACTTCTACATGCAGTGTTTCAGCTTAGTCTGAATGTTCTTTTATTGACTGCATTACAAAGAACTTTTTTCCAAACTTTCCTCCCCAGAGACATTTTTTTTCGTAACTTAGGATCGATTTTAACCTACGCCTTTTTGGGAACTGCCATCTCCTGCATTGTCATAGGGTAAGTGATGCCTTCTGCTATTATTGCTGAAGTCGTTATTAGTGCTTGCTATTTTTTCAATTAAAAACCAAACTGTAAAAAGAATTGCGGACACTGCATGGTCAATATACTTCATAACTTGTGTAAAAGATAAAGTAATACCTTATCAGGGAATGTTGAGATGGAAAAGGCAAAACTCTTGGATAGTAAGAACTGTCTAGAGCATTCAGGAAATTGTGTCCTTCATTTCTGGTCTGTGACTGATGTAAGCATGAACTGCTTTCTACAACCCTGTAGCTTTACCATCTGTCCTGAGAAATAGAACCATTCTCTCAATTGAAATTCTGTGCTTCTAACTAGAATCCCTTCTAGAGGACAGCAGATCTCTAACAGAAAATGAAGGACTTTAAATGTCAAAAAGGGGAGGAACAAATACGTAGTGGCATATGTAAAATAACTGGAGTAATTTTCAAAGGCAAAGTGAAACTTTTAGTTGAAGATTATGCGAAAAGCCTCAGTCTGGAACTATGTGTGAATTTAGCCTGGATATGACTAAATGGCTTCTGCAGAAAAAGAGGAAGGGAAAAAAGCAGAGGGACAAAAAGTCCTGTTTTATTTCCATACCTCCTTAATGAAAAGGTTCTAATTTTGTTTCAAAATTTGCCTAATTAAAGAAAAGATTTGCTAGTCAGAAATAGTTTATATATTTCCAGGCTGGCACGATGTGAAACTTTTGTTTGTCTGTTTGGTTAGCTCAATCAAAATTAAACAAACCATTTACAAGTCCTTTTGGATCTTAAAAGTGCATGTGTTTCACAATCCTTATGAATACAACACAGACACTTCAGCTCTCATGTTCTGGGAAAATTCCTGATCCAGGTGAAAACAAATGACCAGAGTTGGATTCTGCAGTGAGTGGGTATCTGTGCCTGCACAGAGCCTTGCACTGTTCACAGTTTAACCTTAGCATCATTGGGCATCCCACGGCATTTCTGTGCTACGGAGTGGTGCTGAGCTAGCTGAGTCTGTATGGTCTGTGGAGGTGATGGAGCAGTGCTGCATGTAAGTGAGTAAGTCTTGCTGAGAAGCCTTGATCTTGCTGGGATTGTGCAGAGTCAAAATGGGAAAAAGTCACAGAACTTTCTGGTGTTCGGGGTTTAGACCAGGAAGCACACTGCATCTTTTAAGACTTACTTGAGGTCCTAGGCTGTAGAACTCTGAAATGTACCATTTAAATCTCTGCATGATATAGAAAGATTTATGGAAACACTTCAGGTTTTGTGAGGGTGCTTGAATTTAAAACTGGTCAAAATTCTGTGCCTATGAACAGCACTTTCAAATTATAGAAGCAATTAATTATTTATTTCTGTCTTTTCCCTTTCTTTATAATGGACCTTTAAGTAAAGATGTATGCGCTGCATCAAGGTGTAAGCTCCTTGCTGGCATCATTATGAGGTGGAACTTTCTCCTTTAATGTCATTTTGATGATAGTAAAACACATGAATGACCTATAACTTAGAGTTCAATCATTTTAAAACTGTTCTTTTATGAGTACGTCATCGTATCTATCTTGACACCCTAGATTCCTAATAATCAAGTAGCTTAGTAAGCATAATGTACCTGAGGCACTGTGGCTATTAAATGTTCTGCAAGCTATGGTCACTCCAAACGTCAGGAAATTTTAGACTCCACAATGAAAAGCAACATTCAAAGTATGAGCACCTTCTGTGCTGAAATACAAAGGAGTGTAAGCTCTGTACGTGGCTGTCTCCTCCTCATGTGAGAAGAACTGCTGAACATCTATGGGCTAAGGAGAAAGGATAGCTTCGATTTCAGACACAAATCTGGAACTGTAGGAGACAGTGTGCCCTATGTCTCACTTATTGGAGAGTAAATATAAGTATCACATCACAGCATTGTCACTTGAGGGGTGAATGCCTGCTCATAGATCCATGAAGATCACAGCTTGGACAGCTACACCACTCACATTTTTCCCATAAAATCTTTATTTGCAGAAATATACACCTCCATATGACCCTAGCTCTTGGAGTTGCTTCTTTTCATACCCATTTGTATGGCCAATAGCACCCCTAAGGCTGGAATCAGAAATTCAATAAAAAATCCACATCCTGATAACAGTTTGAGCTGAATGCCAGCACATTACTGAGGTAACAGTGGTTCTGGATCTCATTAGGACTCTTCCTGTACTTCTTCTCACTTGTCTTAGCCACTGAACATTTCTCACCTGTAAACCAGTTGCTAATAGCTCTGTGAGACTGCAGAAAAGCAGTAGGGCTGTCCAGCCCAGCGATGCTCTTAAACATGCATTTGGTTTATGAGCTCTGACATATGTCATTGCCCTTTGTAAATGGAAAACATCAGAGCAGCTTTGATAAGCTTGTTAAAAGAAACTTAATATAGTGAGTTTAGCCTAAATTCCAAATACTGTCATTCCTATATCCATGTTATTTTATGTAAAACACAATAAATGCAGATAGACTCTACTACAGAAAGTTCCTACTAGGAACAATTCCTACTAGCAATTCAAAGTTCAAGCTCATAGTCAGGGATAAAGATCCAAAGGAAACCCTAAGGCAGAGGAGTAAGCACTGAGCAGCACTGGGCCTTGTACTGTGTTCCACACAAACCCACAACCCCCACTGAAATCATTGCAGAGAAGGCAGTAATTTATTCAGAATGCAGAATTTTATTATGTGAATGTGAAGCATGTTTGCATAATGTACATGTCAGGATAAGAATGAGATAATGAGTGCATGAAGAAGAAAGATGATCTAAAAACTTTCCTGAAAGGAACTAAAAATAAGTCCTAAAAGAAAAGCATATCCTAAGAAAGAAGGGATGAAGAGCTATAGTTGTTGTTACAAAAGAAAGGACAGAACACTGAGGTACTTCTAGATTGCTTTGCTGTAGACAAATATTTTGTGCATAGGTATGATTAAACATGTGCTTACTTTTTTCTTATATATGCACAACACATATACATGTACAGTGCATCAATATACACAAGCTTAGACTCTGCGTATCTGCAGCCTCTCATTGGGACCGTGCTCTTCCTGCCCGAGTGAATTACAAAGCACCGCATTGTGAACTCCTCCTGTGGGGCTTGCTGTAGCAACAGGGTACAGCCTATAACAAAGAAGGACCAGACCTCTCTTTGTAAACCAGAAACAGCTGGGAAATATCATTAGTAAAGAACAGGAACATCATTTGGATTGTGCAAACTCTTAGAGTGCGAAAAAGTTGCCATGGAACACTGATACAATGGTGCCTGTCTCCTCTTGTAAATCTTCGCTTTTGTATGAAAGGCTGTCTTCTGGCATCAGGAAAGAGGAACTGTGTGGAATTTGGGTGAAAAGGCTATAATCAGATATTCCCACTGAGGGCAGGCGAAGGAGGGGTAAGAGGGATTGGGGTTTTTTTGTGAAGGCAGTGCTGAAACATAATTGCTTTCAACTAAATACTGCTCTAAGGAATGCCTGCCCGTGTTAGCTGTAATGCTGTCCTCAGTCACTTAACACACGTGCAAGTTATAGTAATTCCCAAGCTCTCCCAGCTGGGCCAAATTATGCCCTTTGCACCAAGTCTGACTAGCAAGGATCCATGCAGAGAGATCCCATGAGGGAAAGGAGAAATTCCCCCACTCCAAGCTATATCGACTTTGCAGAATTGCTGAAGTTGTCCCCTTCATGGTGAACAGAGTCTGCTGACTCTGGGTCTGCATGATATAAGATCATATAAGATCCAGTCTCTCAATATCTCTTTTCTCTGCCAGTGGTTGAAGCTTCCTGTCTCCTGAAGAATAGTGTGGGATGATCAGTGAGACAACTCCTTACTCCTAAGAAAAATCATACAGGTTAAGTCTCTCTGAGACCTTCTCTGATACAGGGTGGGCAGTCTCTTGCTGTAGCAGAGTACTTGAGTTTCACAGACTCAGAGAATAATTTAGGCTGGAAGCAATGTCTGGATGTCTGCAGTCCAACCTCCTAATAAATGCATGACTGGCTTCAAATTTAAATCCAGTTCCTCAGGGCCCTGTCCAGCCGAGTTTTGAATATCTCCAAGAATGCAAATTCCACTGGCTGTCTGGGAAACCTGTTCCAGTCTTAACAACCCTCACTACAAAGATTGTTTTTTGTATATCCCATGCAATTGCCCTTGCTTCACCTTGTAACCATTGCCTCCATCATTTCACTATGCATTCCTCAGAATGGCTTCATCTTCTCTATAACCACCTATTAGTTGAAGACAGCAGTTAGCTCCCTTCCTAGTTAGAGGAGAAAGCTGAGCCGCTTTTCTCCAGGCTGAAATAACTCAGCCTTTTGTCTCTTCTCATACACCATGCCTATCAGCCCCCTAATTATCTTAGGGGTTCTTAGGTAGTTCTCTGCTGGACTATCTCCTATCAGTCTTTCTTGTACTGGGGGTCCAAAACTGGACACATTATTCCAGATGCCACCTCACAAGTGCCATGAAGAGACTAATCACTTCTCTTGACTTGCTCACTACACTTCCATGAACACAACGTGGTTTGCAGTTAGCCTTCATAGCTGCAGTTATGAAGTCCACTTCTGACTCATGCTCAACTCGATATGCTCCAGGACTCCAGGGGTTTTCTGCACGTAGCTATCTAGCCAGTCATACACCTGTGTGACGGTTGCATGGGTTTATTCCATCTTTGCAATATGTATCTGGATATTAGCTGTGTATTGATGACTGACTGTAAGTTGAAGCAGCACTGAGCTGATGCTACTCAGTGAGTCCATGAAAACTGGGGTGCTGAAAAATTAAATGAACGTCCGCCTCTGCTTGCACTGGGTTTTTTTTTCACCTTTTAGGAAGAACCAGGGAGAAGGGCCTAACTTCAGCTTCTGCAAGGAATAGTGTTCTCTTCCCTTAGATTTTATTTTTAATAAGCTGTGCTATCTGATGGGATGCATCTTCCAGAATTGATACCTGTGATAGATATTTTCAGTTTTGATAATGGAAGAGTGCTCAAGTATTTGGAAAAATCTTGACACTATAGTAACAACCTATCAGAGGAACATATGAAGTACTGAGTGGCAGGGGAGTAGAAAGATTTGCATTTTTTCCCCTCTTGAAATCATCTTGACTTCTTAGACCAACATTCTCAGTGCCAGCCAGGGCCATGATGCCTATGCAAAGGAGCACTGACTTCATAAATTTGGCCTTATCTGTGATTTTTTATTTGGTTTCACTTGGGTTCTCTCGAATTGCAATGCCAAAACCACATTTTAGATATTCAGAATGCAGCATGTTTGCAGTCACTTACTCATATTTTTCCAGCCTGCCTCGTACATTTGGCAAAGCCTGATTTTTCTGGAATTTAAAGCTCTCTGAGTGTGCAACTCAAATAGCAAACGTATTTGCAGACAACTTAGGCCAAGTTTGAACTGTCTTTGTGGCTGCAGTGAGAATTTTGCTTGAATAAAGCTGAGATAAAAAATTGGGTTTGGATCAGAAAAAAAAAAATAGAGTAATTGTAGTTTCAAGACAGTGAAGTTATGAAATACAAACAGCTGATAATACTGGTGTTAGGAAGAGTCATTCCAAGGTCATCACTGTTTTAAGGGAAAGATGTAGGTGTTTATATTAGCTACTCAGTTTGCATAGCCTTCTCTGGCTGGAGAGGTGGGACTTCTCCATATTCCAACTAGAGTCAAAGTTGGTTAGTTTGGCCTGATTAATTCCAGCACAAGTCTGTGAGCTTGCATTAGAATAAGCATATCAGATTGTTTCATTGCAATCGGTGCTTAAAAGTGAACTTCTAATTAAAAAAAAACCACATAGAATCAAAATTTCTTTTGCGTATCTGTGTTTAACTGCAGTCACTAACAGCTTGGACAAAGAAGTCTCTTCTGACATTTAAATTAAAGTGTAAGGAACAAGTCATCATACTTGATTCTCACAGGCAGTCAAGAATTCTTTCCCTTGCCATTCCTCGCCATTCTACAAATGAATATTCAAATGCTTGTTGCATATGATTGCTAAAACATGAGATTATAATATAGTAATATTTCTAAATTCTTTCTTTCCAAAAGTGAATCTCAAATGGTTTTGTTTGAAAAACCAGAACAATTTTTTTTTCTATACAGACATACACATATATAAATATACATTTATAAGAGAGAAGGAAAGAAATATCAAGAAATATCAAATACCACTCCAGATATTTTTGAGGGAAAAAAAGGCATAAGATTGGGTTTTCCATCAAAACCTTTCTATGAAAGTAGACATTTTCCATTCAAATGTCTCTGGTATTGAGATTCCATCATCATGTGAAAATGTTTTTTCTTCACTCTTAACGGCACACATTTAACAGCCCCTCTTTGTGCCTCCTAAAGGCAGAAGGGATGGGCTGAATTAATAACAGTGTTGCTAAAAAACAGCAGTAGCAAGAAATGTTCACTTTTTCTTTACACAATTTACATGGGGGTGATGCATCTTGACATAACTACACAGTTGAAGATTTAGTTCTCTCATCAGTATACCTGTCCAAATGTACTTCTAAGGATTAGGAGACAAATTCCTTCCACTGGCATACCATTTAAAAAAACTACTTACAATTAATTTAGTAGAAAACAGTCTTTCAAAACAAAGTGTGACGTTTTGTGTGTGTGTATTCATTTCCTTCTGAAAAGTTAGATTATTTTACAACCTCCTTCTCAACAACAAGTAGCTTGCTCTGGCCTCATAGTAGCATAAGACAGGACTATTGACATTGATATACTGATATATTGACATGTTCCCAGTAGACACAGGTTCCATCTCTCATTAAGCATGCGGCAGCGCATGCCTGAGAGGTTCAGCATGCAACAGTTATGTTTACTGAGCACTGCAGGACTCTGGGGATTTTTTTTTTTCATTTTCATAGATATTTCAGTAGTTTGGCAAATACTAGATGGATGTTTAGTTAGGTTATGCGTGTGTTCTGTATCACCTTCTGACTGAAGCTTAATGGAATATACAAATGCAGTCTGCTGGTGTGAAACAGTATTGAGTTTATAATCTGACTATTCTTTCTCATCTGAGGGCTATGGATAGACTTTACAACTTGGAAACTAAACACTTGTAGCTATGTGCTTCAGCAGAGCAAACCCAAATGTTTGGCTTGAATCTACTGTACAGTGCTATGGGATTCTTCTGGATTTTGGAAACTGTTTCTGCAAGGAAAAATGGGGCCAGGTTAAGGGTAACAGAAAAAAAATCTTCTCTCTGTTACAGAGCTCTCCATAAACTAAGCAAATATCTTTACAAGGATTATCTGCTGCTACACCAACTAAGCTCTTGCCTTCCTAGGTGATCATTTTTGTAATAACTCACAATTAGTTCATGTAGAAGGAAAGTAGTATTTTTTTTCTAATTAAAATATTGTTTTCTACTGCATGTTCCCACCAAATGATGCAAAAAAAAACCAGGTTCATCTTTCCTCCACACGCCACCTGTAAATAGCAAATGCTTAACCTCCCACAGGCAAGAATAAAAGCTTTATTTTTGATACAAACAGAAACTGGTGAGGGGGAGTGTTAAAGTATCTTGGTGCTGTAGAGATTAACTGAGGGAGAATGAGGGAAAAATTATATATAGACCATTTGCCCATCCCAGCGATAAAACCCCCGGAACATCAGATGTCTGGCTTTAATCATTTCTATTAATCTTTTGAAGCCAGATATTCAGCCTATTACTGGAAATAAAAACAAAACTAGTCAGCAGACATTCATTTGAATGTAGTATAACTTTTGTAAGAGTACAGTACATGTGCTGGTACTCTTTTTGGTTTTTTGGCTGCTTTCATGTCCCATCTTGGAGTGAAAGCAGGCGTTCTCTTTCAGTCATGAGGCAGTATTGCACCATTTTTGCATTGACTTGAGGAAACTCAACAGGCATGATTTAGCTGAAAAATCAAGCTAGGACTCTCCAGAGTTCTCCAAAGAAGGCAACCTTACACTGAGCCCTGGCAGGAAAAGAATTGGTGTGTTTAGTTGTTAATGTGCAGCTCAGTGCCCCAATGCAGTAGCTTTGATTCTTTCGTCGGTCCAAATCTACAATAATTCTGTTGCGATCTGTGGAGTTGCAAACTGCAACTCACCACTGCAGTTGCAAGGGGTAGGTCCTGCTTATTACTTTTGTTTAAAGATGTTTCATGAATCCAGAATAGCTTAGTAAAGTATGAGTTTAGAGAAGCTTGAAAATATACACCCGCTATGACATCTGGGTGTAAGAATTTTGCAAAGGGAGTAAAAAAAGGAAGAGGCTTTCTCTTAGACATAAGTCTCAGAGAGTTCTAGCAGTTCTAAAAGCTATAAAGTAGTAAAAAAAAAAAGCTTCTAATTTGCATGACTTGTCAACTTATGGATAAGAAGCTGTATTAAATCAAGACACTGATATAAAATAGTGTTTCCCAGACCACTAACACCCACACAGAGCTGAAAGTTCTTCCAAGAGTACTTTGATGCATTCAAGTATGTGTGTTGCTGCAAGTTCAGTCAGAATTTGTAGCTATTTCGCAATAAACATCTGACATTGTTTACTGCAGCAGAGTTGCAGCATGGAGAAAACACAGTTCTTCTCATAAACAGATGTGGTGAACAGCAGGGTGTAATTATTTGTATCTTCCACAAGAACCCCTCAGCATACTAAGGATATTGAACAAATTGTATTATAGGGAACATTAAAGGTGTGGGAATGCAGAGACAAACAAAACCTGGAATACCAGGAGACTCATCTAAAATCAAAAGGATGTTTAATTTAGTATTTGATACCCAGTATGTTCTCCAGGAATCCAGCAAAAAAATTAAATCATGCACTGTTCTGAAAAACGTGCAAATGGCATTTGTTGCAAAATAGGAAAAACACTTGAGTCCAGATATTTCCCAAGAAGAAACCCCACACAGGAGGGAAGAGTTTGTTTGGAGTTTGTTTGTTTCTTTGTTTGGGGGGGGGGGGGGGTACAAAGTTTATTCCCAGTTGCCTTGGAAGTTTAAGGTTTTTACCGCAGGAATGAATACTTTTGGATAGATCTCCTAATGTCTTCTTCCCTGATCTTCATGGATCCTTTAAGAACTGACACCCAATGTGATCTCCAAAGACTGCCATCCCCTATTTGTCTGGCTATAAACCACCCATATACCCCTGCAACCCAGCTTCCTTGGCTGCAGCATCATTTGGAAGTCTCAAGTTTGCAAGACTGTTCTATTAACTTTCACAGAAAACATCTTTACAGAGCTGGTGAAATAGAAAACATACATCCCTTCTGACCCCATATCCTGACAGTCCACTGCCATTCTCAGAAGTACATACCCTCTTCCCAGAACAATTCCAGCCTACAGAGGAGATGAAAGCAGAAGGAGAAGGAGTTATACTGACTCTGGTGTATTTGTTCTTTTTCCATCTCCCACAGATATTCTTCCACGCTGCAGGAGAAACCTGCACACAAAGCATATGACTGAGGAAGGTATCTCTACTTCAGCCCATGCTATGCATTGCTTCAGGTCCTACATAACTGTATGACTTTATTAGGTAGCGAGCCATGCCACCCTTCCTTCTGAATCGAGATGGGATATGACATGACCTCTGTCATGTACACAAGAATTTGTGAATTGGTTGCAAAGTTCTTTTAGCTGCTTCAAGGCGAGAGGTGTAACAGAAATTTAAAACAGAGGAGGAAAATCCTATTCTACTTCAGTAGCATGGAGCTGCCTGCAACCTTCAGTCTCTTCAAACTGACCAGTTTACTGTTAGACACATAAAATGCTGACCAGCATTTAGAAGTGTACAGGCAGTAGCTCATCGGTGTGCTTGAATTGGAGCAGAAAGGGAGAGGGTGACACAGATCTCCTACCCGTTACCTTGAAAATTTCATAATAAGCCAACTCAAAGGATGCTTTGTTCACCCACCCACCACCATTTTACATATCCCTCTTCTGAGCTGGTTGCGCAAATAGTACACTTGCATCTAATACATCTTTATAGAGCACGACTGCTATTAGACTGAAATGTCTTGCAACCACAAAAGCTTTCATGATGGCTCTGGGATAGATGCTATGCTTAGTGGAGACAGAACCTACAAAAGCTGGTCTGATCAGATAGTCAGATTCTTGACAGTGAGAGACAGATGACATTTAAATAGTATACGGAGCTTTTCTTCAGCTCCTGGTTGTTTGCAAGTATTAAGATGACAATGAACCATCTAAGATGTCTCCCTAGTCTTGACTCTCCTCTTGATACTTTCTGTCTGAGAAGAACTCCATTACATTTGACTCCATACTCCATACATTTGGCTATATTGATAAACTGCAGCAAGTTCAGTGGATGGCCACCGAGATGGACAGGGGCTGGGGCATTTGCCTGATAAGAAGAAGCTGAAGAAACTGAGCTTGTTTAGCCTAGATAACAGAGGCTTTGAGGGGAGGTTATCAAAAAGAAAAAGCCAGGCTATTCACAGCAGTGCATGGTGGGAGGACAAATTGACAGACATAAATTGTAATTGAAAAAAGATCTGACTTGATACAAGCAAAAACTTTTTCACCCTGAGGACAGTCAAGCATCGGAACAGGTTGTCCAGAGATGCTGTGCAATCTTCATCCTTGGAGGTTTTCAAGACCTAAGTGGCGAAAGCCCTGAGCACTCTGGTTTGATCTCATAGCTGACCCTGCTTTGAGTAGGAATTTGGACTACAGATGTCCTGTGGTCCCTTCCAATCTAAGTTAGCCTGCAATTCTGTGATGCTATAAACAACGTACATTACAGCAGAACATATTCTGCCCCTAGTCCACTCCTTTCAGCCATTTTGTACTTTCAACTTTTCTACCACTTTTTCTTCTGATTCAATTATCTTAGTTCCCATCATCCCATACCCAACAATTAGCTTCCCAGGCAGTTTTTCTTTCTCCTCACCTTTTTTGAAATATAGAGTCTGCAATAAAAAAGTCTTACTGAAGAAAAATTACTAGGATTATTTCACTTCCTGCTGCAGCAAGGACTTTATGCATGAAGATGGTTCTTAAAATGCTTATTAGCCTCTGTTCGTAGCCAGCTCCCTACCTTGAGGAAAAGTCACTTTCATTTCTGTAATATACTGATGGGGCACTTGCTTGCTCTTTGCACCATCACCTCTCCCCGGCTAACCACCCTCTCTCTGAAGCTTAGCAGCAACCAAAATTGAAATGTTAAAAGACAACAATCTCCACTTCTTTTTGACCTCTCCCTTTCTGGGCGCATGGGTGCTTTTATCTGTTATGTGGTATTTATGTGCACGCTGCAAATTTTGAGCAGGATGATGTCACTGGTAAAAAAAAAAAACTTGATCTGTAAAAAGACAATGACTAATAGTGAAACTCTGCAACAAGAACATAAGGTCATATATAGACACACTGACTGACCGAGATACTGCACCATCGATGCCTTTTTGTAGCCTGCTTATGTTATATAACAGGATTACTATTACCTAGACTGAAAACAAAAAACAAAGCATTTTTTTAAATTGTTCACCTTCCTTTCACCCATCCTTACAACCCACTCAGTGATGAAAATAAGGAAAGACTCATTTTGCTGAGGAACAGGGATTATTTTCAGAGTTCTGTTCGCCTATTTGATTTAATTCAAGTGAGACTGCACATCAAAACATTAGGTGTGTTCCCTGAGAATAATCTTCATTTATTTGATTTTGGGAGGGGAAAGAGTGTGTGTTTATGCAATCTCTATGGAACATAAGTATCATAAAATGAACTTAACAAAGCACAGGAACCTATCCGATGTTGTTCAGTCCTCTTGCAAATCATGTCATCTGGTTTATGCAGTTGCCCTCCGTTGTTCATCGGGATATGGATACAGCTGATTTCAGTTTCTCTCCCTTCAAACAACATTCTGAGTGAGATTGCTCTTCACCACTCTTTTGTCACAGTCATCAAATAATTTAGGGTGGAACTGACCTCGGGTCCAATCCCCTGATGAAAACAAGGCTAACTTCTAAAATTAGAGCAGGTTACTCTAAGCCTTGTCTGGTCAAGTTTTGAATGCACCTGCAGCTAGCTGGATTTCAAACCAATGTTCATTACTTTTTGAGCCCAGCAGGAGAGTGGGGTTTCCACCCCCAAGTCCTTCCATGGTGAGTGACTTGATTTAACCAGCTTTCAGTAACCTTTCTATTAATGCTATTCTATCTGGCCCATTCAGAAATCTCCAATCCATGCTAAAGCATAGCATCGTTACCTGTCTAACCTGTCTACTACGTAGACCTTCTCATTCAAAGATGGTAAAATACCTTTTAAGTTTGGCTTGATTTCTAGGAAGCAGAATATTGCTCTCACTTTAGATGTGGAAAAATGCACTTGCTGACAGGTTAAGGGATGTGACTGCTCACACAGTGTCAGCGACAGAGCTGGGACACAACTCCGAAGCCCTGTGCCCCGCTCTGGTCACTGGGCTGCGGCACGCCATTTGCTGTGCAACTGCGAGTATCTGAAAAGCACTTTTTTGCCATCTCCATTCAGGTGGCCGAAAAATTCATGTACAATGCAAGAGAGAACGGCCTCGGTGAGGCCAGCATCAAAGAGCACTGCCAGAGCCAGAGGGCTTACAGATGTAGCCGGGTTACTCAGGATCTGGTTTCCTGTCCAAATCACAATCCCATTTTGGCATCTTTCCAGAACAGCCCTCAGCTGTGGCCAAAAGGAACATTTGTGTTTGATCCTGAGTCAGGCATTCAGTGCAAGCGCCTCACTCATGGTTTGATTAAGACCCTGAATGGTCCCATTTTGCTGTTGAACTTTGTCATATGTTTAACATGCAGCACGGGTAGTTGTACCATTTGTAAACTCTTTTCTCTGTTAAGGATACAGGCCATCGACATGTCTTTCCATACACGTCAGAGAAGAGGAGAAAAAAAAGCATCTTAACTACTTTCAAAATACAAATAGACAATGAGAGAAACAGCAAATGGAGGTATTAATGATAGCACCCAGTGCTGCAGTGAGAAAAAACTAAAATAACGCACACTTTGACGCATGGGACAGCTGCTTGGCGAGTCCTTGCTCACAAGTACCAGGGGCCTAGTTCTCCTCTCCCACAGGCACCACCCGGACCTCGCGTCAGCGCCGGCCGCAGCCCCCGGCAGGGCCCGGCGGCAGGGCCCGGTGGCAACCCCCACAGCCCCCGGCGGCAGGGCCCGGTGGCAACCCCCACAGCCCCCGGCGGCAGGGCCCGGTGGCAACCCCCACAGCCCCCGGCGGCAGGGCCCGGTGGCAACCCCCACAGCCCCCGGCGGCAGGGCCCGGCGGCAGCGCCCGGCGGCAGCCGGCAGGTGGCGGCCGCGCTCTGCCTGCGCCTGCCCGGCCGGGCCCGCCCCGCCCGCCGCGCCGCCAGCCGGGCGGAAAGCGGCCGCCGAGGCGGTGCGGCAGCCGCGGCCCGGAGCGCCTTTGGGATGCGCTGTGCCTCTGGAGAGGCGTTCACGCAGCGCTGCGGCAGCCTTCCCCCGCTCCTGCCTTCCATCGCTGTTTGCCGTGTCTGGGGGGCGGCGGCGAAGTGGTGGCTCAGGAGCCTGGGGGGCGCCCCGCCGGCAGCCCGGCCCGGCAGCCCGCCCGGGTCACCAGGCTGGCGGGAGGAAAGCCAGGTTTAGCTGGGCTTCAGAGCTTGGGTTTCCTCGGCACTCCCTGTGAACTGCATGTACGCGGCTGAGCGGGGAAAGTGGGTAGGAGAAATGTCAAGCTGATCCAAAGGCAGATTTTGTGTTAGTTTCTAGATGGTTAAGGAAAAATATTAAGGATGAAAAGAAACATTTCATTCTATCTCAAACAAAACTTTTTTTCAAGTGCCTGGTTTCTAGTTAGAGCTCTTCTCTAGGTTAGGGGTGGGGGCACCTATCCACATGGTGGGCCTAGTTTGGGGGCATCCAGATTAAGGATAACTGGAGTGAGGCAACACTCCAATTCCAAACCAGGAAGAGCCAGTCCCAGCTCTCTTGTTTATTGTGTGACGGGAATAGCTTCCAAAGTCTGCAGGAGCCAAGCACTCACTTCTCTCTTCTCCAACTTTGAGCACTGGCTGTAAGGGTATACTACACGTTACCAAACAAGCATCATCCTTTACGCATCGCTCTTCAAACGCTGACCTATGCAAGGATTCTGAGTAACACAGTAAATTAAACAATTCTGTTGAACTATTATTAGAAAACTAGGGTGTCATGGATACGAGGGAGTCTTTTAGCTAAAATTGTTGTCCAGTGATGCCTAAATGTCAGAATGTTAATAATCAGCCTGACTTTCAAATGTTTCACTTAGCTTTCTAAGTATGGACTTAGTTACTGGAATTGTGACACAGTGATTTAAGGACATCACTAACGAAATTACATTAGTTATGGGAACACTTGCAGGACAGAAGCCTGAACTAGTTGTTACAACGTCCTTCTAGTAAAGGAATAGACTACAAAACCCACTACAGTTGCAACCTCTCACTGGCAAATTGCAGCCTCATTAGTAATCTTGGCAAGGTGCCGGGGGGTTTACATTACTGATCCTCTTGTTAGCCCCTCAAGTGTGTGACTGAAGCGATCTTTCGGGAGCAGTTTGTGGAAGTGAATGTTGTAAATATATTTCCTTTATAGGCAAACAGATGCTCTCTGTCTTTGGGGCTATCAAACCGGTGCATTCACGAACACACAACTCACTTAAAAATAAATGGGAAGGGAAGGCAGTAGTTAAACCTGCCAAAAATTAAGATCTAATGATAATTGTAAGCACATAAATTTTGTCATATTTTCCCAGTGAGCCAAGACACATAAAGTAACATAAAGTAACTTCCTCTCCCCACAAAACTGGCTGTTCAGTGGAGTCGATGTTCTGCATAATTCTTATATATGACAAGGATGATGTATATATTTTTTTTTTAAATGAAAGAATAGATTAATCTATTAATGACATTGACCTGCAATGTGTTAACATTACTATAGGGCAATATCAGTTGTTACCAGACAGGCAGTACGTGGTCCTGTTCACGTACTCCACTATATAAGAAATGTATATAATTAGGCATAGGTCTGCCACAAGCGTCCACAAGCACTCCCTCCCGTGTCCCTCACACCACAGCCTGGCGGAAAGCACGTGTGATGCACCTAGTAAAGGAACATTATTATCTCTTAACTGTGTCTGGGAGCTAAGAAGGTAGCAAAAGTAGGAAAAAAAGAGTAACGAGTAACAAAGCCAGGATAACAAATCAATGTGCTATTAGAGTAGAAAGGTGATCAAGGCTTATCGTGAGGGAAGGTTACATTTGGTTTCAGTGTTTGCCCTGAGAACAGGTGCCTGTTAGTAAAATCCATAGGGCTCAAATACATGTCCATGCACGTTAGGGTTTGGCCAGGAGAAAACACAGCCTCGTAGGACAGCTGGCAACGGTCACCCAAGGTTCCTAAGCTATTTGGACTTCATTCCTTCAGAGTATTCACCCTCACTCTCTGGCTGGATTATCAGTTCATAGGCTTTCAGTGCAGGGTAGAGACAAACAGCCATTGGGTTCTAAAGGTAAAAATGTTCAGTATAATGTGAGGACAAATTCAATTTTTCCCATAGATTCTTTAAACCAGGCTGTTCTTTCCTTAGATTGACCTGGGAAAGCTGTGAAGCATCCAGGCAGGCTGCTTCCACATCAGTAGAGCACACTGGTATCAGTTTAACACATTTCCCAATAACTGCCCACAAATGCTTTATGAAGGACAAACAGTTCCACAAAGCTTCTCAGATAATATCCCCCCTGATTAAAGAGCCTCAGGAAGGGCTTCTCTGCTGAGGAGAAAAAAATGGCACACCCATGAGGTTAGCTTGTCATGGGCTGTAAACAAGGCATCTGTAGCCACACTGTTCAAAACTATTTCTCCTCTGTGTTCTTCCTCTGTTCATTAGGTACTGGCCTCTGGGTGGCTCTGCTTTGAAAGAATTAATTATTCAAACTCTGCCTACACATCTTTTTGACAACAACCAAGCCCATTGTGTTACACGGACAAAAACCTTTGGTAACAGCCAGGACAGATGGCTGAAGCCAGGCAACACATTTCAGAGGTGTGCCACACCTCTGTGTTATCAAACCTGGTTTTATTGGCAAACCTCATTATCTTTGATATTTTAATTGAAGTGACACACTTGAGGATATTCTTGTTGTTCAAAAACCTCATATTCAATTATTTTTTAATGCCTCATTATGAAGAAAAACGGGAAAACATGATCCAAGTGCAAACTAAAAGCTGAACAATCCAAAGAATACAAACTATGTCATTTAATTAAAATCTTGTTTGAGGACTTATTATTTATCTTTTGGTGTTTTTTTAACATGTTGGGGATGGAAACACTGCAGTGTTATTCAGCCAATATCCCTGCTGGAATGCTCTCTTCTTTCCATAGCGATACCATATAAGCCCCTATCTCAAGGGAATGTATAACAGTGCAGTGCCAAGATGCTGTGCTGAGATATTTGTGCCTTTGTATTTCCTTTTCTGCAGGACTTTCTGCCTCTAAAAAGACATGAGAGTTACTTTCCCCTCTTTCTCTCACTTCTTTGATCTGCTTGATCATTATAGCCTAACCTATTCTTAATTTCCTCTTGCTAGCCCGTTTTGAAAGCCTCGTGTATGATTTCCAGTTGATAAATTTGCCATTGGGATGCCCTTTCTCTTCCTTTAGCACTGATCATCATCACTCACGAACAGATGCTGGGGAGGCAGATGATCTTTCAAATGTAGCAAGGAAGACTGGGAGGAGAGTGCCTGGAGGCAGATTCAACCGCTTAGAAGCATGTAGTCACACAGCGTGGTGTGAGCTTGCTGCGGGTAGGCAGGGGAGTGCGAGCTGAACATCAAAGTGCAATGGAAATGTAAAATCCTTAGTGCCGTGATTCCTCCTTTCATCTGTGCTTTTTCTCCTGGCAAGGTGTTGCAGGCAGTTGGGCTTTCTATGCCACCAAAGATTCAAGCTTCAGTGAATGTAAATGGAGCTCCTGGATCTGTTTCTTGTCCTTTAGAAGTTCTAACACCCACTAAAATTAATTTGAGATTGGAAATATTTTCAATCAGCAAAAGCAGGTACAAACAGTCTTTCCAACAGTCGACAAACAAGGCTCAGGTATTCTTCAGGCTCAAGCTGCGGTAGGAAAATTGGCAACAATCCATCCTAGGGGACTCCTAGGCTGGGCCAAAGGCATCTGCTGCATGGTAGCAATAGATTGGCTTCTGGGCCAGAAGCTTTGGTGCAGAATCCTGCCTGTCCTTTTGATGCTGTGGCCCATCCCAACTGCAGCCAGCTGAAGTGTTTGGAAAAGACATGGCAGACAAAATGTACCGAATTTATACTTGGAGCTCCCTTTCCGGGTTTGTACTGGGAGCTGGGAACACCCCAGAACCAAGCTCATGTAACATTTTGCCAAGTAAAGGCTACTGGAAGATAACGATACCCACTCTTTTAGTTATGTGCCCCAGAAAACACAACTTGCTTCAAATAAGGTTTTAACTCGGCAAAAGGACTAACTGCTGCTTGCTCAGATTGGACAGCAGAGGGTGGCAAAGCGCAGTTCACAAGGGGAGTGGGGATGCTGGTGGGCGCCGGTGGGCGCCCCCCTGCAGCCCCGGCGGCGAACCGGTATTTAACATTCATTTCCAGTCTGGAGGCTTCCCCATCTATCATGTGGGATCAAGATTTATTCCCTGATCTCTTGTTGCTAGTGCTATTGCTTAACTGCAGACAGCTCTGCTGTGCTCTGCTGTCCTGTCTTTCATATTCTGTTTGGTTTTTACCATACACTCAGTTACTAGAAAAAACATTGTCATCGTTATTTCCTTGTACAGCTCAAACGTCTGTTGACTTCAGTAGCTGTTTGACGAGTGTGAGTAATCCTGTAACGTCTCTAACCCTTTCAGTGCTCCAAAATATAGACCCGTGATTATTGTACAGGAGAAATGGCTACAAAAAAAGAAGGCTGTGTGTGTGCATATGTATAAAAAACTGAAATGTAATACAAAAACTATTCTTTGTAAGTTAGCATAGCAAGAACTCCAAATTAAAGGAAGTAGAGAACATGCAGCCTAAACCAATTAATGTTTACTTATTTCTGAAGCACTTTTTACTTTTGTGAGTAGTCTCAAAAATTTTTCCTATCTGTGGAGGCTGTGCCTGATTTAAGAAAGACTTCTCTAATGTGATATGAGCAGTATCTCATGAACTCTGGTTCAACCTGTGGTACAAACTGCTACTGGCAAGCATTTTGAGTAATCAATTGTCCATATGAGATCAAAGAGAGAGAAAAAAAAAGGATTTCTGCAACTTACAGTGAAGTCTAAATAGATACACTGTAAAACTGTGTTTGTGTGTTAAACGAATTTGGCTACAGCTGCTGCATAATATCACAACAAAAGTTACCGTAGTTCATAGTAGGCAATGCTCAGTGATGTAATATCAGTTAATTTATACCAGTGTCCTCCCAAGAAGGGAATGTTCTTCAGTCTTGCTCGTTTAGGAATATAGTCTTTCTCTGATCTTTGAAGTCATGAAATGAAGGAGTAGATCATGGAGGCACAGTAATTAGAGCAAGAAAAGAGCTATTAGACCATATAGCTCATTATTCCATCCCTAAAAGGCTACTCTGCAGTGCATTCTTGGGTACTTTGTCCAGTATACATAAAAACCTGGGAGCATAGAAATAATGAAGGAGCAATTCTAGTGTGCAGAAATGTCTGTCCTTTTCTCTCTGCTTTAATCCAGCTATAGGATGAAGCAAAGCAGTAATTGCTGCCATTATAGAGAACAAATCTATTTGCATTTCTACAGTGCTTCAGCTCTAGCTGTGAATGTCTAATCAGTGCTACTGCTGGAAAAATATTTTCAGCCTCTTGTCAAATCTCTGTCTGATTGCAGTGCATTACTCCATAGCCATTTAACTCCACCCATGTCCTGGCCCACATCAGTAGAGGGCTGTGGTGAGGATTTTTGAAGCCAATGCAGGCGTGTATGAAACATAATATAGCAGTGTTAGTGGTTCAGTACATAATTCTTTCCCCTCTACTAGAACACTGCCCAGCACAACAGGCAAGGGTAACTGTGCTTCTGGAAGAACTGTGAAGCTCTGAATAATGCATGTATAAAGAGCCCATGGCACACTTTTGCGGGAATAGTGACATTTGCCCCAATGTCTCTACTAGCTTTAGCCATAATAATTACATTGCATTATTCTCACCCAGACTTCCCCTGCAGTTTTGATTGTAGGCTGTATTTCTCGTTCCCTGTTCTACATGCTTTATCAGAGAGATAAGCACTATGGAGCGACTGCTACATTCTAATGCAAACTTAACTGCACAGTGTGACATATACTTATAAATTTACCCTGAATGTGAGTAAGTTGCAGCTGCTTTCTACCAATCAGTAGTGTTGTTCTGCCTTCACAAACCTGGAAATGTAAGGTCAGTTTAAGCTTCGTACACAGTTCTCAGGCCTGATATAGCCTCTTTGTTTCCATCACCCAGCACAGAAGTGCTGTAACCTGGCCAGGTTAAAGATCTCTATAGGAAAGGAGGTGGCTGGAACAGCACAGAACTGGCACACTGTCAGACTGCTTCTGTGAGCAATGGACATGCTAGAGGTGAGGACAGATCATTCCTTACCCCTAAGTTCCAGCTCTGCTCGCTCCTTGATAGCCCTTGGTTCAGCTGAAGGAGTCCTAATATGCCACGCAAAGGGAAAATGTTGTTCAGTCAGTTGTCATAGACTTGGTGAAAAAAACCCAGAAAGTGTAACCTGCAATGAAATGAACAGCCTGTTCTTACAGGGGAGGTTGAGTTTACTTTCCTGCTTTTTACTATCAGTTAATTAGTAAACACTGTGTCTTATAAAGCGTTGTATCACATGGATGTGGTTTACTGATACATAAATGTTTATATGATTCATCTAACAGAATTGTTCATGCCTAGAAAGGAAAAGGGGTCTCTTTCTCCAAGCTCTTTAAACACTCAAATATCAGTAAATATACAAAACATGTTCAGGGCAGTGTCAGGGACTGACAGTCCTGCCTAGTGAATAGTGATGTATGTTCAAAGTTAGTCATGCAGTTACTCTGCATTTACACCCTATTGACAGGAATCAGTGTCTAGGAGAGATACTCAATCGGAGCAAATGAAGAAAGGAGACACGACAGTTTTTAGTGTTATTTTCAGCTAGCCAAACCCCATATGCTTGCCTTATTCATGTTTGTATTTGATTTGATACGTAATTCACATGAGTTAGGCAAAAATTATTTGTCCTATGGTTTGATGTTTTTACATACACATTTAAGAATTATATCCCCTGTAATCCATTGTCACTATGTTAGAGCTGTTCCATAGTCAAAATCTTCTATACAAATATCTCAATCTTTTCTCATAAAAAAAACATTTATTCTTTATATCTTTACAAAGTAAATTTTCCACATGAAAGCAGCCAGTACCTCACAACTGCATTTCCATTTAATCAATTTAATTATCATTCATTTGTCTCACCCAGGAAACATTTAAGGCAATTTTCCACTTAATCATTTCAACTAAAAGCAACAGTAGTAGCTTTAGATTTTAAAGACTGTCAAACCTCATCCTGTAGAATGGGAAATTTTATTTGTTAAACATGACACATAACCACTATGAAAACCCTGTAATGGGAATAGTGTGTCCTGTAACTGGGCATGTGCAAGCCTTGGAGTTTAGAAAAGTGCCCTTCATGAGATGCATTCCGTCAATCTGTCCTAAAGATGTTACTTCCACGAACTGTTCAAAAATGCTGTGGTAAAACCATCCTTTATGTATCTGACTTGTGCCCATGTAAGTCTTCTTAATCGGATCCTAGTGCTAGTAAAATAAAATACAATTCTTTAGAAGGTTGTTCTGCCCTGCAGGGGAAAGGAAATGAAAAACTGGAGAGGGAGTGAAGTAGATCTTGACACATCTGTAGATTTATGCTAGAGGTTCAATCCTACAGGATGCTATAGGTTTATATCCTACAAACCAGAAGGATAAGCAATAACCTCCACCTACTACCTTCTACTGGCAATAACTAACCAAATTTTCCTAGCAATTCCTAAGCTTAAATGGGACCTGTCCTAGTTGTTATTAGTGAAGAGCATGGGTATAGGACAGAGCCACAGAATGTACTGCTGTGTGGTTGGGGTTCGTGCAGTCTGAACTCCATGAAAGAAGAAAAAAAAAAATTCTACATAGGGCTTTTTACAAGGTTAAAGCCTGTGAGGCAGAAGTTTGTGAATCACTCTGGTATAGTTCCAGATCTGACAAAAAGCAGCATGCACTCTGAATATCTAGTATATTCTTGGTAGTGTGGACAGGAGGTTTTCATTTGCATTGTCATTCATTACCTTGAACTTGTCGGTTGCTTTTAAACATGCTTAGAAGCACAGGATTAGGAATGACTTCTCTAATCCCATCCCTCACGCCCTCCACAAGGAGCAGTTGCCTAACGTGTAATGTGTTTGGTTATTAGTAGTCTTTGCCCCAAGGGATTTTCTGTGAAAAGGCTGGAGCAAGCTAGTTTAAAGTCGTCTTGAGGCTGAAGGTAGATGTTTTTGGCAGTGAATCCGGTGGAAGTTTTTAGGACCTTCTTTCAGGCCAGTCACTGGCATAAAACACTCTCTGAGGCTGCCTGAGGAGTAGGGACTGGAATGGACGGTGAATATAGAAACATGGGTCATCTTATTTCCATCTGGTTGCCTAGTATTCACTCTTCCTCCCATTCCCAGTGCTCCTCAGGTATAACTGAGCTATCTTTGCCATAATGCTTTGTGGCATCAGAGAGAAAAAAGTCAAATCTTCAGCACAACACTGTCATTATCATAATTAGCCATAATTAAGAACTGTTTTAACAGATGCATATTTGATGCATTTTGATATAAAAATAACAAAACTACAATGAAGAAAGAGCTATGTTCTATGGAGCAGAACCAACAACACTGTGTGAAGGATCTGATTAAAATATTTGTGCACCTACTGAACAATGTAATCTGTATGACACAGTAATATAATCAGGTTGGGGAAGATACAGCTCATAATTTGCAGACTGAGCTTCTTTATAGGACACTGATACTTGTCAAACTCTTTATCATTACAACTTCAGAAGCCACAAACCTATTAAATAAGAAGGTTTTAAAATAAAAATACAGTAGCACAATAGTGGGCTTCTTGGGACTCTGCTGCTTTATTAATATATTAAAAGAACATTTCTATCCAGCACACCAATTAGGGCTAGCAGTATAAGCAGGAGATAACCTGTTTGCCACAAGTTAAGTGTTTTGAAGCTTGTATCCTGCTGACTCATTCTGAATCATATCAGGGCAAATACTTTCATCCTGAGAAGTTATTTACTGGCCTAGAAGGTTCCTATTTCTGCAAGCTTATCACACTAGTTTCGTGTCACATTAGACCTATCTGTTATGCCTGTCATTCTGTTAATTTTTTCATTTTTTTTCCAAGAAAAAAAATCGCAGTTTTCACTTGACCAATGAAGATCATTGCACATTAATACTCTTATATCCCTAGAAGCAGGAGCTAGCCTGGACACAAGAAATCTTGTCATTCTCCTCCATCCTTGTTTGCTATAGCAAGGATGCTGTTTAAAAAATAAAAACAAACTTAATATGTTTTTTAAAGGTTGAATGGGTTTCCTTTCCTGTCTACACACTTACAGAAATTCTCAGACTTTCAGAGGACTAATTTGGGGATTTCAGTTACTAAAGAAGAAAATCTGGCACAAGACTGAACCATATCCCAAGAGGCAACCACACCCCAACTTAGAAATGTGAAACTCAGGGTTGATATTCTTAAGCGTCCCTTATTTCTATGGGAGACTGAGCCAAGCCCAGGTAGATACCTGAAAACTTTAAGCCTTAGGAAGGTCCCTCTCTGTCCTAAAAACATTCAACTGTTTCATCAAACTAGATCTTACATTTCAAAACTGCACTAAAAATTAAATGTCCATCTAGGGTACCTGACAATCTCCACTTATGGTATGGGTATGAATTCCTCTTTTCTTTGTTCTTGAGCACTTGTATCACTATTTGACTGAGCTAATCGAATAAAAATGCTAAAATGGTTTCAAACATGTTTCTCTATAGTTCATTTCATGCCCTGTTTTACAGCAGGTTATTCTCTCATCTAATTTACATTATTCTGAAATCACAAACTGATCGTAATTAACTTTTAATGGTAATACAAGCTCATCTAAAAGGAACATCAGGTGCTCCAGTGAAAACCTACTGTAACAGGTCCTTGCAAATAAGATCATGGGGTTTATGTATTTTGATGGGAAATATTAAATAAAAATATTTTTGTATTTTACATGTAAAATTCAATATTTACACTGTATTTTTAAATGTCAGGCAAAAATATTGCTGTTTCAGAATCAGGGGGGGTGGGGGGGTGGGGTCATTCTGAAATTTAGAGACTAGCTGAATTATTCATTAATTAGTTCAGTGTGAATAATAACCAGAAGCATGAGTCTGTCTTCCACACAGATTGATAGCAGGTTAGTATCTAGCAATGTTTCTAGATTTGGAGAAGGAGTTCAAAACGTTGCTGGTTCTCAATTTCTTGACTCAAAATACTTTTCTTCTGGCACAGACTTTTTTTTTACTTTTAATCATTCAGGTCCGTGAGGTTTGAAGACTTTTCCTAGACAGGTCTTTTATACTACGTTCTCAAACTGTCCTGAAACCTATTTCTGAAAGTAGGATTTTCCTGTTACATGGAGTTCTGAAGAAAACTCATATAAAAGTTTTTTCGACACAGGGAATGTTCTTGGAGTTGAAAAGACAAGACAAAATGATCCTCATGTATCCCTCTGTCAATATGATAATGAGGTAATACTCAATGATATTAAAGGTTAGCACATTTGAAGCTTCAAAGGTGAAGAAAACAGATGCAAACTTTTGTTCTTGGTCCGTAGCTAATCTATGATACTTAATGCTATCGGCTGTTGTTAAAGCCATGGATTTAGCAGCCTCTCTAATAAAGTCAGACATTTATATTGATAATGAGATGGGATTAGGGGTCTTCACGTTACAGAATACAAAGCACCCACTCAGCCGAGAACTAGAAACTTCTCTTACAGAAGGTAATTTTATAATTGGCTGCAACAGGTTTTCTTGAATTTACAAAACTCTTGAATGTTTTGACCAGGCTAAATTCTTCAGGATTATTGACATCTTGTAGGTAAAGAAAGAACCTTGCATGTTATGATTGCTATAATAATGATAATCATTGAAATAACTAATTGGTGAACTGAATTCATTGCTGACTGAATGAATTAGCCAATTAATTAGTGAATCTGATTTACCTGACACTCTGACTGACTTTCTGTTTTAATTCAGTATGTGACAACAGTTGTGTAATCTGAGAACTCAGAATTATTGACATTTAATTACAATGTTTTTAACTCCTGTAGGTAATACCGTCATTATCTTATTTTTCCCTCTGTAAACTAGGTATTTTCAGTCTTCTCTTTTCATATGGAAGTCTCTTAGTGTCGCTAATATTTTTCTTAGAATTCCACCACCTTCTGTATGACAGTGATTTAGGCATTTCTAAAATAATCTACCATTATTGTATCTGGAAAATCTTACGTCTGATTTTTTAGATTTTCTTTTTACTGTCATGAGGATATCTGTCTCAAAATATGCATGTAAGATTGTCAATTATTCAGTATCTGTTGGAGGTTCTCTCAATTAATAATACTGAGTAAAGTAAATCAATGTAATGTTTAAATCTTTGTAGTGCAATAAAATATTCAGTGGCACTATGATTTGGACACAGTACAGTTGACAGTGTTCATGGCTCATTTGCCCAAGTAATTATGAGATTTTAGTCATCACTCAAAGATCAAGTGCAGCTTTTTCATTGCAAAGAGATTAAGGTTTTATGTATATAATGCATAATGGCTCTGATTTAAATGGAGCTCAGAAACACAGGGATCCTGAAGCTGTATTATACTCATTAGAAGAATATTAAAAATGCATTAAATAATATTGTGCAATTGTGACCTGTGGTGAATTGGTTTGTATGTCTTTGATGCAAAATGTTGTAAAACTATAGTACAGTAAGATCTATTTGAAAGTCAGTCTGAAAAAAGAGGGGTTTTTTTTTAAAAAAAAAAAAAAACACAACCTGAAATACCATTTATTGACAGTTTCCCGCTACGTCTAGTGACCTCAACTAACTTTTCAGCTCATGTAGGTCCACACCTTACTCCCTTTTTTCACTCCTCACTTACTTTTGCTACATTGTTAGCATTACTTAGAAATCTACAGTTGTATCTTGAAATTTTGAACCTAGACAAAATGTTTTTTCCATTTAAAGGAAAGCATCTCTATATCTCAATAGATCTTTTCCATGGTCAAATGTACTACAGAAGACTAACCAAAATAAAATTCATGCTGTGACATGTAGCAATTCTTTGCTCTCTTGAGCATGACTCCATAGGAGGTGGTTTTAAGTAAGCAAAGGCTCAGACATTCAGGCTCTCTGATCGCTCGGGCATTCTGCATGGTTCATTCAAGCCAGTCCTAAAGCATCAAACACAAATACAGTGGTCTTTCCTGAAGTCAAAGGACTTGGCTTACTCGGGCATGACAGCCTTGCAGTTGGGTAGAGCTACAGCGAAAGGTGCCGATATAGCAAACGCAGTAAGCTCTGAGCTTGCTGTCAGTGATACGGTGATGGCAGGCTGGCACAGGCCTCTGCTGCCGTCTTGCACACACGCGCCTTGCTGAAGCCCATGGCTGGATTGTTGCACGTGTTTCAGTTGATCTCTCCCAGTTTCAGCGTAAGGACAGTCTCTCGCTTTGGTCCTGTACCAATAAAGGTGGGTTGTAGAACCCTAAGATAAATATTTTAAAGCATGTTTCAGATCTCTTCACTTTTTCTGTTACCAGTGGCCCCCAAATTGAAATATAGAAACCTGGGCTGGATTCTTTTCATCCACATTCAGTGTCTGTTTTCTTGATTGTTTGAATAACTCTGAACAGCCATCACTTTCCCAAAAGTCCAATACCACAGGAATATCTAACGAGCTGAGCTACCTATAGTACCATGGTTACTGACATGCAGCCTTCTTACTCATACCCACATACATCGTATCTCTGAGGTGTAAAGTGTGTTCCTCTCCACTAGGCCTTCCCATCAAAACTTCTGATTTAAGAAGTAACCAGAAGATAATCTGTGACTACTAAAAAAATCTTGGTGGTAGATCTTTTCCATTGGTCATTGGGCAAGGCTAAGCAAAAGCACTTCTTACATCACTAATGTCCTGCCAGGAGCCCAGCTGTGCTCAGTTGAACTGTTTGTCAGATCTATAGATGCTAAGCTATGCGTATAGTTCTAATACTCAGCTGTTGAAGAGTCATTGTGCCTCAGGTAACTAGGTATGCAGTGGATTTGTAAAGCCAGTTTCTTTTCTGTTCTTCCAGTTATTCTATAGCCAAAGGGGTTTTCTTCTTGTGTGATTTATACAGAATAACTTAAGGTAAATTTATTATCAGGTTATTGTTACCCGAGACACTTCGCTGAGGTTTTCTTTTGCTTTGATTAGTTAGCAAATGATTTACTGAAGAAAAACCCATGATAATACCCTTTCTAGTGACAAAATGATTTAAAAGATGACAAAAAGAAGAATATACTAGTACATAGAGCACTTTGAAATAATGAATCACTGTAGCCAAACACTTGATGTGAAGCATTTCACTGTATAGAAAAAGTTATAGGAATATATTGGTATGGTAAGAAATAGAAAGATCGGAATAAAGGAATTATTATTTCATTTTCATCTCTGCTATTTATGTTTTTCAGTGTACATTTTAAATTCTGACTAGTGACTTTTTATTACTGTTGTGATATCAATCAGTCAATCACTATGTTACTTCATACACGAGCAAGAATAAAATCATCTACTTTTCCTATTATTGGCTTATTAATATTGCTATTCCTGTGAAAAGACAGAAATGCAACTCGGGTTTTTTTCATCTTTTGCTTGCATGATTACAATCTGTAGCTATGTTCAACTGGCTTCAGGCTACAAGATAATCATGTCTAGATAGAGTAAGATTCTTTAGGGAGTTAAAGTATGAGATGAAAAATTCTCTGCAGATTAGAAAAACACATTTGGCAAGAAAGTCTCATTCATGCTACATAGCACAACTGCACAAACACTTTAAATCTGGAATTATGCTTTTTAAACCTCTAACACAATAAAGACCCTGAGCAGTGAGATTCAGCAGATGTTGCAATGAATAAGAATAACTGAAGAAAATACAACTGCTGATAAAATCATCAGGCAGATGGGACTGACTGTATTGAGGGTATAGTTTTGTATATTGTACATCTCACTTAGCAGTTTCTGTTCCATTCTAATTATGTCCCCTACAGTTTTAATTTAAGAGTAGATTCTTTTAGAACTGATAGATTTTCCCTTTAGCTTGCATGTAAGGATGCAGTTACTTATCAAAGAAGCAGCATCCTATAAACCAACCTGCCAGTTTGTATTTATTGCCATAATTTTTTTCAGTTTGCTCTAATGCAAAGGGATAGGTGCTGTGATGCCAGTTTATGCAAGCTGAGGATTTGGCCAGGATTTTTTAGGAAGCAAAGCTCAGCACAAGTTTTCTCACCTGACTGCACCATCCAGGCATATTTTTACCATGAGAGATTTGTAGGATTTATTTCAACTTGTATTTGTCTTATCTCACATGTTCCTAAGCTACATTACGGGTAGCCTGCCTGTCATCGTCATCTTGTCCCCCTTTGTTCCCTGTTCATGCTTATATAGCCCCTCTCAACGCTGGTTTGGACACCACATTGTCTTGTGTTCCCAGAAATGCTGGTAACTTGGTTGGTTTTTTACCAGCTGCATTTAGGTGTAGTACAGCCTTTTGTCATGTGTTTAGATGTCAGGCATGCTGCTTACTGACATGTTTCTTATATTGGCCTTTCTCATCCACCCAATATGGCTAAAACTCTTGCCAGGCTTTCATCTTTCCTGTCTTGATGACTCCAGTATCTTCTTCCTTCACAGATGTGGTCTGATCCCCTTTGCAGCTATTCACAATGCTTCTGTTAACATCAGTCCCCCAGCCCCTTGACAGCTTCTTTCTTTGCATCTTTCCTCCAGCCTCCCCATTCTGTTCTGCGTCAGACATACCCTACTTGCCTCTACTTTAAAACTACAAATTATCTCTCTTCTACTAGCAGTATGCTGGATAGAAGTTTTACTGTTTAGAACTTTCTGACAAGAGCTTCCCAAAACCCTAAAGCAATTTCACTATCTCTTTTTAGATCCCTTCTTAAAAACCAGTTGTTGCTAAGGAAACTCTTGCAAAAAATAGGCTTCTGTTGACGGCATCTAAAGCTCACCCTGAGTATTTAGATAGTTTCTTGCGGAATAATTACTCTGTAAGTCCTTAGGAGACGGCTCTTTTTTTTCCTCTACATTTAAACAGCAGTTAGTTCAAAAATGTCCCATCCCACAGTAGCCTTCCTAGAGAGCAGCTTTATAAATAAATTCACTGGAAACTTCCAGCAGTACCCAGGCAGCCAACGTGCTCTCCAGACTCCTCTCCTCAACCATAGCAATAAAAGGTTAGTAGCAGCAGAACTGGTGGTAGTAAAAAAACTAGACCTTTTACATGTGGAGATTCTTCCCTCTTTTTTCACACAGGCAAGCTTTAAATCAGTCCAGCTTCAAAAATGTAGGGACATCCCAGTGCTCAGAATCATTAAACCCTTGCAGAATTTTTTGTTTTGGTTCTTCAGTATCTGTTATTTACTTTGATTTTTTGTCAGCTAAAGTTTATTTTGCATTGTTGTACTGAGATTTTATGTGGTCTACTTGCCAATTCGTACTGGAAATTATGGTAGTTAAAGCTCGGTTTCCCAGAAGATGATTCTTACTTCAGCAAGTCAAATATTTATATAGTATCTCTTCTACTGTGTAATGACAGCATTGTATGTAGCATTTTTTAGAGATGAGGCACTGTGTACGTGCCAGACTTGCCTAATCTGGAAAATTCTGAATTCTCCTGTGTTTCATTACATTACTGTTTTTTTCTTTTCCTGTTGAAGTGGCAAAATACTTGCTCTAGCTTGATGGGCTCCTCCCCACACTTTCAAAAAAATTGTATTTGGACATAGAAAATGTCAGCTCTCCCTGCAGCAAAGCTAATATGAGTTTTATTCTTCTATTGTATTACTTTATTAATATTCCAAATCATAGAATCCTTTAGGTTGGAAAAGACCTTTAAGATCATCAAGTCCAACTGTTAACCTAGCACTGGCCAAGTCCACCACTAAACCATGTCCCTAAGTGCCACATCTACACATCTTTTAAATACCTCCAGGGATGGTGGCCTCAACCACTTCCCTGGGCAGCCTGTTCCAGTGCCTGATAACCCTTTTGGTGAAGACATTTTTCCTAATACCAAATCTAAACCTCCCCTGGAACAACTTGAGGCATTTCCCTCTCGTTCCATCACTTCTTACTTGGGAGAAGAGACCGACCCCCACCTCGCTACAACCTCCTTTCAGTAGTTGCAGAGAGCGAGAAGGTCTCCCCTCAGCCTCCTTTTCTCCAGGCTAAACAACCCCGGTTCCCTCAGCCGCTCCTCACAGGACCTGTGCTCTAGACTCCTCCCCAGATTCATTGCCCGTCCCTGGACACGCTCCAGCACCCTCCATGTCTTTCTTGTAGTGAGGGGCCCAGAACTGAACACAGTATTTCGAGGTGCGGCCTCACCAGTGGCCGAGTACAGGGGGGACAATCACTTCCCTAGGCCGTGACCAAATCAGTTATTCACAAATACTATTTGCGGTACCGAACCATCACTAAGTTCAACTGAGAAATCTTCAGCAACTGTTATTACTGATCAATTCACTTGCCATTTCTTTCTAAAGTATAATGTTTCTATTATCTAGTTTCTGATCACACAAATAAATTGCTGAATATGCATATTTATTCCTGACAATAAGAAGTTGATAAGGAGGTAGGCACCACACCCAAATCAACTCCTGCTCTGTATTGATTGTATGGGGCTCCCTTGAACAGTCATATATTCCTAGATGCAAAAAAGACATGGTTTGAGATACTTGTCACCTAGCAGAATTCACAGCTTCAAGTTACCTATACAAAGCTGCAGGGACAGAGCAGAAAAAAAAAATCAGGCTTGAAAGCTGTAAGCTCAAGGTCAGATTTCCATCACCCAGGATGAGGACCCAAATCACCTGATACCACATCGACTTTCACATTCATGCACTTTCTAGCTGTTTAGTTTAATGATTAATGGCTAATGATAAGCAAGGTGGAGCACCTTCTGGGCACTGGGAACCTAGAGTCTCTCTTTGGCAAGTTCTCAGTATCTAGGAAAAACGAAGGCGAACAAGGTGAAGCAGGGTTTGAATCTGAGGCTCATATGTCTTGCTCTATTAGCGTTGAGTGAAAAGGGACTGCGAAGTGGAACCACCTTTTTCATTCAGCTTTGGGTATCATGAGGGCCAGGTCTCATCATCTAACAGACCTCACTGGCAAGACAGGTCATTCACTAGTTTGTGAATCCCAAAGGATCTGTAGACAACCAGTACGTGCATTGGAGAGTGCTGGACAAGCCCGCCCAAAAAAAGACTGTCAGGACTTAAGGGACTTTGTGGATGAAAAACTAATTGTAGTATGGTTCTAAGGCAGCAGCTCTGAGGCTTCGGATTTTTCAACATAGTAGAAGTCTCCTATCTAAGTCTTTTCATAGATCTCTGCCTCATTCTTTTTGTTGCACAGAATACTACTTGCTACTTCATTGTGGGAAAATAAAAGAACACTATCTCAAGTGGCTATACAGTATTCTAAATTACGCACACTTTGCAGTATAAATGCAAAATCCAGACGTATACAGAAAATAGCAGTTGCTTTATAGTGTTTATTATCAGAGAAGTGTCGCTTAGAACACAGAGGTAAAGGTCTCATAGTTTAAGGGGCTACCACTTTCCCAAATGACTTACAATATAGATTAAAAACAAGGTTAAAAAAAAAAGTATATGAAATAAAATTACTTTGCAAGTGTATTTTAAAGTTAAGATTTTCAAAGCCACATTAGAAATTAGGGCTACATTGATTTGCAACTCAGCTTCCATTTCCTTTATGCAGCCTTGAAGATCTCAGTTCTGATATTCTAAAAGAACAAAAAATAAAATTTAGCATTCTAGATTAGTACAAAAGTAGAAAGTAAAGTAAAAAAGATTATTTCACAGACAGGAATCAGAAAGGTAGAAGTACCGTCCTACTAAACAGATTCCGAGCTTCTATTATCATTAACTTGATTTGTGTCAATAGCCTACTCTGTGTCAGCAGTGAGCACTGGATTGGGAATGTGTTCTAGTGGGACAGGAAGATTCTGGAGGAAATTCAGATTCACTGACACTTTGGCTTATTTACAACTTTTTTAACAGATATTTTAATAATTTTTAACATATATATTAAATGGATTGTTGAAGATGAATAAAGCAGTCAGATTCGCTGCAACTTGATGGGTGTAAACTTGCTACAAATAACCTAGATGTATCAACTGAAATGACAGCAGCCCTAAAATCAATAGGACTATTTTTTCGATTCTAGTTATAATAGCAATAGGGACATCAGTGCAGGGTGTTTCCTTGGCATTAATGTCCTGCTGTCGTTGGGGTATGCTTCCCTCATTGGATTTCCATTAAGAACAGTTATGTTGTGTAGTACTGGATGATGTTTATATCACTATCATTGGGAGCTCAGGTATCCAGCTGAGATCCAGCTTCTCAATATGTAGTGGAAAAGTCACACTACATCATCAACTAGTACTCTAAAAAGAGTTGTTATTGACATTTCTCATAGATAAATTGCTTTATTGTTAAATTTGACTATGTATTAGACTGTGTCACTTGAATAATCTCTGTCACTGAAGACAATGATAAAGCCAGAGTGACATTTTTGAATAATAAAAAATTATAAACTGGAATACACAGTGTTAGAGTCTGATCTCAGTTTTACCAGTCTAAAATGCAGAGTAGTTCCCGTGATTTAGAACTGGAATTTCTCTCATTCTAATCTGTAAAACTAAGAAGATCTGACGTCATGTGCAGATATCAAAAGCAATTTTATTTAAAATGTAAATTTAAAAAATACTAAACACACGACATAGTCTGTGATATATCTAGAGAAATACAATAAGGTAATTTCCTTTTTTTTAGTGGATGCACAAGTATATCCTGTATTACGATGAATTTATTAAATTATTTCCTGAGAGCAAACTCTCAGCCGGTATAAACTGCCATAGTTCTATGAATTTACTCCAGTTCAGAACTGCCCTTTGATTTCTAGTTTTCTAAATAGCCTCTAGATGAACTTTTGTGTAGTTTGGAGAAGATGACAAGAAACCAAATTCTGAGATGACTAGAAAATGACAATTGAAAATGAAATAAATTGTTTCTGTTTTAAAGTTATTTAAAGTTATTTTAAAGTTTTATAAAGTTATTTAAAGTGAAGGGGGGGTGCATTTTGTATGGCTGTGTCTAGTAAGAATCACTGATAAATGATGATTAATGATCACTTTAATGTATTACCTTCATTAAAATTATACAGCTTTTAAAGAAAAGATAAACCGGTGTGTTTTAAAAGTTAATTTACAATAGCAATTTATTTCTGTGCATGTTTTCATATGTGTTAGAGGAGGAGGTACAAGTACAGATTCTTGTGGTTTATTTAAGCTGGCAGTTTCTCACATAATCCAAATGTATGTCTGCACTTAGTTGAGTTTGTGTCTGAAAAATTGGACCTTTGCCATTTTAGCATTATCAAAATGTAATATTCTGAGCTTGCTGTTCTCTTTCTCTGCTGGATGAGGGTTAACATCTCAGTGATTAAATCAGCCCCATTGTTTAGTCCAATCTGCAGTTTTATTTCCCTTTTCAGTGCAGCCAAGAGTTGAATGGTATGTGAACTAAGACCAGGTTCTGTAAGTCTTCTACTGTACTAAACTTTATGGTAAAAATGTCAATGCTATGTTTCATCCTATGTCAATGAAGGACTCCTGAATCCAATTTTGTCCAGTTCATCTGCAACTTTGTACAGTGAGCAGAGACATACTGAAAATATTTAGTAATGTATAAGAAACAATGCTGTAGACCAGGATGATGTCTACACTGGGTATTTAAAGAATTATCATGACTAAATTGGCCAGATAGTCAAACTTGATTTTATTTATTATTTTAAAATATTTTTAACTAAGACAGAAGAGTATCGCTGGTCAAAACTGCAAGCAGGTTTGGGCAAGTATTTCTAAAAGGCATGCATATGTTCACTTCCATTACTGTCGACTTTGAGGCAATTGCAAATCAGGATAGCAGCACCACAGTCAGTTTTTGAAGAACTCATTCCTTAAAGCAAACATATTTGTGCTGGGGATAAAAAGACTAACTTCACGGCAGAGTCTTGAATCGTTATTCTTTGGGAACGGAGAGAAAATGAGCTCATCAATCAAAGAGACCTACAGCTGGATAAATTGTTTTAGAACAATCGGTGGCTGCTTGCTAGGCAGCTTATGTAAACACACACACAAATACTTAGGACCATTGGTGAATTCTGTGGTGACCTATCTGCTTCTCTCTTAATGTAATAGTTTACTATACTTCAGAAAATCTACAGCTTGGTAAAGTATCTGAAAACAATTTGTAATTACTCTCAAGCTGTTTGTTTAGTAGCACTTTATCTGTCACTCAGATCTTATGTGCTTATGTGACTGCAGAAACATGTTAGGAGTATACCTGAGGGCAAAAGGTAGCTAAGTATGTGAACGCACGTAGCTCTGTTTAAATGATTTTTTTTAAAGTTTGTAGTTAGAAGAGCACAGTTGTCAATTTATGTGTTGTGTTTAAGGAAAAGGTATGGGGTTTTTTAATAACTAGATTGGAATATACAAAAATTAGAAAAATCTACTACAGGTTCTAACAACAAGCGAATTCCTTTTTTGGAGATATTTCAGGGTTCTTGTTAGAATACACATCTCAGATAGCGTTCCTAGATTATATAAACCAATGATAACATTTCCTGTGAATCTAGTGAGGATTTAGCAGTGCATTTTGAAGTGTGACTTTGTTGCCTCCCTGTCATTGTGAGTTGTTAAATATCTGTGTCTATTGGAGACCTTATCTGGAACTTTGAATACAGCTAACATTTAAAAGCTAATAGAATAAATTAATTTAGAAATATTAGAGCAAGCCACAGAGCTGAGTGTAGAACTGCCTTTGTTTAATGTTCTACAACATTAGACAAATTAGTCTTAATAATGTCTCCTTAAACTTGCATTATCTTTCCTTTTGAAAAATAAACAGCTAAAAGCATTGTCCTCTGCTACCAGCAGATGACAATTATTCAGAAAAGTCTTTGCTTTGGAATTGTCTGTGATGTTTCAATACAATACTTGAACAGTTGAATAGGAAATAGAGTTTTTATATGACAGTAGATTATGTTCAGTATTCACACGATACATTTATTTAAAAGAAGCTGAAGAGATTAAGAGCTGCTTAATACTGTAAATTAAGCATAAGTGTTATATACTCTGTCTGAATGCCTGTTTTATCTTTCCCGACAGGTTAATAATGTATGGTTTTGTGAAGGCCATGGTACACATTGGCCAGTTAAAAGGATGGGAATTCCACTTCACTGACTGTTTATTTTTGGGTCACTGATGTCTGCCACAGATCCAGGTAACCGTTTAAAGTAAATTACTTTTTCAAAAGTCAGAAGAGTAAATAAGAAACATAACAACTGCATGTGCCATAGAAATGAGCGAAGTCTCTCTCCTTGATTTTTTATTCCCATAGCTGATAAAAGTCTGATATTCTGATAATCATAAGTCAAATTGGCTCCAGAGATTCCTTGTGTTTGTTTTAGTAACTGGTTTACCTATTTTCAGCTCACAAACTTATAAATGAAGTTGCTGGGGAGATTGGAAAAATGTTGTTCTCCGGTCTTCAGGACACCTATCTGTTCATTGCTGATATGAGAACTGCTGTAATGCTGGAGGCTCATGATTAATAATTTAGACATTGCATTCATGTGTGATCTAACCCAGTTTAAAGATACAGGGAACGTAGCTTTCAGATTTGGCCATATAAATACTGTTTGTAAGGTATCAGTTTCCAATTTGAATGCAATGTTTCATGATAAATACAACTCTAAAAAGACAGATACCGACAGATTGACCTGAATTTGTAGATGTGAGATTTAAAGCCTAAAGTTACAGTAAAATAGCCAAGTCTGTGAATTTTGGAATCACAGAATTACAGAATCATTTAGATTTGAACGGATGTCTGGAGGTCTTCTAGTCCAACCCCCTAATCAAACGGGGGTAACCTCAAAGTTAGCCTAGGTTTCATAGATTGTCCAGGTTTTGTTACATTGAAAATGTTAATAAGAGTACTCTGATATTAAAAGGAAAGTATTGCTTTTTGCATCTATGGACAATAGCGAAGGAGGAGTTGAAAAAAAGGATTTTGTGATACGTTATCTACAAAGAGACAAAGTACAAAGTCCGCAAGGGCACATTAGGTTTTTGCAAAATTTTCAGTTGGCTGCTACAGGAAGTGGAACAGAAAGCATTTTATGATGCACATGACATGCTGCATTAGTGTTAACTACCTTTGAGAAGCTTCTCTGAGAAACTTGTGAATAAATCTTTCAAATTTGTGGCTATTAAAAGAAATTACAAAAAGCAACATTGTTCTACAAATTTATTCCATTCCTTAAATAAACCTTCAATATTTAACAAAAGACTTTGAGCTTGTGATTTATCATTCTGATGGCTTAAAAATATGGTGTAAAACGATTTATTTCCACAAAACCGTTTGCTGCAAGATTGCTGTAAAAGCTGCATCAAATTCTTATTCTCAGATTAATCCAAGCATCCAATATGCTGCCACTTATAAAATCCCCCAACTACTTCAATAAGATTCAGCACATGATTGGAGCCTATCCTCAGAGCAAGAGAAAAACACAGAAACTGAAAGCACAAAGAAAACCTAGGAAAATAAATTGCTTATGGAATAAAAGGTTGCTTACAGCTTCCAAGTACATTTCTTGATTGTGCTATGAATAGAGTTCTGCAGTTGGCTTAGTTTCTTTTCCCATTTTCCAGTCCAATACTATTTAGTTTCACAAATGAATGTCTTGACTTATGAGGAGAAATATATAAGACAAACGCACTGATTTTGATTATAATAGTATTAAATCACCACTGATTAATCTGGAAAAATCATGAGGAAAAAAAAGAGAAGCTCCTCTTGCCCTGGAAGGAATAAGTGACAAGGATTACTTTTCCCAGATTTTAAATAGGCTTAAAAAGCTAACACTGCAGTTGAGAATACTTTTAGTGTGACAAACTGTCATTTATTAATGCTGTTTGTAATTACTCTTTTGCTTGTATAGAGTGTCTGTGCATGTCCAAGAGTTTTTTAATGTTCAGTCTTGCTCCCTCTGTTATCTATTCACAATATTCTAAGCTGTTACATGTTTTTACTAATCTTATCTGTAAATTTCAGTCCCTCAAAGACTTAGAGAATTTTGAATGAAATTTTTGCTTAATTAAATGGTAGACGTTGCTGAAAATATTTCATTGTGTTGTAGGATTTGTTAGTGAATTATAATCTCAAGCCATGTAAAGAGCTCATTGGAATTCTAAAATCAGTTAAAATATGGTCTCCTGGAGGACTGATACATGCTAGAACACAAAATAATCAATCTAATGATTTTGTATGTGATATCTAGCTTTTCAAAAAAAAAAAAAAAGAAATCTCTGGTAAAATGTTGTTAGTGTTACAGAAGTAGGATAGAATAATAAAATACTATCGTAAGATGAAATAATAAAGTCCTGTCAGATTTGCTACCTGATTTTTCATTTAATTCTTCACTGTATAGGATTATAAGCTCATTTCAAAAAGATTTAATTTCCCTCGGCTGTGGAAAGCAATTAAGTCTCAAAAGATGTTAAAAAATGATCTGTTGACTTGACAGAAGTTGTTTTGATTGAGTTCCTTATTTGTAATAGTAAAGATGACTGGTAGATGTTTACATGTTAAATGAAAAATTTTACTACCAGGGCAGTAAACAAATGTATGCCAGCTGAAAGTTGCTAATATTGTTAGGAAGAAGGAAATAATGTCATAGCACTCTGTAGGTTTTAGTTTTGAAGGGTATTTGAAGATCTTTAGTATAGAGATTTTTGCATAAAATTAGTTCAGAAGAATTGCTCCTATATGCTATGGGTTCCCTTATATAGAGAACTAGCACTTAAACTAAGATTAAGAAATAAATTTATGAATACTTGGGACTGTGTTTTACATTATAGAGTGTGATCCCTAAACATCTGTGATACTTAGGAATGCCTCAAAAAACTCTTATGTCTCTAGGAAAAAAAGGTAGAAACTTTAGGGACAAAGCAAGGTTACTTTCAAGTGAATCATTCATTTTACAGGAAATATCTCCTTCCAATAATTTATCATTTTCAACAGAAAAAGTTTCTCATTTCAAGACTTCAGGTGAGAGGTTTAATTTTTAAGAAACAGAATTTTTAAATTCCCAAATTCTCCTTTCATTAGTTTTTGATTTAAAACATCAGACCAATATTTATATTTTTCTGATTATTTCTATATATTCTGATCAATAGATATCATTTATCATGTAGTTGAGGAAATTGGGTCGTCTTGTTATTTCATCTGTGTAATACAGCACAGATTTCACTGTTTTGCTGTTGAAAGGGTTTCCCTTGTGTAGTATTGTGTTTGATTTCTAATATAACCTGACTCTGGAAGTTATTTGGTGTGATCCCTTCAAAGGGGATGGAGCGGATCCTCCCTATGTTCTGGTACAGGCATCACTCATCAAGAGCAGCAAAGAGACTGTGGAAAAGGTGCTGTTGTGGGGAGTGGAGCCCCCAGTTCTTGGTCCCTGAGCATCAGAGACCTGCAAAATGAAACTGCCTCATGTGTGAACATGGATAAGGATATTCTGACAACAGAATCACAGAACGGTAGGGGTTGGAAGGGACCTCTGGAGATCATCTAGTCCAACCCCCCTGCCAGAGCAGGGTCACCCAGCACAGGCTGCACAGGACTGCGTCCAGGCGGGGTTTGAATATCTCCAGAGAAGGAGACTCCACAGCCTCCCTGGGCAGCCTGTAACAACTGTCCTCTGTGGTGGAAAGGCAGACACAGCAATAATCCCCAGCAAGAGGCTGCTTCAGGGTGCCTGTGGTTGTAATGGAATAGGGTGAATGACAGAACAAAACTGGCACGTGAATGAACAGATTTGACCTCTGCCTTAGACACCAAAAAATAAGTGGAAAGTAACACTTTGGCAGTTTGTCTTAGCTGTTATTATTAACACATTCTATGCAGTGACCTTCCAATCCAAAGACATTTCCTGTGTCTTCAGCACTTCTTTTTTTTTAACTTTTGACATTTCAAGCATAGAAAACAGATTTACCTTCACAAGGTTTGCTGAAGCACAGCTCTTTCTGAGCTGTATGAACTCCCTTACCTTTGGTCATATTGATAATCACAAGGCTCTTCTCTATTTGAAGTTACTATGGTTACAGCTGAACTGAAGGTGCGAGTTGCACTGCTGTTGTTATTGATAAAATTGGATATTTATCAGAAAGAGCAGTTTCTGTTTCTCATAAAATCAAAGGATTTTGCATTAAGAAGCATAATTTATATATATAGCAAGGTAACATATTTTATACACTGGTTATATAAGGCTGTTTATAAATGTGTTTTTATTTAAAATACTTTTATGCTTTCTTCTTATTCACCACTGAACTAATCTGTGAGTGGCATGACCGATTAGTAGGGAAAGGAGACTCATTAAAATTACAATTGTTATTGTTAGAGAAAAATGGATAGGAAATACAAGTGAGATTTCTGTCATCTTATTTTCTTCCCTTTTGATACTGCCCTCCTAAAAGCATTTAGGCCCATGAGCTATGAAAGATATTAATAGTTCTAGTCAGAAGAGTGAGGTACAATAATACCAGTACTTTATATAATGGTCTCATTTATTTTCTGAGCTTCCTTGTTCTTTTCAAACATAACAGCAAAAAAATATTGGATATAGTTAGCTTAGGGAGTGTTGTAGTTTGCTGATATTTCAGTTCTACATACTTTCTACAGGAATTAATAACAAGCCAATTTGTTTCTACATATGTCAAAAGGTATCGTTCACAGACCAGCTCCACAGACCCTTGTTCTGACTTGAGTACAACCAAAATCATGCTAGGCTTAGCACCTAACAGATGTTACCGCAGCCCATGAAGTCAAGGAAGAAGTGAATCAGATTTCTGTTGGCACAAGTACTGAGAAAATTTTAGATGCTTCATTATTTCAGGCTTCCCATCACTGAATTTTTTAATGAAATTCACAGCCCTTTCTGAGTCAGGAGCTCTGACACACGTTTTTTTCTATTTGTGTCAGTTTTCTACTACCACAAAAGATGTTTGCTGTCCCCCAGTTACCTGTCCTTCTAGCCATCTAGTTCTTTACCTGTCTCTATCTCTGGCCTCATATGCTTAGACTGAAATAAGAGATGAAGAGATGCTGTGTACTTTATTGAAAAGTAGTTTGGTATTTTTATAATACATATTGTATCTAATAAATTGTATACAAGTCTTTGAGTAGCTACCACACAAAAACCAAGCCCTACTTACTGTTCCTCAGAAGTGCCTTCAGAAAGCTGGAGAGGCCGTACTTACTGCAGTGTAGTATCTACGATCTTTACTTAGATGTGAAAGTGCTCACAGATTAGATATATTACTGCTGCATATGATAGCAAATACTGAATTTTTAAATCAATTCTCCTGAGTTTTAAAGTCATACCTCAGACAAAACATGATGTGACTACTTTGGACAATGATGACTATTCATAGAGTATTATTCTATCCAGAGAGTAATTTAAATTAACTGTCTTCCGTAGCAGAGTATCACGTTCCTTTTAATATGCCCATTCTGAACTATATCCATAGATTCTCATAATTAATGAAGGCAAATGTGATCTGGAGGAAATGACTAGATGGTGCTTGGCAAAACAAGGTGAAAATGTTTTATTGAACTCTTAAACGGGGAGGATGTGCAAAGATTATGCAGTTCTCTGTTCTTATGCAGATACCATTTAACATTTTCATTAAGGAGCTGGCTAATGCAATAGAGGATGCTTCTTTAATGTATAATACTATGCTGAGAGAAGATTGCAAACACTTTGAAGGACACGATTAGAACTCAATATTATTCTTTCAATGATTTAAAATCAACAAGGATAACAGATACACTTAGAAATAATCAACTTCATAGATAGAAGATAAGAAATGAGCATTCACTGCTGAAAAGGATTTCAAGTTTACAACCTGAAAATGAGTCATCAGTACCAATACATAGCAAAAAAAAAAGGAAAACCGGATTTATTAACACATGTTCTACAGCATCTTTTCACTCCATTTCTTGACAGCAAGTGTCAACTACAGTACTTGGATCTGATTTGGGGCACTGTATTTCAAGAAAGATACGGACTGATTAGAAGTGATTAGAGGGCTAGAAAACATTATTGAAAGGAGAAGATTGAAAGAAGTGAGTCAGCTGAGGGAGGAGATGTCTGAAATGAGTCTTTGAATAGGCAAAATGTTGCTGGAAAGAAAAAGGGAATAAATGTGACAAATTATTCATATCTCATCAGGCTAGGAATGGAAATTACAGACTTGAAGAGCAGGAGGGGAGATTTAGGTTAGGCATTCAGGAATAACTGCATTTATAAATTGTATGAATACTGAAGAGCAGGTTAGTCTCCCTTGGGATTTGTGGAACCAGCATCACTTTGATTCTTTAAAAACAGATCAGATAAATATCTGTCAGCAGTGGTATGGCTGTAGCTTGCTGTGTCTTGGGCCAGACAAACATAGGGACAGAGCAGATACTGGTAGTGGTCTTCCTCCAGAGACCAGAATTCTTCAGTCGGGGACAGGCAATGATGTAAGGAAGATCCAATAACCTCCACTGGGAATGGGAGAAACATTTGAAATGGAAGATACTTTCTGAGAACTGGGTGAACTGTGGAGTTTCTTCCAGAAGAGAAATTTGATGCATTGCTGTGTTGCTTTCCTTATTATTTTGCTTTTATTTGAAAAGATTTTAAGTCTGATTTTTGGGCTAGAGTTGGGAGAGAAAGCAAGAGAAAGCTGTTGTTTTCTTAGGAGGCAAGAGGAAGGAGAGGAATGTGTAGGCATCTGTCTAATTGGCTTGGCCTGCTACACATACATACCAACAGTACATTGGACTTTGATTACTATTTTCTTTTCCTTCTATCATTATCACAGGAACTATTAATGCGAGCCCAAACTAATTAGCTAATAAGCAAAAGCTGGAAGTGGCAAATAGTTTTAGAAAACAAGTCTGTTGTTATGCCAGTGACATCAAAGAATGGGAGACTAAATTGGGTCTACATTTAGCACATTAAGGCAGTGTTGCTAATCAAGCAAAAACCTGAATATAGATACTGGTGAACCAAGAAAATATCTTTTGCCAATAAAACTTCTTCCTACACCTTTGAGCTGTTCTGGGGAAAGAACTCTTCCTAGTTTAAATTAGATTTGCACTGGGAGTAGACTGGTGAGGTTACCAGGATGGTTAAATATAACTAGCTAATTTAAATATAGCTATATCAGCAAATGTTCCACTACACACATCTCCTAAACTGTCTTCTGTAGAATAACACTTCCAAAATTCTTCAAAGATAACACATCAACAGAGATCACTTTGACATAAAATCTCACAGGAGAACTGAGAATCTATTTTGGGTTTACAAACTGATTTTTAGATTACACAGATATTTAAGTACTATTTAGAAAATCTTATCAGTAATGATTTCAAAGTTCCAAGAAACGTTATTAAGACAAAGCATAATCACCTGTTCATGTTTTTGTGTGAATTCTCAGCAGTCATCTCAATGTAGAACTATGTAAAATTTTAATTTCTGAAATGTCAGATGTTAACATGGTATCCCAGAGGCACTCCTAATCTTTGGGATTCCTGGGCTGTGAGGATTGAGTCAATTGCACAATTATGTACTAGAATGAGCACCAGTGAAACAGTGAGTTAGCGTGTAATTTTTAACCATACAAATAATTGGGGGCCTTTACATTAAATTCTGTTTGAAAAGAGAAAGCTCAGCTTCATCCATGCAAAGAGAGAATAATAATATCCACACAGAACATAGATAGCCTTCTTCATCTGGAGATTATGAAGTGCTAGGTAGATCTTGGGAAGGATCGTGATCCCTTGTTTACAGGTAAGGAAACTGAGGCATAAAACAACTAAGGCATCCTTTAATATCTGTAGAACTTAATTACCTGAGTATGAGCCAAGTGTCTAAATGCCCTTGAGGATGTGTGTCTAAATGATTTTCCCAACTTTGATTTAAATTCAACACACTCTGGTTTTTTATATTGCACTGGTAAGCTAAAAATCAAATATAGCATATAATTCAGGGAGAAGGAAGGGATTTAAGTTAATGATGTGCTGAAGGAACCTTCAAATGGGTTACAAGCATCAGATATCCTGATCTGGATGAGAGGACTTCATGACTACAGATATGCTACACTTGAGGTGAAAGTGATTATGCTGCTGGTGGAACAGGGTATGAGGTTACTATGCGTATTCCTCAGTGAACATGCGTAACAGATGGATAAGTGTTATTATATCCTTCTTAAAATAGGTAAACCGCTACTCTCACCACACACAAAGTCTATGGCAAAATCCAAGTCTTTTCAGCACCCTTCCTTCTTGGTCACAAGATCAAAGTCCTTTATGCACAGTAAAATATGCTGTGACATTTTCATTTATGCATGATTCTCTGTGTGAGAAGAAAAGTTTCTTCCTAACTCAGCTGAAGCACCAAAACTCATAGACTTGCTGGATTTAAGGATCTTATGTACTTCAGTTGATGCCTTTTAACTTATTGTTATCCACTTAGGTAATAAATAGGACAGGACCTCTCAAAACCCATATTCTAGCATTGCTTTACTTCTTGAACTGCCAGAGGAATATGAAAATAACAAACTCAACTTTGCTTTGTCTCCATACAGTGACGGTCCTTGCTATTTTCCATGAGCTGCATGTGGATACAGATTTGTACACACTCCTGTTTGGAGAGAGTGTCCTAAATGATGCTGTGGCTATCGTGCTGACATAGTAAGTACAGCCACCTCCATTCTTTACTTGGTGAGATAATTACAAGCTTTAATTGCCGATATAATTCTCACTGATATAGTTTGTGCAAGTATAGGTATAACATTTGAAGATTTCATTACAGAGATGTAGTTCTGGAGTTGTGCTTCGTTTGTTAAACACCAGAATTCCAATGATGTTAATGGTAACTGTGTATCCAAGAATGTAATTTTAGTTCATTTTCTTCAACCTAGAAAGCAGTATATTCTGTAAAATGTGTAAATTTAATTTAATATGATTTCTTTTCTCATCTAAACAAGATATGTTGAAAAAGTAATGCTGAATTAGCACCTAGGACAACTATAAAATTGGAGACAGGTTCTCTGTATTTTTTGTAACATATTATTTTCCAAGATAAAAACAGCAAAGTGGTACAGAGTAGCTCAGTTTATCTACTTCTGCCTATTGAATCTGACAGAGCTTCAGCTGGTAATATTATCTTAAACATATATATATATTTATAGCCTTTTTATTCTCCGGAATCCTCAAACAGATCACAAATGATGGGCCAAAATCACACAAATATGTGCTGTCCTAAAAACATAGATGCTAAGTACATGATTAACAGGATCTCAAGTTAACTCCGCTCTACATGTATTATATGCTTCCTGAAGCTTTGCTAGAAATACAAATAATCCTCTCAGATAATCTTAAAAGTAACAGAACTCTGCAAAATCAAATTCAGTTTTCCAGGATGCTTGAAGATGCTTCACAGTAAGCACCGGTTCAGTGACACCTTTCTCCTTCAAACACAGTTCCTTGAACTAGGATTTATCCTATCCTTCAGAAAAACAGACTTTTACGGAGTTTACAGTCATTTAAAAAATGAGCTTTATAGTTTGTCTGAAACACCATGGAGAAACTTATAATAGTTGAATTGTGAAGAAACCCAAACAAAATTGTTTCACAGTACAAAAAAAATAGCATTTCTATTTCACTTATCATTCTCAGTCAATTATCAGTCTAGTTACATTCACCTACACTAAACTCCTCACATTGTTTTTAGAGCAAGAGTAGTATTTTCAAACGCTGTCAAGTGTCTGAGCACAGCATTTCATGATTAGATACAGCACGACTGTCACATTCAGCGCCTGTGGTTGGAATGTGTCACTTAGCAGAGCATCTACTACATCAGAGAATAAAATGCACAAAAGGAAAACTAAGCAAAGAATAGAAACCTCAGTAGACAGAACAGATAGAAAAGCATTAAAGCAGCGATTAGAATTGGAAAGAAGCATGTAGGTGACAGAAAGTCTGAGAACTTTTTTCTCTCTCACTTGGCTTTTTTTAATAAAGGCCTAGACATTTATAGCTCATTTAGACTCTTCATCTGTTAGGGCAAGGTTCCTATAGACTGGGGAACAGTTAGGCTACAAGGAACTCAAGGAGACCAAGAATATTTTAAGTGTCTGTAGTTTTCAGTCACTGTGATGTCAAAGCACATGGATCTCTTCAAAGGTGCAACTCAACTGCAAAGCCAGTCTAGAAAGAAAAATACTGTCAGATAGTAAATGATTCATGAGTTTCTAACTCCTATTCTTCCCAGTACTCAAGCCTAGGTTATGACCCTCAGCCTGCACGCGGATACAGAAATCTGTAGGAAGGATGTCTGATGCAAATGTTGGCTATCTCCTTCTCATGTTTTCTTTGCTGTGTATGGAAGATTACAACTCTTTTTTACTATAGAATCTCTTGTCACTAGAAAATTAGTGTATTTTTCTATATATTCAGTGTGACTGATACCTTGATTTCTCTAATATATTTAGTCCTTTGTAGAGACTGAGGAGAACATACGGCATCATCAGTTTCACATTTCATTAATTTCTGGCTTAAATAATCAGCTTCTGCACAAATACACTGTTTCTGCAACCTAACATGATCTTCCTTCCTGTAGCCTTTTAAGTAAAGCCATACTGTTAATAATGTCAGCGTCGGTGCAATAACACCCCACTAAACCAAACCCAGTTTAAATGAAGAATATTATTTTTCTGTCACTACAAAAGAACAGCTAGGGGTTTTTTTCTGTAACACATACCACTTTTCAGGATGGTGCAAACACAACATGTTCATAATTACAGTATTAGGGGACTATTTAAAAAGGTGTGAGAATAATGTTTACAAATCTGGAAAAGCAATAAGTCATTTTGTACGCTATGTAATGGTAAACAGAAAACAGAATAAGAGAATACACAGTGTCTTTCATCAACTAACAGAATAACCAAGTTAATGTCTGCAGGAGTGACTCACTGCGGGAAAGGGAGGAAGAGAAAAGAGGGAAGGCCCTTGTGGCTGGCTGTGGCAATTTGGCAAGGTGAAGGTAGCGTGGCTGTCTGCCAACAAGGCTTTATATTGATATCTCCCTTTTCCTTCAGTTCTCCCTCCAACCTCTATTTTTGCTGTGCTGTTTATCATTTAGTTTAAGAAGGACAGCAGCAGGACCAGCTACCCCTGCATCTTCCTAATGGATTTCGTAAGTCACATGAGCTGTGTGTTGCTGCAACAGTACGGACAGACACCGTGGCCAATTGCCCTCAGAAAATACTAATCAAGCACACAAGTTCTCCAGGCCAAATTAGCAGCTCTCCTGTAGGCCATCTTGCCATACCAAACACCTGGGTGTTTGTGATAATTGCAAGATTTCATTTATACTGAGCTATTTTAAGATAATCCGTGCAGGAGGGATCACTGTGAATCAAACTGACAGTAGTGGCTGCAGAAAGGCTGACAAGCTGTTGTGCATCTGGGAGAGCTCATGCACACAAGGGCCTCTGTAAACAAGGGTATTGTAGATGTAACAGGATTTTCTCCTACGTAAGTAACTTGCAGAGTTCTCACAGAAAATAAACATTTTGGGAAAAAATGAGGATTTTAATATTCAAAATTAGTAATTTTTGAGCCTGTTTTATATCAAGGATTCAACATATTTAAGAAAAATAACAACAGAGCCGTACAAGACAATACTTATTAGATGACTAAACATGTCTGCTTTTACCTGTATGACTAATTATGCCACAAATATTCCTACGTACTTTGTTTTCCAGGAAATGGACTTGGCACCCGTGTCTGCTTTCTATGTCTATTACAGCATAAGTTTTATCTGTAGAAGTATTTTATATATGCTAACATTAAAACAAACAAATAAAATATATTTAGGAAAGATATTTGAGCTGCTTCTGAATGTGTTTAAAAATGCTTATAGTCTTTATGATTAGAGATTGTTTCACTATTTGGAATTTAATTTTAGACAATAGATTGCGGCAACCTTTTATGAAAAGATCTTTCCAATCATATTTTTATTACAATTTTTAAGGCAGAAATCACTCTCAGTTCGTCAGATACATTGTATTTCATCACCAAGAAGTTTACCTGAGTTTATTTTGTAGCTTCCATAATGAAAGAATATCATTTAAGATTATATTTCTTGTATCATTATATCATAATATGTACTGCATAGAATGACTTCTTTTGCTTTCTCGGGGGTTGGTCTATCATGTAGTGAATATTTTCATAAAAGATTCCAGATGAGGCTTTTTTACCACTGTTTGTATACTCTAACTCCTGGGTTTCAACTTCTTCAGCTTTTTTTTCAAAAATATTAACAACAAAATTTAGCTTACAAATGTTCCAGCACACACAAAGCTGTTCTCTTAGCTATAAATTTAACCTTCTGCCATCCAATTCCCTGAACATCATAAAGCAGCAGTTTGTTCAGCTTCAGATATGCATAGGCATTCATGCTATAGGACACAACATTCAAGGTGATCTGTTTCATTCATAGATTTCAGACCCAGGGGTGTTCATCATTGCTTAGGTTTGTAGATAGTACTTTACAAATACAATGAACTGTTGGCGTACTTAGGCACTTACTAGCTGTGAACCACATTCTAAAGCTCAAAATTGAGAAACATCCCAGTAAGTTCAGTTGGAGTTGTGTGTGATGAAGACTGTAGAATCTGGCTGAAAATTAATAATTTATGGATATTTTTGAGCAAATAAGATTAACCTCTTATTTCACTGTCATTCCTTTTTCATTGTTCTGTCTCCATATGATACATCACTTGTTGAAGAAAACATCCGCATATATTTTGAGTGCACATGCTGTAGGTTTGGACTTGGCATAGTTTTTGCACATTTGCAGAGAAATTTGATGAAGAAAGTGTGGAAGAAGTTGTAAAAAAAGCATTGAATAGCTGGAGATGTGACTGAAAAGTAGCTGAACAGGTCATTAGCATTAAGACAGTGTATTTAGCAGAGCTATTTAATCTTTCTCATGCTGAGTACTCAGTGAGTGCAGGATGTGGAAAGAAGTAATGAATACAGATACGTGTTCCCTGCTAACAAATTATCTAAGAGAACATTACACGAGAGATGTTTCCATTGTAGTCAATGTCAGAAGTGCTTGTATCATCATTATGCAAAAGACATGACTTCATTTCTCTGCTGGCTCTGTACCATTGCTCAGTGGGCCTGATGAGTTTCATCCCCCTCCTAGAAGGGGTGATAGTGTGGAAGTCACTTGGGCAGCAGGGACATATAGCAGTGCCTTTCACACATAATCAAAACAAGCGAGTGGCAGCCAGGGGACACAGGACATGTGATATTGTGACATGTGTGACATGTGGCAAGGAAGGGATTTACTAGCTCTGTTATATGCAATCAAGAACAGTTTGATACATGACTGAAGTGGAAATCCTGGAGATAAAGAGCATGGTGGAGGATCACACGGCAGTGAAGCCAGAGAGCACAGAAACTAGCTGACATATGAAATGAGGACCTCCCATGTCAAAACGCTAATTGCCCTAGAAGGCTTAGAAATATAGATATTTCTGGGCAGAGAGGAAAGTAATACTGCAAGCATAGTTTTCATGTGAAGTTTGGCTTGCCATTTTTAAGTAAAGTACCTTAAATGGTATGTAAAGGAAGAGATGATAACCTTGGAGGTTCAGAAGAAGGTAAAGAGGAAAGTAACTGAAAAATACTGGATTGTTTTGAAATGGATATCCTGCCTCTTTTGTAAAGTATCTATTGGTTGTATATATTCCACAAAGTTCATTCATGTCTATTAGCAAAAGTTAGGCAATGGAAGGACTGGACTTTGACACAGTCAGGCTGTAAGGCTCCCTTTGCAAAAGTCTAGGACCAGCACCGAAGGGCTAATTTCTCAGAACTAGGTAAGAACCAGAGGTGTAACAAATCCTGTTATTGCATGACCCCTTGCTGACAAGAACAGTATTTGTTGGTGAGGTGCGTATTTCCACTGATGCTCACAGATGCAATATTGTTTCAGGAATCCAGTGAGCCTCTATTGGCCAGATAAGATGGTCTGGAATAAATAGGTAACATTCCTTTTTTTTTTTTTCTTTTCCCCAAAAATCTGTGCTGGTAGAAGGGTACTGCAACCCCCTTCTACATAAGAAGCTTCTATGGATGGGTTCAAAGATTTACCAAGCAGTTTACCATGATGAAGAAATTTCATTTCCCAAAGTTCTTGGAATATAGTTTTTCTCTAACAATAGATATATTTCAAGTCCATTTTTCATGATCTAGCTACAGCATATGACACCGTATCTGTGCTTGATAAATTGTCTGTAGAATCAAGACCCTTTTTTAATAGTTTAAAGGCTTGAAATTTATAACAAATAGTTTGAAGATTACCCATTTCATCTTGCTTTTGTCTTTCCTTCTTTAGCATAAACAGAGCTTATCCACTACAGTAGGGCAAAGTATAAAGGAGAAACACTAATTATTCAATGTGTTTGTGATACCAGGGCAGAATATAAAGGGGAAAAGGGGCAGGTCAAATTGATAAAGGTGATGGTCAGCTTTACTATGCCCAGTGAGGAAATCCCTCATAAAAGTAGTTTCATAGCTGCTCTTATATACTTCCAGGATGGACATGTACCAACATATGTCATAGCATACCTCTTCTCTGCTCAAAAAACACTTTCATTCTAGTCTAGTATTACCTTATACAAGTTAATATCATGCTCAAACCATTTTTTCTTGGCAGAAGTTCTCCTGGAAGCTTGTATGGGGCTTTCTAAAATAACATGGCAAAGGTAACTGAGACAAATTTATTGAAAACCAGTATCCATTTCCAGGAGAAATAACTCAGAAGCCAGACTTCAGCTCACTTTGTGCTGAGCACCCTTCTAAGGTTGACATTTCTCAGACAGTGATCCCTATAATTATCTTAGGAAGTCAAGAGAATTCCTTCTGTCACACTGGTGATTCTTACTGATAAGGTACAGTCATGATATTACTAATTTTAGTTCGATTCATATCTCTTCAAAATATAGGAAACTCTTTTGATCAAATGGACCTCGAATAGAAGATGAATAAGAACCTTTAAACCTTTCTGCTTTTAGTTGTTTGTTTATCTGTATTTTTATTACTTCTGGGGTTTTAATTCTGTTATTATGTCATTGAACTTGAAGGTAGCTTACTCAGGAGGAAAATGTAATAAGAGACTGAAGAAACAGACATTTGACAAGCAGCAAATATAGGTACAAATATTCAGTTTATGTTTCACTTAACTTGGTCATTGGCTCGGTGAGGTAACTATTCGTTATCTGCAAGTGTTACTTTCCTACTTTTCACAATTTCTAATTTTCATTCCTTGTGTATTATATATTAAAATCAGCAGTTCTATAGAGGACATGAAAAGATATTGTAACTATGCTGCTGAATAATGAAGTTGGGAGCTGGGATTGCAGGAAATAATATCGGCTTTGAAAGCCATGATGGGTGTCTCCTTGATGCATATCTCAGCAGATGTGAGGCTCCCTTACAATTATTTTAAGCTTTGTTCTTTGTCATGGACTGTCGCTAATTTGGATCCTTTACCCTTCCATTTTTTGAGCATTATTCTGTGTAGATTTTGCCACACTTTGATCCCTGGACCCATTGAATAACAAATTTTGCAGAGGAAAGACACCTGAATGTTCTCATATCATATTTTTCCCTTAAGCTGCAGTTATAGTCAGAAGTGACCTTTAAAAGTGACATCGGGGCTTCCATATATGCACTATCTCAAAACCTTTTGTATCATGTGTAATCAGTTAAGAAACAAAGACTTTTCTATCAGCCAATACTTTGTTGCAGTTTCCTCCTCATCTGTAAGTAACTGGGAGTTCATTCAGTCTAAGAATACAGTGAAGTCCGTCAGCCTGTATCTCATACCTCCTGCTGAGATTTATTGGGCACCGTTAGCCAATAGCAAAAAATATGGTTGCTTCAGTATTGAGTCATCACATATGGAAAAAGAATGTTTGTTTCTCTATTGCCCTTGTATTTTTAGCCATTTTTTTAACCATGTATTCATGCAATTTCTTAGTGTCTTTTACCATACTATTTCAGCCACTGAAGTGAAAAAGAAACTCATTTAAGTTCTATTTATTTCCAGCATATATCTGAGTGCAGACAAGATGTTATTCACACATCCTAGGCATATCAGTACGTAAGTAATAGTGTAAAAAAACACTTCTATTCATAAGTGGGCCCTTACGCACCCACAATTAATAGCTTTAGCGTACCTACACATAAAACTGTTTAGCCTAGGTACTTCTTTTTCAAAAGCGTATAGCCTCCTTCCTTGTCAACTATTGTACAAAGTATGCACAGAGACATGCTTTAGCCAAGGAAGAAAAGAGGGAAATACAAGCACCTGTGCCATCAGACAGATGACAAAAAGGTAAAAAGGATTACTAACACATGCAACATTTTCCTGCTTAAAGAAAATAGGTGGCATACAGTTTTCTAAGGGTGGGAAGAGATGGTGAAATTGGGATGAAAGAGAAAGTAAGAAATTGAACTGGTGAAAGCAACAACTGGAGATTGTGAAGGCCTGGCTAGAAAAAAGAAGCAAGAGTGAGAAAAGACAAGACACGATGAGAAACCAAGATATGACATACCGTGTAAATACAGATCGTGACAGCGATACATAACCGGTAGCTAGGACACTTTAGAGGGAAGAAAAGCTTGTTTACTCACAGAGATGCAGAGGAAAACCTGATTATTTTTCTCTGGTGCAATTTTGCATTTTTATGTTGTTTTGTTAGGAATGTCTATGTTTGAAATTCTTAAGTAGTACATCAAAACGTGCTCCTGAACTGTAAAGAAACCGTGAAAAGTATAGGAATTAAGATAGCCAGTTCTAAAGAGTGGCGCGCTGCAATCAGGTAATGAATCTGAATTCAGAAAAGGAATCAGATTCTCCCAGAAACACAGGGAGTTGTCCCCCGACCATTTCTTTGTAGCTGTCTTTACGTAAATTAATTTGGCAGAACTGGAGGAACTGAGGCTTCTGTGAGCTCAGTTTGAGCAGCGGCAGGCTTAGACGGGTGGTTGCCTTTGCAAAACCTGACCTAGAACTCAGAGATCAAAGTGAGAGCAGCCCTGGACCACAACAGGCATAGGAAGAGCTGCTCCATGGTACTGACTTGCGAGACCTTGAATCCTTGACAAAGACCTGGGGATTTCAATGCCTGTAAGCTACAGTTCTGGACAAATGACTAACTGGATCTCTGGAGTCAGCCATAGCTTCATTCCAGATAAATAATATTTGTGATTTTATTCCCACAAAGATTCCTGAGGAGGGACGACAGTAACACTGTGGAGATGAATAAAATAGAAATGCCTGAAAACCTGAAAGAAAGCAAAATGCTGGATGGAAGCTCAGCCCAAAAATTTCACTTACTGGTTCCCCTTAGACAAGATGAATTTGGCTGCTATTCCCAATATTGTTAGAAAGGCTTACGTACCAAGCAGCGATTCAACCAGTCAAATAAGAGAGTCACTTATAAATTAATACAGCAAGGAGTTAATTGTGCAACAAGTTATTGAGTGATTTTAAATAGTGGATGAGAAATCCTTTCCATCTATTATTTCTATAATAACAAAATTATGGTTGTCCATCTGCTCTTTTTACCTTTGAGGAAGGGTTTAGTCCCAGCTTAGTTTGTTGATGATAATTAGAGTTTCACGTCACTGGCCATCTGGAATGGGAGATGTGAGCACTGGGAAACTAACCAAACTTGCTATTAGCAGGAACTTTAAAAGAGCTTCTTTCCCAGAATAGAGGAAATCCCACATACGATGATGTCCTTGTGTAATAAAACTTCCTTTCTTTTTAATCCATGAGCCTTACTGTACAGACCAGTGTTGTGCTTAAATCAGGAGGAAAAATGCTATGGAATTTCTGTAATGCTTGTTATAGCTAGAATTTCAGTGTGAAAATGGAGAGTTGGAAGAGAATGTTTTCAGGAGGTAATCCTCATCACTATGGTTTTTTTCACTTTTTAATATTTCATCTCCCTTTTCCATATCAGCTCCACATTAAAATTCTACTTAGCTGCTAGTTAATACATGCTAAAGGTCTTTCTAGCTCCAAGTTATCTAATTAGCTCTGGTTTGTTTATGCAATTTATTTGAATAGGCAGCCTTCAGTTGCAGTCTGTTAAGCTAGAATAGATTTCAGTGAGTACAGTTATGGAGATTGCCCTCAGGGATGTATGAAAACGTAGCTTAGCTCAAATCAGCTGGGAATGTCTGTACTTGTCATATCCAATCAAATCAGACTAGCTGCAGGTATTTCTGTCCACTTATACACAAACAAACTGATAACATTTAAAAATATGAAATGCAAGCTCGGAATTAAGAACGCTGCTTGCAGTGCTTGCAAATCACATCTAAGAGGCAATTATTTAGCTACATTTTCCGTACAAATGACCGAATTGGCATCAAAGCTTCTTCATTTCAAAGATTTCTATTGGGAGCTCTTCAGAACTGAAGTACACCCTGGTACGAGTCAGCTTGGTTTTTGAGCTCTTCCAGATGTTTTTTCTTATCCAAATAACCTTTCTCTAGTGAATAAGACAGATTTTCTGAGAGCAAGATAATTACATACAGAGTCTAATTCTACTTACGGAGACAACTCCCTTTTAGTTAAAATGAACGTATTGATACTATTTCCCTTGAAGTGTTGCAAAAGAAAGCTTATTTCATTCTCTCTGGATGAGATACCGTACATAAGAGTCTGTCTGGTACTTGCAGTAGATCAACATATTTTTCAGGTCTTCTTGGCAGGGAAGACAGAAGAGGAGTATGTATCAGAAAGGCGAGGGAGAGCTTGCCATTTCATTTACTGGGTACCCACCAGTACCCATTCACTGTTCAAATCCTTTCCAGAAATACAGTATTGAAGAGTACAGCTATCTCGAAGAGACAGAGGTTTTGTTACAACACGATAAACCTCCATCAAAATTCTTTTATTCTTTGGAGATCAGGTTGTGGTTACATGAAAGAAGACCCTGTTCACACTGTGGGAGAATGGACTGCACATTTCCAGTGGCTATCCAGGAACGCTAGGAAAGACTGAAGTCTCTGGTGATCCCTCTGTGAACCCCTCCAGAAGCTATGTGCTCTTTATACAGTTTAATTTGAATTTCATCATTTTCACCTGCTCTAAGTCCTTTTTTTTTTTACTAACAGCAACATCAGGTAAACTGGTTCCCACTGCAAGCCTTGATCTTTCAAGACTCCAATCCTTAAGCTACTGAGTCTGCTAGAGTGAGCCAACATAACTCTACATGAAATTCTTTTGCATGTGCACGTGTACGTATATGCTTATGTTTGCATGAGGAATCATCCATAAAGCACATCAAAATAATACAAAGGTTATCAAGTACTCAAAAGTTGCGTAATGCTCCAAATATATTTTCCTGTCTTACAGAAGAGAAGTTGAGAGGCACCTTCTGTAAACATTTTAATCAAATGTAGTGTTTAGGTTTATTTTTCATACAGAGAAACCTCCCTCTCTCCATACCCAAGACATTATTTCAGTGTGCATGTTTCACCTTTTGGATTAGGAACTTTAATGTTTTCAGAACATACTTTTGTCACTTGAGCAGAGAATAATTGATAACAGTAGCATGCAGCTGCCTTCTTTGAGTGCCAGGCACAGCAAGAGGAGAAACTATACCTCTAGCTAATGCGTTTCATAGCTACTTAAATGGTGAGACTCAGCAAATTTCTATTCTTAGAATTTATTCCAATGGTTATAGAGCTCCACTCTCTTATTGTTTCCACCTGCTTTTGTTTTGGTCTCAATCTTCTTCCTTCTCTCTCCTGTATCTTTTCAATAGACAAGGGTCACCATCTCTATCTTGCTCTACTCATTCCCCTGAATTGCATGACCTACTCCACCACTTCTGCTGCAGTCACCAGTCCTTTTGTCTTCCATCTGAGATGGAAAGAAATTATTTCTAAAGATAAGCTAGGGCTGTAAACTCTTAACCCACTCTCCTTCATTCCCTAAAGCCAAGAGATACCCTGTCTTTATTTCTGATACACACACCTCTTTGTTATCCTCCTTATTATGTTGTGACAAACAGAGGAGATAATGGGGACAAGAGAGGGATGCTGCTGGCCAGTTCTGAAGGCTGGTGAAACAGTAGATGGCAGAGTTTGGGGAGCAGCAATTGCAGGAAAAAAAAACAAAACATATTTAAGTTTTAGATGGTACACGCCTAATACAAATGAGATCTTAGAAGGTTTTTAGCTGATGAAGTTTATCAGATCTCTGCTGAGATTTGTCAACTAAACATTTCAGAAATCTTACAAATTTGCTCGATTTTGGCATATTGTCACAAGGGTGAAAGACACATGAGTGACAGATGGGTAATTTCCTCTTTCCTCCCCTTAGAAGTGACAAGTCTGAATTTCAAAGTGGTACAGTGAGAAAGCTTTGTAATTATGTGGTTGTAAGGTTTCGGTCCAAGATAAGCACAAATGTATTCTCTCTATACTGGTTCTGCAAAACGGCTAAATTTAAGAAAAAAGAAAAAAGTCTTCACAAAAAGTGCAAATGCAACATGGAAATGTAGTCTAAACGGTGTCATTTTGGCAAAGTCACAAACCATGAAAAAACAACACCCAAATAAAATTAGGGCATTGCCTGGCATGCTGCAGGTAGGAGCTAGACTGGAAGCCAGGAACACTCAGGGCAGCAGTTGTGCGCGTGGCCCTGAGAGAGGACAGTGTGACAAAGCTTGCGCATTTCTCCTGCGTTTAGGGAAATGGGACTTATGAACACTTGCTGTAAAGACCATTGTATCAAAGAAAAAAAATCTAGTCTTGTTATCCGTTTCCTCTTAATGTGTTTGGTACTTTGATGTTCCCTAACTATTTGCTAATTATAATGATCCACATATTCTGAGTGTAATATGCATATGTGTATGCTATTTGGATTCATAATGAGATTTCAGTACATTTCTGGGGAGACCTAGTGACGTTAGAATTTGGATTTTGAAAAGGAAGGTTTAAATATGATTAAAACTTTGAACAAAATAGCATCCAAACAATACATTGACTAACTGATACTCGCAATTTTCCCTTAGTAATTTCTCAGTCACAAAATCTCACTAAAGTGAAATAATTTTTAAACATACAGCATTTTCATTTTGTATTCCCATTCATTGCATATTTATAATCACTTATAAGAAATCAAACAGTTCTTCCTTTCTACGTTGTTCTACTGATCTGTAGCAAGCACAGCCAGAAACGATAGTGAGAGAGATGAAAATAACAGTGCCTAGCACGCTGCTGGTCTCTGCCTCAGACACACTGGGAAAGGGTTATAGCTAGATGAAAATATTCTTGAAGAAAAGATTTCATCCTCCCGGGCCATTTAACAGTGTACATCTTCCTTATTACAGTATTTTTATTCCTACAGAGTAATGTTAAAGGTATTTCTAAACCATTATTTTGGGATGTTCACAGTTTTACATTCTATTTCTAGAGTTAGCAAGACTCAGCCCGTAGCTAGGAGAGTGTTTTCATTGCGCATTGTTAGAGTGAGGTGAATGCAAAAGTTTGTGAGGCAAGACTCCTTCTTTCTCGTAATTACAAGGGTAATGAAGCTAGTCACAATTATTTTCATTTTATTAATAGCTGTGTTTAAGCCTCATGGAACTGTCTGTCTGGGGAAAGTATCTATTTTAAAACTAAGTGGTGGAAATTAGTGTGTTGTACTAAGTGTTTATCCATAAATCAATGGAGTCTTCACAAATCCAGAAGGAAAAAATGTCTGTTTGGCTGCCTATCATTTCTGTGAGGTTTTCCACAGTGCATTGGATCTAGGCCACAGGTAATAGCAAATACCTTAATTTTAAACAAAGGGAGGTCTTACTTAACTCTTTTAATCTTACTGTTGAGGAATAGCTCACAACCAGCTGCCAGTTATATGTCCAAAAACCTTAGCATATGTACTTATGAATAATGCATTCTTATCAAAGCAAGCACTCCCAACCAATATATTTGGTGTAAGATCTCTTTGATAACTGATTTGCAGTATATTTAGGGAACTGTGGGGGTTTTTTAGGATTTTACCATGCAGATTATTTTCAAGATTCCAATTAGCTTTTAGATTGTTCTTCAAGAGTGGCGTGTGTTTATGTAGCACTGCTTAAAGTTGTCTTATCATTTGAAACTCCTGTACCAGGGATAGGGAAATAAAGACTACCAAGAGTTTTGAGAAGAATATCCCTGAAAATAGAAGTCAGAAATATGGAATGTGTGTGTTCTAGTATTTCTCTTCTTACTATAATCTGTGATTCTGTGATTGAGGATAAAAAGAATTTTTACCATTGTGATTGTCTTAGAGTTTGGGAGTGAAATTCTGTCTACGTCAACTTCACCACCTAGCTGGTGATTCCTCCTCTTTGTTTTATTTTACCATGAGTGAAGTTGAGTAATCCTCCAGACTAAACAGTATTTGCAGGTGCGACAATCACCACTGACTTAACACTTGAGCAAAACAATTTCCACAAGGTTCAGCAGCTACATCTCTGTTGCTCTCAGCAGCCCCAAGCTGCTGAAGTGAACCGTTGAGGCTGTGGATAGCCAGCTAGAGTTAGAATGGCTTCAGCCAAAGTAGTCTTTTGCAGCTCCTAGACGGATGCAAAGCCACCTTTCAACCCATCTGCCATCCTGGCCAAGTCCCGTACTCTGGCAGACTACACAGTCTGTCTATGAACACCTCTCTTGGTCATGCTTTGGGCAATTACTTGCTTTTCAGTCAGCATTTGCTAGAGATATAACTCCAAACTCTTTTTTTCACTTTGAAATAAGTCCAGAGCTATTCCTCTATTGCTTTCTCAGAAATGCTCTCTTTAAATATTTTTCTCTCTAAAGTGACTTAAATGGACTACACCTTCCCAACACAGTGCATTTTTCCAGTGAATGACTATTAGTACTTGTGTTGAGACTTGTGAATTACCCCTTTGCAGTGCATTGCCCAGTAATTTTGTTTTAATGTTCCATGTCTAACTTTAAAGGTATAGCAGTGATTTTAAAGAACTTCAGGCTACAGAGTGATAAGGCAACAAGCAATAAGTAAGATTGTAATTTTAAAATTTCTACCATAGTTTGGATTTTTCTTTTTATAAGCTGTAAAAACCAAGATGTTAGCGCATTATCAGAAAGGTAAACGAGGAGAGCTTCAGGCCTACCTTGCTCCTAGAGGAATATTACTGCCATTCTCTATGCAAGGCTGACCAGCTTTTGTAGCAAGTGAAGTGCCTTTCCCTAAGGTGACATTTCATTCTGTTCATTTGCTATATTTGGATCAAGAACAGAGACCTACAATTCAGAATATCCCTAAATCCCCATCCTCAGCTTCAGCATATCAAGAAGACAAAAAACATAACATGTTTTGTTTCTGACATTATTACTGCCAACACTAGAGCATACAATTCACATCTGGATTTATTTTAGACTTTCTCATGATAATAGCTGCATTTCTTGTCTTCACTTGGATACATTTTTAAAAATGAAAATTGCCATGGCAACAGCTGCAACCATTTATTATAAAGCAATAGAAGTGGAACTAATATTTGTGAGAGAAGCTCTGTTATCAGGATAGTATTTCATTCAGACAATGCCAGAGTCATTTTTCCCTAGCTTTCCCATTTTTAAAAGAAAAATATAGAAAATATTTTCAGTAATGAAATGTAGGTGGGATTGAACAGCTCAGGAGATTAAAAAGATTTTCTTCTTTAGATTACTGGCTCATCTCAAATCCAGATTAGCAAGTGGCAAAAATTATCATCTGTTTGGTGGGCACATGAAAAAAATTGATAGGGGTACTGAGATCTGAAAATCTCATCCCATCCTAGCTACGTTCTCAACTGAAGCACAGAGACAGCAAACCAAGTACACTGGGTGTGTCTTCACTGGGTGAAAAAAAGATGCGACCCATCCTTGAAAAGTGCTAATGTCTAATGCAAAGGAAAAATTCATAGGCAGTTTGCAATGCTAACACTAAATAGTTCAAAATGAACTATCCTTCACTTAAGATTTTGCTTCCTATCACTTGCAACATACTACACTACTTAAGATAATAGTATACTATTTCCCTATTAAAATGTGGCTAAAGAGGGATGTTTTGCACTGACCTCAAGGTCTTGTTGTTCCAAGTCAGGATTGAGGTAGGGTCATCCAGTGTATGGTCCACATACGTTAGGAATCACGTGGCCCATTTTGTTGGCATCTGTTTCCAATGTTTCTCGGAGCATTAAACTTTTTTTTTTTAAATCTCCACAAGAATCTGGGTAGAAGATTGACAAACTGTATGCCAGATGTTGAAAATGTACATGAAATGTAAAACTATTTTCCTATTTAAACCCCTTCTGCCCATGATAAAATGTGTTTTGCAAGCACAGACTGTATAGGGACCATATACCATGTTGTGGACACATACCAAGGATCACATTTCTTCCTATTTATTACACATTAGACAGTCTCAGGCAGGAGTAAGAGAGAGCGCTGAAATAGAAAAAACTTTAGATAGACTTTCAGACTCCTTTCACTCTAATTTTTATGGGATTTAATGTAGTTTATTTTCACCAATTGCATTCAGCATCAGGCCCCTTGGTGTACTGCTGTGTTCACAAGTTCCTAAAGATGTTGAAGTTACGTGAAGGGAGACTGTGAGCTCCTTCCTTAATCTCTTACAGAAAACATTGTGGAAGTGAAAAATCCTAAGGCTGTTGATAGGCCAGAAATTTGGCCCAGCACTTTAGTATTGGCAATAGACTATCCATCCGCTCCAGCGACTACCTGCATCCTCTAGCAGCAGACTTAGCTCCATCTGAGATACAATATTTTAAACACAAACAGTAGCTTACAGATCTCTTAACAGACAAAGAGTACCCATAGTTCATTGACTACTTACTGAACTCTAGCTTTGTTCTGAACAAAGATTATCATTTAGTCTGGTTTCATTAGATTACTTCTGTGTCATGGACAGTTTATTTCAGGCCGGTAAGATAGAGGAAAAACAGAAGAAAAAACAAAACTACTTCTGTGGTTCCCAAGAAAAATTTACGAAAGCACACGATTCGTACTTTATATTTTTAAGAGACTAAGATCTGGTAGAAATCACAGTTTCCTTTCAGTTTCTCCTGCTCCCTCACTTAGTGCTTTGAATTCTTTGTAGCGTATCACCAGTAGCATGCTCCCAATTCTGTCCTTCCTCTTCGACATTCATAGGTAAGCTTTACATCCTCTACTACACTTAAAACAGAGCAGTTACATAAAACAGTTGAGGCTCGGCAGAGCAAGTGGTAAGAATGAGGTTCTTTCCTGTTTTACTGATAGAGAGAAGCAGTGAAAGAACAGGCTATTTGTTTTCCTCAAGATGAGGCGGACTGGGCACTTAGAGCTTCCTCACGGTGTCTCTGGGAGTATTGAGCTGTCTACAGACTGGTCTCCTGTGAATTTGGAATGCTGTCTGTGAACAGAAATTGGACACACCACCCTTGAACACATCAGTCTCAGGATCTTCATAAGCAGAGGCCACAGAAGAGAAAAGCTCTTTGAATATTAAATAAGAACCTGCTGTATATGTTCTTTCATTGATCAGCTAAGCAATCTGGTATTGCCCCTCCACCTCTTCATTCAGATTCATTCAAGGGGATTTCAGAGAAGATTATAGTGTACTGTAGTACTCTTTAATCACCTAACTCTCAGGGAGATGTTGATCTACACCCCAGAGGAGGGTGATGTGAGCAGGACTGTGCATTTATGAAGGATAACTAGCTGTTATTACAAATGGAAGGCTACTATTCATTCCTCGGTATTTCACACTGCAGACAGGTGTAGTGAGTTCTGCTACAACGTTATGATGATGAGTCAAACCCTAAATGAAGGGAGTACTGTCTGGCATAAAATATACAACATTTTCTGTTATTTCAGTCTTAAGCTTCACTTCTCCTGAGCAAAATCATGGGCTGTGTGATTCTAAGAAAATTATGATTCAGTAAGGGTTTAGTGCAAACTGTTTCCGCTTAATCTCTACTAGTTGCCCATAAGGGCAAAGGATTTTTCATGGCTAGCCAAACTCCTTGAAATGTTCCTTAAAGTGTTTGGGTCATAGTCTACTTTTTGGGTCATATTCTACTTTTTGTGACACCAGTGCAAATCTGGAACAACTGCATTGAACCAGTGAAGTTACTTCAGATACTCATCATTGTAATGGTAGTTTGAGGCAGTTTCTCATCTAGAGTGCTCGAGCAGAATGACAGTAAATGATAGTCATTTAGTGGTAACCTGCTGCAGTGTTCTAACGCGTATCGCTCAGTGCAGGCAACCATCAGGCTACATCGTTTTATCAACAGGGAGGTAGAATTCAATTGACATAGATAAATGTCACATTTATTTGCAAGAGTGCAGTCACTGTAAAAGATGAGGAGATGAGGGTAGTTGAAAGGCTTCATTGTCTCATCCTGGACTTATCCCAACAATTTCAGTATGAAAGGGGGGTTTAATTAAGACCACCCATCCTTCCAGTAATCACCTTCCCTACCTCTTACGGACACAATAGTCAGCATCTTGTTAGTGTGCTCTCATGTTTTATTCTTTGCACTCTGTGTATGTAGAGTAAATTAAGTCCCCTAGTATCATGTTTTGCCACTTTTGTATAAACAAACCTGAGCTGTGGATGGAAATTAGGCCTCCAAAAGCACATTAAACTCTTTTACCTACACTCACAGAACAGTTGCAGTTACACATGAATTCGGTTTTTGTCTTTCAAAACAGAAATACAATTTTCACTGAAAAACCTTATTTCAGGGTGTCATCACCCTGGCCTAATGGTAAGAACTGTCACGTAAATGGAAGATTGTGTAAATGTTTCTGATAAATATTTATCAACTCTGCTCTGACTAACTTTGGAGGCTGGTGGCTCACAGACAAGAAATTGAAGGATAATACAAAGGTGAAGAATGATATAATGAAAAAGAAAAATGTAACGGTGATAAGAGATAAAGATCTAGCATATATGAAGAAAGTAAGTGATGCACATTATTTTATTAATTGAGAAATACAAATCATTAGATCATTTTACAAGTTCAGATGGTTGGGTATAGAAGTGAGAGAGCTGGGAGTGGATGATAGTTCTCTTAACTCAGGTATCAGGAGTAGGGAGGCAAAAGTTCAGGCTCATAGACAAATGTTAGTAACAGTGTTAATGCACATAGCACATCTAATTCCATTAATGGCACAATATATAAATTTAAAATTTAGGTCCTCTTTTTGTTTTTTACCATTTTCTTTTTGTTCAGGAAACAGTTTTAGCTGACACGTATCTTGGGGATTATTGCACTTCTTGGGTGCCTGAAGGTGCCTTCACAAAGTATGAGGTACTACTATTCACTGGATGTGCTCTGCCTGGGTTGTTTAATTAGCACGATGCAGCAGATTTGGTTCAAAGAACATACAGGAATTTATTTCTTCTTTCCTTCAGATACTGATTGGAGAATTTTTTTCCTCATTCGTTGTTTCTTGTTAGCTCAGAGGGTTTGTGGTTTGATACCTCACTGGTTTGTAACTTTTACAGTCATGTTTTCTATGCAGAAAAACTGCATATTTTTTACAGTACTGTTCTAATTTAGAAGTTCTATTTCGCATAGGCATAAGTGATTACAGAGAGATGCAAGGCAAAGAAGTCCAGCTCTTCATATTAATACAGTAATAATTTACTTATATATATCTGTTCCTCAGTGGTTGATTCTTTGTTTCTACTTTCTTCACACTATATGCATCTTCACAGTTGATGAAGCCACTAAGAGCTCCCTAACTGGGAGGACAGACTTCAAGCTGCTCTGGACACACAGGCCGTTTCCCTTTATGCAATGTTTGAAAAGAATGGAAATTAAACACTGAGTTGGATTACAGTTCTGATATCCAAATGAGAAAGGTTCATAGTTGCAGGCACAGAAATCTGTAAATTGTGTGCCTTTTGATATGATCAGCTCATCAGTAAGGACAGTCAGACAGTGGTGCATAACACAGAATGCAGCACATGCTGTCACAGACGACCCACTATCAGCCATCTGTTTTCTGCTGATGTGCTTCATTCCTCTCAAAGATATGGGACAGGCTTCTAGGGAAAGAGTTGTCACTGGAAAATGACTGTGATATTTTCAAATAGATTTATGAAAATTAGACATTTAGAAGTAATAGCAGTCATTTAAGAATGAAACATTCCTATACCAAGCCTCAGATAAACGCTAAGGTATTTTATTATTAAAGTCCTCGTTTTCTTTTACAAAGAATTTTATGTCCAGGTTGCTGTTCATCAGGATTTGTTTCTGTCAAAGATAAAAATAGGGTAGTATTTGCCTAGAACAAGGCAATGAAAAGTTAAGATACTGGTACAGATACGTTAGGACACATACCATTTCTCAGATGCACAGGGGTAGAGAAGCTCCACACCAGATCAGATATGACTTTAGACTTGAAATTGTTCAGCCTGCAGGCCCATTAGGTCATTACTCGTTTTCAAAACTGTCATCTCGCATCTCCTTTCTACATGTCTGTAGTGACCAAGTTCTGATCAGGGTCAGAGGGAGGGGGTGTTCCCAGGACCTCTCTCAGGAGGGGCTTGCAGAGGTTTTTCATGAGCACCAAGATACTGGGTTCAATCCCATCGAGGTGGGTGAACTACCAGGTCCTTTTAAGGCAAAGGTAGTGGAATTTTCAGGGCAAGTATGGGATAGCCGTGATAAAGAAATGTTTTTTAAGGCTCCCTAAGGAGGCTGAGCAAGCTTCCTAAGGGTAATGGCTAGGAAGGCAGAGGAGAAGGAGGGAGAACGACAGATTTTCTGCAGTGCCTGGTGTTTGAGGGTAGATGAGAACCAAGATCTGCATTAGGGAAAGTCTACGTGGAACAACACAAACTACTCGTTATTTCCTCTAGCTGTACTGCAAGGTGCTGCCGTGTGTCAGCTCAGGCCTGAACACAGAAGAAAACTGAAATAGCTACCAGTGTGGAAAATATTTATCATTAGCTGCCAAAAATGACTCCTGATGAGCTAAGCTGATTTCTCACTGCCCAAGTTAAGAGACAGTCACTCGGATTTTTCAGCTGCTTTGTAATACCGCTGACAAACTTAGTAAGCTATCCAGTTACATCAGGTCTGAGGGTGCTTTGTGTCACCTAAAAAGGAGCCTAATTCTATCCATAGAACTAGCCTATGATATTTTATATTAAGTGAAAATCTAGCAAAGACCCTGAATTCTTTTTTTATTTTCATGCAGATGTTGCTTTTCCTCCTAAATGGGAAAACTTACATTTTCCATAAAGTCTGTGACAGCTTTACTTTTCCAGCATGGCTGGTGCTTTGACACCTGCCATCAGCTAGCCACTTTGGAACTGATAATGAAGCCATTTTGAGAAAGGTTTCCATAAACAGTAAAAGCCTTATATATGACAAGAGTGTTAGCTTGGTTTAAAGTAATCAAAATAAAATGTCCTATAATAGTTCATAAAGTCTGAAATAGCCTAGAAAGGAACAAAGGTAAGGACAGAAAAGAGAGGAAGCAAATATGCCATGACACAGAGAAAAAGGAACAGAGTGTAATCCCAGCTAGAAGATAGTTTCCAAAATAACTGCTAGACCTTTTTTCTAGAATTAAAACCAATAACACTAATAGCAATGTGCTGAAACCAGGTTGCGAGTGGAATAAAAACCACGATGTGACGTATTGCCAAGGAGAATAAAGTTTTGGATATCCAGAAAAGTGAAGGTTCAAATGCCAGCCACTTGAGCAGCCCCCAGTAACTTCTTTTTTTTTTTTTTGGCAGTTCTTATACACATATAAATAGAAAGCTTAATATGTATATTTCTGTGAAGTCTGTGTTTCTGGAGCCTAAATTCTCTAAACATTTGCAAATATTGTCAGGAATAAACTGTAGGGAGACAGATTTCTTTATACAGAAGGACATACAGAAGACTCATCTATGTTCTTTTAACGCACCTTCTGCGCACTTGTGTTGCTTACTGAACACTGTTTTAAACACGGCTGAAAAACACCGTAAGTTTGTTTGTTGTTGGAAATTTTCATCTAGAGGATGTCTATATATTTGCCTCAAACTACTGTTACGATTGGCTGCTTTTGCTAGTCCTAAAGCCTTCCTGCACCGGTGTGTCTCTTCTTTGCTCTCCCTTAATTGTCTGCAAACCTTCCCTACTTCATATGTGCTTCTGTTGGCTTAGCATACTCACATCTGAATCTTGTCTCATTTGTTTTCATTTTTACAGTTCATCTACTTACTATTACTGTGTGAGGAGCTATTTTATGAGGAAGCCTGGAAGGCTTTACCAGCCTAAATCTTGCCAAGAGAAGGTGTAGGTGTCTGGTGCTATGCATGCGCTCTCACACCTAGCTTCTAGTTCAAACGCTTACACTGTGGGAAAATTACAGTTCTGTCTTTTTGGCTTTCTTCCAACACTTTTAGGAAAACTATACCATTAAAAAGTTGTGTGGGAACAGAAATTGTTCAGTTCAATCTACTTCCCTGAAAGTTCCAAGTTTTCTAACACAGTATAGTGACCTACCTTTTTCTGTATAAGTACAATGTTGGGAAAAAATAACCGTCTTTCCCTCTTGAAAACAACCTTGAACTCCAGAATATTTTTTTTTTGCTAGCCTGTTTTATTTTTCTTAATTAGCAGCTGATGAAATCACCATGTAGTTCTATAATTATTTATCACCTGAGGGAGATCCCACTTCATTCAATGAAGGTATTTTAAGGAATATCTGACCTTCCTGTATTTTCAGGTATGATTTTTTCTTTTCTTTAGATTGGTCCTGATTCTTCTCAGTGCAGTATTATGTGGCACATGATAGTGCGGCAAATAGGAAGGCCACTGGGCAAGAGGAAGCCCCTTGACTAGTGGAAAGAAATCTTCCTCTCCAAAGATAATAAGCTGTTTTCATGCTGGTCAAATAGAGAGGAGGAGGAAGAAAGGCATGAAACAGTTTGTTTACTGGTTATTTCTAATAATTGATTCCACATCATTCTATTAGAAATTTTCTGCTGTTTACACACATTTTCCTTCTTTAGCGTATTGCCTTTTTCTAAAATTCATCTGATACGTGTTGCATCACTTTGGCTTGTATCAAAACCAAGGATTTTTGTGCTGTTCCACTAGTTACAACTGATTAACATCTCTTTATTTGATGCTGCCGCACTAGCCCTAGGCACATCAGGCCTTGACAGGAACAAAAGGTAGGATACAAGATGTAACCTCACCTGCAGATATTTCCTCAGAAAACTTCCACAACTTAATGAAAAATCTTTGCTCTAATCCTAAATGCTTTCAATTTTTTTTTTTTTTTTAAAGGAAAATACATTGTGCTATATTCACAGGCTGGGAAAACTTACAGGTAGAAAAGGATCCTATGAATAAATAAGATTTTCCTTAAGAATAACTGAAGATGTAAAAAGTAATCTATTAAGATGTAACTGGAAATGTGACTGTACTCTTTCTATTGCAATAGCACTTCTGCTTGTCATGAAGACCTTTAATATTATATCCTTACATAAGTCCATAGAAAGAAACATTCTTCGCATGCTGAGCTTTCATCCCAAAATGGTCTTAACAGATGAGGAGAGGGAAGAAGTGGAATGATCAGCATGGTACAACTGGCGCAAACTGTTAAACCTTCTTTCTGTTTCAAGCAAAAGCTACCATCCTAACATGCAATTTATTGTATAAATAAATATTGCCTATATTTCCTTTTTGAAAGTTGTGAAAGCACTTGACCCTGTCCATTGTTATCTGCTCAAGGAAGCACAGAAGAACTGGAAAGGAAAAGGGATCTGTTAAATAGTTTTCTAATATAGAAAGTGCTGGCTAATCCTTATAAATGCTGACAAGGAAGCTCAGTATTCTTCTTAACTCCAACCTGAAGGAGAGGCAGAGATTACCAAACACATATAGATAGACAGTAGGGACTGGGGCAGGTGTTTGTGAGATATGTCTGTCAAGCATTCAGTGAGGACCCAACAAAAATCTTTTATTCCTATCCCCCCACTCTATCTCATTGTGGGTGGCAGATAAAGAGTATCTTTGCCATCAGTTCTGTTCCTATATCAATCTCTGAAAACAGTTTTCTACTGCATTTATTTTCAGGATTTGCTTAGTCCACCTCTGATACAAATTTACGGAAATAAATTAATTTTTTTCTTATACTAGTTCAACAATTAGAAAGCCTCTAATATTTAAAAACTAAATACAGTTTTAAATTTAGTATCAGACTCTCACACACTGCTTGTCAATGAATGCGATCAACCCCCTTTCTATCAGGCACAGAGACCAGATAGCAGAAACGGCAAGTCATGCCAGCATGTTTCTTGAATTGCTTTCTGAGGAAAAAGAAGAAGAATAGAGGCACTATATGTGTAATTATGGTTAAACTTTGCAATTTTGTTTTTAGGTCAAGTAATTGGCTTGGCAGGAAGTACTGGAATAAACAGGATAAAATCCTGTTCTGTTGAAATACAGCTTATATAGAAAATTTTTCAGGTAAATTAGTAGGTATTTTAGATGCTTGAAAGGGTTAAAAGTTAGTGCTAAAGAAGAAATGTATTCAGAAAAAGAAATAATAGCTTTAGTACAGAATCACAGAATGGGAGGGGTTGGAAGGGACCTCTGGAGATCCTCTAGTCCAACCCCCCTGCCAGAGCAGGGTCACCCAGAGCAGGCTGCACAGGGCCGCGTCCAGGCGGGGTTTGAATATCTCCAGAGAAGGAGACTCCACACCCTCCCTGGGCAGCCTGTGCCAGGGCTCTGTCACCCTCACATGAAAGAAGTTTTTCCTCCTGTTCAGGCGGAACTTCCTGTGTTCCAGTTTGTGCCCGTTGCCCCTTGTCCTGTCACTGGGCACCACTACAGAATAATACAAAATGAAAAATAAAACTAAATACTCTTTGAGTTGAAGGGAAGCCTGAATTCTGGAAAGATTTAGACCAGAAACCACAGTTAGCATAGCGAGCATATGTTGTGTTATGGTGCTTTTAAAAAATCATAGGGTTTGGGGGGCATATTGAGTAGAAAAATTTCCCAGTGAGAATGAGTCACTCCATATTTGTTCCTGAAACAACTACATTAAGAATAGGATGCTTTCTTCTAGTTTTCTCCATTCCTGAAAGCTGTTGGTAAATTGGAGCGCAAATTGATCTTAACAAAGTCAGCTTTTCTTGCCCTAAGGTTAACATATTTAATAAAAAGTCAGTTAATGGCTATAGCTTACATTTTCCTACTAAACTTTCACTCCATGTCAAGAATTTTTGGTTTACTTTTTATTACTGAGCATCCCTTCCATGGGCAGAGCCCGTCAATATAATAGAACAATTTTCCTGAATTTTAGGGTGTAGTCAGGTTGACCTCTCTGAATTCACCGCTCAAGGTGTGTGGCAGCACCAGTGGCACAAAGGATCATTTCCTGATTTATAGTTCACTAAGCAATACACAACAGCGGCTGCAGTCTCTGTATCCTTACTTGGGGCAAATATCAGAGAACCAAGTAGCTGCTTTGCTCTCGAGACATGCCTAAAAGTTTCAGATCTAACAGTTCTGGTTACACTACTAAACAGTTTCAACTTTAAATAACTAACTAGACCAAAGCCCTCCCTAAGTATACAAAATATACTTAGTAAATTAGATTATAAATGTACAGTATCACAGCTAATGGGATTTCCTTTGATAGAGCTAACCCGTCAGTTTAGAGAATGTACCTATGGCTTAATATAGTTCTTTATTTCATATGGGGTCTAAAACAATAAATTTTTAGTAGGCCAGAGATGACAAACATTTCAAGAATCATCTGAAAGCAAGAGAAACAAAGAATTAAACTGACGCCTGGTCTAAGAGAGCCGCAGTTGAAAAAGAATGGAAAATTTAGATAGCAACATGCTATTGATTAGCATTTCCTCTGGGAACAATATTTTGTGTACTTGTATTAATAGCACTTTCCACTACAAATCACCTCACTAGTTTTGTGGTGGTGCTAATCAGCGTAACTGCAGATAACTGATTTTAGTGCTTAGTAATTTCTGTTGTGGATAAGTATTCACCACTCATATTTAGTGGTGCTCCACCATCTGCCTTTAGAATCCTTGTGCCTTTTTTACAGACTGAAAGCATGAGATGTGTTTTCAGGTCTTCATGTTATTTGGAGATTCCTAAATGAAAGCAACTGTTTAGAAAATCCTCCATACAGAGCTTCATCTGTAAGCTTCATCTATTGTCGAGCCCTTGATATGCTTTCAGCTCTGTTTATGAAGGGATACACCAAGAAGGGAACTACTACGTGGTTTATGACAAGATCGCTGCTGCAGATTTGGTACCTGCTGTGATTTGTGTCACCCATTCGAGCCTCAGCCATAAAGCTGCACTTTTTATCAAGAATATTTGTGAATATATAACTGCTCTGAAGACACATGACCAATAAATAATTCAAAGTATCTATCTTCCCTGCAGTTTTCTTATACACCTACCACCTTTTAATGTTTAGTTGGCCTAGAAACAGTATTCTTTATGGCACTTCTAGTATAAAAATGTTTACTGACTGGCAGTAGACTATTGATTTCCAGCGTGATACCTTAGAAATAAACCGTTCCCCCCAGTCTCCATCTGCTTTGCTCTCCCATCTGCTATCAGTCCAGAGAAGCCTTGTTTTACATTTTGAGTCCCTAAAAATGTCCATTTCAATTATTGATTCCAAAATCGTAACAATGTGATTGAATTCATTATTCCTTTTTTCTCTCCCATCCCTTTGTTTTCTTTTCAGCTCTATATCCATTTACAGTCCTAAGGAGAATCCTAATGCATTTGATGCTGCTGCTTTCTTCCAGTCAGTGGGAAATTTCCTGGGGATCTTTGCTGGATCATTTGCCATGGGATCCTCTTATGCTGTTGTCACAGCTTTAATATCCTTTATGGTTTGTTTTCAGAGAGAAAATCTATATATGCTGGAAAAAATGTGTGATATCTGAGACTGGCCATCTTTAGTTTGAGCCTGAAACTTTTCACTGTTGATTTAAGACGTTGCAAACAAACAGTCAAATCACAAACTGACAGGAAATTTCACTTGTCGGAATCTGCAAAGAACTTAATATGCAAATTTCTTTTTAGCATTAAGCAAGACTCGTGTCTTTATTTTACTATTTGTAAATAATTACATTTTTAGGAAAGCGTTTTGAAGTATTTTGAGGTTAAAACATGAATTTGTGAACTACAGCAACTTATTTACAAACTACAGACTAGCAGCAATTATACAAAAATACAATGCAAACACTAGACTACAAATCAAGCCAGGCAGCTTACCTAAACTAGAAATAAAAGGCAGATCTGTTGCCCTGCATTTTTTCCTGTGTTTTACAGTTCTACCTGTAAAATACTGTTGTAGAAAGAGCAGCAATTTTTATCTTTCTTGCATGGATACAAATGTAAAAAAATGCAAGTTTGTTTACAAAACTGGACAAAATTACTTTCTTTTCCCTTTTTCTGGGAAAAGAATATCAAATGCAACCAATTAGGCATTAGTTCAAAAACCACAAAAGTACTTGAAATAGCCAACTTGTGGAATTCACCTGTTTAAAACCCGTGCTGGCTTTTCCTCTTTGTTTGAGATTATTTAGAAGTTGTGCAGTTTTTCCTGAATTCAACTTGTGCAGATGAGTATGGTGGGGGAGCTTGCTTTCTTTCATCCTTTATCAGGTTGGGGGAAATTTTAGCTTACAAAACAGTTGGGTTTTATTTTTCCTTAGTAATCTTTTAGCACTTGACAAAATTTACAAAGCTGTGTGAGTTCCCTATGTTGGAGACAGGTCTGTTTTTCCTGCTATCCTGGAGTGCCTTCTTATCAGCAGAAGCTGCTGGTCTTACAGGTAAGTGTTGCATTTTATTGGATAAAAGCAGTTTTATAATGTGCTTCTAACTCAGGAAAATGGTATGTTTATTTTGGGCATGACATCATATATAAGCTTCTAAAAGCCATTTGCTGTATTGGACATGGTTTCATCTTTAAGAACAAATCTGTAGAGACATTGAATAGTTCTTCCAGACAAAGACTTATCAGAACAGGCTAAAGTCCTCAGTCTTTCTTCCCTACTTTCTCTACATTGTCCCATCGCTATTAGTGCCACTGTTAATCCCACTATTTTCTGCCCGGCTATAGGCCCAAAGATGACAGTAAGTACGAGGAAGCAAATATACAGTGCCACATGACTGTCAGAGACTGTGTGCTCCTCTGCATGCCCTGCATGTCCTCGTCCTTCCTCCTTTTTCCCAGCTATCAATGACTAAACAGAAGACGGGGACATCCTCAACATTGCCAGTGGGTTGCAGCCACCTCTGGATTTAAAAAAAAAACAAAACAAAAAAAAAACAAAAAAAAATCTTGTTCAGTGTGCCTCCCTAAACACCTTTTGCAACAGGAGAGGTACGGTCATGTCCTAGTGACAGGTAGAAAGACGTGTGATCTGATTGGGTTTTCATTAACATTAAGAAAGAAATTGTGCAATCACAGTCAAGCACGTGCTCAGGGACTGCTTTTTACAACATAAAGAGTCCACAGAAGTTTAGGCAAAAATTGTAAATGGATATAGTTTACCTAGACAGCAACCTATTGTATAGTGGGACTTGAAAGAACAAAGTTTGTAAGAGCCCACTCGTTTCAGTGTTCTTGATGCTGTCACCTCTGAAGTCTAGGGCTCTAATTAATGTCAGGGAAAGTCAGGAGAAGAAAACTGCTTAATGGAGTGTTAACGCAGCCCATGCTGGTTTGTTTGCAAAATTGTTCAAAGCCTCTTGAAGACAACAGTTATATTTCTACTGACTTCTTTGGGGCCAGCGTGATACTTTTTAAAAATTAGCCACACAATCAAACTATTTCAGAATGGCATTTAACATCTACTTCTTCTCACATCTTTACCTTATTAAATATACAATTTTGTGTCCTGCTCAGTGCCAAAATCTTCAGGCCAATGAATAAAAAGAGAGGGACTTGAACTGAACAAAAGGGTGGTGTTCCATCACATGGAAAAAATCAGATACCAACTGGAATAAAAGTCCATTTTGTGTCTGTATGCTTAACAGCTTTTAAAAATGTGACGATTACTACATAAAAATGGAAGCAAAGAAGGATAATTGTTAATCACTTGCCTCCTACTGGAGGTAATGATTTCCTAATCCAATGACTGCCAAGGAAAGACTATTTTAAAATACATTCCTAGCCGAGAACAAGGATGTGATGTTTCAGCAAATACACAATTGATAAGTAATACATTAAACCCAAAAAGTGGATTTGTAAGGGAAACACTAATATCTTTCAGAGCCTCAGGTGCTGCTGTATGTCCGGACAAAAAATAATTGGCATATGTCTTTCTTGCATACTGCAGATGTGATGACAGACAGCATAGTTTCTCCTGGTAGTCACTCTGAAGAGTGTTTCATTTCTCTTTTCTTTTGCAATATATAAAATATCTGAAATAAAAGACTTAATTATTGAACACCACAGCTGGCTTTTATGGTAGCCATGGTAAGGAATTTTAAATGGACAGAGGGAGAGCTAGAGAAAGAGAGTGGAACCAAAGTGAAGTTCCAATTTAAGGCAAAAAATAGAAAATTGTTGGGAAATTTAGCTATTTCTTATAAATAAAGGAACTGATACAGGCCTATAAAAGAGAATTGCTCTGCCAACACACAAATTCCAAGGAAAACATACCGAGCCTTTTTAGGTCTGTCACTAGCCTTTTTTTCATGGGTGTGTTCTCAGTTTCAGGTGGAAATTGTTTAATTACACTGTTGTGAGGAGGTGAAGTTTAATCTTGAAAGTTTTATCAGTTGAGTCTTTGTCATTTAGTTTCTGTGAAAGGCTTTTATCAGAAGCTGCTAGGGTGGAAAAAACTCATGGAGCCTTTCTTACAGCTTCAGAAGTTCAAAGCTGTGTTTTGTAAATGCATTGACTGCATTAGCACTGTGCGAACATTACACTTTAGAGTGGATATTTTTAGTTGACTGGTTTAACCAGTTTTGATGTTTCTTTCATCTTCTCTCAGTCTCATCTGAAATAGCTTCAACTCCCCTCCTTTCATAATATGACTTTAAACTTCCAGTTCAGCAGGAGAATTACTGTATTGGTTAAGAAATTTTCAGCTGACTTAGATTCTGCTAGAGGTATAGATTTCAGAGGTGGCTCTGATTTCTCATACTCATGCCAAGGAAATCTGTGTAAAATGCAGTTATTGCGTGCAGTCTCCCACACGGGTATGTGATGCGCAAAGCACCTGTTGCAGAAGGCACGGGGAGCCCAGGGAAAAGCCAGCCATCCTTCAGAATGCACTCAGCTCTTAAATCCCTGCTCTATCATTTCCAGTCTTTTCCAGCTTACTTGCTTTGCCCTCTGTCTTACTTAATGCATACGTCACCTAGTTTTACAGTCAAGCATGTCTGTCCTCAAAAGCAATCACTAGAATTAAGAGAGCATCATAACCATGCAATGACGCTGCTGGACCACTCCACTCAATGAACTAAATTCCTAGTTTGAAGTCTTTGACTTCAGTAGACTTGCTTCAAAAATTAACTTCATCCATTGTACATTTACACCTATATTTGTCTTCATTTTCCTTGGATATTGTGTTTTCTCTGTTCATTCCTTCTAAATGAACTTCAAAGGATTAACATCAGACATCAGTATTTCCCTGTAGCTATTAGGTAATGTAATTGTAAAATAATTTTATTCTTACAATGCTTTCCGCACTAGTTCTTCAATCACTAAGCCTTTTGAAGTCTAATATTGAAGTATGTTATAATTTATAAATAACGGGCTATACTGGTTTTTGTGTAGGTATAGTAGGTGGTAGAGCTCGCTTGTTTTACTTGCAGATTTTTTTAAATAAAATGTGAATGGAGAGTAGTAAAGTCAACATTTTATAAAATATTTAGTTCCTCTACTTCAAGATATCCCATGATATATAACACAAAATATGTGGGCATGACCCTAGTTGAAAAATGGATGTGATCAAACCAGCAAATCAAAATAAAAATCTGGGGTGACTACACAATTATTGTTATACTGATAACTGTAAATTATAAATTAATGTTATGGTTATTAATCTTATATCATCAAGCTGTGACATATGCGTGATAAATTGATTCTTATACAGTAGAATCTAATTTATGCACTTCCTGATTTGCCCTGAGGTATATCATTCCTGATTGCTGAGCAGAGTTGTAATAACAGAGTACTATAGTAAGGTCAGTGTTAATATAGTTGCTTTCAATTTCGAACTCCATTACAGAATATTTACTAGTAGACTATGAAAAAATCATAAGTAATTTAAACACTTATCAAAATAAATGAGGAAAGTACATCTTGTGTTTATTAATTGCTTTTTCTGTTGCTTTATAATTAACAAAATTTGCTAATTTTTAACTGATCACTCAGTGATTGGTCTGTGAAAGATTCCATGATGTAAGCAGGCATTTAATGTTCACCTCAGTTAGACCCTCTCTATCTACGGCTGTTTGAACTAAGTAGATGTTCAAATAAAAAGAGATTATTATACCTGCAAAAATGCACTCAAATATATGTATGTGAATTTATTTGCATTTATGTATTCAATTAATGCATACTTCAAAGTCATAAAGAATTTATCAGTGTAAAAGCATCAAAATTACGGCCAACCGCCTCTTGATTTTACATGCCAAAGACCTGTGCTGTGAAGCTAAGACAGGCAATAGATCTTGAAGGAGAAAATATTGGAGAGGATCATCTTTGTTCCTTTACTGTTTTTCAAAGCCCAGCCCAAAATGATTGTTTTCTGATCATTATAAAAGAAATAGCTTGTGATAATAAATTATCCTCACCCTCAGCAATTCTTGTCTGAACATTTCGTGATATGTCTGACATCTGCCTTCTTATTAGGGGTTCACAGGAGAGCACAGTACCTACTGAGAAAGCTTCTCCTCCAGAAATAAATAAGCAGCTTATTATGACTGATGTACCCAGGACAAGTCCAAAGATCTAGTCTCTCGCTGGGGCAGTTTTGTGCAACCTCTGTGTTTAGGACATAGCAAGAACAAATGTCACCAAATTCCATTGCCTTTAGTACTGCTGACAAAGTGCATTTATTCTCATGGCTGTTCACTGTTCCTATCTGTTCGCTGTCATTTGTCTTGGATCCATCATCTACCTCACTGCTTTTTTTTAAGTGTTGTGACCAGTTGTTGTATCACTCTCAGTAGGGATCTATCAAAACATTTCTGTCTGCAGTTCTGAGCACTGTGAGCACGATGCAGGTTGGTACCTGACTGGCTTTAGTTCGCTAGGCTGACATTATTCCATAACAGGAAGTTATTCTGGGCTTTAAATTCACAGAATCACAACTCAGCTTTGTGGTTTTCTTTCCTTTATTGATAAGTAATGTGCCATGTTGTGTCATACAGAGAAGTAGGTAGACTCCTCCCAGTAATGAGGGAGAAGGGGTAGCTTGGCTTCTGGGTCAAAAGGAAAGAGACCTCAACTCTTAACCTGTAGTTCTGCCACTCCTAGGAGGAAATGATGAAATCCGGGTCTAACTAGGAAAGCAGGCTCTTCATAGATAAGAAGCTGGTATTTGCACCACTGTGCAGAGACAGACGACAACCAGGCAAGTTTGCCATAAATTACTGATTCATTACTTGCCTGTAAGACTGCAGAGATGTCTCTAGATGATCTATGTGGAATTCTAAGATAGGGAATGTCAGGTGGATCCTGTACTTTAGAGGATGTTCTAGATATACTTTGCTGACATATGAGCTAGATCCAGTACTCTGTGCAGTTCAGTTATCCCATTCGCCCTTTCAACAGCACCACTTGACCAGACTAAGCACACACTTGGTCAGTGCTCGGGTCTGCCTAACTTAGGTCCTGTTCTAGGTACAGCCTTTTAAGACAGTAAGGGGAGAAAGCTATTTCTTTTTAGATAAAAGTACGTACTCTAGCATGGCATTAGGCTGACATTGATGACCAGTTGCATAACATGAGGATAGTGAAGTCTTATTGCTAGTGAACAGGTTCAAGACAAACCGGGTAAGCACTCTTGGCGTGCCTAGGATAAAACCTGGTATAGAGCACCACAGGGGCTCTGATCTGAATTGAATTCAGCAATTCATTTGGGGTTATAAAGTACAACACTGAAGCTCGGGTCTCACTGGAAGCAGCCACGTGCAATACCAGTGATTACTCCTCAGATGAGGGCCTAAAAATTTCCCTCAGCTCTGTCTTTTGTTGCTTTCTGTCACTTCAACATAAAATCAACCTCAGACAACTCCAGAGATGAAAGCTTCATGAACAAAGCACCAGCTTTGGTTCTGCATTGGTGCAGGTCTGGTGAAAGAAGCCTTAAGTCTTTTCTTCAGTACCAAGAAAATGATCGGTCACACTTCACACCCTCAGTGAAAACAGACTGAATGGGGATATTGTTGTAGTGGGTTTATGGCCTTATTACTGCAACAACTTGATGCAGAAGACAGTGCCTCATTTCCTGCCACTCACACGTTCAGTCAGCACTGGGATGTGCCCCGTAGGCGCTGTGGAGATATTCTGACATAAATATGACTCCAAAGTAAACATTATCTGGTTTAAATAATTTCTCTATTACCCACTCCTCATTGTTCTCTTTTCCCCACATTTCACTGCCTTTCATGAAAGACCAGTTCCTGTCGCTTGTTGTGCTGTGGGATTTGCTGTACATTGTGCATCCCTGAAGCTCTGGAATGCTTCAAAGTCGGGATGAAAACTGGTCAGTTTACCCATGGAATTTTTAAATGAAGTTACATATTTTATTCACTCCCTTGTTTCCCCAGAATGTAGAGGTTTGGTTGTGGTTGGGGTTTTTTTTCTAAATTCCTTTTTTTACCACTAAAATACCTGGCAGCTGGAGACAATGTCAGTTTTATTGTCTCAGATCAGCAATTTCTGAAGTTTAAATTGTGGCCAGTCGCTTCCAGGTTTGCATTGAAAGCACACTGCACATGCTGCCCTTCTCTGACAGAAGACAGACTTTTTTCCAGTTTTTCTCTTAGCACCAGATATTGAAAAGCAAGGGTACACTTGCTCTTGCCTATTTGTGAAGTGATCCAAAAAAATATTTTGTCTTTCAGTGACAATAGGAATTATCTTCAGATTAACACTTATAAATTAATGCTCACACTATCATGTTAACATTCACATCATCAGCAAAATACTTTTAAAGATACAAGTTACTCCTTTATCCTATATTATCTTTTGATATTACTAGATTTTTTTTTTGTCCTAGCAATGATTTTAACTACAAGTATTTGGCAAAACTAATGTAAGGATAAGTCCTCTAATTGTATAAGCAGCTAACAAGCTATCCCTATTTCTCTGTTGTAACAGGAGCAAAACAAATCAAATAAAATGGTAGGCTTTTATTTCTAATAAAACCTCTTCAAAGAGGTTGAGCTGCAGCTGAAACTTTACTAGTGACTATCAACATTTTACTGTGAGGTTTCTCATTTTTTATATTTAGTGAAAAATTTCAGTAACTTTATTTATAGACGCAAGCAGCTGTATTGCACTGAACAACTGATCACCCATTTCAACGCAAATCATTCCCTGTTTGCTTTAGGTTGGCATTTTGTTCAGCAGTTGTAGTACTAAGTATCTCGGTAATTGCTAAATTCGCCACTTATAAATGAAACAATGTAACGGCACTGAAAAAGCGACCTGAGCCTCCGACACCTCGGAATTAGAGCACTGAGCCCTAAGCGCTGGTAAAAGGACCATCTCGCTTTCTCTGCTTCCCTGCATCTAATAAATACTTTCTGTTGACAATTCCAGCATTATCATATTCGGTCTTATCTGTTTCTCTGTGAAAGAAAGCCTGCAAAAATTTAAGAACCTAATTTATGTGCCATACACAGTTCATACAGTATTTGGCTACCCAGCTAACTTCAAAATCCGGCTTCAATAGTCTTACAAAGAGATCCAGATTGCTTTTTCCTTCTAACTAAAAAGTTCTGTGTTTGCCTCTTTAGGTGCTCCTCTTTCCTTTGTAGTTGCATTAACGTGTAATTGGGCATTACTCTTAAGTAATCATTTTTATGGAAATGCATTACAAACAATTTTCTCCAAGCTTTTTAATGAAGCATTCATTGCGAGAGGCATGGCTGGTACATATTAAGCCTTCAATTGTAGCAGCTGAAATATTCCACCGCACCCCCCCGGTCTTCCTTAGAAACAGGGTATCTAGTTTCTACGCTTGCATAATTGCGTGGTTCAGATCATTTATTCCTATTGTAAAATCAGATTTGGACCATTTTATTCCTCATGTCACTCTCTCAGTTCTCTTACTACCCATAATTAAGAGTTTCTTAGCAGTCAAAAAACATTTTATAATCATAGTTGAATTTAATAGTCAATTTTAAAAATGCAAGACTTGGCATGATGATGATGCACGTAGAAGTGAGAGAATCAGAAACTCTCATCTCCATTTCTGTTACTGAGCCTGGAGCTAGGGATACGTAGCAACATTACTGATTGGCTATATTTTTAACTGAAATTCCATTGTTTGAGCATCCCATTGCATATTATTAATGCCTTGGGAATTTTTAAACTCCCCAGATCAGTTCTGCACAATCAAATACACTTACTGATAAAAAAAGACTTAGCTGCATTTAAGAGAACAATTAGACCTCACAAAAACATGAACTTCCTGGGATGTATTTAGGCAGTGACAATCTCACTACTACCCACGTTACTTACTGCAAAGAATAGTCTTAGTGTAGTTAGAAAAAAATAAATACCAAAACAGACATAAGAAAATAAATATTAAAAAACAAAGACACAGCAGTTAAAGCTCAGTGGAATTTCTCTTGGCTGCAGAGACTGTGTTCTGTAGAAGTAGTACAGGTAAATTTACAATCTAAAGAGAACCCAGAAGCAAAAAAAAAATCTCCACAGTGGTTGGGGGGGGGGGGGGGGGAATATTTGCTTTCTCATTTTCTTTCTGATAGCAGTTATCCCTTGTGCCAAATTAAACTCAGAATTTTTTACTCCATACTTTTTTCTTCCATCAAAGGCATGTTAATACCAGGCCTCAGTTCTTCCCAGAAACAAGAGAGGCTTGCAAGTAAAGCAAGCTGGCTTTTGTTGAACAATATTTTCACGGTTAGCAATCCAAAGAGTCAGAAACTTGAGAAAGACATGGTAAGGTAATAATTTAACCGGTGTGTGGCAATGTGCTGTTGCCACACGCACACTCCCCCAAATGAAGTAGTTCCAGCATTGTCTAAACTTCTACTTTTCCATGTTTCCTTATCTATACCTTCCTTTAGAGGAGGAGGATAGTTCACCTATCTCCAGGACCCTCTTGCTGCTAAAATCCAAACATTTAGAGGTTTGGATAAGCCTGTTACAGAACCTATCGAGGCACCAGCACTTTCACCTGACACTTGTTCAGTACATTACCATCCATTTTTTCCTGTGACTGTGTGAAGCCTGGACAGCTTCAATTAATCTTTTTGAAGTAGCAGATTGTTTTATATTGGGTTTGCTGTGCTAAAGCCTGCAGCACTGTAGATTCTGCCCCCTTAGTGAGCCTTTTCTTGCTGCCCTGTGTAAATTCAGGAGAGTCACCATCCTGGAGAAGCTGGAGGAAGTCTTATCCAGTTTAAAGTCCAGGACCGAAGTCACAGACTGGGATTATTTTCACAATTCTGCTTCATACTCTTTGCTTCCAGTAGAACTGGTTTATATGTTTCAGCTCATGCTAGTGCAACCCAATAAATGCCAAGAAAGCTGCTGCACAGTCACATTGCAAGGATGGATATTGCCTAAACCTGCACAGGTATCTTTTTGCTTGCTTTGTTGCCTCAGTGTGTTTCCTTGGATTCATCAGTGTTATTTCAGTACGTCAGCAGCCTATGAGCTAAAAATTACCTAACAATTTGCAGAGCAGCCCATGAGGAAGCAGAACTAAAATGCTAATTGGGGCACGTTGTAGCTCTTGGACAGGAGGCAGCGGGTAGAAGGGCTGAAAGGCAAAAGAACTAAAGCACTGTGGGGTGGGGGGTGGAAAACTGCCTGTATGTGAGCCCCGGAGATCACAGGCGTGCAGCGACCACGCTGCAGGCTGGCTTTGTGCAAAACCAGTTGCTGCTCATGTTGTGTGCATCTAGAAACCGAGCAGAACTTGCATGCTTCACGTGCTTCAGGAAATGCGTGTGGAGGGTTTCAGGGGAATGATGATTGGAACAGGCATGAGCAAGCCCTGAGCTGTTGCGTAAATAATTATCTATGCAGACATGCCCCAAGTTTAAGAAAAGCACAGAGTTTTCTTCCTCCATGGGCATTTACATATCGTTACTGGTGGACACTTATTTTTGGTTTTCCATTTTCTCCCTGTGTGGGTTCCTTCTGCCTTATCTGTGTCCAGAGCTGCCAGGATATTGCAGTTAGAATCTTATCAGCTACTTTAATTATAATACTGCATTACCGTGACGCTACTCAATGATTCTAGTGAGCTAGGACCAGGGCCAGGGAGGAAGTATTAAAAAATAAGAAATATCGCTATAATACAAATTTATTATTATTATTCTGGACAAACCTGCTGCCCTGCTCCTCAAGACCTTCCGCAAGCTAGGAAATATAATTACTGCCACATAGCTACAGTCATTGGCCTGGTCATCCTGGGCAATGCAGCTTGCACCTGCCAGAGCATCATTTTTAAGCAATGTGGTGTTGTCCACCTTGCACATTGTTACACACTGCTTATGATAAGGCTAACAATCGGGCACACACTGAAATGACTTGCCCCTTTTGCAGCATTTCAGTACCAAACACTCTCAAACCATTTAAATGTAATAAAATTATTTTTTCCTTTCCTATTCAGTCTCTGCCAAAGTTTTCAAACGGTCTGAAGTCCTTCATATTAAGATTATGTTAGGCTTGCCTAACTATCAGTCAGATTATGGTCAGATGTTACCATGTATTAATTCAAACAAATTTCCTACAGTTTGGGGCCAACTACACAACAGTGGAAATGCTATGAGTGCATGATGGACCAGGTAGAAGATTCAAGACCTTCATGATTTTTAGCAAAGGAAAAAAAAAAATCTATTTTGTTTGAAAGATGCTCTTTTAAAACATAAAGTTCTTTTGTTATAAAATGCTGTTAATTGTCTAGTTAGCTTCTTTATGCAGCCCTTTGACAAACCTAAGTAAGAAAACAGAAGCAGCTAACTCTGGTTTTTCTTTGAATTCCAGGTATTGTTGCAGTCCTTTTCTGTGGAGTCACACAGGCCCATTATACCTACAACAATCTGTCACCAGATTCCAAAATGAGAACTAAACAGGTAGGGCATGGAAATAACTGACTTTGTGGGCATTGAAATAACTGACTTTGTGTCTTCAACTGGTGTAAGGAATAGGCAGAGGTACTGGAATATAGCTGGATGGGATTTCATTAATGCGAAGGAAGAGGTTTATGTCTTCATTAGGGGAAATACTGGAGATTTTGCCAGGTAAACAGTAACAATTCTCTGGATAAGCAAAAAATATAAGAATCTGTTCTTCCCAAGAGACCTGAAATGTCAGTCAAGAAGATGAAGGGTAAAGAGCTAACAGTTTACACTAGCTTCCATACAAAAATGCTACGAAGTTAAGGAAGTCAAAGAGCTCTGGTAAATAAGAGAGAAGTGGTCTGAGAGATTGGATCCGTGTGGATTTTTGCAAAGGGACTGTATAAACTGCAGTCTGGCCCACAGACTTGAGCAACAACATCATTTCATTTCTGCCTCGTTAAAAATCTGACGTAATTAAAGACAGTGATTTTTTTCCATTGTGTTACTTAGAGTTTAGAGATGAGAAATTTGGTCATCTGTTTTTTGTTTGAACAGGTGACTAGTGCAACTGTCATTATTCTTTAAAACTTGGGGCTGTTCTCAGTACTAGATATATGACATTGCAATGTTCAAAATACTTTTCAGCACAAGGAGTAATTTAGACTACCTCACAGGATCAAGGTAGTGGCGAGAAATCATTTAAAAGCAGTTTTCTTCCCTTTTAATGTTGACTCCTATGTCCAAGAACCCCGGATTGTAGAAAAATCTATCTAGTAGAACAAAAAGGAAACATATGGTCCAAGACTATAATTTTCATGATGCAATCCGGTACCTTTTTCAGTAATTCCTCTGTTTTAAGCATTGGAAATTTTACGTAGAAAATTTCATCACTTCTTGCACATCTCAATTTAATCAAAAATACAATTTTCTATCAAAAACACTTTGATAGAAAAAATACTGGCCATGGTATCTGTTCAACTGTCAGACTCTCTCAGATCACAAAAAAGTTTCTGGTCAGTACTTCCAAAATAAAGTGTTAGCTATTCAACGGGATAAGTCTTCTTGGTCGTATTTCTTCATACCAGCAGAGGCTGATACTTTTGAAATGTATCCAGCCGAGAAGAGAACCTTTTTCTGATAACTGTATCATAAGAGAATAACATTTATATCTACTATAGAATTGTTTCTATTTTGCAGAAATACTGAATTGCATATGCCATTACTACCCTTGCATAGAACTGTTACAATTTGAATACAAGGCTTTTTCGGGGATTCATCTGCATGATTTAGTGATGCATAGCCTCAGAGAGAGAAAGAGAAAAAGAAAGGTCATGGTATTTTTAATTACATATGAACCTTTTCAACTACAGAATTAACTAACATTTAGTTTAAATGCATACTGGTTTTCTTCATGTTTACTCTTTCATTCCCTCCCGTTCAACAGTGCAAAACAAAGTAGTGAAAATAAACTGAATCTACTCTTGAACACACAGAAAAGGGATTATGTGTTTCTCTATGGAGCTGTGAGTTTTATGCACCCCTTCTATTCTGTTTTTCTCTTCCCCCATAAGCTCTTAATCCTCAGCCTCCCTTACGATATGGTTCAAAAATTGTTGTTAAATTCGTTTGAATTCTTCTAATTTATTTTCTAATCCAAAGATTACCCTTTTATGTGCAGCTGTTTCAGCAAGACCTGCACTGCCTCTTTCTTTCTCTCCCCTCAAGAATTCTCTTTAAGCAAATTCACTAAGCCACACACTTGGCATTCTCATAATCATATAGACTTCAGTGCAGTTTAAATGAATATTGTTGCTCAGACAGCCAGCCTCGCTCCCAGTCTAAGTCATTTTTATTACTCATTACTGGCCAAAATCAAGGGCTTTTCAGTTCATTTACAGAATTATTCCAAGGCAGCCTCTCTCTTTTGTTACAATATGACAGATCTTTCAATAAGGACTGGTGAACTGTAATGCACACTGACAAAACAGTGAGTTAAGGCTGAAGCTAAAGCTAACAAAAAACATGGAAATTAGATTTAAATCTGTAAACCAGATTGTGAAATTGTGTTGGCTGTTTTTGAATAAATGCTTTTTCTCTACTGCTTTGCATAATTTTCTTTACATTTTTACTGGCTGTTAAAATTTCGTAGCTTGATGGTAAAATTCAGTACGCAATGATAGAGGTGGTCTTTCTGGCCATGGTGCTCCGTTCCGCATTTCTCATAATACCTCATTATTTGCTCTAAAAGAATACATATGAAAAAGAAGACCGGTATGATTTTCGTCATATATTGATATAAAATGAGAACTTATCTACAGTTCTTAAATGAGAATTTAAGAACCTCTATTAAGAATGCCTGTTAAAATATGCCATGTAATTATTAGTCCCCATGTATCCTTTATTATCCAGTCAATCACCATTTAACATTCCATGAAAGAGAAATACTAGATTTCAAGCATCCGAAACTTACAGAATCTGAAAGTACAGAGTATCACAAATCTTGCCACAAACAATGGATTATTTTAACACCGTCATAAGAAAAGTAAGATAAAGATTTAGTGAAAATGCAGGCTTTAGAGAGTTTTCATTCAATCCAATTATCCCAATTCTCACTAAGTATTTATAAACAATCTCTCTGTGAGTTTTTATTGTTTGTTTTTAACATGAATGATGTTTTATGGCAGTATTTTTAAGTCATCATCATTGACCCAACTATGGTCATAGTGATTTTAACATTAAAATTGACACTGCCATCCGTGGCAACAAGGTTAGGTCAAACAGAGTGCTCCTGAGTTTCATACATTTGAAGTTTAATTTATCCAATATATCTTTAGTGAAGGAGAAGATGAAACTGCTAGGACCTGATCAAAAGCTATTTGATTCTCTCCAGCTTTCTCTAGAATTATTTACAGCTGCTAGTATAACCTCACGTTATGCTGCAGGCAAACAGCAGTCACTTCTAAATCTTGGGACATTATAGTTCAGATTTTACATTAGGTTCTTCAGATGTACAAGTTGGGTTGGGTTGATTTGCTCAGCTGCAAGTAAGTCAGTGGCTGGGCAGGGTGTTGCTAGGTAAATAGAAATTACTGGTTTGTTGAAAGCAGGCAGACTGTAAAACCCTACAGGTCAGCTCTAGAAAGGGAGGCATGGACAATACTGTGTTTTCTACAGCAAGAGAAGACATTCCTTGCTATTTTTTTCCCTCTGCCCTCTATCATTTTCACTCAAACACCAAGCTAAGACCAGCACAGTTTCCTAGTGGTGGCGTATTAAGAGAAGCTTCTCACTTTCTCTAGTGGCTGTAAACGTTATCCATCATACTTAGGAGTTATATCATTTGCTAGTTACCTTCCTTTAACTGCATGGAACAGCCACAACAAAGAGACCAGGGAATAGGGCAATACATCTCTTTGGTTTAGTGTGCAAGGGTATGGAGAATTCTGCTTTCAGACAAAATACAGTGCCAGCAAGTTCTAAATTCTGGAAGGGGAATTTTGAAACGCATCTCCTATGGAAGTAGAGCCAGGGAATTACTAGAAGGCACAGCAAAGCATGCCCAGCCAGCAAGGGGGTATGTCACACGCTGCCCTGCCTGTCTCCATTCATTCCACCAGTCTAACCCTTGTTTACAGAGTCACCTCTGAAATAGTTGGGTCTAACAAGCTCGTGAAGGTTGCTTTCTCAAATTAGGTGTAATAGCCTTTCTAACCACATTACTAGTTAAATAGTTACATTTTTTGCTGATCCTGATAGCAAACCCATTAGGGAGCACCTGCCTCATAGACAAAAGCTTCTGGCCTGATTGTTCAGCTGCACTGGGCGTGCAGTATGCACAAGATGCCGCATTAAGATTTCAGCGGCCCTTCACCTCCAAGGTTTTACACAAGCTTGAGAACAGGCTAAAGGTAAAACAAGAGAACTCACTGCTGTGTAACTTCTGAGTAATTTTACCAAAGCATGTAGTCTTACTAGGACTGCTTGAGCAAATTAACTTACACTGAAGGACAGAAAGTTCAGACTGGTCTTCGGGCTTTGCTCACTGATGGACATAGTACTGATCGCTTCAAATTTTAATTTCCACACTATAAAGCAGAAATTATTATCTCTGATTACTAAAAGTCATCACTTTGCAGAAGGGCAGCTAATATCTCCTGGAAATCCCTTGAAAATACATTTTTCAAAACTTGCTTAGCTCATTTATGATATAGCTATACATTTTCCAACAAGGAAACAGGCTAGGGATCAATCAGTGGATTGCTGGATCATAAATTGAGCTGTATTACAAAGATAGTTTGGTGTAAAAGGGTTGTGTTTATAAGCATATTAATTTAATGCTAATTAACTATATTAATTGAAACAGGCTGACAAAAGTCATGAAACATTTTTTTAATTCCTCAAAAACTGTAAATCAAATCATTATAGTCTCTCGACTGTGATATGTCATCAAATAGCCTCAATATAGACTTAGGCTTGATGCTGTTCCATCCATAATTATAGACTCACTTCTGAAGCAAATCGGAATATAATGGGAGAGTATAACTTAAAAAGTCAAGTATGGCAATGGAGATGTCCAAAGCTACTGAAAGGGGAAAAAAACCTCAACGAATCAAAGGAGTGGCTCCTGAACAGCATCAGACAATATTTAGTAAAAAGAGCATTGTTGGACTAAAGACAAAGGGGTCAGTTTTTGGCTTGCTATATCCAAATGAAGCACCATCACTATGATCTGGTCATTCTACTGCTTTTCCGCTGTCCTAAATATCTTGTAAACAAGTTACAAGCAGACCTACACTCAGAATTGAAACAATAGATCTCCTTTCTCTAGATACATGATACAACGACTATCTTATAGGATTCTTCTGTCCGCTATCTTTTCGTAAGAAAATAAATAATGCACTGCAAATTCTGCTCCAGTAGCAGAATGCTTTCTCCTGAATTTGTTGTTAAAAGCACACGCCAGGAACTGCAGCTACTGTTTTTATCTTTCTGTGAGAGAAGGGGAGCGGCTGAGTAGATGGCTATGTATTACTACTGCCAAAACTGCGTCAATCCGCTGCTTGCGAGGGGTCCCACTCCCGATACCTAGCGCCCATATTGTATTTGGGAGAAGCAGCCCTCTAAAATTACAGTGAGCAACAGCACAAAATGAAATGGGTTTAGTGCCCTTATCTTAAACTGTCCACAGTCACATAGGACATGTGTGCGCCCTGTGGCTTCGGTCCTGCTATTTGTATGAGTGTTTAAGAGGCCAAACAATTAGAGCTGTGCTTACTTCCAAAGCACACAGCCTATATTAATTTATCTCTGGTTAATGCCTACTATTTTCTGTTATTAGACATTGGATTGTTTATAGATAATTAGTTTACACTTGTAGGAAGAAAAGGCCATACAAATGTCAGGATATAATGGCTCTTACAATATAGTCTCTTGACTTTTAGTAAAATCAAGAGTATTTCTAGACTGAGGAAAACCCTACTTACAGAAGAATGTCCTCAATAATTAGCAAAGCAGCAACCACCACAAAACATAATTCTTATCCTTTGGAAATAAGCAGCCTAATTGGCAGCTGTTGTGATTTGTTCAGGAACTCTACTCAGGAAAAAGTGACCTTTAAGGCACTGCAAGAGGTCAGGTGTTGCCATATAAATGATTGGCAGAGAGAAATACTGAGAGGAAAGGAAGTTATCTTTCAAACAAGATTATCACCAGTACCAGATTCTAATCAGCCTTTGCATATGTGCTGTGCAGGAGGAATCTGTTTTCCCAGCACACCACAATCACAGTGCCCGCAGGAAAATTTCATACTAGAATGTTTTTTCATTATCTTCCGAGGTATATAGCACCATTGGCTGTCTGATATAAGATAACATATTTGATGGCTAATACTCTGTCTGAAGGTAAACTGCAAGTTCTTTTTAACTAATACATAGCACTCAGGTCTGGCACTCTTCAAAAAGTCTACAAGCGGTCCTTGCCTAAAGGATCCAATAAAGTCCAAATTCCTAGTTAGCATTAAACAGGTTGCATGCATGAAGTACTTTCTTCCATTTAAGTGCAGACTGAGCACAAAAGTTAGCTCTGATGGGCACTGTCTCCTTCTGTCTCATGGTTCCCTTTCTGCAGCTGAACAAAAACCCCTTAATTTCCAACCTCCTTGAACCCCTGCAAGTTCAGACTCAAAAGCGACAGACCGGGGCTTCAGGCAGTGCCGCTCAGGAAAGAGTCCAGGTGCCCAGCTTACAGTGGCCAGTAGAAAGGTCTGAAGAAGCAGCTATTTCTGATAACAAGAATAAGAAACTAAAATAGTATTTGGGAAGATTAATTTCTACTGGAATAGTATTAGTATAGTTTTGCCCTTATTTTAGCCAGTTTTGCTTAAAGTAAACACTTTGAAAATAAGTTACATTAGGGAAAAATCTCGCTCTTGTTTTCTTACATTTCACTCAGATTTTTTTTTTTCCTGAGGCAAGGCCTATAGCAAAACCTTCGTTTTGCAGCTGTTCAAAATGATCAGGGAGGACACAGACATGATAGAGACATTAAAAAGTTGTAAGCACAGAGTTGAAAAAAAAGAAGAATGGCTTATGCTGCATTTACCGTACGGCTGTTAAGAGTAGATACCTGAAATTGTAGGTAGAAATTTCTGCTAACTTTGAGACACCTGACTTATATTGAAAACAACAGAAGTCACGGTTTTAGACCCTTCTAAAAGTCCAAAAGCTCATGTGTCTCTAGATATTAGCTGTCATTACAGCTCTAGCCTAAGTACCCTGAAGAGAAGCAACCCCTCACTCTTGTCCTGCCCTTTCCCTTACACCTTCCCATTTTCCCTCCTGAGGCACCAAGGAGCTCCAGCTGCGTCACAGGCGCGCTGGCTACGCCGGTGTTCCCGAGCTGGACCCGCGTAGCTTGCTAACTCAGTGCATCTCGACAGAGCCGCTGGGGCTGTTACAAACAGGCTGCCCTCGTTTATAAATTGCCTTCTTATCTCTAATTGAATATGCACCACATGCGTAGGGCTTGTAATAATTATTACCTTTAAAATGGATTGCAATTGACAGGAAGTGTGCAATGAATTCCAGTTCACTACACAGCTATTTTCTGTGTTTAGCAGAAAAAGCTAAAGATTGGAAATGTGCCAGATGCATTGTTTGACCAGATGTACCATAAGATCTTATGGAACCCGGTAGAATGGTATAATGCTATAAAGAAAGCTAAAGCTGCTTACTGTATGGGTTTAACAAAAAGAATCATAACAACACAAGAAAATCTTGATTTCTGCCAAAGGAATTCTGCTACCATGTCGTTCAATCTGAATTTCTTAACAAAATCCCTCATTATTTGACTGATGTTCCTGATTACTTAACCATGCTAAAAGAATGTTAATCTGCACTCTCTTCACACGCAGCTCCCCTTAAATTTATGTGGAAATGCTGTAATTGTTTCCTTTCCTTTAGCTGTGAGCTACGTGATGGATGGTAAACAGCTAGGAAACTTTGCTACAAGTAAACTGATAACAGTAGACTTTATAACTCTAGTATATCAGTAATTAGCTGCATAATTTATGATTTATATAATAAATTATCTATCCATAATACTGAAAATATTGGGTGTCCACATACAGAAATCTCATTAAAATATTCAGTTCTATACTTCATTCTTTAATCTCCATTTTTGCTCTGGTTTTGCATATCTGCTTTAGTGATTCTTCAACTGAGAATATGCAGTTTTACTCTGGCCTCATTAGTTCCCATCAAGCATGTGTCCCTTTGTCATCAGCATTTTGTAAGGCATACCATATTCTAGTATCTTACACACACACGCACCCCCCATGAATAAAAATAGTATTTTGCACCTATGAAAAAGAGAGATTCTCTTGAAAAACAAAGGAAAACAACTTTCCTTCATTTTGTTTAAGCACAGGAACTGGAAAACACACATGCTCAAATGTAATTCATACCCTGAAGAAACCCAGAACCATAGCGAAAGCAGTATTTCTACAGAGAAGCTTGTCTTCTTGAAATATGATGTCATTTCTGGTGCTGGTAGGCTAAGGAGTATAATGCCATATGCAAACTAGTTTCCAAATGGCTTCATTAAAGTTTTTACAATCTGTTTAAACATTAAACATTTTCTTTAAATTATTAATAAGTTCTTTGATTGTTAAGGTTATAGTTTACTCTTTACAGCACAGTAGCAGATGCCAGCAGTTAGCTAACATATACCAATTGGAATTAAAACCTATAGGCCAAAATCTCATTGGCATATGGAGAAATACATAATGGAATTCCAAACTGAGACACATGCTGTAGTTTCTTTGAAAGGTGCCCTGAATCACAAATGAGACTCTCGTATGTCTTCATCCATGCAGCGAAGTCAAACTGTACAGGGCTATGTAAGCTGCTGCAGAATCAAAAGGCTGGTTTATATAGCGATGCAGATCATGTTATTGTGCCTCTCGATCTTCTCACAAGAGGTTTGAAGAGTGACCTCTGAAACGTTTCCCCTTACTGTGGGTAGCTAGCACTTATCCCTAGCTTTTAAGTCTGCATCCATGCAAGTATCCAGCCTTGTACCCCACCTCTGCAAAGCACATCTAGTTTGGCGAGAGAATTTCCTCTAAGTATGTAGGTTGTCAAATCAGGTCCCTTCCTAATTATTGCCACCCTCCTCATCACTGCAACTGTGGAATGCATAGGGAGAAAAAGCAAACCAAAATCCATCTAATCCCAGGCTATGAACATATTATTGCATCATCAACACGTAGTGCTGGAACAGGGCAGAGTGCAGTTTAACATCACATACTTAGAGTATATATGGTTTTCTTTAGCTTAAATTATATCTTATTCAATTTCATGTTTTGTAAAAGTTGACAATTACAACATTCCCTTAAACATAGTCACTCACAACTCTCTCGTCTGAGAATTTGTGACAGAGATAAAAAATAAAGGTAGGATTCTTCACTTAAGCCTTTCTTCATTTTTCATACAGGTAAACTAATTTAATAGAGTTTTACGTCATGAACCAAAGCCCTTTGATTTTAATGAGATTTGGCTTATGCTATAAATGAAGAGGTTCCAAATATAAGTAAAACCACTCAGATTCTTTCTTAAAATATAGTTATGTCCTAATGGTAATAATTTTCTCTAACTTTGTTTGAAACACTGACACTTCACATTATTGTGTTAGGTGATTTTAGTACAGGATTTATCAATAAATTCTCCAATTATGGAACGAAGCTCTAGAAAACATCATGTTTTGCATTTCTATGCATAGTACATTATACTGATGAATTGGAAGGCAGTAAAATTATTAAGCACATAGGCTTACATAGTTTTTAATGTTGAGGGTATTATTAATAGGTTCCTCTGTTATAACCCTGTGTTGCCTTACACTTGCATGAGTATGTGTCAATGTGTTCATGATTGCTCTTACTGTGGGGACATTGTGTTTGGTAAAGAAATTAAGATAGCTATTTCTTGCACAGTTAGATAGGTTACATCGTGATCTTTATGAAGCATCTAGCATTTTGTCACAAATGTGCACTGACCTCACCGAAAGAAGCCCGTGTGGTTCGGGAGCCAGCAGCTTTACTGGTTTTGAGGCCTCTGCTTCCCCTGCAAACAGCAATGCTTTTGCACTGCCCGGAGAATCTTGGGGCAACCGGAGGCCTTAAGGAATCTGAGCTGTTGTGTGATTTCTGACATTACCAAGCTGCTGTTGACAAAGATCCATTCTTGCAATCTGAAATACATTTTTTATATCTCTGCTTTTTAACTTATATGATTCTTGCATGACTGCTGATCCCTTACAATTCTCTTTCTAGGGATATCATCTGCTAAATTCCGTATTGGCTACAAAACTGCACAAAAACCTTGGTCAAAACCTTTTAGAAATATGAAGCTAACACTAAAATTCTTGCACAATAAGCTGCAAGAAGAAAATAAATACATGTAAATAAGGCACTATAATAGCCTAAAGCACTTGCCAGCATCCCATCTTTTTAGTGACTGCACAGCTGTGTTTCCATTACACAATTAATGGATTTTCTACCTTCAAAAGCGACATTTGTACAAAATGGTAGCACAGTGCAAGAAATACTAAACAGCTGACTATAGCTCATCTCTTTCTCTTGGTGCCACCTGTGGAAATAATTAAGGGCTAAAAAGCCCTTTGTCAAAATCTTTCAGATTAAATGTCTAAATCATGATTAAGATTCAAATAAGTGCCTGTCTTTCCACATGTTTTGGTACCTATCTACTTTCATTCACCTAAATAATGAAAATAGCATGCAAGTTTGAGCATCTATTTCAAGCTTTTGACTTGTAATTCTGCTTCAGTCACACTAATTTAGGGGGGTATTGACCACCCTCTGCCTCCAGTGAACCTCCGCGTGTTTGAGAATTCCAAAGAGACATTCAGCATCCTCAGGAGCACACATTCATGTGGTGACTAATACTTTTCTTGAAAAAACATTTCTCTGTATGAGGTGCCAGATGATACTTCCCCTAGTCCACCCACTTTCTGCTTTCCTACAGATTTTTATCAGGAGTTATTTTTAAGGTGCATTAAAGAATGACTAATTGTATCTTTTCACTACAGATACTTAATTTTATGTAAAATAAAGTGTTGTGAGGTCTCAGATTTAAATACAGTTGAAGGTGTATCTTAGTTTAGGATTTTTAATTTCAGCTTGTTTTACTGTGCCTTTTTTTTTTTTTTTTGGCTGGTATCAGTTGTGGGATTGGTAAAACATCACCAAGGAGACCACTAGTAATTTAGTAGACCTGAAAACACTGGAAATCTTTACAATACTTTCTCCAACAGCTTCTGTTCTGTTGGTTTCAGCTGGAGCCACCTTGTAGCCAGATGCAAACCTGCCCCATTGAAATTAATTATGAAACTATCATTTACATTCAAATAGCCATGGGCTCACTTTGGGTTTGTGCACACTTACTTTGAGGGCAAGATTTCACTTTTCAGTCTTTGCACCCTAACAACACGCAAATGCTTTAGCTTTTGTAGTTTTGACGTTATTAATCTTTGCCCTGTTTGTGCTTAATACTACATATTCATCTCCATTGGCCTTTACACATACTAATAGCATATGCAGACACATACATACAGGCACACACATACACTCTGTGCAACGTAAAAGGCACATATAAACAGCACTGATAATTTGCTCTAAGTTCATTTTCTCCAATTATCCTTCATCTGCAATTTTTTGATGTATTTCACAGATACAAGTGCAGGGTGCTAGACAGCCCTTCACCACAGGCAATTATTTACTCACAGTGGAAGTACCAAGGTTGCAGCCACTTCAAAGCTAACTTGTATTTGATGACAGCTTTCTTGTGCTTTATCCACAAGATGGTCCTTTGCACTGTTTTCAAAAAGTACGCCACCGGCGAGTATCTGACATTTTCTGTATTTAAAAAACTGGACCTTTCAACACTTAATGTTCAAGCAAATCCCCCCCACACTCTATGTCTCATTTATCTCATCTCCATACAATCTGTAGTCTAGATTCTATCTTTCAGTGTAGAGGACTGTTAGATGAGAAAAGTCGTGTACTCTAATACTTAAGAAAGAAAATGCGACACACAAAAACATAGTTGCTATTCACATTTCTCAGTCTTTTTGTCCAAATGAATCACCAACTCTTGAAGAGGAGCCTACATCAAGAGGCAGGGAAGCTATTTAAAGATGATTATAGAAATGAAACAAAAGAATTCCCCAAATTCCCACCCTAAACATATAAGAGGAGATCAGTGGACCTACTAATCCAGTTTCCTGCTTCAGAAACTGGTACTAGAATCTGCAGAGTAATTGCAAATAATACTGCCAAATGTAACTATAGGGTAGCATTCTGCGAGGTAATGTAGTTAAAAGTTGGCTCATCAGTAATAGGTCTTTAAGAATAATAGATGGACCTTAATATCACCAGGATCTCATGCTATTCAACACTAGTTAGAGCAAGAGCAGTTCGTAGAGAGAGGGTGCTCTCCCTAGGTTAGAAAGAGGTAAGGTCTTGCATCCATTCCCCTCCAACCTCTATAAACAGACATATAACAAAACAGTATATATATGGAAAAACCTGAAGGAATAACTGTGGCACAGAAAGTAGAGAAGTTATTTAGTAAACACTCTTTTATTTTAGATTAGGCACTGGATAAAAACAAAACAGCACATCATCAGAAAAACACATGCAAATACTGCTACTGTTTCCTGCATTAAGGTAAAATAGAGTCTTTCCTGATTTACAGTTCTACAGTATTTTTCCACAGAAGTAGCTTTACAGACTGTAAAGGGAAGTATCAATATGGGTAGATAGAAGCTGCAATATAATTTCTATAGAACACGTGCAAAGAGAGCAAGTATTTGTCCTGTAGTATGTTGGATTTGCAGCGAAATAGAAATCTTACAGCCATGAGCATCAGATAATGTTTTGCAGTCTTTATTCTTGCCGGAAAACACGAAGAAAAGACACCACAGACTTCATAAGAAACCTTTTTTTTTTTTTAATTTCTGATAGGTTAAAGGACCTCATATAGTTACCAGTTCCTAGTATGTCAAAGACTAACTGAATTTCTTTCCAACACCCAATACTTGGCAAGGAAGGAAATTGTTTTTATGAACTCACTTCAAGTATTAATATTAGAGAGTATTTCCTCTTAGCAAATTGAAATGGAATAAATTGCATTTGTCCTCCTTAGAAACTGAATTCATCACTTGAGTTTAGCACTATGATGGCAAGTCACAGAAAAAAACCAACACTTGAGAGGGGTCAAAAGAGGAAGATGAGATTGATTTTGTGTTTTACTTTTGAAAAATCAGCAGCGGTTCTTCAAATTCTAACATAAATGCAGAAACACAAAAGATGTATTAGTTCATTGCAATTTTAAAGACAACTAGATTACATTGATCACATTACTATTTTTCTTTGACCAGGAGAATAGTCATGTTTTAAAGCATCTAAGTCTCCTTTGTTAGCTGAAATTGGCTTTGGCAAAGCTACACATTCTTTCTTTCTTTTGCTTATTTTTTTAACCATTATTCCACATAGCTCTTAACTGTCAGTGCATGATGTCCCTGCTTCTACCTGGTTGGTGAATTACTGCCCCAGAAAGATGCCTTCCAAGAAAGTATCTTTCAAGTTGTTCAGAATAGGTCATAAACTTAAGCTTCGTTTTTATTGATGTTGTTATTATTTTACAGCTTTTTTTTATTCTTTTTCTTCTACACATAGTTTATTCTCTGATTTCAGCTTTATAAGAATACTAGCTTAATCCTAGACAGCGCAGACTGTTCATAGCCTCTTCATTTTCCATTACCATAATTATCCCTCTATCAGCGAATGGAACAGTCATCAATGTTCCCAAAAATTTCCAAATTTATCCCTAAACACAATGATTCTAGTACCACCATTGATCGCTGACCAGTCAAAAGTTCTTTATATCCCTTCAAACAATTCTCCAGCTACAATCTGTTATGCTCCACCTTGAGCAGAACCCTTCCTTAATACTTACAGAATAATACAGTACTGCTAAAGTAAAAGTAGAGAGCTTTACCCACAGTAATCCATGGGCACATTATCTCAATACAACAGAGCACTGATGATTCCTCCTTCCTTTGTGCCTGCAACCTCTCAGTTCAGGAATTTAAGATAAATAAGCACTTTGAAAACAGTTGTTTCTAGTTTGTGAACCAAATAATAACTTAGATGACAAGCTATAGGAGCAACAGCATCATCCTCTCTGTTTTGGTGATACCTTCCATTAAGGTGTCATTCTTGGGTTATTTTTAGGTACAACTTAATGCCTGATGTATAATAGCAAAAGTTGGTCATGCTGCAGGAAAGGGAGATAGTGATCTAAAAAGGTTCCATCTCTTATAACCTGATCCATGTTTGGAAAAAAAAACCAACAACGTTTGCAGAAACCCCCTTTGCTAGGCAACTTAGCAAGACTAATGATAGAATAATTAGTTTTTGTACAGCTAGATCCAAAGTCTATTGAAGGCAACATATAAATTCTCATAAGGCTCTGAATCTGGCTATACTACCACAAGCGCACACCAAAGTTTCTGCTGCTCTCCATGCCTTACACATATAAGAAATGAGTATATTGAGTGTTACGTTTTGAACAGACTCACTTACTTGTCAACTAATTGGTAAAATCGAATAACAAAGTTCTTTCTGAGGGTTAATTTGAATCCTGTAATTAATTATGTTGACAGATTCATTGTAAATACAAACCAAGCTAAGCTTCCATTCACCCCTCAGCTCAAACCTTTTTAGAAGTTCTGAATGTTTTACTTTTCAAGTTATTCTCCCTCTGATTTTCATTGCTCCAAGTAGTTTACAACAAGAAAAAGATTCTAATTTAGCTACCTAATTTTCAACATTTTTGGTTTAACCTTCTTTTGTCCAGCAAAGCCATTCAAGACCTGTGGCATTTTTAATAATAGAAAGGATTTGCCTTGATATCTGGGGCCAACATTTTTTCTTTACTGTTGCTAGTCAGAAGCATATTCTGTGCCAGTAGTTTATCCAGCTTCTCCCAAGCTGAACTTTGGTGGTGGTGGGTAGATTACGCCAGAAAGAATAATCCATACTGTGTAAATGCAAAATATTGCTGGCCTTTCTTCTCCCCCGGTGCCTCTGTTTTCTTTCTTTCTTTTTCCTTTTACTTTCCCAGTTCTTCCTTAGGCCTTACGAATCTTTCAAACCTCCCAGCTCTATAGGGAAATAGAAAGTTATTGCGTGCCTTCCATAAATCTGTTGGGGTGAAATTCATTGAATTCAGTAGCAAAGCCTACTGATAAAAAAGGCTAGAATTTTGCCCCAGGACATAAAAGATCTTGTAAGACTCTCTCTCTGCTAGTGTGTTTGTAAGTTTACAGTCAAATATGCTTGGATATCAAAATTAGCACCATAAACAAGTTTATATTCTATCATGAATTTGAGTTACTTTTACTGATTCTTTCATCTAAGCATGTTATTCTAGAAATGAGTATTATATCACTATGCTGTGAAGATTCATTATAGCTGTATAAAGGATTTCAGGCAAGAGGTTCAAATTCAAATCTTCTTTTTTCTGATTTTGAAACCTCTAATCAAAAGAGAAAGATTAAATAAAGCAATTAGGCTATAATAAAGGCTTCTACAATCTCAGAAAAATTATGGTAGTCTGAATTCTCACTGCATTTAATTCAAAATAGTTAGGGAAAAGCAATTTTCATTAACTATTGATTTATCAATAACCGTGACTTCATGGAACATTTTTGATAGCTGTGTTCTAATTAAATAGCATTATTCAAATATAATAAATTTTATAACCATCACTTAACATTGACTGCTTGGGATTTTAATAGCTCTCTGTCACCTTCAGATCACTCTTAAAAAGTATAATCAATTTTACATCCCAGCTTCCTAGCTGCTGTTGGACTATTGAAACCCTCTCTATTTTGATGTCATGCAAGAATATATCACTGTAAGATGTAACCCCTAGACAGGTGGCATTCCTCCATGTTGCTAGCAAAATCAATGCAACTAGAGAAGGCTTGCAGGTACCTGCAAGAGTTGGATGACATTCCTTCACAGAATCACAGAGCAGTAGGGGTTGGAAGGGACCTCTGGAGATCCTCTAGTCCAACCCCCCTGCCAGAGCAGGGCCACCCAGAGCAGGCTGCACAGGACTGCGTCCAGGCGGGGTTTGAATCTCTCCAGAGAAGGAGACTCCACACCCTCCCTGGGCAGCCTGTGCCAGGGCTCTGTCACCCTCACAGTGAAGAAGTTTTTCCTCATGTTCAGGCGGAACTTCCCGTGTTCCAGTTTGTGCCCATTGCCCCAGCCCCAGCTCCCTCAGCCTTTCCCCAGAAGAGAGATGCTCCAGTCCCCTCATCGTCTTCGTAGCTTCCGCTGGACTCTCTCCAGTAGTTCCTCATCTTTCTTGGACTGGGGAGCCCAGAACTGGATGCAGGACTCCAGATGGGGCCTCACTAGGGCAGAGTAGGGGGGGAGGAGAACCTCCCTCGACCTGCTGGCCACACTCTTCTTAATGCACCCCAGGATGCCGTTGGCCTTCCTGGCCACAAGGGCACATTGCTGGCTCACCAGGTATTAAATCAAGTGAAAGAATGTAATATTGCCATCAGTGAGTAAAATTCACTGACTTTTCTGGAAATAAGCTGTGGATGTAATTCAGCTTTTACCCATTACCCTCATACTAAGATTATTCCCTTGAGATGAAAGAATGCTGTTTGTAATTCTGCTCTCATACTAACTTTATTCTCTTGAGATGAAAAATGCCGTTTAAAATATTAGGATTTGAGAAATCTTACATTTTCCATCTCCCCAACCACAAGGGGACTGTGGCATAGAATATGTTCATTTTCTCCTTTCGATACTCCTTTAAAGAATTCTATTTTTATTGCAGCTGAGATTGGAACTTAGTGTGTCCCACCTTCCAGGTGCACTAATTACTTACCTAGATAATCTCTGTAGCACTCAGTGAATACTTAAGTAGTTCTATAAAATGGATCAAGTTGCAAAACTCATTTTGGCGTAGCTTGTTTCTCTAATTGGCTTGAACTTAACTGTGCGGGTGGAGGGAAGGAAGGAGAATAAAAAAGAAGGCACTTTCCTTATCTCGCTCAGCAGATAAAACTAATACAGTTTTTATGTCATATAAAATTTTTCACTTGAGTTAAAATAAAACATTGGTATAAGATAAACTTAGTGGTTACAGCAAGGCCTAAGGTGTCGATAACCTGGATTGATTCCTTCCTCTGCCAGTGAGAGCTGAACTGCAAGCGGTACTTTCCAGAAGAACGTCCTGACTTAAAACTGAGTTTTTGCACATCCCCCTTAGTACCCACAATGGCTGAAAGTAATAGAAAACTTAAGCATATTTGGCGAATGATGTGTTTTTAAATATATAAATATTATGGCAATTTTAATAGACATTTTTAATATAAATCTTTTGTCATACCTACTTTTTACAGAGAAAATAACCAAAGCAAAGTAAATGCAAGTTTCAGTAACTCACTGAGCTAAACACCTAAATCAAATGCCCAGATTGGTTCTGAACCAGTGTTTTTGTAATTAAAACTCTACTCTGTAATGTGTTGGCACTTGTGATTTATTAAACTCTTACTTTAAAGCTATAAGCACATTTATAGATGTCATGGAGAGGTAGAAATGACACATTACAAATGAGGTTTTTTAGTTATATACAGAAAAAAAAATCTTATTACTATGTGTATATTAAAATGGTTTCTAGTATAATTTTCTGGTAGCCTTGGGGAAGTTACTGGCAGCATATGAGCATTTTAATGCCAATTTCATTTAGAGTAGAAAGAGGTTAGTTGTCTGTGTGGGAGGCAAGGGAAGGGAATTCATGGTCATAGACAAAATACTTCCAAGGACTTGATAGCTAGGATTCTAACCCTAACTTCCCCCCCCCAAGTAATCCCACTTGCAAATACATATATTCAAAATAAGGGAAATTTTTGAGTGGCATTTAAGCAGACCATGGACCATAGCATGGACCCGCCTTATGGCCACTCAGACAAGAAAAGGTGTTTTTCAGAGGCTAATGCGTATGGTGCAACTCTTCTTGGAACTCCTTGGGTGTCCCAGGAAATTATGAATTCCAGATGAAAACCTAGTGCTCCTATTCTTCTGCTTCTCATCAAAAGGTCTTGACATCTCATCTTTAAAATAGTGACAGAAGCATTTGTGTGAAAGGCATGACAATTTGGGAAAATGCATCTATGGAAGCTGTTTCTTAACCTGGTTTTCAGAAGATCTCTTCAGAATAAATTGTTTTGTTGTGATGGGATTTACGCTGCACAGCACTGACAGTTAAGTGCTTAACAGAGTATCTCCATGGGCTCTGTAGTGCTGTTGAACAAACACAGAAGTTGAAGAAACACTAAGTAAAACACTATGCTGAGTACAGGAATAAAAGTGAAGTCTGGAGGACAGCGGATAAGTTTTACGTTATATCTACAAGCGCCGTGTTCCAGGAAAAGGCATTCAGATACCTCTTCTTTTGTGACAATAACTAGTTCTGAAGCAGTTGATATTTTTTAATTTTTTTTTTTTTGTTAGCTCCGGGTGAGAAACTTTAATAGGCTGCCCTGCATGAATAGATGTGTCATATGAGTGATATACTTCTAAAAAGAGAGACCAACTATATGGGGAATACAGAAGACTCTGAAAGAAGCTAACAAGCTAGTTTTACCATTCTAAGGAGCTGAATCTTTCATAAGAGACCATATCATGGCTGTGCCCGGAATAGGAAGGAGCCTATTCTAAATTAGCTATTGAAATAGCACCCGGATTTTTGCTATACAAAGGAAGGAAACTAGCCCAGATTTAATCTTCTAGCAAGTAAGCACTGCTCTCATAGCAGAAAGTCAAAATACTAAGAAACTAGAGATAAGAGAGGAAAAAAAAACCCAACACAGTTCAGCACCAAAATTCACAGAAAGTGGGATTTGGATTGTATTTGCTCTTGCGAACAAACCAGTTGATGTCCAGCAATATGATTCAAGAACTGCAATAGATTACAGCGTTGCATGTATCTGACATAGATGACGTGGCTAAAGTGTTACATACACTGTAAATATAGGCTAAGAATACTAATAGGCCTATGCTGGTAGCACAGGAAACATTGGCCCAGGGAGCAACGGAAGTATATGTTGTTCATGTTGATTGGAAACGTAGTGAAGAATTAGGGATTTTTCTTTTTAAGAATCACTTTCTGAAAGGATCCTGGAGGTTTGAAGCTGCATTGAAGTAGGAAGAAACAGGGTGCATGTAGCCAGAAAAGGCAGTAAAGTTATAGGGAAATGTAAAAGATGCACTAAACTGAATTTACAAGAAATACATAAAGACTGCGTCTTGACCAGATTGCTGGGAGACAAGTGATGAGAAGTTTAAAAGCAGTAATGTCCTGAAAGCGCTTCAGGCAAGAGTAAAAGCTTGAATTTACTGTTGAAGACTATTGATAAAGAGTATACAGCAAAAGCAACGAGATAGCAAAATCTATTTTCCTTCAAAAGATACATGTCAACAAAAAGCTTGGAAAATACAAGAAAGAAACTTTAGTTTCAGAAAACGTGTTTCTAAAATGCATCAATAGTAGATCTACTTTACATTTCTTTAAGTCTTGAATGAGATTTTGTAAATGAAGAGTGAATTATCATTCAGCTTTAAAACCTCTGAAGCACCTTTACCTTATCCCAACAACTAAAGTATGCAGTTGTGGCTCCTCATAGCAGTACCCTTCCCTCAAAAGATTTTTATATATACACAAATATATATTTTTATATATACATACATGTATATCCTGTCGTGACACTCCTGATACATTTTTTAAAGCATTAGAAAAATATGTCAGATGACATTCCCACAAAGAAGTGGGATCATGTTTGCTCCCAAAATGAAAATACAAAGATTTATCATAATAATTCCTATGGGTCGCAAAATCCCATACTTTGAGGTTTTTTGACAACTGGTTTCTCTCATCTGAATTTAATTTAAATAACTTAAGTCTACTAACTTGCAAATATTTCGTGTGTTTGTTTTTCATGTTGTTCAGCATTGTAGCACAAAATGGGGGCTATGGAATGTGTGCTTGGGATAATTGATGGTGCTGCCATGGAGTCCAAAATATCTTCCCATATACTACTGGGTTTTATGGCATTTTGCCTCTGAAATTTGTTTTAAATAATGATTCTGACAGCTCTCATTTTTTCTTTGTTAGATCTTAGTGACTGTTATTGGATATTTATTTTTAGAAGCACAAACATATGACAAAAAATACATACATCCGTTGACGATGAATAAAATATCTCCATAGTAACGTTCCGGATAGTGATATATGAGTGGTCATAGACAGATTGACAAACTTCGGCCCTAATTCTCCATCAGGATTTGTTAGCATAGTCTCCTGAGCCCAAAAGTGACTTCAGAAGTGAAAAGACCTCTTTCTCTCTCCTCTGTAGTTATTTGGCAGCAATGATTGATTTTTTCCAGATGTGGATAAATATGGAAGTTTATTTTATTAGTTTTTATATAATCAGCTGCAAATGCAATCAAGAACATCCCCTCAAGGCAAATGAATATTTTGGCTTTGCTTGTTTTTTCACAGAAGAAATCCTACCATAATCATGCACTTTAGGCTTATTTTATAATACGTTTAAATGATCTCTTAAATAGTTTGGTTTGAAATGAGTAATTGATATTGATGTCCATACAGTGCAATAAAAGTTTTCATCTGCAGGATAATATTCATGGTATTAAAAAAGATTGTATTATACTTTAAAGGCACAGGTTCTTAAAAGTCCATTTAGGAATATTTTTTTTTCTCTCTTGGCATTAGCGTACCCTGCCCAGCACTGTATTATGCAGAACCACTTGTGTAATCAAGGTCTGGGCCAGATCCCAGGTTCACCCGTGTAAACATGAGTAAAGTTACATTCCCTCAGCTTCCTTGCAATTTGCCTTGAAGCTTGTATAACTTATGTTATGTTTATGTATTTTATCAGTTGTCTGTGTCAAGCTTTCATACGCAAGTCGGAGAAAAACATGCAAGTGACTATGATTTTTAAAACTAAAAGACACCACACGTACTGTATAGTAGATTAGATGGTTTTAAAATCCACCCTTGAAATAGGTGTGACTTCTGATCCTTTCATCTAAACAGTTCTGTATTCCAAGGGAACCTGGTGATAAACAGCAGTTAGTTACAGACATGAGTCATAATTATGTTCTTTCTCTCTCGTTTAAGCTGTTCGAGTTCATGAATTTTTTGGCTGAGAATGTCATCTTTTGTTACATGGGACTCGCACTATTCACGTTTCAAAATCATATCTTCAATCCTCTTTTTATATTTGGTGCATTTGTATCCTTTGCTTTAAAGTATTATCTATGTACATGTATATATTTTTTCATATATATATATATATATATAAAGAATGTGTGCTCCATATGGAAAAAAAAGTCAACAAGCAAACCAATCAGTTCCTTAAATACTAAAAATCAATTTTTTGTCAAGTCCAAAGGCAATCATCTTTATTACCTATCTCTCAATAACTGGCTCAATGCACGTAAGCATGTGGTCTTTGGCCAGTTGCTGTTTTGCAGATCTGCTACAAGGCAAATAGCTTTAAACCAGCTGGGGAAATGTTGCCGCTGGTTTACAAGCAGGGTGGGAAGTTGGGGTGTGTATTGGGACACATCTGTGGGGACAGGTGCAGACAAAAAATCTTTTTGCCTGTCCAGAGCCAGTGCAGATCCACAAACTGTAGAGCTGCCTCCAGGCAGATATGTGCCATAAGCAGAACTTCCCCAAAGCTACTTAAATGGTATTAAGGCCTTAAAAAGCAAACAGTTCTGCATTGCTCAAATCCTTCCTTCTTTATATTTGATATCTCCAGTGTACATGGAATTATTTACATCGTCATGTGCCTAAGAAACTGGTAAGAACGAGTCTGTCTTTAATTCTGCCATGGTTTCTCAACAGATCTGTTGCTTACTTGCACAGTGGTATCGATTCTTTTCAAGCTGACAATTCACACAATGATTTTTTTTGGCTCAGAGCAGCAGCCCTCTGCTTATCACTTTTTGATGAACTGCAATAGCTTTGAAAGTTGGGATCATACTGTTTACTTGCGTTAATTTTTATATGTAATTTCCAAATGAATAATAAGAACCGCATCACAGCTCCCTTGGCTACAGGTTGGGTTAGACGGCAGAGAGGACCCCAAGAGCCTGTTGCACGCCCCCACCACCACAAAGCAAATGCAACACTGTGTCCTGCACTCCTAGCATGGGAAGACAGTTGAAGGTGAGAGCAGCACTCAGCACCCCAGATGGGGACTGTGCTGCAGAGCACTGCAGGGACCCAGCTCTATCATTTCCTCTCACTAAGAGCCAACAGACTGCAACAGGGTTGCACTGGATGGCTGAGCACAGGGCATGTGAAGCAACCACTGCTAATGCTTGTTCTCCCAAGTCCGTGGGAGCTTTAAGCAGCTCTTGGCCCAGATATGATATGTCCAGATGTTACCACTCAAGTACTTCATCTATTCTACAGTCTACAGCATGTCTCAGACTGAGTGCCATAATTGAGCCCTAAGAGTCACAAGACAAGCAGAGGATGGAACCTGCTAAAAGCGTGTATAAGGAGCTCTGATTGTCTTTTTTTTTAATTTGAAATAGCCTCATGTTTCTAATTAAGGCAACTTTTGTGATCGTTCCAGAGAGGAGTAATAAAGAACTCCTTTCGAAAAATCTCCAAAGGGAAAAAAAACCCAACAAAAAAAACCCCACCAAAGAGGGCTGGATATAGACAATATGAATTGTCAGGAAAGAAGAAAGTAATCATGTCGAAAAGCACATTTGTTCTTTGCAAATTGCTGCTCAAGGAGATAATGCCATCTCTGCAATTGATGATGGGCATTTTACTGAAGGACTGAAGATGAAGTCACATGTGATACAAATGTGATGAGTAAAAGTAGAGTGATTGAAGTGGGGTATATAATGATGAATATAAAACCAGGATGTCTGGGGAAGACAATCTCTGCCACGCACAGTTTTATAATGAAATTGGAACCAGAAGGATCTGATATGTAAAATACGAAGGAAGATAATCTCATATTCATTTTAATTACACTTTTAAAATAACTTTGGAGAAATAGTGGGTTTCAGTTAACTCTGTTTTTGTCAGTAGTTCCTCCACCATTTTCCTCAACATCTTACATTTTAGGTGGCAGTTTTTGTAGCAAGAGCTTGCAACATATACCCACTTTCTTTCATTTTGAATTTGGGTCGAAAACAAAAGATTCCCAGGAACTTTCAGCACATGATGATGTTTTCAGGTAAGTCCTATTTTGGTATTCTTCCTGTCCACATTTAACAACTGACAAAGACAGTCATCTATCACTAGAAAAAGCCACATCTATCACAAAGAAGTCATTATCTTAAAACTCAAGATAGTCTCTTCAAAGCTACTGAAGCAAATGGATGTGTATTCTCATCAACTTCACTGTGCTCTGGACCTATTTTAATTAACTTTTTGGAAACCTACCACCCAGGAAGCCAGTCTTTCAACCCATTGTCCCCCACCTGTCTACACTTCCGTGACAATTTGGGAATACCGTGTTTTTATGTTGTGTTGTCTTAGAGGCACCTAGAGTATACCCAACAACATCCATACGTACCAGCAAATAAATATCCAACTTTGAAGGTGTTAGTATTGATACTCAAATCAGGTATGGTCTTTGGCAATTCCTGTAACTTCAGGAACAGTTTTTCTTTGAAACATGAGACTAGGAGACTTTAATTTCACAGACCTTTTCATACATATTCCAGCCTGATATTTGAGTACTTTATTTTCCAAATTCAGATTTTATTGATTTTTAACTCTGGTTAACAATGTAGAATAAGAAAGAAACAATCCAGAAGAGGGAGCTATGTTCTACTCTGATTTGTGCATCATCACCTGAACTGTTAAAATCTCAGCTGGATTCTGTATTTTTGAGACTTGCACAAGCTAGAAATACCTCTACTTGACTTTCTGATGCTAGTTCAGAAAAACTCACTTATAAGCTAAGAATATTTGTCCAGTAAAAGACAGAAACGTAGATCCCCCAATGCCATTTATGAAATAATTTTCTAAAATTAGAAAGTCAGCACTTTTTTCTTTTCTTGCTTTTTATACAAAAACCTATTCCAAATTTGTATAGATAAAAGTTCTTGATTGACAGCCTTGATGTAACACTGATCTATTTAGCTAGATAAGAAGTAAAATACAATGCGCCACATTTCAAGCTTCCTCATCAGGAGTACTCCACATCAGGGTGCCTCATTTATGCCTATATAATTCCATCTGTCTAGAGAGCAACACAGTAGTTCATTTCTATATCCATTCAATCCTCCTGCTAAAAGCTGCCACTGAAAATGTCAGTTAATATCAGCTAGATTGTAGGGAGAGATGATGACATACATCCATTAGGAACGGGCTTTCAGACCGCCTGCTCACCTACAATTGTTAGCTGTGCGAGATGTATATGTAGATCACTCCAGTAAAGCTAGCAGGTGGCCAACTAGACAACAGCACAAAAAATAGCTTCATATCATTATCATTAGCATGAAAAATAGCTTCGTACCCTTTTTGCTTTTATTTTTCATCAGATAAAGTATAGAATTAAAAATCTTCTAAAATGTATCTTATTCTTCAACTTTTCTGTTCTCGTTCTCTCCAGTCAAATTTCATTCTCCACAGAACTAGGAGCCAAAAGTAGCCCGCAGCCAACAGCTGAACGTGAGAACTCACACTCACACATTAGCTTTCCAGTACAATCTGGCAGCTGAGACCTGAAAATAGTAGTATTGAAAACTTCTAAAATGTAAATGTTAAAATACTCAGAAAAGTAATTTTTAACTGTTTTCAAAGAAACGCTGTATTTTGTAGAGAAAAATATCTTTACAACATTGTAAAAAAGTAAATGCCATCATCTGCAAGCAGAGCAATAAAGACACTGCCTCTCACACTGCCAGCAGCTTCACACTTCACAGAACACTTAGGATATGTGGATTTTCTGTGTAATTGTACTTTTTAATATGCACTAAGATTTGTGCTCAGTTACCAATAACATTCTTATTTACTATAAACTGATCATACTGTATATAGTGATAAACAGAGAAGACAATGCCAGAAGAGAGACACATTTCTGATACGAGTAAACAAAGCACTGAATTTGAGTTTGGAGGAAGATGCTTATTGCCTACACAAGATCAGCAGCAATATTCTGGTATAGCATCAGATTCTAGTCGATCACGGGGAAAACGAGCTTCACTCACCACAGCATCACACACTAAGATGTAGAAACCAACAAATTTGGGGTTAGTTTTGTTTTCGATCTTATCATTACCAAATGCACCAAACATTTACTGCTTTCTTTACTGAGTTTTACTGCCATAATCACCATGAATATAAAAGTCTGAAAAAAGCAATTAAGGTCAGGCAACTATATTGTTGATTAGCATTTGAGTATACCTTACTCTGCAAAGAATTCCACTGAAGTCATTAATTTCTACTTTTTGAGGCTTATTAATACATTTGAGAAAAGGTGGAAGAGTTAGGGCTTGGAAGTGGATTATGTAGCATTTTGATTTATTACATTCTTCATCTGCTTATGCTACTCCTCTAACAACACATTACGGAGGGTGGATTCACTTTTACAGCTATGTTTAATCATGATTCCTCATAATATTTCATTGTAAATCAAAACTAGATAAGTCATTGTATAATTAAGCCTGAGCTTCTCAAATTAAGTTCAACATCAGCTAAAATGAGCAGGCCAGCAGTCTCTGCCCGTGTGAAAAAGAAATATTTTAATGTCTTAAATTATAAGGGAGCTATCACCATACACAAGTGGTCTATGCTGCACAAAGATGCCTCATTTCAGTTCAGACCCTGTTATGATGCCTTTAACTGGTAATAAAATTAAAAAGGAAGGAAACTAAATGGATCTAGATGGACTTATTAATGGTAATAACACGTTTGATATTTAGGCATCACTGCCACATCACCAGGAGAAGACTATTTCACAAGTACAGTACTGTACCTTCCACTCTTCTTCCAATATCTCTCTTTACTTTTTACTGTGCTTCCCTCTTCTCTACAGCATATAAATCAGCAAGACAGAGGCCTGTGGGACACAGTGCTACAGGGGTGGTTGCTGTTAATATAAGACATTACAGCAGCAGTGGAGTCTGAAAGGGTGGAACACAAATGCAGAAGAAAAACTAAAAAGAATGCCTGTGCACAGGCAGCTGTTGTGCAGGCATTTACATCTGCACACTCATACATACATGGCAGTGGGAAGTGTCAAAGTGAACTTTTCCAAGATAGATAGATATGAAAAGAAATCAGCTAAAGAGAAAAGAAAGCAAGGAAGAAAAGAGCAGAGAACTACGGTTGAAACCAAAACAGCGGATCTACATACAGAAAGTCTCCTTTGCTGGCAGATTCTCTCTACACTACTGCCCTCAAAGGCTCTTCAGAGGGATGGGTTCAGAGTGACGTATGTTTGTGGAGTGTGAGCAAAGGATGGATAACGGCCCAACAGAACACACCTTTTCTATTCTGTGGGCCTCTGAAGCTTAACCCTTGGGGTGGTTTTCCTTGGAGGCCCTGACACATGAAAATCTCTCTTAAAGATAAATTCCTAACAAATGGCACAGCTAGCAGAAAAACCTGGTAGGAAATCTATGGCAGACCCCAAAGGATCAATGGATCACAACACAGATGTGGAGCTGCTGTCAGAAATGAGGGGAGAGAATCACTGCTAATGGTTCCTCAGAGCATTTTCCTTCTCCCACGCCACTCTCTCCAGCTGTAGCTGAGGTACCAACGTCCATCGGAGCCAATCCTTCCATTGGTCTTTGTCGGTGTTTTTCTCTGAGATGTTTCAGAAAACCTACCTAGCCTTCCTTACCTTCAGTCTATTTCAGTATCTTACCATCTTCTGAGGTTGTTAAAATTCCCTCCCTTCATTTGTGTTATTACCTGGAATGTATTTTGATATATATAATACTATTCCTTGCTTCTCATTGAGTCTTTACATTTTAGGGTATATTCACCTTCTTGCGACTGTTTTAGTTGGAAACAAATACTTTGTTTGATTATCTATTTAACTTTAGACACATTTTTAGTTGAAACTGAATTAGGTCTTACAGACCACGTTGAGCCTTTTATAAATGAAAAATGCAGTGAAGCCACTCACTATTTCTCTAAACTGAAGAAATACCCAGTCCACTGCTCAAGAAGTAGAGACTCTTAATGGCGTATTAATTAACAATCTTTTTTTTAACATTCCCTCTTACCAAAAGAGGCGTTCTAGATTTAGTATTGCACATACCATTGTCCTGCAGTTGTGGAAAACAGCATTGTTTTCCACCAAAAGGTAGCCACCAATAATTTAAGCACTTAATCTGGGCTAGTCATCTAGATTACCACTATAACAAGGCCATTTCAATAGTGGTTCATTCCCTCCTCAGATATATGTTTAAAATGAGCTGCTATTTTTTTTCCCCATGAGAAAAGAGTAAAGCGTGCACATCCTTAGAGATGCCTTTTACATAAAAGCAAAGTCAAGGACAAGCCCACTTATTGACTGCAGTGTTATTTTCATAAAGGCAGAGATTTTAAACCTGCAGCCACTGACCATTTTCAGCTGGTGTAACTACAGTCTGGTACTTCCTTGCAGAAATGGCTTTGTGTTATTCTCTGGATAAACCGTTCATCTTCTATATCAAGTAATTCACATTCTAGCTATGTAATCTTAAAGAGCTTTAGAGTTCTACTCCAAAAATAGCTGCTTTTTAGCAGTTGATTAAATGATTCTGCATGTACCATCAGTGCCTTGCAAGAGGTTTAATTATTAGGTTTAATCTCTCGATACTTGAAAAATACTTTTTGGATTCAGTGTATATTGTACACATGTAATGGCCTTGCTCTCTACATTTATTTTGTGGAAATTTTTAGAAAACAATAAAGTAAATTTAAATAGATAAAGGAAAAGCATTAGAAAATATACAGTATTGTTTGTATTATGCATCCCGAGGGCTGGAGGCACTAGGGGGCTTTTTTTCCCCCCTCTTTTTTCAAATGTGTCACTCTGTGAGGACCTATTTAGTTAGCGTATTACTACCTATAGAGCTTTTTTTAAACTCACTGTTAGCTGTTTTCTCCACATTTGTAAGTTTTTGTTTATTCAAGTCTCTGTAGGTGTATAATTTTACAACTATTATAATATTTCAAGTACACTAAGAGCTAAAAATGTTTCTTTAATTCTGCATCTCCTTTTTAGATACTTAAAATCATCTTTTAAAAACTATTCACTGTTTTTAACTCATAATTTTTATGATTGTTCTTAGCACACAAAGATTTTAAAGAAATTTTAAAGAAATTTTCTATTGTTTCAAGCAAGAAATGGGTAGCCTATTTGGGTACAGATTTTAATGCCAACCCTCTTTCTCCCTTGCACCTGATTTCATGAGTAGTCCCACTGAAATCAGTAACACAGCACAGGGAATAGATTTCTTTTTTAACATACATAAAGTTCAGATGACTACTTGCAATTATTCAAGACGAAGAATTCAGTGGATGTAAAACAAATGTGTGATTATTATGTGAATATAAGAGTAGTTTCATTGTCCACTTTTGCAAAGTTGCTTACACTTGCATTAAACACCATCCTTTCAATTAGCACAATTCAGCATTTTATAAGCATGATCACAGTCAGAAAATTTCCTCTGCCCTTGGAATTGGGTTTGGACTGAAAAGCGTAAAATTCTGATTTTCCATCACATTAAGTTCATCATTCTTGTCTCTTTTTTTAGGTTTACGTGGCGCAATAGCATTTGCATTGGCTATTCGAGAGACAGAATCCCAACCCCAACAAATGATGTTTACAACAGCGCTGCTTATTGTGTTTTTCACAGTCTGGGTATTTGGTGGGGGCACAACACCAATGCTCACATGGCTTCAGATCAGGTTAGTACTCTCTTTACAATATTAACCATCAAAATAGAATGCAATCACTATGATCAATCACTAAATTCCTACAGCTTTCTAAGGCTTACTTATATGCTGTTTAATAGAGTTTTACAAGCACAAAGGAAGTATTTGGCTACCTGGTAGAAGATCCAGACCACAAGGAAGAGGTTCTTCCCAAGCTCGTTACGGGTTTGGACCTAGCTTAGATCCATCTTTATTTCCTAAGAGTTTGTTTCACTACAGTTCCTTTTAAACACTGTGAATAAATGTTAGCAGTGACCTCCTCACTGTTGAAGGAAGCGCTATAAAGGCAGATTTTGTCCTCATCTAAAAATGTGTATTCATTATACAAACATGTCATAAAAAATGTATTTCTGATTATAATGTGAATATACTAGAAAATCTACCTACATTGGTGTATCATTCAGCCTGCACTGGTGCATCATTCAGCCACTGATTTATTACTCATTGTTTTATATATGCTTCTTCACTACACTATTTTTTAAATTACTTCATAGTCACTTGTATTCACAGACAGCAATGAATGACAAGGGAGGTTAAATAAGAGAGGGAAATAGGAAGCTGGAATAAAGAGTATCAAATTTAAATGTAGTGTCCTGCTAAGTGTGCTTTTTTGAAACCCCACTTATAACAAGCAGAGTGTAATGCTATTGCTGAGTTCTGGTTACTTCATAATTCATTTGGAACTCACTGCCATGGTTCATAAGATCACCAAAGAAAACCTCAGTATCAAGATAGGCTGGCAATTCACAATTCCTTATCATTTATTCTATATATAGCATATACTTTCCTTGTTTACAAAATGATGTCTGATTAACAAGCCTTCATGTCAGACTGTTGCTATAAAATACCAGCCGAAGATAACTAAATTGGAGCTTTAACAAAGAGCGTAGATAAAAGCCTGCAGACAAAATAAGGACTAGTGTACAAGTGTACTGTATAAACATAAAATGCAAGCATCCATATGCAATGTGGGGGCTTTCTATTTCTGTGACAGTTTGATTCCTTTTCACTACATCTCTCTTAGGGCGCATACCCTCAATCGAGTTCATCAGTTTGGAGGTACTCCGCCACTATCAGCCATCTTTCTGACATTTACCACTTTTTACCTGTCAGTCAGCAATAGAGTTGCTCTATATGGCAACAGAAATGTGGGTGAGGAGGAATATTCTCATTAGATCTTGTGGACCAAATCGCTTTGAATTGCTGTAATAGGAGATTAAGGAATAATTCTGAGAATACAGTAAGGAAAAAAGGAGGTGGGCAGTAGTCACGTGTCTAGTCTAAGGACTTAGGTGACTAGATGCCTGTCCTGGTCTAGCTCTGTAGGCAATTTTTAAATGAACATTGTCAAGTGCCTTCACTAATACAAGCAATTCAGTTGGATACAACGGCATTTCTTCTGCTACTTAGCACTGCCCAGAGGTGGGAAGGCCCACAAGACTGCAAGTGAGGGGCTGACTCTCATATTAACTAATTGTACCGTTCAATGCAAGCATGCGCTTCTTTCTTTACCCACTTGTACAACAGATTTTACCAAAGACACTGAAATTAAACAGTTATTATTGGTCTGAAATGCTCATCTCTGGGGATCTCCTCTGAATCTCAGCAGATCTGCCAGGCAGATTTACCAATCAAATAATTTGTTTTTGTAACCGGGATATAGATTTTCTTACTATAAAGCTATTAGCTTCACAATTCCCACTTCATTTTTTGACATCAGAACATACAGCTTTATAAATTATAAAAGCATGGTCAAACTGAGATAAAACTTTAAATAGACATCTTTAATTACAAATGTGTCTTGAGGCTCTGATTTCTCTTTTTAGTCAATACAGAATTTTATCCTTAGCTACTCGCATTTGTCATCTTAGTCTCAAGTAATTTTGCTAAGTAACTGTATTTAAAGGTGGTGGTAATTCATGCCAGTTGATACCTGTATGGATTCTAGCATACTTGGGTTTCCTGAGAGAGCTATGGGGCTGCTCCAAATTACACCACCTTGCTTGGTGTAATACCCCCAAGTCTGCTTGCAGCTGTGCCTGAATGGCAATTCTGAGCTGCATCTATTGCGACATTTTTTTTAATAAAATTAGAAGAAAGAGATTGTATTTTTCATGCTACTTTGGAGGGTTCAGCTCACAAAGCCAAGGGAAACTCTATGATGAGTACAAAAGTTATATGATTGTCTGTGAAGAGACTCATTGGAATGGGTTGGTATGTTGTCAATTACAGAAAAAAGGGGTGAAGCCAGTGAAATGCTGCAACTATGTCTGTAAGTATAGAAGAAGAGACTGGTCTCACACTAGCCCTTAAGCCTTTGATCGATGTGAACTTACATCAGGCACCATCCCAGGGCAGTTTGAAACCACTTCTGTGTGATTCCCCAGTGCTTTAGGGAACCAGATTTACCACTGTTGTTCAAATCCAAAGCACAGTGCTAGATCAGTTAATGTGAATAACTTTATTTCTAGTTGTTTAGATTATCAAAATGAAGTACTTATAGGAAATGAAAAATATATGAATGGCTGCTTTAAGGTCACAGTGACTACACTGGATTTCCCTCCGTAACCAACAGGTTACTGTATAGGTAAACCTTCGCAGGAGACAGGAACATTCAAAAATACAGTGATCAAGTGAATAACAGTCCAAAGCTGAGGGTGCTTTTTTTGCCAATTAACAATTTCATCATAAAATGATTATCCAGCAGATAATGTATTTAATTGAACAGGAGGCATTCAGAGGATAATAAAGAGAAACATGATTTCTGAGACTATTTGGATGAATTGAATCTTATTCGCATACATTTTAATTTGTGCCCACTCTAGCTATGTGGAATAGGCTACAGTTCCTATCAGTAGTTCAGGAGACGCAACTCAACTCTTCAAGGTTGATCAAGTTGGTCTTATCCTAGAGATAAGTGCTTGCATCTATATGTTACAGACCAACTTATCCACATTTTGGTTTTAAACCATAAATCAATCTATCACCCATTAAGTTGAAGATATGTAAAAATAACATAAATTACAAATAACACTATATATTTACCATTTGCTCTACCATAATGCATTACAGTGTTCGTCAAGGTAAAAGACAGTATTCAAGATCTGTACAGCCTTCTTACTGTATATTATTGTCTTCATATTATACTATGTTTCAATGATTTATTGCACTCTCTGTAATTTACATTGTGAAATTCTCATAATGGTGACCAAGACTCCTCATATATCAGCAGTATAAGGGAATAGAACAATGGCAATTTTTAAATAGTAGTAGTAATAGTCTTCTGAAAAATCAATCTTTGTTTCCATAATAACTGGAATTTCCATAATCTTCCACCTCTCCTCACAGCAATAGCATCAGATCTGCTTTTCTTTTTTTTCAGTTAAAATTCAACTTAATGTAAATATAATCTGTCACTCTATTTTTAGAGAAAAGATGAAGATCTGTCCTCACAGATAACTAGCTGATTTATTCCAGGAATATGTATGGCTTATACAACACTTGCAAATTGTTGCCAAAACATATAGTAAGATATATTATCAAAACTAACCATGTGCTACTGAAAAAGGCTCCATTCCCATCTCCCATTTAATGCAGCAATATCACTCAACTATCTCACAAGGTTGCAGAGGCCAGCTGTGCTGAAAGCTTCTGTAACAAGAAGCTTAAATGGATCCCAGGAGTTCACCCAAGTTTGTTAAGGTTCACAATTCTATGTCTCTTCATTTAACAAATGAATTATATTGAAACATATGCTCCTACTTAAACCGTAGCTTGAATCTAAGAAAGGTTCTTAAAGCCTTGGAAATCTGACCTGCTAATGGCAGAATTTATGTCTACATATGTCAAAATACAGTTTTAAAAGAAACCCATACCAATCATTCTCATTATTTTACTAGTATATTTACCCATACAGAGTAGCCTTCAAAATGAGTCTTAAAATTCTTGGCCAAGTCTGAATATTTTTTAACTTTGTTCCATAAGAATGAGACATACATTTTCAGAACTGTCTTACTTATTCTAGCTGTCTCCTTTTTTAGATACCTTAAACTCTGAGTTTCAGGAAGTGTCAAGTGTTCCCTTTCTGAAGATCAGGTCCTATTTAAATGTTCGCAGTTGTCTGGCGCAGTAACATAACATTTCTGAGCACAGAGGCATAAGCACCATCAGTTACAGTGTCATCAGCTGGCATTCTGAGAGCCGAATTGGTTGCACCACATTCCTAAATAATACATTATCTTTTGGCTTATCTGAGTTATAACTAGGAAAAAAAATTGCCTTTACTCCCCATGTGAAAGGATTACAATATACTGCTCTTGGCAGACAATGAATAAACCTGCATCAGTGTATGAGAATAATATCATGATACATCAACAGCAAAACAAAGATAGCCATTTAAGCATGAGTTCACAGTCAAATTGAAGTATTCAATAAATGTGCCTTCAGAGATGTTGAGTATTACCTGCTAATGCTTTTGGATATATGTCTCCCTTCATTCCCCATACCCTGATTAAAAGTAGAGAGCTACATTTCACAGTAAATCTGCAATGAGAGGTTTGGGGATAAAGGATTCTCCTGACAAGCAGAGCAAAAATACAAAGCTGTTAATAAAACATGTCCTATAAAGGCATTGTGCTAGGTATTAGGTCCTGTTTATCATCACCTCCTGTGTCAATGTTTGTCAAGGGATTTCCAGACTCTCTGTGCATCTCTTTGCAGCAGTTCTTCAGGGCATAAGGAGATTTTTATTTCATAGTCTAAATAAATACTAAGCAGCACTGAATAGTAACTTTTAAAACTGTGCCTATCTGGCCATCGCCTTTTGTATGTATTTTAGAAACTGGCTACGTCTACATGCCTGGCTGCCCTTGAAAACGTGTCATTTCTAGTTCACCTAAAACTTCAGTTCCAAACCTCCTAACTTTCTCTGAATACTAATGCCAGAGGCCTGGCATACCACGTTTTGGGAGGATAACCAAGGCTGTCTAAAGTCACATTCTCAGCAGAAGCATCTCCTCATTGTACTCTTCTATGAGAAAGCACCAACCCAGGAAACAAAATTAATCAAAATAAACTATTCTTCTAATATTCAGCTATTGCCTTCCCTAACTTGTAATTGACTCAAACTTTTTGATTCACTTCCAGAGGTTTCCCAGAGCTCTGCTTATTCTTTTCACTGTTTAGATTCCAGCTTTATAACTATCAACAGCTATATCTCTTTGCCCATCTAGGCAAAACTAAGCCTGAAAATATCAAGGTTATACACTTCCAAAACTTTCTTTGCATTGGTGGAGCCAAAAGGTCTCTGACAGTGAACAGCAGCCGGTCATTCATTCACACTACACTGGCATAAATACAGCATACCTTAATACAGGCAGTGATCTTTGAGAACACAAAACATAGAAATGCATCAAGTGTAAAAAATACGACTGAAAAAACAATCTAATGCACATAACAAGAATAAGAAGAGAGGAGTCACGTCCTATAAATTGAGAGTCCTCAGACTTGTTTGAAGTAAGTACGTAAGCAAAGGGGATATCACTGCTGTGGAGACTCTTTTCTGCTTTGTATGGGACATGATGCTGACTGGCTAGGAGTAGAGTGCAGGTAAACTGGAAGCAATATTGTTATCAGGATGAAAAAAGAAATCTCCCATTTGCAAGGCTCAAGTATGCAGTAACCCCCTCGTCCAGATGGGGGGATGAAAAATCATTCACAGATTACACATAGACATATCTCTGTCACTGATATGAAGCCACTAAAGTCAAAAGAGTTGTCTCAAAGGTCCTTCTGTTTATTCTTCATATACTCAATCATTCAACCAACTCAAATATATACTCCTTATAGGGGTTTAGCTGTATCTCTTTTGACGGTAAATCTGCATTGAATAACACTGACAGAACGTAAGAACCCAGACTAAAAGTTACAGAAAGACCTAATTGGAGGACTTCTTGCCAACTCATGTATTTCTATTTTTTAAATAAGTAAATTTTTTAAAGAAAGCTTTTAGTTTTATTCTGAGTTTTTGTTGTTCCACTTTTAGAAGTTCCACCATAAAACATAAACAGACCAGATTCTTTTTTGAGGGTTTCCTTGTGGTATGACTACAGCACTATTTTCTAAATGAAAAAACATTATAGAGCTGTATCCAAAACATTTTGAGAATCTGGCTTAGCTGTTAATGCTTTTCAAATAACACCAACTATTTGACTGTATCACATCTGAAACTTAAAATTATAACATTATTCAGTGGTATGGTGTAAAAGTTGGAAGATCAAAACACCGCTAACTCCTAAACTCCCACCTATTGCCATATTGCAAATCCACTGAATACAGTAGGAAATGAGCGTTCAGCAGACATCCGCACCCAAGTCACGAGCCAGCAGAGTTCAATGTCATTGAGAATGCTAGTATATCCCTTTACAATGTAAATGTTTCGTGGATAAGCTATTCTTTCAAGAAGTCAAGATTTTGGTTCCTTCAGTATCCAACACTTTAATCCATTGCTCCAATATCAAAGGCTAAGGTAGCGTATGTGTTTACCAGAATATTGCATTAGGGATGCAGGTGGGCGGCGGGGCTAAATGCTGTAGCTTGACTGCTTATGACTATGGCTGTCTACCAAAAAATATTGGTTGGTCGAGTAAGATTCTGTGCTTATCCCAGCCCTTTATCAGCTGGTTATAGACTGCTGAAAGAATGAACTTGATGATAGAGCAACTGGAGTAACAACATGACCTTGGCCTGTATTATAGCACTACTGTTTCAGTAACAAAAATATTCTTTTCGTTATTCCCAAACTGTATAGCAGTATTCCCTGTGCTCAGCTATGTTCAAAGAGATGCTGTGGAAACACAGTTTACAATGCAACAGTGGTAGCACTCGTCACTGCCAAGTGGGAAGCTTTGATCAGGTTTGGTCTGTACTTTAAGCTTCCAAAGTTGTTCTTTCTGCTTCCCAGAAGAAGCCCTTCAAATTAAAAAAAAAAAAAAACCACACCACCACCACACAACAACAAAAAAACCACACAAAAACCACCACAATATTGCGGGCTTTGGAAAGAGTTCTGCCTTATCTAGAAAGGCAACAGTTGTGGTAAGAAATCTCAAGGGCTGAAATGGTGATAAAAATATGACTGAGCCTCAGGGCTCCAGAACAGGAGGTGCTGAGAAGGAACCTTCCTTTCCCACAGCCTAAGAACACAGAAGGATGCACTTTAGATGAAAGGATTAACAGATTGTTTTAGATAAGGTGGATGGTGCTGCCTACGTTACTATATTTTTCCAGTTAAACAGAAAGATTGATACTTTCTTCCTTTTTCTATAATGACATACAAAAGTCTTTCTTACTAAAAATCTACCTATTTCTGAGTTCTACCAGAGTTAACTTCTGATTTGCCATCATATGATTGTACCATCTGAATAGCTTTATTCACTTTCCTTTATCAAATCAGTTATAACAGAAAATTATCTTCTTCAAGATTACATTTGTAGAATCTGTACGAATGGGATCTATGGGAGAGGTGTACCATGCTTAATCCCACAATGTGGGCTAAACAGAAGTTTGGACAATAACAAACTGGCTTAAAAGCTATCTAAACAAGACATAATCAATGTTAAAACTCGTGATTTTCATATCAGCCTCTATTTGCAGCATCTGCTGTGCTGTGGGCAGAAGGCTAGAATTGTGTATTACCCAACACTGTACTGAGTGATCAAGCCATTACCAGAAATTGGTTATTTTCACCTTTAACTTGACAGAAAATTCCTCTCACATAAGGCTTCTTCCATCACTAGCCAGGCTGGGGTTCTGCATCTTTACCTGATAATGAGGAAGAAGCCTTTCAGATACTGAGGATGGACACAACCTGCAATAGCTGCTGCATGGGTAAAGGACAGGCAGCACCTGTCTCTAGTACTTGGAGCTTTAAGACGGTCAAACACAGCAAACTCAGGCAGAGACCACACAGGTCTCAGCCTTCAGCTGACCTGAAAGCATTTGCACATGCTTGACAACCTCCTGCCCCAGAGCTTTATGAGCAAACTGTGCTGGGCCCTTCTTACTGCTTCCCAGCAGGTGACTGAGCCCCCTCAGCTCCTGAGACACTATCGCTTACTGTAAATACAAGTAGTGAGAATCTTGAGACTCTTCTAACCGTATTAAAACTTTCAGAGTGATAAAGTAACTATTTCCTGTAAATTCCCAAACCGTAAAACAAATAATAGTAAGTCTTAAACACATGTTCTGTGCCATATTGCAAAGTCCTGTAGTCAAAAGTGGCTTAGAAACTTCGAGTGCATTGAAATTCAATGGAGCTGAAGCTCCTAAGTCACTTTCAAAAGTTTTAGACAGCTTCATGCAATGCTAGGTGGTGCAATGCCTTCTCTGATCTTACTGGGGTGAGACACGACTATGACACTGGAAAGAATGGTGTCCTGACAGCTGATCTAGGCAAAGAGGCTGCAGTCAGCTGAGGCGAGGAGGAGAGATCCTGTTGCCCGGTTAAGAGCAGCCTCATCAGAATAGTGTACTCCATTGCTGAATTCTGCTCTGCTCATAGAGAAGAGCATGAGATAGTACATCTGCTTACAGTCATTTGTTACGAACTAGATTCATGTAGGAGTTTGATCTCTACTGCTCTTCATTGATTCCTAAATTAAGTGGAAGGTTTACTCTGATTAAATGCATCTTAGCTTTCCTTTTTCACCCTCACATAGGCACACGAGGATTATCCCTCCTGAAACATAGCTAGTCCTTGAGATACTCTGGATGGAACAGCCAAGAGCATGTGTTCCTATCTTCAGATGATCTATAACTCAATAGTTGTAAATTATTATGAACCTTCTTAATTGTTTCGTTTGTATTCCTTTGAAGACATTTTCCTTTCACCATTTGTCAAGAGGAAGGAAAGTCAGTTCAGAAAAGGAGATTTAATTAAATGTTTTTTCCTGGCCTTGGCACATTCTCTCTTCTATAACCGTATTCCTTTGGGTCATATTTCCTCTAGAGTCCTGGAAAACAATTTGGTGAAAGTGAAGGATTGTTGATTTGCTATTGAAAACTGAACGTCAGCCTAAGTACTTTCAACTGTAATTTGCGAGTGACCGCAACATAGAGACCAACAGTTCAATTAAAGGCAGTACGTTTTCAAGTACTGTTATATTTCTGTGCACTTTGTACTGTTTATTATTTTGTTTTTAGAATACTCATAATCAGTCTAACTGGTATTCCCTCTCAGTAACAGAAATAGCTCCAATAAACAAAGCTCATTCTTTGTTTCCAGGGTCATATTCCTCTTTAGCCATAGTACAGTAAGTATTTTAAATCATGCTGCAATAAACACTCCTGTTGAGAGCCTAATCTCAGCCCAGCCTCTTCAGCCCACTGAGTTCCTTTTAACCCAGACACGCTTTCAACAGACATCACAGTGTCTTTGCCTGGAAAGTCTTCTAAATCCTAACAAAACCCTCTGAAATCCTGAAACACCTGTAATTTAATGTAACAAGTCTAATCATTAATGCTGCAGTTATTTTTAAATTACTACTGTCCTTAGTTGGCCAGCTATCTGCACCTGTGAACATCTAACGGACAGCATTTTGCCTAGCGTCTTTTATACTGATGATAGTTTGAATGTTCCTGCACTAACACACACTAATTGCATATACATGAGAAACCATGATGCTGACTCCTAGACTCTCCTCAGCATGAGAATATTACTGATTTACGTGCAGACTCTTAGGTCACAAACTCTACATTGCTATTTAAAAGGTAAGTTTCACAATTGCGAAGACGACCTTGAAAATGATTCAAATAAAACTAAACTAACCAGGAAGCTTTTGTATGAATTCATGGAAAGTCTGAAACAACAGCTCGGAGAAGACACAGTCCCACAATTATCAAAGGAGTGTTATCTTCAAGACACATAGTTTTGCTGATGAGCCCCATCCTTGCTCCCACACAGTACTCCAGGTACGACAGAAAAATAGTATTTAGGGTTGACTTCGGAAACTGCGTGGCTGTCAGTCACTCTCTGTCCACCAGTAGATGGGTAACAAGTGATCCAGGAAGACAGAGGAAGAGGTGAGTTTTAGCTTCAGCTATAAGACATTTAGCCACTGTAAATAACTATCAGCAATTTCAAGTTTGGTCAAGCACGTTGGAGATCATTGTGATTAAGCATTTGAGTAATTTGCACGGTAATCTATTGATTACTTGTGACATAGGTCACACAGAGCATTAAGATCAGATTCTGGTTTATCACTTTGTTCCCTTTGGTCTCCTGTAGTAGCACAGACTAAAACATTAGTTTAGATCCTAGTTAAAGATCTTTTTTCATACAAAAATATTTCTAGATGTGATACTTTCCCTTTGCCTGGTGGTCTTTGCCACCAGTTCTGCATTTGTGGGTACGTATACCCATAGTGCATATATAGCATCTACAAGAAAGGAAATGGTCTGGTGTTCCTGACTAAAGACATCTTAGGGAAATGCATTCTGCTTCAAACCCTGAGATGTTCAGCATCACATATGAAATTATCTGTGAGCAAAGAAAACGCTTCTTGGGGCACACCCACACTGAAAGGGTTAATATAATAGCTGCTTTTATAATAGTAGCTGGAGCACGATTAGCCTGGTAAATGCTATAAATCAAGAAGCAGTATGAAATTGGACGTTAAATGTATTGGACGTTATTATAAAAAGAGAAATTGGATAATTTCCTTTCATTTCTATCTGAAAATGAGAAATCATCCAGGTAATGAATCTCAGTGATCTCCTGAAATGCCTATCATTTATTTGCAAGGTACTTTTCTGCTAAGATAAGGTGTGCATTTGATCTCTCAGAGTTATTCACCATAGCACTTTGCCTGAATGATACTAAACAAGGTTTATAAACATTTGTGCTTGATAACAAAATAAAAAGACCAAAATACAGAGGGCGTGGGCTTTCTGACTCCGCCTGTAAAAGGCAGTCCTGGGCAGCTGGTGAATGGGAGATTTTGGATTGCAATTGTGACTTGTGCATGACAGGTACCTGATGCCTGCTGTCAACTCTCTTGGTCTTCATTGGCCAGGCGAGTCTGATTTCGGGCACAGTCTCCTAACATGGCAGACAGTTAAATCCTACCTCAGACACCTTGTATTTCTAGCTCCACATGGCTAATGAAAACAGAAAAGGAAGGAAGAAATGAAAGATACATTTTTATTGCTAGAATATTCAGTACAGGAGAGAGGGAAAATTACACAGCAATAAGAAAGAGTCATGCCTTTCAGTTTACCGGGAATAAATGACAGGACGGATTTTCCACACGCCAAAAAAAAAAACAGAATAGTTTATAGATATTTCCAGAAAATTATAAACAAACCCATAGCTCGGAATAGAATCGATCCAGCAGGATATGTGTCAATTAAAATATTTCTTTGATTATCCTTTACACTGCTGTTGCTTTAATACGTCTGAGTATACAAAAAAAAGTTTTCTTCCATTTCATGCAATAATTTTTTTCTTTCGTTAAAATGTATCTCCCTGTCATACAAAAGGTAGCTGCTATGCAGCTGTCAACATGATGAGTTTTTCAAACTACAAATAAGGAATCAAACCCATCTGGAAATACTGCTAGGGAACGTCTTAATTATTTAGCTGGGACTTTAGAACAAAACTGATGATTTATTACTGTCTACCAAAATACGCCAAATTAATTTGGACTTCTATCTCCAACTAGTCCATCAAAATTAAATTGGTGCAAGCATAAACCCAGTTGACTTCAAGTACATGCCAATACTGTGTTGCTTGAGGGTAAATAGAAGGTATACAAAAATAATTTGAGCCTTTAAAAGTTTGAGATAAGCATGTGGTATGAAATCCTGGCTCTAGAAAAAATAACGATCACATTTACTGAGATGAATCTTATCTCCCTGCTTTGTAGGTATTGATCAAGATACCTCCTAACTGTCTCTATTATTGATCAGATACTGTTGCTTTTTGCAAAATAATTGCTCTGGAAACTCACTGAACTTTCATATTTTAAGAACTGTGTAATACTGTCAGCTGGCTCAAAAAATAGAAGGGTATGAAATGAATATGTTCTTCACTTTGGTTAGTTTGCTTAATTTCCAAAGTGTGTATGTTCATTCTCCCATTTTGCTTGACAAAGAATATTGAAATTTCTTCAGCAAGAAAATACAAAATGAATGTTTCATTTTGAAGGGATGAAAGTTTTCATTTCATTTTGACTTAGAAATTTTGGGGTTTTTTCAGACTGAAATGATATTTTTTTCTCAGTTGTTGTGGTTTAGCCCCAGCCAAACTAAGCACCACGCAGCCACTCGCTCCCCTCCCTCTGCCAGGTGGGATGGGGCAGAGAATCGAGGAAAAAATCTTGTGGGTTGAGATAAAAACAGTTTAACAGGACAGCAAAGGAAGAAGAAATAATGGTGATGATAATAATAATATTACAGATAAAGGAATATACCAAAACAAGTGATGCACAATGCAACAATTGCGCACCACCTGGTGATCGATAGCCCGTCCCCGAGCAGTGATTCCCACCCCCTGACCAACTGCAGTTTTATATACTGAGCATGATGCCATATGGTATGGAATATCCCTTTGGCCAGGCTGGGTCAGCTCTCCTGGCTGTGCCCCCTCCCAGCTCCTTGTGCCCCTCCTCGCTGGCAGAGCGTGGGAAGCCGAAAAGCCCTTGACTTAGTATAAGCACTGCTTAGCAACAACTAAAACGTCAGTGTGTTATCAACATTATTCTCATACTAAATCCAAAACACAGCGCTATACCAGCTACTAGGAAGAAAATTAACTCTATCCCAGCTGAAACTAGGACATTAGGGTTTTTTAGGCTTTCCTGTGGTTTTCCTTTCTGCTATCAAGTATTTCACACAGTACAAGAACATTTAATTCCATTTTTAAACTATATGTGAAGTGTAGGAAAAACACTCCCATATCTTTTGTCTTCCAACAAGAAAAAAGGTGCTGAGAAGAGAATTAGGCCTTAATGGTCTTATAAAGTACATGGGCTGTAACAGAAATCTTCGAGTAAGTCTAATCAAATAAGAGCATACATTGGTATAACTGAGTGTGTATCTGGGTTTGCAGAGGAACTTAGTGACAGAAAAGAACTGCATGACTTCAACTTTCATGAAACTTTCAACTCTCCCAAAACATTCCTCTGGAAATTCTGAACTTTCTGTTCTTTTTTAAAATGTAGAGTGGAAGGAAAGCTCTGGCACCCTTGATAACAAACCTATCAAATTGTCCCAGAATTAGCTGGATGTGAAAGGTTAATTAAAGCAGGTATTAAATAACCTAGGCTCTGTATAGCAGTATAGGCTTTTAGCATTTAGTAAACAGCTAATTACACCATAATACAGGCTTTTTACAGGGAATTATCAGTGCAGAAACAGCCCAACGGTGATTTGCTAGTCAGTACATCTGAGATTTAAATGAGAAAATGACCTCTTATCTCAGCAAGAAGTAATTGATTTCAATGCACTTAATGTATTATCAGTTTTTACATTTTTTTACTCCTTTAGAGAGACAACATTTTGTTACATAATGATAAATAACATATATAAAGGAATCTTGAAATTTTACATAAAATTCTGTTTTTATAAATCCAAGATACTTTCTATGTAAATAAACATATAGAACAGCTGTTTATATAAAAGTTTATATATGTGCTGTTTATGTAAAATACACTAAACAGCAATCCTAAAAGCCCATGCTTTGCTTAATTAATCTTACAAGTAGACAAGGTGTTGTACACTGTGACCTTGAAGCTTCCCAGTTGCCTTTGCTATTCATTTATCCACGTGCATTAAGCCCGGTCAGGAATCACAGTGTAGGTTCGGGTAGTCTGCGTGAATCTCCTGAGTCTTGATCAGTCCCTGAACTTTTCTAATCTCCACCCAAAGGGATTCCTGCTGTGGAAGCCTCTGTTTTCATTTTAGGCACAGGAAAAGAGGCTGAGCTCTCCCTCTCGCCTGCTGCATCCTATCAGCTAGAGGTATGGACTTGATGGTTTGCTTCCTCTGCCTCATTCAATTCACACATATTTCTTCCACTTTTCTGGAGGAATTCTAGCCCAAACCTCACCAGTTCTGCACATGTATCCATATATATCCATGAGATGAGGAAAGCAGAAAATATTTTTAATTAACTGAACCAGAAAACAAGATAAAATTATTCTATAGACTAGTGGTTAACGTGTTCACTAGGGAGGTTTCAGCTCCTGTCCAAATAAGCGTTTGTTACACGTAAAATGAGTCATGAACTAAAATACAGTAGTCTTCTGTGCACTAAAGATCAGAGCCCAGGTCTTCCAGTGCCCTATTCAGTAGACTACAGAAGAATGATTGCTCACATGCTTTCTGACCTAGTAACCCTTACACATATTTGCATTTACTTAAGATCAAGCTTTTCAAAAAGACCAAAGACCATTAATTTTTCCTCCTGAAATCAGTGGGACTACATTATCTCCCATCAATCTGACTGTCCTTTATTGATCTGAAGATCTCAGGCTCCCATTTTAAGTGACCACCATTTGGGCTCCTCAGTGCTTATGTTCCTTTTGAAACTGATGCTTGGGCATGGTTTTACATTTCACTGATTCTGAAAAGTATTAAGAAAACTTCTCAGCCCATAAAATGAGTTGCCAAATCTGGTTCAATTGCCACACCTTAGTTTATGAACCAAAAAAAGTGGCATTATTTCCTTCTTTCACATCTTCAAAAATACTATTTTAATACTTTCACATTGGTAAGTGATAAAATCATCCATTTGCCCAGCTTAAACCCAGAAGACAATCTGCAGCCTCTGCTCAGTGCAATACGGGGAAAAAGAAACATTATATTGGATTCTCCGTCAGAGCACTTCTTTGTATTGCCCTATCACTTTGAAATCTAAGTCATAATGGCTGTGGGCCATTTTGCTATCACTTACATTGAAAGTCTGAATTATAAACAAGTGACAAGTTCTCCAATCTAGATTAAGCAAATGCTGCAGCTTTCAATCCTATTTATTACATATACTTCAACTTGCACTACACTTACATAAGAGAAAGAAGATGCATGTCCCAGAAAGGAGTAGTGATACATTTAAAATGTAAAATTAACTAATCTTTTCAGAGTTTCACAGTCTCTTGCCTTCCCAGTTTTGTATTTTAGATAGCAAACTCCCTGGGGTATTTTCTTCCACACTCTTGAGTTGTGCCAAGCTAAACAGACTGTCAGCAATCATCCTAACAAAAACCTACACAAAATCCTTTTTAAAAAGCTTAGTTTATTGATGATTTTGTCAATAAGTATTCTCTCTCAACAAGAGGAAAAGTTATATTTTATAGGGCTTTTAAAAAATTAAGACAGCTTTTGTGGTTTACGACTCAACTCTTGTATATACACTTTCTCTGGATCCCAATGTTATACCTCAAACACAAGGCAAATCCTTTATATTTAGGAAGTGCTGTCTCACAGTATTTGCTGATTCACTAGGGTGCAGGGCATGTGGAAGTTTAAGCATTAGACTTGCCTTTCAGACATCGAGTTTTCCTGCTCTGTTCGGTAAGGTAGGAACCTGGAGCCAATGTCAAAGTATCACATATTTATGAATATACCGACAGAACTATCACATATGCCTGAAGTCACTAGCCACGGAGAATTACTTAGAACCCCAGGGAAGCTGAGTGGCAATGGATAAATGGGGACAGATCCTCAGCTGGTGCAGGCTGTCATAATAACATTCATTTATTTTCTTGGCCTGCAGGCAGAAGTATAATATGCTTTGGGGATCCCTGATTGAGGCAATTTCTCACTCTACTTTCTCACTTTGCCTCTTCATTGTCTCATGCAAGCTATTGCTTTCATTGTCATCACTGCTTGAATTCAGATGCTGGCTCATAGTTGCTAATACAGTAGTTTATTCTTAGTTTTACAAGGCGCCAAAACCACAATGGGAATGAGGTGGAGTCCCTTTCTTAACCATAATGCAGCAAACACCTTCCAACACACTGCAAAGCACCACAAGAAGCATAAATAAAACTATGAATCTTTATAGCACACTCCCTATCTCACCCTCCCAGCACTCCTTTTCCACCGCACTCATTTTAAATGGCAGCCAACTTCAGCTGGGTGCTTCAGGCTTTATGCTCAAGCTATACATGGTTATGAGGAAAGAAGAAAAAAAAATTTAAAAACTAGAAGCTTTGAAGAGTGTCTCCAAACGCTCTCGTAAAAAGATAAAGGCTTTAATTAATTAAAATGAAAGTGTTTTATCAACCTTAACTACAGTGTCACAGTTAATAAGTACTATTCAACAAGGGGGTGACTAACCCTCCTCCTGGGTGCTCATAAAAGGCTTGCAAGGACTGGTGCAGGCACCATAAAAATCTCAAAACAGCACATGTTTAGGAGAGAGCCCCCGGCAAACCAGACAAGAATGCCAATTCAGTTCATTATCAAAAAAAAAATAGGAATTTTTTTACTTGAAATGGATGAAATTAGCAGAATCAAGAGGTTTGTATCCACAGTTGAGTTCCTGACACAAAAGGAAAAAGTTAGCATTGACATTTGAAACCTTTGCTTTCCCAGAATAAGCATTCACAAATGCAAAATAAGTGCCTGATTTTTCCTAAATTCTTCTGAATACAAGACATAATGCAAATGTATGTATATAAATTGAATTTCACCTATGTTAGGGCACCAGACCTGGGCTTCTGGATTATTTACATTCCACTTAAGCTCTTATTCTCTCCAGAAGAATGATTTTATTACCAAGTCATGCATATTTAAAAATGTGAGACTACTAAATTCAACAGTAAAAAACCAAGCCTAACATTTATATTTAGTGTACTTTCTGAACTCTAGAAAGGGACTTTACATACTGTGAAATAAGGACAGTTCCTATAAGTTCTGGATAAATACAGCAACTAAGGTAAAAGTATCTGTCTTTGTTGCTGTTGTTGTACAAGTAAAACGCTCCTGCAAACCAAAAAGGACAAAAACCACTGAATAACTTCCTATCAGAGCTCTGTAGTGCTCCATGATCACCGTGTGACCAGCAGAACTTACACTATCATGGATGACATCTGGTCCAAATTTGCCAACTGCACTAGAAAATTTCTTCTCCCCTCTGGAACTTCTGTAGTACAAAGAGTTGGAGAGTCTGTCTGTGAGTGGGCACACGTGCACTTTATATCAATAATAGGTTTTGTGTTGTCTAGCATTGCAAACAGTGTGACTACAGATCAGTACCTATTTCAGAGACAATAAGTTTTTATATGAATGGCCTAAATATTATTTGAAACAGCCACGTGAGATCTAAATGTATTGCCTGAAACTGGTAAAGATGGCCAAGTTTCTGAAGGAAGGATTATATTGCAAAAGCAAATTTAAAATCAGCTGAAATCTACACTGCCTAAACTAAACAGTGCGATTATCAGACCAAGATTACAGTGGAATGAAACAATTCATGAATTAAAACCAACAAGGAATGAGGTAAACACTAGATGATGACGGGGAGCATACTTTTCCAGCACTTCCATATAGCCACTCTCTGTTAAAAAGACGGTTGCACTTTAATTGATATTTACTATATCAGGAGCATATAATCTACACAGGGTTTTTTCTTTAATGGTAAAGTAACAAAATTAAATAAAATGGCTGTCTGAGTCATTTTTTTATTCTTTGTTGTTGAGAAGCAAAGTGTTGTAGAAGAAATGAAAAGTCAAATTTTCCGTTAAGCAGTGTTTTAGAACATTGTCTTCACAAATGGCACTACTGTTTATCCTCATGTATTTAAAATGGCTTTAAAGAGTGTTTCAACACGAATGTGCAGGGGTGTTCCTCTGCCATTAAAACTGAAAGGGTAATAGTTGTTGCCGCTGCACATATCAGACAATGAAAATTTAGGCAAAACTCCTCCATTTTTGTACATAACATTTTACTCAGTCAGACTTTTCCCTAGGTTCTTCCTTTATAAAGCTTGATTTGTAATTTCAAATGTAAAAAGAAGGTGAATGCCCAGAGTTAGCAAAATTTAATGAGTGTGCATCTGATCTGAAAATAGATAACTACAATAAAAATAAAAGCATTTTTTAATTTCATAGTAGGGGGGGGTTTCTATATTTATATGACTAAGTTACAGCTAACCGAGCACACTCTGTCCTATAATATTTACTTCTCGATGAGGAAACATGAAAAAATCCTGTCAATGCTTACTCAGATTACCAAATGCGATGTATGTGCTAATGAACGTAGTGACCCCAGCTCCAAAGGCCATTGTGCTGCATGGTTAAGACCATTTCAAGAATTCAGAAATGCCATTTTGATTTACCCTCTGATAAAACAATTGTACAGCATATCTTTGAAGGTATATTCTCCAATACACCATATATCTGTTTTATACAGCCTTAGATCAATCAATCCATACAAGTCCTTACTATCATTTCCTGCTGTTCTGAGCATTTCAGACAGAACTTGGGTGAACATATTTCAAACCAGGAATTAAATATGAACATAAGCAACGCAGCTGGTTTACAAACTGCTTGTGGAAAGAGCAGCCTAAATGGAAAGACCAGTGACAGCTATCACGCGAGGTACCCTGTCACCAGTGCTCGGCAGCAAAGCCAGTAGCATTTATTCAGTGTGTTTTGGCTGTAGTGTACATTTAGCCTAACCAGCATTACTCTTCGCTTACAATGGCTATGTGCAGAACTGCTCCCAGTCCCGGCTTTATGTGATAAATTTCAAACATCGATGCGAATGATGAAGTGCAATGATATGTTTTCCCCCATGCTGTGAGCCCAGGGAACTTAGAGTTGGTCATCTCATTATTTAGACTAATGCCTCCGGAGCATTTAATGTTTTACTTTGGGTTAATCACATTAGCCATAATGTAATGCATCTACAATGGCCTGGGCTCCTTTCCAAAGCTGTGCTGTTTATGTTCAAGGAAAATAAAGGAACAGACACCTAAAGTGATTCAGAGAACAAATATTTTACTGCTCTAAAAATCATTGACATAATTCACTGGAGGGAACTGTTCTTTCTGAGCCAAGAATTAACTAGCCTCATCTGTAGGAAATTGTCAAAATGCATCTGAGTGCAGTTTCTTTTCCTAATACAGATCTTTTGTAAAATCAGTTCTCATTTTTCCTGGCCGGCAAAGCTCATTAGTAGTCTAAGTAAGATGCCAACAAAATGGCCTAATTCCTGACTACTTACTTTTTTTTTTTTTTGAAAGCTATATTCGTCTCCATAGAGTTCATAAAAGTAGCAATTAGGACATTTGCTATGTGCAAAAATGATACTTCTTGTAATGCAGTGGTGTTTCTGTCTTTTTGCATTAACTGCAAATGCATTTTTAATAATGTTCCGGGGGTTTTTTTATTAATACAGTTTCAGAATTGTGTACAGAGCATTTGATCTATAGACTTCCTCACAGCATGGGGAGAGGTGTAGTAATAATACTGAATTTCTTAAAGCACGTGGAGGCTGATCAATACTGTGGTTTGTGCACTGCTCTTATTGAAAGGATGATACGCAGATGCATTTGTGTGTCTATACCTCTCCATTTTGCAACATCTCAAGTTAAAGGAAAAAAGCATCTGCCATCACTGGTATCCCCTTCCCTCTGCGTGATCACTTGTCCTAACATACGTAGGCTGATATCAGTCTCAATAGGTACTATTCAAAATACAAGATCATTTGGCTTAAAGTAAGGGAAAGCAAAATACACCTTTTTTTTTTTTCCTCACAACAGTTACAAAGTAAAGAGTTTGGACAGGAGGCATCACAGTCACCTCATGACAGACTTGCCACTCTGTGCTGTGATCCAGTAGTATTTCAAAAGGCCAACGTCAGCTTTGTTGGGATTTACTGGGTTGGCACTCAAAAGAAATAACCTCATTACTACCAAAAGAGGTACCAAATCCCATCCTAAGTCAATGCTGCACCAATGCTATAATATGATATCAAGGGATCCTCTTATTCTAGGAGTCCCGTCTCTCATCTGAGACATAAAACTCAGGTGAAAACTAAACAGCAAAATGCAGCCTTACTGAGAAAGTCAAAACTGCACTGTATATCCCAGCTACTGTCATGCATATTCCTCACATCTAAACTTCTCTTGCAGTTTTAGAAAATTATTCAAGTTACGTTATTTTTCATGTGTTGTTATTTTTCAGTGTCTCTAATCGCAATGTAGTAGTCCTGAGTGATGTGACCTTGTAACCACATTTTTCTCCAGACGTGTCTGCATCTCAGTTGTCTGAAAAGATTTTTTCCAATTTAGAGCAAACCCAATTTTTAATAACTTTGTAACATTTTAATATTAAAAATTCTACTGTTAGCATGAACGTTTCATTTTAGAAGGCTGCTGGTAGCAATGGAGTTACCCCAAATTTTAGATTTGCTGAGGATTTGGGGTTTGGATTGAGCTGTAGCTGAGATTAAAAATAAAAATTTAGGAGGATTACAGTCCTTTCAAGCTTCCCCATCCTTTGCCCATAAATCTATGTCTGATTGCCTACAAGCAATCACATACCTGTTCAATAAGTAAAGAGTGTAACTGAGAAGGGCAGTGACTATTAACTGACTATAGCCATGCAGCCTTATGACACTGTGCTGGACTTTCTCTCCGCTCTTCTTGCTCTTCAAAATAAGAGGGAGCTTATAGACAGAAGGCTTGAAAAGCAGGCAGTAAAATGCTCACCTTGTTCTATAGATCTTGGTTGAGCTGCATGAAACTATATTTCTTTCACTGAGAAAATAGCAAATGACAGCAATACTGGGAAGCGCCATTCACCAGTCAATCTGTTAATGAAACCTATGTCGGATAAGTGATGCCAGTACAACGATAAGTGGAAAATTAAAATGACCGCCACATCCCCATGTAGCTCAGGAATGCTGAGAGATAGGAAAAATATTAAGGAAAGGCTCTTTGGAAACACTCGATGCTGGTCTAACTTTTCTCCTTTTGAAGTCAATGACACCAGTGACGTGGGCTTGAACAGAAGCGGTTAGGCCCCTGCTGAGCGCCCTGTGGAGACCTCCCTTCACGCTGCAATTCAGAGCCCACACAAAAACCATGGGGGGCATTTTAGAAAAGGGAAGGATGTTCTTTTGGGGCAGGGGGAGGGGCACGGCTGACACACACGACATACAGTCTAGTCCTTACTAAGGAATGAGGAACCCAAAGCTTTGCCGAACTGCCAGAGGGATCTGAATGCGTTGCCAGGTTCATAGAAAAACAATTGCATCCAAGATACACGTTTTCCAGCTAAGGATATAAGAAAAGGGGGAAAAGTGGTGGAGTTTTCCACACACTTTAAAACGAAAAGTTTATTAATCTAAATTAGGACTACTAAAAATATCGTTTTATGAAAGGCGCTGCTTCTCGCTAAGGCAGGAGTAGAAAAATGAAACATGCAAGCGAATTGTTACTTGCCAAAGTAGAACTACAAACAGCAAAGTAGAAGGCAATAGCTGGATCACATACCACAGTGCAATAAAAGACACAGGAACAACATATGACTATAAGCATATAGAAATAGGAAAACCAAAAATAAAAGGAAAACCAAAAATGAAGGGGGGGAGGGGGGGAGTAAAGTGAGGGAGTTTCACAGAAGAGACATCAGTACAGAAAAGCAGCAAAATAGCTGCTTATGGGCCACACAGCGAAGATATTTCATTGGGCAACTCTTGTGAAGTCCAAGAAAACAGTTCTAGAGAAAGCACAGAAATTGGATTTCTCACGCACTCGCTTAGTATCAGAGGCAGGAAGCGACTGTGAGTTTGGATCCCTAAATACTGCACACATGTACATATATACACATGAATTAAGACAGCCTTGCCCTACATTGTTCAGAATCAAGCTTTAAAATGGGAATCACATGCAGCCTCCCGCCTGAATATGAAAAAGTCCTGAACTGACTTGACGCAATGTGCTGTGTCAGATCTGCTTAGTTAGCTGTAAGTAGTATGCCATTAGGGCAAAGTAAGCCTGCAGAGTGGGTTTGGCAGAGTCAGTAGCTGCTATTTTTCCAATTTGACATGAAATTCAACGTAACTCATGCAATTACTGTGTCTGTGGACATAAACACGCAACCTGCATTTCCCATCTAGCTAAACTTGGTAATCTTTGGTATAACAAGCCTGTGTGTCATAACATAATGAACAATATAACAAAGACCTCTTATTCTAGACCGAGAATCTACTACAATGATCTTTCCTTAAATCTGAAAACAAGTCCCAGTTCTTACATTGTCGCCACACAGAAGTTCACATTATTTTGGTTGCAGCCAACCTTCAATGCTGATTTTATTCCAATTCTATTCACATGCACTGATACTGCTACCAACAGTGATTTCTAAAAATTTCACAGGAGTTAAGTGATGCTCATTTTAGTCGACTTTTGTTCATATTTTTAAGCAAAGAGGCCTGATTCCTCACTAGAGGTCTATTCACACAGCACAATGACATTCACAATCTACTGTCTGTGCCAGAAGCATTATAGGGATGTAAATCACTGCTTCTCAGAACTCCTGAGCTGGAGTGCCATGCTGTCATGACTGTAAGACATCTGATATTGCATTCTGCCGTACAGATGTATCTTGTTACTTCAAAATAACCAAACTATTTTAACCCCTCCTCCCCAATATCAAGATAAAATAGGATTAACAGAATAGAGAATCAGACACCAGATATCTAAAGATCCAGTTCATTGTTCTAGTTACTACCCGCACAAGTGCGTGATGTAAATGTAAATGTAAGCCATCATCTATATTTAAATTTTAGCATGTTATTTCACACAGCTGCACAGCTGTAGGGAAGTGATTGGTAAAATTTTATGCAGTGACATTATCCACAATTTCACAATCTTTTTGATACTTAAGATCACATCTAGACACTATAACTTGTGGATCTCTTATAGAGCACTACAGTTCCTTCTTCAACCTTATCTTCTGTTTGCATTTACGTATTACCTTCATGCATCACAGCCCTTCTTTACTTGGAAGACGTTTATACAGTTATATTAATTTAATTGCCAATTCTGCAACCAAGTAGCTCTCCATATGTCCACCAAAAACGGTCCATAGACCTTGACCGTAGGACTAATGTTTTGCGGTAGCATTTCCCAAAAAATTATCTTACCAGTTTTAGAAAATTACAAGTTCAAAAGTCAAACTATGGCACATTTATCTCTTATTCACATGATTCTACAGGTTTAAAATCATACTCTTTGTTCTATTTCAGTAGGTTGCATATATATAATACAGAAAGCATTAGCCACATGACAAACAGCTGTCATAACCATTTAGGAAACATCGTTTACCTGATAATTTATTTTAATCCTTCTCAGCATGAAATTAAACTGATTTGTTCTTTCTGCTGTGAGACACAAGTGATTATTCTTGCCTTAAACCCAAACTAAAGTGTTTTCATTTATTAACAAAATCAGCTTGAGCTGAACTTTGAAGATCTATACTCATGCCATAATTCTCCGTGGGGTTTATGTCAATCAAAATATTATACTATAAAAAAGCAGATGTTTTTGACAGCATCAGTCCACAGCAGTAGCAATATGTAGCAGCAATATAGCAATCTAGAAGCAAAAGTAGATTTTAGGTGTCAGTTTGTTAGGAATACACATCACACTTACTGCCACATGGACAAGAATAATGGCCTGAGCAATCATTATTTATCCTGAAGAGTTTTTAATTTCAATTGTAATGATTTATTAGATATGGTGAAACAATCTTTTTTGGATTTTGCTCATGTTTCTAGTCTTTACAGTTAATAATTCTGTACTGAATGCAATATGCTGATGATGGATAGCTACAAGCTTCAGATTTATTCATGCAAAAATATTCAAGACTCCTGTTGCAAATGCTGTTTAATGGCCATCTTTGAAAATTGGGTTATAAATCACTTACTCAAAAAACCCTTTCTGATATGTGCAGTTTTTGAGATATAAGCTGATGTTTAAAGACTGTTTTAGTTACAACGAGACAGCCAGCGGAAGGCTCGAGCAATTGCACTGAGAAGGTGAGCTCTTCCAGTAAAACCTTTGACAAACAAAGAAGCCAATATCGTCATTAATTATTTTAGAGCAGCACTTCTAGTGCTCTAAACAAAATAAGCTAGATTTTGTACAAACATAATGAAGGATGTGCACTTACAAGCTAAATACACAAAACAGATGAGCAATGAGGTGGAGGAAGCGTTATTATCCCCACTGTATAGTATGAGGCCAGAAACGGAAAGAGATGCCAGACTTTTCACCTCTTGAATTGGCCTTTGTTTCCCCACTGATCTAGAAAAGGAAGTAGAGGAGATATGGCTAATTTTGACCCTTACCTGACAGCTCCATAATATCACATTCCATCAGGTACGCATTCACCATCCTACACTTAGATCGGGGAAGATTGTTACTCACATTAGGAGACATTTCTCTTGCAAACTTTCCCAAGCCTGATGTTTTGTTTATTAAATCATTAGCTGCATTAAATAATAAACATATAAACAACTGTTTCTTGAGGCTTCATTGGTGCTTGAAGTTGAAAGATGTTCAGTACTCAGGACAACATCAGCAGGACAGTGGGTAGTGCCACCATCCACATCATTCTCAGGCCAGTATTTATGGCACTTCTGAGAGGCGTGGTGTGGAATCACCTCAATTTAGGGGCACTGATGAAACCAGGCTTTCCAGTTGTTTGCATGACACTCAAATTGATCAGTCATTAAATAAAAAGGGGATGGAATCAACTACGTGCTCTCAGAACATGTTTTCAAATAAAAGCAGTCCTGGCTGCTTCATCTGGAGCACAGCTAACCAGTATGAGTATACAGCAGGTGCAAACCAGACTGGGTGGGACTGCAAGCAAAATTCAGTTTGTATGAACCAGGCTCCATTCTGCAAATACAGAAAGTCTATAAAGGCCCAGAAGTAGAATTTCAGTAACTGGAATTCAGATTTCAGAAAAATGTCTCTATTTACAGATTTTCTGGCACCTAAAGTGAGGGAGAGCTGAGAATCACACTTGCAAGTATAGACACCAAAAGTTCTGCTCTGCATGCCTAGATCTTCATGAAGACATGAGTCTATACGTTTTTCTGTAGCTTCACTGTAGAAAGCAGAGGTTTTATCCTACAGTGTTGACTTTGTGGTGATTTGAATTGAGGGAATTAAAAGTTTGCAATGCCTGAATAGTGATTTACTAGTCTGTATTCCTATCAATTAGTTTTGTATTTCTTACTACTGGTTTCCCTGACAATTTGGGATTTATCTTTCTATCCATTTTCATTTCAAACCACATAAGATGTTATCGACTGCTTTGTATTCAGTGACAAATTCCTCCTCTTATTACCAAATGTATTCTGACTGTTGTTAAAAAAAATGATGCACTTGATAGCACACAGGGATTTAAATACCGTCAACTGTAAAGGGTACTTCTGCAGAGTCATGCAGTTCCTAGCAACGCTTAGGCCTAATTGCTAGAGTCTGGCTGAAGTCACAAGCTTCACTTCCAGATTTTGAATATAGCAACTCTGTACTACCTCTAAATCCAGGTTTTGATCCAGCCATTATTAAAAAAAAAAAAAAACCACACACACACCCTTGTCCCCAAAAAGTCCCAAATTAAAAAGAACAACACAGAGCAACTTTCAGGATTTTGAATTCCTTCATATCTAGGGCATTTGAATCTAAGACGTTACTAAAGCCTATCTAAATACATAGAGTAGATAAACTCCACTGCAATATAGATCTGATGAAAAAGTCATTGCATTTGTTTTTATGGAAGAGAAGTCATCCTGAATGCTTAAAGTACAGAATAAAAAGATGCACAAATAGAAAGGCAGAAATAAAAGCATATAATATTTAGAAGAGCCAAGAAGAAATGAGAAAGGAATAGAGAGCAAGCAGGAAAGTGGGACAGAAGGATGGAAAAGGGAGCCTGCAAGAAGTAAAACAAGATAACAGGAGAAAAAAGAGCCAAAAGTTGACAGCAAAAAAGAAAAAAAAAAATACTAAGAAAATATTTTTCTGACCGTCCATTAAATCTTCTAACAGAAATGGAAAACTGAGAAGGTTAAAAGGGGAAAGATGTTTATACAAACATTAACAATAGAGGATTTCTTGGAGGCCTTCATAGTAATTTATATGAATTTTAAGTTTGCAAATTCTAGTGGCAATAGCTTTATATATAGCAGGTCTTTTGAGGAAGTCAAGGATGTAAACTTGAAGTGCATATCTGTGCTTAATTTCAGTTGTCTTGACTGTCTCATATAATGTTATGCTTTGTTTTTTCAACATTTGCAATTTAAAAATAGCGTTCTAGTTCATGTCAAGTATATCAGAGTTAATTATAGCAGACCACGATTTTCAAGGCGAGGTGCCTGATGTTAGGCTCCCAAGCCCGTGTTTGGATATGAAATAATTAGCCTCAATTTCAGAACTGACTGAACTGAGTCTGCTTAGTGCACACTTAATAAAATTGCTAATAGCCAGATTATTACAAAAATGTATTGCTATTTTAATGCATTAAAAAACTCTCCCATAGAATGCAAAGAATGATCTGGTCATTTTCCCAAGGGACTTGAGATCAATAGGGAAGATTGTGCTATCCACAACTAATTTCCAGTAGCGAGAAAAACATTCCATGAGAAAAACAGCAATGGCATCTGACTCTGTTTTAAATGAGAGTAGGGACCAGATCAAAGGAAAGCATCAGCTGGGGCTCTGTGGCATTCACATGGCATAGAAGCCTTCTTTCATTTTTCATATGTGAAAAATCTAAGACAGAAGTGTGATTTCATTAGATATTTATTGCTGGTTTTTTCTGGCTTTAAATGTAATCTCCTGTTAAGATTTCATGTGAGTATCTTCATATGTGCCATATTATAATAATCTATTGTCTGCAGAATAAACAAGACAATGGCTAGCTATCTCTGTAACTATAAGGATTAGAAATTACACACGCAGAGAAGCTTAAGCATACCACAAATTCTGTGAAACTGTAAATCTGGATTTTTTTCTACACCAGTGGGTTCCTGTTGTCAATGATTAGTTAGTAGTTATATTATTGTTACTGAAACGGTATCACAGCCAGAAACTCTGGTTCCTATTGGCACCATTGCCTCCCCTTTTTCACATTTGCTATTACAGTCCTTTTAGTCCTGGGTGAAATGTTTTCTGTTGTCTTAGCTCATTCTATAATAAACGCATCACAACTCCAACACACACAATCAGTCAGAACTGGCAGGTTCTCAACTCCAGTATGTTCAGAACTGCATGAAGGCTAAATCACTTCTGTCCCAGGAGACTGATTCTTTGAGGTCAAGTCAAGCTCATTAAGGAGAGGACAGTGTGGGGAAGTTTGTGCTGTAGCCTTTCAGCTGCACCTGTCATGCGTAAATGCTTTGAATTTTTTCATTTCCAGAACCGTGCAGACCATTAACTATTGTCCTGCTGGTGTTTTTCTGCATTGGCCAAGTAGCATTGTCAGTGAACACATCTAGCGAATAAGCGTAGTCTAATAAACAGTGCATATAATTGCGTTTAGGAGACTGGGATTCTCTTTCTGATTCTGGTTTATGAGTTTGGGACCATCGCACCTGCATTTGTGCCGTTGTTTCAGCCTTCACATCCCGCTGTAGTTACGCTGTGTACTCTGCAGCGCAGGGCTGTCTCGCACTGCTTAGTTTTACAATGCCAAGCACAGATAAGGCCCTAGACACCACTGTTCTGTACATGACAATAACAAATCCAACGTCAGATAGATGGTTAAACCTCTATGTAATGTTTCTTTTTCTTTTCCCATATAAATGTTTCCATTTTAATGAAATAGAAAATACCTCACTTGCTTTACTCCAAACTAATAAATAGGTTAGTGCCATCAGAAGCTTTTTCTAGCAATTTAAAGAGCAGGACAAAAAAAAGGAAGCAAACAGCTATTCATTCTGTCTCCTTGTTGAGTCAGCACCAGGATCGTTATTTTTAATAAAAAGATAGAAACATTTATGCCTGAAGGACTCAGATTTGTTGAAGCTCAAGAACTATGATAGAAACAAATGTCTTTTTTCTCTTCCATTCAGTATTTACATATAAAAAGCATCTACTTTGCATATAGTTCCTGTCATTGTCTCTGACTGAATAAGAGTGTATGCATAATATTTATAGGAAAGAATGCTGAGGTATGTAATTGTTAATATTAAATATTATTTTAAAATCTATCTTGATGTGTTATTACTAAAAACAGAAAAATATTCAAGAAGGGAGACTGTCAGAAAAAACAGTAACGTAGCCTTAAATGAATATCTGGGAAGACAGTACATTTTCTTTGCATCAGTAAATTCTGTATTAGCTTGGTGGACCTAATACTATGTGGGAGCTTGTGAAGCATTCGGGGGCTGTTGGTCACCCTAGCTGTGGGCTTCAGATTCCAGTGATTAGAAGGTTCGTTACTCATTGTCCCTCACTGCTCTCCTTCCTTTCTTGGTGTGAACATCAGCACAATCCTCTGTTATTCAATTCATAACATTTCTCAGTTTCATTTCTCCTTGGTTCTGAGTATCAGTCATATTCAAGATACGTCAATTCTTCCACCACATCACTTTTAACAGCCAATTTTTTTTTCCTGTCCGTATTAGTAAAATGCCTCTCAGGTTTTCATCATCTTGCTCATCACCCTCTGCAATCTCCTCTCTGGTTTGCTCCCCTGTACGTTGTGCGCCATGCCCTTTCCAAATGCTACAAGCCAGCCATAATGCAGCGCAGTCAAGAAACTCCAGAGTCCTGCAGTTCTATTCCCCACATACCTCTGAAACTCCAGTTCCTCCTCAACACCTCTCTTCTGCCAGTAATTAAGGATTTCATAGCACAGGTTAATGACTTGATTGTCTTTCCCCAGATATGGATCAGAGCCAGGGCAAAGATCTAATCTCCGGTGTTATGAGTGGCAGTGAAAAAGAATCTCAAGTTTCCTAAAAACTTATTAAGAACTTCCTTCATTAAAGAAGTGATCTTAATATTTTGCCAGCTCTTCTCTGCTTTTCTTACCTAGTAGGAAATGAGTGGCACGAGAGAAACATTTCTACCCTCAAAGCTCTTTAATATACATCAGATTATTACTATATGTCTTTATTTGGTTTTGTTTTGTGTTTTGTTTTTCTTTTTTAACAGAGTTGGCATAGATCCAGATGAAGATCTGAAAGCGGAAGCTGCAAGTCAGGTATGTCAGAATTTTAGACATACATGCTGAATTTAAAACCATTCAATCGTTGGCAGATCATGTTTGTCAAAAACAGCGTTATAGCTGAAAATGTTTAAAATAGGTTAAAAATAAAAAGGAGCTGCAAAGTATCTTCATTGTACAAGGTACAAAGAGAGGAGATATATATTTTTCAATGAGCATGCACTCATGAAAATTTTGAAACTAAAAATGTATAGAGTTTTGAAGAAATTCATAAATAAATGCAAAGATATCCTGAGAGGTCTAATAAACAAAATAATGTAAGTATTGCCTTGATAAATCCAAATATTTATCACCTTCCACACAATGCATTTATGGAAATGAGACATCTCAGAACAATTTACTTCCCTAGATTAAAAAAAGACAATGCGTAATGTTGAATTCTAGTAGGTCAGGCTTCTGAAAATATTTTTCAGTTATTTTTCACATGGAAGCCTAAGTACATTGTAAACTTAAAAACTTTACACTAAAGGAGGCTACTTAACAAGCTGCAGCTGTTCACCTGTCACACTCCCTTTTTTGTCATACATGTATGGCATTATTTCAAATGCAGCACTGCCTGCCACTACAGTAGAAATCTATAGAGAGTCAATACACAGAGCCATAACACGTGCTTCAGCGTGGCAAGTGGAACAGCAGTAGGACTAGGGAAAAGCAGTGCTACAATTGACAAGCTGACAAAGCAAAAAGCAAAAACGTCCCGAATACTAACAGTGTGCCTGTCTTGAGGTAGTACCATCCCATGCACTCTTTCAGACTGCACACCTGGAACCAAAATTGAAATCAGCCAACAGTAATATAAATGTAAAACACAAGTTAGGGCAAACATGAATAAGACACTCTATTCACTTGAAAATACATTAAAGATATAATTAGGCAGAGCATTCTTAATGTCTACACATTTGCACATATCTGAAGGCATTTAGGGTCTCAACTTTCATTGAAACTGAATGGAATTCAGGTGCCTGTCCTAATGTTTCTTTGGAAAAAAAGGAAAAAGAATATTATTCATGTCTGACCATATCCTTAGTTTCACAACTCAGTCACTATCAAAAGGGCTAGCGTAACACTCCACTGCACCGCACCAAGATACTGATTTATTCTGAGTCTGAGGGAACTAATCACTAATATCACTCTCCTAAGCATCTTGGTAGGAATTCCTGCAATGCCTCTGCCCAAATTCTGAGCAAGGCCAGGACACAGAACCTTAATCTTAATCTATTCTTGATTAGATTTTAAAGATACATCATTTCATAAGTTTTCTACTTTGCAGCGTTCATGAATTATCAAAGATCAGATAACGGTGAATGCAGTATAAAATTGACTGAATGCATGTTTTTTGAAAACCTGATTTCTTCAGAAGTCAATAGGCATCTAATTTTCTCCTTCTTTTATTAAAAATGAAAATAATCATGTTTATGAATAACAATAACACATCCAGCGTCCCAGCTGTGCCCTGTGAATTAACACCTATCTCTGTTGACAAAAACTCAGCAATACAACACAGAAGGTGTAAATAAATATAACACCTTTCATGCCCTATCATGTCCAAGTCAGCATTCCTTATAGTAGCAAATTTTACCTTGTAAGATAGTTTTGCTGCTCTGATTATTCTTTCACCCCCTGTGGTATTCTGTTTTCATTTGTCTGACTTTTTTGTATTTGACATCTAATCTTTTAGTAATTCAAATCTCTTCTGCATTTTCTATAGTCCTCTGTTTTAAATCAGTACCTATCAGAGTTATTCAATTTATGTCAGGTTATTTCTTTTAATTTTCTCTTTCATCTCATCTCTCTCATTCCTCCTCTTCCCTTTTGTTGTCTTTTTTCTTTCCCTTTATTTCTAATGGGATGTTTTTCTTTAATATACCTACTTTTCATTTTCTTCCTATGTTAGTGTGTCTTTACAGTTGTTTTTCTTGCATATATCCCATATTAACAAGTGTCATCCATCTAAGAGAATGTTGTTGGCCTTTCCAGCTCCATAGGGAGTGAAAAGTAACAGCCATACACAGGAAAGTTCAGGCAGAGGCTGGCACAAACACACCTTATATGTGATAAAAAAAAAAAGCGACTCCTTAATATCCGAGCAAGACAAGGAACACCTTGCCTATGTTTTGAGTTCTTAGCAAAACTCATTTGGCATGCATAGCATTTGGCAGAATGTAGGTACCTCGCAAGACTAAAAGAGTATGCTTTACGCTCTCAACTAAAACTTGTGGTAGCTGTAGATGTACCAATCCACAGGTAATACTGCTGCACCTTAGAATTTAATTTTAAGGGCCATACATTTGATGTCAGAGGTTAAGCATACCTGAATCTTGAACCTTTGCAAGGTACACACCTTAGGCCAAGCTACTTAAAATTCTGCCTCCTCCCCCTGACAAAACATGAAGGGGGGGGAATGGGACAGGGGACAAGACCAACAACAGGGGATTATCAAATGTAGTGGTTTGAACGCTACCATACCTATCTGCTTTTCATAAGTACAACCAATTAATAGCTTGTTTCAAATCCTGCACAGTACATATTCTTCAACACCACAAAGAATCTGGACAAATAACGTATCGAGTGCCAGTATCTCCCACTACCAGTTAAAGCTCCCGCCCAGGTGAACTTCAAACCACATGCCAATTCTCAGTGCTATTAATTGGAGCTTTAGGGGGATTGTACCTGAAATAAGGACTGAATCTTCTCCAGAATAAGATGTTTAAAAGACAGCAAAACTAGTGGAAAATAAGCCTCTAGGCTCCTCCCTTCTCAGCCAGAGTACTCAGCCAGAATGGGGAAGCCACAAGGTCTGCTGCAGAGATTTGAATCTATCTCCTCCATGACCACTCTAACTACCCGGACACGGGTATCTTGCTGTGGGAACTTCTCAATCCATACCTGTAACCAGATCTAGATTTTTTAGGGGCAGAAAAAGCCTTAAACACTTTCTACTTCACGAGTACTATGTCAGAGGCAACAGCAGCTATGTAGCTGCATAACTCTCTTCCTTTCCTACCTCTTCAACTTGATCTTCCTTCTTTCCCCTTCCACAAATTTAAATTTTCTCTTCCCTGAAGGAATTTGATTTATTTAGTCAAGAATTCCATGTACACAGTTGTTTCTGGACTTTGATTACGCTCATTGCTTTATTCTGGGCTGGCTTAACTAGTAATTTCAGCAGTCAGCTAGCAGACAATTCCAGCTGGAGCTGTAAGACCTGGAACCCAGAGCTCCCTCCCTAGCAAAGGTGTTGAGCCTTATAATGTATAATTACCATCTGGACTTCGCCATGCTGTGATCTCATCCATCAAATGTGTCTCTCAGTTTGTGTCAGTTGTGCCTTGCCTTTCCTTAAATGTGTTTAATCATCAAATCATTATCATACCATAAGCATAAACAGAATAATAGCCTAATATTCATATCCATTTATTAATGGACTCATAACTCAGTTCTGAAAGAACTGAATTACATAATATACGCTACAAATAATAATGTATATTATTGTATAGAATATTATATATAAAAATAAAGAAAAGCAGTCAGTTTGCTGCATATTACATACATTCAGAGTATAAACACCAAAAGCTAACTCTGATAAGCAGAATGCAGGGTACATAATCACTAAGCAGAGTTACAAAGTTGATCTGTTAAAAAAAGGCAAAAGCCAATTTACATGCATTTTAATGTAGCATAGGAAATTAAATTTTTAATGTATTAGATTAAAACATAAAAATGATTAGATAAATTGGTTTAAAATTGCATAAAGAAAAACATTTCCATTAAAAAAAGTAATCTAACTTGCAGCAAAACAGAAACAACACAATAACGAAGTATCCTTAGAGAACTGGCAATCCCATTCCTAATTCCATCCTGCCACTAATTCTTCCACTAGTACTGAAGGGATGCCCAGAGTATGGCCAAACTAACTGTACAGAAGACTGTGTCTAATGTATTATTCCAAATTATGACCCTGAGTAAAAGGACAGTCCATCTATCTACCTGTGCAGCACGCCCCAGAGTTAGCTTGCAGAATGGAAAGCAGTGGTTTGAGTCTTGTTGATGCTTATAAATTACCCCTACTTCTCCAGTATTGCTGTGTTCCCTCTCCCCTTGGAAAGAAGCACAGAAAGGAAAGTAGTGCCATAATTATTAGAATATCACGATCCCTGTAGGAATAACATTTTGTTAGCCATACGCAAATAGCATCTGATCTTGTAGGGGTAAACTGAAGTAGTCCCACAATAGCAATTAAATCAAAATATCATTTTACTGATCTCAGAATATAGTGCTTCTCAGCTGCTTAATAAAATTGGAATCATTAATAAAAGTAAACTCTACACTCTTCCAATGAGTATATAGCAATGAGAAATGTGCTATATAAGCCAATTTGCTCCTGAACTGATTCCGAGATGACATTTCTGCACCAGAGGTTTTTTAAATTTAAAAAAAAAAAAAAAGAAAGAAAGAAAGTTAAGCAGTTAATTTTAATTTGATTTGACATGTATTTTTAATATTGGAACTTCATGTTTTATTTATGTTATAAAAATGCTTTTCACTTTATTCCTTTGTTTATTTCGCAGAGCGCATCTAACTTGGATAATAATACAACCAAAGCTGAGAGTGCATGGCTGTTCAGAATATGGTATGGCTTTGACCACAAGTATCTTTTTCTGTTATAAGCCAGAGACGATAGTCACATTACAACTGGTACCTTCAAAATATTTACAAATCCAAAAATTATTCTACTTCTAAAAACAAAACACACACACATTAATTTAAATTACGCTTTTGTAAGAGGAAGAAATCTTGAAAGTTCAAAGAAACAGAAGATCTAGAGAAGCAGGACAGCGCAGTTGTACACTCCTGATTAAGGCTATGGGGAGTGAAAACAAGCTAAAAAGCTCTGCCCTACAGTAGTATGTAGTCAATAGGTTTAAATAAACTAACCTTTTTCAATTCTAGGATAAAACTAATCCAATTATTAATCAGATATGGTATAAATTCTGTATTTGGGAAACCAGAAGGTTGGAGACTGAAGCAAGCCCAATTGCTGCTGCCTGCCCACATATTCACAAAGCAGCAGCTACCCAAGAGAAAGTACAAATAAGACAGCACTGGTTTACCCACACCTCTTACACAGAGAGAGACACGCACCCTTTGTGAAGCTGAAGCTCTCAGGACTTCCCTGGAGCTCATGCTTCCTATTCCCTGGATTCCCAAGCCTTTGTGCTTCAATTCACATTCCTACTGAGGCAACACTCTCTCATCTCTACATCGTCCCAAAGGCGAGATAGAGCATACACTCTGACACCCATACTGTCACAAATGCCTGTGCAAAGATGGTAAAAGCTACCATTTAATTTATTGTCATTTTAAACCGACTCTGCAAAGGCTTTGCATAGCTATCAGTGAGATCCCATAATAACAATCATGCCCTAAGCCTTTAACAGAGATATACAATGAATATAAGAGAAGCCCATCTGCTAATTTCCATGCGTATGGCTCAGGGGCTAACCAGGCAAAGCTCTACGGGTAGTCTCCATTATTCCATAGCACATCTGCTGGTCCATCACCCTGCACTACTGAGTGGAAGTTAACGCTCAGGCTACATGTCTGTTTTTCTGACACCAGCTGCAGCAAACTAGGATGACATATTTCAGCTGATAAAATGTAACTCTTTGGGAATACAGTTTCCTTAGAGAGTTCAAGTGAAGTTATCCTCCAAAGAGACTTGTGATGGAAAAAACATCTTTTTGGTTAAAAATGAATGTATTGTCCTAATTAATCTACCAGAGCAGTTTTAAGGCCCAAAAAGCACTTAGTATTAAAATGTTTCCCTAGGATAATTCAAGGATACTTAGAAATAGTAGGTGAATGCAGTATAAAGGGGGAAAATATGTTTAAAAGTTAATGGTGAGTACCAGCATAACTGGCTTTAACTACCACCCAGTCCCACTTCTTTTTCAGAAGGAATAGCCTATGGTTGTGGTATAGCTTAGAAACTGTAAGTCAGAAGGAACAAATTAACAGGAAAAAAAAATACTGTAATCAGAAGAAAAAAAAAGAGAAAGCAAAAAAATGTGGAAGGCGAGAATAGGATAGAGGCATGAGTTAAAAGAAGAAATGAAAGAGACAACAAGGGTAGAGCTAGCAAACAAGGGACAGAGGCAGAAGGGAAAGAAATCAATATAAGAAGTCAGACAGCAGTACATGCAAAATGAAAGGGCTGTAGAATTCACCAGAAGCTCCACTTCTCAGAGGTTATCTGTATGGTAGATATCTTGAATATGGGTGTCTGATGCTTTACTCTAGAAAGTCTAGTTTCCATGTCTTTTGCATTTCAAGAAAATAATTTAAGTGATTCTTTTAAAATATTCTTTAAAAGAACACATTTATTCTTAAGTGTCAATCTCCTTTCCAGTCAAGTCAAAATCTTTCTTTAGAATTCAGATTTTCAGAGATTATAGGCCTGCCATTATCCTAAAATATATTTTTATTACAAATAATACTTCTACATTGTACTAATCCTGAAAATGTATGCCCATATACCTGCAGAGAATAATGGTTCAACCCACTAATGCTGTGACTCACAGCTCTGAGCATTTCTTCGGTATGACTATTTCTGAAAGACATTCTTTTCAGGGAGAGAGAAATTATCCACCCAAACTTTCTTTTGACTTTCCCTGCCTAATGTTACAAAGCTGTGCTGCTAAATTTAGAAGAAGAAATTGTCATGTAGCACCGTATTTGTGCCCAATGCAAGATTGCATAGAGGATTATGATAAAGTTTTCAAAATAGCAATACAGCAAAATAATAATCCATCTGGTTATATACTTTGAAAGCATACAAGACTGACATTTCTATAGTTTGACATTTGCTCTTAGGCGTTAACACAAATCTACCCACTCTTCTAGCAATAACATCTCTTTGCCTGTTTATTTCACAAGGGAAAAGCAAGAGAGGACATATCACTGAGGAAATCAAAAAGTTGTGCTGTTCCTTGGTGTCCTTATCAATGATTTCCACTTAGTTCAGTGGTCTTAGGCAATGGCAACGTGACACTCTAGGGTAGAACTATACAAAAAAAAAACTCTGAAATTCTGTTTGAGAATCAAATTTCATTTTTATTCTGAAAGAAACAGTAGGAGCCCGATCCAGAGCCAGCTAAGTTCAATAAGGGTTGTTTTCTTTAAGCAAGTATCTTTGAATCGGGTATTGACACCTAAGAAAAACATACTGTTCTCTAAAATCTAGGCTAAGAAATGTTAATATTGAAATAATAAAAATGAAGAACAGATCATTTAAGTATGTAGAGGTATCCTCTTGGATTTTCATCTCAATAACTTAAACACGGAAAACGCAAAATAAATACTTGGTATCTGACAGTGGGTAAATTCCAGTGAATTTATTTCAACTTCTTTGTTTTTACAGCTTACAATGCATTATCATTTCAAGCTGTAATATCCTACTTTAAGGCTAGTGGAAAAGTGAGAGAATAAACAAAGGTATTTCAAGAATTTATCAGGGAAAAAAAACAAGATCTATAATCCAGCACTACATACGTGGCTTTATATTGTTGGTTTTGCTTTTCCAAGGCAGATGTAGCCAATTTTAGCTAACAAGTGAATACATAGGTGGAAATTTCATCCTGCAAGGGCAAGAACTTGTGTATAAGGGCAGAGCTCAAACAAATGGTGAGCAAAGTTGTCCCATTCCAGAGCATCCCACAACAAAACTACAACTTTGTTCCCAGCTAGTAGCAATTTGCTTTTTAACTCTCCTCAGTCCCAAATCTCTTTACTTGCTTACTCCAGCAAATATCGGTGGGTTTTGCCTGCCTAGTCCCAAGGCACTGTGTACCTGACTAGAGTTAGAATTCCTCTGCTACATAGGCCTGTATTCCCAGTTACAGTCTACTGCTGAAAATGAAGGTAAAATTGTCTTGCAAACAATGTTCACCTGTTTTTCCAGCTACTTTAGTCTAAACTCCTGCAATCATTTCTGGTTTAACATGATCTTATACAAGGCATTTTGTCCACTAAGGCTTTTTTCTCTCTCTGGGTTCACATAATTTGTGCTTCCTCATGTGGGGGCATCTTTGCATCAGTCAGGAAGATGACTACACCATTCTGGGATTGCTGCACTAAAACACAAAAGGGCAAAAATAACTGAAACGAAAGATGAAAAAAAGCGAGCATAATGTATGTGCTCAGATGTTTCCATTCATAAATGCTCACTGTCTTCGTAAGGAGAAGCCTACATTATGTTGCAGGGTATGTACTTTAATAGTACACACTGAACCTTGCATTGAGGAAAAAAGTTACTGCATAACAGGAAAACGTATGCAAGATTACAATAGAAGAAAGCAGGAAGGAAGAGGCACAAAGACTTCAAATGCACGGTAAGTTTCTTTAAATACTTAAGTGTTAAATTGCAAGACGCAAGCCTTGGGCCCACGTGCAGCCAAGTCTAATCATTTTTTTCTGGCAATGGGGTGAGGATGAGATTGCGTGTGATGCAGTCCTCCAAGACTAAACAACACGACCAGAGCACTAATGCTGCCTATCTCTGGCACATGCGAGGGGTGAGAGGGAGCAAGAGAGATACGATGACTGTTGTTAGCTGGCCAACGTGGGTATTATAACTATTGCAATGACAGGCCTACTGCATCCTTGATACTGCTCCAAGCTACCAAATAGCAATGTAGCTGTCTAACTTGCACAGAGCTTTGCTTTTCGAGCAGCTCACATGCACACTGCCATGAATAGAGTAGGAGGAGGAGAGCTTTCTCCTTCTTTACAGTTTTCTTTTCAATCTGAGGAACTAACATTCAGTTACACTGAATAGAAGCAGGAGCCTGGGACAGAGTGAGCCAATTCTCCATAAAGCAACTTCTAAAAGTGTTTCTACTTGAACTGCGGTTATCTGTCATTCAGATGCATTCCTTTCAGTCTAAAAAAAAGGTTGTTTGTGTCCTTTGCACTTACCTGAAATCAATCAGCCAAAAGGAATTGCATTATTTGTAGGCTTCAAAAGTTTATCCTCCTTAACTTATCAGGGCACCTATCATTTTATTTCTCCTGTGCTTTTTACGTGGATAAAACAGACATAATGGCTGCCTATGAAGTAAGATAAGTACTATTCTGTGCCTGTGAGAAAATGGAAGTGCTACTAAAAGCAAAAGTGCATTCCAGGCTGAACTGACAATCAAAGAAAATTCACAACATTTTGTGATCTCCAGCTGAATTTCCTTATGGGAGGACTTGCCACTCTCATATCAGAGACAGATATCTTTGGAAGGAAAAGACAAGAGGCTATAAGCATGCATGTGCACACCATTTTCTTTACCTGCTGGAGAATGAAAGAATTAAGAATGTCTTAGTTACTAATATTCCAATTTGGTATTCTTTATCACTTCAGTGACAACAGCAAAATAGCACACGATGCCCTAGCCTTGGACCAGAACCACATTTTGCCAGACAGTTTTCAAAAAGACAAAAGACAATCTTATCTCAGAGAGACTTCAGTCTAATTATGAATCAAAGCAGCATCAGATAATGCAATGTAAGCAAACTCAGGTAGCATACAGAAACAGTAATGTGGAATTGGCTAGCAGGAAACGTAGACGTCATAGCATAGATATACCAATAGAGCACAAGAATCGTTTTTGCAGGTGTTACAAGTAGATCATCATAAAAGCTGAGAGGGAAGAACAAATCCTAGTTAATGGATTATAGTGGTTATCATAACACAAACATGATGCAAGAGCAGCTGACTATATCATAAGGCTTTCTCAAGCCCTGCAAACTTTAGCAGGACAGGGTGCCCAGAAGGTATTTTATCATTAGCAACAATTGCCTGAACTTGCTTCAAAACTCATTCCAACAACACATTTTCAAGTACGCGATCTAGAAAAACTCACTGTTCTTTTTACAGCACAGATAATCAGTATATCTGATTTGGTGCTATTTCCTGACCCTTTCCAAGGACGCAAGATTGTTGAAACTCTGCAAATTAACCTAATAAATAAACATGGCTAATGATTAGCCAGAATAATAAGTGACCTCAGTTTGTCCTCCATTCACAGAAAGAAACCTGGATAAATAATTCTTAAGCAATCCCCACACTGAATATGCAAGTAAAATCATTCTCTTTTGTAAAGTTCCCCTCATGTCAATTCTTTGAAAAATCTCTTTCATGTCCAGGTATTTTTACAAGAAAACATTACTAAACATGAGTTAAATACCAAGTATGAATGCAAAGTTAAGTACAAAGTGTTATATGAAAAATCTCTGGTTCTTTTACAGTATTCGACGTAAGCTCCTTTTCACCCTTCCATTGCAGAGAGACGTATATAAAGAATATTTGTCATAGTTTCTTGTTATTTTTATTGCAAAATATAAATCTTCAAACCCACCCTTTCCTCACCACGATCCTGAAAGAAGGGAGCTGCAGAAATTTTGGTTCCACAAAGTATAATCAAAAGGAGATAAAGTTTGAAGTTTTTACTATTTAGATTTTTCATCTTGATGCTAAGATTCAATACATTGCAGAAAGGTCTATTTACACATTTAAAACTGAAGAAAAAAGAAAAAAATGCAGTTAGGGAGAAAAGGGAACTGACAAGGGAAGACAATAGAAAGATCAGATTCTTTTCATAGTCTGATTTTATCTCTTATATAAAATAATACAAAAAGTCATTCTGGAAGAGGAGGGGGGGGCTTTGTTTGGGTTGGGGTTTTTTGGTTTTGGGTGTTTTGGGGTTTTTTTGGTTTTTTGTTTTTTTTGTTTGGTTTTTTTTTTGCCAAGGGCTTTTACTTCACTGATAGCAAAGCCATTATATCAAATTTCTTGATTTCTTTAAAGCCTTCATAGTAGTATGCAGTGCTTTTGCCTTTAAGGGAAGAAATAAAGAGATACGTGGAGGAAACTTTGGGATTTCAAAAAAATCAATGTTCAAAATAATGGTTAGACAGTGCAGGCATGAGACAAGTGGAGAAGGAGAGCATGTCCTCATTATTGCAATCTGAGAAAAGAGGAATTGCTTTAATGTGAAAAGACATTCACAATAAAGTAAAAAAAAAAACCAAACCACACAACACACCAAAACACACAAAAAACCCAAACATTTTATAAGCTGTTATCAAATCCCTGTTGTCATCCATCAGAGACATGCTGGGTCAGGTTCTATTTCCTGTTCTTTGTGTCGAATGGTTATTGATTTTTGTGAGAGTTTTGCATGGTATCTCAGGCAGAACCTGGCCTACAGCTTATTCTAGACAACGCTGTGTAGACCCACCACCTCAACAACTTAGCTCATTTGACGTAGCATACCTTTTGTTTGTGCTGTTTAAGGGGCGCTCTCAGTTTCTGATAACAACGACCACAACTGAATATAAAGACTGTTTCACAGACCTCAGTGGCCCCAATATAAATGCACGAGTCTTTACACTTTAACATAACAAATTCAGCACATATGCTACCAAGACAGAATGCAGTACAGAGGATTCCTCTTATAGGCTTATTTTACATAGAAGTGCTATATTAATAGCTATTGACCAAGAGCCAGATGTCCAGCACAGACAAAAGACACAACTGGAAAAATTGCTACATTTAAAAAAACACCATCCAGTTCTGCAGTTTACTTCTGCCTGCATAGCTGTGTGTTACAGTATCTGTCAAATCAAAGTACAGAACTTGAAGGAGTTGATCTAAAGCCTAGTGAAGTAAATGGACTCACAGTTTATTGACCTCAACAAATTATAGCTCAAGCCATCTTCATATCTGATTTTACTGATAAGTATTAATTATATTCCATGTGACAATTTTTTATTTTGCTTTATTTTTTCCTCTCCTCCTCACTTTATTACAGCATACTGTACTCTGAATGTACAAAGCAGCAGAAGCCTAGGCTGTACTAGTCCACTCAAGCATGAAATTATAGTTTGTTGGCTGACAATACTTAACAGCACACAGGAGACCTAAGTATGATATGAGTACCAGAAGCTTAACACAGATTTAATCAAGCATAACTTAAAACCCTTCTTCAAGTCTCTTATTATTTCATTTACAGCCCTGTATGTGCAAAAAGCTACTTTACATTACATCTAAAGTGTTTTTAAATGTTATTCTGTATGTATATCTTTCAGTTGCCTTTCCAGTCACTTAGCACATATCAGAATGCTTGGACGTGCATGCAGCACATGCTGCATATATAACACCATCTATAAATGGCACTTCTTTTACAGCGGCAATTGTCACAGCAAGATATTGCTAATTATAACATCACCTAAGCAAGAAATTGGTAATACTTCCTAGTAAGGGTCTGTTATTAATGTTAAATTACAGTGGTATTCCTGTAAACGCTGTGAGACTAAAGGAGTCCAAGTATGATTAAGGTTATTACCAGGAATGCCAAAGGGCACGTTAATGATTTTCCATTAGAAGTATTCTTGAATTAAACTCTTTTACAGAAAGCTAATATCTGGATGCAAAAGCCTTAAAGTCACTAACACATTCCAGTGCCTTCAGTGGGTGTGGATGAGGCCCTTAATACAGGTCTTACTTGGAAGCTTAGTCTGTATATTGGCATTTTTCCCAGTTTAGGTGGTTGCTCTGGAAAAAGCACTCTTGGTATCCTTAGTTTGCATTGGCAATGATAGTTTTGAGTTGAGTTAAACTACTTTAGCACACTCTAACACAGAAACACCAATAAGGCTAATGCGAATGTGCAAATGTGTGCAAAAGTTGTTTGCCTCTCATTTTAAGAACACGGGCAATCAGTGATTCAAAATAATGCAATTCTTGGCAGCAGAGGAACTCAAGAGCCATTTTCTATTTTCCGATATCGAAATAGGTGCCTGATTCACTAGAACACGTGCATCATCATGCATTCAAATACATTGTGAATCAACCAACCTTAGTACCAGTTCTTAATTCAGCACTTCTCAAAGGGGTGCTAAGGAAAGGTGGAGAGGGTAAATCAGAAGAGAGAAATACTGATTTAGGGCTGACTACAAGTTTGCATGAGGTATTGCAGCAGATCATCACATCTTATGAGCTCAATTTAACTATTAGAGAACACAAAAATCCTAAACAAGGGAGACAAAGGCTGCCTTTCATCTTACACAATAATACAAGCTTCAAGTACAATGGAAGTCAGAGTATCTTGCCCATATGAACAGAATCTCTTAATTTAGATGCCTAAAAAATCAGCAGAGCACTTCTGAAAATCAAGACTGTGGCCTTTTATTTTTCATAAGTATAGACCTAGAACTCGGGAACCTCTTGATTTCTGTAGATTCAAGTCATCCTAGCAGCGTTTTTTTTTCTGTAAAGCTAGCACCGTTCCTTCCAGCTGAACATGTTTGTGGGCTTCTCAGTGAAGGCTATTTGACCGAACTTATCATCCTGACTTTCTTTGCATAGTGGGATCTACTTAGTTACTTATAGTAATACAGCATTCAGATTTATATCATCTTCTCCTAGAGGTCCAGAAGCTGAAGAAATTTCCTTGACAGTATTGTTAGAACTTTATCAGTATGCATCTAGTTGTCATAAACAGAGTCCAGTTGACATACGGATAAAGAAAGTGAGCCACAGTTCCAACCACAGCACCAGTTCTACTACTCTGATATCAGCATCATAACCATAAAACCTGTTACTCTCCTCCATTCTTAGCAACAGAAGGGTATAGGAAGTTGTTATGACTTAGAGGGTTTGGTCTATGACATAATGGGACAGCACAATTATTTTATGAACTTGATTATTTCTACTGTTAGAAAAAGGAGTTGTTCCCAGAAGTGAACACTAGAGGAGTAGGTGGCAGCACAGAACATTTTCAGATGCTTCCTTTGCGGCTTGGTCACAATTGGTGATATAGGCACGCAGAGGGAGAGAAATAACGATAGACTGTAAAATAATAACTTTGACAAAATGTTTATAGTTTACCTAAAAGATCATGAAAATAACAACAAAATTTTGTGGGTTCGATGTCCTGGAGCTACTATTTCAAAAAGCAAGAAGTACTGTCACAGAAGGTTAGGAAATGCATACTTAATTACATGAAGGAATGGATTAAGTATTTTGGTCTGATGATTTTGGTCAGTTTTTTTAACTTGTGCTATTATACCTGATGAAAAAAGTTTCATCTGTTAAATATTTATTTTAAAATTATTGCAAAGGATGTATTATTTATGCAGACAATTTTTACAGACTTTTTTTTTTTTTGGTCTTCTGCGTAATTATGTACTGAGAACACAGTAGTGCTATGAATGGTAAAATCTCCCTCAATTCTACAAAGTTCCTAGCCAGTGCTGATGGACTTTGAGTGTTTTGCTGTCTGTTCATTAGAAATTTATAGGGGATGTTTTATTCAATCTGCTAAAAGCAACCTGGTGATTTTCTGAACTGATTCTTTACCACATTATGGTACTTTAAATATTTAATTTTGGATGCAGAAGTAGGGAAAAATCAGTTGAAACCTACACTTTTTCTCTACACTTTTTGAAATATGGAATTTGTTAAAATAACCCACTGACATTGACCACAATCTTGAAATTTTAAACAGTAAATTGTTATTTATTATATCCTCATTAGCCAAACTTCTGCTCAGTACTACCTATTTTAAAGCATAGAACGTCCCAGCTTTTCAACATCTATAAGTAGTTCAAGAAGAGGTTCCTTCCTTGTTTTTTTTGTGTTTGGTACACCGCTAAGGACCTGTGGTCTAAATTCAGAGATGACTTGAACTGCGATTGTTACAGCGGTGTAATATCATTAACTTAAGCGTAGTCCATTACCTTAGTTTACAGCAGTACAGGAGAAGCTATCAGTGCATACAGCCTTCAGGCCTTTCATTATACGCATCTCTGGCTTCAGTGTCTTAAGAGCCTCAGTTACACACCAGGTAAAACAAAGCATCCCTATTCACGTCCACTGTTTCCCCAAACCAGTGTGAAGAAATTCCCTCTATTCTACATTAATTTAAGTTGGATTCCTTGAGAAGAAAGTACGGGGAAAGTGGATTTTTCCTCAGCTATTGCACTATCCTACATAGCCTTGGTCATGAAACTGCTCATGGTTTCTCCAGTGATCAGCTGTCAGGGGGAAGCGGGGAGCACAGCCCTAGAGTACAGAAACCTGATTACGCTTTAGCTGTTGACAGAACACCTAAAACCAGTTTGAGGAATTTTAAACAGTAGTGATGAGCCCTAATATTTTCAGTGTGATTAAGATAAGAATTTATAGACCCTTCTTTTAAATGTGGAAGCACAGAAATGGTTTTTACCTCATAAAAAGCCCAGTATGAGTTTATTCAAAGGTTGAATCCTCATTAAAGATACAGAATAGTGCATGTCCACAAATGGTTAAGGCTTTGAAATTCTTTGTGGATTATTCACTGAAATTTGCATTGCTACACAGCACAAACTATTTTTGGATTCTGCATAAATAGAATGTCTAATATAGATTACATTATAATGAAATATGCAATAATGCAAGTACCCATAAAATGCTTTTTCATGTACTGCAGGCATCCAAAAGTTTCAAATGCATAAATATGATTACACTTGCTGCACAAATGACTCCATATCGGGTTCATTCACATTTAATTAAAACTCAGATGTAAAAAATACATATATATGGTCTAAGACATAGTTAAACTGCTATTGATACTTCGTATCACGGCCAATATCAGTGGGAACTGGAGTGACCAAAGATGTGACTGGTCTTTTAGGGCTTGTCCTTCTAGCTAACTAGACTTGCATTTTGCGCTGGGCAAAAAATGCGACTTGTTAATGATCAGGAAAATGCAGATAAATGCAACTCTGGATCTGATTGTTCCACAGGCTGCTACACAAATTTAAAGCAGCAATATAAAGATACAGTTTTTACGTTTAATTATCTGTGATACTCAATAATACCCTAAATCTTAAAATATAAGGAAAGAAAAATATATTAAAAAAATATGTATACATACATATGTAGTTTTATTGAATATAATATAGCTTTCAACTGTCATTCCCCCACTTTCATCCTCAATTCACAATGGTGCAGCCTCAGCAGCAGGATTCAATAGAGAAAGCATGGCCTCAACACAGGCCGCTCTGTATCTTGCCTACTAGGATATTCTTTTAGGAAACAGAACAGTCCATTCAAACCCTCTTGGGCTAAGAGCAATCAAAAAGCCTGATCTTTCCTTCCCAGATCAGTGCTTAACACCTAGGCTATTATGTAAAAATGGCCAGTAACTCACCTGGCGGCTGAGATTTTTTGGTTGAGTTCACTGCTGTCTCACTGAGTTAGGGATGGTACAAGGACACCTAACTTATCATGTCACTCTAGGAGATAAGGCAGAAGTGAAATATCTCCATAAGCCTCTCCGAATTACAGTGATACTAAGGTGTCTACCTCTTTGGTGCCTCTCTTCGCAGCCCAGGTGCTTCTTAGAGTGCATAGGGATATGATTAGGAACCTAAGGAGGTTTGTGGCTAATGAGGCAGGCGACTTGTGGTTTATTCTTAACAGTGTAAAATGCCAACTCTGCTCGTTTTATTGGACTATGCGTCTTCACCAATATTTCCAAGAACATAAAGGACAGCTGAAAATTACATTTTTATTTTAACTTCTTATATAGTAATACATATAGCTGCATCTCTATGTTTTTGCTTTAGGCTCTGGTGCTACAGATTCAACAAGACAGCCATGTATTTATGGTGGTGTTTTACTTTTGCACATAGAAGAGCTAGATCCTATTTTTAAGCATAAATACATGGATGCTTACATTTGGGGTGCAACTGAAAAATGAGCATATATCTGCACTGTTTTCTCAGTCTTCCTCTATCTACTTATCCACCCTTTGTACAGCATAGAAGAATAATCTGTTACCTATTCCAATAATGACACACAGTGTTTTCCTAAAATTAGATATGTCTGATTCAAAATAAACACCTCCTGGACCAAACCTTACCACACTCAGATCCAGATACATAGCAGTTCTTCTGAGAATGCAGAACACCCCTTCAGCACACAGTGGGGTTTACAGTAATATCCCTACTGAATTGAACATGACACACGGCATAAAGAAAGTTTGGGGTTCAATTTCATGCACAGAGTGGCAGGTTCAATCAATGCAAATGAGCAAAAATGGCTACACAGTCACTAGCAAGCAGGCGCATGCTTGCTTTGCCTCCATGTGCAAGGTAATCGCAATCTCAAAGCTACACTGCACACGAGAGCAGTGCCAAGCCAGAGCCCCTATCTCCTGAGTGCACATGGCAGGAAAAGACGAAGTAGGTACGCTATGAAGCGTACAGCTAGGGGGCTGTAGCAATAGTCCATAGATCAGATCAGGTTGGAAGCTCAGGGCAAACACATCACAAATGCTTTTTCAGGAGTTCCTCGTAAAATACACCGGGGGACTCACTCCCATAACCCTTCCCTACAAGGTGTGCAGTTCCCTAGGGTGGGGAGGGGAGTACTGCAGCAGAAGCCTCAGCAAGACCTTGCCCCAAAACCTCCCTCCCCACAGCTGGGGAGATACACTATCAGCTTGTCACTACAGATAGATATTTTCTACTCAAACTTTCAGAGGTAAATAAAAAGAAAATTCAGATTCTGTAGAGCAGTTCATCAGCTGCAAAGCAAATAGCTATGACTCAGTTTATCACAAACAATAACAGAACAGGAATTAACATTAACAAGCTAATGCTTCATCTGATTGTGAGGGGTTTTTTAATCTTGTTTCTAATTAATTTTGACAGATTGAATTAAAATGCTTATTTGCTTTGCATTTGATGTGCATGGGGCCCTTGCTAACTTCCTCTCATAAGATTATATGCTGTCAGCACCAGCCTTTGTGAGCCTTTTTTCTTTTGGACACTGGAGAAGAGGACTACGTCCTTATTTCCATTTGTTAAATATTTTTATCTATTAAAAGGCCTCTGCTTTTTCAGCAAGGTTTTCCTGCTTTTTATTTTGTTCTGCTTTAATTTTTCAGATGTAGAAGTTCTACTTTAACTTTGATATTAATGCATAAGCTCCCATTTTAACTGTGGAGCCCCCTCACTATATTCTTTTTTAAAGCCTTCTTGTGTTAGTTCCAGCTGAAGTACCAGAGGAATAGGCCTCTTATCCTTCTCTGTACTTTCTGTCAAAACACTTGCAAGAATCATTTGAGACATTTCAGCTGGAATTAACAAGAGAAGACTGATTCCTAAGGTATGTGTTCCTTCTCCTGACAGAGTCAAGGAGACAGGCTGCTTCAGGAGAGAAATTACTTTTCTTGCATTCTTTTCTCCTTCTGATGTATGAACAATTCTCATTATCATTAATTTGGATTCTAGTTGCTTACAGAGGTGGGTGTAAGCTCCTCAGCAATGAACACTTTTTAGAGCTACTGTGTGCAAAACTGTAACTATCAAACAATGCTCAAGACTAATTCTAAGAGCCATGATCTATCACGCAGAGTCAGGAGATTATTGGATTCTTATGTTTCTGTACCCTATGTCTTAATACCTGCACTTTTGATGACTGCTGCTAGAATGCACACATTTTGGGGAAATGGAAGCAAAAGAGGAGAGAGAAAAATCTTCTAGTAACAAATTTCACAGTAAATGATAGAGCTTGGAAGGTCAGGGGGTATAATGATTCTGCACAGAATTTCAGCTAGTCCCCTTAGACTATGCATTAATTACATTTGTAAAAGTTGCGTTATCTGAGCATAGAGGTGACTTCTTTTCTTTGTTCTGTGTTTATGCTGCCTATTTTATGTTTTACTTTAAAACTACAGTTACACAAGTCATTGTGAAAAACAGCATACAGGAAAAGTATATAGATGAATTACATGCAAAAATAGCACACGCATTCACTGCTACCTTGTATTAGTGTCAATAAAACAACAAACAACCCAATGAAAAGTAAATCCAAAATAAGCCCTTGGAATGAATGGAACTGATATGACTCCTGGCATAACTTAGGTCTTGCTCCAAGTACTAAATATACAGCACAGATGGAGTCAGTTATTCTGCATTAGCACCACAGTAACTGAGGGCAGAATTTTCCTTGGTGACTCCCTTCCTGTTGTTTCACTGGGTTGTGAGACGGATGTAATGGTGGTACCAGGCAAGAACAGCCAGTCTTGGAGGGTGCTTGGTCCAGCATACACTTCAGTGTTTACCAATAACTATCACTATCTGGGAACGATAGCCAAGGCACAGGTACCCTGTGCGCTGACAAGTGAAAGGGTAGATACCTGAGCTGTCTGGTATGCAAGATCTTGCTCCTCCTTCACATGCAGGTGCTGAAAAAAACTGCTCCCGATTCCTTTTGCCCCAGGACATAATAAAATCATAGAAACTAAGCTTAAACGACTTCTTCTAGCACTGAAACGACTAAGAATGGTGTGTTTGGCAGTCCATTCCTACTGAATGCCGAGATGCTTTTTGACTGTCTGCTGTGAAAGCCAGAGTAAACCCACGCTGAGCACAAGGAATCTGAAAGCATCAGGGCACCCAGTGTACACTACCATCCTTCCCTGCAGAGTCATGCAGAGTAGGGGCAAAACATTCACATGTGCCTTTTCTACAGTGGAAGGACCATCTTCAAGATCTGTAACCCAAATAAAGAGCTGCATGATAGCAGATGCTTATGAGAGCATCTTACAAGTTTTTAACCTAAATATACATACACTATTTACAAGCTGTAGGGACAAGCAGAATAGAGAGCAGGCAATACAAGAGGATCAGGCAGGTATTAAGGAGAGAGACATTTCATCAATGTGCATGTTAAACATATGTAGTCAATGAAAATACAAGTAAAAGCTTCACTCAGCTTCAGCATTCCCTTAAGCTTCCTACACATTATTAAATAATATCACAACAAAATCTAAGGCAAATTATTACCATATATTGGGGAGGAAAAAGCAGCCTACATTTAAAGCTGTATTTGTTCATTTATATTTACTCTATTCACAGATATTTAAAATAATATATGACCCAACTCTCTCTTTTCTGAAATGCCAGACCATGCTAAATTACAGCAATTGGGAAGCTGAGGACACTTATGACTTCAAACTTAATCTGCAAATTACAAGCCAAGACCAACCAATGCAACAATACAAAGACAAGATAATACATTGACTGCGAAATAAGGACAGCCACCTTTCAGCAGGAAGTTAATTCTTCCTATTGCAATATCCAAAGGAAGAGGACATTGGTCAGTTGGAAGTAAATAGCTGATCATGATTTGTAGATCTGCATAAAAGCCATGAATCATGGATCAAGCTTTGAAAAATCATTAACCATCATTTCACTTTTTTTATCCTTCCCATGCTGGCATTTACAGACTTGAAGTTAACCTCTTCCACTTCTCCTCTCAGGTGCTGAGGCGACTGGTTTGCTTCTCCTGCTAAGGAATATATTTAACGTTTCTCTTTGTCATGCTTATTTCCTCACACTGATTGATTTCAGATTAATTATCTACTGAGTTTGATTATGTAACAAAAATACACACAACCTTAAGATGTTCAAAATTTCCTTCAGTTCTAAGAGACTGGTTAGTGATATTTCTGCACTCATCACAGCAGTAGCCTTTTCACTGGACAGCCAAATTCTTTCCAATACATTTACTTGAAAATGTACCTGCTTTCTTCCTTGATGATATAATAATCTTCAACTCTAATCACCATATGTTACTACCAGCACTACAGTTTCACTGAAATTCTTCAGTCGCTCCACACAGGGGTTTTGAGTTAGTGACTGTTAAGGAGTTAGTATTTAGGTTTCCCTTTCAAGCTCTTTCATCCTCAGCGAAGCACTGCATCACTTCAGTTCTCCAGTTCTTGCTCCACTCATGTCAGTATCCAGTTGTGATTGTATAGTTTCCTTACTATTTTTTTTCTTTGATCTTCACCCAATTCTGAAAGGCCCTTAAATATGTAGCTTCAGCTCAAGTTGAAATTTCCAATAGACCCTGATGTTTTCATGTTAGGACTATTAATTTTCCTCATTGCTTTTTGACATGTTTTTTCTAAATCTTATTTTTAGGTGTTGGCTGGGTTGTTTTGTTTTGTTTCATTTTTCACTTTTTTCAAAACAAAGACTATGGTTACTGGTAAGAGGTTTCTGCTCAATATGCTATTGCATTTGAGGCAGATGACCTGTTTAGCTAAATGCAGCAAAAAAAAATAGTAGCAGAAGATCAGATGAAAACTTGATCATTTGTTGTGCCGTCCCATAAGATCTAGGTTCCTTGAGCACATTTTAGTGAGGGTGTGCACACCCCAATCTTACAGAATGCCTGTGACATTCTGAGATAACTTTTTATTGGCAGTATCAAAAGAAGTAGTATAGAAAATGAAAAAACAGAATATATCTTACTATTGGTAAGATGGACTTGTGGCATACACGACAGAACAAGGGAAGTGGCAGTAAACTATGAAGGAAATTGCATGCCCTCCATATGATGAAACTCTGGTCAATCATCGTAGCTGTAAAGGAATTTGGAAATTGAAATGAGGCTACTGGGAAGAGACAAGAAAGAAGAAAAAAAAAAATCATGGCACACACAAAAGGTCAGAAATGTCAACAAGGCACAAGGTACTGGGCGTTTTAGATCCCCCTATACCTGTAGACAAAAAAAAACCCACACAAACACCACAAAATCATGAGCTTTGTTGGCAAGTAGATGGTTTTGAGCTCCATTCTACCATCTATAAGCACTTGTCTAATATCCTGTAGTCGTATAGTAGGCTTCCAATAAATACTAATCTTCTAGGACCATACTTGTAAAACCCACCATCTTTTCAGAATCCTTTGGGCCGAGAATATCTGACCCCAGGTTAGTTAATAAATTGCTGCTAAAACTGAGATTGCAACACAACTACCTTGATACCATATCTAATGTTTTCAGCCTCATAAGACTCTTTCAACTAGTATCTATGTTCAATAATTTTTTTCTCTGAAAAGTCCTGAAGGGAGTCTAATAAAACCTGAAGAGTTGAAACTTGATAAACATCATAAATCATGTTTCCTTAGTAGACTGGTTAAAAAAAAATATCTTAAGATCCTTTCCTTTTGATCATCCTAAAGGATTTTTTTGATTGATCTAAATTGTTGCATGTCAACTATTATTTAATAACACTACCTGCAGAGCAGAAACAGTATTTTGGTGACCTCCAATGTGTAAGTTAAAAAGATCTCTATGAATCAACAGTATTATTTCCATAGATTCATTGTTTTTGTTGGAATCATCCATTTTCTCAGTCAAACCATTAACATGGCATTTTCAACAGGCCTTAAAGATGGCCTCATGACTGGTTTTAAGAGCAACGTACAGATTTTACCATACGTACACACATAGTACAATCTGCATTTTTAAACTTCTTCATATATGATTTTGTGCTAAATGACATGAATTAGATATACGCAAAAACCAAGCACGACCCTTTTCATAATATTAGTTAAGCCATATACAATATAATAAAAACTCCAACTGAGACATTTAAAACCTCTCCATTTACTGTGGTAAGGCGATTTCATAATTACACAGAGCCTACCACCACCATAATTATCCCTGTTCTTCTCCACAAGGACCATTGCTGTGTTTGGAACTGATCTATAAGGGGAGAAATACAGGATCACATATTTAGATGTAGCTCTCCACCTTGAGCCTGAAAATTGCAAGCCAGCAAACTTGTGATTCAGAAAAAGCCTGCTGTGGTATTTTCTCCGGTACCTAGAGAAATCTCCATGGCAGAGAATAAAATGCCTTTCTCTGCAACGGTTGTTTGATACAGCAAGAAAAGGTGAAGTGCTGCCCACTGCTCCATTAACAAAATTGCCTCTTGGTACTCTGTGGAACTCCAAAGTAGCTGAAATCCTTGCCTTTTTTTTTTTTTTTTTCTCCTGACAAAGCACTGAGTTGTCCTCCATGTTGCAAATCAGCACTTCATTGCTGCAACACATTTAATAACTTATATTTTGTTTAGAGACTTTTAAAAATGTTGTTCTTCACAATTCAAGTGCAAGTCTCTCAAGGTGTCTCATTCTTCACTTAGATATACCACCAGCACGGCCGCTGCTTAGGAAATTGTGAGCTATAATACCAACAGGCTGCAACTAACAGTCGCTGGAGAAGGAAAATTGATAAACTTGTGGGAATGGACAAGTATTTTCTGATTTTCATAAGCATTTGGTAACATCCTGTTAATGAAACTTAACTTACTCTTATCTGTCAGAAGTAAAGAGCATGTTGTGTATCTTACTAAATCTAGGTAATGACTGTGACAACTCTTGCCTGTTTACTTCTAGCAGTGCAGCACCTGTCCTGCAAACTGAGTAAATTCCCTAACAATTGGCCCACGCTAAGCCGTGCTGCTCCTGCTGTCGCATTGCCACCAGAGCCCGAGCTAGCTAACGTAACGGCTAGCAGGAGAAGCCTGCAGAAGCTGCAGTCGCCCCTCTGACAGCAGTACTAAGTATATCATTGAATCTAGAGGATAAGTGACAAATCAGAAGAATGAACTTTGGCATTTCATAACAAAACAATGTCCTGGCTCACAGTGCTGACAGCTTTTCAGATACTGAGGGAAGGTACATCTCCAGTCTTGGGAGGCAAGAATGGGCAAAAGACTATGTGATTTTTATAAGATGCATGGTAAGATCTTCCACTGCTGAGGGCACAAAGGAACATTCAAAGTATCTAGGAAGAAAGGGGGGACAGAGGTACAGCTCACCACTCCCTCTTCCACCCTCTCTCAGCACAGCACAGCACGTGCAGCTAGTGAAACCCCAGCAGCTGTGCCCTGTGGCTGTGTGTCCCCAGAGGCAGCACCACCCCACTCCCCAGTGCAGGGCTTTAGTAAAACCCATCCGCTCTAGCTGCCCGGAAACAGCTGAGCGCTTACAGTGCTCAGACCAGATCACTCCCATGAGAACTGCCGCTGTTTGTTCTCCAGCAACACTATGTGAGCGTGGAGTAGGTGAGAGGCACTATTTTTCCTTTTTACCAAAATTAAAAATATGGATACATAGATTTTTTTTTTTTTCACCTTCCTTCAGCAATTTCTTATTTTTCTTTACCCCAATGTTCCCCCTAAAAGCAATTCTTCCTCTTCTGTGCTTACAACAGGGTAAAAGTGCAATTCTTTCTGTAGGAGACCTATTTTGAAGACTGAAGTCTGTCCCAAATACTTTAAATATTGGTCATGACTGTTCCCACACCACTGATTCTATGCCATGTGGCATCAGTAGATATCATCCACTCCTGAGAACGAATTACTTTCTGTAATGATTGGCATTTTCATCAATTAGCAATCCTTCCATGAGATGCACACATCAAAACAGTATGCAAGTTTGTTTCCATGCTGTTGCTACGTGTCTTAATTTTGTTAATACTGCTTGGACATAAAAACCAAGGATATTGCACAACTTATGCTATTCCCCCCCCCCCCCCGAAAAAAATGGCTCTAATTTTAGGAGGTGAATTTCACAAAATATGCAAAATATTCAAGACTGCTGAATTAGAAATACCCTGAAGTTTTAAGAAGAATCTTAAGGAAGCCCCTACTTTACCACCTATTTAAGCGTATGACAGAGGTTAAAGGATCTTAGGCTTCCATTCCCAGGTTCACACAGTTTCACTGTGTAACTTCACAGAAGTTGCACAGGCCATGATCAGCATGTGGGGAAACATTTCCATCGGTTTTAATACATGCAGATTTGGGCACTTTTTTGGCCCAATTTTCAACCAAAGGTCTGTAATGCACGTGTCAGTAAAGTCTGTCAGCACAGGGCTCAGAGCACCTTACAATATTTATTCTTCCAGAATCACCTATCATATAAATATTACTGTTACCTTTTTGCAGCTGAATAAACCACAATACACCTGAGTTAAGGTACCAATTGTTGACCTAGTTGTCCATTTCTACATGCAGTAACAATAAATTGCACCTGTAACTTCACATTCAAAGATGATTCACACTTTTTATGAGGATTTTTTTCTTTTCACAAGTTATGAATATAACAGTACTTGCCAAGAGATGGGAGAAATGCTTGTGTTATGGTAGACGGTCTGGAGAGAAAACTAGAATGTTTAAAAACGGTAGAAAGAAAGAAAACAGTAACTTGATAGATCCCTATTTTGCTATCGTTCCAGCTCTTATCAAAACTTTCTCATCAGATTTGGTGTCATGAGAGAAGCAAGCCACAAAACTGGCTAATGAGCATTTCTTATGCTATCAGTGTGCTGTCTGCAAGCAGGGTCACTGTTCTTGCTACAAAAATAGTTGATATTTAGACGAAGTAACAGAACAAGCAGCATGTTTGAGAATTCTGCTTTTGGGCAGATGTTATGCAATCGAAGAGAAGCAAAAAAAAAATACCATTTCTTTATGAAAGATGAGAGTGATGAAAACATTAAAACGCCACAGTTACACAAATGTAACTGTCATTGCATAAATGCAGAACTGAATGCTTCAAACACATATGCTGCTCTGTCAAAGAACGCTTTTTTTGTAATCCAGAGGAAAAATAGGAGGGGGATTAATGAAAGTAATTGTTATAATAAAGCAGGCAGAAGAAAATCTTAGTGCCATCACAATAGGTGGAACATTTCCACCAACATCAGTGAAATCAGGATTCCACTCTACCCTCTATACTGGATTGAAAGCTTTTCTCTTTGAATACTGACTAACACTGACAGTGAAATATTTTAAGTGACAACAAAAGGCAATTTTCTAGCAGAAGGGATTCTAAATAAAGGTCAAGCAAAACTGTACATAAGCTTGAGGTCAGGTTTAATATGGCCCTTTGGATGTGAAAATGAGGAATAGTTTCCTGTTTGCAGCTAAAAAGTACAAATTTTGGAAGAAGTCTTCCTTGACCTACTTATGTGCGGAAGCCTGATGGTTTCAGAAGACTTCCTACTGCGAAGAAACCTAATAGCATCTGTCCTTTCCAAAATGCACACACTTGCCAACAGTAGAAGATCTATATTCTTATTTTCCTATCCACCACAAATAAAAAATGCATTTTAATATTACACAAAGAAACACCTTACAGTAACTAAACATACGCAGATTCCCCAAAATTGACATAACCATTTGATTTACTGTTTGAAAATTCACATTAGACTTTTTCCTTTGCATGGATTATTATTACTTTTTCTTCTCACGCTCTTTTCCCCATAAGGGAGAAAAAATTATTATATGTTTTCTAAGGGGAATGATTCACTGGTTTCTGCAGCTGGAGTGCCAACCTTGACACTATTCTTGGAAAACACAGATGAGCACATATGGTTACTTGAGAGGTGCCATGCATTTCTTTCACTTCAGCTCTTATCAGGTGATATTATTTACCTTTGCAGTAATCTAGTTTGGGTAAAATAGTCCTTAAGTACCACAGGTAGTAAAATGGGACTAAAATGCACCTCCTTGCATTGTTCAGCTGACTAAAAATATTAACTACATTGTCTTTACTAGTTGACAACTTTTTAAACAGATTGAAGCTTATGCAGAACACTGCTCTTTGAGAATCCGATTTATCTGACATACCAAGCTGCCACATAGAGGCTTCATAGATTAACTGAATAGATCCAAGCCCTGTTCTTAACTAGCATCCCTAGACTTAGAAGAAATTCTAAAGAGTGTGGTACAGCCCTATATTTTGCTCCTTTTAATCTGCACTTTATGAAGTTCTCTCTATTTTGCCATCTTTGAATCTTGTCTCAAAAAAAATATATGTTTACCAGGATGGTGATACACATATAATATGTGACCTTCAGGTATCGTTATCATAGGCTAGATTTAGTTCTCTTATCTTGAAGTTTCTGGTGTGGCTCTGAATTGCAAAGATCACAATGAAAACCTCTGAGTGATGTCTTCCTCATCTGCCCTTTTATTTGTCGTATTTCTGTGAAGCAGATAATACTGTCTGCCAATCTAAACCAAACTGCCATCAGCAATGTTGATCTGGTAACATTTACTAACCAGATTAAGACGGCTTTCCTGAAGACAAGCTTGTTTTTCTTTTAAGTTTCTTAAGGGCACTGTGTCCTTACACCGTACCATGATGGCATGTCTGTAGCTGCAGTAATATCTGCCATATACAGAGGAATGAGCTGCTGTTACTTTGGCAGGTGTGAAAGACAAGTATCTCATGAACTTCAGAACAGAGAATGGATAAGTAGTATCATTCTACGTGAAGTATAAAGCAATCCTTTTCCATTTTAAAAACTCCAACTTTTTATGAAGATGTAGATAAACTACAGTACTAATTTAATCTCTTTATTGAGTAGAAGTATTTAAGTGTTCCTCATAGGAGGACCAGAATGTGTGTCAAATACCATCAACTTACATGATAAATGCATAATACTACATAAAAATTTTATACGGGCTAATGCATAAACTATTCAGTCCCTAATATTAAATCTAATGCCTGATAATAAATCCAAGATAGAATGAAAAACAAAACAGATCTTCATGTTTTACCCATACTGTAGTACCTGTCAAACAATACTAAGCAATCTTTTTCTCAATGGAGAGTGTGCTTTCAGCAGAGCAGTAGATTAGTAAACATGTTTCAGATCACAACTAAAGAGTATGTTTAGATTCAAGAGTAAAAACTTTAATGTTTCCTGCTGTTCTTTGGACAGATATCAAGCAGGCCATCAGTTCCTGCTTTTCTAAAAACTTGAGTAAGTTATAACTAATCCACAAAACCAACCTGTATTCAGTACTCTACAAGAAATTTGCAATGTAATCCACACAGATTCAATCATAACATTCAGTTGACATAGAAAAGCATAGAGCAAAAGTGTCAAAATCAAATTTCAGGTTTAGTAATCACAGAGGTCCAACATTATAGTTATTTTTAAAGTATTTACAGGTTTAGAAAAAAAAAGTCAAACAAACAGTAAGACAGCTGTTACTGGTGCTGAGTTACTATGTAGTATATTAAATGCAGAAATTTTGAATGTAATTCTGAATGTAAAAAAAAGATGAGTTATTACCTGTACTTTAAAAAGCGAGTCATGGGGGAAGAGAAGAATACCTGGAACAGAAGCTATAAAAAGGCAAAAGACTAGTGAGGAGGAAGTTCACTTGAGATTACGGGATGTTTGTTTTATCTGTGACTAAAATAGTGACCTGACAATACATATAAATTGTCTTACCTCAATTCAGCAGTGAAATGAGAAATATTAGACAAATCTAAGTCTAACAGAGGGACCAAGGAAAGAAATTAGCCAGTTGTATAGTCCTCCCCCCTTCTCTCCCTGTGTTCCCACTGAAAGTCTCCCACACTACCAGCTGTCTCCTTTCCTGCTTTTCTCAGTGCCTTGATGCACTTAGGATGATCGTCTTTCCATAGCCTGGCTGGCTACTGGGGAGCAGGGTCCTGAGCAGAGGAGGCAGATGACATTTAGTTGATGAAGGAATGGTCCAAGACAACTTATACAGAAAGAACATTTTGGGAGAACAGGTAGATCTGATTTTTTTTTATTAATTGGCAGAGCACTGTTCCACCTCTTTGATGAGATATCAAGGCAGGCATGATTATTTTACTTAACGTTTTAAAGTGACATTAAGACTACACAGAAATAGCCTGACAGCAGAACCGCCTAATGTGGGCAAAACCTAGTCACTAGGCTAGTTTTTTTTCCAAAATACTAATTTAGCTATGTTCTTTTCTGTGTTTGCTCTGAACACCTTTCTTACTGACTCCAACCAGTCTCTCTTTTTAGTGTCCAACTTCAAACACACAGAGGATGTGTCTATCTGGATACTAAATTAAAAGCAGTTATAACCTTGGAAAAGGGCCCACTTTATTAGAAAATACTATGGCCCACACACCTGGCTTTTTCAGTACAGGAAATCCTTAGCGTGACTAGACAATAATCTTCTGGATAAGCACCTAAGCCTGCAGAAAGCGGTGCATCTCTCAGCAACTGGACTATGCTGCATTTGGAAGCAGAGAAGACCAACTCAAAGTTAAAGAATAGCTGGCATTTTTCACATTAAATAGTCTTCCTGGCTAACCAGTGTAAATGAAATTCCATAAATTATTCTTTCACTTTGCAGGCAGATGTCCTAAAAAGACTAATTCTAACAATAATTTTTAGATTTAGTACAATATTTCTCACTTCCCTATTTCCTCTTTAGTCTGTCACCCAAGGATACCAATTTCTTGTTTCTTTTTAGTATATGCTGACTTGATTTGCATAGATGTCTCACATGAGTTACTGCTCCTATTATTGTGTTTCTCTATGTAAATAATTTTCTCAAATGGTTGCAGTGCTGAGCTAAAATAAAATATACATTATGCTCTTGATATATTTAGGGGGTCTAATCTTGTTTCATATAGCTATAGCATAATTTATAGGATAAACCCAAAGGAACAAACCATTGAATTCAAGGACACACTTTCAGTATACTCAACTGAAGGTACAAGGGCATGAGAAGCAGCATACCAGAGAGTCCTGCAATTCCCAAAAAAGGTCCAAAACAAGCCAGAAGCTTCCAAGCTTTAGATATGCTGATGCTTATCAACCTAAACGGCAGACATGGTAGTCTTCATTTGTGAACTGTCCCCAGAAGCACTTACACTTTTGTGGTGGCTAAATTTCTGCCCCAGATGTCTGTACTTCCACCAGTGGGCAAAGCATACAACCTAACCTATAGGTGCTGCTGTCATCCCTAGAGTGAGACACAAAACTGGTATCCGCCTGCCTATGTTGCCAGTCTGCTCCAATTCTTTAGGCTGTGCTCAGAAGATAAGACTATTTGAGTGCAGCTTTCCCCATCCCAGCAGAGCTTCCTGGCTACATAAGGTATAAGAGCCAGACATTTGCATCAGAGACCTGAATCTCAGTTTTTAATAGTTTCTGGAAATCCCTTTAGGTGCAGACCTTTGTTTCTCCCATTACAGCTACTTTATCTTGTCTAAGTAATTAAATACTCCATGAGGCAGAGAGAAGAATGGACTCTAAAACCTGTCTGTGCCTCATGTGAGGAAAACTGAGGCTCAAGGCCATGTCCAGATGGGTTAATATTACTGCTCTATCACTATTAACGCTACATGGGACATACTGAGATCCACCACAGAATGCTACATAGTCCTGGCTCTGGTTCAACTTGCAACTCTGGATCAGGCAGAGTAAATCTGAACAAAGTTTTTTGAATGTGCTCCAGCCCCCAGGCCATTAGGTGTCTGGAGTTATGGGGGAGAGGCATTATTTTCACAGAGGATGTCTAACACCAGATTCCAGTTCAAGATCCCAAGAAGAGGTAGAGATCCACTGATGGGAGTGACTGCCAGAGCAGAGAGCTAAACAGGGAGAGGACCTATGCTTCCTCCCTTCCCTTGGCATCTCATTCCTCTGCAGCTTCAGTGGATTCTCATTCAGCTGGACTCTAAAGTCTCTTTATGCCTAAGTCTTGTTATTATAGAGCCCAAAGCCCACGACTCCAGCAGGCACTTTGGGATCCTGGAGTTAGGTGGTGCAGTGCTGAGTGTTACAACACCCAAAGAATCAGTTTCAGAAATAGTTTTGATAAGGACTATACAGTACCTCAGGAGATGCAGCTCTAACTCCTGGGAACACTATGTGGCATCTACACAAATGAATAGTGATAAGGGGTTTGGTGAGAAAAATGGATTATCAGCAAGGGCTATAGAACTGAATCCCTTGACCTATTATAACAAAATGTCCTGGTTTCAGCCAGATAGAGTTAATTTTCTTTCCAGCAGCTACTGTATTTTGGATTTAGCATGTGAGGAATGTTGCTAATACACTGATGTTGTTGGTTGCTGCTAAACAATCAAGGGCATTTTCCAGCTTCCCAGGTCTTGCTAATGTGCAGGTGCAAAAACTTGGGAGGGGTAGAGCCAGTACAGTTGATTTGAACTGGCCAAACAGAGTATTCCATACCATAGATTGTCATGCCCAGTATATAGTGGGGATCAGCCGGTAGGCCAGTCCCCCTTCTTTTCCCTTTTTTTTCGTTCATTTGGGCCTTTCCTTTTTGTTTGTTTGGCTGTTCGTTCCCTTACTCACTCTCTCTGGAACTTTGCTGTTCCGATATAGTTGCTGGGGAATATTTCTGTTCCCTGACTGCTGTTCGGGACAGGCTGTATCAGTCGTCGGGTGGTGAGAATTGTGCATCATTTGTTTTATGTGTTCTATTATCCTTACATTATTATTAATAATACATAATAATTACTTTTTCTTTGCTGTCCTGGTGAACTCTTATCTCAACCCACAAGTTTTCCTTTTCTCTCCAATTCTCCTTCCTACCTCACCAGGGAGGGGGGGAGTGAGCAGGCGGCTGCATGGTATTCATTACCGGCTGGGGTTAAACCATGACACCAAAATGATACCATAACTATATGTAAATCTTCATTAACACTATTTTTTTAAATTATTATGTAACTACCACCACACTTGGTTTACAGCTGATTACAAAAATGAGTTACTTCCTTTTCTGTTCTCAAAAGAGATGTTCCAGCCCAGGCAGTGGCACAGGGTATTCCTCTTTCGGAACAGAAAGTCCTGGCCCAATCACACTGGCTAGACAGAAGAAAAGAAAAGGGAAGCAATCCATCTTTGGAGGACTGTGTTGCATAAGCTTGCTAACTATTTTCAGCTGGCAGTATGTTTTATGTGACTGCTGGTCTGCTAGTGTTACTTATGGAAAAATCTCTCTTCCCCTGTTCTCAGCATTACCCACTATAACAGTTTGGAGAACTTATATTCAATCTTTATTCAAAGCCATGCTGGCTCAATGGTGATATTTTAAAACTGACTTAAAGTGGTGCAAAACCTTGAGTGGACACCTTTAGTGCACTAGACACTCAACATACCTAATTTATGATTGAATCGCCTGATTTAAGTTTCAGTGGTACAGCTCTGAATATAAATGTGCCTTAAGCTAACAAATTAAGTAGCAAAACACAGCAAAAAGTCTGAGCATTCTAGTAGTTCTCTGGAGAGATGCCAAAACTTAATAACATGAACAGAATAAACAAACTTACAAACAAATCAATTTTTCAAAGGTAGCATCTGTTCTGCACTGGCTCCTGGTGTGAATAGATTCATCTGTGTGCACACTTACGAGTAGGCTAACGGGGATTCTGCGTATTCAGATACCCATCAGCATGCTATGCCTTCATCAAAACTCTGTGAACAGGACTCCAAAAGTTTCTGAAACAAACTGGACAACTTCTTACACCTGTTTTGCAAACTGTTGCATAAGAATAGCTACATTAATTTCTTAGAATCAAAACCTGAGAATATTCCTGTTTTCAGTAATATTTTTGCAATCTTCCCATGCCTGTAAGCAAAGCTACTTCATTAATCCTTTACTCATATAACTGAAGTTTAATTACCCAGATTGAGAATGTTTTTAAAGGCTTCTGAGACTAGGTGACATTTGGTCATGTTGGTTGCAAATAAGGAAAGAGTTTACTTCATTTAAAAAAAACATAAATATCGGTGCTCCAAAGGATGGAATAGAGTGAACTTTGCCTGTATTCTAAGCTATTCTCCCTTTACAGAGGCTGACAGGTGTTTATCAATAACCATCTTCTGTCTTTAGACCATGACAGACAGTTACCAAGACCTTTTATTTGCTAGACACCTCTCAGGTGCATCCAAGCACCAGCCTACAGTCTCACGAGAAAGTACTGCACTCAGCTGTGCTAATGCATTATCACACTTTCATTAACACATAGAGGTTCTTTGCTTACTATTTTCCCTGTTGTTTTATTTACTCAGAAATGCAAACAGAGAAGGGAGTCTGAAATCAGTCTGAGGCAGACTATTTCCCCCGGTTACAGTTTTTTGAATCCTGCCTTTTTCCTAACTCCCTGAGACTTCCTAAACACCAAGGCTGTGCTGCACTAGAAGTCATATGACTGCTTTGGCTTACGCTATGTCTCATCAATTTAAACCAAATATTCCCCAAAGTATATGTCACAACCTACTTAAATATACAACAGAAGGTGCGTGAAAATTTGCAAAAAGGTTGTTTTATCTTTGTTTTATGAGTTCTCTGAAGAAGCAGAGATCAATACTTTAGTTGGACAGAAGTTAGACTTAATATTGTGCTATGCACAAACACAGGTTAAATAAAAAATGAATACTGCCTTTACCCAGCTCCGTCATATAGATTATAAGGAAAGTGGTTGGTTTAGTGTGTTGAGTTCTGTTTCCATACTTCACAATTGCATTTTGGTTTATTTTTTCTACAAATTAATTTCCTACCATCACTTTATAAAATCTTTATGCTTTCTTTTGTTCTTTCCCAGTACGGCTTTCATTTAATTTTGCTCATGGTTCAAAATTATAGTGCCTTTGTAAACACAACCCCTGCTAACAAACAAAATTATGAATTATTAATAGCAGTTGTCAGTTTGGGGACAGATATCTGAACATTATGTTATTCTGTCATCTCCTGGGAGTTGGGCAGGTAGAGGGAAGCAAGCAGTATCCTGCAAAACCTAGGAAAAGAGGCTGTGTGCATTGGGTCCAATCTTCCTTCATGAATTATAGGGCAGCAATAGCTTCACCTTTCAGCAACTGCCGCACCAACAGTGTTGCTGCAGTGCTTAGGAATAGCTGATGAACTCGGCTAGTTCCCCATCTCAGCTAACGCCTCCTTCCTACCATTGCATGCCTCACATTTCACAAGGTGAAATGCGCACAGAGGTTCACCCCCACACTTTGCACGGAGATTATAACCACTGCAGCTGGTCACAGATGCAATGCATGCAGTGGGGCAAGGAGGAAGGGAACACGATTTGGCCCTTGTGAGAAGATACCTAAGCTCCAACATCACACTACTAAGAAATTTTCAATTTCAGCCCCAATAAAACTCAGATAAGCAGCTGTGATTGACAGGAACATTCTATAATTCATTGTAGCCAGTTTCAGGATCAGATAATATTCAGTAGTAGAAGGAAAATCAGTGCATGAATGCCCAAAAGCCAAAGGGAAACTCATTTTAAGAAATTACTTCTGCATTGGGTAAGAAGAGCAAGCTGAAAGACAAAGTGAAAAGCAATAAACACATTATTTCCTAGGGTTTGATTTTTTTTTTTTTTTTTTTTTTTACTTTTTCTAGTTTTAATTTTGATCTTTAACTGAACAATGTGAAATCATATGAGTGGGCACCACTCTAATTTTAAATCTCATTTTATACCTAAAATTTGGGGGTGGGGCGTGAAGGAGAATGTGTGTATAAACATCGTGATAGAAAACTCCTGCACAATATAAATGCAAATCATGTGTTTTATTTTTGTTATTTCTATACTATTTTTTCTCAGAAGCTTCAGTAACAAACTGGAGGCTCCACTGTGCTCGACACTGCACAGAAGCCAAACAGAAAGCTCCCCCATACCCCTTAGGACAATTGCCTGCAAGATATAATACCATATGGAGATATACATAGAGAAAGATATAGAAGGAAATTATCAGATAGTATATGAAAGTAAAATAGATTGGGGTATTGAAACATTGATAGTTAACAATCATTGCATCTTATTTGGGCATTTAGGGGTAGTATTTGTTTGATTTTGGAGAGAGTGTGGTGGAGATGGATGTCTGACAGCAGCAGAGTTTTAAGAAAATATTTTAAGGAACTTTAAATAGTTAAAGTTTGTCTTAAGTATTTTTCTAAGAAAACTCAATGGAAATGTGAGGGGTAACACAAAATAAAGAGCATGCTTTCTGGAAAATTTAATAGGTAAATAACGTGATCTAGGATGCTGACAAACAGATGTAAACAACATACCCTTAATCCTGAGTGAGAGATGAATGATGGAGCGAGGCAAATCCATGTGAATTATGTCAATCAGAAAATCTAGGGAAGCAGAAAAGAGTCCAAAAGGAACGGGGGGGGGGGGGGGGGGGGGGGGGGGGGAGGACAGACTATGTACATGAACACCCCTGGGACTTAGCACAACTAACCATCACCAAGTCTGAAATTAGTGGATAAATCAGCAACCCCTTATAGCAGGATCTCACTCTTAACAGCTGCACACCAAAACGCTTTGCTGTTCTTTTAAAGCTGCAGTGTTACAGCTTCAAAAGCTAGAAAACATCTCTACTATTGTCATTCAGCCCTTTGTGTATGCAGCGTGCACTATGATACAAACTAATGCTTTTCTACAAAACCCATTTTTTTTCCTCAAACTTCTTTTGTTCATGTTTCAGTGGTCAGGGCACATACTAGTCCTTTTTCTGTCCACCTTCCCATCTCAGGACTTTGCTCACCTCCTGATTCTCCATCCAAACATCAGGAGTGAGTGTAAGATGACGACCAAGTTGGTGAGACCTCCTCCCCCAGCCCTCCATCTAGCTTGTCTGACACCCAAATGCAAAGTTCATCCAATTACACTATTCCTCATCCCTTATTACTACCTCCAATCCCTCCAAGCTCCCATTAATTTTTACGGTTTTAAGCCAAATGCACATGTACAATAGTTTATCTTGACATCTGAGAGACAAAGGCCATTAGGGTAGGTCCAGAACTGGAGGGAAAGAGGAAGTGAATCACAAATCTTTCCTAAAACAATCATCCTTTGGTTACTGAAAAAAATGTTCAAAATGGAAGGTTTATATGAGTTGAAATACTTTAGCTGCTTTCCTATTGGTTACAGTACCACCATGAAGTAAAACTTACTAGCACTCGTAATGAGTACTATACAGCTCATTTTTCACTATTGTGTAAATTTAATTTCCTTTCCATGAAGTGTTTATAACACATACTATTTAGATTACAATGCACTGTCTAGTCTGAATGGGGTGCTTTTAGGTAGCACTACATTGCCAATAAGAAAAAAATCAAAATAATATTAGTACTGGTATCAGTATTCAAATTTTCTGCCCTTTGTTAGGCCATCCCATAATGCTGTCCCACATACACACACAGCACACAGGACCTACTGTAACCTCTGCAGTAAAGACCATGCAATAGAGTAAAACAGAATGACTTCATACAGCAGGGCTGCAAATACTGCCTGGGGTTGGGACCTGCCAGCCTCAATTCCTCAAGGAAACTGGAGAGTATTTTCTGTACATTGTTGATGCTAGGGACAGAACTGAAGCTGGTGTAGCTCAGCAGGTACAGCTAAAGACTGAATGAGTTGTCTCGGTTTCCTCAGTGGTGGAACTGCAGATGCAGGCAAATAAGACGACCTGACACACCACACCTCTAACAGTGCTAGGTCTGTTCAAAGTTCTGTCTCACCCTTAACAAACACAGGAGCCTGATTCACCCGTTCAATGATACTGCAGCCATAGTCTGCTGTCATCTTTTCTTTCAGGAAAAGAGTCTTCTGCTTACCTCTCAAGATAAGATAATGTTTTAAGAGTTCTTTGTCAAAACTGGAGGTCAAGAGTGCTCTGCTATAAACGTTTGTGTCTTAAATTCCTTCCACTTCATATGTCACAGACTCCTTTGAGTTTGCTCACCTGACAAGGTTCACAGGAGAATACCTCAGTGTCCCAGAGTGACAGGAGTGGAAACGTGCACTTCTCAGGCACCTTTCTCACATTGTCAGAGTGCTTCACTGTGACAATCAAACTGATACTATGAGAGAAAACCCAGGAAACAAATCAAGGAGGGAATTATACAGAGAGAGTAACTTACTATTTTATAGTAACTGATATTCACCAAACACAGCAAGGACAGCCATACGTTTGTTACAGTGCACCACCACCACCTTCCTATGCTCAGCTGTGACTTGGAATAAGTGTCGTTTGCAGCAAGTCCTGGCTCAATTCCCTCCCCCTCCCCAGTTCAGCCCTTGAACTCCTCCACGAATACCTTTCAAAAAGGATACCTATGAATCATATGTAACAAATTTTGTACTGATAGATTTCAAAGTGCTTGATGAGATGACTGTCCTTTACCGCTAATATCAGAGACAATTTTACCTATCTTCCCTTTTTTTAAGTGGCATGTCAAATATCAGAAACAAAGTCAGTAAAAGGACTAGGGAGAATGTAGACCTTTTAGTCTTCTTGTATCATACACTTTCCACCACACTTCACTGCCTGTGAACCATATAAAAGTCAGATTGAGTTTTCTTTTTTAATATGGCAGACCGTGTCATCTTGGAAATCATGCGAGTTCACCAAACTGATGTACCACAGGACACCAAATATCATCGTGTCTCATAGTATTAGCACAGGGTCATATTACTCTCAATACTGCCTCCAATAGTTTAACACAACAGTATTTCCCTAGTTTCTAGTATCATCCCAGTATGTTTTCATTACCTTACTAGCAAAAAGGGTGAAATCCACCAACTTACGATTATTGAGCACAGTCTACAGATTTTAGGAAATCAGTGTCTCCTCCTGCTAGACAGCATCCCCACTGAACAGTTAACTTGGCTGGAGGAAGTTTGAATTTTAAGGGTGAGCCCTTTCGTTTTAATTCCTTTTTAAACAACTTTTCTGGAATTTGTCATTTCCAATTCCTGATCATTTCCCTTTTCATCTTGTCCTGGTAGGAAAAGAGAAATCATTTGCAACATATAAAAAAATATAACACATAACTGGTAAATCCCTGTTTGAGCATCCTGTAAAAAGTATTTGCAAAGTAGATAAAGGTACAAATAAGGCAGGCACGTTATAGCACTTCAGCAGTCTTAATCTGAGACAGCATTTGAAAGGAAAATATATGTTTAGATGACAGATTCATATGCGTGTGTAATGATTGTGTCTACTCATCTGCAATAATACCATTAACCTAAACAAAACTTGCATGAATCAATTCAGGAGTCAGCAAGTAAAGAGGATGAAGAATTAAATCAAGTATTTTACAGCAGTTTCAGGACTTTTCTCCTTAGGACACAACAGTATGAACAAAAGTTGAGAAGTCTCAGAACTTCTCTTATGTCCAAGAAGTATCTGTACACAACCCTACAAAGAGTATCGATTAGGAAAGTTCAAACATTTGGAAGAAAATTGCTGCAGTAAAACCTAGGTGGTAATAAACATAAACACACATTAACTAAGATTATGAATCTTTTCCATGATCCATAAAAAAATGTTGAAGCCTGTAAACTCCACATCTGGGATCCATTCTTACAGAAGAGAGCAAAAAAATCAAAAAAACCACAGCAAACAGTTCAGAAGGATAACTTCTAGAGTATCCTTAATGCTATATGTTGGACATCTGGCTAGTTGCTCTTATTTTTATTGCTGTAAGGCCCATGAAAAATGCTTCTTTTTGTCTACTGCATAAACACATGAATGCAAACATTAGGAAAATACAACACAGACATTTGCAAATAGGCCAAAAGATTCAAAGCTAAGATGTCTAGCTTTTACTGAAGGCTCAGATTAATTATTTCCTATTCTAAGACAGATTATGTATCAAATACCATTCCTCAGTGTGCGCACACAACCTGTTTGCCAACACTGGATCAAACATTAAAATAGTGTGTTTATCTAAGTACCAATTTATGTCACTTAAGAACAAGCAGGCACAATGGCCATGATGGATGAACTCTTACAATAAGGAAGCTGAAGTAAATAATTATGACAAAATGGAGTTCAAACTGCAGTATGACTCCTTTCCCATCAGGTACCTATCTACTACTGCTAACTTCAAACCTCTGATATTGTTCCATTTCTCTTATACCATCGCACAAACAAATACACAAGACCACACAGTTCAAAGGAAGGGGGAATTTTTTTTATTTTAAATGACAATGCAATCTTATCATGACATGCAGCTTACTTTGCTGTCAGAGTTGACTTCATGAAAAGGATCTAATCAGATAACACTTACTTGTGCCAATAACGTTTTTTAGAGGTTTTAATAGAAAGTGCCTCTACCATCTTCTCAATAGATTGGCTTAGGATTAAGCTATTTGAGACCCATGATTGCAAGAATAGGATAAGTAAAGGGAATTTAAAGAGTTAAGTGAGATGAGTAAATTTCAAGTTGTTTAGGTTGATGGCTTTACCGCAGATAGACATAAATCATTATACTCTGCATATGAATCTCATCTAAACACATTTTCATTTCAAATGTTGTCTCAGGTTAAGACTTGCAAAATGTTATACTACCTGCCTTATTTTACTCCATCTACTTTGTAAATCAACATAACTGATGGTAATATTAAAAACTTGGCATTCAAACTAGAACTAAGTCACTCCAATGACAGAGCACCCTTATGCTTTCATAACAAGTCACTATTTTAATTCCTTTTGATCTTCATTTCTTCCCATTTCAAGTCTCTTTCAGTCTCAAAAATAACTACTACTAAGGTTTTAAAACATAGTCCCTTAAAAACACACAACACTCGTTTGTTGGACAATCATAGTGGTGAATTAAAAATAGCTAACATTACAGGTCACAATACTCAGTAAGAACTGTCGTGTTCTTTTTGAAAATCTGTCTACCTATCTAGAGTTTGAACTATGGATACAAAAGTATCTGCTTTTTAAATGTTAAATCTTTTTGAATATATTTTAAAGATACTTTAAATCAGAAGCAGAGAGCACTGCATTAATAAATTCCTCAGAAACAGAGCAGATTACAACATACCTCTCAAGTAGGTCAAATATCACATTAGTAATCCTGTTTTACAGAATGATAAACTGAAAAATACATTACAAGGCAAATCATTGTCTGAGCTAGGATTCCCCGTCTCCTGAACTCAGAAGATGGTATTTTTTTTTTAAAGTTCAAGTAATTTGTGAAGCGCTGAAATATGGTCCCTGACAGAAGTGTAAAGTATGATTATACCTTATGAGTATAGTTTCTAGTGAAAACTATGCAAAGAGCAGCTAGTAATTAAACATTTGGCAAATTTGTCAGAGAAAAATAAGATTAAAGCCAAACATTTAAGCAAGAATCAAACTGGAAACATAGGAAAACATTGTTATTAAATGCTTTTTAAACAAACTGACACTTTTTTACATGATTTTGCTTTTAAAGATGTGTCACAAGCCTAATGGATCAAATTAATTCCATTTCTCCACTCTAATGCTTGATGGCCCCCATTGAAAAGAGAATTGGTGAATACATTTGCATGCACATCCACAGGGTTGCAAATGTAAGTCCGTGTTATTCAAGTGGCATCTTCACATAACCAAATCTGTAAGTTACAACAAACATCCTGAAAAGCTGTTCTTGAGGTATGACAGATTTCCTTGTGCCTAAGTAATTTATCTAAGCAATTCTTGAGCAAATTGCATCTGTTTACCAACACTCAAAGCCATGCTGCTCTTGCACTGCAACTACTAAGAAGCTCTCCTTGGCTTATAAGGGGATGTTACTGGTTATATAAAAATAAGAACTTGCCAGCTAAGGAGGAAAACGTATTAAACAAGAATGTTTGCGGTGTGTTCTCATTTTATAGTCACTAGGTGCTTGACTGTATTTATACTATTAAATTTCTTCCCTTTCTATTATTGCTGTCCTCAAGATTATCTAATCCTCCTCAGTATTGGTGACACCATCCTGGTTTTGTTTTGCACCTGTTTAGGAAATCTGGTTATGAACACTACTTCATGCATCAACCTCACTTATGTGTAACAGGACTGTTCCCAAGACTAGGGCCTGAGGCATACCCCATATAAGCCTCTCTCATTCTTAAATGTCCTTTGTAAATAGCTTAAGCTGGCTAATCAGGACATTAATTTTCTTATCTATCTTCTAAAGCATACTATTCCCTTTTGTCTCTCTCAAATAATATTTTCCCATGAGGCAATGTACCTTATATGCTTTACTTAAACCTACATATATATTTGATCTGTTACTTCAACCTTGTCTAGCAAATCAGTTATCTTATCAAAGATAGATACTAGTCTAGTCTGACACAATTGGCTTTTGTTAAAAACACATTGCATTTTATCCAGTTTTCCATGTATATTCATGTCCTTGGATTACCCTTTTCCTTCAGACAGTGTTCAAAGACTTTGCTTAGTACTGAGGTCAGACTTGGATATCCATCCTCAACCCAAATACTTATAATCCTCTGTCCTTGACTACTACCCTAGGTCAGACAAAGCTGTATTTGTATATATGTTGGGCCTTAACTGTGCTGGTCAAATATTTTCCCTCAAAAGTCTTTTCAACAGAAAAAGCAGCTTTCAACTGAATGAAAATGACCTTGGAAAATTCTGACTTTTCATTGAAGTGTCAGGCATCTAAACCCAGAAACACTTTCATCTGAGAAATCAAAGGTATTTCTATTATAAATGCTAATTTAGCATCTTGCAGGAATTGTAGTTTGAGTCTCTCACTCTGACCAAAAAGAGCTTTCCTGGATGTGCAATAGTCAAGAACTACTGTGACAGAATCCAGACCACCCACCATCACGCTCAGATACAGAAAGCCATAATTCAGGAAGGGGCAGACAGAGAACTCTTGTCTGCACTCTAGAGGTGTGTGTGCCAAAAATAGCAGAGGGGGCTGCTCCAATGGTGCTCTGGAAGAGAATTATTAGCTATAGAGGCCAAAAAAAAATATATATATATAATAAAGGTGTCATAATCCCTTATCTGGATCATGGCAATGCCAATGATCCAAACGGATGAAAGGAAATCATCCCCTCAGGGGGTTCCTTTGGGCTGCTGAAGTGAAACTAAGGAGAGGCAACCTCATATAATTCTTTTATGACGTTGATACCCACAAGTCATCACACACTAGCTACCAGCTACTGCCACACTATTAAGCCTTCTGGATAAGGAGCTAATCAGGTTTCTGGAGACTGTACCTAGTATCTCTCTTGCATCTCACTAACTCCCCAGAAGATGAGTGTTGGTCCCTGGTAGAGAAAGTTGTCATGGGCAGAGGGCACTGGGAACACCCTGCCCCAAACACAGCTTCCTCCTGTGCTGCTGTTTTCCCAGGTCCAGACATCCCAGCTGATTCCACACACTCAGAAGTTTGCTCTGGCTCTTTGGGGAGCAGAGGAAGTAGCACCACTGGCCAGGCACAAAGGAGGGAAAAGCAGCCCCGCTCCAGGAGGAGCGGAGGCTGTGCAAAACACTAGGATGGGAACTGGATAGCACAGGAATGAAGACAGACACAGCATGGAGAGAGGGTGTCCCAGCTATCCAGAGTGATATAGGGCCATGCCCAAAACTAACATTGTAGATACTGGCACAGCCTGGTAATTTTACTACTGTTCACACAGTCCACAGACATTTGTCATCATGATGATTGTGAGACTGAGTCTAGTTAACACAGCTTTAATTCAGCTTCTATGACAGTACTGAAGGTGTCTATGCCTAGGGCACCTATGGTGTGTGACACCTGTAGCAAAGTAAACATTTGACCCTCTGAAAGCTGTCCATCACTAATCATATCCTAGCTGGGATAGTGCTTTCCCTATGCACCATCAAGTGCCTTGCCACAGCATACTAACAACAACAGTTCTGCAGAAGAGATAGACAAATCTTTGAACTGGTGTCAATTTCCATGAGATCTTTGATGTGATTTGGAGGGTATTTTTCCAGAATAAGAGAGAATAGCCCCATACTGTAATTGTATTTTGTATATGTTGGAGACAGGAGTTTAAAAAAATTAAAATTACTTAAATCTAAATACCTCGCACACACCAATTTTCTCAAGATGCTAAATGAGTCAAGTGTTCTCTGCAGTCTGTTGTTGACAAATTTGAAGCTGATGATTATGATGAGTACAAAGGCAATACAGCATTGTAAAACTCATTCAAGAACTACCGGTTCACACACAAAGATAATGAAATACTTATTCCACTGGTAGAGAACAAAGAGGAGCTTAGATTATGTACTTCCACAGAATGTTAGCAAGCTAAATAAAGCAAAGCTAAGTAACTAGAGAGACAGGGTTTAGCAAGTGTAGTCACACAGACATAACCTGGGACAACTAGGTACATAAGAAATTAACAAAAAAGAGATGCTTAAAGATTAAATATTTCTCCGATACTAAGCCAACTGTCTTTCCTGAGGGAATTGAGTGAGCACTTCTATGACTTTCCTAGTGTAAAAGGGTCTTCTAAAGCGTTAATGAATTAAATTCATAAAGCTTAAATTTTAGGCTGCACAGGCCCTTTTACATTATCAAGTCTGAACTCTGGACATCAGACTCTTAAATGCCATCCTATATTGATTTCAGAAACTTGTGCGAGCTAAGGATACCAGGTATCAGGAAGGTATCCATTCCTCATCAGAAAATATCAGCAACAGAGAGTTCATTACTTCCCTTAGGAATATTTTCCACTGGTTAGTCACTGTTAAAACATCTGGTTTGTGTCTTTTAGCACAGATTTAGCTTACTGCCTGCCTTAATTTATTTTTAAAAAATAAACATTCCAGTATCATGTATTTTTTCATGAAAAGGTACTTAGAGTTCATTAAGTCACTATTTTACCTTTTCCTTTATTTTTAGTATTTTGGGGAAAGAATGAAGCGCTCTTTCTTTCTTATATCCTTCCCAACTTTTTGAAAACCACTTTAAAACATGGACCACCACGTTGAGCACGGTATTCCAGCACTGGCATCACTAGTGTTTAATACAGAAGCATTGGCACACTACTCACTGCATGCATGCATCGCTTTCCTCAGAGCTCATGGAGTCTTGACTCTACAACCCACAAGCACTGCAGGGAAGTTTGGCCCTCCTTGCTTATTTGTTTTCAGGAATGCAATTAGAGGAAATATATTTGAATGAGTCCCAGCTTACCAGGCAATCAAGGTATGTCTACATGACTGCTCTGTCCTTATGATTTAGTCTGCATCATCCGCATGTTTATCATTAGCAACTGCATAGTGGTAAAATTATTGAATATCGAGTCTTCTATTGACCCCTCTAAAACCTGCGCTGAAACACTCACCAATTCATGGCAGTTCTCCACTGGTAATTACTATTTCAGGTCTATCAACAAGCCACCTCTTAATCAGTTTAATGCATGTCTTATTGATACTGTAGAAAGCTAATTTTTTATCATAATGTCATTCCAAATGCCCTTAACAAAGCTTATTAAATGCAGGTCATTTTCATCAAACTTGTAATTTCATCCAAGGATAAAATTAGGTTTGTCTGACAAGATCTGTTTTCTATAAAAAACACCCACATGCTCAACAGCCTTATATGTAGGTTAAATAGATGTTTATTGTCACTGTGTCACAGTTCTCTCCTTGAAAAACACAGGAAAAAAGTTCCAAATACAGCCTAAAATGGTCTGTCTCCAAGGGCTATATTACAGAAGTTGGAGAAGGTTTCTAATACCAAACATCAGAAAATAAGAGTTTCTTTTTAAAATTTATATTATGTGATTTTAAACTAACTATGATTCACTAATGCTGGGCTGGTCTTTTTTTTTTTTATAACTTTTGACAATTTGCAATATTAAGCCTATGCTTAGTCCCCAGATTCCACAGTAAACAGGGTGATGATAAACATAATCTAGTTTAAAATAATTTCTTGGAAATTAAATAACACCCTAGTGCAAAACCAGTAACAATTTCCAATTTTGGCAAAAACCAAGACATTTATTTGACCCTTTTCTCTTCCCTATTTCTTTTTCATCTTTTCTAGGAGAATTTGACTTAACCTTTCAGGCAGCTCATTTCCTGGTACAGCACTGCAAGCTCCGTATCTTCTAAGAGAGTACCTTGATGCCAGACAGTTCTATACTGCAGTGTTACATAAAATTCATTACGTACTCAAAAATATGACTGCTACTGCTAAGATACCCAGTGAGCTTAGTGATATGTTTTAAGTTTCCACACTTTCTACAGGTTTTTGGGGAAGTTGGAGTTTGTTGGTTAGGGTTTGGGGTTTTTCAAGGTAACATCATGGATTTTGATTCAAAAAAACTATTAGAGGTTATCATCCTCCTAATAAATAACAGGTGACCTTTAATTTAGATTATTAATTAACAAGACAAATCTAGATGTAGTGGTCCATACCAGCGTACTGGAAAGCCTTGCTAATTCAGGTGCCTGTGGCAGGTGTTGCACACCTCTGTTTGACAGGAGCTTGGAGGACTATGTGACCTCAGCACTGGTTGACATGCCAAGGAATGCCTTGCCTTGTGAGTCTTAATAGCGAGGCTCTAGACAAGAGCTTATTGTAGTTCAATATGAACAATTCAGCCCTTAGACCACACATAATTAACACCATCTCAGTTAGAAGAAACAATCAAAGCAACCTATACTGTGTTCAGATTTTCACTTCCAAACACCTTACAGGACTCTTGCAGTTTGCACACGTGAGTCTGCTCCATTGCCTTAGCTCACACGGAAAGCAGGAGGCCACATCATACCTGCTGCTGCTCAAAGCTCTTTCACACTTTGAGAAACATAGGTCCAGACAAGATTTCAGTTCTTGATCTTCTGTCCTCTAGAATGCTCTGGTTGTTACCAAATTAGCTCTAGCCATGCCATTGCAGAAGATGGGTTTATTTATAGGGCCAGGCTACCTATGTTCCTCTCGCAAGCTTAGAAGTCGTTTTGATACCTACTAGGTCTTAGTCATAGGCATTTTTGGAAACAAAAGCAAGCAAGGCTGCTGACATAAACCCTGAAAGCTGAAGCCCCAGAGAAGAAAAGATCATGCTTTGCCTCCCTTCCACAGCAGAGCTATGTAAACATGCTGGAGGCACTTAACTGCACTGCTGAAAAAGGTCCCCTCTACATGCAACAAAATTTTGGAAGAGCTGGAGAAGTCAAGTGCCTTCAAGTGACCAAATTCCTTCTTATGCTCTCTCACAGGTAAACAGATCAATAGGCTTAGTCGTCCAAATGCTGGCACCCAACCAAGCTGTCATCAACAGACAAGCAATAATTTTGAAGTTCACCGAATCAGAATAGGCCATACCTATACCAAAAAAAAAGGTGACTACATCAGTTCTATGTGGGGGAAAAAAATAGCTGTGAAAAAAGGAGATAAGTTGAGCTTAAGTTCACACAGAGTTAGACTTTTGAATACAAATCTAGGTCTAAATCAATTAAAGTGTGAAGGTATTTGGAAACGTGCCATTAGAATGAAATCTGAGCAGCAAACAGCTTTGAAATCAGATCTAGATTAGGAGTTGAGTGCAGGAGTTGTCAGAGATGGGAAAGGAAAAGAAAAGCAGGGATCTCAACAAATGTGTTTCTTAACCAAATCACATTCACAGTACAGCTACACTTGCTCATGCACAGTATAGCTGGCTTTTGTATTACGAGCAAACTCATGACTGAAACCCCAATAGCTGACCTCTCCCTCTGTAATGAGACACTGAGAATGAGAAAATCTCATGCTCATTCATGCTGCACTGTACTTTCCTCACCTCTATTATTGCCTGTATTTGGGTCAGTGCCAGCATTGGTACATGTCCGCAGTGTATTGTGCCAATAAATATAAGGGAATGATGCCAAATTAAAACAAAAATATCTTCATAAACTATTTCCAGAATCTTTCACTGGAAACATAATGAACTGTCAGACATGAGGTAGGCAAGCTTTAAGAGACTGGCTTACCTCTCTGAAACTGATGCCTGACTAATACCTGCAACATCTCTCTAATAACACGTCAAAATAATCCATTAAAAAGAATTACAAAGGCATTTTATACTTTAGCCAAACACAGCAATGACAACATTACAAGGGCACAGATTTCTCATACTGTGGCAGATCTGTTTTTTACCATCATGCTGATGTTCCAGCAGCAGAAGAAACAAACAAACCCTCCAAGTACATCTTGTGGGTTGTACAGAAAAGCAGGGGGGAATTCCCTCACCCCTCCCAGAGGCCCAAGGTCTGGCACCCCTGTTGCCTTGGCTTGCACAGCCGTTATCGTGTTCCAGTATCGGATCACACTTCCCTTTATCAAGGCTCCACAATTTCTTCAGGCAATGATTGCCACACTGAATACCTGCTGTAAAATCATACATCTTTGTTTGCCTGAAAGCGAGTGCCTTTAATTTCATTAAGTTCCCACATTCCTTTAAAAATGTAGTAAAACAGAAGAAATGCTTAGAAATTCTCATTGCACCTTCTCATCTGGAATACCATAGCTTTACAAAACTATATCCCCTTCAAATCTTCACTCTAGCAAAAATGAGTTATTTTTCCACCTCTGCCCAACTATATTTCTAACCAACCATAAAAGTCATTTGTCACACTTGCAAAAATCTATCTTGTTCCCACCCCACCCACTCACTCACTGCCCCACGTGTCTCAAACTCCCTGCGCCACAGCACACTGTTCCTCACTCAACATGCTTTTCTCTAGCAGCCACAGGCTCGCAGAAAAGCCTTTCGTGCAAAGACAGATACTGAGTTTGGTTATCCACCTCCAGATAAGTGTGGTGATAGGAGCAGTGAGATAAACTATCCCAACTGGAAATCTAGTGCTAGTTTTTGCTATTTCTGTTTAATATCTGATAAGCTTCTCTGCTGTCAAAGGCAGTTTGATCTCAATCTGTATCCTCTGTACTGTTATTTTAATCTGCCACTGTTCCTAAACAAAATATCCTGGTTACTATTTAGAATTTTTAAACTGTAATATCAGGATAAATACCTCACATTTCTTTCACTCCTAGCAGTATAAAAGCTGCTATTATCCTTGTTCAGTAATTTTTTTTTTTTTTTTTTTTTTTTTTTTTGCTAGGGTATCTACCATAATCATTATCCTCAATTGTTCTTTGCACTGAAATTTGTGTACCTCTTAGGGAACATTATATCATGAGATTTTTCTAACTGGTCTCTCTCTGTTTTAAAATATCTTTACAAAAGCAAAGATCTGGCTTGCCAGAAGGCTGCTTTCTTTGGATTACAGCTGAACCTATTCCTACACCTGAACCTACACCAAGCCACTCTCCATCATTACCAGCAGTCCTGGCTAACTGGGGAGGTCCCAGTTGACTGGAAGCTGGCAAATGTGACGCCCATCTACAAGAAGGGCCGGAAGGAGATCCGGGCAACTACAGGCCTGTCAGCCTGACCTCGGTGCCCGGGAAGGTTATGGAGCAGATCATCTTGAGTGCCATCACGCGGCACATACGGGACAACCCGGGTGATCGGGCCCCAGTCAGCACGGGTTTATGAAAGGCAGGTCCTGTCTGACCAACCTGATCTCCTTCTACGACATGGTGACCCGCTTAGTGGATGAGGGAAAGGCTGTGGACGTTGTGTACTGGACTTTAGTAAAGCCTTTGACACCGTCTCCCACAGCATTCTCTTGGAGAAGTTGGCTACCCATGGCTTGGATGGGCATACTCTGCGCTGGGTAGGAACTGGCTGGATGGCCGGCCCAAAGAGTTGTGGTGAATGGAGTTAAATCCGGTTGGCGGCCGGTCACAAGTGGTGTTCCCCAGGGCTCGGTACTGGGCCAGTCCTGTTCAATATCTTTATCATGATCTGGACGAGGGGATCGAGTGCACCCTCAGTAAGTTTGCAGATGACACCAAGTGGAGGGAAGTGTGCATCTGCTGGAGGGCAGGCAGGCGCTACAGCGGGACCTGGACAGGCTGGATCGAGGGCGAGGCCAATTGTATGAGGTTTCAACAACGGCCAAGTGCCGGGTCCTGCACTTGGGTCACAACAACCCCAGGCAACGCTACAGGCTTGGGGGGGAGTGGCTGGAAAGCTGCCTGGCGGAAAAGGACCTGGGGGGTGTTGGTTGACGGCCGGCCTGAACAGAGCCAGCAGTGTGCCCAGGTGGCCAAGAAGGCAACGGCCATCCTGGCCTGTATCAGAATAGTGTGGCCAGCAGGGACTAGGGAGGTGATTGTCCCCCTGTACTCGGCCCCTGGTGAGGCCGCACCTCGAGTACTGTGTTCAGTTTTGGGCCCCTCACTACAAGAAAGACATTGAGGTGCTGGAGCGTGTCCAGAGACGGGCAACGAGGCTGGTGAAGGGTCTGGAACACAAGTCCTATGAGGAGCGGCTGAGGGAACTGGGGATGTTTAGCCTGGAGAAAAGGAGGCTGAGGGGAGACCTTATTGCTCTCTACAACTACCTGAAAGGAGGTTGTAGAGAGATGGGGGTTGGTCTCTTCTCCCTAGTAACAGACCACAGAACAAGAGGAAATGGGCCTCAAGTTGCGCCAGGGGAGGTTCTTAGATTGGACATTCGTAAAAACTTCTTTACTGAAAGGGTTGTCAGGCATTGGAACAGGCTGCCCAGGGAGGTGGTGGAGTCCCCATCTCTGGGGTATTCAAAAGGCGTTTAGATGAGGCCATAAGGGATATGATTAGTGGGGGACTTGGTAGTGATAGGTTAATGGTTGGACCGATGATCTTGGAGGTCTCTTCCAACCAGAACAATTCTATGATTCTATTGATTCTGTGCAATGTCTTCCCCTTCCTCAACACTGCAGCCCTCCACTTCTTCATGTGCTTTCTTCACAACATATAAAAACTTCCAACTTCAGCCCAGCCAGCTAATTGTGCATATAACATGGGTTACACATTGGAAAAAGCTGCTGGAGAATCTGAAGACATAATCTTTAGACTAATCTGCTCACAGGACTAGAGATTCTCAGAGGATATGTTAAACCAAACAAGCTTTCTATTAACAAGGCTTTACAAAGGCTATCCTGCTCTCAGCAGCTCAGCCTCAGCATAGGGAGATTAAAGAACCGCTTTTTTAGGTACAGAAAGAGGCACTAAGAATGACTTAACCGGCCAGAAGTACAACACATTACTGAGTAAATACTCTTCCGCAAAAGTGCTAAACCATGTGCTGATCTTGCCACACAGGTTTTGACTCTACTTCCATATCTGGAATGAGCATGGTTTCTTACAACTGTACAAATAAGCAATAATATAGTTTCACAAATATATTGTATGTTTTCCAGTTGCTGTCAGCTTTGTCATGGGCTTTGCCCAGCAGAGTGCCCTTGGTGCCCTGCTTTCATGTTCTATAGGGATACGCACATCCCTGGTCACAGTTCTGTTTGTACGCTCATACTAGGCCAAGAGAATACCTCTCTGGTCTATCTTCACTACTGTACCAGCCAGTCCTCAAAAAACTTTAGAATTTTCATTTTCTTTGGAGCTATTGTTCTCTTCCCATTCTGGCATGACAGCCATCTCCTTATTTACTCTTTATTCCACAGTCTTCTGATAAAGGAAGAGAGATTCTGATATTTTATACAGATCATCCTATTTTTTTTTTCCTAAAAGATAGTGAATTATCACTTTTGTTTCTCTGTTTTGTTAGCATCCTTTACAAACACAAGCAAGCATCAGAATATAAGACACATCTCCAAGCCTTCCTCACGTTCATAGCTGATCCTTCAACAAAATTGTGCAAGAAAAGTTCTTTACAGGATTTTCTCGTAGGGGATCATATTTCCCTTTCAGGTTGTACCTTTATAAAACTGTGAGAGCATCCTCTGAATCTTGGCATTGCAGAAGCTGGAGATTTGTCAAAAACAGTCCTCCACAGATCTGTGAACTAAGGTTAACTGTTATCGTGCAGCTCTATCTATGTAATGATGAAATATCTGATCTGATTCCTGAAAAAGTGCCAAATAATTATTTTCCTATTTGAGTATAGTTTTGGTGCACTGGCTTTAGCTCTCAATCCACATTACCAGAGGGCCATAGCAAGAATATTACTCCAGCTGTTGCTTACGAAGTTCTTGGAGCCATTTTATTGCCTTGCTTTCACTGTAGTGTTTTAGTTTGAGCAGAATGATCCCCATTTTGTTTGGAAAGTCTTGTTCACATTACTCTCTCACCACATCCACTCCTTCCACCACCCTCCTAGTCCCCAAGTTCTCCTCTCTGAGAGGAGAGGTACTACAATCATTGCTATCTCTCCAGTACCTGTTGTGTTAGGAGGTGCGAGTTCATTGTACCTGATATAATTTATTGATGAGAGGTTTTTCAAAGGCTTTATAGCTTTCACTTTATTTGGATCAGACATTTTCTCTCTTCCTCTATGATGCGACTGAAGTAATTCATTTGATCAAAACCAATTTGTACTTGTACTTCACTGCGTTTAATCTTTAAGGTTTACTCTCCCCGTATCTTGCAAGCGATTAGATTTGTGGTGCTGCTGGTATTAGATTGTCATTAGCGAGGCATGTAACCGCTGCAGTCCCTCATCTTCACACATTCTGTTTTCTGGATACTCCTGGGCAGATGGTGATGCCAAGGACATTCTCATGAAAATCTTCCACACAGAGTGCAGAAATCCCTGCTGACTTGCTTGCTCTTCTACACTCATTCACTCTGCCAGTACCAGAGCTGAAGCATTGTATACAATGAATATGCTTCATGTGAAGAGCTTGAAAGTGATCTCATCTTGAGGCAGCTGACATCAGAGTCTTTTTAAGGCCTTAAGGGTCTATGCACAGTCAGGTCACGCCCAGTGTTCATCCTTTCTAATGCACATAATTTAGCTTACTCATGTCAATGGTATCTCCAGTTTTTGTAATCATGCTAAAGATGTACCCCATGCAGAAGTTCCTTTTCTGCAGGAAAAGAAACCCTATTGCCAAGCCACGGGTAGACCAGTTTTGCAATGTCCTGAGAAGTTTTCTATGCCTTCAAACGTGCCAAGAAATCTTTTTAAGGTTTCTCCAGGTGAAATTTCTTTTTATGAATTCCATGGTCATTCAGGTTTTCACAAGCTTAATGATTTTAAAGTTTGTTTCTGCTGTTAGCTTTGATGCTATATTTATTACACAGAGATTTATATCATTCATATCTTTTTTCCTTCTAAATGCATTTAAAATAGTATTTCCTAATTATGAAAATGGATGCCTTTCATACACTCCTAGTTTCCTTGGTATGGAGGATGTTGTGTTTGGTTTCTTGCATTTTGCCTCAGGGGTTCTATTTTCTTATGTCTTGAAGCCAGATTCATTTCGCCAAAATTAGATGGCTAATAATTAAGCATCTAAAGTTCTAATCTAGTTTTTCAGACTCTTTATAGTCAATAAAGGGAAAGAAACTCATCCTAGTTTCAATTAATTCCAATTAACTCCAGCACTGCAGGATGAGACTAACTGCCTTAGGATTTGGCGATTTCTCTTTATTGATGAAAAAAGTAAGACTGGCAGATTAGATTTCTTTCAGATATCCTACAATAAGGTGTCTGAAGATAGAGAAGATGAATCCCACCAATGATACCAACTTTCAATCACAACATTTTCTGAAAAGTCACATACATGTCATCAATGCTGATGTCACTAGTGCAACACAGCCTTATCTCTTCATTGTGCATGTAGCTGACTCCCATACATCCTTATTGGTGCATTTTTTTTTAGTTGGTTGTATTTCTGTTGGGTTTTTTTTTTTTTAGATGGAGGGTCATTTCCTTGTTATTATGAACCAATGTCAGGGAAGTTTTTTTCTTCTTCTCTTTAGCTGCCTCACATAGACTGCATATTCCAAAGTTCTTTCCCAATGTTAATTTGTCTGACATTAGTGCCCGTTCATATATTCCTGTTTAAATCTTACAAGAGTATTCTTCTATCCCTTTGCATGCCTTATCCTCTGTTTTTCAAGCGTAGCTGCATTACCCACTCATCAATTATATAAGCAAGTCTCCATTTATGTCTCAGAGTTTTTTCTTTGCATGGAGGTGTTTATTTGGATATAATAGGCTCAAGTAACTGAGTACGATGTCTCAGTTTTCTTCTCTGCTTCAGTGAGCTCCACAACTAGAAGCCCATGGTCTGCAAATATCCCAGATATTTACTCAGTGCATACTAGAGAACAAGCCACTTTCCGTCGGCAGCTACTTACGTATAAAAGCCTGACTAAGATCAATTCTATTACCTCCCTCCATTTTGCCCACATCTCTGCCATGCTTCCAGTTTCAAGCTGAAAGCAGCAAATTTTAGCCATATTCTAAATAAAAGCCAGAGTTAATTCTTTGGGTTTGACACTACATCTGGCTCTAGAATCTGACAGTCAGATAGACTTTCCTGTAAGGATGCATTGAACTAGTTTTTATTACCATTGATTTTCATCCACCATCCCTGCTCTCAGACATGAGAAAGGCAATACAGACAGAGAGGATGAATCTTTAAAAGAGACCTGATGATTTGACTTTGCAAGACTACAGTATGATTCCATTTATCCTCACTTGTTTAGTAGTTTAAGTTACAACAGTAGTGGAAATTTTTTTTTAAACACTCCATAAAGAGACAAGAAAGAGTCACAAAGAACTAGAGCAGAATTCACTAGCAACGATATAACTTAAAATACCATTTATGCCAGATTTAGTAATTCCTTCTCAACCTAATCTGCACTGTGGAGAAAGCTATCTTTACATGTTACATCACTGTAGACCTCAGTCTTTTCAAAAACATATCTGTTATTCTAACAATTAAATCTAATATAATCACCGCCTGCACTTTCAACTAGTCTACACTGATAGCTCCCCATCCGCTGAAGAAAATTCTGTGGTTCATGAGAAAACATCATCCTCTCTTGCAAGAGTCAGGAGAAGAGACCCCTCTAAAAAACCTCCCCTCCTTCGGGTGATTTTAATCTGGCACGCATTGCACTTAAGATCTGGAGATGTCTCTGTGTCTCACCAGCTCAGTCATGCACCCAAGCTGTTGTATAAAGTACCCAAATAATCTCAGTCAGCTGTTAGCAGGAGTCAGCCACGTGCAGAACTTAGCCAGATAATCAAGTTTCATGGTTTGCCTGCTCCCACTCAAACACTACCAAATGTAAATGTTTGCTCTTTAGGCGATCGCACAGCTAGTATCAAAATCATTCTTTTTTTTGAGAGAGAAACTGTACCAAGACATAAAATACCATTTATCCTACTACAGAAAACAGATTTAACAAACAGAAGTGATATCTTATCTCTAGATACCTTTCTTGGTTGTGTTTACGAAGAAAACATACATAAGAGTAACATTAACTCATGACAACTAATTTACAAACTCAGACTTAAATAAAATATTTACAAAAGGGATACTTTAAAATAAAAGGCTGTAAACCTCAAGAAATCTTAAAAACATTGCACAAAGGATGGATTCTGGGCGTGGTGACATTTACCTCTAGAGACTTGTGTCTACAGCAGAAATATAGCACCTAGCAATAGAATAGTAAATAACATACTTTTTAACAAATATGTATTTATAGCACAGTTTGATATAGGAAAATAGCCTCTGGAAAAATTGCTATATGTAATTTGACTAGTATCACAAGAATTCCTGTACTTTGGGCTTTTAATAGTAAATATTATAGCAGTGAGGCATATTTGCCTTTGGGGAGGATGGTATTACTTGAGTTACAAAGCCTCCATTATGCGATGAGGCAAAAGGCAAAACACCTTCTGGGCCAAATGCAGGGCATTACAGAGCTGAAGCAGAGCTGCCATACGTATTTCTAACTGTGGCCACATCTGCTGGGGGGGGGGGGGGGGGGTTGGTTTGGGGTTTTGTTGTTGTGCTTGGGTTTTTGTGCTGTTCCCCCACCCCCTCCCAGACTACAAGCTGTTTCTCTTACTGTTACGCTTTTCAGCAGAGCCACAGCTGGACTAGGACTTTGTTCCTTCAACAAGAGAAAAGTGAGCCTCCTTTAAGTCTGAGTCAAAACAGCCACAGCATTTCCGACAGAATATTTTTTCCCTATTTGAATATGTTATGCCATTTATAAAAGAGATGGTGATTTTTACCAACATTCTCAAAATTTGGACAGAACACGTCAATTTAACAAAGTGTGGTCATTTGATGCTTATTGGCAAAAAGAACAGAATTTTGATATTCTGATTTTTCATCCTGATATGATGCAAACACATTTTGAAATCTCAGAATTTTTCTGCATAATGGAAATCCTAAATGTTCTGCCATATGACTAGTGGCAGTAGTGTTTCTCATCAAAATTAACCCAAGACTCCTCTCAAAGTCTGGTTCAGGTTACGTGTATTTTGTGGAAGAGTAGCTATACAGGAGGAACATTTCCATAATATATGTTTGTTTCATGCATAATGTTTTGGGAAAAAAATTAAAATCATGCAATTCCACAGTTTTGTTCCTGATAAATCCTCATGAGATTGTTTTTAAATGCACTGTACTTAGAGCAAAGACCTCATATTCCACCCTGGAAATGCCTTTTGCCATTTCTTTGAAACCTCCAGCCTAAACTAGATCACATTGTGAAACTTTGAAAAATTGGCTATTCATACACTTTCAAAGAAAAAAAAGAAAAAATCCCAGACACACCCCAAACCACAACACTCTTCAATTTCAAGAGCTAAATTCTAAAGGTCCTGTTGCTATTGAGCATGCTGTACCCACCCACAGCCCCTGTTTGAATTGTTCAGCCTCATCAGCCCCAGCGAACAACCTGCCTGTGGTTCAACTTTAGGCTACATTGTTCAGACACTTGCCAACTGTCTTGTCTGCAATGGCACTGCCTTCTTTGCTTATTGCTGGGCAGTACAGAAGAGGACGTCATACGAGTCAAACTCGGAACAGACAGAAGCTGAACTAGGAAGGGTAAACAGGTTTAGATGTTGAGTCGTGTCAATGAGACAGGAAGGGAATCAATCACAGAACGGATGAGGTTGGAAGGGACCTCTGGAGATCATCTAGTGCAACCCCCCTGCTCAAGCAGGGTCACCTAGAGCACATTGCACAGGATCGCATCCAGGCAGGTTTTGAGTATCTCCAAGAAGGAGACTCCACACCCTCCCTGGGCAGCCTGTGCCAGGGCTCTGTCACCTCACAGTGAAGTTCTTCCTCATGTTCAGGCGGAACTTCCTGTGTTCCAGTTTGTGCCCATTGCCCCTTGTCCTGTCACTGGGCACCACTGAAAAGAGTCTGGCCCATCCTCTTGACACCCTCCCTCCAGATATTTGTATACATTCATAAGATCCCCTCTCAGTCTTCTCTTCTCTAGGCTAAACAGGCCCAGCTCTCAGCCTTTCCCCATAGGAGAAATGCTCCAGTCCCCTAGTCATCTTTGTAGCCCTATGCTGGACGCTCCAGTAATTCCATGGCTCTCTTGTACTGGGGAGCCAGAACTGGACACAATACCAGGGCAGAGTAGAGAGGGAGGATAATCTCCCTGGACCTGCTGGCAACACCCCAGGATACAATTGGCCTTCCTGGCCACAAGGGCACATTGCTAGCTCATGGTGAATTTGTTGTTTACCGGGAGTCCCAGGTCCTTCTCCACAAAGCTGCTTTCCAGTAGGTCAACCCCTAACCTGTACCATGCATGGGGTTATTCCTCCCCAAGTGCAGGACCCTGCACTTGCCTTCATTGAACTTCATGAGGTTTCTCTCTGCCCAATGCTCCAGCTTGTCCAGGTCTCACTGAATGGCAGCACAGCCTTCTGGTATATCAGCCAGTCCTACCAGTTTTGTAACATCAAACTTGCTGAGGGTGCACTCTGTCCCTTCATCCAGGTCATTGATCAATAAATTGGACAAGACTGGGCCCAGTACTGACCCCTGGGGACACCACTAGCTGCAGGCCTCCAACTAGACTCTGCACCGCTGATCACAACCCTCCGAGTTCTGCCTTTCAACTAGTTCTCAATCCACCTCACCATCCACTCATCTCACCCATGCTTCCTGAGCTTACCCTGTGAGGATGTTATGGGAGACAGTATCAAAAGCCCTTGCTGAGTCCACGTTGACAACATCCACCACTCTCCCCTCATCTACCAAGCCAGTCATGCCATCACAGAAGGATATCAGATTGGTTAAGCATGATATTTCCCTTGGTGAATCCATGCCGACTACTCCTGATCACCTTCTTTTCCTCCACATGCTTAGAGATGACATCCAGGACAAGCTGTCCATTACCTTCCCAGGGATGGAGACGAGACTGACTGACCTGTAGTTTCCTGGGTCCTCCTTCTTGCCCTTCTTGAAGACTGGAGTGACATTGGCTTTCTTCCAGTCCTCAGGCACCTCTCCTGTTCTCCATGACCTTTCAAAGATGGAGACTGGCCTCGCAATAACATCTGCCAGCTCCCTCAGCACTTGTGGGTGCATCCCATCAGGGCCCATGGATTTGTGGGTGTCCAGTTTGCCTAAATGATCTCTAACCCCATCTTCTTCGGCCAAGGGGAGGTATTCTTTTCTCTGGACTTCCTCTCTTGCCTCCAGGGTCTAGGATTCCTGAGGACTGGCCCTAGCAGTAAAGACCGAAGCAAAGAAGGCATTCAGTAACTCTGTCTTCTCTGTATGCTTCGTCACCAGGGCACCCATCCCATTCAGCAGTGGGCGCACATTTTCTCTAGTCTTCCTTTTGGTATTGATGTATTTGAAAAAGCCCTTGTCCTTGACATCCCCAGCCAGATTTAATTCCAAATGGGCCTTAGCCTTCCTCGACACATCCCTGCATACTCTGACAACATTCCTATATTCCTCCCAAGTGGCCTGTCCCTTTTTCCACATTCTGTATACTTCCTTCTTCTGTTTGAATTTTGCCAGGAGCTCCTTGCTCATCCATGCAGGTCTCCTGTCCACTTTGCCCAACTTCTTACTCATAGGGATGCACTGATCTTGAGCTGGAGGAAATGATGCTTGAATATTAACCAGTTCTCTTGGACTCCCCTTCCTTCTAGGGCCCTAACCCTTGGGATTGCTCCAAGTAGGTCCCTGAAGAGGCCAAAGTTTGCTCTCCTGAAGTCCAGGGCTGCAAATCCTACTTATTGCCCTGCTTCCTCCTCTCAGGATCCTGAACTCCACCATCTCATGGTCACTGCCGCCAAGGCTGCCCCCAACCTTCACGTCTCCAATCAGTCCTTCTTTGTTAGTACAAGGTGCAGCAGCACACCTCTCTTTGTTGGCTCCTCCACCACCGGTGTCAAAGAGCTATCATGATGCTCTGCAGGAGCCTCCCAGACTCTTTGTGCCTAGCTGTGTTGTCTTTCCAGCAGATATCAGGGTAGTTGAAGTCCCCCATGAGAACCATGGCCTGTGATTGTGAGGCTACTTTCAGCTGCCTGTAGAAGGCCTCATCGATTTCCTCTTCCTGATCAGGTAGCCTGTAGTCACCACCCACAACAGTCACTCATGTTAGCCTGCCCTTTAATTCCTTATCCATAAGCTCTCGACTCACTCTTCATTCACCCCTAGGCAGAGCTCAATACACTCCAGTTGCTCTCTATGTGAGAGAGTAACTCCACCACCTCGCCTTGCTGGCCTGTCCTTCCTAAAAATCATGTAGCCAACCATGACAGCATTCCAGTCATGCAAGCTCTCCCACCATGGCTCTGTAACTGCAATGAGATCTTCACCCTGTGACTGCACACAGATCTCTAGTTCCTCCTGTTTATTCCCCATGCTGTGCGCATTGCTGTACAGACATTGCAGGAGAGGAACTGGGCCTGGCTAGTGGGGACGAAAGACGGGAACTGCTTGGGCAAAGGGATGTTCAAATAGCAATGAGGGGACCCCAGGATAAACATTTCTGGCAACGTGAACTGAGAGTAGAAGTCTAAAGATGGAATGGATTTTCCATGAATCAATGGAAAAATTGGTATTTGATTATGAAAGTAAGACTTTCATATGTTGGCAACATTGTTGGCTAATGTGCCAACAGCACTGTATATGGATTAAAATTCTATACGTGTACATATACGGGCACATCCTGAATTCAGCTCCCAACTTTGAAGTTACCACCTTCACAATATTAGTAATTTCTTTAATACAGTATATTATATGATGTAGAATCTGAGACATGCAGGTGGGCTGTTCTGCCATGGAAGGCTGATTGCAATTCTAGAAGTGGTTGATTAATACATGTTTTCCTGCTATCTTTTCCCTATCCCTGAATTAGGCAGGCATGACTTTGGTTCCACAGTAATTTCCGAGTTATGCCAAGACATTTACACTTAGTTTCTTCCAATTTTTAAAGCAGCCTTAGTGTAAAAATCTACCTTTTTCTATTACACTATTTAAATTATTTCTCCCTGGAGATGCTGGGAGATGCAACCAGAGCAGCTGGTGTGTGATAAGACTGCTTGACAGCCTTAAAACGCTGTAGACGCCATGTCTGATATACTTTTGAAATGCCAGCACTGCACATGATTCGAATTCCTCTTTCATGCTGCACTGAACGATGTGATTATGTCTGTAATACTATAAAGCACTGTGTCAACAATAAAGAGGAAACATTTATGGCATAGGTTATTAAAACAATGAAAAATAGGTCAGTGCAATTTAAGTTCCTTTAGTGGGCTGAATAACTGCTAGTTAATAAGGAACAAAGAGAGAAATAATTTATTACAGAATCAGAAGCATCACAACAAGCACAAGAAAATTGTCTTCACTTTAAACTGCATCTCAAGAGGCTTCAAAGCAGAAGCATTGACAATACACAATGAACATGTTAGAGCAAATGCAAAAGGAAGGGGACTTAGAGGACCTGTTGCAGCCCAAAATGAAGCCATCACTCAACTTAAAAACATCAGTGTATACACATAGCAACCAATTAAACACACCAGACAAGTTTATGCTAAAAGTGGTGGTGGCTCAAAAGCCTGAAGACTACTGGGAGGGGCAAGTAGATTGGCTGTTTCAGCATGCACCCCCCTATTCCTATCTGATGTGGCGCTGGGCTTCATGCAAGCATGGGAGGAAAACAGGACTCAAATTTTACTGAGAGGTATAAAACCTCACTATAAAGTTATAAGGCTGCTTAGAAGTAAGACCCTAGCTCAGAGATCACCAGATTAAGGAGGAAATGTAAAGTAATACTCATCTTCAGTTACTTATTCTGGAAGAGAAAAAAAGAACAGAACAGATAGAACTCAGTATAATCAAATGCAACTTCCATTACAAGCCTGTAGTTTCCATGCTAGGTCTGACAACTCAGTTCAAACAGTTCAAGTTCTTTGTACTAACAAAGTCAATATTTCCAAAGATTAAAGACCTAGAATTATGCTCCTACTTCCATTTTGGCCTTTTAATTAGGTTTTTCTGAAGTACTGGGAAAAAAAGCAACTCTAATTGATGGCTTTCATACATTGCTTTTTAATAATAGCTCTTAACTGCTTGGCACTTTGGAGGTTTCAAATAAGATTGGGAGTGGATCAGAAAAGGATTGTTTGGTTTGATTTTACTCTTACAGAAACAAGATGATCTAAACTTTCACTACACAATTTGATCTCATGAGATTCCACTTTGATCATGGTTCTGATAAGAATTTATATTAAAATCTTACAATCTTTTTGAAGTACACTCAGTTAGTTTTTCCACACTAACTCTGTATATGACCTTAGATGAAGGAATCAAAATCTTTGATAGGCGCAATTTAATTTTTAAAAAATAAACAAACGCACACACACGAAACTCAGATACTATAAACACCTTCCACGGCTGTGGTATAGAGGACAGCAGAGCAAGTTATTTAGCCTTTCAATCTGTGACTAAGATAAGGATGTTTTACATAACAGTTTCTTCAGGATATAGAATTTGTACTTTGTGCGTAAAGCAGTGATACCATGAACAACCAATAACGAAAGAAAAGGAGGTATGGAATGGCTAGGTTTAAGACTCACTGTTACTTACTCAGTATTTCTACAGTATTGCTGCAGAGCTCAAATCACTACTCAGTTTTACATTTGTTCCCTTCTTCTTTAAGGAGGCAGAGAGAAAGAGTGAGGGAGAGAGCACAAGCAAGAAAGCAAGAGAAAGGAGCAGGAGGGAGAAAGCGAGATGACAATCAATGAGGCAAATTTTCCCTAGCAGCAAAAATAGCTGACAGACCTGCTTCCCAAAGAACACTGAGAATTACTTTGCAAGTAAAAGTAGTAGAGAAGATAAGTCAACTTGAGGGACTCACGGGAGAGTTGTTATTGACAGATACAAGGATGATATAATTGCTGAAGATGAGCGGTTTTTCTTTTATCTCAATAAGCACTTTTGGATGAAAAGATTGGAAAGACAGGTGTGAGACAATAGCATAAAGCCTGTTCCTAACTTATTTACATAATTTATATAAAGCAGCATTGGATGTATGAAGTGTAAAACAAATGCGTTGAATGCTGAAAATAAAGCATTACAGAGAACAACTTACGTACGCTCCCAGCGATAAAGAAACTTAGTATTTGATGAAATATACTTTTCCTATTGAAGAAAGGCACTGATTTTACAAAAGGCTGAGTATGTGTTTAAGAAAGTGTTCCCTACTGTTCTTACATAAAGTAGCCGATACAGTTGCATCTTAAATTGTTTCCTGTTAAATTGCATAAGAGATCACACTTACAGCAAACAGTAGATTAGAATAGTAAACAGGATAATCTAGTGCACATTCCTCTTTCAGCTCCTACTGCATTTATGTATCCCACCAACACCCCCTTCAGCCATTCTGATACCCTTCGAGACAGATTTTGAGCATCAAGTGTTGGGGTTGGTTTATGGTTTTTGTTTTGTTGGGGGGGGTGGTGGTGTTAGGTATTTTGTTGTTGTTACTGAAAAACATTAGACAAGACAGATGATAGGTGAATGTATGCAGTAATGGGTGGGTAAAGAGATGGTATTTTCTGTGTTTCCATTCAATTAGATGATCCCCTTATGCTTTATATTACACAAGAAATTTCATTTTAGAGAAGCATGTTAGTATCAACATCTGTATGGGAAATATTCTTTAACAAACTTCACAGATACCTAAAACCTATCTTAACCCACGCGGTCCACCTCTCACAATGACATTACCTGAATGGTGTAATCCTGTTGCCAGGCTTCTGACCAGCCCCAGTGCATATGGCGTAAGTACCTAGCTTGGTTAAATGTATTTAAGGTGTAATCCAAAGCCTGCCGTACTCAATGAAACACTTTGGAAAAGTCTCTTTTCCAAAGCTTATTACTTTTAAGGCTAAGAATTATACAATTTCTTCAGAGTTGTGGAAATTTGTGTCTCAGAAGGTGCAGTGCTACATTTTCAAGAGTGGCCACTAATACTGTGAGCTTCAAATATGCGTGACATGTTCTAAATAATTCAGCCAGATGCTGAAAGTATTGGCTACCCATCAGTGATATTTAAGCACTGAAATTATCTTAAAGATCTGAAGGGTAGGTTATGTTTCTCAACACTGCTTGAGAGTAGAACATAGTAAGCAACTATTTGCTTTAATCAACATCAAGATGGTAAATTAACACCTGAAAAAAATAAGCAATAATGAAATAAAATGAAAGTGGAATTGCATCAGACTTGTTCTTCATTTAAGCTTTAAGAAAAATCCTCCTCAAGAGTCTCCCTTCCACTGATCTTTTTCTTTGTTTGAATACAGGATCAACCGAAGGATGACACCACAGATTATATCATAAATAATGATGAATTGACTGAAAACTACGAATCGTCTGCTCACATACCAGTGCCAGCGCAGGACAGAACAGGCTCCACCCAGGCTACAGGCAAGGAAGATATTCATGAAGGAGACCTAGGATTAGGAGGGTACAAACTCCAGCTTGAATACACTGCAGGTCAACCCCAGATGAATTCATTGGCATGAACAGTGTAATGTTAATCACAAGAAATAAGACTAAAATAAATATACTATTATGTGAACAAGAGACTAGAAGATGTACTAAGCACAAAAACAAAGAAAACTTAGATTTTACTAACTAAATACCTGCTCCCCCCAGGAAAGGTTTACTATCATCCATATACCTACAACAATATGCAGGTTTTCTCACTGCAGCAGTTTTTAATAAAAAGATGTAGGGCACCGCCAGCCCACTGTAAATCCATTACAGTCATGTGTTGTCTCAGACAGCACTTGACTGTACCATGCCCCTCACATGTACACAGGCCTTTGAATGTTGCTTATAGTCTTTAGTCAGCTGGAATAGAGAGAAATAGCTTCCTAACATATTCATGCTCATATGATTATAGCACTTTTTATACAGGTGGTCCTGAACAGATCCACAGATAGCTACTGGAGTAGTAGCCATTACATTTATAAGGAAGAAGATTCTCTGTCCAGTGAGTATGCGATCTAAAAATACTTAAAACATACATTGCAGCACCTCAGTCTTGATGGGTCAAGCTCCTTCATGCTCACAGTATAGACTTTTCCTGACAACCAGCCCAACATTTGCTTTCTAAATGCACCTTCTAGCCTAGTCCATATAGGGTTGCACCAGGCTGCCACAAACTGAGCATTAATAGTAGGAGACATTGAAGTCTATGAAAACAGCAAGAGACTCCTTTTATCGGTGCACTAAATGGGCATGACCACTATTTAATCAGCAGTTATTTCACAAGGCATTTGTCATTACAGCTTTCCAGAACACACAGTTTACATGCTGCAAAAAGTTTTGTTGTTTTGCAAGATCATTCTAAATGTACAATGTGATTTAAGGAGTCGACTGTTTCATTTTTATTGTTTAAGGGAAGTGAGCTGTTTCTAATCAAATATTTCTGCAAAACAGCTATATCTTAAGACTGGCTGCTCCAAGGATAAATTTGTCCATCTCTCTATTTATGCTGGGCGCTCAATATCACACTAGTCATGAGGACAGTGGTGGTTAGATATTTTAAAAAAAGGGAGCTTAAGTATGAAAGTATTAATTGTGTCTTCATAAACACAGTAACTGGATAAACAACTGGTCAACCATACATACAGCTAGCTGCCATATACTATTATCAAGCATTAGCACAGATCAGCTTTTGCACATATCAGCTAAGTAGTGCAAACACAGGGATAGAGCCAGGCTTTTGTTGTTAGAGCACGTGCCTTCTCTCACCGCAGAAGTTTCAACTAACTGTGCATGATAATGTTCCTACTAAGAAAGTTAAACCATGAGGAGTTTTTAAATAAGGTCACTCTTAATATACAAAGACAATGAGCAAGTAAGAAATTTGTAATCTATAAGAATAAAAATCAAGTCATCTCCATGAATGATAACAAAGCTGAATAGGTCTTGATTTCACCACAGATGGAAGCTGGAATACAAACTTGAATATAATCAAGTTTTAGCCATTCTTTTCCAGGCTAATTAATTTCTGGTTAAATTGACTCGAACAGCTGTTTTAAGCATGAATTTGAACACTGGAGTTCTATATGCTATTATGAAAGATCAGAAGCTTAAACTGGCATTTTATTTTCCCCTAAACACTAATCAAGGAACTTCAAAGAATCTTAATCTCCATGTGGTTTAAAACAAATAATATTCAGGCATAACAAGTTCTGAGAAGAACTAATGAATTTCCAGCTCCCTGCCTTGCCTTGCTTAGCTGCATGAGGTGGGAAAAGATGCGCAACAGGTTGCAAGAAGGGATGGAAAATGGATGAGGAGGTAAGGTTTTATGGCCTAGTACTGTGCACCCTAGAGCATGCAGTGGGAGACAGCAGATAACAAGAGGTGGGATAATCAGGTAGAGACATACAGTGAGGTGAATATGTGGCACCACAGCGAGAAGGTTATCATGGATGGGTGCTAACACAGCCCGGATTTCAGTATCCAGAGTTTCCGATTTCAATCTTCAGAAGTATTGAGTGCATGTCACCAGGCTTCCTAAGCTCCTTGGGAAGCACGGATCCCAGTCCTTAGATTATAGTGCAAATCAATAAACTGCTGCAGTATTATGAAGATGCAAAGCCGTTTTTCACAACTGCTACATGAACTGAAAATGACAAGCTCTTCACCAACAGTTCTGCTCTTAGATTCTACTCTGAAATGCATCCTGCAGTATACTCCACGGGGTTTTACTGATTTATTTATTGTGCCTATGTCCAAATTTCTCACACTTGTGCAATGTAAATGGAGAGCTCTAGGGTCTGAAATTCTCTGTTTATCAAAAAAAGTAGCCTGTAGCGAATAGTCTTCACACTGTTCTGCCTGCATGCCTTAAAGGGCTACTTTACTCAGGAAAGAAAGTCATCCCTTGCAACAGAAGAGCACATACTCCACATCTTCACGGGTCAGATTTTTACTATCAAGAGGCCTAATCAGTCGTCCCAGCAGGATGGGTATTTATCCTCTGGGACCACGCCCAGCAACCAAAGTATCATCAGCTTTTAGGAAAAATTAGTAATTTGAGCTGCAAGCAAACCTGAAACTTCTACTAAATGGCAATGAAAGTCCCAATTATCCATGACACTATTCAGCCTTGCCATTTCCTAATGTTAAGATATTATTTTCATGACATACAGATCAAGAGATTTAAAACAACATTAGAACAGATGATACATTTCTATTCAAGGAGAAATTACTGGCAACTAGTAATTCTGCACAACTGTTTAAACAGAGTAATGGATGTTAAGAGAGGCCTTTAATGTTAATTTACAGTTCATACGCTGGAGATTTAAACTACTCAATACCACACAGTGTTTGACTGAACGTGCAAGTCACTCATGATAAATGTGAAGCCATCTTCCTATCCAAGTTAATCTAATAAAACACTGCTTGGAAAATGAAATGTAAAATATATTGTCAAAACGTAGTGACTGCATACTCAGTGCGAAGGCCAAAATGTTAGGAAAGATGGAAATCTGCAATATTGCTAAGCCTTTCAGGTTTCAGAAGTAATAACTGAAATTTCGTACTGAACTGGAGAGAGCATTTGGCTAAGGAAGCAGCAGAATGAACCCTGGCTATACAGCAGAGCCAGCCCAAAAAAACACTATACTAAAAATATCAGGCCGCTCTGATAACTTTCACAGAGAAGTGCAACATTTGGTAACCTCACCAAAAGCAGGGGCCATTGGAAGCAAACTTTTATGTTGCTGTGTTAAAAGCTCAAACTTTTCCATAGTAACCACATTAGGGCTATCTTCAAACTGATTAACCCTGTGCATAGCTTAAGCCGCTAAAACTAATCGCATTGAAGCCGTGAGAGCAGTTCACGCCCTTTCCACCTAGCAACTTATGTGCCTTGCTGAGCTGAGGATAGTCTGTACAATAGGTCTTTCTTTCCTTTTGAAAGCTGCTCTGTGTTTTGCTATCAGCCATCAAGTAATGCTGAGCCTGTAACATCCTGATTGCTGTGTACATTCGGGCACAACATAAATGCAGCAATACACATAAGTATTTCGGATGCACGTGAGCATTACGCATGTGCTTTCAAAATTCTTTGTTTTCAGAGATTGAGAATTCTTGGGATAAATATTATGGACTTCAGAGAACAAAGAAAATATCCTGAATACCCACTTTAGAGATTAGAAACTACTTTTCTAAAAGACGAAGTTGTTTTTCCCTCTAGTGAAATGGAAAATAGCTAAATTTTCAACACCTTAAAGCAAACCAGTTCTGAGCATTTTAGATAACACAAGCAAGCTCATCTGGCAATATAATCCCAATAGACATGAGCTCTGCTCAGTGAACTGTAAGAGATTTGTCAACATTTATTTTATAAACAGTCTTTCAGAACTTAAATTCTCCAGTTGATCCAAATTTCCTAAGCAAATATGTTTTAGTTTAACCCACAGCCTGGGTCCCAATACCAGTCAATTTTCAGATTATGAAATCCCTCCTTCAGCTCAATGATTAGTTTTTATGGTAGATGTTACTGTTCAGGAGAGTTAGACAAAAACCTGAACATTTTTCCTTGAGTACCAGTTTGTTTGTTGGTGATGGGTTTTTGTTTGGTTGGTTTTTTACATACACATTTTTTGTATCATAATCACATACTGGAGAGCAAGTTTCTGAACAGTACGAAAGAAAACTTTGTCAACAATGCAGTATTGTCTTTCTCTTCATTTGTCCCTTGAAGTCATTAAAGGAATAGGACACCCTAGTGCAATGACGGACATCAACCAAGCAATATCCCTTTCACATCAGCCTGGTGGTGCAGTCACACCTCCAGATTTAAAACAACCTACCAACCCATCCTGGCCTGTGTTAAGCAGCACAGACAAATTCTTCAAAAGCAAACAACGTCTTTCAGCCCATGGTGGTGCCAGTCAATGGCTCAGGTTGTCTTTCCATATGAAAGCACGGGGACTTCCTATGTTAACCTAAGGTGGTCAAGTCTCTATCTCCAACTTTGGCTCTGTTCCTAACAGCCCTTGGCACCATTGGCATGGACCCACGTGCAGCTGCACTGCAAAAGAAACCAAGCCAAGACTGTCTCAATTTCCATGGGAATTCCAGGAAACTCCACAGATGTTTCCAGTTACACCTTCCAGCTTTCCCACTGTAACAACCAAATTGGCTTTCCCACAACCGGCCCACCCTGGCTCTGGGCGTCTTCCCTCAGCACACTGGGGAGGCAGCGAGTGCTGATCAAAGCTATGCGCATGAGATCGAGGGTACAGGAATGATTCTGTCACACATAAACCTTTTTCCACCAGGTCGAGCCAGCAACACATTTTCCCACGAATTCTGTGCACTGGTCAACACCTATACCCCCCAAAAAACAAAAATCAGATCAGAGGTACAAAAGAACAAACCATTTTTTCAGGCCTCAGAGGATTCCAGATCTGAGCAAATCAAAATAATCATCTTTCCGAGGACCCACAGGGCTTGAAATTCTAGTGCCAGAGCAGTAGAGAATACCCAAGGAATGTTTTCCAGCTACTCTACATCATTCTTTACCACATAGCTGCCTGCTTCTGGTGTGCTACAGCAAAGGCAGATGGACACAAAGAAAATACTGGTACTTTACTCAATAAGGATTTGAAACTAGAGAGAGTACTACGCCTACAATCTAAAGACGGAAAGAAATAACCTTATGCCATGAATATTAGGCAGGACAGGCCTAGGAAAGTTAACACAAGTGAGTTGAAATAGGATAATATCCCATAAGCATAATGAGATTTCTTATTCCAGAGGTACAGTATCTTCTAAATATAACCCAGTACTTTAGAATACATGCCTGACGAAATGAAAATATAAGACAGAAAGGAAATGAATAAATGAATGATGAAGGAAGTGGGAGCAAGGGGGGGAAGAATCACTGCCAAAGACGATATTCAAATTGAAAAAGATCAGAAAGATATTCATAGCAACTACAGACTAAAACCCAAATTAAGTATTGCCAGTAGCATAAGAAAAACTAGAATTAGCTTGAAGAATACTCCCAAAAACGTGCTAGAGCATATCCTGACACTATACTGCACTGTAAAAAACTTAGGCATGCCACAGGCCTAAGGGAGCCACTGCTGACAGCTGAAGCTTGACCAAATTAAAGAAAATGAAAGAAAAAGGACCTAAGGGAAAGGCTAATCTTTCAACGGCACTGTTAGCAAAGAATAAAAGCAACACAAGCCATGATATTGCCAAATTGTGGAAAAACAACTGAAGATATAAGTTCTTCAGTCTTCCTATTTCATCTCTCCCTCTTCACTAGCTATTTATTTTTCACCAGTTCTCTCTTTCCCCCTTCTTGGTTTACTTATTTTAAGATGAAAATTACTTTCCCACCCTTGGGCTAGCAAATTTTATGAAGTCCTTTTCCCCCTTTGTATGAATTCACATACCCAACACAATTTTAATGGTTCTTCAAAAGAAACCAATATGACGCAAGAGTGTACAAACTATGTAACTCACCCAAGTAGAGATCATGCCCAAAGACAGGTGGGTCAAAACACATTGCAATATCCTTTAGGCACTTCACTATGGCTAGTTAAAGTAAGAGCAAGGGCTCATATTTAACTACAGGAAGCAACAGAAGCAAACACCCTAAGGCAGGCTACAGAAATGATTCTCAGCGAGGCAGACGTGACACGGTTCAGAGCTGTCAGCAATCTGTCTGCATGTTCTTTTCCTATATGTCAGGACAGGCAGCTTAGCCTTCAAAAGCTAGGAATCATAGCTTACGCCCACTGCTAGGGGGGGTGCCAGCACCCAGCAACAGCTGCAGAGCACAATACAACACCTAAATCCAAACTCACTGTCTTTTTTCCCCTTACGTAATCATCTCCTCAGCCTGGGGCAGCTCCGGAGGGAAAGCTCCCCTCACCCGGCGCGAGCAAATCATCTAAACCTATCCCAAGCAGAGGTTCCAGATGGTTCCCAGGAGGGGAAATGCGTGTGCTCTCTTATGTTTCATGGTCCAGGCACGTTTGTCTCCTGGTACTCTGAGAGCCCTGCTGCCGCGTTGATTTGAGAAGTGACTGGAGCCTTTCTGATGGAAGTAATTTGAAGTAGGTGTTGAGACAAGTACTTAGTTTCTGCTGAATGAACTATAGAGCTATAAAAAAAAAAAAATAAAAAAATCTGTTCTGTTTCTTAACTGTTTTGTTACTGCAAGGACCTGTCTGCTAACACTGCACAGTTGATATTTACAGGCCTGAACACCAGTATGGACAACTGCCATGGACCCTCAAACTCTAAATTGTCCAGAGCAACATCTCCCTCTCTGCACAAGCGCCCCATAGCCAGCATCGGAGGGGTTCACCCTGACCTGGTTCATTGGAGAATGCAATGGTCTATCCCTAAACTTGAAATTTAAAGCACTGGAAGAGGATTTTGGCGCACAGACAGGAAACACGGATGCAGATCCCCAACTTTAGCATAGTAAGGTGCTCTGGGAGGGTACTGTAAACCACCTTTGCAACAATTAACTTTCACTTCAAAAAAAACACTAAAGGAGCCATTGATGCTTGTAAACAAAGGCAGGTATTGCAGCTAAACTTCCAAGTGATATAACACTTATGCCATTTTAGGAAGTTTTCACCTTCTGTACATACAATATAAGTCATTTGGATATCCTTTATGCTAAACACCATCCACAGTGAACAAATGGTGACACATTAGGCATACCATTAATATACAGTCCAAAACACAGTTGTGAATGCATTTGCATGAAACACAGTAATAGAATAACATACTTTGTAAGTCGGTTTATGTCCCACTTAATCAGAAGTCTAAGGAAAACTGTTTATTCCATGGACACTTAGCACCATTTTAGGAAAACCATTTAATCCTGGTAGCAAGGTTTATTAAAGAACACAGATTCATTGGTGCCCTAACAGTGATGAGCTGTGCGCATTTTAATGTCGCTCTTTGAAAGATTTAGAAATGGTGTTACTATGAGTATTATTCCAACCGACCAAAGAATTCATAGTGCTTTTTTCAAAAAAAAAAAAAATTCACCGCAGCATGCAATGGGAATAAGGAAGACCACTACAGAAATCAGTCTGCCTTGGGCTTTCCAGATGATTCTGAGCTGTCAATGACTTCTGGTTACTTAGAAAGTTATTTCAGTATCCCTCAATCTGCTGCACTATTAAACCATGCTAAGTCGGTGACCTGAGAGCAGCAAACAGTCCGTGCAATCGCACCGCTCCAGCCCCAGGACTGGGGCAGGGGAGATGCAGATGCTGCAGCAGTGCACAGCCTCCCCTTCATTCTACAGGAACCGATCTGAGGATAGGTGGAGCAGCATATAACCCTCCAGTTCATCTTCACTTTAAATCCATTTTTTAAAAAAAAAAAAAAAAAAAAAAAGAGCCAAGGTTGTCAAAGATTGCTCATGTTAAACTGAGCCATGATTTTTACAAGTGAATCTAAATTAATACTAAATGCATGGGCTCCTAATTAAACAAATAATTTTGGAAGTGATAAATCCCAGCAGCTCACACCGACCGAACCTATTGCAGCCTTAAAATCACACTGACATAGCCCATAGAAGTGCCAAACGCTCATGCCCAGCGGGCTTGTAAGACAAAAAAGTGCAGCATAAAATGCACCTTACTCGGTCCAGCACATAAGCTCCCTACTCCAAGAATGAAACTGATTTCCATCACAGCATGAC